>CM038038.1:133962868-135205368 GCA_021397845.1 Areca catechu | reverse complement strand
ACCGGTAGGCATGATCTCCTGGGGAGCTGCGCGCGCATCTAAGAGGACCCGGGGGGCAGGGGACTCTGAGAATGTACCCCCCTTTATGAGGAAAGGGGAAGACGGGGGGAAAAATATAAATAACGATGTCGTGGTCGTCGAGATGACGATCGCGAAGCACACTGTAAAGTGCATCATGGTTGATAGTGGAAGCTCCACAGACGTGCTTTTTTATAATGCCTTCTCCAAGATGAATCTCTCCCGATCAGCTTAAGCCCGTGCACACACCTCTTGTTAGTTTCACGAGCGATTCCGTAAGGGTAGAAGGAGAAATCACTCTCTCGGTCACTGCCGGAACCCCACCTCGGCAGAGCACCGTCATGATGACTTTCACGGTTGTAAGGCTCCCTTTCGCTTACAACATGATATTGGGCCGGCCCGGGCTAAACTTGCTCGACGCTGTTGTCTCCACCAAGAGGCTACTCGTACAGTTCCCAACTCCCTATGGTGTCGGGAAGATGAGGGGAGCACCCCAGCCGGTGCAGCATTGTTTCCAAACCCTCCCTGGGGCCAAGGTCCCCCAGGACGACCCCAGTGTGGATGACCTCGACGAAAGGGCCCAAGACCCCAGGAGAGGCCCGGTCGAGTGCCTACTCTCTTATCCGCTCAGAGACGACCCCACGAAGACGGTGCAGATCGGAGCCCAACTACCCGAGGAGGAGAGGGCCTAACTACTGGGATTTTTGCGGGCGAACGCAGATGTGTTCGCCTGGACGGTGACGGACATGCCAGGTATTCCTCCTGACGTCATTACTCACAAATTGAGTGTTGACCCAAAGCATAAACCAGTTCAATAAAAGAAGAGAAATTTCATCTCGGAGAGACAGACAGCTATCAAGGAGGAATTTGATAAGCTCCTGGCTGCCGGTTTCGTTCGAGAGGTCCAATACCCGAGCTGACTGGCTAATGTAGTAATGGTAAGGAAGAATAATGGCAAATGAAGGATATGTGTAGACTACACCGACCTCAATAAAGCTTGCCCGAAGGACAGCTTCCCTCTCCCGAAGATCGGCCAACTGGTGGATGCCACCTCTGGCCACCGGCTGCTCTCCTTCATGGATGCGTTCTCCGGGTACAATCAGATCTGCATGCATCCAGAAGATGAGGAGCACACCGCCTTCGTCACCGACCAAGGAACATATTGCTACAGGATGATGCCTTTTTGTCTGAAGAACACAGGAGCCACCTATCAGCACCTGGTCAGCAAGGTCTTCAAGGACCAAATCGGTCGCAACATGTAGGTGTATGTGGATGACATGCACGTCATGAGCAGGCCGGGTTCGAGCCATGTAGCTGACCTCGTCGAATCTTTCCATAACCTGTGGCAATATCAGATGAAGCTGAACCCGGCGAAGTGTGCCTTTGGGGTGGCGGCAGGAAAATTCCTCGGCTTCATGGTCACCCGGAGGGGCATCGAAGCAAACCCGAAAAAGGTTCAGGCCATCATCGACATGGAGCACCCAACCTCCAAGAAGCAGGTCCAGCGCCTGACGGGGCGTATCGTCGCCCTCAGCAGATTCATCTCGAGGTCGGCCGACCGTTGTCTGCCATTTTTCAAGGCACTGCGCAAGATGCATGATTTCACCTAGACCGAGGAGTGCAGGACCGCCTTCGAGGAGCTGAAGAACTTCCTCGCCTCTCCCCCATTGCTCTCCAGGCCAGAGGAGGGGGAGGAGCTTCTGCTGTACCTGGCGGTTACACCGGGAGCCGTCAGCTTGATTCTCATCTACGCAGACGATGACAAGTCTCAAAAGCCAGTATACTACACCAGCAAAATCCTCCGCGATGCGGAGATCAGGTGTACTCGCTCCGAAAAACTCATTTTTGCACTAATAATATCTGCTAAGCGCCTCAGACCCTATTTCCAAGCACACCCAATAGTGGTCGAGACAGACCAGCCGCTGAGGACCATCCTCACCTGACCCGAGACATCTGGGAGGTTGGCTAAGTAGTCCCTACTGCTCAGTGAATTCAACATAGTGTACCGACCGAGGTCCTCACAGAAGGCCAAAGTCCTAGCCGACTTTGTGGTCGAGTGCACCGGGTTCGTCGAGGAGCTAGAGCAGACAGCAACGGAGCTCGGGCCAGGAGAAGAGCCTTGGATCCTCCACGTGGATGGAGTGTCCAATTCTAGTGGGAGTGGGGCGGGCCTCATCCTAACTAACAGCGACGGGGTTGTGGCGGAATGTGCCCTCCGCTTCAAGTTCGCCACAACCAATAACTAGGTAGAATACGAGGCACTCCTCGTGGGCCTAAGAGTCTCCCGCGAGCTGGGTGTACAGGACTTGAAACTCTTCACCGACTCCCAGCTGGTTGCCGGACAAATTTTCGAAGAATACGAAGCGAGGGATGCCTAGATGATGAAGTACCTGGAGCAAGTCCGTGCAAGCACGGCAGGCCTCCAACACTTCAGCATCTTCCACATCCCCCGAGGGAAGAATGCGTGCACAGATGCGCTGTCCAGGCTTGCGACCTTGCCGGACTCATCGCTGGGGCATGCCTACATCGAGTACCTCGAAAGTCCCAGCTACGAGAGCTCGGCAGGGGTGCATCAAGTCACCCCCGAGCCGAGCTGGATGGACAAGTACGTCCGGTACATCACTGACGGCGCTTTGCCCGAAGACCATGCAGAAGCTGCCCTCGTCAAGAAGAAGGCCTCCCGGTTCATCCTGATGGAGGGCCAGCTCTACCGCCAATCTTACTCTTACCCACTCCTGAGATGCCTCGGGCCCGCCAAGGCAATCTTCGTGCTCCAAGAGATACATGAAGGCCTCTGTGGGAACCACGTGGGAGGGAGAACGCTAGCTTACAAAGCTCTCCGCCAGGGATACTTTTGGGAGACCATGAGGGAGGACATCGCCGACTTCGTTAAAAGGTGCGACAAGTGCCAGCGCAATGCAAATATACAGCACCAGCCGGTGGCGCCGATCTCCCAACTCTCAGTTCCTTGGCCTTTTACCCAATGGGGAATGGACATCTTGGGACCATTTTTCCCAGCACCAAGGCAGTGAAAGTTCCTGCTGGTGGCGATCGACTACTTCACTAAGTAGGTCGAAGCAGAGCCGCTGGCTCGGATCGCAGAAACTAATATCCGCCAGTTCTTCTGGAAGTCGATCATTTACCTTTTCGGGCTCCACCGTTGTAACATCACCGACAACGGGCGACAGTTCGACAATCGTGAGTTCGAAGGATTCTGCATCGAGCACGGCATCCAACACCGATTCACCTCAGTGGCTCACCCTCAAACAAATGGAGAGGTCGCGGTGACCAACCAGACCATCCTCCAAGGACTCAGGACCAAGATGGACCAAGTTAAGGGCAGGTGGGCAGAAGAACTCCCAAGCATCCTGTGGGCCTACTACACAATGCCCAGGACAGTGACCAACGAGATGCCCTTCAACCTTGTTTTCGATGCCGAAGCGGTCATCCCTGTCGAGCTCGGCGTGCCCACGTTGCGGGTAAAGCAGTACGACGGAGCACGAACTCGGCACACCTCCTGCTTAACCTGGACCTTCTTGAAGAAGCAAGGGACAAAGCCCGACTACGAATGGCGGTCTATCAGCAACGAGTAGCCCGGTATTACAACGCCCGCGTCATGCCAAAAGCTTTCAAGCCCGGAGACTTGGTGCTATGGCGGGTGGAGGCATCTCAGCCCAGGGAGTGCGGCAAGCTTTCATCGAACTGGGAGGGCCCCTACAAAGTAGCTGAGGCCCTCTCACAAGGAGCCTACTACCTTGAAGATCTCGGCGGTGTCAGGTTCCCCAAAACGTGGAATGCCTGCAACTTACGGAAATACTATCAATGATGTAAGATTTCCCAGCAATAATAATGACAATGGTTTTTTCCTTGCGCAAGTGTTTATCTGTCTTGCAGGAGAATTCCATCAACGTCCCCGAGCCTAGCTCCAGGACGTCAAGGGACCTTCGAGCCACGCCGCTCTCAATCAACAACATCCCCGAGCTCAGCTCCAGGACGCCGACCCAAGACCGGAGCTCAGACCTCCGGCCAAGAAAATCTCGAGCCATGCAGCTCTCAATCTCAAGCATCCCCGAGCCTAGCTCCAGGACGTAAAGGGACCTTTGAGCCACGCCGCTCTCAATCAACAACGTCCCCAGCCCAGCTCCAGGACGTCGATCCAAGATCGGAGCTCAGACCTCCGACCAAGGGAACCTCGAGCCATGCAGCTCTCAATCTCAAGCGTCCCCGAGCCTAGCTCCAAGACGTCAAGGGACCTTCGCGCCACGCCGCTCTCAATCAACAACGTCCTCGAGCCCAGCTCCAGGACGCCGACCCAAGATCGGAGCTCAGACCTCCGGCCAAGGAAACCTCGAGCCATGCAACTCTCAATATCAAGCATCCCCGAGCCTAGCTCCAGGACGTCAAGGGACCTTCAAGCCACGCCGCTCTCAATCAACAACGTCCCCGAGCCCAGCTCCAGGACGCCGACCCAAGACCGGAGCTCAGATCTCCGGCCAAGGGAACCTCGAGCCTTGCAGCTCTCAATCTTAAGCATCCCTGAGCCTAGCTCCAGGACGTCAAGGGACCTTCGAGCCACGCCGCTCTCAATCAACAACGTCCTTGAGCCCAGCTCCAAGATGCCGACCCAAGACCGGAGTTCAGACCTCCGGCCAAGGGAACCTCGAGCCATGCAGCTCTTAATCAACAACATCCCTGAGCTCGGCTCCAGGACGCTGACCCAAGACTGGAGCTCAGACCTCCGGCCAAGGGATCATCGAGCCAAGCCGATCTCAATCTCAAACGTCTCTGAGCCCAGCTCCGAGATGCCAAGGGATCATGGGGCCAAGTAGCTCCCATCAACGCCTCGATCCTAGCTCCAAGGTGCCAAATATTGGAAATTATAGTATTTCAACATATAAAAGGTTTCTTTTTTTCCTCCAAAACAAATTCCTTTTCCCTCCTCTTGAATTGGTACAAATGAAACATCTTTAGTCCCACATCGAATAATTTGTTTTCCATACTCCTCTTTATATAGAATGTCATTCTTTTGAGTTGTTGAGTGATTCTAAGAGACTCTCTCGCACACGCGAGCCGAGTCAAAATCAGTGCAATCTAATTCAGCCCGATTTCAGAACCAATTAACCGGGCGCGTCGCACACACGATCATTGCGCGTAGGGGGGGGGTGCAAATCCGTCCGAGACATACTCTCATGTATGCACGGACAGTCGTATGTTTTTGGATACCGTATCATTGTTTTGATACGTCGTCTATTTCTTTTGCACCGTTGGGATACGTCGTCTACCATATCATTGTTTTGATACGTCATTTTATTTTTGCACCGTTGATTGATACGGTGGCGTTGGCGCTGAGTACGACGTTCCAATACGTCGCGTCCGTGTCCTTTCTCAAATTATAAATACTTCCGAAGATGCGGTGGTATTATATAATAATTATTCATTCCTCTTCCTTCTCTCTCGCTACTCTCCTTCAGGAACGGACGGATCTCTCTCTCGGTTGTTCATCAGGCTTCGACATTGGTGTGTGCACATCGGATTGAAGCCTTCTTGCTGTTGAATCCTCGAGGGTAGCCGTGTTGGGATCTTCTACACCGAGACATTGTCTCAGAGAGGCACGGATCTACTCTTAAGGACAGTGCTGAGATCGTCTGCATGCCTCAGCAACATATATCTGTCCAAGTTTCCACATCAAATTCTTAAATCGGGTACCATCTAATCCAAATTTTACCTACAATCTAAGAGTAGATATGGATACCTTTATGGTTACTGCATCTAGAACTTTTTCTGATACCTCTAAAATTGAACAATTTAGTGGTTCCCATTACAAACGATGGCATGAAAAAATTCTTTCAGCCCTCGATCTTCATAACATTGCATTTGTTTTGACAGATCCTAAACCTACTAATGATGATGACCTTCTTAAATGGGAAAAGGCCAATAGGATTTGTAGACATACTATTCTAAGTACCTTATCAAATGAATTATTTGATGTTTATTATCCAATCCAATCAGCATCTGAAATTTGGGAAAGCTTGAACAAGAAATATATTCTTGCAGATGCAGGTACCCAAAAATTTGCTATAGAAAATTTTCTAGAATTTACTATGGTAGAAGATAAAGATGTGTCTTCACAAATTCATATTTTCCATGTCCTTATAGATGATCTTAAAAATGAAAATATAATTCTTCCTGATGCATTTATTGCTGGATCTTTGATAGAAAAGTTACCTGAGTCATGGAAAGATTATAAATATAGCCTAAAACATAAAAGGAAGTCTTTATCCCTTGAAGAAGTGATTGTGCATATTAGAATAGAAGAACAAAATAGAGCCCGACGAAAAATAGAAAAGCATAAGGAAATGACTGCTAAGGCTATTCTAATAGAAAATCAAACTAGTATAGATAGATCTAAGGCATACAAGCCTAAATTAAAAAAAGTCCAAGAAATTTAGTAAGAAGCCTGTTGGACCACAGAACAATCCTAATTTCAAGAAGGGAAAAGGGTCTTGTTATGTTTGTGGGAAGCCAGGACATTACGCAGCCCTATGCAGATTCAGGAAAAATACTTCAACAAATCACAGGCACATTTGACGGTTGAAGAAGTGATTGCTGCGGTTGTTAGCGAGGCTTATATTGTAGCACATGCAAAGGACTGGGTCAAAGATTCTGGAGCTACTCGTCACATATGCGGCGATAGAAGTCTATTCGCAAGTTATACCCCACTACCAGAAGGAGAAGAGCAAGTATTTATGGGAAATTCAATGCCATGTACTGTGCTCGGCAAAGGAAAAGTAAATTTGAAAATGACTTCTGGAAAAGTCCTTTCTCTTGGAGATGTGCTACATGTGCCGGACATCCATGTGAACTTGGTTTCTGTAGCCCTACTTGGTAAAAATGGTATCAAAATATCTTTTGAGTCTGATAAAGTTGTCATAACTAAATCTGGAAACTTTATTGGAAAAGGATATTGTAACCAAGGATTATTTATCCTAAATGTACTTGAAATTATAAATGAAATGCATCTTCTTCTATGTATATGCTTGATTCTCTTGATCTTTGGCATGGTCGATTAGGACATGTTAATTATTCTTATCTTAAAAGAATGAAACAATTAGGATTGTTAAATATCATGTCAGTTCCTTATGATCAAGAAAAATGCCAAGTTTGTGTAGAATCTAAATCAACTAAAAAGACTTGTAAATCTATTCAGAAAAGAGAAACTGAATTACTAGAATTAATTCATTCTGATTTAGGAGATTTTAAAAATCATATGACTAGAAGTGGAAAGAAATTATATGTTACATTTATCGATGATTGTTCTCGTTATACTATGGTTTATTTTCTAAGATCAAAAGATGAAACTTTTGAAATGTTTTTAAAAATAAGGCTGAAGTTGAAAATCAATTAAATAGAAAAATTAAAAGGCTTAGATCTGATAGAGGAGGAGAGTATGATTTTGCACCTTTTAATGATTATTGTGCACAAAATGGAATAGTACATGAATATACTCCTTATTCACCAGAATCTAATGGAGTAGCAGAGAGGAAGAATAGAACACTTAAACAAATGATGAATGCTTTACTTATTAGTTCTGGTGCACCCATGAACTTGTGGGGGGAAGCTCTTCTTTCTGCCTGTGTTATTCAAAATATGATTGTTTGTAAGAAAAACAATAAAACACCTTATGAACTATGAAAAGGTCATTTACCAAATTTGAAATATTTAAAAGTATGGGGTTGTTTAGCGAAAGTTTTACTTCCTGAAAATAAAAAGAAAAATTAGGATCTAAAACTTTTGATTGTATATTTATAGGGTATGTTCAAAATAGTCCTGCAAGTAAATATAGTGCAGCTTATAGATTTTTAGTAATCAGAAGTGAGAATAATGTTATGGAACCTAACACTATAGTAGAAACTAAGAATGCAGAATTCTTTGAACATATTTTTCCTATGAAGATCTCTTTGGCAAGATCTTCACACCACTTACAGTTAGACCTAATTCAGAACCTAGTGAAATTCAAGAAGAACCTAGTGAAATTCAAGAATTGAGAAGATCTAAACGAGTTAAAAGGAATACCAATCTAGGAGATGACTTTTACACCTTTCTTATTGATGATGATCCTCAAACATACCATGAAGCTATTTCATCTCTAGATGCTATTTTTTGGAAAGAAGCAATAAAAACGGAATTAGAGTCTATCAGGAATAATCATACATGGAAATTAGTAAGTTTACCTCCTGGAGCCAAACCGATTGGATGTAAGTGGATTTTTAAGAAGAAACTGAAACCTGATGGATCTATCGAGAAATTTAAAGCCAGGCTTGTTGCAAAAGGTTACTCACAAAAGAAAGATATAGATTATTTTGATACTTTTTCACCTGTAACAAGGATAGCCTCCATTAGAATCTTAATTGCTATTGTATCCATTCATAAGTTAATAATCCATCAAATGGATGTTAAAACAGCATTTCTTAATGGAGACTTAGAATAAGAAATTTACATGGATCAACCAGAGGGTTGTATTCAGCCTGGTACTGAACACAAAGTTTGTAAATTAGTTAAATCCTTGTATGGTTTAAAACAAGCACCAAAACAGTGGCATGATAAATTTGATCAAGTCCTAGTTTCAAATGGATATCAAATTAATAATGCTGACAAGTGCATTTATTCTAAAGTTGTGAATTCTGATTGTATTATAATTTGTTTATATGTAGATGATATGCTCATTTTTGGTACTAACCTTGATATTGTAATTAGTACCAAAATGTTCTTATCTTCTAATTTTGATATGAAAGATATGGGAGAAGCAGATGTAATTTTAGGAATTAAACTCATAAATAAGTTTAATTACATCATGCTTTTACAAGAACATTATGTTGAGAAAATTTTAAGAAAATTTTCATATTTGGAGTGTAAGCCTGTGAGCACTCCTTTCAATGCTAATTCACAACTTAAGAAAAATAAGGATCAAAGTATTTGTCAAGATAAGTATGCTCAAATTATAGGTAGTCTTATATATTTAATGAATTGTACACGTCCAGACATTGCTTATACTGTTGGTAGACTAAGTAGATATACCCAGTGTCCTAACAAGGATCATTGGATTGCTTTACAGAGAGTACTTAGATATTTAAAAGGAACCATAAACTATGGTTTAGTATTTTGTGGAACTCCTACAGTATTAGAAGGGTATTGTGATGCTAATTGGATTTCAGACTCTGATGAGATAAAATCCACTAGTGGTTATATATTTACTCTTGGAGGAGGAGCAGTGTCTTGGAAATCATCCAAGCAGACTTGTATAGCTCGGTCTACAATGGAATCCGAGTTTATTGCTTTAGAAAAGGCTGGGTCTGAAGCCGAATGGCTCAAAAATCTTTTGATGGATCTTCTCATTTGGACAAGACCAGCTCCATCTGTATCTATCCATGTGATTGTCAAGCTGCTATAGCTAGAGCAAAAAAAAAAAATTATAATGGAAAGAGTAGGCATATACGCCTAAGACATAATATAGTCAGGCAGCTTATTAATAATGGAGTCATATCCTTGGATTATGTAAAGTCAAAGTTAAATTTGGCCGATCCTCTGACTAAACATTTAAGCAAAAAGCTTGTGAGTAGTACATCGAGGGGAATGGGACTTTACCCTGATCAAAAGTTGAAGTGATAGTAACCCAACTTTCATGAACGGAGATCCCGGGAAGAAGGTTCATATGGGAAAACTATTCATTAGACAACTTGGAGTATACTATCATGTATATATATTCATAATCCTTCCTATGGTGTGAGATAGTATTTTGCAGTGAGTAGGATGAACTGATATATGAAGTTCTTAATGGATATCATAGCCTAAAATTTGGGTGGTATACAAAACTGCAATGTATACTTGATGATAATCCACCTATATGAGAGTGGAAGTTATGGCCGCTTTCTATGAGATTTGGATAAAATCTCTAGAGATCTCATGAATATCTAGGTAGACACATGGCCGAAACATGTCAACCCGCAAGAATAACCGAGATCTGAGTAATGTAATGTGAGTAATAAGTCAATAGTCCAATAAAAGAAGGATTGGTTCATAGAAACTTAGTTTCACCAACTTTTCATGGATTATACTTATTACTCTATGCCTGGTTCATAGTCTATAAGACACCATGGTTATGCATTACATTTATAAACTTCTTTCACTACTGTCCTAAACTCTTTTGTCTGTTGAAATAGTGGGGGATTGTTGGAAATTATAGTATTTCAATATATAAAAGGTTTCTTTTTTCCCTCCAAAACAAATTCCTTTTCCCTCCTCTTGAATTGGTACAAATGAAACATCTTTAGTCCCACATCGGATAATTTGTTTTCCATACTCCTCTTTATATAGAATGTCATTCTTTTGAGTTGTTAGTGATTCTAAGAGACTCTTTCGCATGCACGAGCCGAGTCAAAATCAGTGCAATCTGATTCAGCCCGATTTCGGAACCTATTAACCGGGCGCGTCGCACACGCGATCATCGCGCGCAGGGGGGGTGCAAATCCGTCCGAGACGTACTCTCGCGTATGCACGGACGGTCGTATGTTTTTGGATACCGTATCATTGTTTTGATACGTCGTTTTATTTTTGCACCGTTGATTGATACGGTGGCGTTGGCGCTGAGTACGACGTTCCAATACGTCACGTCCGCGTCCTTTCTCAAATTATAAATACTTCCGAAGATGCGGTGGTATTATATAATGATTATTCATTCCTCTTCCTTCTCCTCTCTCGCTACTCTCCTTCAGGAACGGATGGATCTCTCTCTCGGTTGTTCATCAGGCTTCGACATTGGTGTGTGCACATCGGATTGAAGCCTTCTTGCTGTTGAATCCTGGAGGGTAGCCGTGTTGGGATCTTCTGCACCGAGACATTGTCTCAGAGAGGCACGGATCTACTCTTAAGGACTGTGCTATGATCGTCTGCACGCCTCAGAAACATATATCTGTCCAAGCTCTCCACATCAAATTCTTAAATCGGGTACCATCTAATCCAAATTTTACCTACACCAAAGACCTGAGCTAAGCCCTCAGGCAATCCTTGGACCCGAGCCCAGCTCTCCATCCAAGAAGGCTCGAGCCTAGCTCCAAGGCAATCAAGTTCTGTAACCCTCTTCTCTGATCTCCCCACTCAAAAAGAAAAAAAGAGGGGAAGGAAAGAAAGAGAACGAGAGGGAACACGGTAAGAACCATCATCTCTGATCTCCCCGCTCATCAAAAAAAAAAAAAGAAAAAGAAGAAGAGAGGGAAAGGAAAGAAAGAGAACGAGAGGAAAGCATGACAACGAAACTACTACTCCTTGGTTATCCACGTCCCCAAGCCAGCTCCAGGATGCCAGCCCAAGATCGGAGCTCAGATCTCTGGCCAAGGGACCTTCAGCCCAGTAGCTCTCAAGTGTCATCAACTTGTGCCCAACTTGCTGACGTTGAAGTCTAATAACTCAACCCAATGCAAGGTGAGGCCCTCCTCTCTGATCTCCCCACTCATCAAAAAGAAAGAAAAAGAAGAAGGGGAGTGAAAGAAAGAGAGAAAGAAAGGAAGAGCCAGACAAAGAAACTAGTTGCAAGAAAATTTACGCTTTATTGATTGAGTATCAGTTACAAGCATTCTACGAGCCCCCGACATGCCGGGTGGCCCTGCCAAGTATGGAAAAGAAACAAGATACAAAGGAAGCAAAAAATAACTACTCTCCAGCTGGACCGCTGGGCTGGGAGTCTCCATCAGCAGCGGCTTCCGGTTGTGCGGCTCCGGGTTCAGCTGGCACGGTCCCGACCTCGGCTGGCGTAGAAGACTCGGGAGCAACAGCCTCCTCAAGGCCCGCCTCCTGGTCCGAAGTGCCGGGATAGTCGAGGCTGCTACGGCCCTCGGCCAAGACGAATCCCTCCACCAGGCGGCGTAGGTACATGAAGCCCTTAAAGAAGGAGTCCGACGCCATTTGTTGGATCGACGAGAACTCCTTCGAGGCCCTGTACCTCGCGATCACCTCCTCGACTTCCTTCTTCACCGCGGCCGCCTCATGCCTGGCATCCCCGGCTGACCTGTCCGCCTCCTCGGCGCCCTCTGGGCCGTGGCTGACTTCTCCTTTTTGGTCGCCAGCCAGGCCTGGAGGGACAGGGCGATCCCCTTCTGCCGGACCGCCGCAGCGTTAAACAAGCTCAACCTCTGCTCGGCGTCGGCAAGCTCCTCGGCCTTCTCCTCAACTGCCCCTGCTCACGGTCAAGGCTCTCCTGGAGCTCCTTCACTCGCCCTTCAAAATCGGCAAGCTGCCTTTCGAGGTCCTTGACCCGTCGGTCAAGTGCCCCTTCGAAGTCGGCCCTCCCCATCAGGTCGGCCTTCATCGACGCAATCTCGGCCACCTGTTCCAGCCCAGCTCGCTTCCGGTTCCGGCAGCTGCTCCTGATAAAATGGGCCTCGACGCTGATCTGCACCATATGAAAAGGTTAAAAAAAAAAACAGAGAGAGGTGAGAGGAGAGCAAAAAGAGAGAAAGAGGAAGGAAAGAATGAAGTTGCTTACCGTATAGAGCTGGGGGAAGATACTGTCGATCACATCCCCCAGCCGCAGCACGGCCATCTCTCCCGGTCGCATGGCTGGATAGAGAAATCCATCATGCGAGCGGCTAGGGCACGGTTGTCAGCCAAGGAGCTCTCCGACCCCAGCTTGAACGGGAGATGGCGCCTCGCTTCGTCTCTCCTGCTCTTTTGGGGAGCAGGTGCGCCCATCCCTCCGGTGGTAGGACCCCCAGGAACCGGTCGAGGACCCAGCACTATCACGGTCGGAGCCCCCGTCGTAGAAGGAGCTCTAGCATGGGCCTCTCCTCCCTCAACCTCAATCATCCTCGGACCTGGAGAGCGGGGCGGCATGGCAGCGACAGCAACATCAGCCCAGACGGTCGCCTCAGGCTCCAGAACAGGGATTTCGGCCTATGGCCTCGTCCGTCCTTCGACCTCTCGAACCACCTGCTGACTCGGACTTGGCGTCGCAGATGACACAGGAGCCCCCTCGAGCTCCCTCCTCGGGGCGACTGGTGCAGCGGGGGCAAACGCCGGTGCACCCTCAATTCGGGCCCGCCTCGGAGGAGGCTCAGTGGCCATCCCAATGGGCGGCCTCTTCTTGGAGATTAGCAACAGTTCGCCCTCCAAAAAGATCGTCCCTGTACCCGGGAGCTAAGAAGGTTAGCCCAAGATGAAGAAAAAGAAAAAACACGCATAGGGGAAAGAACTGGACTCACTCGGCCCCATCGATGAGTCGACCCTGGCATCAAAAAGGTTATGCTCCGATAGCAGGACCTCCAAAGAGGGGATCTGGGCTGTGCGAAGCTGCTCGTAGTCATCCTGATCAGTTGCGTCAACTGCGGAGATCCGATTAGGGGACCGGTCCGGCTCGCTCCAGGCCTGTCGACCCCCTCGACAGCCGTGAAGAAAAATTTGCTCTTCCACCCTTTGATGGAAGAGGGGAGCTCGAATTTTATGCCCTTTGGGCGAGAGGACAAGGACCACCACCCGCCCTCTGTCGGGTGACATTTCAGGATAAAAAAATGCCCTGAACAAGGAAAACCGGATGGCGAACCCGTGGACATGGTAAAGTACAATGAAGGAGAAGATGACCCTGATGGCGTTCGGCACCAACTGTGCTGGGACTAGACGGTAGTTACTCAGAACAGATAGGAAGAAGGGGTGAAAGGAAAATCGGAGACCCCCAGAGAAGGTCTCCTCATAAAAGGGAAGATGGCCCGGGCCACTGGAAGTGGCCCGTTCCCCCGGAAGGGGGATCATGAGCCGGACAGAAGGTGGGATGCCATAAGCATCCCGGATGGCCCCCAGCTCCGTGGCAGAAATCATCGAGGCGACCCCGCCCGGACGAGTTGACCAGATAGATTTAGAAGCTGGTTCGAGTAGGAGAGGAAGGCAAGTAGGACGAGAAGAAACAGCCCCCGGATCCCTAACGGACACGGGATGGACGGGAAGGGCCAGCCTCCTACTAATCCTGAACTGTGCTCCATCCGACTCCTCGTCGGAGGAGGAAAGCACTACCCCCTGTACAGAAGGATCGGGAGAAGACATCCTGCAAAGATAACCTAAGAAGAAGGAAGACCAGACTCAGAAGAAGAAGCCCGCCTTAAAAGGAAAGGAGGAAGAAGAATGGGCCAATATGGTCCTTTAGAGAGGAGAAGAGAGAGAGCGGATCACGGAGAAGGAAGGGTCTGGGTATTGCAACAAGCACAAAGGATTTGAAAGAATGAAAATTTGAGTAAAAATTTTCTTTTCACTTTGAAAGGGCCCATCAAATCCGCGCTGTTATGACCTCCTCGCCAATGGATCGCGCCACATGCTACCCATCGGTGGAAAAGGCATCCCGACCACTCTGAATTCTGTGCCAACATTAACTACTCCTCGGACGTGGCCATGTGAAACCCCTGCACTGGCCCGCAGGGCCATCCCTCGAAGCACCGGCAACCACGACCATCATCGCGCCGAATTTCCGCCTTTCCACATTAGCACCACAGTTACTCCCTTCGGCCCGAGCGCCGCGCACTAACGAACCTCGGGAGTGGGGCAAATAATGTGGTGAGACCGCTGACGTGGGTAGCTGACAGGCGCCGTGTCAAAGGAGATCGCCACGTCAGACGCCAAGGCAACACCTCAGCCCGGACCGCCTTGCCGAGCTGAGCTGAGCTCCCTCAAGACAACGAGCCGAGCTCCGTCCTCCGCCAGGTCAGGCCCTCGAGCTGGGATGCCTAGGCCGGAGCCACCCTCCAGAGTGAGACCCTCGAAAGTTTGAGCCCTGTGGTCGGAGTCGAGCTCAACGCTCACCTGCCACGTGGAGCCTCTCCAAGCACGCGCCCTCTGATCGGGTCCGCCTTCCGCCCTCCAGAGCGAGATCCTTGGAGATTTGAGCCCTGTGGTCGGAGTCGAGCTTAACACTCACCCGCCACGTGGAGCCTCTCCGAGCACGCGCCCTCTGGACCAGGTCCGCCTTCCGCCCTCCAGTGCGAGACCCTCGGAGGTTTGAGCCCTGTGGTCGGAGTCGAGCTCAACGCTCACCCGCCAAGTGGAGCCTCTCCGAGCGCGCGCCCTTTGGACCGGATTCGCCTTCCACCCTCCAGAGCGAGACCCTCGGAGGTTTGAGCCCTGTGGCCGGGGTCGAGCTCAGCACTCACCCGCCACGTGGAGCCTCTCCGAGCGCGCGCCCTCTGGACCGGGTCCGCCTTCCGCCCTCCAGAGCGAGACCCTCGGAGGTTTGAGCCATGTGGTCTAAGTCGAGCTCAGTGCTCACCCCCCACGTGGAGCCTCTCCGAGCGTGTGCCCTCTGGACCGGGTCCGCCTTCTGCCCTCCAGAGCAAGACCCTCGGAGGTTTGAGCCCTATGGTCGGAGTCGAGCTCAACGCTCACCCGCCACGTGGAGCCTCTCCGAGCGCATGCCCTCTGGACCGGGTCCGCCTTCCGCCCTCCAGAGCGAGACCCTCGGAGGTTTGAGCCCTATGGTCAGAGTCGAGCTCAGCGCTCACCCGCCATATGGAGCCTCTCCGAGCACGCGCCCTCTGGACTGGGTCTGCCTTCCGCCCTCCAGAGCGAGACCCTCAGAGGTTTGAGCCCTGTGGTCAGAGTCGAGCTCAATGCTCACCCGCCACATGGAGCCTCTCCAAGCGCGCGCCCTCTGGACCGGGTCCGCCTTCCGACCTTCAGAGCGAGACCCTCGGAGGTTTGAGCCTTGTGGTTGGAGTCAAGCTCAGCGCTCACCCGCCACGTGCAGCCTCTCCGAGCACGCGCCCTCTGGACCGGGTCCGCCTTCCGACCTCCAAAGCGAGATCCTAGGAGCGCTCACCCGCCACGTTGAGCCTCTCTGAGCACGCGCCCTCTGGACCGGGTCCGCCTTCCACCCTCCAGAGCGAGACCCTCGGAGGTTTGAGCCCTGTGGTCGGAGTCGAGCTCAACGCTTACCCACCACGTGGAGCCTCTCCGAGCGCGCGCCCTCTGGACCGGGCCCGCACTCTTCCCTCCTCCGTCAAGGTGACCACACGAGCTCGAAGCATCCAGGCCGGAGCAAGCCCTGCCATCCCGGGACACCGCCGAGCCGCCCGAAGATTACGGAACGGCATCCCCCATACCGCCATAACTACATGTCCGCCCATACTTCTAGGAGGATGGGCTAGCCAGAAGGCACGAACCCCTAGGGCGGTGACCCCTGGATCGAGGCTCTGCCAAGCTTCCCGAAATGGGACAACCGGAGAGGATGTCAGAGCGAATGGAAGATTCCCATACCATATGTCAGGAAAGTCGTCCTGTCCACGGCACGGAATCCTGCCGCATGCGGCTGCCAGCCCCGCGAAGATCCCGAGGCAAGCGCCTAATGGCCATTCTTCAACTACAAAGAACGATCGGCACCCCCGAAAGGGGGGAGGTAACAATAACAATCCACTACCAACACAAGCGCAAGCTCGACCAAGAGGGCGAAGCGCCACCACCACCACCACAGTTGAAGGAAAACGAGGGAAACAAGGAGAGACGGAGAAAAAGGGAACCCCTCTGTCCCCGCTATCATTCTCCCCCTACTACGTTTTCACCTTCACACACATCTTTTACTCCTCCTAGTGCGGAGTTCATCAAGAGGGGCCCGACCAAGAGGATCTGTTTTCCTAGATCGTCACTAACTTGACCATCAGAGTGCCCCGCCGGAAATCCCGGCCCGGGTCACTAACCCCTATTTCGCAGGTCCATGAGCAGAGGACCGCCAGGCGACGAAGGGAGCGCACTCCGGCGCGGCAGCAGCTACGGGCCACAGCGATCTTGGCGGCAACAGTATGTATAAATTTTTTATTTAAACATACTTTTTAATAGAGTAATTAAAAAGAAATAAAATAGTGAAATGTCAAGTATATGTTATAATCATCTCTAGTATTGCTGCAATATTTTGAATCAAAGTAACAGGTCAACCTCCTACGACCTTGATCTCGGCATTGCGCCGAAGTTGTAGACCCATTTAAAGACCTACAAAAAAAAAAAAAAATCTAAACTAAATAGAGATTTTTCAATGGGGAACTCTTTGATATTTAAGTAACCATAACATGAGAACAGTTGGAAGAAAAATTAGTGAAAGAATCAAGAGCTTACCTAAGGATTTCATTTGCCTCTTCTTATATGAAGGGGATGGTTAGATGATTTGTGATCTCTTAATTTATTATGATTTGGAGATCTATCAGAGATAGTGGAGTGTTAGATGTTTTATAATATTTTCATTTATTATGATTTGGAGAGCTATTGGAGATAGTGGAGTGTTAACAAGTGGTTATAGGAGATTCTTATTTGTTAAAGAAAATTGTAGTTTTCAATTTATAATAGATAATAGAAGTACCGGGTGTAATTGGGAAAGTTGAGTCTAAGTGTGTTGCAAGTTTGCCCTTATGTCATTTGTCATGATGTCATAATCATTAAGGACCATGTCATCGATTTCAATGAGTCAAAAGGTCCCAGGTGACAACGTATCAAGTGCACTTGGAAGAAAAACATTCATATAATAAAAACCCTGTTACAAGTTCAAATTCGAAGTAGCGACCGATATGTGTCCTCAACGGCCCCTCAATGGCCCATGAAATGAAAGTCAATTCAATCCCATGGTTCCAAATACCTTTGATCGGTTCGAAACCCAAGGCTATTCAACATCCATGGCTCCGAATATTTTTTATTAAGCATAGCTCCAAAACCATTCAACGCCCATGGTTCCATATGAACTTTGATCGGTCAGAGCCCTAAGTCCATTTAATGTCCATAGCTCCGAATAATCTTTGATCGATCAAAGTTCCAAGGTGATTCAGCATCCATGGTCCCAAATGATCTTTGATTAGTTGGAGCTCTAAGACTTTTCAATGATCTTTGATCAACCAAAGCCTTGAGCACCTTTGATCGGTCCACTAAAAAGGTTTAACTCTCGAGTACTAATACTTGACACTACAACAACTTATAGATGATTTAGTTGCCTCCAATCAGTTCTAAACAAAGAATGGCATCCAATTGTTCAAAATAACAAAAATATTCGTACCACAAGAAAACGAAAAGCAAGATAGAAGATTTTGTTGCATTATATCCAAAGTGCCTGAAGGCTACAAGAAGGTAATCATAGGGCCTTCGAGCCCACCTTGATGATTTTTATAGAGTTCATTCACATCCTTCTCCAAGGACCATAGGCGAGAAAGGTCGAGGCTTGGATAAAAGATCCAGACCTTATCTCTATAGTTAAATAACGATGATATGGATGAGCTTGAACATCTCATGTATTCTCCCTATCATACTATAGTTCACCTTGGAAATCCCTCGCACCCTTTGAGTCTCCATTACATGATACATCTCCGCTCGAAGCTGCCTGCTCAGTTGAAAGGTGACCATGACAAGCTATCTCGACTCGACCTTAGAACTAGTCACCACATCTTTATCCTTCAACGATCGCTCAAGATTGGAAATCTTCTCTCGAGCCCTGGCAACTAGCTTTGAAGATGTACTGTCCGAGCGACCGACCCCTATCTCACCTCTCCAGACGTGAACAATGATTCTAGGATATAGATCTTTCGACAACCAGAATGAAGCTAACTGCGCATTTGAACTACCTTGGCAACCACATCCCAAGCTTCGACTCCTTGGCAAACTTGGTTTTCTCAGCGAGATATGCTTTGTCCCTTTACTACATCACTGATCAAAGGTGTTTGATTTTCTTATTTGCCTTTTTAGCACTCCTAAGCCTTTGATAGCTTCTTTTATGATCGATGGCTTTCTTATTTGCTGCCTTGGCCTTAATTTCTATGGCCCCCGAGAGAGGATCAACAATAAAGTGTTCACCCGAAAAAGGCTCATCACCCTAAAGGCAATCATACGACCAAATGAACAAGCTATATCCCAAAGACAAGAAATTCAAAAACTTCATTTCATTAATGAATTTTTTTTTATAGAAACAAAAAGAAATGAAAAAAAAATACAAATTTTCTAATCCTCAACCTTCTTTGGGAACAATAGTGCTGGAAGCGACTTCGGAAGAGTCAATAGCAGCCTGGTTGGAGACAACCTTAGGAGCTGAGATCGGCATAGCACCTTCTTGTTCTAGGGTCAGTGTACCATCTTGCTCGAAGGTCATGAGCACTTCTCCAGCCTCTTCCTCCTTGTCCAATAAGGAAAGGTCAAGCTTCGAGTATTGAATCATAACCTAAAGGTAGCAATCATTTTGATCCAACTTGAAGCCTTCATGGAAGGCCTCCTTACTGAATTGGTGGAGGTCATCATAAAATTCTTTCGATGTCCAAAAAATCATCAATGCTCGGGCTTTCTCTACTGTGAAGTCCACCGAGGCCTTGTGCACCTCTACGGCCTTCTTTGTGACCTCCCTCTTCACCTCAGCCAGTTCCTCCTTGGCCTTCATTGCCTCTATCTCCCTCCTCTCCTTCTCCGAGGCTAGGTTGGCCTCGCCTTAGCAAGCACCCCCCTAAAGCATTTGGATTCAATCTTTGCCATCTCAGCCCTACTATGGGCCTCTGTGGCAACATCTTTGAGCTGTTTCTGCTAGTTTGCGGCCTTTGCTCCTTCCAGCAACTAATTCATCAGAACATCCATGAAATGCATCGGCTACAATAAAATCAGGTGTTAGAAAAAGTGAAGGAAAGGAAAATAAGGACTAGTCGATAAAATACCTGATGCCTAACGGTTGCAAAGTACCTCCCTAGATCGACGAAGCCCAGCCTATCAATCTTCTCCAACTTGACTGGGAGCAAACTCCTCTCAAAGAGCTCCTGATAGCCCTCTAGTCACGAAAGGTTGCACCCTCAGGAATTTCCTCCAGGGGGGACTCAAAACCACGCGAGCCCTAAGGGGCCACCTCGCCCAGAGCATTGGAGGATGATGGTTAAGTAACCAACATCAAAGTTAGGGCCGGTTGGAATAGCGAAGCAAAGGTCACCAAGGCAACATCAGCCACGACTTGAGGGACTTGCTTAGTTGGGATCTTCCTCGAGCCGGGCTCCGAGAATTTTACCCTCTTCGACGAGATAGTGGCAGCTCGAGTCTTCCTCTTCTAGGAAAGAGTCTTTTTTAACTCAGCCAGGTCTTCAGGCCTCATATTTGCAACCAAGCAACATTCGGTCAAAAACAAAAAATAGAAGTGGTACTAGAGAAAAAAAATAAAACCCCAAGACTCATCCTTGAGATCAACTGGGCTAAGTCATGCACTCGAGAGTGCATCCTTAGAAAGAAGCTACCTCAAAGGGGAACCTTGTAATCCTACAGGATTTCAAAAAACCTTCTTCCCTCGATATCTAGTCTCGGGATCTCAAGAACAGGAGCCTCCAGTCAATCCTAACTTGACAAACCCAACTGACGATGGAAGAGCAAGAAACAAATAAAAATTGCCTCTTTTATTCATGAATTGCAGAAGGGGTGTCCATGATCAAAGAAGCAACCTCTCTCTAAGCAAAAAAATACTATCAGTCCTTAGCACAAGGATACCTTTTGATGGTATAGAAGGCATGGAATAAAATAAGAGAGGGCTGGACATGGCCAAAAAGCAAAGCAAATAACCAAAAACCCTAAAACAAGTCTAAGTGAATATGGGGTGAGAGAACACAAAAAAATATCATAAAATCTAAGGAGTTCAAGGAGAAATGGAGGAACAAGAAACCTAAGTGATGCTCGTCATTATGCACCAATTGTAATACCTTATTTTCACTATTCTTACGCAAAGTAGCAGGAGTAAAGACGAATTCATAGGGACTTTAAGAAGTTATTTCAAAAGTAACTTAAAGAACAATAATGGCAAAAACAATAAAACTATTTAATTAAATAATGAGATAATAGAGATTCTAAAAAGAAAAGGTCTCGAGATTTCAAAGACTACTTGGCAGGCAGCTAGTACTCTTTTCTTATGTGAATACTCCCTATTAGGATATAATATATCTGGAGATCCGACTTGTACTTGTTAGATCACAGCCCGTTCCTCTGAAGTACTGATTAGTCCAAATAAGATGTATAAAATAAAAAAACTCTTAGATTAAAATAATCTATTCTAAGAGTATGAACCGAATCTAAAGAATACGATTCATCCCAAAAATAGAGATTAAATTATGAAAGAAGCAATTTTATTTCATAAAAAAAGTATATATGAAAATAATTAAAAATTATACTGCCTGTTCATCAATGCACTTCCCGTCATCATCTTGATGAGCAGCAACAAAGATGAAGAGGAGGAAGCCATAGTACACCGGAAGATGGAGTAGATGGAGCAGCAATGCGATAGAAACCGAGGAACTAGGGAACAGTGGTGGAAACTGAAATAATAGTGGAAACCGGGATGGGAAGTCAGCGTTAGATGGAAAGTAGAAAGAGGGCTATCGAGAAAAATAGGAAGTAGAAATCAGAAGGATGAAAGAATGAATCATGCCCTGTTGACTGGCTACGAGACTTCTTTTATAGGTAGAGAAAAGCACGCATGGAACATGTTGGTTTTCCATCGCAATCTGCCCCCAATTTATTTGCTCCCTATCGCACCCACTTAACCATCGTGCATCCGTGTTTGTTATTAGCTCTTATCCAGCATTGTTCCGTTTCAACCATATTTTTCAAAATCAAATTCTAGATTATTGTTCTGTTTTGCCGAACAACTAGTTTCTTCTTCCGACCATTCCCTTCTCATTCGGACATCACTGTCATGACTTGGTGATGCTGTTCTCAGGCCAACAACAAAGATGTGGTGCTCTGCCTACTAGTGGAGGAATAGGGCGACATCTCAGTGGATCAGGCGAATGCTCGACGGCGATCTAGAATAGAGGAGGAGGAAGGTCGATGAATAGTGGCCATAGCTTGGCAACTCAGGCAGAGAAATGGTGGGAGAGGATGGTGATCGAGCAACGGCTGGTGGGGATCGAGCAGAAGGGGAAGAAAACTAGTGATGCTGGTGACTACCTCTTGGACCAGCAAGGATGCGATGATGGCTTGGTGAGGTCTTGAGCTGGTGAGGGGGCGGTGGGCGACATCTCTGGCGGTGGCGAGACCTTGGTGCTTCAATGGATTGAACAGAGGAGGCGGCACAAACTTGTAGAGAAGAAAAAAAAACATGATCGATGACAATGGCTGTCATGGGGAGGTTCTCCGGTCGATGAGGGAGAAGGAAGCGACCATGGGAGGCACGGGCAATGGCTTTGGTGGATTGGAGGAGAGCCAATGGTGGTGGGCTTGGTTTGGATTTTTCCAGCTATGGAAAGCTTCCCAGCGATGAGAAGAATGGTGTCGGTGGCTTCTCCGGTGATGAATCAACTTGGAAAGGCTAATGGTCCACAAAACAGGTCCGTGGACCAACAGGAATGGCTACAGTGGATCGAGCGAGCATTCTATGAACCAAGCAATCGATCCACCATGGACCGGCTACTTTAAGTTTCATGCAATCCAATTTTAATTCTTTGAAATTCAATTTTGAGCTCGTTTCAAGTCCGATTTGAGTATCGTTTGTGCCATTTGATTCTAAAAATCGAGCTCTTCATATTGACGATATTCTTTCCTACAAACAATGCATAGAAGTATCAATTTTAAATAAATAAATATAAATTAATTATTAAATTAATATGTATTATCACTAAACCTCGCCTCGAATGTCTCCTTGCAAACTTTGAGTCAACCTAGAGGCGGGTTATTTGCCCAAGTATCACAACTAGGCAACTCCAAGTCAAACTCCCCCAAAATTTTGTACAAAATCCAAATATTGGTCAAATCCTCGGGCTTGGTACGAATTGATATGCATTGGGCCTGACAATCTCTGACCAATGCATATCCTTCCTGGAACCTTGGAAACCTTGGATCCTATTTTTCAAGAACTTTGTTAGATGACTTTCCCTTTTTTAGAACCCGGGACTGGCCATGGAAGAACAAAAATAGAGAATGAAAAGACTTAAAAGAAGAAGATTAAGAAACCCATTTAGGGGTGGAAAGGAAGTAAAAAAGGCCGAAAATGGAAGAGAAAGGAAGCGGGATACCAACAATTGTTGTTGGGGGCAACAGAACTTCAAGAAATGAAAACGTAGCAATAGCAAAATTCATCTTTTATAGTTGACATAAAGGAAGTTTTGGAAGCCCTGAACCACTCTGGGCCAATCGGCATGTGCTACATGGCAGTCCCCTATTGGCTCTCTGTGATCGATAGTTGCTAAGATTAAATGCACCATGATAGCCAAAGAGTCCATCAAATTCATGAATTCATGAATCGGGACTCATGATTGCTTTTGCCCATCCAGATATGCCTTGAAAACCTTGCACAACCCTTTAATTTGAAATGACCATGTCCTTAGCAACCCCATAATGAATACTCCCATGGCTCAAACTAGGAAGTAGGGGGTATCTGTTGGAGAAAATTTCACATATGCCAAGGACAATTAATAGCCCAAATCAATAAGCCCCTGTGAGAGGTCCCACAGCATATTTTTTGACCATCTAAAAGATAAGGGCCTTGGTCGACAAGAAGCTACCTTTCGATCCCAACGTCACCAAGTAATGAACAGGTTGAGCCACTTGCATATAAGCATGGTCAGATAGGCCAACCACGTGTCTACTGACCACTCCTTTGATTAGATTCTTGATAAAAAAACTTCCAATCTAAATTGTCAGCAAGCAGTTAGATATGCTGGTCGAACAACTCTACCATGCACCCGTCGATCATTAGTCAAAGCAGGGTCTCAATCGAAAGAAGACCCACTTTAGTTCTAATGTTATCGGGCAGGACAACATGATTAGTGCTTGGTCCCACCACTCAGCCTATCCCTCCTAAAAAAAATTGATGCTCTTCCCAACCAATCAAATTTGACTAAGTACCAAACTGCAAGGTCCCCTTGCCCGAGCGAGCCTTAAAGCCGACTGTACTTCCGAGCATGGCTCAGCCATACAACTAGCTTCTCTTTCGACCAACCGAATCTAGCCAGATGCCAAATCGTCAAATACCCTCGTCTAAGCAAGTCTTGGTAGTACCTTGGACTTATCAACTGGCTCTCGAAAGCTATCAACATGCATTCACTGACTGCTCATCAGATCCGATCCCTGATCGTCCAATAATTTCGTTCCAATATACCTGGACGTGGCTTGATCATGTGCTTGGTGCATGAGTGATCTTTGTCCGACCATCTATCATCTCACTTAAAAAAATGATATCCCGGTCAGCCAAACTAGGCCAAGTGCCGTTCATCGATCAGCTTTATCTGACCTAGCCTTAGCAGTGACCAACCTCCCATTAGTTGAACGGTCCAAAGTCCATCAAGCATATCTCATCTTTGACTAAAGCCATCCGATCAAGTATCCTCTGACTGACCATTTTTCAGATTCAATAGAAATGCTCTGATTGAGTCCCGATCCATGACTCTGATGGCAAATAAGTCCTTAGGCGATATGCCTACTTAGACCCTCTAAAGGCCAACATTACTGACACTCATCCCTAGGCACTAGATCGCATGGTCAAAAGGTTACATCGTACCTAATGATCACTAATCTCTATCATATCTCCGTATTTAAGAGAAGCATATCTGGACTTATGTAATAGTCTACATCATCATTAAAGAAACATGACAAAACTCCATATAAGGATAAGATTTCAATTAAAACGACATGGATGTTCCCTATAAATGAAAAATCCTTTGACATTCTACTAATAAGCATCGTTACTTCTCACCGAATCTGCCATGATTCTACTTATTTTGAAAATGTCTTTGCCCTTTACCTATAAAATAAAATCTCCTAAAAACTTTCAAAGTATGCAAAAAAAATCTTTCCACCACGCTCCACATACTGTTGTCACAACAGTATCAGAAAATTGACCTGAACATCGAAAGGGCCATACCGGAATACTTTTTGATCAAAACTTTTTTGTGGGTACCATGTTTCGGAGACTCGTCTACACCAC
Organism: Areca catechu; assembly: GCA_021397845.1. NCBI lineage: Eukaryota > Viridiplantae > Streptophyta > Magnoliopsida > Arecales > Arecaceae > Areca > Areca catechu. The sequence continues at coordinate 135,180,425 of CM038038.1, read as the reverse complement.
TAGCTCTAGCATTTTGGCACCTGACAGATTTTGGCACCACCAATATCCATAAGCAAAATAAAAAAATTGAAAATTTTGATTTTATTGCTAGGATTTTCCATCATTCATTGACTAAAATATAATTTTCAAAATATCATAGTACATCATGGAAACAAGTTAACTTGAAAAAAATGTGAATCAAAATTTTGAAATTCTTTTATAAAAATCATGTTCATTAATAAAAATTATGACATCCTGGTACAAAATCGTAAACTAAATATTTTGAACCTCCATACTAGGACTTTTCTACTATCCATTATTTAAAATATGACTAATTGAAGAATATTAACTCTTTTGATATTCAAGATATGACTTGATTACATAATTTATGACATCTTGGAATATTATATAATTTTTTAATACATTAAATTTGTCTAACTAACAAAACAGTCGATGTAATAAAGAATTTATGAAAAAATTATAAAAAATAATCTAATTTTTTTTTTTAACTTCCTATTGGGATAAAATTTTATTCTAAAATAATAGAACAAGCACCGATATCCATAATATTTTTAAAAAGAAAAGAAATTTTCAAATATTTTAAAATAAATAAAATTTAATAAACATATTTTATAAATATCTTGATAAAAAATGATATTTTTTATCATTTAATTTAAAAAAAATGATATTATTTTGTTTGATTTTTTCTTCATTTCTTTTTTTTGTCTTTTTATGAAGTACATACACCTTTACCTATGGAAAGAATTCCAACCATATCACGAATCACCAATCAGTTGAGTAGATATATGTATTTATGGCTTGGATACCATTTTTTACGATCATCTAAAGATTTCCATTGTCCACTAGGTTGCTTAGCCTCTATTTTTTTAAAAAAAAAAAATACATGCCTGATTAGCAAAACAATATTGAAGGAACACCCTCATAACAGCTAGCACATTTGCGTCATGTATGTCTCTGTTTCCTGAGAGTCACAAGCGAACCTGACTTGGATTGGAAAATTTTGAAGGTTTGTTAAGATTTGGGTGGTTCGTTGCTTTCTGGTAGGGTCAAGAAACAAAAAATTCATAGCCTGTTATCAGGTTCAAAAGGTATCTCTCTCCACGAACCTTTAAGTTAAATACACGTTTAGCTTCCACCGCCTCCCGTGAGAAAAATATGAAAATTACGTTTTTTTTGGTACATAGAAAATTACGTTTCTTTCAGGACGGCGATGAGTTGGCTGCATAAAGCGGGGAAGAGAGAGAGAGAGAGAGAGAGAGAGAGAAAAAGAAGAAGAGAGAAGATTGAGTTGGTTGTGTTCGAGATATGTCAAATTCTGATCGGGATATGAGTTGGGATGTTCTGGGCCGTACAAGGATGACAGTTGTATTTTACACAGACGGCCGTCATTGATGAATCGTGGGTTGGACCAAAATAAGTTTGGGATGAGAGCACCTTTTCTTTTCTTTTTCTTTTTTTTTTGGGTACAATACCACAATGGGATGAGAAATTCAAGATCTGGTAAAATACATACCAAATCTTCCAATAATCAATTATATATCTTAATAAATACAAAAAATATGGTCAAAAATAGAGGACTGGATAGTATTTGAATAAAATGAGAAAGAAAAAATTAAAATGGATATGAAAATATAATAAATATCAAATATGTTTTCCTCCATTTTCAAATATTATTTTATTTTTTGATTATTAATTAGGGATAATCCATTGCACAATTATTTAAGGGATGAATTTTAACGACTCGTTCAAACTTATGTCGGATTATTTATAATCAGATTGATATTAGCCAATCTATATCCAACAGAATTGCATATTTTGATTAAAAAAAAAAAACTTAACCAATCCTTTCTCGGCAAAGTTGAATGATCTAGGTCAAAAATTGCTGAGCTAATGGTTTAAAATACAATAATTTGCGTTTTTTTTTTTTTTGACAAATAAACTGAAAGCAGCCCGATGAGTCTCCCCTGAAGTCAGTATCAGTATCAGCGTCATCCGTCCAAGTCTTTCTAATTTTTTGTACAATTTAATATATATACTATTAAATAAATATCATAATTAAAATTTTAAAGCGGAACTAATTTAAGAAATCAATGTCATTTGATATTGGCAAGAGCTTGAATATCTTCGTATTTCAATCCATTCCAAACATACAATCTTGCCTAAGATGGACCAGGACCTTGGATGGTTCAAGAAACCTTCCTATTAAAATTAACATACGTCCAGAGATTAAACGAAGATTATTAGAAAAAAATATTAATCTGGCAGCCAATCAGTAAAAACAAAAAACATATACGACAGAAGCAGGTTAACAACCGGACCAATATATTATTCCAAATCATTAATCGAAATATATTTGAACACTAGGAAAAAAAAAACTACAATAATGTTCGCCGCTCTCGCTCTCAAAAGAATCGAACAAATCGATTATGTCTAGATTAAATAAAGCTACGAAACGTTTTCAAAGCATCTCCCTCCGGGTGGCGTAGCCGTACCTGGATCGCCGGATGTTGTCCCGCCGCTTCTTGTAGACCAGCGCCCCTATCCCCACCACGGCTGCAGCCGCCAAAACCCCCACCGCGATCCCAGCCTTCTTTCCCCCGCTCATCCCGCTGGAGCTCTTCGCCACCTCGGCATGCTCGTCGCTCTTTTCCCCGTCCCGGGCGACCTCGTTCGCCGGGGAAGGCGTCGGTGTCGGCGAGTACGCGGGGGAGACCGGCGGTGCCGGGGGCGATTCGGGGTTCCCCGGAGAGAACGCCGGCGACGAGGTGGACGGACCCATCACAGGAGCCGGGGATGGAGTGGGCGATGCCGGCGACGGGGCGGACGGACCCATCGCGGGAGCTGGTGACGGAGTGGGCAATGCTGGGGCCGGGACAGGTCCTTCGGGGAGCGGCGAGGTTGCGATATCGGAGGACGCGAGATACAACGCGGAGAAGAGGAGGAGGAGGATGGAAGGCAATGCCGGTCTCGCCGCCATGGCCCGATCTGGAAGGTGCGAATACTCACGGTTGGACAAGGAGCAGTTCCAGTTCCAGTTCCAGATCCAGATCTCTCTGGACTCTTCTGCTCTAGAGAAGAGAGAGGGAGGGAGAGTATATATCGATGGAGGGCGCCGCCGCGCAACATATAGGAGAGGTTCAGTTATTCACTGCCAGCTGTCGCTGAGATGGGTAGCACCGGAGAATAGGATGGTGGGGATTACCCAACCCAAGCCAGTAACTTTTCCTTCCGCCACCTCGCGGATGATTACTTAAACATGAAGGAATTCTGCTTACTCAAAATAAATAAATAATAATCCCTGAGCTATCTTGCGCGGATGGCCTTTCGGGGTAATCTGCCATCCAGTCTAGCATAACGGGTTTCGATTGACGTCGATTTTTTTTTTTTTTTTTGACAGCATTGTGATCGTATCACATAAATAATTATTATTTTTTAAATTAAATTAAGGAGGTCAAACAAAATAATATTTCTAAACTGTATAGGGACATATCGACAGTCAGTCCACAAAATAGAACCAGAATGATAAATTTCATAGGAGGCTACCCAATCCGCAACAGAATTAGCCTTCCTATAAACATGACGAATCGAAGTGAAAACACAGTGCAAAAGCAGTCCAATATCCCAAATGATGGGGTGAGCAGACGAAGCTCTCAGCGACTATGTAATCCATGAAACAATAGTCGTCGAGTCTCCCTCAATAATCAATTAATCTAGATGGAGGGTCTGACGGGCATACTTGATCTCCGTCCAAGCCACATACAACTCTGCCACAGAAACGGAGGAGTCAAGTAAATACAAACCCCCAGTCGCAAGAAACCCGAGACGAGAATCCTATATAACAAAGGCAACTCATCCCCGCCTGTCCCGCAAACTCCTATCGAAATTAACAATGAAGAAGAGCGGAAGAGGGGGCTCCCAAGAAATATAAACCCGAAGGGATGCTCGAGGAGAGGAAGGGGAACCCCAAGTCTCCAAAGACCTCACTGTCGAAATCCAAGACTTGAGAGCGGCTACCCTCGCTCTCTCTAGTAGAATCCTGGGGGAGCATCTAGCAGAGCTAAAAACCAGCTCGTTCCTAGATATCCAGATATGGTAAGCCAAGTAAGCAATGAAAGAGACCGAGAGAGCTGTACCCATACTCAAGAGGATGAGAACGTATCCTCAGAATCATCAGCCTGAAGGGATAGCTCCTCGAACCCTGCCATCTGCCACAAAAATGCCGCCCGACTGCATAGAAATAGGGCATGAGCTTGCGTCTCACGCTTAGACCCACAGAAAGGGCATCCAGACGGCAAAGATAAGCCTCTCAACAACAGGAAATCCCGGGTAGGGAGACGATGCCAAATAAGTTTCCCAAAAAAAAGGGAAACTCTAGGGTGAATCGGCAAGGACCAAATCCAACCATAACTCCGAGGCATAGAGGCTCAGGACTGAACATAAGCATCAGATCAGACATAGGCACACAAGAAGAAGTCGAATGCCTCCAAACCTTGGTATCTGGACAAGGATAAATGGGAAAATAATGGACAACACCCGACGACCAAGGATGTCCCCGAATATGGAAAGCACAGTGCCCTGATCCCAGAGGGACTAGCACGCTATTACAACTCTCGCATGCGGCCCAAGGTATTTCGCCCAGGCGACCTCATGCGCAGGCGAGCGGAAGCATCCTAACCGGGGGAGTGCGGGAAACTCTTCCTGAATTGGGAGGGTCCTTACCAGGTGATCGAGGTCTTGCCGGGTGGGGCCTACTACCTCGCCAGGCTCTACGGCATTTGCTTCACACGAATCTAGAATGCCAGCAACTTAAAGATGTACCACCAATAACGTAAAGCTCTTCCATAATAAATTCAAGTTTCTTTTTGTGCAACTTATTTTTCACCTGTGTAGGAACTCATCCATCCCACTTCAAGTCAGGAGCCACCGCACCCTGCAGCAAAGCCGGGAGACACAGTGCCCCGCACTAAAGTCGGGAGAGCCACAGTGCCCCGCACCAAAGCTAGAAAACTTCCAAAGCCCTGCAAACCAAAAGATCAAAAATTGATATCATCATCGGCGTGTGCACAGATATAAAGGTAGGCCACCTAATCAAAGGAATGTCAGAAATCCAGGGATCGAACATGAATCTAATCAAATAGCCATCCCCGATCACCCAGGAAAGGTGTGGAATAATGAGCGACGTCCTAGCCATCACCTCCTTCCAAACAGCAGAACATTGCCTAGGAGGTGTAAGAGGGACCTCAGGATCCACTAGAATATCACCGTATCTAGCCCTCATAAAGGATGACCATAAAGTATCCAGACAGAAAAAATCTAGTAACATGTCTAGACAGAAAGGCCTCCCACCGAGCCAGCAGAGATGGAATCCCCAGACCACCCATATGAATCGACTGACAAACAATCTCCTACCTCATCAAGTGGATCCTCCGTCGAGTAGAAGAAGAGTCCTAGAGAAAGCACGGATCATTTGCTCCAATTTGAGGATAATTGACTTTGGGATAATAGCATTATAAAGCATATAAATAGAAGAGAAGCAATGACCAAACGGATAAGGGTTATCCTGCCCATAGAAGAAAGGGATCTGTCCTACCAGCCAACAATCCTCTCCCAAACAGCCATCAATAGCAGGGCACATTTCGCCCTCGATAATATGGTACCAGATATAAGCACATACAAATAGGATAGAGGACCTTGACGCTCTGTTACACCAAGAATATCCCGGACTCTATGACGAAGTCTGGTAGAAGTCTTTGGACTAAAGTAAATGCCAGATTTCTGCAGGTTTACCCTCTGGCCTGAAGCCGAACAATAATCCTCCATGACTCTCTAAAAATCTCGAGCACATATAACCGAAGCTCGACCAAGGAGCAGACAATCATCTACAAATAAAAGATGCGAGATCGAAGAAGCACCCGAAGCGGGAATATACGGTTGAATGATCGAATCCCGCACAGCTGCTCGCAAAGATCTGGAAAGAAAGTTAGCACAAATAATGAAAAGATATGGAGAAAGAGGGCAACCTTGTCGAAGACCGAGAGTTGAATGGAAGAACTCTGTGGGGGAGTTATTAACCAGGATAAAAAGGAAGGATGGATAATACATGACATGATCTTGAAAATCCAAACTGGATGAAAACCAAAATCCTCCAAGGCTTTGAACAAAAAATCCCAATTGACACAGTCATAAGCTCTTTCCATATCAAGCTTAATAGCCATTAGACTGTGGCGTAAAGGAGCACGTCACAGATCATGCATAAATTTCGAAGCTATAAGAACATTATCCGAAATACTTCGGGCACCAACAAAAGCTCCCTGCTCCGGGCTGATCAACTATGGGAGAATGGTCTTCATTCTATTAGCCATCAACTTGGCACACACTTTATAGAGGGTATTGCATAAGCTGATTGGCCGATACTGAGAAGGCTCAAAAGCATCAGAGCGCTTGGAAATAAGAGCAACAAAAGTTTGCTTCCAAGAATGTAGCACCCTCCCAGAAGCAAAGAATAATTGAATAGCCACGAATATGTCGGTGCATAGGATATCCTAGAAGGACCGAAAGAAAAAGGGAGGGAACCCGTCAAGACTCGGAGCTTTATCTTCCCCAAGAGACCATAGAGCCGATTTAACCTCCTCCTTGAAAACCTGAGTCAGAAGCATAGAGTTTTGGAAAGCAAAAACTGAAACCATAGGAGGATAAGAAGAGATTGAGTGAGAAAGACGGGTGGAGACCATCCACCTGGAAGTGAAGTATAGGAGCATCCCCCTCCTAATGGTTTATCATCCTCAAGCCAACCCTCCTGAATAGAGTAAAGGACTCTGATTCTATTTCTGTATCTCCGAATGATTGTTGCTTGATGGAAGAATCGAGTGTTTCTGTCTCCCTCCTACAGCCATTGAACTCTAGATTTTTGCCTCCAGATCATCTCCTGTGTCTGTAAAAGAGAATGATGAAGAGATAGGTGGGTCCGAAGAGCCTCCAGATCCTCAACAGATAAAGACCATGTCCTGTCCTCCTTATCCTGCAAAGCATGAATAGAGCCTTCCACTGACTTGAGCTGAGTCATGATATTACCCACCTTAACCCTGTTCCACCAGAGAAGTCGCCTCCTTAGAAGCTCCAACCTCCTGGTGATCCTAAAAGCAGCATCACCCCGGACTGGCAACTTCCACACCTCCCTTACAATATATTTGGATCTTGGATAAGAAAGCCAGAACTTTTCAAATCTGAAAGGCGTCGGCCGACGAACAAGATGATCAATAGATAAGAGAATGGGGCAGTGATCAGAAGCTATGCGATTGAGATAACGCATAATATGATCCGGGTGCAAAGTGAGCCAAGACGGAGTAGCATAGAATCTATCCAGTCTCTCCCACACTCTGGCAGAACAGGAATGATTATTAACCAGGTGTGTTAAGGACCCACAAACCCCATATCCACCAACCCATTATTCTGGATAAAGTTGGTAAACTCCTTGGATCCCACATCCTCGACGAAGGATCTTCCACTGTGCATGTCCTCGGCCTGGTTGATGGAATTAAAATCCCTAGCAACAACAGTAGGAACACCCTGATCAATCAACACCAAAGCCTCCTCCCAAACCATCCTTCTCTCCCTATACGACATGCTGGCATAGACGTTGCATAAAAGCCACGAAGGGCAGTTCGGTTTCGAAACAATAATAGCTACCAACTGGGAAGATCGGTAAAAAACAATAACCCTGACAGCTCCCATATCCCAGGAAACGATGATACCCCCTGCCAGACCCTGAGAAGCAATAGAGTAAAACCCCCAATCACGAGGAACACGATGCCTTATACAATCCAGACTAGGCCCTGAGAGCCTAGTTTCCAAAAGAATTCAAATCTGAGGATTATATAGCTGAAGTAACCTACCATAAGTAGATAAAAAGAAGGGTTTTTTCGTCTCCCTGATATTCCACACAAAGACCTTCATATCAAACACATCAAACTTTAGATGAACCGGACCCCTATCCGGCCTCATCCCTAGACCCTTCAGGGATGATATTCATCATCCCTGAACCCAGCCCAGCACCCTCCACAGAGACACTTCCCTTACACATTCCCTCATTGGACCCTCCCACAAACCCCAGAGCCAACATCACTTTGTCATAAATAGCTTGATGCCCCATCTGAGCCCTTATGACCGAGCCCCAGAGCCCTCGAGACCCCCCACAATAACAGAAACCTTGCCTGTAGCTGAACCCCTCTCTGTGATAGTAGATGTCCAGCTGACCCTAAAACCCCCTCCAGCTGATCTCTCCCAAAAAGCTCCAGAGTGCTAGAAACCCCTGATTCCCCTGGTGCCCCCTTAGCCCGAGGATCGCCCGAGACCCCTGCTGCCTCTGAGCCACCGAACACCCCCCTGACCCGACAACAGGAGAGACAGTAGCAACACCCTTAGCTAACTAGCCCTAACCATTTCCTTCACAGTCCCCCCTCCCCTTGAGACCCCAAGCAAGGCCTTATCCTTCCCAGCCCCAGAGAAACCCATCGTCACAGCCCCAAGCTTCACCACCTCATCCCTCTCATCCCCGTACTTCCCCTCCACCCTCCTCCATTCCCTTTTCTTCTCCCCGTTTTCCTTAGACCCTCAAAAGAACCAGGTAGCAGAGCAGCCCGAACTTCCAGAGAGGGGTTCACCTCGGCCTTAGCCCGCCCACCCGTATCCTCAAACAAACAAGGTTTAGGGGAGCTAACCTTATCAGCCGGTGCAGAAGTTGACTTCAAGGAAGAAGGGGAAGATGATCTCGACGGACTCCGGCTACACTTCAAGGAGATTATCCCATAGTCAACCATCTGCTGGTCCCTTTGCCCCACATCAGTAGGGACCAACTCCATGCAATCAACAATAGGAGCAAAGATCCCCCCCGCCCCCTTTAGAGCTTCACCACCATCAAACAGATCCGATCCAGCAACATCAAGGGAGTGCCATCTCGCCACTTTAGTAGCCTTCTGCCACCCCTCAAATCAGGTGGTGAGTTGGGGAGGAAGAAAAGGGAGTTGGGGAAGAACAAGATGGGGGAGAGGAAGGGGGATCAGAGGATGACACTGGAACCTTACCCCTTTCCGATCCCCGTCCACCCTTCACAGGGACACTCACCGATTGAGGTTGATGAATCCTCGTGGTAACAAGCCAAGGACTGTATGTGAGACTCCCCCCACCAGCAGACTGCTTGGACCCCAGGCCCTCAGATCCCTGCTTCAGCACATGTTCCTCCTAGCTTCCACAACAAAATTCTCCGAGCAAAGGCTAGAATTCCTTGAATCTACCTTCTGGTTTTCTTCCATGAAGTGACAACTAGAGCTGTCAACAGGTCAGGTTCGAGTCGGAACCCAATTATCCAGATTCGACCCGATCTTAGCTAGTGGATCCAGACCCGGACCCGAATACCTAACAGGTCTAACTTTGAAGTACCAGACTTGGACCTGAATGGATCCCGGGTATCCAGACCCGAACCCAGACCTGAACGGGGGAGGGACGCCCGATGCAAAACTTGGAGAAAGGGGGGAGGGAGAGGGGGGAGGGACGCCCGACGCAAACCTCAAAGAAAGAGGGAGGGACACGATTTACCTCGGAGAAAGGTGAGGTCGAGCCATCGAGGGGCGGTGGGGAGGCATCGACCGTCAAGCCATCGAGGGGCAGAGGGGGGAGGCATCGGCCGTTAAGCCATCGAGGGGCAGAGGGGGGAGCTGTCGAGCCATCAAGCCATCGAGGGGCAGAGGGGGGATCCGTCGAGCCGTCAAGCCATCGAGGGGTGGAGGGGAGGCATCGTCCATTAAGCCATCGTGGGGCGAAGGGGAGGTGTCGGCATCGAGCCGTCGAGGAGCGGAGAGGGGAGGCATCGACCATCGAGCCATCAAGCCATCGAGGGAGGCGTCGGCCGTCGAGCCATCGAGCCATCGAGGGAGGCATCTGCCATGGAGACTGGAGGGGGATCGGCCGTCGAGGAAGGCATCAGCCGTCAAGCATCGAGGGGGGTTTTGGCCATTTGGGGATTCGGCAAAACATGGAACGACGGAAGGGACAAAGAGGGGAGGGCACGAATGGAGAGGGTTTTTATAATAAAAACAAAAATTAATCTGAACCGTTGGATCATAATCCAACATTCTATATTTATATAAATATATATAAATATATATAATATTATTTTATTTAATCGAGTCTCGGGTCTGCCGGGTCTGGATATTACATATCGAGACCTGGATCCATTTAATTATGACTAAACAGGTCCGGATCCAGGTAAACGGGTCTAGATTTAGATCCAGACCCAGACCCGTTGGATCCAGACCTGTGGGTCTCGGGTCCAGACCCGACCCATTGACAGCTCTAGTGATAACCTTCAACTGTGTAGCCCATACGACCACACTGAAAATAGACTGGAGGGAGGTTTTCGTAAACGAACTACTGCCAAAAGACAGAGTTCATCCCTTGGATGATCACGCCTAGTAACATAGGCCATCCAGACCCTAACGAATCCCGTCTTCCTCATCAAATCTATGAAAATTGTTTAAAGAGAGAAAGTCACCAGCTTCCCCGGCCACCGCCATGATCGCTACGGCTCCCAATACTCTAAGGGAAGCTCCGGCAAGCGCATCCAGACCACAGTCTTGTTAACATGCTTTTGACCAGGGAGGAAATTCGGCTGCCAAGGGGCCAATGCCATCAGCTGGCCACCAACGAACCACGGCCCACCATCCAGAACCCTTGCACAATCCCCTTCGAACTCACACAGAGGACGATATGGTCCTCACCAACCTGGAAAACCTCCAGCTCGTAAGCCAACTTCAACCTCTCACCCGCACCTCCTTAGCCACCCAAACCGCTGGGACCCAACAGCCCAAGCTCCGAAAGATAATGGCCACTCCCTCCCACTTTCGGCGAGAGTCATCGAGCCGGGGTCCCGGCATTACCAGGACCTTCAGAAACACTATTGGAGACGTTCGATCTCATCTTCCGAGAGCTTATGGTATGACCAAACCGGAGCTCGAGATGACCCCGACACCACCTCCGCCCAAGACCGCTCTCCATCTCCCTTCCCATCAAAATCCATACCTCCAATATGCCACTTATCTTCCCCTTCTGCCATCCAAAGATTACTGAAACCCTTACACAGAGACCCTAACACAGAAACCCAAACGCAGAAACCCTTACATAGAAACCAGTGAGGATGATGGCACGGTTACCAAGTCACTCCGACCGTACTAAGTGAACAAGTAAATTTAGTCAGGTTTTTGCAGTTTTTATCCAGCTTTTATATATATATAAAATCAAAAAATAAAATATTGCAAAATAGATGTCCTCATGTCGGCCCTGAAAGCCTTTTTCAAATGGCTTTGCAATAAAAGAGATAATCTAGTCTATAATGATGTTCTCCTACTAATATACTTAATACACAAAAAATTCTTTCAATAAATTAAAAATATCTCGCAACAATGAAAGAACAGAGCATATAACTTGATCCATCCATTCAACGTGGAAGAGTCACCCTTGATTATGAGTCAATCAACTTTCAAGATAAATCTCACATAAACAATACCAACCCAAACAATCCGTAGTTCCGTGCTAGGAACCATGGTTTCAAAGAGACGGCTCTCGCCTGTAGCCACTAACCTCGAGCATGATCCACGAATTACAAAGTCAACTCTGTCATTGCTACTCATCACATCATAATTAAAATTAACCCTGAAAAAGATCAGGGGGATGGGGGCTCCTAGAAGATGAAGATCTTGCGGGTCGCTTCAAGAGCCAAAGAAAAGTCTTAGAAGTCTGGAACCCTTAATGCCAAATCAGAGATGATGGGTGAATAGTCTTTAGCCTGAGCCAAAGTTCATTCCAAAATAAGCCTTTTAAAAGACCATCTCAACTCAAATACCATACTATTCAATATAATATGTCACATAGGCCATTCGAAGCTTTAAGAGTCTAATGGACTAATGAATGGCTATAGCAAGCAAATTTGATAGCCTCCAAAATGTCGCTCTTAAGCATTCAAATAAAACATGCCCCACAATCTCTTCTCTTGCCTCATAGTATGAGTAGATGGCCAAGAGATCCAAGCCTTTCTCTTCGAGATAGCTATGGTAAGAAGAAGATCCCAAGCAACTTTTAATAAAAACAAACTAACCCACGGATGAACTCCCAATCTCCAAATTCATGCCCCATCCAACTACTCAATGAGCTCTCTCACATACATACTATATAGGTCCTTGGCTACCGCCCTCGGTCCACAAGAAGATCTCCATACTCTCATATCACGACAACTGTGGATAAAGATTGCAAGGGAAGGCCCCCTCCTTACCAGCTTAGCCTCGAAATCTATGCTACTCTATAGGACACAACCTCCGCCCTTAAAGCGAAGTAGATCACAAATCCTCACAGCCTTGCTAGCCTCAGTACTAAGGAATGTCGATCACCAGCTTAGAAGAATGTCAGAAAGCCAAGAGTCATGTAGGAAGTCCACAGTTCGACCATCCCCCACTACCTATCTAATCTGGGCCAACATCTCTATGGTGCGAGCACAAATCTCCCTCTACATGAAAAATCTGCTCTTGGCTCACCATAATATCTACATCACCATGGATAAGGATACAAATGGGTCAGGTTAACTCGTGACCCAACCTAACCTATTTTTAGAGACCCGTGGATCTAGGTCGGGTCCTAAAATTAGATCATGGATAAGGCTACAAATGGATCGGGTTGACCGTGACCGACCCGACCTATTTTTAGGAATCCATGGATCTAGGTCGGGTTCTAAAATTAGACATGCTTCATTTTTAGGGTCAGATCTAGATTTACTAAATTTGGACATGACCTAATCTAACCTAACTCGAATCTGCTAATACTGTTAGGATCATATATATTTGGACCTTTAAATTATAATTTAAAACTTGTACGAAACTTATTTTTAATAAAAGATAGAGTTATAATTATTTTGATATCTTAATTTATTTTAAAAATAATATTGTTCGTTATCTATTTTATGGTTAACAATAGTTGGCTATGTAATAATTAAAATATAATTTTCTATATTTGATCCGGATCATATTTAGATCCAGATTTTTTATATTACACTAGATTATTTATGATCCAATCCAATCCAAATGACCTGTTGGATTGAAAATTTGATAGTGGACCCAACCCGACCGACCTGATTTTCTAGTAGGTTGGGTCTGGATCAATATTATGATCCAATCAAAGAACCAGGTCCGTCGGGATCATTCATGACCTGGTCCAACCCGACCCATTTTTACCTCTATCCACAAGTCATACTTAGCAACCATTAGTATGCTTTAAGGACTCTCAAGGCATAATAAAACCTATCACATGTCTCATAATCAAAGCCTCCCGTCTCATGATTAATGACTGAATGCCAAGACCCCCATCCCTAACTGGCTAATAGAGTACTTTCTATGCCATCAAATGCACACTACCCTGCCTTGACATACACCCCAGAGAAAGTGCTAGAAGTGCTACTCAAGCCTCATTATATAGGTTTTTGATGGAATGGTATTTGACAATGAATAAACAAGCATCAAATTCAAGACAGACCTCACCAAAATCACCTTATCCATCATAGACAAGGCTTTGGCCTGCCGTCCCTGAAGATGCTCATGAACTACCTGCTCTGACCTAGAGCACTCCACCCTTTAGTCTTCGGCCAGATATGGGAATCCCCAGGTATTGCCAGACTCTGCTCAACTCTGCAATGCCAAGCTCTACCTAATCACATGCCTTAGCTGAGCCTTGGTCCTCAACTAAAGTAAACTACAGATTTGAAGAGCTTCACCTATTGCCTAGACATCTGGCAATAGTCTTGCAAGATCTTAGTAAAGCTATCCGCATTCTAGATAGATATCTGACCTATCAGTAAACAATCATCTGCAAACAACAGGTGGAAGATCAGCTGGGCTCCAGGGGCCAACACATAGGTGTCTAAGTCCGCCCCCCCAGTAGCATTCCATAACATCCAAGAAAGAATATTAGTACAACAAATAAAGAGATAAAGACAAGAGCAAGCAACCTTATTGAAGGTGGACCGTAGATTGAAAGAAGTTTGATGAGATGCCATTGATGAGGATAGCGAAAATTGGATCATCAACATAGGTCATAATCCAATTAATCTATTAACCATAAAAACACAACTCAAAGGGCCTGCTCCAGAAATAGCCAACTCATGTGCTCATAAGTGCCCTCCATGTTCGGTTTGATTATCATGAGGCTACGGTGAGCCAAGGCATGCCAAAAATTATGTATAAAATCCTGGACTATCAATACATTATCAATGATGCTCTGGTCACTAACAAAGGCCCCCTACTCCGAGAAGATAAGTCAAGATAGGATAGGCTTCCTTCTCTCCATCATCAGCTTGGTATAAATCTTATACATGGTCATACACAGATTGATCAGATAGTAGTGATACAAATCAAAAGCATCCAGTCTCTTCGTTAGCAAGATGACAAAAGTCCTCATCTAAGACTTTGGCATCTCTCCAGTCATGAAAAACTCCTATACTACCTCCATCACCTCAAACTAGATAATAGACCAACTTCCTTGACTAGAATTAATTAAAATAGTATAATTAAAAATATTATATTGTATTTCACCATGATTTAAATGTAAAAATCTAGTAAATTTAAATCTATCTTTTATGCAAGAAATTATTCCTAACTGAATAATCTCTTTATATATCACAAGATATTCATCAAAAAAATGATGTGCTATTTATGAACACCAAATCATTCAAAATTTCAAATTGAATGTTTGTAGCCATTATATCGCAAGGCTTAAGAGAAAATATGATACATAGCTCTTTTCTTTTCTTTTCATTTTTTTCATGACCTAGGCAATTATATTACAAACTCAAAATGAGGACACCCCGATGCATAAGGACTCTTCCACCAATTGAAATGCACTTTTTTTTTTTGATAAAACGAAGTATTCAAATAAGCCTAGTGTGAATACATGTTACAAGATCAAAAAATAAATATCACAAAATGGAATTGGGGCATTGTCCAAGTCAATCTAAAACGCTTTGTCTAAGTGCTTTACTATAAAAGATGCAACCCAGTCTACAATACCGTTTGCCACCTTGTAGACATGCATGATATCCAAGGATGTGACACCCTTAGCAATCTTGCGATATCAGCTAGAAGTGGATGAGTGGTACCCTCTCTTAGAAGATCTTATATCCATCTCAATATCGTAATCGAGTGGCCCTCAATGAAAAGATAGTTAGCTCCCAAAGCCAACCCCGCATAGACAATACCAGCCTAAGATGGTGGGCTCAAAGAGATGAGTACCACTAGCTACTACCAGTTGAGAATCCAATCCATGGATAACAAAACAGGCTCCACTATTGTTGCTGACCACACTACCATCAAAATTGATTTTGAGGTATGTCAGGGATGAGGGCTTCTAAGTGATAAAGACCATCTAGGTCGCTATATGAGTAGAATAGGATTCCCGGATGTCCGAAATCCTCGTAGTCAGATTTGATGACATTAGATGGATAAACTCAATAGCCTGACTCAAAGCTCTCTCTAGGACAAATTTTATGGGGCACCTCCTAGAATTAAATACAAGATTGTTCTTAAATAGCCAGATATGATAAGCAATATAAGTAGCATGAATATATGCTAGTTTGGTGGCCTCAAAATATGTTATGGTTAAGGAAATAAAGGAAGGCAAGAGTTGGTATCTTGAACTAGGACTTCCTGAGGGAAAGTCCAACCAACCACCAAATCTACACAACTCTAAGGGCATAGGAGTAAAGCATGTCCCATAATCTCCTTTAGCTCGCACCAAGGATAGATGACCAAAAAATCCATATCTTTACCCCTCAGCATCACCTTAGTAGGCAAGTGATCCTAGGCCACCTTCTACAAAAACATACTTATCCTCGAATGCACCCCAAGTTATCAAATCTAGGCACCATCCAATAGCCTAGGTAGTTCCCCTCGATATATTTTACAAAGATCAATGACTCTCACCCTTGAATTGCAAGAAGATCTCCAACCTTACATTATGATCACCATGAGCCAGGAAAAACCCTGCCATCCATGCTAAACAACATATCACAAATCTTTGCTATCTTACATGAGGCACCTTCTCAAAGATGTGAACACACCTTCACATGGAGGAACAGCTTCAACCAATCTAGATGTCCCCACCTGAAATCCAAGATCCACGCCAGGCTCTCATCACCGAACCCACGCTATCCAGATAGAGAAGGAACCTGATTACGTGCCTTGCCAGCAAGGCCTCACATATCTGCACTAAAAATTGAATACCAAAATCCACATCCTTAATTAGCTAACAGACCACAACCCAGGCCACCATATGAATGCCATCCCTACGCCCATGTGAGCCCCAAATAAATCTCCTAAAATGTTGCTCAAGTTTCGCCAGGCAGGTATTCAAAACTTATCTAGTCAAATCCGTCCTTAGTCTCGAAACTTGTCTACCGGCTGCCAAACTGAAATACACTTAAAAAGACATTTTAATTGAACTTGAATGACAAGTGCTTGAGTTTTGCATTTAGATTACACTAAAAAAAAAAAAATTGTCCACAAAGATAACAGATCTTCAAAACATTTTTTAAATATTTAAATATTTTCAAAATATCAAATCATGACCCATGACGTGAATCAATTTAAAAAGCATATCGGTGGCTTTAATCAGTATTGCAAAAAAATACCAACTCCCATGCTGTACTCGTGCCACATGTCATGACTTTTCTGCCTTCCTCTTTCTCACCCAGCAAGAAAAAACCTCTCACTAGTACTAGAAGCTATTGCGCAGGAATTGATAGAGGTTGCCCTACAAAAGTATCTGGACCAAGGTGTTTGAAGCATCAGAAGAATTGCAAAAATTTTACAATTCCAGAGCTCTCGTATGTTGTCAACGGCTTGCCACTTTCTTGTACAAGGATAAAGATTTATGAATCCGATTAAAACAAACCATTTGCGCATCATCACTTAATGAAGCTACATTAGATGTAAGGCCAAAAAGCATAACTAACTATTTGCACAATTCACCATTTTTTCTCGATGACAACTTCAATTTGTCCCTTGTAATGATATCTACTTTGCAAATCGATCCTCTAAGACAACTCTTTCTTAGAGTTCCCAATACTTAACGCATGATAGCAGCGCAATTAACAACTCTCTCTCTAACTTTGTGATACCTATCTCACGATAGTATCAGCATTAGGTTAACGTCCTGCATTGATGGACTGAAGGCCTGCGTGGTGATATGTTTATTCCTTTTCGTTTTGGAGAGAAAACAAAGAAAAAAAAAATTAAAAAAACTAAAAGAATTCTCTCCCCTCCCCCCCCCCCCCCCCCCCCCCCCAAGTCTTTTTCAAAAGAAATAACGGGAAAGATTCCATCAGTATAAGAAAAAAACATCGAGTACTGATTAGCGGCAACAAAGGTCTACGAAGCGGCAATTTTGTATAAGAGGAAATTAACTCTAAAATAAACAAAAATATTAGGCTTGTCAAATGGGGCCTCGTTCAAAGGCTTTGTAAGTTTACCACAGTTCAACAACCATATCAAAAGAATAGCGACAGTGAGAAAAATATCTCATAAGAGGACTGAATAAAAAGCAAACTATTAATTCCTGATTGTCAGGATGCACCTGGCACAATACATTCGACCCTCCCCAAACTCTACTACAGTGACAGAGGTTCCCCCACTTCCCCCTTTTTTTCATGTCTGGTAGCTGCTTCCACATTTAATTCTTTTCGGATCAATGTTAGAACCTCCATTATCTGATAAAGTACAATCCAAAATCAATATTTTAACAAGACAGTGACATCAAAATACAAGTACTCTTGACTCATCAGAGAAAAAAGTATGCATTCTTCTCTTAGAAGATACACATTACTCAATATATACTTTAAGTATCTGCATGTCGCTATTATTTCTTGGCATGAGTTTGTTACCAATGCCGGTTAAAGTTGTAGAGAACAACTACACAAGCTTGAAATGCAAAACTAGTTTAGGACAATATCCAAAGCACGAAACAGGAAAACGACAGCTAAAACATGCAAGAAACTAGAAGGAAATTCATGTGCAGCCAAAAAAAACCAAAGAGTAATTACTGATAAACTTGCTGCACGCCTTCCTACTGCTTTCTTATTCTTAATCATTTGAACAATATCCATTTCCTGTCTATGTTTGTTCGTAAATGTGAAACAATATGAATTACGTTTCCACCTATTTTTGACTATGCCTACTAGCTTCATATCTTATTGAGATGTTGCGACCTGTGAACACTAATATCCGCTCATCATATTTCATGGTATTAATTTAGCCTCGTTTTATACAATCAATGACCAGGGAAACTTTGTAATGCTTGTTAACACTAGCAATCAACTATTGCCATCATTTTTTTTTTTTAAAGAAAAAGTTACTCATGCTCCATTGCAAGAAACAAAGAAGATCAAAAATATTATTTTTTGGCTGCAATTCTTCAAATTAATGTACAACTCCTCAGCTAGAAGAGTCCTCATCACTTGGTGCACATGGTTGCAAATCTCCTATTTTGATCAGCTCTTAATAAGAATAACAACAGAGCAATAAATGGACATAGGATGAGTCATCATGCTCATGAATGTACATGAGAGCATTCCACTTATGTAGGCCATCATATACTCAAAAAGTTACATTCCACTTATCAATTGACTCAATGCATATCCATTGTCAACCAAATCCCAAACCAAACCTTGAGAAAATGCAGCAATGGATAACATACCCAACAAACCATCAAGCCTCGAGATTAGGAAAGAAATAGTTCATGGTAATTTTGTTTGTGGTTGTACTATACATGTATACACACTAATTCCATGCGTAACCTGTCGATGGAGTAGGTAGGCCACAAGGACTCAAATTCCCGAAAATGACCCTTCAACCAAGCCAACAACTATCACACTATCTCATCATGTTCTGTGGGAAGCATCAGGATCAAATCGATGGCATGATGAGCATTTGTAATAGGAAGCAGTCCATCTGGCAGATATTCAAAGATGAAGTCCTAAAACTCCTCCAGAACTTCTTTCACTTTTTCAAGCAAGTCTTGAGATGTCCTTAGGTTCGTTAGCATCTTTCACAACTAAGTCATAAGCATTTCCATGATGCTCTCCTTCTTCCTTGAATCTTTCCATGCTAAGAACTCGTGAGTTATTTGAGGAGGGAAGATCTAAATAAGAAAGGAAGTTGTGATGAAGGAGATGGAAAAGCTTGCATTAAACAGAGATAGCCCTGAATAATAATAATATCTCAGAAACAATCTATAAAGCCAACCCCAAATTGTGGGTACCATGATTGATGGTTATAGTTAACAGTTACGGTTCCAAGAATCTCATATCACCGCCTCCAAATCTATTAGAAAATCGACCAATGTGAGTTTTCCTAGTGGAAGATGAAGACATGAGGTAGTGTAAGTTTGTATACCACAGAGTAGGCTAAATATGAGTAAGTAACAGAGCAACGGGATGGGTATAAATGCTCGAGCAAAGTGATAATTGCAATGGCTTGAGCTTTCTCTGTTTGTCAAAAGCATATGATTAGAATTTAATTAAGTCTTTGGAACACTTACCCAAAGATGGGATCCCAATTTGCAACATTCAAGTCAAAGAAAAGAAGATAAAGTTGAATAAATTTAGCAGTGGTATCAATTGCATTACATTTGCCTCTAAAGTTGATGGAATCTGTTGTTTGTAACTCTTATTTTGAAGCAAACCTCAAAACAAGAAACAAATTCTAGTGCTAGCTTAACAAGATTAAGGGAGAAAAACTATCATAGGGGACCAGCAATCAATGATCGCTAGTTCAACCAGAATGAACACATATTCTATGAAAATTTAGGACTAAGGTAAAATTGAAGGTATGAAGCAAGAGTATTGATATAAATTATAAAGACTCATTACATGCACCCCATGTCTGTTATCTGACCAATCGACGCTTGCTAGATGAAGCAACTAGCAAGATGGTGAAATCAAATAGGATCAGAAGTGATTTGTTGTCGAAGGAACATGACTCTAGATAAAGCTTCATTGCTTGTGTCGACAATTCGAGTGAGTGGAAATTCACATAATTTTTTCTCGGAGAAGAAACTCACATCAATTGAAATCACAAAAACACCTAAATGAAAGAAGGAAGCACAAGGCCCAACAAAAAAAAAAATGTTTAGAGAGCCAAAGTTCATCTCAACTCAAGTTTAAGATGCTGCTATAGTGGGCAACAATGGAAGAATCATCATTCATGAAGGTTCTCTAGTTAAACCATCAGAAAAGAAAAAAATAAATATGTTGATTGACTTATTTAATGTATCCTTCATGTAACTAGAGTAACCAAATATCGGCATCATTAAAAAGTGTAGGTGTATGTCTTATAGAATGCAGACAAAAATATAACGAGATCAAACATACCCAAGGAAGGCTATTGCTACCACTATAAGATCTAACAATTGAAGAAACATTTTTCACTTGGTGCAAGTAAGAACAACAATATATTACTTGAAGCAGCTGAAAAAACAAACATAGTAGGCACCAAACAAGTTCTAGGATTTGGTTATTGGTAGAACAAGCAATTTTCTTCATGTTTTGATTCAGTATTCTTATCATTGGCCCAAGAATCATATCAGAACAAGAAGGGATCGATGCTTTCTTGACACAAAAAGTGCAGTTAAAGAGAAGATAAGGTTATTATAAAGAATGTTATATTACCCCAAAATAGTGTTGCAAAACTGGTGAATAATGGTCCAGTGATATGTATATCTTCTGAATAAGGCCAAGAAGCACGTCTACCTCATCCCCAAGCAGATCCACCTAAGTTTAAATAAACACCGATGAAGCTTGGGTTAAAGATTCAAGAAATTTTACAATTGCATGTATATAAAAGCAATAAATAAATAAATAAATAATAAAAAGATTATAAACTTCAATGTGGTAATTAAACTTTGATGCATCATAAAAGTGCCTTCACTGTTAACATTTTTGTAAAATGTCAATAGATACTAGTAAAATATGCAAGTTGAATGCATATTAGAGGAGCATGTGGAATGCAACGAAGTTAGAAAACTTATGAAAATATTTGAAATGAAGAGATGGAGAATGAGCATAGATTACCTTGAACTGCAATTGGTTTATTAGTTAATTTTTATGGATGGGAAAACAGTTGGAATGGTATGCTAGAGCAGATAACAGCCTGATAATGCTGGAACTGCCAGGAATGACTTAGCATGATGAGATTTCTCAAAAAAAGACTTAGCATGATGAGAAACCTCTAGAACTACTTGTTTGACTCAAGCCACCTCATTAAACTTTTAACGGAACAGATTTGATGCACAGGTATACATATAACAGTATAACATTCTAACCTCTGCTTCAGCTGTTTGGAGGTCATAACATCGTCTTGTAAAAGCCTTATGATAGAGCAATTCTTTTCTCTTAATTGAGACTGCTTGCTT
Source organism: Areca catechu (assembly GCA_021397845.1). Taxonomy (NCBI): domain Eukaryota; kingdom Viridiplantae; phylum Streptophyta; class Magnoliopsida; order Arecales; family Arecaceae; genus Areca; species Areca catechu. The sequence continues at coordinate 135,158,930 of CM038038.1, read as the reverse complement.
ACTGAGATGATTCAACAGACTATTCAAATATTCCAACCTGCACAAGGATTCCTCAAGTAACCAAAATGCAGTTATATTTCTTCCACAATTTCAAAATCAATCGTTTACATCATGAAAACAATATAAGCAGCAAGAAGGAAGTACAAACTAAGTTTCCAGAGAGAAATTTCCCTGTGAATTTTCAGTTAAGGAACCTTAAATCTTGGGTCCTAGGCTCCTAGCTAGCACAGAAATAGTCTGGATGACTTTCCTCATTCCAATACTTGGATAAGCTAAAACATGTCTCCTCAAGCTCATCAGATGATGTGCATGATGCTATACAAGATACATTTCTACTCAAAAACTTGAAAATAAACAAAAAACAGTCCCTGCAAAGTGAAAGATCAAGTATTACTCCCTCTCTTCTACCACTTGTCTCTTCCCTCTTTTTCTTCTTCTTATTCTTTTTTTTTTTGGGTATCCTTCCCTCCATGATTTTACTTTATACTCTCTTTCATTTACTTAACTGTTTGGGCTCTTTGCCTAACTGCTCCTCAAAAAAATAAATAAATAAATAAAGACAAGAAAAGAAAAGGAAGAAAAAAGTATGCTATGACTACGATGGGACATTTTCAATCAAACAATGGATAAGCAAGCAACAACTATAATCAAGGAATAAATAAAATGATAAACAAGGCCTGAGAATTTAGTGCAAGTTTTCGTTTTGGGCAGACAGTGAGTGCAAATTTGGTGGTTTTAGTAGTTTCAGCTCCAGTTTTGGCAGAATGGTTGAGCTGAAAAATAATAGAAATTCAAAAATCAAATAATCAAAAATTAAAAAGAATTATTCTAAAATAAAATAACTAAATGAGAAAATAAGTTAGAATTCATTTTAGATTATATTGCAATATGTGGGACCTTTGAATACATATTTCCAATAAAGTCATGCTTAAACATTTAAAAAAGAAATTAAAATATGATTTCTACATTAACTCTTCTGAAATGAATCAAAGTTACATAAGAACTCCTGAAAAATCATTACTTTGATATTGATTCCTTTAGAAGTGCTAAGTGCATATAGATCCTCTCGTCAATCACCATTGACCTGCCTAACCAACATAGGGTTGAAAGTTAACTAAAGGAGCAAATGAAGCATTTGTACTCTGGATGAATATGCTGAGTGAAGCTAGGGTGAGTCTGATGCCTTGTTGCATCATCGTCAAGCATTCCCTCTCCTTCTAACAGCTTCTTTGAAGATCTTATTCCCCTTTCAATGCATCTTTGAGGGGAGAAATGGTCAACAAAATGTTGTTTTCTGGAGTTAACATATTACTAGATATTATGCATTGAAAATTTGTTCTTGGCAAACATTTCATGACTCTAAGGATGGATTTGCACCAAGGCAAAATGTATAGGGGGTCAATATTAATTGGTGCATAGCATTTTAGTTAGTGACAAAATAGTCACGTCTTTAGCTACTTTTATGCCTATGCATTGCAAAAAAATAAGTGTCATCCAAACTGCAAGAAATACAAATATCAAAATGCATGTTAATATGAAAAAGATCAACCATATATATATTTTTATGTACAAATAAATGCGTGTATCTAAGTATACATCATATGCATTTATGTTTCTGGATAGGACTACATTAACAAAGATAGAAATATGCACAAACTACGCCAGCTAGAGGGGTGTAGTTGCAGCTTCTTGCTACAAAATAATATGTGAAGACCAACTTGTTTTCAGGTGTATAGTGATAAGCGTAATAAAAATTCAAATTTTAATACCCTTCCGCTTTTATAAGCTGCATATTTATATGAAAAAGAACAATTCATAGAACAATAGCTACCTTGAAATATTTACTCTTATTTTGTCAGACACCATAAACTCAAAATCCAAGATTACTTGTGAAAACTTTGTAAGAGGCATCAGAATGAGCTGCAACTCAGTCCAATTCTTTCCTGCAAATCCTGTAGGTGAGCATGTGGTGTGGTTACCATTATGTATCATGCCACTCACTGAAGTTACACAATCATGTGGCACATCCCTATTATGAAGAGGTAATAGACATGGTACTGATTTACTTAGATGCATCCCACTAGAAATAAAGTGATGCACTTCAAATTTTCCATCAACTGGCTCAAAAGCATCATCCTTCTCAGCCAACAATTCAGTATGTTGCATATGTAGTGCATTTGATACTTCAATTTTATACCCATCAAGGTCAAGGTGAATATGAGGTTCCAGAAGTTCTAAATTACAATTAAAATCAAAACCTTCCTCCAATTTTAAAGATTTTGATTGTGGTTCTGCTTCTTGCATATTTTCCATACTTTCACTGATCATAGAAGTCTCAGACAAATTTTTACCAGATGGTATGTCTCCCTCTGGGCATTTCATCAAAGTTAAATTCTCAACACATATCATATCTTTGATTACCTCACTGAATACAATACAATCAATCTCTTCCTTAAGAAGCCTCTCGATGATATAAGATTCCACCAATTCTGAATTACAATTAAAATTTAAACCTTCCTCCAATTTAAAATCATTTGATAGTGGTTCCACTTCTTGCATGGTTTCCATACTTTTACTGATCATGGAAGTTTGAGACAAATTGTTACTAAATGGTATCTCTCCATCTGGGCATTCCGTCAAAGTTAAATTCTTAACACGTTTCATATCTTTGATTACCTCACTGAAAACAATGAAATCAATCTCTTCTTTAAGAAGCCTCTTGATGCTATAAAATTCTATATCATTATTCCATTCTTTAATCATTAAACTAAGGATAACCCTATATATATCCTCCCTGATTAAGGTCTCTGTTTTGTAATCAATGAATTCAAGGTGCAGCCCTCTAATTAAACCTTTAGAAAGATTTGTGTACTTCTCTTCCATCATCTTAGCTTTAGTATCCAAATCAACATTTCCTTCTTGTAGTTGTCTTATCTCGTCACACAGCTCGGTATCTCCTAACTGATAGCATAGCCCATTTCTTGGTTGATCAGGGAATTCTCTCGACATCTGAGTGACCATTATTTGTTTATCCACTGATTCATATCTTGATGAATTGTTTTGGAGAATGCTCTTGGGTCTTCCATAGGCTATAAATCTGTGGCCATCACAAGCTGCAACCAACTTGGCATTCTCCCTTCTAATATCATCCAACCTTGAAATAACCCTAATAAGCATTTGTTTAACAGAATTGAAGGTTTTATCATTTCTTAAGGAGCACACTTGTTCTCTGGATGGTTCTTCCTTCAGCCACATAATTTCTTGACTTTTCTGCCGTATAATAGACTCATGGTTACGTATCAAATCAGCAACAAAATGCCCAGATGGAATTTCTTTAGATAGACCTTCTGTTTTGCTTGATTTTGAACCTTTGAAGAAGTATCATTGAACTCCTCATGCATTTCTACTGCACCAGAAACGTCATCATCTTTCCTTGAACCTCCAAAATTACAGTTATCTTTTCTTCCAGCATTTGCTATCACCAAAGGATTGTAATGGGTCATCAAATCCATGTTGCCATCAGTTTTTGACTGCACGGCTATTTGAGAAAACAATATCTCGAGTTCGTGATGCAAACTTATAGTGTCATCCATGAAAGCTGACCAGTTCATGTCCAACAAGGCTGGAGGAGAACTTTCAGGGGGAACCCCAAACTCCAATTTGGCCACATGCAGAGTTTCCTGAAGGTAACTTTTAACAAAAACATGAGATGTATCTTTTTCCACAGCTGAGACCCATTGCTGCTCATCCAGTGCTGCCTTTAACATGAAGACAGATCTTTCCATCATTTCAAAAGAAGATTCAATCTTTTCTGTGAGAATACCCACATCAACAACAATCTCTTTAAAGTCCAACTTCAACTGTGCGATATCATAAAGCTCATTCACTGATTTCATGCCACCACCATTCACACCAAACTCAAAGTTGAATATCAACTTGTCAACATCCGAGGAGTTTCTCCTTTTATTTTGCATCAGCGTGGTCAAAATTTCCAGCCCGTCCTCCAGTTTGCCTCTGATTTGCTGTAACTGTCGATGTAAAGAGTCTTTCAGTTCACCGAACACAAGGTCTTCATTTCTTTCCATACTCATTGCATCGAATTGAACAAATCCACATGTTTTCTCACTTTTTACTCTCTCAAGCCCAACCGCTGTGTGAAAAAAGCTCACTTCTTCGCCCTTCATATCCAAAGCCAATCTAAGATTTGATTCACTCTCCTTTCTCCTTGTCAACTCTTTATCTTTCTCTGCAATTGCAAACTCAGTCTCCTCAAGCCTATGGTGGATCCGATCCCTAGTCTTCAATAGATCACAGAGCAACTGCTCACGGTCACGGGTGCCGTCAATGATGTTGCCATGGATCTCGTCCTGCAGGTATTTCAGGCACCACTCCAGCTGCATTATCGCCAGCTCACAGAACCTTGACTTCTCATTCAACCGCTCCAAACTCCCTTCTTTCGACAAGCTCTTCTTGTAAGCATTCTCCATTGCAGAGTTCACGATCCCCATCATGATCGAATCAGCAACCATACCTGACACCCTCAATCGACAGTCAAGACCATCAAAGAATGCATCCATCTTCTCAGATCTTCTTTTAGATGCAAGCACGATACCCTGCCTCTAATCCACAAAACAAGAAACTTGATACCAGCTAATCATTCAATTGATTAATCTAAGGGCTCCGGTCATAATCAAATCCTTTCTTTTTCTTAAAAATTAAAAAAAAAAAAAAAATGCTACAAACCCTCAAATAGACTAGTTCTACCACCAAGAATCAGAGAGCCAAAGATCATAAAAATCTTTAGCTTTTTTCCTCGAGAATCCATCGGACTACACAGGAAAATTACAGGGAATGCAAAAACTCTAGATCTCTATACGTAAGTATAGGAATTATCCATCAGGAAAAATTAAAAATTGTAAGAACGAAATATATAATTCATAGGCGTAAAAGAAATTAAAAGGAAAATAAAATAGATTTCCGGTATCAATATTTGTAAAACCGAAGGAGGTGAAGCGAATGGGACTGACCTGGTCTTCTGGAATCCCGACGTTCGCCCACACGCTACGAAACGTGAAGCACCTCCTCCTCTCATTTTGCTTCCTCTCGCGCTTCCCCCGCGGCTCGCTCCCACTATCTGATACGATAATTTCCATATTGTCGTTGGGCCAGTTCTGACGTAGGGAGTCCCGGCAATCTCGCTAGAAAGTGGTCAAGGGTCACCAGAAGGCAGAAGGGACTGGTTCGCTTGTCGTAGCGTCCTGTGGCCCTGCGAGGGGGAGAATGACACGGTAATTTCCAGATTATTATGGTGTCAGGTCCGGTCCCAAGAGTGTTGTTAGAAGCGGTGTATGGGGACTAGTTGGTCCATTCCGTTTAGGGTCAAATGCGGCATTCTAAGGGATTGTTGCATGTATGTTAGTAGCGGTTAGTTACATTGTAAATGGTTAGGGAGTTGGATGACACGTGGTCCATCATTTTGAAGTAGAGAGAATCAAAAAATAACATATAAAATGGAAGCGCAATATGTGTTGAAAATTCTACTCACAAAATTGTGGAAGTCAACAACCATGGATAAAAACTTGGAGGAGAATGTCTCCATCCTGTTGAGTGGATTAGTAATTGGCAAAATATTTATCACATGAGCTTTTTCTTTTTCTTTGTTATTAAAAGAGACTGCATGGGTGCATGGATTTTGATAATAAAATCCATTTCTATGGGTGCGAAGAATTTTGATAAATTAGTTTCTTTATGTATGCCTTATGTTGTGGATAAATCATTCGTGGTTGAATCTTCGACGGCGTCGAACAATCCCGCTCATTCTTCCAGTCAAATAAGATTCTGTTCTTGGATGCTCTTCTTGGATAGAGACCTGCCAAAGGTTCTCGGACCGGATTTCCAGTAGGGAACACTCCAATGCTCAAGTCAATGGGGTGGTCTAGGCAATAAAATGGAGAGTTAAAAAAAAAGAGAGATCGAAAAAGGAAAGGAAAAGTCAAAGTGACATAGTATGGACTTGCTTGCCTTAGATTTGCTTGGAGGCCCCCTCTTATCCTTTTTATAGGTGTAGTATAATCGAAAGTAGTTATTGTAATCGAAAGTAGTTGTTGTAATCGAAAGTAATTGTTGTAACCGAAAGTAGTTGTTGTAACCGAATGTAATTATTATAACCGAAAGTAGTTGTTGCTTGAATAGCCACCTTCCTTATCACAATGAGGTCGAGTGATTGTGTCACAATATTGCCTCCCACTTCCAAGCTCGAAAAAATGCTGCTAGTGAAATGCTTCGGCTTTGATTCCTTTTTTGATGAAGGAAGTAATTTCATCTCTTTGGTCTTGATATTGGCATAAACAAATAACATCCTTTGCACTTTGTCGATTGGCTGATTAGGTCTGCCTTTGTACTTTTTGTTGATCATATGGTAGGCTGGTTAGGCCCGCCTTTGCATTCGTCAGATTTATCATTAGGGTAGGCTAATTAGATCGTCCCTGTGCCTTTTGTTGGTAATAAGGTAGGCTGGTCAGACCCGTCTCAGTACGTCGTCGGATTTATCGTTAGGGTAGGCCGATTAAGCCATCCCTGTGCTTTTGTTGATAATAAGGTAGGCTGGTCAGGCCCGCCTCGGCACGTTGTCGGATTTACCATTAGGGTAGGCCGATTAGGCCATCCCTGTGCCTTTATTGATAATAAGGTAGGCTGGTTATGCCCGCCTTGTACTTTGTCGGATTTACCATTAAGGTAGGCCGATTAGACTGTCCCAATGCTTTTCATTGATAATAAGGTAGGCTGGTTAGGCCCGCCTCGGCACTTCATCATATTTATCGTTAAGGTAGGCTAAATAGGCCACCCTTGTGCCTTTTATTAGTAATAAGGTAAGCTGATCAGGCCCGCCTTTGTAAGTTTCAATGGACCTAGTGGGCTTCAGTGGGCCTTGTGGATCTTGGTGGGCCTTCGTGTGCCTTTGTGGACGGATCAGCCTTGGGTGTTGATCAGCCTTGCATGTAGATCGGCCTTGGATATTGATTGGCCTTGTGCATAGATCGCCTTGCATGTTGATCGGCCTTGCGCGTAGATGGCCTTGCACCTTGATCGACCTTGGGCGTTAATCGGCATTATGTATAGATGGCCTTGCATGTTGATTGACCTTGCATGTTGATCGACCTTGCATGTTGATCGGCCTTGCGCATAGATGGCCTGCACCTTGACAGCCTTGGATGTTAATCGGCCTTGCACGTAGATGGCCTTGTGCTGATCGGCCTTGCATGTAGATGGCCTTGCACACTGATCGACCTTGGGCATTGATCGGCCTTGCGTATAATTGGCCTTATGCGTTGATCGGCCTTGCTCGTAGATGGCCTTGCATCTTGATCGGCATTGGACGTTGATCAGCCTTGCACGTTGATCGGCCTAGTACGTTGATCGGCTTTACATGTAGATGGCCTTGCACCTTGATCGACCTTGGGTGTTGATCGGCCTTGCACCTTGATCGGTCTTAGGTGTTGATCGACCTTGCACGTTGATCAGCCTTGCATGTAAATGGCCTTGCACCTTAATCAACCTTGGGTGTTGATCAGCCTTGCACGTAGATGGACTTATGCGTTATCGGCCTTGCGCATTGTTTGGCCTTGCACGTAGATAGCCTTGCACCTTGATCGGCCTTGGACGTTGATCGGCCTTGCACATAGATGGCCTTGGACGTTGATCGACCTTGGACGTTGATCGGCTTTACGCGTAGATGGCCTTGCGTTAATTGGCCTTAACGATCTCTGGTCGGCTTTTATGCCCTCTGGTCGGCCTTTGTGATCTCTAGTCGGCCTTTATGATCTCTTGGTCGGCCTTTTTGAGTTCTGGTCAGCCTTTTAGACTTCTAGTTGATTTTCATGACTTCGACGATGTCATTGGCAGTCTCTTCCGCTGCTGAAGAAGGCCTCCCCTTCGGTTCAATCAAATGCATCGTCGATGGCCTCAAACTTCCTTTGGCTCGATCCCAGCCTCAATCATGAGAGCTTTGGCAGCGAATGCCTCAACCATGAGAACCTCGACCATGATCGCTTCGACCATGAGAAGGCCCATCCTTCAACCTTCTTTGACTGGTCCGGCAACCGTCCTTTGACCCCACCTCTTCCTTGGGATGATTTCCTCCCAAACTGTTGCTCAATTTCAGCTGCCTCGCCATCTTCCAAGTAGCTCGAATGGAAGAGTAATCCCATTGCCATAGTCCCAGCAAGGGAGCCCCGCCTACTGCGAGACCCCTAATGCTGGCTGCTCGAGGTGCCATTAGCATGCGCATCACAAGATGGGAAAGGGAGGCCGCAGAGGCTAGAATTGTTCTCATACCAGCACCATGGGAATGTGGTCAGCTGCCCCAACTCAAGGATGGTCCCATTAAGCTTGTTATTGGAGAGATTGATCTCGGACAGCATCGAGAGACCATAAAAGGAAGACGGGATCGAACCTTCAAGAGCATTGTAAGGGAGATCCAAGACACCAACATAGTGCAAGTTACCCAGGTCCAATAGGATCAGACCGGAGAGCATATTGTGGCCTAGGTTCAAGATCATGGGGTAGTGCATGCACCCGAGCTCCCTTGGGGTGCCGCCGACCAACTGGTTATGTTGGGGAATCCCGGTCTAAGTACGAACCGAACACCGGTTCGGCTGATCGAAGACCTAACCTCCGAAGCCAGTGACTTCGGACCTAGAAAGATCGGGCCAACCACGAGCAACCTAAGGCTCTCCACCGGCCTACGGCACCCGGAGGCAAAACCTTCGGATTATGTCTTCGGCCTTAACCGAAGACCAGGCTCCATGTCGACTTCCGAAAACATACTCTTCGGTTCCTGCTGAAGACACGATCTCCGGCCCTTGATAAACACCAAGTCTTCGACTCATGCAGAAGACAGGATCTTAAATCGAGAAGATCCGAAGACGGGAAAATTCCCGGTTCAATTACGAGAATCTCCCTAAACAGGGAAAATCTGAGGATGGGTCCACGATCCTTCCTAGATAGGTAACAGTAACTAATGGTTACTATCGACTATCTCCATGCCACGATCATGGTGCGCAACTCCAGCTGCCACACCTCCGGTTTGGCCGGAATCGCTCAATGACAATCCACGATTGCCAATCATGGGAAGAAAGTAACTTCCCCGGCCCTCTTATAAATGGCGGTAAGAAGAAACGTGAGGGGAGGTACGCACACATACATACATCCATACCCTAAATTCAAAGAGCTTTCCCTCTGCTTCTCGAAAATCTTCCCCATTCTGTGGCTGGGACCCGTCTCTGACTTAGGCATCGGAGTGTCCCCCGCCGGAACGACTCCGACAAGAGACCTATTTTGCAGGTGAACCAGGAGCGGTCCTGCAGTGCAGCAGCTCTGACCGGCCGAGACAGGGACTCCACGCCAACAGATTGGCACGCCAGGAAGGGGGGTGACACAGCACTCTTTAGGCTCCCTCCTAAACAAGGGGAAGTAAGAAATTCCTGATGGCGAGAGGAAAGACTCAGATCGCTTCCACAAGTCGAAGTCGTGTTCCATCCCAAGGGGGTGCGCCCCTGGGAGAGAACGATGTCCCACCTCCTACAGTTGTCGTGGGATTGCAGCAATTTGAAGTCCTTGTGAACCAGGTCACCAACCTTATGGCCATGGTTCAAGATTTTCATAACAGAGCTTTTCCGGTGAAAAACCCGCCAGCCGCCTCCAGACATAGCTCTCGATCCCAAAGGAAGAGAGCCCCACGGAAGGGTTCTACACACCTTTCCCTCCGTTCTCGGCCCTCTCCTGAAGGTCGAAGTTCGAGACTGCCTAGACCCGCCGATTCCCTACAAAAAGGAAAAAGGCCTGGACAAACTCCCTCCCTCTCCTCCGAAGACTCTGCTCTCGCAGAGAGGGCGTCGAAGCAAACTCCTGATTACGACGGAAGATTTAGAGCCATTGAATCAAAAATGGCAAGGGCGTGGGAGCAGAGAATGCGGGATCTAAAGGATCCCGACGACTTGATAGTGGGCAATCTACGCCCACCCTACACCGACCGTATCATGGCCGAAGTCATTCCTCGGCACTTTAGGGTTCCCCAAATGGAACCCTATGACGGCACCTTCGATCCCTTCGACCACTTGGACAGTTTCAGGGCCCACATGATGATCCAAGGAGCTTCGGACATGATGTACTGCCTCGCATTCCCGGCTACCTTGATGAAAGCCGCTCGGATTTGGTACTCGAGCCTACGTCCAAGTACCATCGATTCCTTTTTCGAGCTAGAAAAATTATTTATCTTGCATTTCAGGACCTGCCGCAAGACCCCCCGAAATACAGACACACTATTCCTCCTTCACCAGAATGAAGGAGAAAGCCTACGAGACTACATCTCCAGGTTCAATGCGGCCACACTTGAGATCCTTGATCTCAACGAGCATGTGGCCATGTCTGCACTGAAGAAGGGACTTCGTACATCCAGGCTCACCTTTTTTCTGGATAAGAAGTTCCCCAAAAGCTACGCTGAGCTCTTGTCAAGGGCTCAGAAATACGTCGATGCTGAAGAGCAGGTGGCCAACCGATGACTAATCGAAGGTAAGCCCTCTTCAAAAAAGAAAAATAACAGGGAACAAGGTCCCCCGATCTCCAATAACAATAACAGCAAATATACTGATCGCTGAAGAAGTCCTCCCAGGCCCAGAGCATCGGGAGGAAGATTCGACTCCTACACCCCCCTCAACCTTCCTCGAGAAAAGATTCTCATGGAGATAGAGAAAGAAAACTATCTCCAACAGCCCCGTCCCATGAAAGCCTCCTCTTTCGTAAGGAACAGGAACAAATATTGCCGATTTCACCGGGACCATGGCCACAATACCGAAGAGTGCATCCAGCTGAAGGATATAATTGAGGATCTCATCAAGAAAGGATATTTGGGGCGATACATTGGTCGTCAAGGACCTTGGTCGGAAGCTACTGTTCCCCAGCCACCTCCTAAAGAGAGGCCGAACTGTCGAATCAAAGGTCCACCAATGGAGGTATGGGGATGATACACCGACCTATCGACTGGAGGAGGGACGAGGACGACGTCCCAAAGCGACTCAAGGACAACCATGCTATTCTCTTCTCCGATGACGACCTTGCGGGAGTTTGGTTCCCGCATGATGATCCTCTTGTAATCGCGACCGTTGTGGCCAACTATGATGTACAGCGAATCCTTGTTGATAATGGAAGTTCGACTGATGTTTTGATTTACGATGCATTCTCTAAAATGTGTTTGCCTAGACATCAACTACGGAGATCCCCCATACCGCTCACTGGCTTCGGGGGTAATCAAGTTCATGCCGAAGGAGAAATAGTGTTGCCTGTGACCCTTGGCACTGAACATCGATAAAAAACACTACCGATCAATTTCACGGTAGTCCGGACCCCCTCATCTTACAACATCATTCTGGGATGGCCCGCCTTGAACAAGTTTCGAACCGTAATGTCCTCTCATTATCTCCTGGTACGCTTCTCCACCAGGAATAGTGTCGGAGAAGTTAGAGGAGATCAGAGAGCAGCGCGGCAGTGTTTGATGATCCAAGACAAGCACTTCAACGATTTTGTAACTCCGGATCAGCTAGATCCGAGGGATACAACTACAGGCTCTGGTGAACCCATGGAAAGAACTGTCCTGGTACCTTTGACAAAGGAAGACCCCACCAGAGTTGTGCAGATCGGGAGTACGCTTGATGAGGAAACCAGAACGGGGCTGATCCGTTTCCTCAGAGACAATGCCGATGTCTTCACCTAGTCGGCTTCGGACATGCCGGGGATTCCTGCCAAAGTAATCACTCATCGGCTAGAAGTTACCCTCGGGTATAAACTGGTCCGGTAGAAGAAAAGAAGCTTTGCTCCTGAAAGACAGAAAGCCGTGGATGAAGAAGTAGGCAAACTCCTTAAAGTAGAATTCATTCGAGAAGCCCACTACTCCGAATGGCTGGCCAATGTAGTAATGGTAAAAAAAGCTAACGGTAAGTGGAGGATCTGCATCGATTACATAGACCTCAACAAGGCTTGCCCAAAAGATAGCTTCCCTCTTCCAAAGATTGATCAGCTGGTCAACGCCACTGCCGGCCACCAACTGTTAAGCTTTATGGATGCTTTTTATGGCTACAATCAGATCAGGATGGATCCCCAAGATGAGGAGAAGACAGCCTTATCATCGACAAAGGTCTCTACTGCTACAAGATGATGCCATTCGATCTCAAGAACGCCAGGGCGATATTTCAAAGGCTAATCAACAAGGTGTTCGAAAAGTAACTGGAAAGAAACATGGAGGCTTACGTTGATGACATGATCGTCAAAAGCCTCATCAGAAAGGATCACATCCAAGACTTGGAAGAATCATTCAGTGCTCTACGACGCTATCGCATGAAGCTAAACCCAGTGAAGTGTACCTTCGGGGTCACTTTGGGTAAGTTCTTGGGCTTTCTTGTCACCAAACGAGGGATTGAGGCAAATCCTGAAAAAATTCAAGCCCTAAAGGATATGAGACATCCCTCATGCAAAAAAGAAAACCAGCAGCTAACAGGGAGAATTGCCTCCCTAAGCAGGTTCATTTCTCGTTCAACCGAGAAATGTCTTCCGTTCTTCAAGGTACTTCGGCAGTCAAAGGGCTTTGAATGGTCCGAAGATTGTCGCTCTACCTTTGAAGAAATAAAGAAGTATCTAGAAACTCCACCTCTGCTCTCCAAACCCCAAGGCGAAGTACTTTACTTATACCTCTCTGCTTCGGATGAAGCAATTAGTTCGGTCCTTGTCCGGAGAAATGAAGACGGATCCCACAAGCCGATCTACTACATCAGCAAGGTTTTGTATGATGCTGAAACGTGGTATGCGAGGATGCAGAAGTTGATCTACTCTCTAGTGATTGCAGCAAAGTGACTACGACCGTACTTCCATGCCCATGCCATCATGGTACTGACCGATCAGCCCCTCAAGGCCATTCTCCGATCTCTAGACACTTCGGAAAGGATAGCCAAGTAGGCCATGAAGTTGAGTGAATTCAACATCAGCTTTCAGCCCTGATCGGCTATGAAGGCCCAGGTGCTCTCTGATTTCTTGGCTGAATGCACCTGGAGGTCCGAAGATGAAGTACCCTCGGCAGAAGATGAAGTCCCAAAGGAGACGAAGTTCGTTTGGGTGCTCCATGTGGACGGAGCTTCCAATGCCACTGGATGTGGAGCTTGTCTTATACTAGCCGAACATGACAGCCATACCATAGAGTACACACTTCTTTTCTCCTTCCATGCTTCTAACAACCAAGCCGAATATGAAGCCTTGCTCGCCGGACTTCGGATCGCCAAAAATTTGAGAGTTCAACAACTCCGGGCCTTCTCAAACTCCCAACTAATTGTGAATCAAGTAAAGGGAGAATATGAAGCCAGGGATCCAATTATGATGTAGTACTTGGAGAAGGTACGAGCCTTATCCTCTTAACTGGAGCATTTTGAGATCATCCATGTTCCTCGATCAGAGAATTCTCGGGCGGACGCATTGTCATGACTAACCACTACAATACCAGAATCTCTCGGGCGCATCTTTGTTGAACATTTTGAAACTCCAAGCATAGCCGAAGAGGCTATGGAGGTGCGCCATATCGATGCCGAGCCAAGCTAAATGGATCCCATCATCAAGTTCCTAAATGAGGGCGTATTACCAGAAGACAAGACAGAGGCAAAGAAGATCCACTGGATGGTATCCCAGTATGTCATCTTGGACGGAACCCTCTATAAGAGATCATTTTCTTAACCGCTACTAAAATGCTTGGAACCAACGGATGCAGATTATGCCCTGAGAGAGGTCCACGAGGGCATATGCGGTGATCACTTAGGGGTAGGTCTCTGGCATACAAGATCATTCGATAGGGATATTATTAGCCCTCCATCCAGAAGGATTCGGCTGACTTTGTGCGAAGGTGTGACCAGTGCCAAAGGTACGCCAACGTTCAGAGGCAACCTGCAAGCCACTTGACTCAACTGACAGCTCCTTGGCCTTTTGCCCAATGGGAAATGGATATTCTTGGTCCATTCCCGCCGGCTTCTAGACAAAGGAAGTTCCTCCTTGTGGCCATCGACTACTTCACAAAGTGGGTAGAAGCCGAACCACTGGCCCAGATCACAGAAGGCAAGGTAGAGAATTTTGTAAAAAATTTCATCATATTCCGGTTTGGCATCCCATATGTCATAATCACAGACAATGGGAGACAGTTAGACAATTCGAAGTTCAAGGACTTCTGCGCTCGGTATCATGTTCAGCATCGGCTAACCTCCGTTGCCCACCCACAATCCAACGGAGAAGCCGAAGCGACTAATCAGACCATTCTCCACAGTCTGAAGATGAGGTTGAACGTCGCCAAAGGACTTTGGGCCGAAGAGCTGACCTCCGTTCTCTGGGTGTACCGAACTATCCCAAGAACGGCCACTAGCGAATCTCCATTCAACCTAGCATACGGTACCAAAGCCGTACTACCTATTGAAGTCTCCCTGCAATCCCTGAGAATTGACAACTACGAAGAGCCTGGGAACTCCGATCATAGAAGGATCAACTTAGACTTGCTGCCAAGCACCAGACTTCAGGCCTAGATAAAAATGGCGGCGTCCCAACAAAAGGTCGCCAAATACTACAACTCTAGAGTGAAGGAGCAGATTTTCCGCACAGGGGACATGGTATTGCGAAGGTCAGAAGTATCCAGGCCAACAAAACAGGATAAACTCTTCCCCAACTAGGAAGGTCCATATCAATTCAAAGAAGTCATTCGACCAGGAACATATCGACTCAAGACCCTGGATGGGAAGTCTCTGTCCCGGCCATGGAATGTACAAAACCTTCACAAATATTATCAATAAACAAGTCCCTAAATTTCTTGTGCAAATGTGCTCAACACTACTCTACTCAGAACGGCTTGTTGCATCGACTGAACGACAACAGCCTAAGTGGCCCGATCTGAGAAATCGATCAACTCCACAAAGGAGAGTCTGATCCACTCACCTTATCGGTATGCCCGACGAGAGCAACAGATGGCCTAGTCAGGCCACCAAGAAGATCGAAGGCACAGGGATGGTTCTGGTAACCTACCCTATGGGAAACCTGAAGACGTGCCGGGTGGGCCTAATCAGCCTACCTTATATAAAAAAAAGAGAGAGAAGGCGCAGGGATGGTTTTCGTAACCTATCCTACGGTAAACCCGAAGACGCACCGGGGCAGGCCTGAACAGCCTACCTTGATCACGATAGAAGTGCACAGGGACGGTGCAAACACCCTACCCTATGGTAAATCCGAAAACGTGCCTAAAAGGACCAATGTCGTCCTTCCTGTTGGCAACAAACATCTCTAGAACGATCCAGCCAACCTCACATCCTCCCTATAGACCACAAATGGTCCGAGGAATCTACGCTCTAGACATGACAAAATGCAACACATCGCAAGAGACACATACGAAGAAGTCTGAGAGGATGGTGGCCCTTGGCAGCAGAAGGCAAGGCCCTATTTATAGAGAGCCTGCACCCATGACCGACTGCGGGGAGGTGTGCTCCACGTCTTTTTCCAACCGCATCAGAGAGTGCCACGTGTCCAAGCGATGCTTCGAGAACCGGAAGGCCCTCGAGGATCATTCCCGGAATAACAACTACCGGCGCTTTGAATCCAGAGGAATTTTCATCGTGCGGCGGCAACATTAATGGCTTCTTTTTGGAAAAAAGAGGCCTGGCGGCATACAAGGCGCAAGAAATTACGACTGTACGAATATCGATACGCCACGTGGACAACAAGAATCGCAATTAAACTTTCCTAATCACCGGTCAATGGGGAGTTGACGCCTGTCTACCCGAACGGACAAGTTTAATTATGAGAAGAAGGTGACACCAGCCTAATCAACCGTAGACGGTCTTCGGCAATAGAGTTCTAACCTATCCCGGAGTTCGTCTTCGTCAACTATCAATCAAACGGCCTTCGACCACAGCCATTTGACCAAGCAGAAGAAGGGACAGTAAAACTTGTTCAAGCTACATCTAAAAACACAACATAGCATATGCAGAAGAAGAAAAAGCTACTTCAAAATCTGGAGAAGTTGTCATACAAAAGCCATTGACAATACAAAAAAGAAAACACATCTAAAGCCACTCGGATTATTCAACATCAACAGGAGGAGACCCAACATCACATGATTGAAGCAACTTGTCAACCTGCGCAGAAAGGATCTCATCGACTTGGGCTGGGACCGGAGAACCTTCATCTTGGACTCCACTAGCCTGGATCTCCTCCTGAACCGGGATCAGAGCTGGAGCCACCCCCAGATCTTCAACTAAGGCAGAGGCCTCCTCACCCGGACACGGCGCCTCTTCGGCCTCTTCAGCCTCCACCATGGCCTCAGCCTCCTCCTCCGCTTCTTCTTCTCCTTCGACTATGTTAAAGAAAGGGATGTCAGAAAGATCAAGGTGGGGAAAGGCCTCCTTTACCTTGGAAAGTCTATCGTTGAAGCCATGCTGATAGCCGTACAAGGATGCTTCATTCATCTCCTCTTGAAATTGTGAAGACTTCCTGAAGTCTGCTACAGCATCATCCACCTGCTTCCTCAGGGACACAAACTCTCTCTTGGCTGCTTCGAACTCCAGAATTGCCTCTTCGACCCTCCTGGCAGCTTCCTCCGCTGTCTTGGTTAAACTCTCTATCCTCTCTTCATTCTCCTTAACATTTAGCTCCAAGGAGTCGACTCGCTTTCTGCTCTTCCTCCACCCTGCCCCTTGCTCCGCTATTATCAAATGGGCACTTTTTAGTTCGCCCTTCAGCTCATGAACCTCGTCATTCACCCGAACAAGATAGTTCTCCATAGACTGCCTCAACTCTTCGACTACTTTTGCGGCCCTGGCAGTATGGAGATCCTCCTTGAGATCGTGGATGAGGCTGTCAATGTTTCCCAAACCCTCCTCCATAAAGGTAAGGTCATAGACCAACTGCATCAAAACTATGGAGTTATGGATCGAACAATTCTCATAGCAAAGGAGATGGCAAGGACCATACCTGTTGCAGGACGAAAAAAGCAGAATCGGACACCCTGGAAAGGTTCCGACTTTGGAGAACTGCCAAGTCGTGAGGTAGCAATGTGCTCTTCAGCACCTGCCTGGCTACGACGGGGACCAGTAGTCCCCCAATAGGTGAAAGCTCCGAAGAGTTCACCGAACGGCTTCCAACTGGGGAAGCCCCACGAGCGAACTCTCCCTCGACTTGCCATGCTTTGCCCCTATCAGCCGCAGGGGGGCAAGGCGATGGCACATCCGTCGCTTGAGGCGGACTCCCCATTATGCGAACCGGAAAGGTATCCATCGATGGAATTTCGACTGGACGAGATCCTGACGGGGCCCCTTCTATGGGTACCACATCTTCCCCTGAGGTCTCCCGGGAAGATGAGGTGCTCCGGTCCCCCTCAGGACCATCTCTTCGCGCCTTCTTCCGAACTGCCGACCTTGTGAGAGGGGCTTGAGCTACTCTCTTCTCAGAAGTCTGACGAAGCCAGCTCACACCATGCTTCATCCCACCACTTGCAAGCAGAAGAATTTCTTTAAGTCGACTAAGCTATAACAAAACCGGGGAAAAGGGGGGGGCAGAAATCTCCGCCACTATACCTAATACGGAGAACTTGCTGATCCCCGCAAGATGGAGATTTATCTTCTCTAACAACTCACGAATAGGGGCGACTTCCAAATTAATCAAAAGATCGTAATCTGATTGGTCAGCCGCCAAGATCTTCTTCCCATCATTGGCGGTTAAACGAGACTTCTTCCAAATAGTATCAAAGCCCTATGGATCAATGGACAGTACAAATCCAAAAACAGGTTTCCATCCATGGATGGTGCTAGGCATGTCCTTGATGACCTTACGGCCCGGTCGGGGGCCGATCACCGACCATCCATTGCTATGAAAATCCCTCTTGAGTACAAAAAGGATAGTGAACAAGTTCTATGTTCTATGTTTGCGATGCTGCACAGGACCAGAAACCCGCAGATATTCCGGATGCTGTTCGGGATCAACTGCACCGGCACCACTTGGTACAAACAAAAGATTTTGATGAAGAAAGGGTGCAGGAAAAGTTGAAGGCCAGCCTTCAGATGATCCTCATACATGGCTAAGCACCCGGGGGGGGGGGGGGTTTGTTCACCCGTTCCTCAGAAGCGGGGATGACGAAAGGGAACCCCTCGGGAACACAATAGCATTCCCAAAGAAGAGCCATCTTTCCCTGAGAAACCGAGCTAGAGACCGACTCCGGACCTACTACGTCACCAGCCCCTAAGGGCCCAACTTGTCCCCCCTGACTTTCTATAGTTTCTTCCATGATAAAAGAATGAAACGAAAAGGTAGAAGGAAGATTCTACCTACGGAATAGACTGGTAGACAAAAACAGGAAAGGCTGAGCAAAGAATGAGACGAGGTTGAAGAAGCTTCTTTAACCGGACCTTCCCTCTTCCCAAAAAAAAATCAGGGGCCTCTGAAGTCCCACCAAGTTGATTTGACAAAGGGTTATCCAGGGAGGTAACCCATCTTGAACCAGCGGCCAGGATGAAGCGTATCCATCATCCAACGGGCAGGGAGAAGCCGCCACAACCACCCAAATCTCAACTGAAAGATTGGCTGGACCACTGCGCAACAAGAAAGGAAGAGATGGCTCCAGGGTCGCTCACTCTTTTCTTCTCCTCCAATCAGGGAGTGACAGTTGTCCACCACCTAATTCCCAAATCAACCAGGAGTCATGATGAGCAGTCCAATCAGAGATCTCATGGCCATCCACTACACTATCTCCTAGGAGGAAAATGATAAAACATTGGTACTCTCACTTCTCGAGGCAAACCTTCATTTCGAAAACTGAGAGTAGGGGGACAACTGTTGGAGAATCCCAGTCTAAGTACAAACCGAACACCGGTTCGGCTGATCGGGCCAGAGAGATCTCCTCTCATGGGCACCGCTTCGAGTAGAGGAGAGGCCAGGACAATTAGTTTCTTCTGTGGGTGCCGACCATGGCGAAGGTCGAAGCTGATTCGAATCCAAGGTTGCTCTCTTTGAGCCAATTTCCTTCCAAAGAGGCGTCAAAGAACACAGTTCTTTCTTGGAGTAGAGGAGACGGAGGTCGACGGCTTCCCTAAAGCTTCCCATGGGGAGGAGACGAGGCAGAGACCGATGGGTTTCTCTTGGTCTTCGGGCTGGAGGAGAGGCCATGCTGGAGTCTCCCATGGCCGTCAACTCGAGTGGAGGGGAACTGAAGTGGGATTGCTTGTGGGCACCGATCCATGCCATGAGGAGGAGACTTACTTGTTTTAATCTATTATTCCCTCGATGAGGACCTTCCAGAATCCTTTTTGGAAGTAGACTGACAAGAGTCAGGATGACGAAGAGATACCGATGCCGAGGATGCTGAAGGCGAGATCTAGATTGGATTTCGTTAAACCAAGGAGAGATGAAATGGGAGAGATGCCATGAGTTCTTCAATTTCAGGGTTACCGACGAGACCTCCCTCGCATGGAGAAGAAATTGACACCCTTAGTGACATGAAGAAAGATCTACCTCAACCTCTCCGATCAGTGGCTACCATATGACTCTTTCTTTCTTCTCCATTTTGATCAACACCTATGGCAAATCCGGCCCTTGGCTTCTTTGCTCAGATGGATGCCCATAGCAGTTTGGCCTTCGGCTTCTCCACTCGTATCGATGCTTGTGGCGGTCTGGCCCTCAGCTTCTATGTTTAGGTGGATGCCCGCAAAAAATCTATTATCGCTGCCGTGACCTTATTGATGAAGATTCCTACCTACTCCATTGCCTTTCCCAGGTTTGCTCTCTTCACTTCCATCTTGTCTTTTCTTGAAATTCTCCTTTCCAAGCGGGAAAATAACGTACCCCTACTTGGCGCGCCAATCTGTTATGGATAAATCACTCATGGCTGAAGCTTTGACAGTGTCAGGCAATTTCGCTCGCTCTTTCGGCCAAATGAGATCCTGCTTCTGGGCGCTCTTCTTGGATGGAGACCTGCAAAAGGTCCCCGAACCAGATTTCCGGCGGGGGACACTCCGACGCTCAAATTAGTGGGATGGTCTTGGCAACAGAATGGAGAATTAAAAGAAAGATGGAAAAAGGGAAGGAAGAGTCAGAGTGGCATAGTATGGGCTTGCTTGTCTTAGACTTTCTTATCCCTTGGAGGTCCTCTCTTATCCCTTTTATAGGTGTAGCTATAACCGAAAGCAGTTATTATAACTGAAAGTAGTTGCCGTAACCAAAAGTAGGTGCCGTAACCGAAAGTAGTTGCCGTAATCGAAAGTAGTTGCCATAACCGAAAGTAGTTGTTGCTTGAATAGCCACATTCGTTATCACAATGAGATCGAGTGACTAGGTCACAATACCTTAAAATGAATTTTGCTACGATGCTTCAAAGAATATTTTGGCCTTTGTATAGTGCTAATCTATTCTTGATTGTCGAATTAAACATCGATGATTCCAATTTTCAACCGGATGAAACACTAATATACATGATTAGTTTAATAAATATTTTAAAGATCAAGATTATTCAAATAGTAAAATGGATGGCAAATATTGTAATTAAATAATGAGGTCATAGAGCTATGTGTGAGACTTCATCGAGGAGGGGCGAGGTAGTGGTATACGGCAATGGGAGGCAGGTGGCTAGGAAAAGCTATGAAAAAGATAAATTAAAAAATAATAAAATTTTATTATTTAGAAAAATAATAAATATATAAAAAATAATATAATGATATTGTAATATTTTAAATATTTTTTAGATAAAGGAGTACTATAATAAAGTCATTCAAAATATATATATTTTTAAAAATGTTGTATATATTGTTTTAAAGGGATTTTATGCGATTAAAATTTATGAAGATCGAATCCATTCATCTAGAGCGTGTTTGGTTCATGATCGGAATCGAAATCAGAATTAACATGGAGTAGAATGAAAATTGGAATAACCATATGTCATGCCCCGGCCCGAGGCCCAAGCTAGATGTACGACAGATGATCGCATATCCTTAAATTTTAATCCCATCGAATATGCAAGGCCTACCTTTTAACTTTCCAATCTTTCAAAATATCAAATAACAAAAATAATAGTGAATCCAGCTTTATGACCACTAAATATAATGAATAGGCAAACTCATCAAAACATCCTCCAAATCCTAAGCTCCTCAAAGCATGACCCAAGCCCAACTACTCCGTAGTATTTAAAAAAGGAAGAAAATATAATGAACTATACGAGCCTAGTAAATTACCATAACCTCAAGTTCACAAAATATAAATTTACTATTTATTCATAAAATATAAATTATTAAAATAAGTCAAATCAATTAACCTAAAATTTTTATTATGCATAATTGACAATAATATATTTCCAAAACAAAACAACCAAGGATGGCCATCCCCTCCCATTTTACTTTTCTGGTCTCTTTGATTATGGCCACGATCGGCACGTGGTTAGTCCCGAAAGAGACTTGATCCTGACTATACATACCGCCTGTCAGTCGTGTACTAGTGATTGCCTCACTGGAGGTCTAAAATGATACTAACTCTGATATCACATGAGATAACATGCATCCTCAGCATGTACCAGCGATCGTCCTGCCAGCTAAGCCTGAAAGGAAACAACTCCTAACTATACATACCGTCCATTGTTTATGTATCAGTGATCGTCCTACTGGTAGTCTAAAAGAATACTAGATTCCAACTCATGTGATCATAGTTAGACTAGAGAGCAAAACAACCAACAAACAGTACATTCTTCGATGCAATTTAATACAAACATTTTCAAATAAATGCATTTTACTCAATATTTTGCCAAATCATGTCATGCATAAAGTACTTATTTGAATAACATAACATTAATTAAAGCTTTAAATCAAATCAAGTATAGTAACATACACTAGGGCAATGACAACTTAACAAAAATTGATTCTATCTGGAACACGTGACTCAAATCCTAGATCTGGCACTCCTTTATTGATAAAGGCAATGAAAATTCTGACAAAACAAGTTATTTAAATAATTAACCCTTAATCCAAGAAAAGAAAATAAGGTAAAAGATTTTTTTGTTTGGTCTAAAGCTAGACTCGATTTAGATATCCGTTTAAATCCAATCGATAGGGATCGGGTTAATCAATAAGAAAATAGTCTAAATACCCTCTAATTAATATCCAATCAAATTGATTTCATGAAATTTAGATCTCCCTTTTCAAATATTTATTTATTTATTTTTACTCTTTCTCTTCTCTTTCCTTTTTTCTCTCTCTGCTCTCTTCTCATCTTCTCTTCCTTTTCTCTCCTCTTCTTTCTCTCTCCTCTTTCTCTCTCTCCCCTCTTCTCTCTTCTCTTTCCTCTCCTCTTCTCTCTGGTCTTTCTTTCTCCTCTTTCTCTATTCTCTTCTCTCTCCTCTTTCTCTATTCTCTTCTCTCTCATCTTTCTCTCTCCTCTCTCTTTTTTTTCCTTTGTTTTTCCTTTTCTTTTTTTCTATTTTCTTTTTCTTTCTTCTCTTTTTTTCCTTTTTCTTTCTTCTACTTTCCTTCCTCTTTTCTTTTCTTCTTTGGCTGAAAGAGAGGTTTCATGGCGATGGCTCGACGAAGCACTAACGGACGAGAGGTGGGATCGGGGTGGTGCTACCGGCAATAGTCCAGCCACTAATAGAGAACCGAGAGAAGGAGGGAGAAGGGCAGAATGGGGCACTGCCCCTTTGCTTGGTGGTGGCTTCCATGGCCAAAATAAAACAAGAAAAGGAGACTTACCGGCGAGGGGTGACAATGACAGGAATGTGGTCGGCGATGCTCGATTCCGATGATAAAAAGGAGCTGAACGGCTTGGGAACTCCAGTTCAAAGGAGAGTGGAGGAATCATGAAGGAAAATGGAGGATATTTGGATGGTCAGGGCTCAACTTCGAGGGTCCTACAATCGCTAGTGATAGAGAAAAAGGCGGAGAAGGGTGGAGGCTCAGTTTTGACTCCATTAGAGGCGATGGGGGGGGGGGGGGGGGGGATTTAAAGGGTGTTTTTGGAGGGGATAACCCTCAACTCACGATGGATATGCTCGGTCGATCAAGAGTCCCATCCATCCTCAACTCTCCATCGATTATCCCCTTCCCTCCATAGCAATCTTGCAGGTCTTTCTGATGAGCTTCACACTCGGTCAAGTAGGGGATGAAGTCCCCTGTTTTGAGCTCTCTCTTTTTTTTGTGGCTTTGGATTGAAGTCGGTTGGGTCTGCCAACTTCGGCTTAGAAAGGATCCATTTGGCCCAAAAAGGATCCATTTGGTTCATGGTTGGAATTGAAATCTTTATCCGACTAAAAAATTAAATCTTTAGGAAAGAAAGTAGCGATTGGATTTTGAAGGGATTAGACTATTTCCATTCCATTACAGAATCAAAATGGAAATGGGACTTCTCTAGCTAGATGGTTGGAATGTATCACCCATTTGCATTCCCATGTTAGATTTTAATTTTTTTCAACCAAACACCCTCCAGTGTTAAAAAGGATTCCATAAAAACTGCCATTTTGATTTCTTGCTGCAAAATGTAACTTAATTTTAAATATTTCAATTTTTTTTTGTTGCATATGACTTGCTCGCTAGTTGTATGCATCTTAAGCCGATGTACATATAGACTTCCATAGGACCTAGCTCACTAGTTTGGTAAGGCTTACCGGGCGCAGCACGGACATCCTGATCTCGAGTGGGCAGTGGCAGTGTCGTGATTTCCTCCTCAAAAGCATCCTCGATGGGAGAATTTTTTTTTATAAATAAAAAAGGATAGGAGGGTAGAACCCGATGTAGTTACCTCGCAAGTCCCACCCTGTCGGGTAATGTTCCATTCAAGGTGTTTGGACGGGTCCCCTTCCTCTGCTCCTGTGCCTTTGAGTCCTACTCGTCTGAACTTTGGCCCCTGGTTGGTGACATCTCGAGTCCGCCAGCCAAGACATGCTGCTGCCTCCCCGATGCCAGTCAGTGAACCTGACTTTGGTAAGACCCCGGCGTCTTCCTCTAATCTGCCTTCGCCTTCCCCACCCCAGTCTTCTGCCACGCCCCCGTCCTCTTCTCCACTCTCGCCACTAGACTCGGATGGTTGGCAGAAGCCATCCAAGGTGGCATGTCATCGCTCACTGGAGGCCAGCCTGTCGGACATCTCTGATGGTGGCAACGCTTCTATTGGTGCTTTTGGGCCCCTTACGGATTGTATGGAGGTTGTGCTGCCTACTGTTGGCCCATTGGATCACGGCATGCCTGACTGCGGGGCTCTTTCTCTCAAGCATGGCCAGAGCCCACCCAAGTCCCCTACCCCTTGCTCTCCAAAGGTAGCTTCATCTTCTAAGGCTGCCTCTGTTTCTCCAACTCAGGTCAGTCCCACTGTGCCTTGTATGCCTCCTTCCGACGGCCCTCTTAGCTCCTAAGATGGCTCTGTCGAGTGGTTTGTCTATAAGTTCTGGGGATGGGGAGAAGTGCAATCCTAAGGTGAGGGTGGGCACCGTGGGTGACAGGGTTGAGTTTGGTGGGGTAGCTGTATCTGGGGTCCTGGAGGGTAGACCGGTGATGTCGCTAGGTGGTGGTACTTTGGGGCTGTCTCATCCAAAGGTTTTACTGGGGGGTTCGGGGAATTCAAAAACTGGCAATCGGGGTCCCAAGGCTCGGCTTCGTTCTGGAATATCGGGGTCTTCATTGGCTGTCTGCCCTCCTCTGGGTTCGACTGTTGGAAGTCCGGTGTCTGGGGTCTCTGTGGTCAAGGCGGGTAATCCTTCAACTCAGGGTATGGTTTTTGAAGGCTCTTCGAGGACCTCTGACCCTTCCTTGCTAATGGCTGCCTCCTCTTTACCTGCTGAGGGTCAGGGAGAAACCCATGAGGCTCTCTCTTTGAAACTGAAAGGTGTCCTAGGCTCGGTGGGTAAGTCCCTTGTAAATACTGTTCAGGGTGATGCCCAGGGTGTGATGCTACCTCAAGAGGCCTCTGTTTCCAATTCTATTACTGCTGTGGATGATTCTGGACTGGGGTCTGGACCTTCCACCTTTTGTTAGTTTCTATGAAGACTCTTGTTTAGAATGTGCGGGGGGCGAGGAAACCTGCCTTCCTATCTACTTATGGTAGATTTCTTCAGCTTTTATAACCTGCAGTTATGTATTCTTTTGGAAACTAGACTGTCGAGCCCGAGTTTGGATCGAGTGCAACGTCGCTTTCTGAGGAAATGGGGTTTCTACTATATTCAGTCTCAGGGCCTGGCAGGTGGTATCATTGTTATTGCTGCGTCAACTCCTGGACCGGGAACTGGGGCGGCTGGATGGGCTGGAGCACTCCTCTCCCGGGCGAACCTGCAACAAAGTCCCTAATGGCACCGGTGGTGTTCCGGCGGGGGACCCTCCGATGCTTAAGTTAGCAAGAGATTGAAGGCAACATAATGGAGGAATCAAAGGATGAACAGTCTCTGGAAAGGGAAGAGTTGTTTTACCTTCTAACGGGGTCCCCCAGGTACCTTATATAGGCGCGGAACAGTCCAAAATCTGTTAGGAGAGAGACTGAGAAAGACCGATCTGCCTTTAGGAGAATCTGGAGAGTGGCCACGTGGCACACAGATACTGCGGCATCGTGGAAGTAGTGGAGCAGGCCTTTTAGGATAGCAGGATCCTGCAATAACAGAAAGGTACTTCTGGAATACCTTGGATGCTAAGGCTCGCTTGTCGGACGTCGGCCGTGAGACAGTCGGTCGATCGGACCAAAGGCCAAGCCTCCGAAGGAGAGCGATGGGCTGGACCCCAGCCGGAGAGGGTCGTTCGGACCTCAGCTCCGGTGGGTCGGACCTCTGACGGAGAATGGTGGGCCGGACCCAAGCAAGAGAGGGTCGTTCGGACCTCAGCTCCAGTGGGTCGGACCTCATTAGTTGGAGCCTTGAGAAGGGCGGCCGGGTTGGACCGCAGGACTGGGCCGGTTCTGGCAGAGGGTGAGCCGTCATGGTACAACAGTTGTCCCCCTTGCCCTTGTGCTTCGAGCGAGTCTGTAAGCTCGAAGGGCGAGGGCATTAAATGGCAATAAATGCGCCAGCCTTTCAAATGATGGCAAATCCGGTTCGGCGTGCTGCATCTGGCCGCCTCCTGCTCCGATTTTTGCCCTAGGATAGGTGTCAGTGCATGGTTGGCGAGGACTGGGAGAGCAGTTATGGTTGGTACGGCGCGTGGCAGTTGTCCGTTTGGATTCTTGAAGCGACGTGGGACACGTGGCACCATCATGGCGGTTGGTGCACCTGCTGGAGTGGACCATCCGCCATTGCTTCGACTGTCATGCGGATCGCGGCCGGATACGATCCGGCGCATCCCCTCGGATTCCCATCTAACCCAAAAACCAAAACGGTGGCCGTCGGATCTCATCACATGGGGGATGCATTAGGATGCGACCCCCGGATGCCTATAAGAGGAGGGCAGCGCCCAGAAGGAACCTGTTGCTGCGTTTGTGCTACAAGAGAAAATCGCCTCCTCCCCCCACGCTGCCTTTAGGCTCCTTTAGAGATCCAAAGAATCAGGTTAGTCCCGTCTTCATCTTCCCCCACCTCCTTCCTTCTTTGCAACCCATTTTAGGATGGCTGTAGCTCGCGATCATAGGGAACCTGGTTCCTTTGACATCCCGTCGGCCATGACCCGAGAGAGGGTTGAAAGCCATATACAACATTCCTTCCACTTTGCATCTGACCATCCCCAGCCGCGAGGGTAGGGTAAACGGACCTCTAAACTTAGGAGCCTTCCCCATGCCTTCCCAACTGATGCCAAACAGCATTAGGATCCTGTGCGGCTTCGTAGTTCTGTGTCAAGGGACCGACATAGAGCCTAGGGTATCCTTATTCTTGAACTTCTTCCTACTGAAACAGGACTTCTGAAGACAGGAATGGTGGATGTTCAGTCCCCGTCCTGACCGGAAGATCCTAGGGGGGCTTCCGTCCGCTATTCATGGATGGAAGTCCAGGTATTTCTTTGTAGATAGCTTGGAGCTGTGGGGCTTTGAGGCAGCCTGGAGGGAGCCGAGGCCGAATGCCCTGAATGGGAGGAAAGTCTCGATGGCCGACAAGGCTGACTTCCATAAGTTAGATGGTGAGGATCCAAAATTTGTCACTTTTCTGCTTTTTGAGGAGAGCCTTCACCAGGCCGGACTTAGCCAGTAGCCGATGTTAGGTAGGACGAGAGTCATGTAGAGAGGGATCAGCTTCTCTTTTTTTTATTTTATTTTCCGTCGGCTTGGTGACTGCAACTAACTTTGACTTTAATTATTGATAGGCGGAAAGATGAAGCTGGATCGGCGGTCCTCTCAGCGCGATCAGCTCAACGGAGAACCGTCCACATCGCGGAGCCGACACCGCAGGAGCCGAAGAAGCGGGCGGCTGAACTGGCACCCGAAAGGTCGAAGAAGCGACGAACGGCAGACTCGTCTGCCGCGGTAGTGTCGATCGAGTCAGGGGATGACATGCCCTTGACCGAATGTCGAAGGCTGATTACTTCCGAGCGATCGTCTTCGATCGAACAGCCAGGCGCCCATACAGAAGAGGGGCACTCGACGTCAACAGGAGTGGAAGCAGCCCCTGCATCCTCGCCACTAGAGGTGGCTACAACGATCCCCCCGATGACCCAAAGAACCCCTATGGGAGAGGGGCCGTCAGCCGTTGGCGAGAGGGCCACCGGTGCCCTGGGGGAGGAGGAGGAGCACCTACTGTGGCACGCTGCTGAAGAAGCAAAGGAACAGCTTTAGAGGGCTGCCCCCGACACTGACGGACGATCGGTGAACGAGGCAGCCAGAAGTTCTCTCTGCCACCTTTTGGGGGTAAGTTTCAATCTTCCTATCTTCACTTCAACTTATGACCGGTAATTCTCTAATCGTGAATATTTGTCAGCAGCTCGTCAGGGACAACCTCCTAATCGATGAGAGACTGAGTGAGCTGCTCTATATAAAAGAGCAGTTAACCCAGAGGGCCGAAGCAGCCGAGCTGGCAAGGGACACGGCCTGGAAAGTGCTGACGGCTTCCAGGAAAGAGGTGCTTGGCTTGAGGGCCGCAGTGGCAGAGGTGTCCCCCCTGCGGGCCGAACTGGAGGCCCAGAAGAAACAAATAGAAGACTTGCTTGCCCAGAAGGCGGATCGGGAGGCAAGGTTGAAAGAAAGGAAGAAGAAGATCAAGATCCTATCCCGTCGATTAGCCGTTAAGGAGGGTCATATGACCGAACTCGACATCCGTGTGAAGGGCTATCAGGCATCGGCGGAGAGATTCAAGGGCCTGCTGAAGACAGCCCAAGACCTACTGAAGACGGTCGGCGAGAAGGCCATTGCAGATTATAAAGCCTCCGAAGACTTTACGGAGGAAATGAACGAGGCGAGGACGGTCAGCTTCGGCTATGGGTACGACGAGTGCCTGGAAAATGTTAGTGCCGCCTTCCCAGAACTCGATCTGGCATTCCTTCAGCCGCCAAAGCCGGTGGAGGCAGAAGCCTTGGACGGGACGGACCCGACTGCCCGAGCGGCCGACGCTCCAGCGGACGTCACTGCAGAAGTAGCCGGAGCGGACGCCCCAGCTGGTGCCAAGGCGGAGACAGCCGAAGGGACCGAAGTGGCCGTAGTTGTTGTAGCCTCCGAAGGTCAAATCTAGTTGGTTGTAAAGGTCTGACCTTCACTTTTTATAAAGAACCCTTTTGAAGCAATTTTTTTTTCTCAATGTCTTGTCTTCTGGTACTGTTTCATATCTTCTTTTCTAAAATTTTGCTAAGTATGGGCCAGTCAGCATATCTGAGTGAGTGGTCGGATCTTTAGGGTAAGTGTTGAATAGTAACCCAGGCCGAACTAGATTCTCTTAGGATTTCTACTCTAAGTACTGGCCCGTCGGCCTTTTGGACCGAGAATAGATTAGGGTGGCGGTCAGACTTCAGCTCAGGCCAGAGCAACTAGCTTAGAAAATTTATCCTAAGTGTTGGTCCATCGGCTTTCCGGACCGAGAAGCAGTTGAGGCAGCGGTCGGACTTCAACTCAGGCCAGAGCAACTAGCTTAGGAAATTTATCCTAAGTGTTGGTCCGTCGGCTTTCCGGACCGAGAAGCAATTGAGGCAACGGTCGGACTTCAGCTCAGGCCAAAGCAACTAGCTTAGGAAATTTATCCTAAGTGTTGGTCCGTCAGCTTTTCGGACCAAAAAGCAGTTGAGGCAGCGGTCGGACTTCAGCTCAAGCCAGAGCAACTAGCTTAGGAAATTTATCCTAAGTGTTGGTCCGTCGACTTTCCAGACCGAGAAGCAATTAAGACAGCAGTCGGACTTCAGCTCAGGCAGGAGCAACTAGCTTAGAAAATTTATCCTAAGTGTTGGCCCGTCGATTTTCCGAATTGGACTGCCCTAGAGCCTTTGCCGACCGAAGTTGGACTTTCGGAAGTGGGTCGTCCAAGAGCCTTTGTCGACCGGAGTCGGACTTTCGGAAGTGGGCTGCCCTAGAGCCTTTGCCGACCGAAGTCGGACTTTTGGAAGTGGGCTGCCCTAGAGCCTTTGCCGACCGGAATTAGACTTTTGGAAGTGGGCTGTCCTAGAGCCTTTGCCGACCGGAGTCGGACTTTCGAAAGTGGGCTGCCCTAGAGCCTTTGCCGACCGGAGTCGAACTTTTGGAAGTGGGCTACCCTAGAGCCTTTGCCGATCGGAGTCGGACTTTTGGAAGTGGGCTGCCCTAGAGCCTTTGCCGACCGGAGTCAGACTTTCGGAAGTGGGCTGCCCTAGAGCCTTTGCCGACCGGAGTCGGACTTTCAGAAGTGGTTTGTAAAAGGAACTTGAACTTCATTGATAGTACTTGCGGAGGCTATCTACATTCCACGGACATGCCAACCACCGTTCGTCCAAAAATTCAAGTCGAAAGGTGCCGGCCCAAACCACTTTGGTGACCCGATACGGTCCTTCCCAATTTGGGGAAAGCTTGCCTTGCTTGGTCGACCTCGAGATTTCGGCCCTCCGTAGGACTAAGTCTCCAACCCGGAAAGCTCGTGCCTTGACTCACAGTTGTAATATTTCTCCATCTTTTAGCGGCATACCGCCATCCTTATACTTGCCCGAAGTCTAGTTTCCTCAAGCAAGTCCAGGTCAGCCCTTCACCGCTCGGAATTGGCCAGTTCGGTGTAGTGGTCAATCCGGAGAGATTGAAGAGAAGTCTTAATGGGGATAACAGCTTCACTTCCGTAAGTGAGGTTGAACGGAGTTTCGCCAGTCGACGCTCTGGTGGTCGTCCGATATGTCCATGATACTGAATGGAGTTCCTCCGCCCAAAGTCCCTTTGCTTCATTGAGCCGGGTCTTCAGCCCGTGCAAGATTGTACGGTTGGTAACTTCGGCCTCTCCGTTGCACTAAGGGTGGCCGACCGAAGTAAGTCAGTGAGAGACATGATATTGCTGACAAAAAACCTGAAACTTAGAGTTATCAAATTATCTTCCATTGTCAGTGATAATCGTCCGGGGAATGCCAAATCGGAAGATGATATTGTTTCGGACGAAGTTCTCCACCTTAGCCTCCGTTATCTATGCTAGTGGTTCGGCTTCCACCCACTTGGTGAAATAATCAATAGCAACAAGCAAAAATTTCCGTTGCCCGAAGGCCGGGGGAAAGGGTCCCAGGATATCTATCCCCCACTGTGTGAACGGCCATGGGGCGATGATCGGAGTCAGCTCGCTGGCGGGTCTCCTCTGAATAATGGAGTACCTCTGACATACATCGCACCTTCGGAAGAAGTCCGACGTGTCCTTTTGAATGGTGGGCTAGTAATATCCCTGCCGGATGATCTTGTAAGCTAAGGATCTCCCTCCGAGGTGGTCGCCACAAATGCCTTCATGGACTTCTCTGAGGGCATAGTCGGCGTCCGCCGGCCCCAAGCACTTCAATAGCGGCTGTGAGAATGACCGCTTGTAAAGGACGCCATCAAGGATGACGTACTTAGAGGCCGTCAGGCGCACCCGCTTGGCCTCCGTCGAATCTTCCGGAAGAGTCCCCTTGGCCAGGAAGGTAAGGATCGGATCCATCCAAGAAACTTCATGTTCCACCTGGTGGACCTCGGTCGGCTCTTCGACAATGCTAGGGTGCCGCAAATACTCCACAAAGGTTCGGTCTGAAGTCCCGCTGGCGGCCATAGCCAGCCTTGACAGAGCATCCACCCGAGAGTTCTGCAGACGAGATATGGATAATTTTGAAAAATTTGAACCAAGGAATGAGGTTTTGTACCTTGTTTAAATATTTTACCAAGGTCGGATCCCCGGCTTCAAATTATCCCCTCACTTGATTGACCACCAGCTGAGAGTCGGAGAAAACTCTGAGTCGGCTGATGCCTAGTTCGTTGGCGATTCGCAGCCCCGCGAGGAGGGCTTCGTACTCCGCTTGATTATTCGACACCTGAAATAAAAAGTGTAAGGCATACTCCAGGTTCTCCCCGTCGGGGTCGACCAGAATCAGTCCGGCCCCATAGCCTGCGATGTTGGACGCTCCGTCCACATAGAGAGTCCAGGCTGGCTCCACTTCATAGACAGCATCAGCTTCAGATACTTAGGCCATTCGAGGAGGCATCTCCTATCTCCACGTGCATTCTGCAATGAAGTCAGCAATTACCTGTGCCTTCAAAACAGAACGTGGCCGGAAAGAGATGTCGAACTCCCCTAACTTGATGGCCCACTTTGCGAGCTAACCGGATGTATCTGGGCTCCGAAGGATTGCCATGAGGGGTTGATCAGTCGGCACTATAATCAAATGCGCTTGGAAGTACGGTCGGAGCCATTTAGCGGATGTGACCAAGGAGTATATTAATTTTTGCATCTTGGGGTACCTCGTTTTGGCATCATGGAGGACTTTGCAGATATAATAGATAGGCTTTTGCTGTCCGTCCTCTCTGACTCGCACAAGTACGGTGCAGATCACTTCGTCTGACGCCGAAAGGTAGAGATATAAGGGTTCCCCCTCCGCCAGCTTGGCTAGCAATAGAGGGTTCTTCAAGTACTCCTTCAATGTTTCGAAAGCCGACCGACACTCATCAGTCCAAACAAAACCCTCCGACTGGCGCAGGGTCTTGAAGAATGGTAGGGACTTCTCAACCAAACGGAAGATAAAACGGCTGAGAGAGGCGATTCGACCGGCGAGTTTTTGGACCTGCTTTTTGTTGGTCGGGTGCGCCATCTCCGTGACGGCTTTTATCTTGTCAGGATTCACTTCAATTCTCCTTTGTATAACCAGAAAGCCAAGGAATTTGCCAGAGATCACCCCAAAAGTGCATTTCGTGGGGTTCAGCTTCATCCGATGGCACCTGAGTGCATCAAAGAATTCTTGTAGGTCTTTGATGTGGTCATCCTTATGGAGACTCTTCACTATCATGTCATTCACATAAGCCTCCATGTTCCTGCCCAGTTGACCTTCAAACACCTGGTTGATCAGCCTCTGAAAGGTGGCACCGGTGTTTTTCAAGCCGAAGGGCATCATCCGATAATAGTACAGGCCTTTGTCGGTGACAAAGGCGGTCTTCTCCTCATCTTTCGGATGCATATTTATTTGATTGTAACCGGAAAAGGCGTCCATAAAGCTGAGAAGTTGGTGGCCGACCGTGGCATCCACTAACTGATCAATCTTAGGTACTGGGAAGCTATCCTTTGGACAGGTCTTGTTGAGGTCGGTATAATCCACACAAATCCTCCACTTCCCGTTGGACTTCTTCACCATAACCACATTCGCCAGCCACTCAGGGTAGTGGACTTCCTTGATGAAGCCAGCATCACGGAGCTTCTTCACTTCCTCGTCAATAGATTTCTGTCTTTCGGCGGCAAAACTTCTCTTCTTCTGTCGGATAGGTCGGTAGGTCAGATCGACCTTGAGTTGGTGAGTGATGACCTTGACGGTATTCCAGGCATGTCCGACGCCGACCAAGCAAAGGCGTCGGCGTTACTTCTAAGAAAGCTGATCAGTTTCGACTTAAAGTCTTCACTGAGGGAGCCTCCGATCTGAAGGACTTTAGTAGGATCATCCTCTCGAAGTGGAACAAACAGAATCTTTTTCCCTGGCTGACCGAGGCCATCGACCTCAACTCTTGGGTCAAGTTGCTCCAGAGTGGAATGGCCTTCTGACTGTTGATTCATAATGGTCAAACACTGCTTGGCCATCTGGCGGTCGCTCCTTATCACTCCGACCCCGCTCTTGGTCGAAAATTTTGCCAATAAATGGTATGTGGACACGATGGCTCTAAATTTGTTGAGGGCCGGTCGGCCCAGGATAGCATTGTAAGGCGAGGTCGTCTGAACGACCACAAAATTGATGAGAAGGGTTTTCTGGAGAGGCTCCGTCCCAATTGTCACAGGAAGAACTATTTCTCCTTCCACTTCGACGGAGTTGTCCCCGAAGCATGTCAGCGGCGCGGGGGATTCCCGCAGCATGGATTTGGATAGATTCATTCTTACAAAAGCATCATATAGCAATACCTCTGTCGAGCTTCCATTATCAACAAGTATTCTCCTTACATCATAATTGGCAATCACTGCCGACATGACTACAGGATCGTTCTCAAAAACATGGATTTCCAAGAGATCTTCATCAGAGAAAGTGATGGCATTAGAGCCCCGGGACCTTTTAGCAATGTCAGTCCTGTCCTCCTGACTTCCTCCGGATCGTCGATGCAGCATGCCGACATCCGCACCAGTTGGCCTTTGATTGGGGAGCTCCACCTCCTCTGGAGGGTTTCGGGTGTTTGATGCTTTTGCCCGGTCCCGATGGGGTCAGACATACTTGCGCAGGTATCCCCTCCAGATGAGGTCTTCAATGGCATCATTCAGCTGCAGGCACTCTTCAGTACTGTGCCCATGATCCCTATGGAAGCGACATAATTTATCTTTGTTTCTTAGGGCAGGAGGGCCCCTCATTGGCCGAGGCCTTTGCAGAAAGGTCTCGTTCTCAATCTCCATGAGGATCTTCTCTCTTGGCAGGGACAGAGGCGCATAAGTCTCGAACCTTCGGTGGAAGTCTCTCGGCTTCGGACTTCGGCATTGGGTTGACCGACGATTGTCGCTCGGAGGTCGGACCTCGGGAGCTTTATCGCTCCGCTTCTTCAGGGCCGGCCTTCCTTCAGCTTGACGTCGGCCGGCTGCTTGTTCTTCCGCCAGGGCATACTTCTCCCCGCGACAAATAACCAAGCGGAGTACGAAGCACTTCTCGCCGGGCTAAGGGTCTCCCGC
The DNA here is from genome assembly GCA_021397845.1 of Areca catechu. NCBI lineage: Eukaryota > Viridiplantae > Streptophyta > Magnoliopsida > Arecales > Arecaceae > Areca > Areca catechu. The sequence goes on along the minus strand of CM038038.1, from coordinate 135,124,708 downwards.
GAGCTGGGAGTGACCAACCTCAGAGCTTTCACCGATTCCCAGCTCGTGGCGGGACAGGTCTCCGGGGAGTATGTCGCACATGACCCCCAAATGGCGAAATACTTGGAGCTCGTCAAGGCGGGCGCGTCCAGATTCTGGCGCTTCAACATCTTCCATATCCCCCGCGGGGAAAACGCCCGCGCGGATGCTCTCTCTCGGCTGGCGACCCTGTCGGACTCGATGCTGGGACACGCTCATATGGAGCGCCTTGAGATCCCAAGCCTCGAGGCACCGGTGGAGGTCCATCAGGTCAGCCATGAACCCAGCTGGATGGACAAGTACGCCGAATACATCACCAGTGGCACCCTGCCGGAGGACCGCGAGGTGGCTCGCCTTATCAGAAAGAAAGCCGTGCAGTTCGTCCTGATGGATGGGCAATTGTATCGAAGATCCTACTCCTACCCCCTCCTCAAGTGTGTAGGACCCACGGAAGCCAAGCTCGTGCTCCAGGAGATTCACGAAGGCGTCTGCGGGAACCACGTGGGGGGCAGGGCATTGGCGTACAAGGCCCTCCATCAGGGCTACTTCTGGGAGACGATGAAGGAAGACGCCGCTGGCTTCGTGAAGAAGTGCGACCGGTGCCAGCGTCACGCCACGGTGCAACGGCAGCCCTCCAACCCAATCTCCCAGCTCTCAGCTCCCTGGCCATTCGCCCAGTGGGGGATGGACCTTCTGGGCCCATTCCCGCCGGCGTCTGGACAGCGAAAGTTCTTGATAGTGGCCATCGACTACTTCACAAAGTGGGTCGAGGCCGAACCCTTGGCGAGGATCACCGAGGCAAACGTCGCCAAATTCTTTTGGAAGTCGATCATTTGCCGCTTCGGCCTCCCCCACACCGTGGTTACTGACAACGGGCGCCAGTTCGACTGCCGGGAGTTCGAAGAGTTCTGCAGCAACCTCGGCATCAGGCATCGCTTCACCTCGGTGGCGCATCCCCAGACCAATGGAGAGGCCGAAGTCACGAACAGGACCATTCTTCAGGGCCTCCGCACGCGGCTGGACCAGGCCAAGGGCAGGTGGGCCGACGAGCTCCCCAGCGTCCTCTGGGCATACCACACCACCCCAAGGACGGCTACCGACGAGACCCCGTTCAACCTCGTCTTCGGAGCCGAGGCGGTCATCCCGATCGAGCTCAGCCTACCCACGCTGCGTGTGGAGCAATATGACGAGACAGAAAACCCCGCCAGGATGATGCTCAACCTCGACCTTCTTGAAGAGACGAGGGACAAGGCCCGAGTTCGTATGGCGGCGTATAGGCAGCGTGTGGCCAGGTATTACAACTCCCGAGTGCGGCCGAAATTTTTTCGTCCCGGAGATCTGGTCCTTCGGCGCGCTGAAGCTTCTCAGCCACGGGAATGCGGCAAGCTCTCACCCAACTGGGAGGGCCCGTACCGGGTAGCAGAAGCCCTCCCCCACGGCGCCTACTACCTGGAAGAATTGGGAGGTGCCAGGTTCCCCCGGACGTGGAACGCCTCGAACCTAAGAGTGTATTATCAATAATGTAAGGTTCCCCACTCCTGCAATAAAGTTTCCTTGCTTCAAACGCTCTCCTCTCACTTTGTAGGGAAACCGGTGCATGGCCCTGAATTCGGCACAACCGACCATGGCCGACGGTCGAAGGATGCGGGAGATCCTGGGCTTCGGCCTGGAAGGTGGCGCCGAACCCAGTTCGCCCACGCAAGCCCGGAGAACAGCTCGGCAAGCCGCGCAAGGCTTGAGAAAGCCTGCGGCCCCGGGGTTCAGTCCGGAGATCCTGGGCTTCGGCCTGGAAGGTGGCGCCGAACCCAGTTCGCCCACGCAAGCCCGGAGAACAGCTCGGCAAGCCGCGCAAGGCTTGAGAAAGCCTGCGGCCCCGGGATTCAGTCCGGAGATCCTGGGCTTCGGCCTGGAAGGTGGCGCCGAACCCAGTTCGCCCACGCAAACCCGGTGAACAGCTCGGCAAGCCGCGCAAGGCTTGAGAAAGCCTGCGGCCCCGGGGTTCAATCCGGAAGGCCCGGGCTTCGGCCTGGAAGGCGGGGCAGAAACCACTTCGCCCACGCAAGCATGAAGGCAATCCCAAGGCCGGACCCGCTCAAGGCCTACTCTGACGCCACGCGGTCCGGAATGTCCCAACCTTCGATCAGAGCGACGGACGGGACCAGGTCCACACTCGTTCCGGCACTTCACATCGACACCTCAAGAAAAAAAAAAAAAAGAAAAAAAAAAAAGAAAAAAAAAGAGGAGATGGGAGAGTGGGGAAGAAAGTGAACTCGAGACTTAGTCAAAAAGATGATTTCATTAATCCAAGGAAAAGTACAAAGCTGGGAATCCCGACAGGCCGGGAGTCCCCAAAAAAAAAGAAGAAAGAAGAAATACAACTACGACAACAGAGAAGGGAGAGAAAATGGCGACTCAGTTTGGTGCGGGGTCGGAGCCCTCCACCTGGGTCGCGCGCTCCGCATCCTCGCCTTCAGCGGCGGCCGGCTCAGGCAGCTGCTCCGGAGCCACGGCTTCGTCGGTCGCCGGGGCCGCAGGCGTGGCGTCGGTCGCACCGGGGGCCCTGCTCTCAGCTCCTTGCCTCCTACCTCCGAGCACCACCCCACTGAGGTCTAGCTCGGGGTAGAAGGCCCCTACTTTCTCCCGGCACATCCGGAACCCCTTCAGGAAGGAGTCCACGGTGGCCTCCCGGACCTCCGACGTGTACTCGTCGGAAGCCCGGAACTTCGGAACGGTCTCCTGCGCCTCCCGTTTCGCGGCCTCTAGGAGTCCGTTGACATACGCACTCCGCTCCTTCGCCGCGTTTGCATCCCGCCGGGCCTCCTCCAGCTGGCGCTCCAGCCACTGGGAATGGGCCTGAAGACAAGCCCTCTCCGCTGCGTCCTCCTCCGCGCGACGCTGGTGGGAGATCCTCTCCTCCGACAGAGAAGACTCCAGCTCCTTGTTTCGCCCCTCGACGCGCGCCAGGTCAGTCTGGAGGGCCTGATTGCTTGCTCGCAGCTCGACCCCCTTTTCCATGAGGTCCTTGACGTCGGCCGCGAGCTTGCCGAGCTTCTTCTCCTTCTCGGCGTCCCTCTTCGCGTTCCCTACGAGGAAGTTCCTCAGTAGGAGAACGTCATTCCCAATCTGCACAAGTGAAGCAACCGGGTTAGAAGAAAGACCACCCGAGGTCACGAAAGACGGAAGAAAATGAGTTCGGGCTTACCGTGAAGAGCTGCGGGAGGATCCCGAGCAAAGCGTCAGCGTAGTCCCGGCCGCCCCGAGCTCGGCGATCCCGGGCTGTGGAGGCGTACTCCATCACCTTCTCCGCGAGCCCTTTGTCGCGGATGACTGAACACCGGTGGGTGATCACCGGTGGCGGAGCCGTCAGTTCGGCTCCAGCGGCGGCTGTCCCTCTAGCAGGAGCCGCAGCCGATGGACCGGCGGAGGACACGGGCTGCGCCGTCGGAGCCGCGACGACGATGGGGCCGGCGCTGGACGGAGCTGCGGGCGGCGGAGCCCCCTCGACGACAGCACCACCGGATCTGGCAGCCGAGGAATCAACGGCCCCGCCTCGAGGCAGCCCGGGCGGGGGAGCAGCGGCCGCTATACTAGGTGCAGACGCCGGCGCCACCTCCTGGCTCGCCTCGGTGCGAGCCCGCTTGGCCGCAGGCTCATCCACCTCCGGGACGTCTCTCTGGGCCGCGCCCTCCAGGAGGCTCTCCAGCGAGAACTTCATACCTGCAATGCAAAAGAATAGAAGGTCGGCCAACTCGGTTATGAAGAAAAAAGAATGCAAGAGTTAAGGACCGAATCTTACCCGACTCACGGATGGGACTGATCCCGGCCTCAAAAAGATTCTGCTCTGAGAGCAGAACCTCGAGCGCCGGGACCACGTCACTCAGGAGTAGGGAGTAGGCCTCCTGGTCCGCCGACTCAACCTGGGAGTTCCGGTTCGGAGACCGGTCCGGTTCACTCCAGGCCCAGTCGACATCTTCGACCGAGGCAAAGAAAAATCGGCTCTTCCAGCCCTTGATAGAAGAGGGGAGGTCGAACCGGAGACACCTGGGCCGGGGCGAAATATACCACCAGCCGTCATCGGTGGAATACCTCTTCAGGGTGAACATGGCCCTGAAGAGGGAGAAACGGGCAACGAACCCGTGAAAGTGACAAAACTATGAAAGAGAAGATGACCCGGATGGCATTGGGAGCCAACTGGGCCGGAACAAGTCGGAAATGGCTAAGAAAAGAGAGGAAGAAGGGGTGCAGAGGAAATCGAAGACCCCCAAGGAAGAAGTCTTCGTAAAAGGCTATGCGGCCGGGGCCACTCATGGTGACGCGCTTCCCGGGCCGCGGAACGAATAGACGAATTGATCCCGGGATGCCGTAGGCCTCCCGGAGCAAAGAAAAATCGCCCTCGGTCATGGTGGAAGCATGACCGGAGGGACCGGCGGTAAGAAGAGGCGGAGCAGGAAGAGAAAGAAGAGGCACAGTGGGAGCAACCGGAGGAGACCGGACCCCCCTGGGGATGCCGATGGTGACACCCCCGGGTTGCAGACGCCTGCGGATCTCCTCCGGAATCGTTTCCTCCTCTGAGGAGGAAGAAGATGGAGTCCTCGGCCGGGATGGACCGGCCTCGTCCGGATTGGAAGAGACATAGCGACGACGCGCCATGGCAAAGGGGAGAACAAGGATTCAGAGAGAAAAAGAGAGAGGGGAACCAGAGAAGGATGGAGGCACTCACCGAAAATACGCCAAGCGAACGCGGGGCAACGGAAGTTAGCCTGCAGCAAACCGCCCACGGAGCAAGGGGAAAGGCCTAATTCTGGAAAGTCCCCTCCTTTTCAAACTCAGTCGACAGCGGCCGTACCCGTCATTCCGCCCCGAGCCACTGAGTGATCGCCACGTGGACGCACGCCCGACACCGACGCCTCGTTAGCAGGGTAACGGCCTCTGCCTCGAAGCGACGCATTTATTGCAGGCAAGTGGGCGACGCGTGGCGGCTTCCTATAGGGTTTCGGGCGCATCGAGCCGCGGCGACGAGGATCGTGGCAATTATGATGCAAGATCTTCGCCTCCCCACGTCATGTCTGCATTTAATCCCGACGTTCCGTTCTACGACGCCCCAACGGAACGGCGGGCTGGGGGGCAACTGTTACGGCCGTGACGATGACGTGGCCGGGCTCAGATACCGCCAAATATGATCGAGCCACGTGGAGGTTTCTTCGGCCGAGTCAGCGCCACATTGCCGAGGCCGAGCTCGGCAAGGCTACTCCGCCAGACGACTTCCCAAGACAAACTGCTCTCGCCGAAGTCGAGCTCGGTTCGGGGCTCCTCTACCACCTCGCCTGGCGCCCACCCAGGAGGGGTCCGCCTAGGCGAGGTCGGCCGATCCTTCGCTCCTTCGCCAGGTGGCCCCCGGAGACGGGCCCACCTCGGCCGAAGCCAGGCGACCTCCTGCCACCTCGCCAGGTGTCCACCCGGGAGGGGTCCACCTAGGCCGAGGTCGGCCGATCCTTCGCTCCTTCGCCAGGTGGCCCCCGGAGACGGGCCCACCTCGGCTGAAGCCAGGCGACCTCCTGCCACCTCGCCAGGTGTCCACCCGGGAGGGGTCCACCTAGGTCGAGGTCTGCCGATCCTTCGCTCCTTCGCCAGGTGGCCCCCGGAGACAGGCCCACCTCGGCCGAAGCCAGGCGACCTCCTGCCACCTCGCCAGGTGTCCACCCGGGAGGGGTCCACCTAGGCCGAGGTCGGCCGATCCTTCGCTCCTTCGCCAGGTGGCCCCCGGAGACGGGCCCACCTCGGCCGAAGCCAGGCGACCTCCTGCCACCTCGCCAGGTGTCCACCCGGGAGGGGTCCACCTAGGCCGAGGTCGGCCGATCCTTCGCTCCTTCACCAGGTGGCCCCCGGAGACGGGCCCATCTCGGTCGAAGCCGGGCGACCTCCTGCCACCTCGCCAGGTGTCCACCCGGGAGGGGTCCACCTAGGCCGAGGTCGGCCGGTCCTTCGCTCCTTCGCCAGGTGGCCCCCGGAGACGGGTCCACCTCGGCCGAGGTCAGGCCGCCCGTACAGAGAAGGTCCCAAGGAAATAGGCGCGGGCTCCGAGGTCGTCCCTCGGGCCGTGCGCATCACAGGCGGCGCCCCGTACGGATGGCGGCGGCACGCGAAACACCATTTGCATCGGCCCGACAGGTCCCGCAATTCGAGAGGCGCGGTTCTGACAAAACAGGACCCATAGACGAATGACGCCCACACTTGGGAAAGAGAGCGCTCTCACTAGGCCCGAGGTCTGACCGGCCGCCTTATCGACGCCACCCCCCTTCTGTCTTTGCCTTTTCCCCGTTGGGCTCGGCGGACGAGGTCGGAAAGCCGCCTGACCCTCACCAAAAGGGGAAAAAGAAAGGGATGGGGGAGGGGAGCCTCCCAGGGGGAGAGGACAGGCGAACAGCGAGAGGAGATAAAAGGAAGGAAGCTGGGGACGACAAGGTAAGCCGACCAGGTTGGGGACAAGTAAGAGGCAGCGGCCAAAAGCCTCGCTCCAAGAGTGAGATCCAAGGTCCCGAGAGGGGATCGCTTGGCGTGAGCTTGGCAAGGAGGCCCGGCCGAATTTCTGGTCCCCAGAGCACCCTTCTTATTAACAAATTCTCTAAGTCTGGAACCCCTTCGGGGGCCCGTCTTGGAGAGTCTGTTCCTTCTCGTCGTCTACTGACTTGACCGTCGGAGCTCCCTCGCCGGGATCCCCGGCCAGGGTCTCCTAACCCCTTTCTTGCAGGTTCGCCGCAGCCAGGGAGGTTCCTCCGCCAGGCGGTCAGGGAGGATCCATGGATCCGAGTCACGGGCGCGGCGGCGAGAACGGCAACAAGTTGAATTTTATGAAAAATTCTTGGAATCAATAAATAATTAGTGAAATTTGTTCCTTACCACTATTTGGATGTCGAATTTAAGGTTAGGTCTAGCATGATCCCTAGGATGATATCTAGGATTGTGCGGCCGGTCGCGTAGCCGATCCAGGTATTGGATTTGGGACATGATATACATAATTCTTTTATTTTATTTTATTTATGATGGTTGTGTGCTTCTTTTACTTTGGCATGAATGTTAAAGCTTGTTCTGCCTCTCACTCTTCTCTTATTATGTATGAATGCCTGAAGATACATAGCCATATGCATAGTTGTGTTTCTCTATTACGACAATCAAGCAATTAGAAGGTATTTGACACTTTGTTTAGTTTCCAATTTTGGCGCTATATGGCCTATTTAGACATCCACTTTCTTAAGCCACTTGATCTTTTACAATGCAGGCCGCAGTCATAAGTCGTAATGATAATTTGTTAAATGATGATACTTAGTCTATACCAATGATTCTTGATTGTTGAGATAACATTGATATGAATGATTGATGGTCAAGTATGCTGTGCCTCAACATCAATCTGGCAGTTTTGTAACATAAAATTTGATTACAATTCGTTATTGAGAAAGTTGTTGCTTATATTGATCTGTTCTGTTCTGTCTAAGTTAAGTGACCATTCCAACAAGCTTCCTTGCATTTTCTTGAATGAATTTTAATATGAATTTCTTAGATACCTTGAGTTGGCCTGGTACCTACTTTTTCCTTTTGTATCATATTTTTCTTTTCAACACATACAAATGACAATTAGACTCTGAATGCAAGTCAGAAGAGTTAGAATTAGACTCTTCTGAATGCAAGACCTTTGAGGCTTGCCGGGCACGGCACAAACCTCCTGATCTCGAGTGGGCAGTGGCAGTGTCGTGATTTCCTCCTCAAATGCATCCTTGACAAGGGAAACCCTTGGCGACCGCACCCACCGATCACCTCTGTACCAGACAAGAACAGAATAGAAATAAATGTTCTTTCTCTCAATTAAAAGGAACAGGAAAACAGGAGCAATCAGCAACGATGATTAGCATCCTTGCTCAGGTTTGTGCCATCGACAATCTATTCGTTTTTATTAATTTTGTTTTCCCCTTTCTTTCGTTCGTTCTGCTGAAAATATCAGTTCCTCTTTTCCCCTAAATTTCAGTTGTCGATTTTGATGTTTGGAATCAAACTCTCTTTTATAATTTGATCAATATAGCCGCTTAATTGGACGCCGACCTCAATTGCTAAAGGAAGTGATTCGGCTGCAATAATCCTTGTAATTTTCTATGATTTTTTGACTGAGCTGATGTTGATTTTAGGAGCGTCTTCTTGGCGCGGCCTTGGGGAGTGTTTTCGTGGGCGCCCTCATTTTCGAGCAACGCAGGGGGATATACGGATTACTTTCTGATAATGCATCTGTTCGATATGAGGTAGGTTTGATTTCATTTGATTAGATTTGGTTCCCCTTAATTTTTCTCGTGAATTCAGTTATCTAATTTCCTTCCTCCATATCTTCATTTCATGTTTATTTCAATCATGTGATTTTGCCTGGATGCTATTTCCAAGTATGAAAAATTTTCTTCCCCTTAACTCTTATATTGAGAGCGAATGAAAAAATATCAAAATTTTGAAGTACATGGTTTGTGACTATTATTATCTGTTTATAAATTTTTGTTGATTTTGACAAGTAGTCCAGAGCTTTGAAATGGAGAGAGCATGAGTGCCTTCATCTGGAAATTTTTGCTGATTTTGAAGATTTGTTTGAGATTGGGAACACACCAATGGCTTATTCTACCATGCACAACAAACCCTAACCTGACTCACATTCCAAAATAAATAAATAAATTACCTGACCAGTTGTACGCTGATGCTTTCTAAGGGTCCTTATATTAATGATGGTTAAATCATCTCTGGTTTTGTTGTCAAACTAGTGCTCACATTCGAAGTAGCAATATTCTGCTTTTAAATCTTCAGTTTTTATCACAACAGCATATGTTTCCATTCAAATAATTTGGACAATCTGACATAATGGATCAAAGCACCATTTACTTTATTTTTGGGGAAAAACTTCATTTAATATTACATGATGAACAGGTAATGATTCTTGAAGATACTTGAAACTCTATTTTCTGGCGTTTATGGTTTTGTAGGTCATGAAGAACAGAGTGGCTCATCTACTTGGATTTCCCATGATGCAATACGGCTAGAGGACACAACTAAGTTATCTATGCCTTGTGAACATTAAAGTCATTCTTTTGTTTTTGTACGCCTATTTCAATGCATTATGCCCCTTATTTGCAATAAATTCACATAATTACATGGGGACTGAGTTAATAAAATGAATGCAGTGCATCACAAATTGGAGCAATCACCACAATATAGGTATTTATGATATGATTCCCTAGTGAAAACTATTATCAGCCAAAACCTAACTCTTCTGATGCTCATCTAATTAGTAATCGGGTCATCCTAGGCCCTTAAGCTCTTATCCATCACTCCAAAAGTTTGAGCCCTTGACCATAGGCTCTGTAAAATATTTTGCATTAATTGGGGACCAATTTATTATCAAATTAGTAGCAGGCATTTTATTGTGGGGATTTACTCCTTAGATTCAATCTTTGCTACCATGGGTCATTCCATTTTTAGTCTCAAATGAGATGTGATTCCCAAAAAGCAACTTGACATCATGGCCCTTGTCCATAATGTTTGCAAAGTTTTATCATTTGCCTTCACCAAGGCCTTATCAACCATCACAAAGTGAAGATCTTCTTAGGAGGAGATAGCATTCTAGAGGTTCAATGAAATTGTTCCCTGCAACATCCAATATACCATTCATGATGCTTAATCCATTTCTAAATTTTAAATAAATACTTGCACTCTTACCTGGACAAGCAAACATCTGGAAACAATTTTGTGCCCTTAAAATGATAATTAACTAATTGCAATTCACATTTATGATTTCTAAAATTGTCTGGAAACAAGCTTATAGATTCTAACTTGCCAACATGTGTGTTTAAGTGGGTGCAATCTACATCCTGTCATATATTTTAGGTTGACAAGAGAGTGATTCAAACAAAGTGGAAATGAGAATAAGAAGTGAGTCATCCATGGTAGATGCCAAAGCAAACACTATGGACTCATACAGAGTGTGTGATTGAAGGAAAAGATGTTTGGGAAGAATGTTTGAGATAAAGATTTAGTTAAAAGTAGGTGCAAGTTGCAAGGGCAAGTACTGATGCATATCTACATAACTTTACCCTTAAAAATGTCTTTTACAAGTTTTTTATGCTGTCATTTCTCAGGAAAAGGTTATGTATGCTGTTTGATTAATGGTTAGTAGTTGTGTTAGTAGTTGTAGGAGTTGGTATGAGGTGTACTATTGAAGGCTTTCCTTGTGGATGTATATCATGGGTAGACTCTAGCTGATGTGGCATACCCAGTGATATGGTTGTAAGCACAATAGTGCTACGTAATTTTAAGGTCAATTACTAAATTGGCATATGATCAATTGGAAAAACGTCTCAGATTTAGTATTTTTGCATAATGTTGGATATGTACAAGGTAGGGTTTAAATTAGATTCATTTTTGAAACTGAATGTTAATTTAAAACACATTAGCATTTCACAGTCCATAGTGGATTTTGGTATGGAAATTATGGGCTTTGATTCTTATGTGACCCATTAAACACTAAATGACCAGTTAAACATACATATAAACTTGTTTAACTAAAAGCCTTATACCACTCATTAATGAATGTTATTTGGCTACTAGAAACTACTAGTTTCTGTCCAATGTCAAATTCTTCATACAGAAGTTTCTTCAATTCATTTCACTACTGCCATTCACTTTTCTTATCAATCTTTCAACATGTGTTAAAAATCCATTGTCATGAAGATCATCTCAAGCTGACCTTGCAATCTACAGGCAATATTGTGAACAATTTTCTCTCAATTTGTTCTCTGCTGGTGATATTCTTAGTTGTCTTACATGCTGAATTTTAACTACTAGTTTTGTCTTGTCTACATTAACATCCCCTGATTTTGGTACTCATCTTAAGCTTGTGGTGCCTCCTCACAAGCCAAAACTTTGATCTATGTTATGAAGTTGGTTGTATAATTACTTACAGAATCTCTAGTTCACTCCTTTTCTTTTATGATTGTTAAGTTCTATTGGTTTAGAATAAAACAACTCAAGCTGACAATGTCTTGGCCTCCTTTATTTGACATCTGTATTCTCTTTCAGGGACAGATCTACACACCAAGGGTCTTCTCCCTGTATCTTGAAAGTGCATCAATTAACCTCCAACCACTTTTTATTCATCAGTTATCATGGAAAGTCTCAAAAGGAAAGGCTATTGATAGAACTTCTACAGAACAATGGTTTACACAGACACAGTAGCCCTAATTAAAAAAAAAAGCAACTCCAAAAATACCCAGTTACCCACAATAGATTCCTTTCAAATGAACCCCTCTTGTGGAGGTATTTAGAGAATTCAGAACTGGTAGTGGTCTTTGTTTTGAATTCTTCTAGTGTGAAATTTATAGGGAAAAAAAGAGAAAAACTCATGTCTATATAATGTGCAAAGTATTAATATGTATTGCCAAAAATGGAGCTGTCAATGGACCAAGGTCTGGTCTAAATCTGGCAAAGTCCTGCCTACGGAAATAGACAAGAAGTTCTTTTGGATATGCAGTTATGCAGAATGAAGTTATCCTATAATATCTTTATCCTTTATATAGACTGAAAACTATTGCTGCAGAAACAAAATAAGGATATGCAAATTCTTTCCTGTTGTCTCCCGTGGTGAAATCTTTCAAGTTCCAGAAGGCTTTCTCATCACCAGATGGTCATCCACGTCACAATGTAATTCTGACAACAACAGAGTGCTCAAAGTAATTAACCCGGAGAGCTGACCTGTTCTCCAACTGGATCTCCAAACTACGATGATTAAAAAAAATGCTAAAATTATGATAGCTCACAGTTTTACAGCCCTTGTAACTAGAGCTCCAGTTCACATCTGACCAGGCAAAGTTGCAATTAAGCACATGGAATGAGCTGCCAAATTTTCTGTGGGTGGATATAGATGTATGAGATTGTGGGCTCTGAACCATGAGAGTGAAATGGCCAACTTCCATGCTTCCGTGGTTTCCAGCAACTGATGGGATGGCCTCCTGTATCTTAGATAGCTTCTCTGTCCAACTAGCATCTGATCTAACCTGTGTAGGAGATCCGTATTTATTTATTTTTTTCCTTCTGGAAAGTTAATTTCAATAACTTATGGCACCAGAAATCTCTCTAGTAGCCATCTCTTAGTGTGGGTGTGGGTGTATGGTGCTTATGGAACAAATCAATTATATCTATAATTTGCTTTTAGTGGATTTTAAAGATATGTTTGTTGGATGAATATCTAACATTTACTAGAATCTATAGTCTCATAATGTTCTTGATGGAAAGGTCTCGCTTATCTTACCTTTGAGTTTAGCTTTTATAATATTATGATAATTAAATGGAACGTAATGTCTTGCAGCTTCAACAACACATATTTTGGAAGAAATCTTCAGATCTAGCACTCTTGTGGAACAAAGCTATTGATGAGACATTGGGGCCAGTGGTTGCATATCTTAGCTCACGCTGGTGGTAGCAGACTTATACCTGTGCTTCGCAAATTGATGATGCAAAACATGTGTCTGCGTGTGATTTCTATGCTTTAATGATTCGGTGATATTTATGTATACTAACATTAAACTAGACGTGTTTGGGTGAGTTTTCATCCATTATGGCTGAATTCATTTTATAAGCCACTCTTCAGTTGGATTTTCACATCATGCCAGTCGTTACCCCTGTGTACTGAGCCTTTTTCTTCTGGCTAGACATGACAAACATTTCATACTTAAATAATGATGTTGCAATGGTCCACTTTTGTGGAACTGAGAAGGCACTGTTCAAATGGTTGATTTTGAATACCAAAAATATTTTATTACTGATACCAGTGACTTCAGGATATATTGAAATTGTACACTTGTCCAAGTTCCCAGTAGCTTTTATCTTTCCATTCATCTCGATTTTGACAAAGTTATCAATTTCAGGGAATTTTACTTTCACCACTGGTTCTTGTTCCAAAGGCAGGACCTTTGCATTTGTTCTCTTCCAAGTTCATATATTGTAGTTTACATCATTTTTTGTTTCCTAATCTTTCTACACTTGTACTTCTTGCAATATTTCTCTTTTCCAATGCTACAGAATTTTTGATACATAACTTGTAACAAATATCTGCCAGGCTTTATTTTAATCAACATTTTCCTTGCACTGCTTTCAAATTTTGACAGAACAGGGTGCCGGAGTGGTGGAAAACTTGCGAATCTGTCTAGCCATATCTATAAATTTGGATGCACGACTTTTCACACTACTAAGTAAAATAAAGGACAATGTATTTTCTTGTTATAAAATAAAAATTTTTAGGAACTACTCATCCTAAACCTTAAAGCACAAACCCTAAACTCATAAGTCAGAAACCCTAAAACCTGAACTAGAAATCTGGAATCCAACACCTTACCCTCAAAACTAAAACCCCAAACCCTAGATTTCAAATTCTAAATCCTAAATCTCTTTTTGAGTGTAATCCTAAACTCTAAATAAAAACCCAGAACCCTACTTATCAAACCCTAAAACCCATTATAAAACCCTAAACCCTAATTATCAAATGCTAAATCCCAAAAGGCAATCCTAATCCCTAATTAGCAAACCCTAAACACTAAATTGCAAATGATTTAGGGGTCAGGGCAAAGGTAAAAAATGAGAAACTAAAAATCTGCCTTGATAAGATATGAACATGTGATGGTCCTTTGAGATCTTTAAGGGTTGTCTTTATTCAATTGTGTGGTTGGACTGATAAATGCAACAAATCCTTTAAACAAAATAGTATTATAACCAAACACAATCCGATAGAACTCCATGCTCAATATAAGACCCATGGAGAGTAGAGGCACCGATATAGCATATCACTAGGGAACTTTGAGAACTTAAAGGGTATTTGGTTCTTTATAGAACCATGCACATATGAACATGCTTTATATTTAATATCAATTGATTATGTCGACAACAAAAGGCATGGGTGTCTTGGAGTTGCTTGGCATTGCTTGGGCTAAGTCGAGCTTGCAACTGGCAACCCTCGAAGACACCTCACCATCTCCGTCCAATAGACTTCCAAGCTGGAATAATCAAGATCAGGACCTATGGGGGCTAGCAGCATTCGTATCAAAGTCCACTAGAACTGAATACCAACCAACTTATCGAAACAGCCCAAAACCTTGACAGATAACACCTTAATTCTACATTCCATTGATACCAGCAAGTCAATCTATTTGCACAAGCTATAAGCAAAAATCATTGATTACTTGCACCCTAATATAAAATCCTGACAAAAGCAAAAGCACAGAACCCTAAAACAACATTATATTGACTTCATGGACCTCTTAGATGGAACAATCCAATTTTCTTTTCTTTTTCTTTTTTTTTTTCTTGGTAAGAAAAAAAAAAAAAAAAGATACGGAAAGATATTCTATAAGCCCCTATCTAACTGGGAAATATTCAATACAAGGTACAAAATTTTCGCAGCATCTTCCAATCTTGAGATGGATATGTCAACCCGGCATCACCAAACACTGGATCAAACAGGGAATAAGAAAATGTTCTCCTTTACCCATAATTAAGGATAAAGTGAGGTAGACATGAATAAAGTATCAAAAGTTTCCAAGCCCATGGATAGCAAACAACATCTGTCATCAAATTACAAATCTATTATTACCAAAACCTAAATGGATGCCGCAAAATAACCATCTGAGATGACTACAGCCTCCTCCCTCTTCTCCCACCCTTTCTGCGGGTGCTATCAGTAGGGATTGGTGTCACATCCTCTGTCAATATACACAAATAACGCAATATCAGATGTAATTTTTCTTCAACAAGATTAAGGGTTTTAGACATCTAAAAATACAAAATCATGAAACCAGCATAACCCTTCATTGAGATTTAATATATACTGACCATAATTTGTTCATAAAAGAAAAGGAATCATGGTTTATTACCAATAATCCTGGAATGCATGTTGCTTTTGGAAGATAAACATTCGCCTTACATATGGATGGTAAGTTTTCTATAATCAAAATTAATGGCAACATAATACAGTTTGAAGCATGCAAGTCACAGTTCATTTGTCACAAATGACATCACATATTTCACCATGAGACAAAATCTGGTCTCTCATGGCTGGACAATGAGTAGACCAACGGGACCCAGGATTTGCTGGGTGGCTGCCCCTCAAAAAATGAGGGCCACAATGCGCTTTCTAAGTGAGGAGGTTGGTGTCTCAGTTTTACCAGCAGATTTGGGAGTGAAGAGCAGAAACCAGAACAAAATGATGTATTATGTTGTATTCCATAAATAATAACGATTTGTCATAAAAACACAGGAAACATATATGAAAATTAAACAGGGTCCAAAGAGAGAACCTCTGTCATTTCTAGTGTTAAACCATATGTTCAAGCCTATATCCCCTAACATTTTGGAACAAATTAAAACACGCATCCCAAATCAGACATAGTTTACCAATTTAAAATGAAAACCATGATATCACTTCATCATTTCTCATACAATTGGGAGGTGTTTTCTATACTACTAGACATAGATCAGCTGGATGGTGGTAAAAATGTTCTACAGGGAACTGTCAAGCTAGCTGAAAACTGAAGGTTTGGTGTCTTCAAAGGACAAAAAAATTATTTGCTAAAATTAAACCATTACATCAAAACTTCCAAGGGAACAGAAGGTTACCAATACGACCAATTTTCATTCCGGATCGAGCAAGAGCTCTAAGTGCAGATTGAGCACCAGGGCCAGGTGTCTTGGTCTTGTTTCCACCAGTTGCACGGAGTTTTATATGCAGAGCAGTTATACCGAGCTCCTAAAAAAATGATTCAAAGTAAAACATCATGTAATTGACATAATTAAGAAAACAAATATTGAAAGATTGAATACAAGAGAACATCTCCAAGGTTTCCACTAAAATGAACATCTGTGGGCTTTGCCGACAGATGGACATTTCTCTTACTTGAATAAGTAGGAAACACCAATTCCATTGTTACAGATGTGAATGAATTGCTTCTCCAAGAAACATAAACCGATGTTTAACAGAGTAAACGCTTAAAATCTAACACAGATTGGGTCCCAGTACACATTTTAAACTAGTTTACGAATCAGGTCGGAATCCATGTAATGAAATTAAATCCAATATAAGCCGTTTAGTCCACAAGTAGGTTATCAGCTTGATCAAAATAAATCCAGTCACATTGGCCAAGTCAGATCTAGACCTGAATTCCCCCCAATTTGTTTAATCAATGTCTATGACATGGATCTCTTCACTGACAAAACAAGTAAATTGAAGACCATGTATGACCCATACCTATAAATAGTAACTGACAGGACTGATCATATAATTTTAAAAACTTTACAATTATTTTTCAGACCCAACATTATGTATTCATTTTCCTGCTTATTGCATGTTCAGTTTATCTAACAAATAAAATTTATGACCCATACCTATAAATAGTAACTGACAGGACTGATCATATAATTTTAAAAACTTTACAATTATTTTTCAGACCCAACATTATGTATTCATTTTCCTGCTTATTGCATGTTCAGTTTATCTAACAAATAAAATGAAGCTAAGCGTGCAGACCTTGCATCGCTGTGCAACATCCTGTGCAGCGAGCATGGCTGCATATGGGGATGATTCATCACGATCAGCTTTAACCTTCATACCACCTGCATGATTGAATAGTTAGATTCAAAAACCTTTTAAATTCTCCTCAGCAATGACTGTTACAGTACAGAAAACTAATATCAAAATGAAAAGAGAAACCCATTTTAGAGGAAGTCAACTATGAGAATAGAACTTACAATTATCTAACACACAACTCCATGATGAAATGTGTTGCATGTCATAATCTAATATAATCGATCGATTAATTAATTAATTAAATGACTTATTATATAAAATTATTTCATACCAGTAATGCGGACCATTGTTTCCCTTCCAGATAAATCAGTGACATGCTGCAATTACAAAATAATCTTAGCGTGGGAGAAGATGAGAACTTGTAGGGTAAAAGAGAGACATGCAATACTTACGATGAAAGTATCGTTAAAAGAAGCAAAAATGTGGGCAACACCAAAAACATGTTCCCCCTCTCGCACGGTAGGTCCCAGTGTCACATTCTCCTCCTTGGGCTCCCTGGTCTTTCTTCTCGACTGTGAAGGCATATCCCGAAACAATCAAAATGTGATGGCATAACATATACAAGAAATATCAAACGTTTCAAGGAAAATCAGCTCAAGATCAAATAAACAACCTTCTAAGATTTCTGAAAACCATAACAACATTGTCCTTAATTTTGTTTGCAATAAAAGAAAAAGGAGAAGGGAAAAAAAAAAAAAAAAACGTATGCACATGCAAGCAAAGCAAGATCAAAATTCAATATTGATATCTACAATACATTCATAATATGGATTACACAAGTGTCAACAGATGCCATTAAGGCATGGCAGGATATATAGGTTGTTTGACCTAGCAAATTTCCATATTCCACAGATATAGCATATGTGACGACATTAGGGATCCTTGCTTATGGTCGAATCCATCACAAGACAGACGGATCCTAATGTTACGATGTTCCATCACTAGATTATATTATTGCTACAAAATTCAGTATCCGAATGCTATAGATTTTCCCTTAGATTCTCACAATAATAATAAATAAATAAACAATCGATCGTGACTCCTAAGAAATTTTGCATTCGGAAGATCATTACCATGGTCGCAGAGTCGACGCCTCTCCCCCTTTCCGGCCCGCTCGGCTGATAAAATGTCGCAGGACCGGGAGGCGCGCACTTCTTAAAGGTTAGGGTTTGGAAATGCGGGCAAGAGTAGCGATCGACGCGACCGTTCGATCGATTAGCGGATGGACCGCGATACCGTGTCTAACATCCATGTTTCACCTCACGTGCACCGCACGTGCTTCGTTTCAGAACCCTAATTATAAGGCGGCCGCGTGTTCCGCAACATCGGCGTTCTCGCGACGACTGCGAGGGGGGAGGAGAGACGCGTTGAGTGGGTTGCAACGATGGTAATGGTCTTTCCATTATTTCACTCTTTCTTGCTGTCGGTTTTTCAGCGTTCGATCGAGCTTTTAACCGATGCGTGTGAAGGATCTTTGTTTTGGCAGTGGTATATCTTTCTTTGTGGTTAAACTTGCCTGTATTCCAGGTTCTATCACATGCTTGGAACTTTATGTTCGATCTCTGGGTTCGGTTGTGGACACCTCTCTGATGAGGGATTTCATGAAAAACTAGGACCCAGCATCCAACGCTGTGAATAATTTTTCTTTCCTTTCTTCCCCCTCGAACTCTTAGCTTAGATGATCATTCTTCAAGTGATATCATGGAATGAGTGCCTAGGCTTTTGAAATTTATTACTACATTTGGTGATGTGTGGAAAGTGGTATAAATATTGTCATAGAGATCGAGTTGCAGAAGCAGCACGACTATTTGAATCTGGTCCAGCATTAAGATGTGTAGTTTTATCACTTATTTGGTTCCTTTTAACATTATGAAAGGGCAAGACCTCAAGTACACTTAAACAACTGGATGACTTATGAGTATTTTCTTTTTGGGTTAACCAGTTTTTCTTTTTATTGTTTTTATAAAACTACTGATAGTTTGTTATGAATGTGTGCCCTGGTCATTCAGGAAATCAAGAAATACTGTTAAAGCAACTAATTGCCATTAGGAGAAATATAAACGGTGTTTCCATTGTATTTTAGGCAATTACATAATTCTTTTTTATATATATATAATGGTGGTTGTGTGCTTCTTTTACTTTGGCATGAATGTTAAAGCTTGTTCTGCCTCTCACTCTTCTCTTATCATGTATGAATGCCTGAAGATGATACATAGCCATATGCATGGTGGTGTTTCTCTTTTACGACAATCGAGCAATTAGAAGGTATTTGACACTTTGTTTAGTTTCCAATTTTGGCTCTATATGGCCTATTTGGACATCCACTTTCTTAAGCCACTTGATCTTTTACAATGCAGGCCGCAGTCATAAGTCGTAATGATAATTTGTTAAATGATGATACTTAGTCTATACCAATGATTCTTGATTGTTGAGATAACATTGATATGAATGATTGTATGCTTGACCTCGTGTGGTGATGGTCAAGTACGCTGTGCCTCTACATCAATCTGGCAGTTTTGTAATATAAAATTTGATTACTGTTCATTGTTGAGAAAGTTATTGCTTATATTGATCTGCTTTGTTCTGTCTAAGTTAAGTGACCATTCCAACAAGCTTCCTTGCATCTTCTTGAATGAAATTTTATATGAATTTCCTAGATACCTTGAGTTGGCTTAGTACCTGCTTTTTCCTTTTGTATCATACTTTTTTTTGCAACACATACAAATGGCAATTAGACTCTGAATGTGAGTCAGAAGAGTTAGAATTTGTAACTAAATTTTATTTGCGAATACTGTTGGAGCTATAGTAGGAGAACAGCGAATCAGAAGAGTCAAATCCTTTTTTGGGGATATTCTCGGCCTCCGAGTTTGCTCCATTATCCTGCCCACCACCCCGGGCCCGGATATCAGAGTGTGGAGGCACTCAGCTACCCCCAAGGTGCCAATGTCTGACCTTCTGGCCATCTTCTCACCTGAGGCTGCCTCCCCTGTCCCAATGGGCTAGATCTGGTCTATTCTGGTGCACCTAAGGATCTCTATATTCTTATAGAAGGTGGTCCGTCACTGCCTTTTTACCAGAGCCCTCCAGGCTTTTAGGGCATGCACATTTCTCATATATGCCCCTTTTACGAGGCTGCTCCGGAGATCCAGGATCATACACTGTTCTTCAATCTCCGAGCTAGGCGTGTGTGGCAGTTAGCTGGCTTAGCCCATTTCCTTCCCCTGGGTGCTGATCCCCATGACTTATTCATCGGGATCTTACGATCGGCCACTGCTACTCCGTCTGTTTTTATCCTGACCTATATTGCTTATCATATATGGCTTGCCAGGAACGAGTCTGTTTTCACCTCAGTGAGATGGTCTCCGTTGGTCACAGTCCACCATGCCACGGCTGTCGCTATTGAGTTCCGCAATTCGACTGGGAGTATGACGGATCTTCCTGCCTCGCTCTTCGAGCACCCCACCGAGTTTTCATCTCTTGGGAATCCCCTCCCCGTCCTTCTTCACGGTCAGCTTTGATGGCAGTCTTCGTCACATATCCGAAGGTGCTGCCTTCGTCATCAGGGACTCCATCTTGGGTTTTCATGCTACTGGTGAGGTCCCTCTTATAGACCCTTCGTTCCCTGTGACGAAATTGCATGCTACATGGACTGGAATCCAATATGCTCGTCAAGTTCTCCACTTGGATCATCTTATCATCGAGGAAAATTCTTTGATGGTCATCTCGTGGATTCGACAGTCATTATTACTTCCTTCGGCTCACCCTGCCATCTGGGATATTGGGCTTCTCTTTAGGGATATGCTTCGATTATCATCCATTATATATTTAGAAAGGCTAACTCAATTATAGACTGGATCATCTCTTATATCGTCCGTCATTCTATTTCTAAATTAGGATCTGTGTGGCAATCTTTTCCTGTATGGTTCCGGAATATTGTACTCTCCGATTTTTATTTATTTTATTTATTTATTTTTTTTTTTTTTTTGCGAGGAAAGATGCTTGGACGGGGGAGGCCTTTGGCGAGCGCATCCGACTGATCACCTCTGTACCAGACGGGAAAGGGAATAGAAATAAATCTTCTTACTCTCGATTAAAAAGGAATTGTAAAAGAGGAGCGATCAGCAGCGATGATTAGCATCCTTTCTCAGGTTCGTGCCATCGACATTCTATTCGTTTTTGTTAATTTTGTTTTCCCCTTTCTTTTGTTCGTTCTGCTGAAAATATCAGTTCCTCTTTTCCCCTAAATTTCAGTTGTCGATTTTGATGTTTGGAATCAAACTCTCTTTTATAATTTGATCAATATAGCCGTCTAATTGGACGCCGACTTCAATTGCAAAAGGAAGTGATTCGGCTGCAATAATCCTTGTAATTTTCTATGATTTTTTGACTGAGCTGATGTTGATTTTAGGAGCGTCTTCTTGGCACGGCCTTGGGGAGTGTTTTTGTGGGCGCCCTCCTTTTCGAGCAACGCAGGGGGATATACAGATCACTTTCTGATAATGCATCTATTCGATATGAGGTAGGTTTGATTTCATTTGATTAGATTTGGTTCCCCTTAATTTTTCTCGTGATTTCAGTTATCTAGTTTCCTTCCTCCATATCCTCATTTCATGTTTATTTCAATCATGTGATTTTGCCTGGATGCTATTTCCAAGCATGAAAAATTTTCTTCTCCTTAACTCTTATATTGAGAGCGAATGAAAAAAGATCAAAATTTTAAAGTACATGGCGTGTGACTATTATTATCTGTTTATAAATTTCCGTTGATGTTGATAAGTAGTCCACGGCTTTGAAATGGAGAGAGCATAAGTGCCTTCATCTAGAAATTTTTGCTGATTTTGAAGATTTGTTTGAGATTGGGAACACGCCAATGGCTTATTCTACCATGCACAACAAACCCTAACCTGACTCACATTCAAAAAAAGAAAAAAAAAAAAAAAAAAAAAAGCCCTAACCTGGCCAGTCGTACACTGATGCTTCCTAGGGGTCCTTATATGAATGATGGTTAAAGCATCTCTAGTTTTGTTGTCAAAATAGTGCTCGCATTCAAGTAGCAATATTCTGCTTTTCAATCTTCAGTTTTTATAACAACAAAGTGTAGGTTTCCATGCAAATAGTTTGGATAATCTGACATAATGGATCAAAGCAAACCATTTACTTTATTTTTGGGGAAAAACTTCATTTAATGATTACATGATGAACAGGTAATGATTCTTGAAGATACTTGAAACTCTATTTTCTGGCATTTATGGTATTGTAGGTCATGAAGAACAGAGTGGCTTATCTACTTGGAATTCCCATGATGCAATACGGCTTGAGGGCACAACTAAGTTATCCATGCCTTGTGAACATTAAAGTCATTCTTATGTTTTTGTATGCCTATCTCAATGCATTATGCCCCTTATTTGCAATAAATTCACATAATTACATGGGGACCAAGTTAATAAAATGAACACGGTGACTAATTGGGGCAATCACCACAATATAGGTATTTATGATATGATTCCCTAGTGAAAACTATCATCAGCAAAACCTAACTCTTCTGATGCTCATCTAATTAGTAATTGGGTCATCCTAGGCCCTCAAGCTTCTATTGATCACTCCAGAAGTTTGAGGCCTTGGCCATATGCTCTGCAAAATATTTTATATTTATCGGGGACCAAATTATTATAAAATTAGTAACAGGCATTTTACTGTGGGGATTTACTCCTTAAATTGATCTTTGCTACCGCTGGTCATTCTATTTTTAGTCTCAAATAAGATGTGATTCCCAAGAAGCCACTTGACACCATGGCCCTTGTCCATAATTTTTGCAAAGTTTCATCATTTGCCTTCACCATTCCCAAGAAGCCACTTGACACCATGGCCCTTGTCCATAATTTTTGCAAAGTTTCATCGTTTGCCTTCACCAAGGCTTTATCAACCATCACAAATTGAAGATTTTCTTAGGAGGAGATAGCACCCTAGAGGTTCAATGAAATTGTTCCCTGCAACATCCAATATACCATGCATGATGCTTAATCCATCCCTAACTTTTAAATAAATACTTGCACATCTTACCTGGACAAGCAAACATCTGGAAACAATTTTGTGCCCTCAAAATGATAATAAACTAATTGCTATCCACATTTATGATTTCTAAAATTGTCTGGAAACAAGCTTATGGATTCTAACTTGCCAACATGTGTGTTTAAGTGGGTGCAATCTACATCCTGTAATATATTTTAGGTTGTTAAGAGAGTGATTCAAACAAAGTGGAAATGAGAATAAGAAGTGGGCGATCCATAGTAGATGCCAAAGCAAGCACTATGGACTCATACAGAATGTGTGATTGAAGGAAAAGATGGTTGGGAAGAATGTCTGAGATAAAGATTTAGTTATTAGCAGGAGCAAGTTGCAAGGGCAAGTACTGATGCATATCTACATAACTTTACCCTTAAAAATGACTTTTACAAATCTTCTATGCTCCATTTCTCAGGAAAAGGTTATGTATGCTGTTTGATTAATGGTTAGTTGTTGTTAGGAGTTGGTATGAGGTGTACTGTTGAAGGTACCCCTTGTGGATGTATATCATGGGTAGACTCTAGCTGATGTGTGGTATACATGCTCTTGTGAATGACAGTGATATGGTTGTGAGCACAATAGTACTATGTAATTTAAGGTCAATCACTAAATTGGCATATGATCAATTGGATGGCCATTTTGGGTGTTCCTTTGGACTTCGATGAATCAAAACCATCTCAGATTTAGTATTTTTGCATAATGTTGGATATGTACAAGGTAGGGTTTAAATTGGATTCATTTTCGAAACTGAATGTTAATTTAAAACACATTAGCATTTCACAGTCCATAGTGGATGTTGGTTTGGAAATTATGGGGTTTGATTCTTATGTGACCCATTAAACACTAAATGGCCAGTTAAACATACATATAAACTTGTTTAACTAAAAGCCTTATGCCACTCATTAATGAATGTTATTTGGCTACTAGAAACTACTAGTTCCTGTCCAATGTCAAATTCTTTAAACAGAAGTTTCTTCAATTCATTTCACTACTGCCATTCACTTTTCTTATCAATCTTTCAACATGTGTTAAAAATCCATCGTCATCAAGATCATCTCAAGCTGACCTTGCAATCTCCAAGCAATATTGTGAACAATTTTCTCTCAATCTGTTCTCTTCTGGTGATAATGTCAAATTCTTCGAACAGAAGTTTCTTCAATTCATTTCACTACTGCCATTCACTTTTCTTATCAATCTTCCAACATGTGTTAAAAATCAATCGTCATCAAGATCATCTCAAGCTGACTTTGCAATCTCCAGGCAATATTGTGAACAATTTTCTCTCAGTTTGTTCTCTGCTGGTGATATTCTTAGTTGTCTTACATACTGAATTTTAACTACTAGTTTTGTCACATGTCTACCTTAACATTCCTTGATTTTTGGTACTCATCTTAAGCTTGTGGTGCCTCCTCACAAGCCAAAACTTTGATCTATATAATGAAGTCGGTCGTATACTTACTTTTAGAATATCTAGTTCACTCCTTTTGTTTTATGATAGTTAAGCCCTATTGGTTTAGAATAAAACAACTCAAGCTGACAATGTCTTGGTCTCCTTTATTTGACATCTGTATTCTCTTTCAGGGACAGACTACACACCAAGGGTCTTCTCCCTTTATCTTGAAAGGGCATCAATTAACCTCCAACCACTTTTTATTCATAAGTTATCATGGAAAGTCTCAAAAGGAAAGGCTATTGATAGAACTTCTACAGAACAATGGTTTACACAGACACAATAGCCCTAATAAAAAGAAGCAACTCCAAAAATACCTAGTTACCCACAATAGATTCCTTTCAAATGAACCCCACTTGTGGAGGCATTTAGAGAATTCAGAACTGGCAGGGGTCTTTGTTTTGAATTCTTCTAGTGTGAAATTTGTGGGAAAAAAAAAAAGAGAAACTCTTATCTATATATGTGCAAAGTATTTATATGTATTGCCAAAAATGGAGCTGTCAATGGACCAAGGTCTGGCCTAAATCTGGCAAAGTCCTGCCTGCGATAATAGACAAGAAGTTCTTTTGGATATGCAGTTATGCAGAATAAAGTTATCCTATAATATCTTTATCCTTTATATAGACTGAAAATTGTTGCTGCAGAAACAAAATAAGGATATGCAAAATCTTTCCTGTTGTCTCCCGTGATGAAATCTTTCAAGCTTCAGAAGGCTTTCTCATCACCAGATGGTCATCCACGTCACAATGTAATTCTGACAACAACAGAGTGCTCAAAGTAATTAACCCGGAGAGCTGACCTGTTCTCCAACTGGATCTCCAAACTACGATGATTATAAAAAAATGCTAAAATTATGATAGCTCACAGTTTTACAGCCCTTGTAACTAGAGCTCCAGTTCACATCTGACCAGGCAAAGTTGCAATTAAGCACATGGAATGAGTTGCCAAATTTTCTGTGGGTGGATATAGATGTATGAGATTGTGGGCTCTGAACCATGAGAGTGAAATGGCCAATTTCCATGCTTCCGTGGCGTCCAGCAACTGATGGGATGGCCTCCTGTATCTTAGATAGCTTCTCTGTCCAACTAGCATCTGAGCTAACCTGTGTATATCCTCATTTATTTATTTTTTCCCTTCTGGAAAGTTAATTTCAGTAACTTATGGCACCTGAAATCTCTCCAGTAGCCATCTCTTAGTGTGGGTGTGGGTGTATGGTGCTTATGGAACAAATCAATTATATCTATAATTTGCATTTAGTGGATTTTAAAGATATGTTTGTTAGATGAATATCTAACATTTACTAGAATCTATAGTCTCATAATGTTCTTGATGAAAGGTCTTGCTTATCTTACCTTTGAGTTTAGCTTTTATAATATTATGACAATAAAATGAAACGCAATGTCTTGCAGCTTCAACAACACATATTTCGGAAGAAATCTTCAGATCTAGCGCACTTGTGGAACAAAGCTGTTGATGAGACATTGGGGCCAGTGGTTGCATATCTTAGCTCACGCCGGTGGTAGCAGACTCATACCTGTGCTTCACAAATTGATGCTGCCAAACATGTGTCTGCGTGTGATTTCTATGCTTTAATGATTCGGTGATATTTATGTATGCTAACATTAAACTAGACTTGTTTGGGTGAGTTTTCATCCATTATGGCTGAATTCATTTTATAAGCCACTCTTCAGTTGGATTTCCACATCATGCGAGTCTTTACCCCTGTTTACTGACTCATTTTCTTCTGGCTTAGACATGACAAACATTTCATACTTAAATAATGATGTTGCAATGGTCCACTTTTGTGGAACTGAGAAGGCACTGTTCAAATGGTTGATTTTGAATACCAAAAATGATTTATTACTGATACCAGTGACTTCAGGATATATGGAAATTGTACACTTGTCCAAGTTCCCAGCAGCTTTTATCTTTCCATTCGTCTCCAGTTGGACAAAGTTATCAATTTTAGGGGATTTTACTTTCACCACGGGTTCATGTCCAAAGCCGGGACCTCTGCATTTGTTCTCTTAGTTCATGGATTGCAGTTCACATCATTTTTTTTTTCCTAATCTTTCTACACTTGTACTTCTTGCAATATTTCTCTTTTCCAATGCTATAGAATTTTTGATACATAACTACTCACAAAAATCTGTCGGGCTTTATTTTAATCAACATTTTCCTTGCACTGCTTTCAAATTTTGACAGAACCGGGAGCCGGAGTGGTAGAAAACTTACGAATCTGTCTAGTCATATCCATAAATTTGTATGCACGACTTTTCACACTACCACGCACTAATAAAGGATAATGTATTTCTTGTTATAAAATAAAAATTTCTAGTGACTACTCATCCTACACCTTAAAGTTCAAACCCTAAACCCTGAACTAGAAAGCCGGAATTTAACACCTTACCCTCAAAACCAAAACCCCAAACCCTAGATTTCAAATTCTAAATCCTAAATCTCTTTTTGAGTGTAATCCTAAACTCTAAATCAAAACCCAGAACCCTACTTATCAAACCCTAAAACCCATTATAAAACCCTAAACCCTAATTATCAAATGCTAAATCCCGAAAGGCAATCCTAATCCCTAATTAGCAAACCCTAAACACTAAATTGCAAATGATTTAGGGGTCAGGGCAAAGGTAAGAAATGAGAAACTAAAAATCTGCCTTGATAAGATATGAACATGTGATGGTCCTTTGAGATCTTTAAGGGTTGTCTTTATTCAATTGTGCGTGGTTGGACTGATAAATGCAACAAATCCTTTAAACAAAATAGTATTATAACCAAACACAATCCGATAGAACTCCATGCTCAATATAAGACCCATGGAGAGTAGAGGCACCGATATAGCATATCACTAGGGAACTGTGAGAACTTGAAGGGCATTTGGTTCTTTATAGAACCATGCACATATGAACATGCTTTATATTTAATATCCATTGATTATCTCAACAACAAAAGGCATGGGTGTCTTGGAGTTGCTTGGCATTGCTTGGGCTAAGTCGAGCTTGCAACTGGCAACCCTCGAAGACACCTCACCATCTCCGTCCAATAGACTTCCAAGCTGGAATAATCAAGATCAGGACCTATGGGGGCTAGCAGCATTCGTATCAAAGTCCACTAGAACCGAATACCAACCAACTTATCGAAACAGCCCAAAACCTTGACAGATAACACCTTAATTCTACATTCCATTGATACCAGCAAGTCAATCTATTTGCACAAGCTAATAAGCAAAAATCATTGATTACTTGCACCCTAATATAAAATCCTGACAAAAGCAAAAGCACAGAACCCTAAAACAACATTATATTGACTTCATGGACCTCTTAGATGGAACAATCCAATTTTCTTTTCTTTTTCTTTTTTTTTCTTGGTAAGAAAAAAAAAAAAGATACGGAAAGATATTCTATAAGCCCCTATCTAACTGGAAAATATTCAATACAAGGTACAAAATTTTCGCAGCATCTTCCAATCTTGAGATGGATATGTCAACCCGGCATCACCAAACACTGGATCAAACAGGTAATAAGAAAATGTTCTCCTTTACCCATAATTAAGGATAAAGTGAGGTAGACATGAATAAAGTATCAAAAGTTTCCAAGCCCATGGATAGCAAACAACATCTGTCATCAAATTACAAATCTATTATTACCAAAACCTAAATGGATGCCGCAAAATAACCATCTGAGATGACTACAGCCTCCTCCCTCTTCTCCCACCCTTTCTGCGGGTGCTATCAGTAGGGATTGGTGTCACATCCTCTGTCAATATACACAAATAACGCAATATCAGATGTAATTTTAATCTTCAACAAGATTAAGGGTTTTAGACATCTAAAAATACAAAATCATGAAACCAGCATATCCCTTCATTGAGATTTAATATATACTGACCATAATTTGTTCATAAAAGAAAAGGAATCGTGGTTTATTACCAATAATCCTGGAATGCATGTTGCTTTTGGAAGATAAACATTCGCCTTACATATGGATGGTAAGTTTTCTATAATCAAAATTAATGGCAACATAATACAGTTTGAAGCATGCAAGTCACAGTTCATTTGTCACAAATGACATCACATATTTCACCATGAGACAAAATCTGGTCTCTCATGGCTGGACAATGAGTTGACCAACGGGACCCAGGATTTGCTGGGTGGCTGCCCCTCAAAAAATGAGGGCCACAATGCGCTTTCTAAGTGAGGAGGTTGGTGTCTCAGTTTTACCAGCAGATTTGGGAGTGAAGAGCAGAAACCAGAACAAGATGATGTATTATGTTGTATTCCATAAATAATAACGATTTGTCATAAAAACACAGGAGAAACATATGAAAATTAAACAGTGCCAAATAGAGAACCTCTGTCATTTCTAGTGTTAAACCATATGTTCAAGCCTATATCCCCCAACATTTTGGCACTAATTAAAACACGCATCCCAAATCAGACATAGTTTACCAATTTAAAATGAAAACCATAATATCACTTCATCATTTCTCATACAATTGGGAGGTGTTTTCTATACTACCAGACATAGATCAGCTGGATGGTGGTAAAAATGTTCTACAGGGAACTGTCAAGCTAGCTGAAAACTGAAGGTTTGGTGTCTTCAAAGGACAAAAAAATTATTTGCTAAAATTAAACCATTACATCGAAGCACTTCCAAGGGAACAGAAGGTTACCAATACGACCAATTTTCATTCCGGATCGAGCAAGAGCTCTAAGTGCAGATTGAGCACCAGGGCCAGGTGTCTTGGTCTTGTTTCCACCAGTTGCACGGAGTTTTATATGCAGAGCAGTTATACCGAGCTCCTAAAATAATGATTTCAAAGTAAAACATCATGTAATCGACATAATTAAGAAAACAAATATTGAAAGATTGAATACAAGAGAACATCTCCAAGGTTTCCACTAAAATGAACATCTGGGGGCTTTACCAACATGCCAACTGATGGACATTTCTCCTAATTAAATAAGTAGGAAACACCAATTCCATTGTTACAGATGTGAATGAATTGTGTCTCCAAAAAACATAAACACATGTTTAACGGAGTAAACACTTAAAATCTAACACAGATTGGTTCCCAGTACACATTTTAAACTAGTTTACGAATCAGGTTGGAATCCATGTAATGAAATTATATCCAACATAAGCCGTTTAGTCCACAAGTAGGATATCAGCTTGATCAAAATAAATCCAGTCACATTGGCTAAGTCAGATCTAAACCTGAATTCCCACAAATTTGTTTAGTCAATCTCTAAGACATGGATCTCTTCACTGACAAAACAAGCAAATTGAAGACCATGTATGACCCATACCTATAAATAGTAACTGACAGGACTGATCATATAATTTTAAAAAACTTTAAATTATTTTTCAGACCCAACATTACGTATTCATTTTCCTGCTTATTGCTTGTTCAGTTTATCTAACAAATAAAACGAAGCTCAGCATGCAGACCTTGCATCGCTGTGCAACATCTTGTGCAGCAAGCATGGCTGCATATGGGGATGATTCATCACGATCAGCTTTGACCTTCATACCACCTGCATGATTGAATAGTTAGATTCAAAAACCTTTTAAAATCTCCTCAGCAATGACTGTTACAGTACAGAAACAAAATATCAGAACGAAAAGAGAAACCCTTTTTAGAAAAAGTCGATTATGAGAATAGAACTTACAATTGTGTAATACACAACTCCATGATGAAATGTGTTGCATGTCATAATCTAATATAATCGATCAATTAATTAACTAATTAAATGACTTATTATATAAAATTATTTCATACCAGTAATGCGGACCATTGTTTCCCTTCCAGATAAATCAGTGACATGCTGCAATTATAAAATAATCTTAGCGTGGGAGAAACTGAGAACTTGTAGGGTGAAAGAGAGACATACAATACTTACTATGAAAGTATCGTTAAAAGAAGCAAAAATGTGGGCAACACCAAAAACATGTTCCCCCTCTCGCACTGTAGGTCCCAGTGTCACATTCTCCTCCTTGGGCTCCCTGGTCTTTCTTCTCGACTGTGACAAGGCATATCCCGAAATAATCAACATGTGATGGCAAAACATATACAAGAAACATCAGGATAACATATACAAGAAATATCAAACGTTTCAAGGAAAATCAGCTCAAGATCAAATAAACAACCTTCTAAGATTTCCGAAAACCATAACAACATTGTCCTTAATTTTGTTTGCAATAAAAGAAAAAGGAGAAGGAACAAAAAAAAAAAAAACGAATGCACATGCAAGCAAAGCAAGATCAAAATTCGATATCGATATCTACAATCTATTCATGATATGGATTACACAAGTGTCAACAGATGCCATTAAGGCATGGCAGGATATATAGGTTGTTTGACCTAGCAAATTTCCATTTTTCACCGAAATAGCATACGTGACGACATTAGGGATCTAGAGAAAAATTAAAGTTCTTAACACCCACATGATTGCAAGTTTTTCTTATGGTCGAATCAATCACAAGATGGACGGATCCTGATATTATGATGTATTATAATATTATTGCTACAAAATTCAGTATTCGAATGCTGTAGCTTTTCCTTTAGATTCACACCAAAAAAAAAAAAAAAAAAATCTTAATTTGTAAGTAGAATGGTAGTGATCCTCACTCACCTCTTGCAGATATACATATAGCCAAGATTCGTTTTTTTTTTTTTTTTTTTTTTTGTTTTCTCGTCAAATTCTTATTAAGGGGTCTGATTTTTTTTTTCTTCTTTTGGCAGGGTTTGGTACCAGTCTCAAGGCACTCTGCTAATGTAGGATTCGATTTGGTAATTGTGGTTTTCCTTGAGTAGATATTTTTTATGAATCAGCTTGCCAGGAAGAACTTTCAGATCTTCTTGCCACGAAGCTCCACAAGCCTCGATTCACTCCCAAAACTATTTAGATAGTGAACGACAGACAGATCATACTCCCATTAACCACCAAATTCCAGGGAAACGGTTTGACGAGAAAAAAAAAAAAGGGTGCACAAAAATATAACTCCAAATATCTCGTTGTACTATTAGCTTGGACATTTAAAAAGAGAGAGAGAAGAAATAAACAATCGATCGTCAAGAAATTTTGCATTCGGAAGATCGTCACCATGGTCGCAGAGTAGACGCCCCTCCCCTTTCCGGCCCACTTAGCTGATGAAATATCGCTAGACTGGGAGGCGCGCGCTTCTTAAGGTTAGGGTTTGGAAATGCGGACAAGAGCAGTGATCGACGCGGGACGCCACCGTTCGATCGCTAGCGGATGGACCGCGATACCGTGTCGAACATCCATGTTCACCTCACGTGCACCGCACGTGCTTTGTTTCAGAACCCTAAAATTACAAGGCGGCCGCGTCTTCCGCAGCATTGGCCTGCTGGCGACGACTGGGAGGGGAGAGGAGAGAAGCGTCGAGTGGGTTGCAACGATGGTAATGGTCTTCCCATTATTTGTCTCTTTCTTGCTCTCGGTTTTTTGGCTGCCGATCGAGCTTTTAACTGATGAGTATGAAGGATCTTTGTTCTGGGAGTGGTATATCTTTCTTTGTGGTTAAACTTGCTTGTATTCCAGGGTCTATCACACGCTTGGAACTTTATGTTCGATCTCTGGGTTCGGTTGTGGACACCTCTCTGATGAGGGATTTCATGAAAAAATTGGACCCAGCGTCGAACGCTGTGAATAATTTTTCTTTCCTTTCTTCCCCCTTGAACTCTTAGTTTAGATGATCATTCTTCAAGTGATATAATGGAATGAGTTCCTAGACTTTTGAAATTTGTTATTACATTCGGTGATGTGTGGAAAGTCGTATAAATATTGTCATAGAGATCGAACCGCAGAAGCAGCACGACTATTTGAACCTGGTCCGGCATTAAGCTGTGCAGTTTTATCACTTATTTGATTCCTCTTAACATTATGAAAGGGCAAGACCTCAACTACATTCAGACAATTGGATGACTTATGAGTTTTCTCTTTTTAGGTTACCAGTTTTTTTTTTTAAAAAAAATTACTGATAGTTTGTTATGAATGTGTGCCCTGGTCATTCAGGAAATCAATAAAGACTGTTAAAACAGCTAATTGCCATAACATTAGGAGAAATATAAACGAGTGTTTTCATTGTATTTTAGGCAATTATATTGTAAAGACCCGTGTTTTGGGTCTTGTGGGCTGAAGTCGGCAGCCCTTGCCGACTTCACCCGGAACCTAGAAAAAAAAAAGAAGAAGAAACCGAAACAGGGGAGGGGTGTTCGCATTGATCGGCCGAGGATTTCGCCACAGGACTTGGGAGGGAGAGTCGTGGAGGGGAAGGGAGGAGTCAACGATGAGTTTGGGATAGGCTAGGACTCTGATCGGGCGGTCTTCGCTTCCCAAACGGCGAGGAAACCATCATGTTCCTCTTTAAATCCCTCTCTTTACTGTCATCGAATCGAGCCTCATCGATTTCCACGCCTTCGTCCTCCTATCTGGCGAGCATCCGGAAGTCCTGCAAGATCGGTGAGTTCTTCCTTTAGTTATTTTTTTAGGATTAACGGGATTTTGGTTTGATTTTTGTTCGGTTTGCTCGGACTGCTTACCGCCGGTGGCCACGCCGCCACCGTCTTTCCACCGGTCCGTCGAGCCTCCCCGGCAACCGCCTTCCATGGCCACCGCCGGCTATCGTGGGTGGGGTGGTTCGGTCGAGACGAGGAGCAGGGGCGGGTCAGGGAAGAAGAGAGGAGAAGGAAGAGAAAGAAAGAAAGAAAGAAAAGAGCAAAAAACGAAAAGAAAAATGGAAAAAGAAAAGAAAAAAAAAATGAAGAGAGAGAAACCTACCTGAGAGTCCGTTGCTGGGATGGTTCCTGGTGGCTCACTCGCGAGGTCCCCCGCCATCATGGGCGAGGAGAGAGAGAGAGAGGAGAGAGAGAGGAGAGAGAAGAGAAAGGGAGGAAAGGTAAATTTTGGGACCAGAATTGGAATTGGATCGAGGAGAGTGCCCCATGATAATATAGTTTTCTTTTTAGTTTTATTAAATAAAAACTAATTATATGTTTAAATTGTTGGTCAAGGTCGTCGTTATCCTTGGAAGATCAGATTTAGGTTTGAATTGTGCATAGTTGGTGGATGCTTTTCGGTAAGTTATCTTGACCTCTGATATTATATGCCAAATATGTTATATATTTATGAATTATTAAATACGTGTAATATATTTTAATTTGCATTGGATTGCATTGGGTGCTTGCATTGTGTTGGTGTGGGTACATTATATTGGTGTGGGTGCATTGTGTCGGTGTGGGTGCTCTCTAGTCCAACTATGATCATACGAGGATCTGGTCTCTTTGTGAGCCTCCAGCGGGACGATCGCTGGTACATGACTGATGAGCGGTATGTGTGTCAGGAGCTAGTTGCTTTATTTTAACCATGCGTAGCAAGCACATGCAGAGGATGCATGTTTCTCGTGTGATACTCAGATCTAGTTTTCCTTGTGGGCCTCCAGTGAGGCGATCACTGGCACATGACCGGTTTCGGTATGTGAGACAGGATCTAGTCTATTGTGGGACGAGCCACGGGCCGATCGTGCCATAGTCAAAGGGACTAGGAGAGTAAAGTAAATGGTTGGTCATCCACAGTCGTGTCGGTGTCGGTTGAGATTAAGTATGCATATTTACATCATATTGCTGGATATATATTATTATATTGATGGACATCTTGTTGTGTGGTGTGTTTGTGCTTGCTATTTATTAATGGCATATTTGTGTATGTATACTGGAGGTGTTGATAATTTACTGAGCCTATATAGCTCGTCCCTGTTTTCCTATATTTTTATTGCAGATCCGGAAGATCAATTAGACTTTGGGACTAGTCAGTAAGGATCTAGGGTTTAGGTGTTGATCTCTGAGTTTATATTAAATTTTAGTTGAGTTTTATGAAAAATTCTTGGAATCAATAAATAATTAGTGAAATTTGTTCCTTACCACTATTTGGATGTTGAATTGAAGGTTAGGCCTGGCATGATCCCTAGGATAATATCTAAGATTATGCGGCCGGTCGCGTAGCCGATCCAGGTATTGGATTCAGGACGTGACAGAGTGATATCAGAGCAAAGGTTTAAAATCAAGATGACCTAGTTAGTGAGAGTGGGGTAGAATTAGGATTTTGATTAATTGTTTTGGAATAGTTGTCGTTACTAAAAGTTTATTTAATTCTCTTTGATATGTGCATGTTATAGTTTCAAGGGTTTTGCTAAGTATGGGAGGCTTGCTTGAATAAAATATTGGATTTAAACTTTCCTAGCTTAATTTTTTGGAAGATTGTCATCGAGACTAGACAATGGATATATGGAGTATATTTTGAGTTATATTATGGATTTGATTTAATTTGGAAATCTAATATAATTACAGTCTATGATATAAGAAATTAAGAATTAGTATGATGATTATTAAGACATGATTGAATGATATCGAAGTTTGGGTTATGATCACTTGAAACCAACATAAGTAGTTAGGATATGATTGAGTGATATTAGAATTTAGATTGTGATCACCATGGATTATGATATTTGAACTTAACGTTATGACCAATTGGAATGAATTCAAAGTTGGATTTCTAATCCCTAGGTACTGTGCATAAGATCTAGAATATGATTTTTGTAGAGATTGATCTTGGATGAGAATGGATGGTTGATACTATTTGATCATGATAAGTAAGCATATTATAGATATTGAAGGGCTAGATAAGATGTATATTTATCTCTGATAAATGAATTAGACCGAGCTTCAGAAGTGTTGACCTGGAAGTATAGTATGTTATGTTATACTAAATATATGGATTCAGTTCTTGATTAAATAATGTTGGGATCCTAAATTTGATATGGATGAAGATTATGATAGCTTGCAAGTTTTGTTAAATTCTGGATTATAAATTTGGGGACCGTTGCAATATGTTTATGATGTAGGAGTTTAATGATATTAAGAGAGAGAATCTTTCGATTATATAATGAAAATGTATTTGGAATAATGTATAGATTTGTAATTTGTTATTGGCAGATTTAATGATATTATGTGGATATGGCATGCATATTTTGGTAGAATCTTTGATGGTTTATGTTAGTAATCTTGGATCAGGTTCCATATATATATATATATATATGTTAGAGATTATTGGATATGTTAAATTCCAAGTCAAGTTTAAGATTTATGAGAAAATTTAGATTTTTTTGCTACTGATGTTTCATTTAGCAAAGAAATGGGTATTGAAAGACTTATATGGGTTTAGTCTATGAGGAGTATTCTTGTTAGAAATTTATCTAATAAAATTAGAGGATTTAAAAATTTATATCAGAGTGCGCAGCGAAAGTGTGGTGGACTAAAGATATTAGGATTAAAGTGTATTATGACGTGTGAATAGGAGCTCTTATTGGGATTATTGAATTTGGGCCAAATGGTATATATGAGTTTTGGATCATGTATATTTGAGTTTGGGAAGACCTAAATTTGTTTTTAACTTTCGAGGATGAAATTTTTGTTATGATAGGAGAATGTAAAGACCCGTGTTTTGGGCCTTGTGGGCTGAAGTCGGCAGCCCTTGCTGATTTCACCCAGAACCCAGAAAAAAAAAACGGAGAAGCCGAAATAGGGGAGGGGTGTTCGCATTGATCGGTCGAGGATTTCGCCGGAGGACTCGGGAGGGAGAGTCGTGGAGGGGAGGGGAGGAGTCAACGATGAGTTTGGGATAGGCTAGGACTCCAATCGGGCGATCTTCGCTTCCCAAACGGCGAGGAAACCATCGTGTTCCTCTTTAAATCCCTTTCTTTACCATCATCGAATCGAGCCTCATCGATTTCCACGCCTTCGTCCTTCTCTTCGGCGAGCACCCGGAAGCCTTGCAAGACCGGTGAGTTCTTCCTTTAGTTATTTTTTAGGATTAACGGGATTTTGGTTTGATTTTGGTTTGGTTTGCTCGGACCGCTCACCGCCCGTGGCCGCGCCGCCACCGTCTTTCCACCGGTCCGTCGAGCCTCCCCGGCAACCGCCCCCCATGGCCGTTGTCGGCTACCGTGGGGGGTTTGGTTCGGTCGAGATGAGGAGCAGGGGCGGGTTAGGGAAGAAGAGAGAAGAAGGAAGAGAAAAAAAGAAAGAAAAGAGGAAAAGAGGAAAAAAAAGAAAAGAAAAATGGAAAAAGAAAAGAAAAAAAATATGAAGAGAAAGAGAAACCTACTTGAGAGTCCGTTGCTAGGGTGGTTCCCGGTGGCTCACTCGCGAGGTCCCCCGCCATCGTGGGTGAGGAGAGAGAGAGAGAGGAGAAAGAGGAGAGAGAGAGGGGAGAGAGAAGAGAAAGGGAGGAAAGGTAAATTTTGGGACCAGAATTGGAATTGGATTGAGGAGAGTGTCCCATGATAACATAGTTTTCTTTTTAGTTTTATTAAATAGAAATTAATTATATGTTTAAATTGTTGGTCAGGATTGTCGTTATCCTTGGAAGATCAGATCTAGGTTTGAATTGTGCATAGTTGATGGATGCTTTTCAGTAAGTTATCTTAACCTTTGATATTATATGCCAAATATGTTATATATTTATGAATTATTAAATGCATGTAATATATTTTAATTTGCATTGGATTGCATTGGATTGCATTGGGTGCATGCATTGTGTTGGTGTGGGTACATTGTGTTGGTATGGGTGCATTGTGTTGGTGTGGATGCATTGTGTCGGTGTGGGTGCTCTCTAGTCCGACTATGATTATACGAGGACCTAGTCTCCTTGTGGGCCACCAGCGGGGCGATCGCTGGCACATGACCGATGAGCGGTATCTGAGTCAAGAGCTAGTTGCTTTATTTTAGCCATGCGTGGCAGGCAAATGCAGAAGATGCATGTTTCTTGTATGATACTCAGAGCTAGTTTTCCTTGTGGGCCTCCAGTGGGGCGATCACTGGCACATGACTGGTTTCGGTATGTTAGACAGGATCTAGTCTCTTGTGAGGCAAGCCACGAGCTGATCGTGGCCATCTTCAAAGGGACTAGGAAAGTAAAGTAAATGGTTGGCCATCCATAGTCGTGTCGGTGTCGGTTGAGATTAAGTATGTATATTTGCATCATGTTGCTGGATATATATTATTATATTGATGGATATCTTGTTGTGTGGTGTGTTTGTGCTTGCTATTTATTAATGGCATATTTGTGTATATATACTGGAGGTGTTGATAACTTACTGAGCCTGTATAGCTCACCCGTGTTTTCCTATATTTTTGTTGCAGATCCGGAAGATCAATTGGGCTTTGGGACCAGTCAGTGAGGATCTAGGGTTTAGGTGTTGATCTCTGAGTTTATATTAAATTTTAGTTGTGTTACGGCCATGACGATGACGTGGCCGGGCTCAGATACCGCCAAATATGATCGAGCCACGTAGAGGTTTTTCCAGCCGAGTCAGAGCCACATTGCCGAGGCCGAGCTCGGCAAGGCTACTCCGCCAGACGACTTCCCAAGACAAACTGCTCTCGCCGAAGTCGAGCTCGGTTCGGGGCTCCTCTACCACCTCGCCTGGCACCCACCCAGGAGGGGTCCGCCTAGGCGAGGTCGGCCGATCCTTCGCTCCTTCGCCAGGTGGCCCCCGGAGACGGGCCCACCTCGGCCGAAGCCAGGTGACCTCCTGCCACCTCGCCAGGTGTCCACCCGGGAGGGGTCCACCTAGGCCGAGGTCGGCCGATCCTTCGCTCCTTCGCCAGGTGGCCCCCGGAGACGGGCCCACCTCGGCCGAAGCCAGGCGACCTCCTGCCACCTCGCCAGGTGTCCACCCGGGAGGGGTCCGCCTAGGCCGAGGTCGGTCGATCCTTCGCTCCTTCGCCAGGTGGCCCCCGGAGACGGGCCCACCTCGGCCGAAGCCAGGCGACCTCCTGCCACCTCGCCAGGTGTCCACCCGGGAGGTGTCCACCTAGGCCGAGGTCGGCCGATCCTTCGCTCCTTCGCCAGGTGGCCCCCGGAGACGGGCCCACCTCGGCCGAAGCCGGGCGACCTCCTGCCACCTCGCCAGGTGTCCACCCGGGAGGGGTCCATCTAGGCCGAGGTCGGCCGGTCCTTCGCTCCTTCGCCAGGTGGCCCCCGGAGACGGGTCCACCTCGGCCGAGGTCAGGCCGCCCGTACAGAGAAGGTCCCAAGGAAATAGGCGCGGGCTCTGAGGTCGTCCCTCGGGCCGTGCGCATCACAGGCGGCGCCCCGTACGGATGGCGGCGGCACGCGAAACACCATTTGCATCGGCCCGACAGGTCCCGCAATCGAGAGACGCGGTTCTGACAAAACAGGGCCCATAGACGGATGGCGCCCACACTTGGGAAAGAGAACGCTCTCACTAGGCCCGAGGTCTGACCGGCCGCCTTACCGGCGCCACCCCCCCTTCTGTCTTTGCCTTTTTCCCGTTGGGCTCGGCGGACGAGGTCGGAAAGCCGCCTGGCCCTCCTCACCAAAAGGGGAAAGAGAAAGGGATGGGGGAGGGGAGCCTCCCAGGAGGAGAGGACAGGCGAACAGCGAGAGGAGATAAAAGGAAGGAAGCTGGGGACGACAAGGTAAGCCGACCAGGTTGGGGACAAGTAAGAGGCAGCGGCCAAAAGCCTCGCTCCAAGAGTGAGATCCAAGGTCCCGAGAGGGGATCGCTTGGCGTGAGCTCGGCAAGGAGGCCCGGTCGAATTTCTGGTCCCCAGAGCACCCTTCTTATTAACAAATTCTCTAAGTCTGGAACCCCTTCGGGGGCCCGTCTTGGAGAGTCTGTTCCTTCTCGTCGTCTACTGACTTGACCGTCGGAGCTCCCTCGCCGGGATCCCCGGCCAGGGTCTCATAACCCCTTTTTTGCAGGTTCGCCGCAGCCAGGGAGGTTCCTCCGCCAGGCGGTCATGGAGGATCCACGGATCCGAGTCACGGGCGCGGCGGCGAGAACGACAACAGATTGGCGCGCCAGGAAGGGGGGCAAGACAACACCCCGAGCTAGCTTTCTGCAGTTGTCGCGCTCTCTGACAATGGTGGTCACTCGTGGGCGCGAGGCGTCCACCAGCCGTGTAGGGGAGGTTCACTCCCCTCAAGTGGGCCACAGCCTGGAGGGGGAGCTTCCAGCCCCCCCTCCTCTTCCACCACAGCCTACCTCAACAGACGGACCCCTTGCGGCCGTCATCCAACAGCTGCAGACCTTGACCTTGGCGGTCCGGCAGTTTCAGCATCATCAGCGGTCCCTGGCCACGCAGCCGCAGCCAGGGACCCCCGCGGCCCGGGCCGCGGGGCAGCGTGGGAGCCTGCGCTCCATTCAGGGCAGGCCATCCCACCCAAGGACCGTCTCCAACCCCCGTGGGAGCCACCAAGCTCCCGCAAAAAGAAACTACTCCGGTTCGGAGGATCACGAGAGTCGATCCCCGGCCGATGAGGCCGAAACGGCGCATCGCAGCAAGCGACGCCGAGGCCTGACTTCGCGCCGAGACCAATCGGCGCCCCCTTCACCCGCAGCATCGGTGGAAGACTCCACCGACGAAGCCATCAGGCGCCAGGCCGAGAGGCGCCTGGAGGAGCATGAGCGCAAGCTAGCGGAGTTCACCCGCCGATTTGCCGACCTGCAAAACTCGTCGGCGGACCCGGCGGGCTACGACTCCCGTCCCCCTTTCTCTGAAGAAATCCAGACGGAGCCGATCCCAAAACGGTTCCGCATGCCACAAGTGGATCCCTACGACGGGACCACCGACCCTCTGGACCATCTGGAGAGCTACAAAGCTCTCATGAGGGTCCAGGGGGCCACCGACGCTCTTCTGTGCATCGCCTTCCCGGCCACCCTCTGGAAGGCCGCTCGAGTCTGGTTCACCCGCCTCGAGCCTGGATCCATTTGCTCCTTCCACCAGTTGGAAGGAAAGTTTGTGGCGCACTTCGACGCCTGTCGAAAGGTGCCAAGAGAGGTGGACAGCCTCTTTTCTATCCGCCAGCAGGACCAGGAGTTGCTCCGGGACTACATCACTCGGTTCAAGACCGCAGCCCTGGAAATCTACAGTTTGGACGAGCCCGTCGCCATGTTGGCTTTGAAGCGCGGGCTCAAGACATCCCGCCTGACCTACTCCCTGGACAAGAAGCCGCCCAGGACGTACTCCGAGCTCCTCCTTCGCGCCCATAAGTACATCCGAGCGGAGGAGGCCGACCGCACCCATCGAGAGTTGGACGGGAAGACTCTGAAGAGGCCGCCCCCGAGAGATACCCCGGGAGCTCGGAAGCCCGGGCCATCTGCCGACCCTCGCCCGAATCCAAGGCCGAGGGGCGAGGCCACTCCCGAGCGGAGGTTCACCCCTCTCCTCGCACCTCGGACGAAGATCCTTATGGAAATCGAGGGCGAGCGCTACCTCCGCCGACCTCCTCCTCAGAACCCGAGGGCCATCCGGGACAAATCGAAGTACTGCCAGTTCCACCGCGAGCACGGTCATG
The DNA here is from genome assembly GCA_021397845.1 of Areca catechu. Classification (NCBI taxonomy): domain Eukaryota; kingdom Viridiplantae; phylum Streptophyta; class Magnoliopsida; order Arecales; family Arecaceae; genus Areca; species Areca catechu. The sequence goes on along the minus strand of CM038038.1, from coordinate 135,084,112 downwards.
ACACGGAGGAGTGTCGCAACCTGAAGCGGTAGATCGAGGAGCTGATCAAGAGGGGCTACCTCAGGAAGTTCGTCAGGAACGAGGCCCCCCCGGAGGGGCAGCCGCTCGCGACCTTACCACCCGTTCCTGCAATCGACAACCGCCCAACGAAGAAGCCCGTGGGCATGATTTCACGCGGGGTCGGACGAGCGGCGAAGAGAGCCCGGGAAGTCGGGAACCCGGAGAATGTGATCCCTCCCGAGGAGGGGAAGGGTAATGATAATGTAAACAACGATGCCGTGGTGGTCGAGATGACCATCGCGAAGCATCCTGTACATCGAATCATGGTGGATAGTGGAAGTTCGGCTGACGTGCTTTTTTACGAGGCTTTCTCTCGGATGAACTTGTCCCACAATCAGCTGAAACCGGTACATACCCCCCTGGTAGGATTTACAGGGGACTCCGTGGGGGTCGAAGGGGAGATCACTCTCCCGGTCACCGCCGGATCCCCACCCCGGCAGATGACCGTCCTGATAACGTTTACCGTCGTCAGACTCCCCTCGCCGTACAACGCCATTCTCGGGCGTCCCGGGCTCAACCAACTGGACGCCACGATCTCCACGAAAAGGTTGTTGGTGTAGTTCTCCACGCCTTCCGGGCTCGGGGAGATGAAGGGAACGACCCGGCCAGTTCCGCTTTGCCTCCAGACGGTCCCGGGCGCCCGGGGCACGAAGCTCGCCGCCGATGTCGACGACCTCGACCTAAGAAAGAAGGAACCCCGGGGAGGGCCCGTGGAGCGCCTGCTGACCTTTCCCCTCGGTTCGGACCCGCTGAAGACGGTGCAAGTCGGGGCCCAGCTCCCTGAAGAAGAACGGACCCGCCTGCTGGAGTTCCTCCGCGCGAACGCTGACGTGTTCGCCTGGTCAGCGGCCGACATGCCAGGCATCCCGCCCGAGGTCATCACGCACAGGTTAAACGTGGACCTAAGCTGCCGCCCAGTCCGCCAGAAGAAGAGGAGCTTCGCCATGGAAAGACAGAAGGCAATCAACGAGGAAGTGGAAAAACTCCTCACCGCCGGTTTTGTGCAGGAAGTCCAGTATCCCAGCTGGCTAGCAAACGTGGTCATGGTAAGAAAGAGTAGTGGTAAGTGGAGGATCTGTGTGGACTATACCGACCTCAACCGAACCTGCCCAAAGGACAGCTTCCCTCTTCCAAAGATCGACCAGCTGGTCGACACCACCTCGGGACATCGCCTCCTGTCATTCATGGACGCCTTCTCCGAATACAACCAGATCCGGATGAGCCCGGAGGACGAAGAGCATACCGCCTTCATAACCGACCGCGGGACTTTTTGCTACAGGATGATGCCATTCGGCCTCAAGAACGCGGGGTCAACGTACCAGCGCCTGGTCAACAGAATTTTCAAAGACCAGATCGGCCGCAACATGCAGGTGTACGTGGACGACATGCTGGTAATGAGCAAACCCGATTCGGACCACGTGGCTGACTTGGCGGAGACATTCGGCAACCTCCGACGTCATCAGATGAAGCTGAACCCGGCGAAGTGCGCCTTCGGCGTCTCTGCCGGGAAATTCCTAGGATTCATGGTGACCCAAAGAGGAATTGAAGCCAACCCGGAGAAAGTCCAGGCCATCCTGGACATGGAGCCGCCCGCCTCCAAGAAGCAAGTGCAGCAACTCACCGGCCGAGTTGCGGCCCTCAGCCGCTTTATCTCCAGGTCGGCAGACCGCTGCCGTCCCTTCTTCAAGGCGCTGAGAAAGATGAACGACTTCGCTTGGACCAAGGAATGCCAGAAGGCCTTCGAGGAGCTGAAGAGGATGCTCGCGTCGCCACCGTTGCTGTCCAGGCCCGAGGAGGGGGAGGAGCTCATCCTCTACCTAGCGGTCACCCCGAAAGCCGTCAGCTCGGTCCTGGTTCGGACCGATGGCCAGGGAGTCCAGCGGCCGGTGTACTATACCAGCAAGCTTCTCCGTGACGCGGAGCTCAGGTATTCTCGGCCCGAGAAACTCGTTTTTGCGCTAATAGTGTCTGCCCAGCATCTCAGGCCCTATTTCCAAGCGCACCCCATCGCTGTCCTGACGGATCAACCGCTGAAAGCGGTGCTCAGCCGACCCGATACTTCGGGACGATTGGCAAAGTGGGCACTGAAGCTCAGCGAGTTCGACATTACGTACAGGCCAAGGTCGGCCATGAAGGCACAGGTGCTGGCCGACTTCTTGGTCGAATGTGCAGGCTTGGGCAAGGAGCCCGAGGAAGGCCCCTCAGGCCAGCCGATGGAGATAGGCACCGATGAGCCCGGAGAGGATGCCTGGATCCTCCATGTGGACGGAGCCTCGAACACCGGCGGGAGCGGAGCCGGACTCATCCTTGCCAACAGCGACGGGGTCGTCGCCGAATGCGCGCTCCGTTTCCAATTCCCCGCGACAAATAACCAAGCGGAGTACGAAGCACTTCTCGCCGGGCTAAGGGTCTCCCGCGAGCTGGGAGTGACCAACCTCAGAGCTTTCACCGATTCCCAGCTCGTGGCGGGACAGGTCTCCGGGGAGTATGTCGCACATGACCCCCAAATGGCGAAATACTTGGAGCTCGTCAAGGCGGGCGCGTCCAGATTCTGGCGCTTCAACATCTTCCATATCCCCCGCGGGGAAAACGCCCGCGCGGATGCTCTCTCTCGGCTGGCGACCCTGTCGGACTCGATGCTGGGACACGCTCATATGGAGCGCCTTGAGATCCCAAGCCTCGAGGCACCGGTGGAGGTCCATCAGGTCAGCCATGAACCCAGCTGGATGGACAAGTACGCCGAATACATCACCAGTGGCACCCTGCCGGAGGACCGCGAGGTGGCTCGCCTTATCAGAAAGAAAGCCGTGCAGTTCGTCCTGATGGATGGGCAATTGTATCGAAGATCCTACTCCTACCCCCTCCTCAAGTGTGTAGGACCCACGGAAGCCAAGCTCGTGCTCCAGGAGATTCACGAAGGCGTCTGCGGGAACCACGTGGGGGGCAGGGCATTGGCGTACAAGGCCCTCCATCAGGGCTACTTCTGGGAGACGATGAAGGAAGACGCCGCTGGCTTCGTGAAGAAGTGCGACCGGTGCCAGCGTCACGCCACGGTGCAACGGCAGCCCTCCAACCCAATCTCCCAGCTCTCAGCTCCCTGGCCATTCGCCCAGTGGGGGATGGACCTTCTGGGCCCATTCCCGCCGGCGTCTGGACAGCGAAAGTTCTTGATAGTGGCCATCGACTACTTCACAAAGTGGGTCGAGGCCGAACCCTTGGCGAGGATCACCGAGGCAAACGTCGCCAAATTCTTTTGGAAGTCGATCATTTGCCGCTTCGGCCTCCCCCACACCGTGGTTACTGACAACGGGCGCCAGTTCGACTGCCGGGAGTTCGAAGAGTTCTGCAGCAACCTCGGCATCAGGCATCGCTTCACCTCGGTGGCGCATCCCCAGACCAATGGAGAGGCCGAAGTCACGAACAGGACCATTCTTCAGGGCCTCCGCACGCGGCTGGACCAGGCCAAGGGCAGGTGGGCCGACGAGCTCCCCAGCGTCCTCTGGGCATACCACACCACCCCAAGGACGGCTACCGACGAGACCCCGTTCAACCTCGTCTTCGGAGCCGAGGCGGTCATCCCGATCGAGCTCAGCCTACCCACGCTGCGTGTGGAGCAATATGACGAGACAGAAAACCCCGCCAGGATGATGCTCAACCTCGACCTTCTTGAAGAGACGAGGGACAAGGCCCGAGTTCGTATGGCGGCGTATAGGCAGCGTGTGGCCAGGTATTACAACTCCCGAGTGCGGCCGAAATTTTTTCGTCCCGGAGATCTGGTCCTTCGGCGCGCTGAAGCTTCTCAGCCACGGGAATGCGGCAAGCTCTCACCCAACTGGGAGGGCCCGTACCGGGTAGCAGAAGCCCTCCCCCACGGCGCCTACTACCTGGAAGAATTGGGAGGTGCCAGGTTCCCCCGGACGTGGAACGCCTCGAACCTAAGAGTGTATTATCAATAATGTAAGGTTCCCCACTCCTGCAATAAAGTTTCCTTGCTTCAAACGCTCTCCTCTCACTTTGTAGGGAAACCGGTGCATGGCCCTGAATTCGGCACAACCGACCATGGCCGACGGTCGAAGGATGCGGGAGATCCTGGGCTTCGGCCTGGAAGGTGGCGCCGAACCCAGTTCGCCCACGCAAGCCCGGAGAACAGCTCGGCAAGCCGCGCAAGGCTTGAGAAAGCCTGCGGCCCCGGGGTTCAGTCCGGAGATCCTGGGCTTCGGCCTGGAAGGTGGCGCCGAACCCAGTTCGCCCACGCAAGCCCGGAGAACAGCTCGGCAAGCCGCGCAAGGCTTGAGAAAGCCTGCGGCCCCGGGATTCAGTCCGGAGATCCTGGGCTTCGGCCTGGAAGGTGGCGCCGAACCCAGTTCGCCCACGCAAACCCGGTGAACAGCTCGGCAAGCCGCGCAAGGCTTGAGAAAGCCTGCGGCCCCGGGGTTCAATCCGGAAGGCCCGGGCTTCGGCCTGGAAGGCGGGGCAGAAACCACTTCGCCCACGCAAGCATGAAGGCAATCCCAAGGCCGGACCCGCTCAAGGCCTACTCTGACGCCACGCGGTCCGGAATGTCCCAACCTTCGATCAGAGCGACGGACGGGACCAGGTCCACACTCGTTCCGGCACTTCACATCGACACCTCAAGAAAAAAAAAAAAAAAAAAAAAAAGAAAAAAAAAGAGGAGATGGGAGAGTGGGGAAGAAAGTGAACTCGAGACTTAGTCAAAAAGATGATTTCATTAATCCAAGGAAAAGTACAAAGCTGGGAATCCCGACAGGCCGGGAGTCCCCAAAAAAAAAGAAGAAAGAAGAAATACAACTACGACAACAGAGAAGGGAGAGAAAATGGCGACTCAGTTTGGTGCGGGGTCGGAGCCCTCCACCTGGGTCGCGCGCTCCGCATCCTCGCCTTCAGCGGCGGCCGGCTCAGGCAGCTGCTCCGGAGCCACGGCTTCGTCGGTCGCCGGGGCCGCAGGCGTGGCGTCGGTCGCACCGGGGGCCCTGCTCTCAGCTCCTTGCCTCCTACCTCCGAGCACCACCCCACTGAGGTCTAGCTCGGGGTAGAAGGCCCCTACTTTCTCCCGGCACATCCGGAACCCCTTCAGGAAGGAGTCCACGGTGGCCTCCCGGACCTCCGACGTGTACTCGTCGGAAGCCCGGAACTTCGGAACGGTCTCCTGCGCCTCCCGTTTCGCGGCCTCTAGGAGTCCGTTGACATACGCACTCCGCTCCTTCGCCGCGTTTGCATCCCGCCGGGCCTCCTCCAGCTGGCGCTCCAGCCACTGGGAATGGGCCTGAAGACAAGCCCTCTCCGCTGCGTCCTCCTCCGCGCGACGCTGGTGGGAGATCCTCTCCTCCGACAGAGAAGACTCCAGCTCCTTGTTTCGCCCCTCGGCGCGCGCCAGGTCAGTCTGGAGGGCCTGATTGCTTGCTCGCAGCTCGACCCCCTTTTCCATGAGGTCCTTGACGTCGGCCGCGAGCTTGCCGAGCTTCTTCTCCTTCTCGGCGTCCCTCTTCGCGTTCCCTACGAGGAAGTTCCTCAGTAGGAGAACGTCATTCCCAATCTGCACAAGTGAAGCAACCGGGTTAGAAGAAAGACCACCCGAGGTCACGAAAGACGGAAGAAAATGAGTTCGGGCTTACCGTGAAGAGCTGCGGGAGGATCCCGAGCAAAGCGTCAGCGTAGTCCCGGCCGCCCCGAGCTCGGCGATCCCGGGCTGTGGAGGCGTACTCCATCACCTTCTCCGCGAGCCCTTTGTCGCGGATGACTGAACACCGGTGGGTGATCACCGGTGGCGGAGCCGTCAGTTCGGCTCCAGCGGCGGCTGTCCCTCTAGCAGGAGCCGCAGCCGATGGACCGGCGGAGGACACGGGCTGCGCCGTCGGAGCCGCGACGACGATGGGGCCGGCGCTGGACGGAGCTGCGGGCGGCGGAGCCCCCTCGACGACAGCACCACCGGATCTGGCAGCCGAGGAATCAACGGCCCCGCCTCGAGGCAGCCCGGGCGGGGGAGCAGCGGCCGCTATACTAGGTGCAGACGCCGGCGCCACCTCCTGGCTCGCCTCGGTGCGAGCCCGCTTGGCCGCAGGCTCATCCACCTCCGGGACGTCTCTCTGGGCCGCGCCCTCCAGGAGGCTCTCCAGCGAGAACTTCATACCTGCAATGCAAAAGAATAGAAGGTCGGCCAACTCGGTTATGAAGAAAAAAGAATGCAAGAGTTAAGGACCGAATCTTACCCGACTCACGGATGGGACTGATCCCGGCCTCAAAAAGATTCTGCTCTGAGAGCAGAACCTCGAGCGCCGGGACCACGTCACTCAGGAGTAGGGAGTAGGCCTCCTGGTCCGCCGACTCAACCTGGGAGTTCCGGTTCGGAGACCGGTCCGGTTCACTCCAGGCCCAGTCGACATCTTCGACCGAGGCAAAGAAAAATCGGCTCTTCCAGCCCTTGATAGAAGAGGGGAGGTCGAACCGGAGACACCTGGGCCGGGGCGAAATATACCACCAGCCGTCATCGGTGGAATACCTCTTCAGGGTGAACATGGCCCTGAAGAGGGAGAAACGGGCAACGAACCCGTGAAAGTGACAAAACTATGAAAGAAGATGACCCGGATGGCATTGGGAGCCAACTGGGCCGGAACAAGTCGGAAATGGCTAAGAAAAGAGAGGAAGAAGGGGTGCAGAGGAAATCGAAGACCCCCAAGGAAGAAGTCTTCGTAAAAGGCTATGCGGCCGGGGCCACTCATGGTGACGCGCTTCCCGGGCCGCGGAACGAATAGACGAATTGATCCCGGGATGCCGTAGGCCTCCCGGAGCAAAGAAAAATCGCCCTCGGTCATGGTGGAAGCATGACCGGAGGGACCGGCGGTAAGAAGAGGCGGAGCAGGAAGAGAAAGAAGAGGCACAGTGGGAGCAACCGGAGGAGACCGGACCCCCCTGGGGATGCCGATGGTGACACCCCCGGGTTGCAGACGCCTGCGGATCTCCTCCGGAATCGTTTCCTCCTCTGAGGAGGAAGAAGATGGAGTCCTCGGCCGGGATGGACCGGCCTCGTCCGGATTGGAAGAGACATAGCGACGACGCGCCATGGCAAAGGGGAGAACAAGGATTCAGAGAGAAAAGAGAGAGGGGAACCAGAGAAGGATGGAGGCACTCACCGAAAATACGCCAAGCGAACGCGGGGCAACGGAAGTTAGCCTGCAGCAAACCGCCCACGGAGCAAGGGGAAAGGCCTATTCTGGAAAGTCCCCTCCTTTTCAAACTCAGTCGACAGCGGCCGTACCCGTCATTCCGCCCCGAGCCACTGAGTGATCGCCACGTGGACGCACGCCCGACACCGACGCCTCGTTAGCAGGGTAACGGCCTCTGCCTCGAAGCGACGCATTTATTGCAGGCAAGTGGGCGACGCGTGGCGGCTTCCTATAGGGTTTCGGGCGCATCGAGCCGCGGCGACGAGGATCGTGGCAATTATGATGCAAGATCTTCGCCTCCCCACGTCATGTCTGCATTTAATCCCGACGTTCCGTTCTACGACGCCCCAACGGAACGGCGGGCTGGGGGCAACTGTTACGGCCGTGACGATGACGTGGCCGGGCTCAGATACCGCCAAATATGATCGAGCCACGTGGAGGTTTCTTCGGCCGAGTCAGCGCCACATTGCCGAGGCCGAGCTCGGCAAGGCTACTCCGCCAGACGACTTCCCAAGACAAACTGCTCTCGCCGAAGTCGAGCTCGGTTCGGGGCTCCTCTACCACCTCGCCTGGCGCCCACCCAGGAGGGGTCCGCCTAGGCGAGGTCGGCCGATCCTTCGCTCCTTCGCCAGGTGGCCCCCGGAGACGGGCCCACCTCGGCCGAAGCCAGGCGACCTCCTGCCACCTCGCCAGGTGTCCACCCGGGAGGGGTCCACCTAGGCCGAGGTCGGCCGATCCTTCGCTCCTTCGCCAGGTGGCCCCCGGAGACGGGCCCACCTCGGCTGAAGCCAGGCGACCTCCTGCCACCTCGCCAGGTGTCCACCCGGGAGGGGTCCACCTAGGTCGAGGTCTGCCGATCCTTCGCTCCTTCGCCAGGTGGCCCCCGGAGACAGGCCCACCTCGGCCGAAGCCAGGCGACCTCCTGCCACCTCGCCAGGTGTCCACCCGGGAGGGGTCCACCTAGGCCGAGGTCGGCCGATCCTTCGCTCCTTCGCCAGGTGGCCCCCGGAGACGGGCCCACCTCGGCCGAAGCCAGGCGACCTCCTGCCACCTCGCCAGGTGTCCACCCGGGAGGGGTCCACCTAGGCCGAGGTCGGCCGATCCTTCGCTCCTTCACCAGGTGGCCCCCGGAGACGGGCCCATCTCGGTCGAAGCCGGGCGACCTCCTGCCACCTCGCCAGGTGTCCACCCGGGAGGGGTCCACCTAGGCCGAGGTCGGCCGGTCCTTCGCTCCTTCGCCAGGTGGCCCCCGGAGACGGGTCCACCTCGGCCGAGGTCAGGCCGCCCGTACAGAGAAGGTCCCAAGGAAATAGGCGCGGGCTCCGAGGTCGTCCCTCGGGCCGTGCGCATCACAGGCGGCGCCCCGTACGGATGGCGGCGGCACGCGAAACACCATTTGCATCGGCCCGACAGGTCCCGCAATTCTAGAGGCGCGGTTCTGACAAAACAGGACCCATAGACGAATGACGCCCACACTTGGGAAAGAGAGCGCTCTCACTAGGCCCGAGGTCTGACCGGCCGCCTTATCGACGCCACCCCCCTTCTGTCTTTGCCTTTTCCCCGTTGGGCTCGGCGGACGAGGTCGGAAAGCCGCCTGACCCTCACCAAAAGGGGAAAAAGAAAGGGATGGGGGAGGGGAGCCTCCCAGGGGGAGAGGACAGGCGAACAGCGAGAGGAGATAAAAGGAAGGAAGCTGGGGACGACAAGGTAAGCCGACCAGGTTGGGGACAAGTAAGAGGCAGCGGCCAAAAGCCTCGCTCCAAGAGTGAGATCCAAGGTCCCGAGAGGGGATCGCTTGGCGTGAGCTTGGCAAGGAGGCCCGGCCGAATTTCTGGTCCCCAGAGCACCCTTCTTATTAACAAATTCTCTAAGTCTGGAACCCCTTCGGGGGCCCGTCTTGGAGAGTCTGTTCCTTCTCGTCGTCTACTGACTTGACCGTCGGAGCTCCCTCGCCGGGATCCCCGGCCAGGGTCTCCTAACCCCTTTCTTGCAGGTTCGCCGCAGCCAGGGAGGTTCCTCCGCCAGGCGGTCAGGGAGGATCCATGGATCCGAGTCACGGGCGCGGCGGCGAGAACGGCAACAAGTTGAATTTTATGAAAAATTCTTGGAATCAATAAATAATTAGTGAAATTTGTTCCTTACCACTATTTGGATGTCGAATTTAAGGTTAGGTCTAGCATGATCCCTAGGATGATATCTAGGATTGTGCGGCCGGTCGCGTAGCCGATCCAGGTATTGGATTTGGGACATGATATACATAATTCTTTTATTTTATTTTATTTATGATGGTTGTGTGCTTCTTTTACTTTGGCATGAATGTTAAAGCTTGTTCTGCCTCTCACTCTTCTCTTATTATGTATGAATGCCTGAAGATACATAGCCATATGCATAGTTGTGTTTCTCTATTACGACAATCAAGCAATTAGAAGGTATTTGACACTTTGTTTAGTTTCCAATTTTGGCGCTATATGGCCTATTTAGACATCCACTTTCTTAAGCCACTTGATCTTTTACAATGCAGGCCGCAGTCATAAGTCGTAATGATAATTTGTTAAATGATGATACTTAGTCTATACCAATGATTCTTGATTGTTGAGATAACATTGATATGAATGATTGATGGTCAAGTATGCTGTGCCTCAACATCAATCTGGCAGTTTTGTAACATAAAATTTGATTACAATTCGTTATTGAGAAAGTTGTTGCTTATATTGATCTGTTCTGTTCTGTCTAAGTTAAGTGACCATTCCAACAAGCTTCCTTGCATTTTCTTGAATGAATTTTAATATGAATTTCTTAGATACCTTGAGTTGGCCTGGTACCTACTTTTTCCTTTTGTATCATATTTTTCTTTTCAACACATACAAATGACAATTAGACTCTGAATGCAAGTCAGAAGAGTTAGAATTAGACTCTTCTGAATGCAAGACCTTTGAGGCTTGCCGGGCACGGCACAAACCTCCTGATCTCGAGTGGGCAGTGGCAGTGTCGTGATTTCCTCCTCAAATGCATCCTTGACAAGGGAAACCCTTGGCGACCGCACCCACCGATCACCTCTGTACCAGACAAGAACAGAATAGAAATAAATGTTCTTTCTCTCAATTAAAAGGAACAGGAAAACAGGAGCAATCAGCAACGATGATTAGCATCCTTGCTCAGGTTTGTGCCATCGACAATCTATTCGTTTTTATTAATTTTGTTTTCCCCTTTCTTTCGTTCGTTCTGCTGAAAATATCAGTTCCTCTTTTCCCCTAAATTTCAGTTGTCGATTTTGATGTTTGGAATCAAACTCTCTTTTATAATTTGATCAATATAGCCGCTTAATTGGACGCCGACCTCAATTGCTAAAGGAAGTGATTCGGCTGCAATAATCCTTGTAATTTTCTATGATTTTTTGACTGAGCTGATGTTGATTTTAGGAGCGTCTTCTTGGCGCGGCCTTGGGGAGTGTTTTCGTGGGCGCCCTCATTTTCGAGCAACGCAGGGGGATATACGGATTACTTTCTGATAATGCATCTGTTCGATATGAGGTAGGTTTGATTTCATTTGATTAGATTTGGTTCCCCTTAATTTTTCTCGTGAATTCAGTTATCTAATTTCCTTCCTCCATATCTTCATTTCATGTTTATTTCAATCATGTGATTTTGCCTGGATGCTATTTCCAAGTATGAAAAATTTTCTTCCCCTTAACTCTTATATTGAGAGCGAATGAAAAAATATCAAAATTTTGAAGTACATGGTTTGTGACTATTATTATCTGTTTATAAATTTTTGTTGATTTTGACAAGTAGTCCAGAGCTTTGAAATGGAGAGAGCATGAGTGCCTTCATCTGGAAATTTTTGCTGATTTTGAAGATTTGTTTGAGATTGGGAACACACCAATGGCTTATTCTACCATGCACAACAAACCCTAACCTGACTCACATTCCAAAATAAATAAATAAATTACCTGACCAGTTGTACGCTGATGCTTTCTAAGGGTCCTTATATTAATGATGGTTAAATCATCTCTGGTTTTGTTGTCAAACTAGTGCTCACATTCGAAGTAGCAATATTCTGCTTTTAAATCTTCAGTTTTTATCACAACAGCATATGTTTCCATTCAAATAATTTGGACAATCTGACATAATGGATCAAAGCACCATTTACTTTATTTTTGGGGAAAAACTTCATTTAATATTACATGATGAACAGGTAATGATTCTTGAAGATACTTGAAACTCTATTTTCTGGCGTTTATGGTTTTGTAGGTCATGAAGAACAGAGTGGCTCATCTACTTGGATTTCCCATGATGCAATACGGCTAGAGGACACAACTAAGTTATCTATGCCTTGTGAACATTAAAGTCATTCTTTTGTTTTTGTACGCCTATTTCAATGCATTATGCCCCTTATTTGCAATAAATTCACATAATTACATGGGGACTGAGTTAATAAAATGAATGCAGTGCATCACAAATTGGAGCAATCACCACAATATAGGTATTTATGATATGATTCCCTAGTGAAAACTATTATCAGCCAAAACCTAACTCTTCTGATGCTCATCTAATTAGTAATCGGGTCATCCTAGGCCCTTAAGCTCTTATCCATCACTCCAAAAGTTTGAGCCCTTGACCATAGGCTCTGTAAAATATTTTGCATTAATTGGGGACCAATTTATTATCAAATTAGTAGCAGGCATTTTATTGTGGGGATTTACTCCTTAGATTCAATCTTTGCTACCATGGGTCATTCCATTTTTAGTCTCAAATGAGATGTGATTCCCAAAAAGCAACTTGACATCATGGCCCTTGTCCATAATGTTTGCAAAGTTTTATCATTTGCCTTCACCAAGGCCTTATCAACCATCACAAAGTGAAGATCTTCTTAGGAGGAGATAGCATTCTAGAGGTTCAATGAAATTGTTCCCTGCAACATCCAATATACCATTCATGATGCTTAATCCATTTCTAAATTTTAAATAAATACTTGCACTCTTACCTGGACAAGCAAACATCTGGAAACAATTTTGTGCCCTTAAAATGATAATTAACTAATTGCAATTCACATTTATGATTTCTAAAATTGTCTGGAAACAAGCTTATAGATTCTAACTTGCCAACATGTGTGTTTAAGTGGGTGCAATCTACATCCTGTCATATATTTTAGGTTGACAAGAGAGTGATTCAAACAAAGTGGAAATGAGAATAAGAAGTGAGTCATCCATGGTAGATGCCAAAGCAAACACTATGGACTCATACAGAGTGTGTGATTGAAGGAAAAGATGTTTGGGAAGAATGTTTGAGATAAAGATTTAGTTAAAAGTAGGTGCAAGTTGCAAGGGCAAGTACTGATGCATATCTACATAACTTTACCCTTAAAAATGTCTTTTACAAGTTTTTTATGCTGTCATTTCTCAGGAAAAGGTTATGTATGCTGTTTGATTAATGGTTAGTAGTTGTGTTAGTAGTTGTAGGAGTTGGTATGAGGTGTACTATTGAAGGCTTTCCTTGTGGATGTATATCATGGGTAGACTCTAGCTGATGTGGCATACCCAGTGATATGGTTGTAAGCACAATAGTGCTACGTAATTTTAAGGTCAATTACTAAATTGGCATATGATCAATTGGAAAAACGTCTCAGATTTAGTATTTTTGCATAATGTTGGATATGTACAAGGTAGGGTTTAAATTAGATTCATTTTTGAAACTGAATGTTAATTTAAAACACATTAGCATTTCACAGTCCATAGTGGATTTTGGTATGGAAATTATGGGCTTTGATTCTTATGTGACCCATTAAACACTAAATGACCAGTTAAACATACATATAAACTTGTTTAACTAAAAGCCTTATACCACTCATTAATGAATGTTATTTGGCTACTAGAAACTACTAGTTTCTGTCCAATGTCAAATTCTTCATACAGAAGTTTCTTCAATTCATTTCACTACTGCCATTCACTTTTCTTATCAATCTTTCAACATGTGTTAAAAATCCATTGTCATGAAGATCATCTCAAGCTGACCTTGCAATCTACAGGCAATATTGTGAACAATTTTCTCTCAATTTGTTCTCTGCTGGTGATATTCTTAGTTGTCTTACATGCTGAATTTTAACTACTAGTTTTGTCTTGTCTACATTAACATCCCCTGATTTTGGTACTCATCTTAAGCTTGTGGTGCCTCCTCACAAGCCAAAACTTTGATCTATGTTATGAAGTTGGTTGTATAATTACTTACAGAATCTCTAGTTCACTCCTTTTCTTTTATGATTGTTAAGTTCTATTGGTTTAGAATAAAACAACTCAAGCTGACAATGTCTTGGCCTCCTTTATTTGACATCTGTATTCTCTTTCAGGGACAGATCTACACACCAAGGGTCTTCTCCCTGTATCTTGAAAGTGCATCAATTAACCTCCAACCACTTTTTATTCATCAGTTATCATGGAAAGTCTCAAAAGGAAAGGCTATTGATAGAACTTCTACAGAACAATGGTTTACACAGACACAGTAGCCCTAATTAAAAAAAAAAGCAACTCCAAAAATACCCAGTTACCCACAATAGATTCCTTTCAAATGAACCCCTCTTGTGGAGGTATTTAGAGAATTCAGAACTGGTAGTGGTCTTTGTTTTGAATTCTTCTAGTGTGAAATTTATAGGGAAAAAAAGAGAAAACTCATGTCTATATAATGTGCAAAGTATTAATATGTATTGCCAAAAATGGAGCTGTCAATGGACCAAGGTCTGGTCTAAATCTGGCAAAGTCCTGCCTACGGAAATAGACAAGAAGTTCTTTTGGATATGCAGTTATGCAGAATGAAGTTATCCTATAATATCTTTATCCTTTATATAGACTGAAAACTATTGCTGCAGAAACAAAATAAGGATATGCAAATTCTTTCCTGTTGTCTCCCGTGGTGAAATCTTTCAAGTTCCAGAAGGCTTTCTCATCACCAGATGGTCATCCACGTCACAATGTAATTCTGACAACAACAGAGTGCTCAAAGTAATTAACCCGGAGAGCTGACCTGTTCTCCAACTGGATCTCCAAACTACGATGATTAAAAAAATGCTAAAATTATGATAGCTCACAGTTTTACAGCCCTTGTAACTAGAGCTCCAGTTCACATCTGACCAGGCAAAGTTGCAATTAAGCACATGGAATGAGCTGCCAAATTTTCTGTGGGTGGATATAGATGTATGAGATTGTGGGCTCTGAACCATGAGAGTGAAATGGCCAACTTCCATGCTTCCGTGGTTTCCAGCAACTGATGGGATGGCCTCCTGTATCTTAGATAGCTTCTCTGTCCAACTAGCATCTGATCTAACCTGTGTAGGAGATCCGTATTTATTTATTTTTTTCCTTCTGGAAAGTTAATTTCAATAACTTATGGCACCAGAAATCTCTCTAGTAGCCATCTCTTAGTGTGGGTGTGGGTGTATGGTGCTTATGGAACAAATCAATTATATCTATAATTTGCTTTTAGTGGATTTTAAAGATATGTTTGTTGGATGAATATCTAACATTTACTAGAATCTATAGTCTCATAATGTTCTTGATGGAAAGGTCTCGCTTATCTTACCTTTGAGTTTAGCTTTTATAATATTATGATAATTAAATGGAACGTAATGTCTTGCAGCTTCAACAACACATATTTTGGAAGAAATCTTCAGATCTAGCACTCTTGTGGAACAAAGCTATTGATGAGACATTGGGGCCAGTGGTTGCATATCTTAGCTCACGCTGGTGGTAGCAGACTTATACCTGTGCTTCGCAAATTGATGATGCAAAACATGTGTCTGCGTGTGATTTCTATGCTTTAATGATTCGGTGATATTTATGTATACTAACATTAAACTAGACGTGTTTGGGTGAGTTTTCATCCATTATGGCTGAATTCATTTTATAAGCCACTCTTCAGTTGGATTTTCACATCATGCCAGTCGTTACCCGTGTACTGAGCCTTTTTCTTCTGGCTAGACATGACAAACATTTCATACTTAAATAATGATGTTGCAATGGTCCACTTTTGTGGAACTGAGAAGGCACTGTTCAAATGGTTGATTTTGAATACCAAAAATATTTTATTACTGATACCAGTGACTTCAGGATATATTGAAATTGTACACTTGTCCAAGTTCCCAGTAGCTTTTATCTTTCCATTCATCTCGATTTTGACAAAGTTATCAATTTCAGGGAATTTTACTTTCACCACTGGTTCTTGTTCCAAAGGCAGGACCTTTGCATTTGTTCTCTTCCAAGTTCATATATTGTAGTTTACATCATTTTTTGTTTCCTAATCTTTCTACACTTGTACTTCTTGCAATATTTCTCTTTTCCAATGCTACAGAATTTTTGATACATAACTTGTAACAAATATCTGCCAGGCTTTATTTTAATCAACATTTTCCTTGCACTGCTTTCAAATTTTGACAGAACAGGGTGCCGGAGTGGTGGAAAACTTGCGAATCTGTCTAGCCATATCTATAAATTTGGATGCACGACTTTTCACACTACTAAGTAAAATAAAGGACAATGTATTTTCTTGTTATAAAATAAAAATTTTTAGGAACTACTCATCCTAAACCTTAAAGCACAAACCCTAAACTCATAAGTCAAAACCCTAAAACCTGAACTAGAAATCTGGAATCCAACACCTTACCCTCAAAACTAAAACCCCAACCCTAGATTTCAAATTCTAAATCCTAAATCTCTTTTTGAGTGTAATCCTAAACTCTAAATAAAAACCCAGAACCCTACTTATCAAACCCTAAAACCCATTATAAAACCCTAAACCCTAATTATCAAATGCTAAATCCCAAAAGGCAATCCTAATCCCTAATTAGCAAACCCTAAACACTAAATTGCAAATGATTTAGGGGTCAGGGCAAAGGTAAAAAATGAGAAACTAAAAATCTGCCTTGATAAGATATGAACATGTGATGGTCCTTTGAGATCTTTAAGGGTTGTCTTTATTCAATTGTGTGGTTGGACTGATAAATGCAACAAATCCTTTAAACAAATAGTATTATAACCAAACACAATCCGATAGAACTCCATGCTCAATATAAGACCCATGGAGAGTAGAGGCACCGATATAGCATATCACTAGGGAACTTTGAGAACTTAAGGGTATTTGGTTCTTTATAGAACCATGCACATATGAACATGCTTTATATTTAATATCAATTGATTATGTCGACAACAAAAGGCATGGGTGTCTTGGAGTTGCTTGGCATTGCTTGGGCTAAGTCGAGCTTGCAACTGGCAACCCTCGAAGACACCTCACCATCTCCGTCCAATAGACTTCCAAGCTGGAATAATCAAGATCAGGACCTATGGGGGCTAGCAGCATTCGTATCAAAGTCCACTAGAACTGAATACCAACCAACTTATCGAAACAGCCCAAAACCTTGACAGATAACACCTTAATTCTACATTCCATTGATACCAGCAAGTCAATCTATTTGCACAAGCTATAAGCAAAAATCATTGATTACTTGCACCCTAATATAAAATCCTGACAAAAGCAAAAGCACAGAACCCTAAAACAACATTATATTGACTTCATGGACCTCTTAGATGGAACAATCCAATTTTCTTTTCTTTTTCTTTTTTTTTTCTTGGTAAGAAAAAAAAAAAAAAAAGATACGGAAAGATATTCTATAAGCCCCTATCTAACTGGGAAATATTCAATACAAGGTACAAAATTTTCGCAGCATCTTCCAATCTTGAGATGGATATGTCAACCCGGCATCACCAAACACTGGATCAAACAGGGAATAAGAAAATGTTCTCCTTTACCCATAATTAAGGATAAAGTGAGGTAGACATGAATAAAGTATCAAAAGTTTCCAAGCCCATGGATAGCAAACAACATCTGTCATCAAATTACAAATCTATTATTACCAAAACCTAAATGGATGCCGCAAAATAACCATCTGAGATGACTACAGCCTCCTCCCTCTTCTCCCACCCTTTCTGCGGGTGCTATCAGTAGGGATTGGTGTCACATCCTCTGTCAATATACACAAATAACGCAATATCAGATGTAATTTTTCTTCAACAAGATTAAGGGTTTTAGACATCTAAAAATACAAAATCATGAAACCAGCATAACCCTTCATTGAGATTTAATATATACTGACCATAATTTGTTCATAAAAGAAAAGGAATCATGGTTTATTACCAATAATCCTGGAATGCATGTTGCTTTTGGAAGATAAACATTCGCCTTACATATGGATGGTAAGTTTTCTATAATCAAAATTAATGGCAACATAATACAGTTTGAAGCATGCAAGTCACAGTTCATTTGTCACAAATGACATCACATATTTCACCATGAGACAAAATCTGGTCTCTCATGGCTGGACAATGAGTAGACCAACGGGACCCAGGATTTGCTGGGTGGCTGCCCCTCAAAAAATGAGGGCCACAATGCGCTTTCTAAGTGAGGAGGTTGGTGTCTCAGTTTTACCAGCAGATTTGGGAGTGAAGAGCAGAAACCAGAACAAAATGATGTATTATGTTGTATTCCATAAATAATAACGATTTGTCATAAAAACACAGGAAACATATATGAAAATTAAACAGGGTCCAAAGAGAGAACCTCTGTCATTTCTAGTGTTAAACCATATGTTCAAGCCTATATCCCCTAACATTTTGGAACAAATTAAAACACGCATCCCAAATCAGACATAGTTTACCAATTTAAAATGAAAACCATGATATCACTTCATCATTTCTCATACAATTGGGAGGTGTTTTCTATACTACTAGACATAGATCAGCTGGATGGTGGTAAAAATGTTCTACAGGGAACTGTCAAGCTAGCTGAAAACTGAAGGTTTGGTGTCTTCAAAGGACAAAAAAATTATTTGCTAAAATTAAACCATTACATCAAAACTTCCAAGGGAACAGAAGGTTACCAATACGACCAATTTTCATTCCGGATCGAGCAAGAGCTCTAAGTGCAGATTGAGCACCAGGGCCAGGTGTCTTGGTCTTGTTTCCACCAGTTGCACGGAGTTTTATATGCAGAGCAGTTATACCGAGCTCCTAAAAAAATGATTCAAAGTAAAACATCATGTAATTGACATAATTAAGAAAACAAATATTGAAAGATTGAATACAAGAGAACATCTCCAAGGTTTCCACTAAAATGAACATCTGTGGGCTTTGCCGACAGATGGACATTTCTCTTACTTGAATAAGTAGGAAACACCAATTCCATTGTTACAGATGTGAATGAATTGCTTCTCCAAGAAACATAAACCGATGTTTAACAGAGTAAACACTTAAAATCTAACACAGATTGGGTCCCAGTACACATTTTAAACTAGTTTACGAATCAGGTCGGAATCCATGTAATGAAATTAAATCCAATATAAGCCGTTTAGTCCACAAGTAGGTTATCAGCTTGATCAAAATAAATCCAGTCACATTGGCCAAGTCAGATCTAGACCTGAATTCCCCCCAATTTGTTTAATCAATGTCTATGACATGGATCTCTTCACTGACAAAACAAGTAAATTGAAGACCATGTATGACCCATACCTATAAATAGTAACTGACAGGACTGATCATATAATTTTAAAAACTTTACAATTATTTTTCAGACCCAACATTATGTATTCATTTTCCTGCTTATTGCATGTTCAGTTTATCTAACAAATAAAATTTATGACCCATACCTATAAATAGTAACTGACAGGACTGATCATATAATTTTAAAAACTTTACAATTATTTTTCAGACCCAACATTATGTATTCATTTTCCTGCTTATTGCATGTTCAGTTTATCTAACAAATAAAATGAAGCTAAGCGTGCAGACCTTGCATCGCTGTGCAACATCCTGTGCAGCGAGCATGGCTGCATACGGGGATGATTCATCACGATCAGCTTTAACCTTCATACCACCTGCATGATTGAATAGTTAGATTCAAAAACCTTTTAAATTCTCCTCAGCAATGACTGTTACAGTACAGAAAACTAATATCAAAATGAAAAGAGAAACCCATTTTAGAGGAAGTCAACTATGAGAATAGAACTTACAATTATCTAACACACAACTCCATGATGAAATGTGTTGCATGTCATAATCTAATATAATCGATCGATTAATTAATTAATTAAATGACTTATTATATAAAATTATTTCATACCAGTAATGCGGACCATTGTTTCCCTTCCAGATAAATCAGTGACATGCTGCAATTACAAAATAATCTTAGCGTGGGAGAAGATGAGAACTTGTAGGGTAAAGAGAGACATGCAATACTTACGATGAAAGTATCGTTAAAAGAAGCAAAAATGTGGGCAACACCAAAAACATGTTCCCCCTCTCGCACGGTAGGTCCCAGTGTCACATTCTCCTCCTTGGGCTCCCTGGTCTTTCTTCTCGACTGTGAAGGCATATCCCGAAACAATCAAAATGTGATGGCATAACATATACAAGAAATATCAAACGTTTCAAGGAAAATCAGCTCAAGATCAAATAAACAACCTTCTAAGATTTCTGAAAACCATAACAACATTGTCCTTAATTTTGTTTGCAATAAAAGAAAAAGGAGAAGGGAAAAAAAAAAAAAAAAACGTATGCACATGCAAGCAAAGCAAGATCAAAATTCAATATTGATATCTACAATACATTCATAATATGGATTACACAAGTGTCAACAGATGCCATTAAGGCATGGCAGGATATATAGGTTGTTTGACCTAGCAAATTTCCATATTCCACAGATATAGCATATGTGACGACATTAGGGATCCTTGCTTATGGTCGAATCCATCACAAGACAGACGGATCCTAATGTTACGATGTTCCATCACTAGATTATATTATTGCTACAAAATTCAGTATCCGAATGCTATAGATTTTCCCTTAGATTCTCACAATAATAATAAATAAATAAACAATCGATCGTGACTCCTAAGAAATTTTGCATTCGGAAGATCATTACCATGGTCGCAGAGTCGACGCCTCTCCCCCTTTCCGGCCCGCTCGGCTGATAAAATGTCGCAGGACCGGGAGGCGCGCACTTCTTAAAGGTTAGGGTTTGGAAATGCGGGCAAGAGTAGCGATCGACGCGACCGTTCGATCGATTAGCGGATGGACCGCGATACCGTGTCTAACATCCATGTTTCACCTCACGTGCACCGCACGTGCTTCGTTTCAGAACCCTAATTATAAGGCGGCCGCGTGTTCCGCAACATCGGCGTTCTCGCGACGACTGCGAGGGGGGAGGAGAGACGCGTTGAGTGGGTTGCAACGATGGTAATGGTCTTTCCATTATTTCACTCTTTCTTGCTGTCGGTTTTTCAGCGTTCGATCGAGCTTTTAACCGATGCGTGTGAAGGATCTTTGTTTTGGCAGTGGTATATCTTTCTTTGTGGTTAAACTTGCCTGTATTCCAGGTTCTATCACATGCTTGGAACTTTATGTTCGATCTCTGGGTTCGGTTGTGGACACCTCTCTGATGAGGGATTTCATGAAAAACTAGGACCCAGCATCCAACGTGAATAATTTTTCTTTCCTTTCTTCCCCCTCGAACTCTTAGCTTAGATGATCATTCTTCAAGTGATATCATGGAATGAGTGCCTAGGCTTTTGAAATTTATTACTACATTTGGTGATGTGTGGAAAGTGGTATAAATATTGTCATAGAGATCGAGTTGCAGAAGCAGCACGACTATTTGAATCTGGTCCAGCATTAAGATGTGTAGTTTTATCACTTATTTGGTTCCTTTTAACATTATGAAAGGGCAAGACCTCAAGTACACTTAGACAACTGGATGACTTATGAGTTTTTTCTTTTTGGGTTAACCAGTTTTTCTTTTTATTGTTTTTATAAAACTACTGATAGTTTGTTATGAATGTGTGCCCTGGTCATTCAGGAAATCAAGAAATACTGTTAAAGCAACTAATTGCCATTAGGAGAAATATAAACGGTGTTTCCATTGTATTTTAGGCAATTACATAATTCTTTTTTTATATATATAATGGTGGTTGTGTGCTTCTTTTACTTTGGCATGAATGTTAAAGCTTGTTCTGCCTCTCACTCTTCTCTTATCATGTATGAATGCCTGAAGATGATACATAGCCATATGCATGGTGGTGTTTCTCTTTTACGACAATCGAGCAATTAGAAGGTATTTGACACTTTGTTTAGTTTCCAATTTTGGCTCTATATGGCCCATTTGGACATCCACTTTCTTAGGCCACTTGATCTTTTACAATGCAGGCCGCAGTCATAAGTCGTAATGATAATTTGTTAAATGATGATACTTAGTCTATACCAATGATTCTTGATTGTTGAGATAACATTGATATGAATGATTGTATGCTTGACCTCGTGTGGTGATGGTCAAGTACGCTGTGCCTCTACATCAATCTGGCAGTTTTGTAATATAAAATTTGATTACTGTTCATTGTTGAGAAAGTTATTGCTTATATTGATCTGCTTTGTTCTGTCTAAGTTAAGTGACCATTCCAACAAGCTTCCTTGCATCTTCTTGAATGAATTTTTATATGAATTTCCTAGATACCTTGAGTTGGCTTAGTACCTGCTTTTTCCTTTTGTATCATACTTTTTTTGCAACACATACAAATGGCAATTAGACTCTGAATGTGAGTCAGAAGAGTTAGAATTTGTAACTAAATTTTATTTGCGAAGACTGTTGGAGCTATAGTAGGAGAACAGCGAATCAGAAGAATTTGTCATGAGTAACCAATCTAGCTGATTTTTTTTTGTTTAAAAAGAAACAAAGGAGAAAACTTGTTTCTGCATGTGTTGTTGGATGATAACTAAATATCTGTGCAGAAGTTGTATATGGAAAGCACTAGCCTTTAGGTTGATATCTGCTTAGAAAGCAGCTTTGCTGGGATATATTAATGCTGAATTATATATTATTCATGTACCATGCCTGTCCTTAGGCCAATGTCATCATTTATATGGCACTAATTTGTTGTCTCATTTATTTAATTCATTCATTGTGGTGTTGTAGCTTGACTTTTAATATGGTGCTAAATATGTTTGATTTTAAGATTCCTTCGGTATTATTATTTGACTGCATTTGGGCTTTCAGAGGATGCAGTGCATCTGGGTGGGGAAAATTTTTGGCCCTTTCTGAATGTGTGCCAAAGTAATGATACACTTGAGTTTTAGGTTGTTTGGAGTTTGGCTTTGGTATTTTCAAATAAAATTGACAGCAACGTTTATTCTGCTCTAGAAAAAAAGATGACATGAACCTTGACTTCCAGGTGAACGTTCCAAAAACAAAGAAGACTTATTGCAAGAATACGGCATGCCAAAAGCACACCCTTCACAAGGTTACCCAGTATAAAAAGGGTAAGGATAGTCTATCTGCTCAAGGAAAGCGTCGTTATGACCGCAAACAGTCAGGTTATGGTGGTCAGACAAAGCCTGTTTTCCAGAAGAAGGTATCCCATATCTGTTTTTTGGTATACATTTTGGTAAATTATGCAATTTCTTTATGGTATCGGCCCTTGCTATGAGGAATGGAGTACCTGGTTGCCATTCTATTCTGTTTCATTTTGTCTGATATGGTAAGCAATTCTTGGTTTGCATTGTTTGATACAGGCACTGATGAGCAATCTCAACATTCTTGAATCCTTGCATTTTGACTTATATTTGAAGTTTTAGATAGCATGCATCATGTATCTTTTTATTTATTTTTCTTATGGACCCAATCAAGAATTTTTATTTGTTCATGGTGAATGTTCCATTTCAGGCAAAAACAACCAAGAAAATTGTGCTAAAGCTGCAGTGCCAGAGTTGCAAGCATTATTCACAGCACCCTATAAAGGTCTTTACCATAATTTTCATTTTCCTTTTGATCTGTGGCATTTTATGTTTTTTTCTTATTCTGGGGATTTGTCCTGCAGAGATGCAAGCATTTCGAAATTGGTGGAGATAAGAAGGGGAAGGGAACGTCTCTCTTTTAGTTGGCTTCTATCATTTTAGCGGCTCCACTTGGTTATCTGCAACCGGGTTGTGGAAGCACATGTTATTGGGGAATGTTGATCTAAACCCATTAAATCAACATTATATTTTTGTTTTGGACTTTTCCATGTGCCTTAAGTTTGGTTGGTTGTCATCTTCTAGACTCTAATGATTCAGTTAGTATGCTAAAACCAGTTCAATGCTGATCTAAACCCTTTAAATCATCCCTTTGTTTTTGCTATGGGTTTTTCAGAGGCTTTCCTGGTTGTCATCGTCGAGCCTTTCCGGATTCAGTTATTATGCTAAAACTAGTACTTGATGTTAGAAGATGTTATTTTTACAGTGATCCAGCTCCAACTTTGGTCATTTGTTTTCATGCCGATGCCTATGTCAATTAATATTGGTCAAACAGTACAAAATCGGTTGATTGTTTTTGAAATCCTCGCTCTGACGTTTCCGGGTACCAGCTGCTTCACGGTACTGGAAGTTGTTGAGGTGGAGAAATGGCAGGTATTCTAGAATTAAACCACTTTCAAATGCCATAATTTAAATTGAACGTTCAGTTTAAGCTGGTCTTACTACCAATGGACCGAGTTGGTTGATTGTTGGTTAAGAGTTTAAACTGATTGGATGGAGTAAATTGTGCTTGAGCTCTATTTAATCACATGAAATCTTTATGAATATCAGGGTTAATGATCTAAATGTTGATGTTTGATCAGTCCTACCTAAAAATATTCGGACCAAAGCCAAGAAAAAAAAAAAAAAAAGCCAGACAAGCGCGTTCTTTTCGCTAGATATTTCGGTGCGTGTGTGGGCTTTTGTATGTATAATGAACCAGGTCATTTGAAAGGTGGAAATGCTATTTTATTAATTGGGCACTGATGGGTTTTCATGCTGTTTGAAGCTTGAGCAATCGATGAATAGCTTTGATAAAAGTCTTTGTGCACCGTAGCATGACGGGATGGAGTCGAGCATGATAGCATTAATTATCATTCAGCTTTTATTTAAAATTTTCGTCCATACCAAAATATCCTTCCCTCCAGTTTCTTGAACTAGGATGTCGTAGATTTTGAATTAGGGTATCGTAGCTTTTGAACTAAGAATGTTGTAATACTGTTTCAGATTTTAATTTATATTTTTGCATGGTTATCATTTTTGTACTAGGATGTCGTAGGTTTTGAACTAGGATGTCTTAAATTTTGAACTAGGATATCGTAATACTGTTTCGGATCATTTTTGAACTAGATATCATAGGTTTTGAACTAGGATGTCGTAGGTTTTGAACTAGGATATCGTAATATTGTTTCAGGTCATTTTTTAACTAGGATGTCGTAATTTTTGAACTAGGATGTCGTAAGTTTTGAACTAGAATGTCGTAGGTTTTGAACTAGAGTGTCGTAATATTGTTTTAGGTTTTAATTTATATTTTCTGCATGATTGTCATTTTTGAACTAGGATACCGTAGGTTTTGAACTATGATACCGTAATACTGTTTCAGGTCATTTTTGAACTAGGATGTCGTAGGTTTTGAGCTAGGGTATCGTAGGTTTTGAACTAGAATGTCGTAATACTGTTTTAGATTATTTTTGAACTAGGATGTCGTAGATTTTGAACTAGGATGTAAAACTGTTTCATGTCATTTTTTGAACTAGATATCGTAGGTTTTGAACTGAGATGTCATAGCTTTTGAACTAGGATGTCGTAAGGATATTTTGGTCTGAACAAAAATTTTAAATAAAAGCTGAACGATAATTAATGCTAGTCATTTTAGTTCCTGTCCCGTCATATCACAGCGAATATATTTGGACCAATAAAAATATATATGCTAGATTTGCTGCACCGTACACGGTACACAAAAAATTACTCTAGCTTTGATACACCATTGCCAATGTTAAACAGATACAGCCGTCGTTATAGCATTTCTTGCAGTGAACCTCGAGCATTAAAGAAGGCACATCTCTTGCCTTTACCATGAAGTAGTTTCTCTTAAATATCCTAGGCCGCCCTTTGTTGAGACTACTGGAACCGCATTTTTTTTTTTTTTTTTTTTTTAGCGTGTGAGCGCGCGTGTAGAGACAACTCAAGTGATGGAGATCCTGTTCCCAGAGGCAGTTCATATGCTAACCCAACGTCTAGTTAAAACTAAGAACGATCAAAGGTCGCGATCTATTTTTGATAAAAACTACGCGCTTGCAATCACCACCCAGCATTTCTGCTTGCTCGCAATCAAACGGGCTTGCAGAGCAACATAACGTCATAAACTGAATCGGGCGGAGTTGATGATACCACAAAGTTTGGTACCGTCGTGGCATCTGGTGACTTCGCTGTAGATTACAGCATGCACCCACGCGAACACCTTGGATGCAAAATAAAGTACAGATGAAAGAAAGAAATGACGGAATATAAAAGAAAGAAAGAAAAAAAGTACGGAAGAATAAAGACTGACCCAAGCCAAAAATAAATAAATAAATAAATAAATAAAGGAAGAAGAAGAAGCAGTAGCAGTAGCAGTGACACAAGCCACATCCCTCTTGCCTATGATCGCTATGGCATCCATTGAAGGTCGAACAAAGAATGAAGAATGGTACATTTCAACTTTTGTTCATTTTATTAACCTCCCGTACAAAGAAATATTTGATGTCTGCTCGCACTTCTTAGCAACATCTAATGTAACAAATTTCAACAGTATTGCAGCTTTGTCAAGTCATATTACAGCAGTCACTCAAGACAATCTACCAAACTGAGCTGCTATAAACAAACTCCACATGACAAACTTCTGAATTAAGACAATAAAATGCGGTAGCCTTCTGATAAACATTCTGAAAAAGATACGCAAAAACGGTGTATGCCCGACACTTTTTTTCTAAGCGAGCCTAGGAAGCTCCTTCTATTATATCAGAGGCTTCAGCTGCAGATGCCATGCTCGCATTCAACTCACTGCTTCATGCAGCTACGGTTTTGAATCCAAGTGGAAAGAGTGACATATCTCCCTTAGTTGAATGTCCTATTGGTGATTCGCTGTACGTGTAATATTCATCTTCTATAACTCAGAAAACAATTATTACTGTACATGTGTAATATTCATCTTCTATAACTCAGAAAATAATTATTATCATGTCCCGGCCTGATGCCCGAGCCAGGCATATGACAAACGGCCGCATATTCTTAGGATTCAATCCCGTCGAATATGCAAGGCCTATCTTACTAATCAACAATCAAATAGTGATAGAAAATAAATTCATTAACTATTTATTTAATTTTAAATTTTTCATCAAGATTAACATGTAGATAAAATTTAACTAAAATTTAAGATAAATCATAAACTAAGATTAACACCTAAATCCTAGCTCTTCACTGACCGGTCCCAAAGCCTGATTGATCTTCTGGATCTGTAATACAGATATAGAAATGGGAGATGAGCTATACAGACTCAGTAAGTTATCACCTCCTCTAATAAATGCATAAATATATAACAACAAATTACAAATATACACAAATCATACATCATAGAACAATCAGTTCATGACAAAATAAAATGCAACATCACATTAATATGCACATTCAATTCCAAACGACATGACTATGGATGGCCAACCATTTACTTTACTCTCCTAGTTTCTCTAACTATGGCCACAATCGACCCGTGGCTAGCCCCGAAAGAAATTAAAATCCTAACTATACATACCGAAACCAGTCATGGACCAGTGATCGCCCCACTGGAGACCCGGAAGAAAACTAACTCTGATATCACAAGAGAAAATATGCATCCTCAGCATGTGTCAACAACTACCATGCATGGCTAAAAAAAAAGGCAACTATCTCCTGATTACACATACCGTACATCGGTCATGTGCCAGTGATCGTCCCACGGAGGCCCGGAAGGCGACTAGGTCCCCGTGTGATCATAGTCAAACTAGAGAGTATCAACACCAATACATATGACAATGAATACAATCCAATGCAGATCAAACTATACCACGCACATTTAACATTACACAATAATCATAACATATTTAGCATATAATATTAGAGGTCAAGATAACTTACCTGAAACTGATTCTATCAGGAATACGCGACTCGAATCCTAGATCCTTGATACTCTCATATTAATAAAGGTAATGAAAGCTCTAATAAAATAAGTTCATAATTATCCTGAATCCAAGAAAAAAAATAAGGTAAAAGATATTTTGATCTGGTCTGGGACTAGGCTCGATCAAAATATATATTTAGATCCGGTTAATGAAAATCAGGTTAATCAACAACAAAATAGTCTAAATACCCTAATTGATTTTACAAAATTTATTTATTTATTTATTTATATTCTTTTTCTTCTCTCTCCTTTCTCTCCTCTTCTTCTCTCCCTTTCTCTTTTTCTGCTTCTCTTCTCTCTCCTCTCTCCTCTTCTTCTCTCCCTTTCTCTTTTTCCGCTTCTCTTCTCTCTCCTCTCTCCTCTTTCTCTTTCCCTCTCCTCTCTCTTCTTGTTCTCTCTCCTATTTCTCTATCCTCCCTCTTTCATCTTTCTCTCTCCTTTCTCTTCTCTTCTCTTTCTCTCCTCTCTCTTCTTTCTCTCTCCTATACATCTCTCCTCTCGCTTACCTCTTTTTATCTCTTCTTACTCTCTCCTCTCTCACCTTTCTCTCTCTTTTTTTTTTCTTCCCTTTTTTTTTTCTTTTCTTTTCTTTGGCTTCCTACTTAGTTTGGCCCAAGCAAGCCTCCCATGGTCCTCGGAAGCCATGGAAGGTGGTGGACAGGAAAGGGACTCACCGATCATCGCGGATGGAGGGTGATCGGGCGACGGGCACTGGCGTCCATCCGATTCGAGGAGATCGAGATCAAAATATCCTTTTTACCTTATTTATAAACAAATATCTATGGAGAGAGACTTATCGACGTCAAGGAAACTCGCGGCCGCTCCCCGAGAGGAAGACGGACACATAGGGGTTGATTGAGTGTCATTAGCGACGATGGAGGGAGGGTTTTAAAGAAGAAACCGATGAAAATTCCTCGCCGTATAGGGAGGAACTTCAGTCGATCAAAGTCCTGCCCCTCTACGACGCTTCACCGGTAGACTTTGACTCCCCCACAACTTCCCTTCCATGATTTTTGGTGAGTTCTTCGATGGGATAAATAGGGGCTCCATCCCTTGTTTCTCTTTTTTTTCTGAGTTTCGAACTGAAGTCGGCAATGGCTGCCGACTACAGCCTAAATGGCCAAAAAAAAGTAGGCTTCACATTCTCCCTCCTAAAAAAAAATTCAGTCACAATTTTTTTTTTTAAAAAAAAACTAAGTCTTCCTATACTCAATGATGTATGATCCAAAATTTACACGTACCCTTTAGTCCAAATTCAGTAATCCCAATAATAACTTCATTCTTCTATCATAATATACTTTAAATTTAATCTTAATATTTTTAGTTCACATATTTTCACTATGCACTCTTATATAAATTATCAAATCCTCTAACTTCACTAAGCAACTTTTTTTTTTGGTCAAAAATACCACTTTACATTATAATCTAAACAAAATCCAACCTTTAATTTTTTTTTAAACTAAAACGATGTCAAAACTGTTAAATTTTCTTATCTTTACTAGGCCTCGAACATATCACATCAAATTTAAACTTTGATCCATTTTCTACATCTAAAGCCTTTGCATAAAATTATACCATCCATTCAAGATATCAATACTAGTCCAAATCCGAACTATTTAAGCTTTTCTTGATAAATTAATTTGACAATCTAGATCACGTTTCTTTTGAAACGTTAACATTAATTCTAACAAAATAAATGATTTTAAATCAATACTCTTATGAGTAGGATCAATCATATTATTGCTCATAGAACGATTTTACTATGATTCTTAGCATCAATTAACAAACCATCTAAAATATTATCCCTCATAAATTAATCCCATATAAGTCTTCCAATATCCATTTCTTCGTTCAATGCAACATCAGTAACAAGGTAATCTAAATCTTCTCATAGATTTTAAATTTGACTTGGAGTTCAATATATCCAATAATCTCTAACATATATATATATATATATATATATAGATCAAGTAATCCCATTTAAAACTGTTAACATATGCCATAAAGAATTCTATCAAGATATGCATACCATAACCACATAATATCATTTTAATCTGCTAATAGCAAATTACAAATCTATGCATTATCCCAAACATATTTTTCACTACATTTTCAATAATAATCTACATACATATTCATCAAAAAATTATCCTTCTTAATATTATAAACTCTTTCATAACCTATATCTTAAATATCATTTTGCAATAGTCCCAAAATTTATAATCTAATAATTAACGACCAAATTCGTACGCTATCATGATCTTCATTCATATCAAGTTTAGATTTCCAAAATCATTTAATTAATAATTGAATATACATATTCAGCATAATAAAACAT
Source organism: Areca catechu (assembly GCA_021397845.1). Taxonomy (NCBI): domain Eukaryota; kingdom Viridiplantae; phylum Streptophyta; class Magnoliopsida; order Arecales; family Arecaceae; genus Areca; species Areca catechu. The sequence goes on along the minus strand of CM038038.1, from coordinate 135,054,485 downwards.
ACTATACTTCCAAGTCAACACTTTTGAAACTCGATCAAATCCATTTATCGCATTTTATCTAACTCCGCAATATTCATAATATGCTTATTTATCATGATCAAATAGTATAAATCATTCAACCTTTTATACTCATCCGAGATCAATCTCACGATAAAAATCATGTTCCTTTTTTGCATTAATCATATGCTAGATCTTATGCACAATACCGACGAACTAAAAATCCAAACTGCGAAACCATTCTTGCAACTTTTAACATACTTTGACTGATCGTAACACTAAGTCCAAATATCTCTTAAGTGGCAGTCCATAATGATCACAACCTAATTTTAATCACTCAAATTATATCTTAATCACTTATGTTACAGTCTGATGTGGCAAGAGCACTTACGTGGGACACCCGTCGGACACCGTGTCCACGTATGCTGCCAAGGTGGACACTCTCCTGAGCTCCCTCGTCGGGCTGAGCTCCTTTAGAGCGCCTGATCTGCCTGCTGAGACCAGGCACCGTCCTCCGCCAGGTCAGCCTCCCGCGAAGTCGGGTGCACCTAGGTCGGAGCCGAGCAACCTTCCCAAATCGGAACCCCCGAAGCCGGGAACCGCGGTTCGGAGTCGAGCTCTGTCCTCCTCCGCCGCATGGATCCCCTTCGAGGTCGGGTCCTTCCGTCTGGGATCGCGCGCCGCCCTCTTTTGCCAAGCCGGGCCCCCGAGATCAAGCCTCGCAGTCCAAAGTCGAGCTCAGCTCTCCTCCGTCACGTGGGGTCACTTCGAGGTCGAGCCCGGTGGAGCTCAGCCCTGCTCTCCAACTCAGCCACCACCTCGACTAGGGCACCGATCCCCTGGAGAACAGCGCCTTCCCTTTCAGGATGTCGACGGGCCTCCCGAGGGCCACGAAGCAATACCTACCATGCTACAATAACTGCCCGCTACTACCACTTACGCCAAAAGAGAAGGGAGAGAAGTTCCCGAACCAGGACACCATGCCGCCCGTACCACTAGAAAGGGAGCCAGTCGAAGGGCACAAATCCCGGGGGCGGTGGCCCCCCAATCGAGGCCCTGCCAGGGATGGTGCAGCCAGAATGTTAGAACGCATAGAAGCTTCCCATACCGCATGTCAGGAGACACGTCCCATCCACCGCACGAATGATCACCTCAACTATAAAGAACGATCGACACCCCCGAAGAAAAGGTAACATGAAAAAATAACACAGCACCGGTACGAGCTCAACCAGAAAGGCGAGGCACCACCACCACGAAGAAGAAAAAAGAAAGACAGGTAAAGGAGAGGCGGTTAAGCAAAGAATCCCTCTAGCTCCGCCGTCACCCTCCTCCTGACTCACTTTCACTTCACTCTCATCTCATTCACTCCTTGCGTGGAGTCCATCAAGAGGGGCTCGACCAGGAGGATCTGTTCTCCTGGGTCGCCGCTGACTTGACCGTCGAGTGCCCCTGCCGGAATTCCCAGCCTGGGCCTCTAACGCTTCTTTTCTTGTAGGTGCCGAGGAGCTCCGGGAAGACCGGCTGGCAATCTGACACATCTGATAGTTACAGGCCACGACGATCTTGACGGCAACACAGTCTTAAGTGATCATAATCCAAGCTTCGATATCATTTTGTCATGCCTTAATAACTATCATAGTAATTTCTAATCACTTATATCATAGTTTGCAATTTTATCAAAAATATTTTCAAAGTAAATCAAATAATTTAATTCAAAATATACATCCATATATCCATTATCTAGACTCAAGGATATTCTTCCAAAAATTAAGCTGTGTTGGATCGGTGCCAGCGCATACCCATGGGATGCACACCCATGGAACCCAAGTGGGGTCGCCGTGGGGTGGTCGCCACGTGGTGTGGCTGCTCGACCGAGGCATTCTTCGGAGGGTCGACTCAGATCCTGAAGTAAAGAGTCGACTCGGCCCTGTAGGTCGAATGGATTAAATGGTACTGACTGCCCAGCTTGCCGCTTAAGTGCGATCTGGCTTGATGCGGGTCGGCTCATGTATGAAGCCCCTCAGGCCCGCCAGCGCGCGTTACCGCTGGGTTCTAGTGCGCCTTAAGATTGTTAGTTTCCAACCTTCCAATGGGGACGTTCCTTTTGGAACGGTGGTTAGGGGCTACGGTCCGACACTATGAAAGTTTAATCATTTTATCCATGCAAGCCTTCAATACTTGGCAAAACCCTTGAAACTATAATGCTATAACATACACCTATCAAATTAAATAAACCTTTAAGATCGATAATTATTCTAGAATATATAATCAAAATCCTAACTCCACCCCTCTCACTAACTAAATCATCTTGATCTTAAATCTTTGCTCTGATACCATTAAATCTATCATGCCTTGGCCCGATGCCCGAGCCAGGCGTACAACACACAGCCGCATATCCTTAGGACTCAATCCCGTCGAATATGCAAGACCTATCTTATTAATCAACAATCAGGCAATGATCGAGAATAAATTTACTAATTATTTATTTAATTTTAAAATTTTTCATCAACGTTAACAGGTAAGTAAAATTTAACTAAAATTTAAGATAAATCATAAACTAAGGGATTAACATCTAAATCCTAGTTCTTCACTAACTGGTTCCAAAACTCAATTGAACTTCCGAATCTGTAATAAAGATATACAAAACAAGAAATGTGCTATACAGACTCAGTAAGTTATCATCTCTAATAAATGCATAAATATGACAACAAATTGCAAACATACACAAATCATATATCATAAAATAATCAGCTCACGATAAAATAAAATGCAACATCACATTAATATGCACTTCAATTATAAACGACACGACTATGGATGGCCAACCATTTATTTTACTCTCATAGTCCCTCTAATTATGGCCATGATCGGCCTGTGACTAATCCTAAAAGAGACTAGAATCCTGATTACACATACCGAAACTGGACATGTGCCAATAATCATCCCACTGGAGGCCCGGAAGAAAACTAACTCTGATATCACATGAAAAAACATGCATCCTCAACATATGCCAACAACTGCCATGCATGGATAAAAATAAAAGGCAACTAGCTCTGACTACACATACATACCGTACATCAGTCATGTGCCGGTGATCGCCCCACTAGAGGCCCAGAAAGAGATTAGATTCTCGTGTGATCATAGTCAGACTAGAGAGTATCAACACCAACACACATGACAATGAATGCAATCCAATGTAGAGCAAACTATACCACACACATTTAACATTGCCCAATAATCATAACATATTTAGCATGTAATACTAGATATCAAGATAACTTACCTGAAACTGATTCTATCAGGAATACGCAACTCGAACCTTAGATCCTCGATACTCCCATACTGATAAAGGTAATGAAGGCACTAATAAAATAAGTTAATAAATAACCTTGAATCCAAGAAAAGAAAATAAGGTAAAAGATTTTTCTATCTGGTCTAGGACTAGGCTCGATCTAGATATTTATTTAGATCCGGTGGATGGGAATCAGGTTAATCAACAAAAAAATAGTCTAAATACCCAAATTGATTTCACAAAATTTATTTATTTATTTTTATTCTTTTTCTCCTCTCCCTTTTCTTTTTTCTCCCTTTCTCTTTCTCCTCTTCTCTCTTCTCTCCTCTTTCTCTCCTATTTCTCTCCCCCTCCTTTCTCTCTCCTCTTTCTCTTTCTCTCTCCTCTCTCTTCTTTCTCTCTCTTATTTCTCCTCCTCTCTCTTTCTTCTTTCTCTCCCCTTTTTCTCTCCTCTTCTCTTTCTCTCTCCTATTTCTCTCTCCTCTCTCTTTCTTCTCACTCTCCTCTTTCTCTCTCCTCTTTCACCTCTTCTCTCTTTTTTTTCTTTTTCTTTCTTTTCTTTTTTTTCTTGTTTTCTTCTTCTTTCTTCCCCGACTTTCTACTTGGTTTGGCTTGAGCAAGCCTCCCATGGTTCTCGGAAGCCATGGAAGGTGATGGACAGGAAAAGGAACTTGCCGGTCATCTCCAAATGGAGGGTGATTGGGCGACGAGCATCGGCATCCACCCGGTTCGAGAAGGCCGAGATTAAAAATATCCTTTTTACTCTATTTCTAAACAAATATTTACAAGAAGAGAGACTTACCGCATCAAGGGAACTCACGGCCGCTCACTGGAGAGGAGGAAGACGGCCGCACAGGAGTTGATTGAGTATCATTAGCGACGATGGAGAGGGGATTTTAAAAAAGAAACCGATGGAATTTTCTCACTGTATAGGGAGGAACTTCGATTGATCAGAAATCCTGCCCCTCCATGATGCTTCACTGGTGGACTTCGACTCCCCCACGGCTTCCCTTCCACGATTTCCGGCGAGTTCTTCAATGGGATAAATGGGGCTCCGTCCCCTTTTTCTCTCTCTTTCTTTTTTTTTTTTTTTTTTTTTTTTTTTTTTTTTTTTTTTTTTTTTTTCCTTTCCTGAGTTTCGAACTGAAGTCGGCAATGGCTGCCGACTTCAGCCCAAAAGGTAAAAAAAAAAAAAAGTGGGCTTCACACTTATGGAATAGGATGCCTTGTTATCAATATTAGTAGTGTAAAACAAACAACAGGGATCCTGGTAGTCAACGACTTGTAACTGTGTATCCTGACAATCTAAAGTTAATACTAGATCACTTGCTGGTACATGACAAGAATTCAGTCTGAAACCTGATTGATATATTCAGAAAGACTTTGAATAAGGATGCAAATTAATGAAGTTTACATGAAGTATTAATGATAAACTACACCATCGACTGTCAAATTGAAGCATATTTCTTTCAGATGGGGTAAAGCTAGTTGGTAAGAATTATTTAAAGGTCAAAATCATTCTCTGCAAGTCAGGTATTCCATAATATGTTAGTAATCCCATTGCATAAATGTGTTTGCTACTCTTGTCAAATACTTGCCTATGTTTGCAACGTCTACATGTTTCACCAATACCGATCCACTAGCACAGAAAGCTCCAATCATATAAGCATCACAGAACACACCTCTTGTGATTGCTGTTAGAGATCAGATGTTCTATCTCATATTTATAACATCTTGAAATCAGTTCTATTTTGCAACTTAACGAATAGCATGGGTGAAAATATTAATTCCAAGGCATCCAGATATCATCAACTTACTACATGGCTAGCAAATATCTAAGCAGAGCAGAAGCATCAACATATCTTAGAAAAACAGAGAACAGGAAATTAAATCTACACAGGAGACACCTTATACTTCAACTTCTGAGGTGTCATACAAGTTTCTATCATTGAAAGGTTCTTCCCGATTCAAAGTTCAGTTCTCTTCTCGATCATCACATGCTGGTATCGGCATTGAAGGAAAACCAAAAAAATTGTGATTAAAATCATTTAGATTTTAAATACTTCATCGAAATTTTAAAAGAAAAAAATATAGAAGTAAGAAGTCAAATAACTTGAAGGACGGTCATAAACTGCCTAGTAGAGAACTTCACTACAAGCATCCAATGAAATTAATGATCCTAAATGAGTAAAGCAGAATTTATTCTATGATTCAATAAGATATAACTATATAAGTTCATATCCTGCCAATGCAAACTACAAGATGGGCCATCTTAACTTAGAAAAGACAATGTCAAGGGTCAACCATGATTCATATCTGAAATGTTTAAAATAAAATAATCAAATTTTCTTCAAGTTGTCTTATGCATAAAGTGGTTGCATTGGACCGCACAAGGGCTACAATGCCAGACATGCACCGGAAGATATAAATTGTAAACCACGCTGGCAAATATGGGCATCTTACAACACATTTCAACTGTAATATAGAATTTTTGGATACCTTCAAATGACCTAGGTGGATAATTTGGACTGTTGTGGATTGCTTCAACCACTTTGGGCAAGTTTGAATCAGACTGAGAAGTAGGATATGATCCATCCAACTCTCGATTGCACATTGTAAATTCACAATTTATTATGTCCTCATATTGCATCCATTTTTGATGTTTTAGTGTTGAAATGATGACCTCAACAAGCACTATTACAAGGTAAACCATGTCTCATCTCCTTGAAGGCTTGGATGCCAATTTCCATTCCAAATTGAGCATCCCCGCAACTTTGAAACGCCCAACCAAAATGAACTTTCTTTGGGAAAGGTTGATGTATCTCTTCATGAACAACTGACATAAGTATTACACTCATGGTAACATAAGCCTTAATTAAACTTAACCCAAAAAAAAAGCACTTGCAGAAATGTTCACAAATAGCATGATTCAGTGGGATAAGGCAAAGAACTTATCGTTGTTTTAGTAAAAAGCAATTGTGATTTAAGAAATCAGACACATAAATGAACATTAACGAGCTTAACTAAGAAGCCCAGTTAGGCTCATGAATAAGCTCAAGCTTGATACAAAATAAACAAACCAAGCTTGTAGGAGACTGTTAAGCAGTTGAGCTTGTTGCCAAGCTTGAGCTTTCGCTTAAGCTTGATTCAAGTTAATCAAACCAAGCTCCAAATTCCTAATAATTGGCTGAGTCAACATGCACATGTGCAATAGGTAAAGGTTCAACAAAAAAAGCAATATCAAGTCTGTGGGTCATATGCCTTAATGGATGGTGGGGTAAATGCATAATAGCTACAAAGTATGAAAGTTCATAAAAGTTGGTATCGTTTAAGTTTCCCTTCACTCTTTTTAAATGAAAACCAAGACCCAATTGCCTGTTGTTGGGTTCACTTGAGGGTGAACACATGGAACATCAATTTGACCCGTCCAGAGAAAGTGTGCTTGCAAGTTGAGCATGGAGGAGGCAGAATAAAGCATTTAGCATGGCACTATGAAGTTCATCCATTGGTTTTTTTATTTTATTACAAGTGCTTCGTAAGAGCGAGAAACAATCCAAAGCTTTTGGCCAAGAACTTTCGATTGAAACCTTTCTTATATGGTTAAAAGAGAGATAGCTGTTATGGCAGCTGGCTCAACCTCAAGGATTTACTGGACCCCCGACCATGCCACTAGCCATAGAAGACTGGTACATCTGACTCGGATCAATCAAGTTACCGACAAGGAAGGAGACAACGGAATAAACTACTTCACCGCCAACCAGGAAAAAGACTAGCGAGAGAAAGACAAAGCCGGTCACTAGATTGAGTAGCTACTCCTTTCCAGGCTGAGTAGCTGCGATCTACTGAGTCCAACCGGCATGGCATCTCCTAGTCGCATCCACCGAATACTCACACGAATCCGACTAATTACATAAACTTAGCCAGGCACGCTCGGGAACGGTGACAAATTTTCTTTGGCAGCAAACAAGCCGACCATCTACTCGGAGTCCATAATGCCTAAGTGACAACCCAGCCGATCACATTTGTTCCAGCACAGATCATGATGGACAGGATTCCAGCAAATCCTTCTATCTTAATAGCGAAAAAAATTCTAGGAGACAAGATCCTGCCATCTCAACAAAATTTGTTATGCATGTTAGAAAAGGCCACCTCTGCAATAGCATTTGATTACCCTACATAACCCTATAAAATAGTAAGAGAGAATCCCCGGACCAGACAAGTTACATAAGCCTAACCGGGAATGCTCGGGGAAGGTGCCAATTTTTTCTCGACAACGGACAAGCCCACTATCTATTCGAGGTCCATGATGCCTAAGCAAGTGACAATCCAACCGATCATAGCTGTTCCAGTACAGATCATGATGGGCAAGATTGTAATGGATTGGATCTTAGTAGATCATGCCATCCAACAGAAAGATTCTAATGAAAAAAAATCCAGGAGACAAGATCCTGCCATCTCAACAAAATTTGTTATGTATGTCAAAGAAAGCCACCTTTACAATGGCATTCGATTATCCTGCATAGCCCTATAAAATGGTAAGAGAGGATCCCAACGAGGTACATCTTACACTACCACTTACATGCTCATTCAGTCACCATCATCACTCTTAGCTCTGACTACTGTAGTCCATTTCTCCCATCCAATAACTTAAGTATCGATGGGTCCCTCGCCAGTCACCACCAATCACGGAATTGTTCTTGCAGGTCTTCGTCTAACAACTATCAGGAGCAACACCCAGTTCCACCCAGAAAAGATCGGAGCACCCTAGACCACCACCGGAGTCCAGTGGAAGGCGATTGGATGGCAACAATACCCGATCATAAATTAGTATGGTGTTTATGAAGTATTTTATAAGATTAAACATTTTTCTATTTCTTAAATAATTGAACACATGGGAGTTTGATTGTTTGATTCTATGGAAGTTAAAAAAATAAAAAAAGAGTATCATTTTGTAAATGTAATGAACTTAGAAAAGCTAAAACACCATATGTGGCCTCCCATGGCTAACTTACCACATCACCATGTGCTATCATTTAACGACACTAGGCTTGATCAGGTTTAACATAACCTTGATGTGATGAACTCCATGGAGGCCTTTATCCCATTTTCTCTTCTGGTTCTTTTTTGTCATCGCCTTCTCTCAAATCTTAACCTCCCAATTCCCCTCACTTCATGAGGTTGTCTAATACCTGCCCTAATTTTGATAGGGTTTTGAAAAGTGTTAGTTACATGAGAGAGTTTTGTTATAGGATGTGATATGGGGAGAAAATGTATCTCGGCCAATATCGAAGAAGCAAGTACCTCGGATGTGGCTGACCTACTCGATTGACACTGATCCAAAATATTTCTATAACAATCTCAAACCAACATTTTCGGCAAGGATTGTACTCAATATGTTACCTTATCTGCCCACGGTCAAAGATATCCTGAGATCTCGAGTAATGGCTGGCAATGAACTGATAAGGCAGGGCACAACGGGTGTATCTCGCTCAATAAGGCATGAGTAATGGCTCGATTCTCCTTTTTCCTTATAAAGCCTCACCCTCTACCTATAGATAGAGGCCAAATAAGGACCCAAGATTGATCATCTCACCCTCATGCTCGCTCCTTCCTTTTTATTCTCTAATTTCTGACTTGAGCATAAAAGGATCTCCATCGAAATTACCTCCAGTCAGGGACTTGTTTTACAAGAATTGCCATCGCTACCTAGTAGCCACTGCTCTCATTTGTCTGAGTCGATCCAAGCTAAAAATCTTGCAGCAACAGATTGGCACTAAAAAAAGGACCATGCCCATTTTCGAGAAGCAAAAGATCGGAGATCATGGCACTGCAACGAAACCTCGTCACATGTCCCTGAGATTCCTCTCAATGTTGGGGCACCAACCCAATAATAGGAAGCACTGCCTCCACCCTCTCAGCCCGTTGTGAAGGTGGCCCCTGACTAGTTAAACTTGCTTGCCCGAAAGTTCAAACTTTAGCCACATTAGTTTAGGCAATGCAACATGCTAATACAACCCAGCAGGAAGCGCCTTAGCCTTTCCTGCATAGCTCGGGACAAGAGAGGCAAAGCTGGCTAAGCTGACCCAGAAATCCTGACTACAAGGATAATCAACTGGAGACACCCAGCCCTAGCTGAGACCTTTAAAATATGAGCTTGAATGTACACCAACCTCAAATACAAGCAAAATAAAGAAGCATTTCCAAAATTAATTTTAATAACATTCATAATATTTGATCATGAACAAGTCAATAGGCAGCAATCCAACTACTTTCTTTGTCTAAGCTGAAGAAAATAATTCAAACTCGAAAGTGAGGGGGCATATGATATGGTGTGATACAGCATGCATGGCAGGCAATTAATTTCAAATAGATTCAAATTACGCACGGTTACTAAGGAATCTAGATAAGAACGACAACAATAGCAAATCAAGATGTCTTGCTGATCCCCTACAATCAAATCAAAGAAGAATTACAATTATGGATAGCAAGATAAATGGAGAGAGGCATGATCCTTGCCTCGCTGGCTTTGCAGGGACTACTCATTTCAAATCAAAACAGCTCTATGATCCCATGAACTACAATGCAAGAAATGCCAAATATTGCCTTATCTAGCTAGCCTTCACGGTTCCATCATTTCTCTCTCTAATTAATGCTCCCCTTCTCTCTTTATTTAAGGCTCCCCCTCTGTCCTTAATTAATACCTCCTCTCAACTCCCATGATTGTAGAGAGGCTTTGTCATCTTCTTCTTCCCAATGCCACAACATGAGGAAAGCCCTAAGAGCCATGGATGCTAACAAGCTTAAAGGGAATTGTGTAGCCACCAACCTGATCGACCAGTGTTAGATGCCAAAAGAATTAGGTCAAATACCGCAAGAAGCTAGCCACATGCGGGAAAGGCTTTGATCGCAATGCCACCAATGGCAAGGATGATGACTTCTACGCGGTGACCGATCCTTCGAATGACAACCTGGTGAAACCTAAGTATGGCATGCTCTAACAAGGGGTCATCCAAGACCAACCCCTCTGGATCGTCTTTGTTGGCAACATGATCATCAAGCTCTCCGAGGAGTTGATGATCAACAACAAGAAGATCATCAACAATCATGGGGCCAACATCCGCATCACCTACAATGCTTGGATAACCATCCAGTTCATACACAACATCATCATCCATGGCCTCTACATCCATGACATCAAACCCGACAATGGCAGCATGATTGAGGACTCCCCCCAGTGCTACGGCCTCAGACCAAAAGCGATGGTGATGGCACCTCCATCTACGACTTTAGTGACATCGAGGTCAACCACTACTCGCTAAGGAACTATGCTAACGGGCTCATCGATGCCATCAAGGGATCCACGGTCATCACCATTTCCAGCTGCCACTTCACCCACCCCAATGGTGCGTTGATGTTTAGTGCCAGTTATTCAAACAAAGATGACTCAATAATGCAGGCCATTGTTGTCTTCGACCACTTTGGGGAAGGCCACGTACAGAGGATGCCAAGGAGCTACTAGAGGTTCCTCCATGTTCTCAATAATGACCACACTCGATGGATGATGTATGCCATCGATGGTAGCTAGCACCCTACCATCGTCAGCTAAGGGAACCGGTTAATTGCTCTTCCTATGAAAGTTTCCAAGGAGATCACCAAGAGAGACTATGCAACATAGGATGTTCAGAAGTAGTGGAAATGGAGATCTGAGGCTGACTTGATGCAGAATGGAGGCTTCTTTGTGAGTCTAGTGCTCCAAAACGAAGATGTTCGATAAGAAGAACTTCACCAAGGCAAAGCCAGGGACATGGTTGAGAAGGCTCACACACTTTGCTGGTCCACTCAGCTACTAAGCCAGCCATGCACACTAATACCTCCTAGTTCCCATCTCCATGGAGAGCGAAGGGATGTGTTCTCACCATGCTGGACGGAGAACAAGAGAAAAGAGAGGTATGTACCCGAGGCGAAGACCAAAACCAAGACCGAGCTACCAAGCTCAAAGCCGAGGTGAAGACCAGGCTACCAAGTCAGAGATCAAGGTGAGAAGTCCAAGGTCAAACTCCCAAATGCCGAACTCTAAAGGCCAAACTCCAAAAGCTAACCTTAGAAGGCCAAGGCGAGGAGCCCAAAGCCAAGCTACCAAGCCCGAGGTCCCCAAGCCAAGCTCAGAAAGGAAGAAACTCTCATAGTCCAAGATTTCATAGTGAGAGGCTCTCAAGACCTCATAATATCATTCTACTTCTTTCTTGCAGGTTAGCAAGTCCATAAGATGTAGAGATCAAGATGATGCCTAAGGTCAAACTATCAAATCCGAGACCTAAGTTAAGGTTAAGCTACAAAAGGCCGAGCTCCAAAGAAATCGAGCTCTTGAAGATTCTATGGTAAGAGATATTCAAGCCCTCATCAAGTCCCTATTTTTCTCTTTCTTGCAAATCCACAAGTATATGAGGAGCAGAGACTAAGGTGAAGGCTGAGCTCTCTAAGGTGAACTCCTAAAGACCAAAATCGACCTTCGAAAGGCCGATCTCTCGAGGGCAATCTCTAAAAGCTGAGCTCCAAAAGATCGGGCCGAAGATCTCGAGCAACCAAGAAGCAGAGGGAAACCCAAAAGAGGACCCTTAAAAGCCCCAATCTTGTCCCCGATGACCTGGGCCAAAAATCCCAGGCAACCAAGAAGCGAGGTATAATCCCATAAAAGAATCCTCGAATAACCCCTTGTTCCAAGACAAGCTAAGCTAAAAATGTTGACCATTCAATAAGCGAAGAATAACCTTATAAGAGGACCCTTAGAAGCCCTAAACCTCATCCACAATGACCTAGGTTGAAGACCTTGCATGACCAAAAAGTGAGAGATAACCTCATAAGAGGATCATCGGAAAGCCCCTCGTGTCTAAGATGAGCTGAGTTGAAGACCATGGCTATTTGAGAAGCAAAGGATAATTGCATGAGGACCCTCCGAAGACCCACGGCAAAGCTAATGCAATCTATGAACCTAAGACAAGCTGAACAAAACATTTAACCATCCAAGGAACAAGAATAAACCATAGATGGGGAATCTCAAAAGTCTAGAGCATTGGCAACGCCAATCCGAACTGACCTAAAGCTATCCTTCATCTTGATGATCCAAGCTAGACACCTTGGAGAGTTGCATGGGGAACCCACAACAAGCTTGGAGCTACAACCCGAGCAGAACCCAAACTTTGCCAATAATGGACAAGCTCAAAAAGAAAGTTTGGACGATTTGACTCCGACAACCTGACCTCCAAGCTTAAAGAAATTGTACCATGATCTCATCGGCTTATAATTGTCAAAGGTAGTAGGTCAATTCATCTTACAAATTCATAAATCCAAGAATTGAAGCTTGCAAGCTTTTTTCACTTAAAGTTAGGAAGGCTGACTACAAAATGTACTCGATAACAACCAAGCTGATCTCACATGATAATCAAAAAAAAAAAAAGACAAGATTATGCCTCAGGAGGAATGGCAGCATCTTCGGATTGGGAGACAACTTCATCGGTGGCAGGAACGGGCTCAAAAGCAACCTTCTCAACACAAAGCTCAATGCAGAAGGCCCCAAACTCTTCAAGGGTAGGGAGGGCTATGCCATCAAAGCCCACTTCATCCAAGAGGTCCTCCCAGGAGAAGGCTGACTTCACTGCGAAATCCTGCATCCTCAAACTCCAAGAGTGTCAGGCCAAGGTCGTGGAGAGCTTCCTCAACCGAGGATGATAAAGGTTCACTTTATTAAGCCCGATTGCACCACATGTTTGTCATAAATGCTAGGAGCCAGTCTGACCTATCAATGACCTTGATAAGTTCATACTCTCTTCATCCAAGCTCTCTTAGCTCGGACTCAACAGTGAGAGATATCTGATATAGAAAAAAAAATATACCCCAGCCGATATCGAAGAAAAAGCTATCTCGGATGAGGCTCATCTACCTTATTGATGCCAATCCGAAGTATTTCCATAACAATCTCAAGTCGACATTTTTGACAAGGATTCAACTCAATATGTTACCTTATCTATCCATGGCTGAAGATATCCCGAGATCTCTAGTAACGGTTGGCAACGAACTGATAAGACAGGGTACAATGAAGATATTTTGCTAGATAAGGCATGAATAATGACTCGATTCTCCTTTCTCCTTATGAAATCTCACCCTCTATCTATAAATAGAGGCCAAATGGGATGCCAGTTCTCTGATTTCTGATTCTAGAATTGAACGGTTTTCATCGATGCCACCTTTGATCAGGAACTTAATTTATAGGAACTGTTGTCACTGCTCAGCAGCCATCACTCTCTTTCGTTCGAGCCACCCCAAGCCAGAAGTCCTATAGCTACAGAATGCATGCCGTGCATAATATTAAAAACCTATTTCTTTTAAAAAGTTGGACTAGTGTGATCCCTCTGAAGAGATTTTTCTTAGCTTAACTGGACTTTTTTTTTTTATTTTTGTAACTGTTTGTAACAAAAATTAATACTCTACTTACCATCTATTCAAATATATAGGGCAAATTCCCATCCAGGATGCAAAACAAAGGGAATCATGGATCTATCGCTAGAGAGATACCAAATATTTCAAACACAAAGAAAAAATTAATAATTTTGATACACACAATGCTATGCTCAGATATCACTAGTTATTTCGTGATAATTCTATCTTCATCATGGTTTCAAACAGAATACCGGGATTGCAAGCTGTGTACTTATTTGGATGACATGATACGGTTTAAAGTTAAAACACAAAGATACGAGTTTTTTCTTCTTATTAAAAATAGGAAAAAGAAAACAGTCCCAAGTCGTCCTATGTTTCAGAGAAGTTCCTCATCCGTCCGTTGCATTTGATAAGGTGACAGAATTTGCGACCCATGGCTTCGACTAGATGTATGTCCAGCAAAATTGGTAACCCTTAGAATTTTTCTGCGTCATTATATTATTAGAATAACAAGTCCCCAGGGCAAAATATAAAACCCTAAAATTATTATTAAAAAAAAAAAGCGCCATGAGAAAATTCGAGGGAGCGATAAGTACAACTACAACAGTAAATTTATGTATCGGCAGAAGGAGGAGGGAACATGGTCGGTTACCTGGACGGCGGCAGCAGCAGCAGCAGCAGCAGCAGTGAGGATGACGAGGAGGTCGGCGGCGTAGGCGAGGAGCTTAGAAAGAAGCTTGGAAGCGGAGTGACCGGGCCCTCTTCTTGGGATTCGGAGACGGCGATGAGGGGTTGGTCGCAGGCGGAGGAGGTGCGTTGTTTGCTCCGCTTGATACGATCCAGGTTCCATTCCAGCTTGCAGAGGTATGCCTGCTTGAACGAGTCCCGGATCTTTAGGCTCGGCCACAGATGCATCTCCTAACTTTTACCCGCAGAGAGGAAGAAGAGAGTAGAAGGGTACCGTGAAGGGACGGAGCTCCGAATCTTGTAGTTCGATTGATTTTGGCTAATTTCATTCGTTTATTCCGACTGATTCGATGTTTTGACAGGATTGGAATGGGAAAGATCACAGCGAAGTAATTACAAGGATGGATGGTCGGATGGGGTGGGAGTGCTCACGTGCGGTGCACGGACGTACTGGATGTTGGCGTTGACATCAAAGAATTAAACTCCTCGTTTATCGGGGGCAGGGCGAGCCTCCTGAATTGTTTAGATGCGTCTCATATATTTTAGGATATAGTCCCGTTGATTCTAACCAAGACAAGGCATGGTATAACAATATATATCATTCTGATTGATGAATGAATTTTTGAGTCCTTCTTCTTGATCCATCAAGAATCAATCGATTATTCCTGAATTTTTATAATTAAAATTACGAACAATCCAAGAAAAAAAATCCTATCTAACATTTTGCGGATGTATCATCTTTTTGCATTTTTTTAACATGATCTTCCTTAAATTGGTTATAATCAATGATTTGTCATCCAAATTACTTCCGAACTCTTAACAATTTCACAGCATTATTAAAAAAAAAAAAAAAAATTCAGGTGGTGCCGCACTGGATGACCGTGTCTACAGCGCGGTTCCGGTTGACTCCAGATTAAAAACACACGAGTTTAAGCAAAAGCGCTTGACTTGTCGAGCACTTCACTACCATTACACCCAATCCACACCGCTTAACTGGCTTAGCTTCTACATAGCTGACTTAAGATGTTAAATCCACAAGCACGGGCAGGAGGTTTCAACCGTGATGATACAAGGCCCATCGCAGGAGGGATGCCGGTGCTGCTTGCAAAGATTACCAGTCCTCCATAACAAACTTCAAAAATCGTTCAATGTGCTTATATTATTAAACTGCGTCGTGCTGGACCAAGGTATGAGCCCGACTGATGTTGGCCCGACGCTTGGCCACGACATAAGATACTCCCATGGCCACGAGCACCACGAACACGAGCCCAAACACCACCGCCGCCACCCCGCCGGCCCCAACGCCCCCTTGGCTCGGCGGGGCCGACCGCAGGCTCGCCACCACCTGCTCCGCCCTCGCCTTCGAAGACGTTGCCCCCGCAAACGACGACACCAGTAGCAGTGGAGCTTCCGCCGGTGGCGAGCACTTCGGGTGGAAGAACTCGAAGGCCGAGGGGGGGAACGACATGGGCTTCTCGAAGACCAGACCGTGTGGGGCGCGAGGCTGTGGCACCATCGGATGTAGTTGGGCGTGCGCCAAGGAAAACAAGAGCAGAGAAGAGAAGACGACAGAGGCGGCCATCGATCTCTTCCTGTGCTCGGAGGTTTTAAGGGTGAGTCTCTTCGGGGAAGTGAAGTGGTTTATATATATAAACGTATATATACGAGATGGAAAAAAGAGAGAGGCTGGTTGCTTTGCTTGGCGTGGAATTTTTTGATGGCACGGGAAAAGGAGAGCAGAATGATGATCCTTCTGGAAATGTTAGCAGGACTTGCTCGAAAATCAAGAACAAAAAAGGGGAAACAAAACGTTAGCTGGTTATAAATATGATAGGACTCTTTCTCTCTCCCTCAAAAAAAAAAAAAAGAGGTTGCATCGTTTTATCAAATAATTGGGTTGTCGATCACCACTCTTTTTTATTTGCATAGGTGCTGTACTTTGTTTTTCAAGATCATCTATTATGATGTAAGTATGTTGTTGTTGATGACTGCCCAGCAAAAGAGAGAGTCTAATGCTCAAGATCAACTGGTTACTTTCCAAATTATTTTTTTAGAAACCATTAAACATTCTCTTCTAAACCAGTTTTGCTTGCCGAAGTACTCTGACTCGTACAAGCATATTGAGTAGTGAAAATAGCTCAAAATTGTGAACTGCTTTGTTTAAACTTGTAAGATTTACGCCTATTTGCATATTTTTAACTTACCCCAATATGATTGGTTCTGATTTAGAACAATTAGCGGAATGCCTTGGTTCTTTATCTCGTTTATGATGCGAGAACTTCAATTTGCCGAGTTTTTAAATATGAAAAGAAAAGTAAAGTAAACGATACACCAGAACCATGAATAAGAAGGGATAAATCAACTTTTGCTTAATAAGAATTCATACAGGAACTCGACTTTCATCCAATCTGATTTCAAGCTTCTTTGATACACCAAAATTAAGGCACATTAAAATAAGTCAAACCTCCACTTCCGAGAATAACCCTAGTGCTAAATAAGGGATAAATAGTCAGTTTGGTGCACACGTTATGGTAGAATGCTGTAATGTTGTAACAGAGAGTTCAAATGAAATCTTCTTAATGACTACCTTATTTTAGTAATAACCATCAGTCATCAAAATGGCCGGCACCATTATTGGAATTGACAATTGGTATAGTTTAAGTTGAAGTATATTAGTCCATATTTCAATGTAAATATTACACATTTAGACAATTAATATGAAATAAGTTTATTTATTTGCAAAGAGGATGCGATCAAATAATCCAGTAAATTACCATTATAAAAGGTCATCACGTTTTCGAATAAATTCATTATTATAGCTTGCGTGCTACGTTTGCATGAGAAGGGGCACCTTTGGCAATGTACATGGTACTGGCCCATGTACAGAGTGGGCGTTGCTTCTTCAATAAGCAAAGGCTAAGCCGTGAAGTATATAACAAAGAAATGCAGCAGCCTACCCCTTTTCTAATCCTTATCCCTGCATGATTGCAAAGAACCAGCGCATGCGGAGGGTGAATCAATGCATGCCAAAAAATATTAAAGCATGTCACGCCCTCCCGGTTTCTCTCTCTACTTTTCGTAAGCCTCTCTTACTTCTTCACGCCTTGTAGAGCCCAACAACGGGACCAATCGGATGAAACGGGACGTTGCAGTTAATAAGTTTGGGCGCCCCTCACAAGAACGGCCACTCTTTAATTAAATGGAACTGGCCCCGTTTGCTGGAAAGATTATTGATCGAACCAGTATCATTTTTGGATCACTTCAATCAATGCTCGACATGTCCCAGTTTTTTTTTTCAAAAAAAAAAAAAAAAAAAAATCCGACGATAAAACAGAGGAGGAGATCATAATCAATCACGATTTTCATTGCATTTGGGTCATAACTCGGTTTTGTCGAGAGTCCGAGATAAGAGTCAGCAAGCCCTCTGTTGATGACCGATAACGGCCGATCTACAAACCAATCCCGAGCTATTCATTTCGTCGCCATTTTTTTATTGGTGTAGTCGAAGCCCGTGCCGTCGGCAAACAGGACAACAAGAGAAGACAAAGGGATGTTGGCTCCGAACCAAACTAAAAACCAGTCCCAAGTGCTTGACATGGTGCTCTCCCGGATGGGGTCTCTCTCCATGCCTCGTTGATTGTCCTCTAGTTAAGGGTCTAGGGCAAATTCAGCGAGCCCTACTACCAAAGGCTGATGCTGGATCCGCCGCCGCCAAGCACCTCGCTAGTTGATCTATAGCTCCGAACTACCCCGAGTGTTTTTCGTAGGCCTCTCGTGATCCGCGTCTTAACACACTTACATTACAACCCAAACGCAACCAAAATCAAGATTGATTGCAATCTCTCTTTCCATTGCCAATTTTTTTCCATCATTAAATCTACGACATTTTGAGCCTTGATTGAACTAGTCCAAAAATGATGCGATGGACTTGACTCATCCAATATTTTTTTTTTTGTATTTGATGGGTTTAAAAGATTAGTTAGCATGTCAAAACATATCTGGCACTTTAGATTTTTTTTTTTTCTTTTCTGAATATGGTGATTGTTTACATACATTCAAATATGAGATTTTCGCCATTAGGGCATTGGATTAATATTTGAGTTCATATTATCTTCAATTTGACCTTAAATAGGAGAAGGCCACCCCCTCGATAACAGTCATCTGTACTCTCGCATGGTAGTTATGATTTGAGCATGCATTAATTTTGATTTGTAAAGTCCCTATTATTTCTAGGCAATGGAAGACTAAAATTCTATGAGTTAATGCATGTTTAAATACTAACCAATAAGGCTGAAATAGTGAAACCGGATCGGAAATCAGTGTATCCATATCCATGCTTATTTTTATTTGATAAATACAAATATGGATACATATATTAATTAAATATAAAAATTTATATTCATATTTATTTTAATCGGATATGGATGTAAATGGAATATTGAAAATATGAATACAAATATGGATATAAATCAGATAATTAAACTATATGATTATAAAATCAAAAATATTATTAATTTAATGATAAATCAAATTAATAGTAATTAATATACCTACATATTTTTTAAAAAAATTAATGAATAATGTTGCCGTCTAAATCGCCGTGGCCTGTAGCTGAAGAGGACCTCGGATCATGCCCTTGTCACTCCGGACCCGCATGTGCACCTGGACTTGCAAAACAGAGGAGACCCAGGCCGGTGATCCTGGCGTAAATACTCCGACGCTCAAGTTAGTGACGACCAGGGGAACAGATTCTCCTGGTCGAGCCTCGTAGATGGACTCCACGTTAGAAGGGGAAAGAAATATGCTGGAAGAATGTAGATGAGCCGTGAGCAGAGCAGGAAAAGTGGTGACGGAGGAGAAGTTTGGCGAAAGTGATGTGTTCGTCGAGACCCACAGGGTGGATCTCCGATAGCCTCAGTTTCTCAATTTTTTCTCCTGTGTGCCACCCTTCTTGGCCGTTCGCTTGCCTCACATTTTGCTTGCTTGCCTTCTGGAACCTTGGAGATCTCCTTTTGAGCTAGGATGGCTATCAAGGGCCTACCTTGAAATCTTCCCTTGCTCACAGGCACGTGCGACGGAGTTTCATGCCATAGACGAGATGCATTTCCTCATTTGTGATATGAAACCTATCATGTGCTATGACATTTTTTTCAGTCGCTCCATTTCGGGTAGCTTGGTAGAGCCTCGATCGAGGGGCAGCCTTCCCCTGGATTTGAATTTTCTGGGCTGACTTCCTCTTTCGGGTGATGCAGATGGTTGGTAAGGAATGCAGCACCTCGATCGGGGGACCCTTTTCTTTTGGTATAAGTGGTAGTTGGGACCATTATTGCAACCCGGCAGGCACTTTTTCATGGTCCTTGGGTGGCGGATCGTCACCCAAGGAGAGCGGCGACGTCCCTCGGGAGCTGGTCCCCTCATTTGAGGTGGGGCTGAGTCGGAAGGCAGAGCTCGACTTCGGCCGAGGCATCTCGACCTCGTGGGAGCCAGCCTGGAGAAGGAGTCCGAAGACAGGCGGAGCTCGACTTCGACCACAGCATCTCAACCTCGCGGGAGCCAACCTGGCGAAGGAGTTCGAAGAGGCGGAGCTCAACTTCGACCATGGCGTCTCGACCTAGCGAGAGCTAGCCTTACGAAGGAGTCCGAAGAGGCGAAGCTCGACTTCGGCCACAGCGTCTCGACCCTAAGAGAGCTGCCTGGCAAATAAGTCTAAGAGAAAATTTGACGTGGCAGCTTCATCCGACGTGGCGTCTGACTGGGTCTAATATGGATTACACGTCAGCGATTCTGCCACATCATTTGTCCCCACTCCCAAGTCCCATTGGTGCACGGTGCTCGGGGCAAATGGAGTAAATGCAATGCTGACGTGGAAAGACCAAAATCCTGTGCCATAATTGCCATGATCGCCGGTGCCTCGAGGGATGGACCTCCGAGCTAAAGAAAGCGGCGACACGTGGAGCTATCCAAGGAGGCATTATTGCTGATGCAGAATTCGAAGAGGTAGTGGGCAGAATGGAGCGTCGCCCCTGCCGATCGCTGACACGTGAAGCGAATCCAACGGCGGTGATGGACAGTTATGGCCCAGTCACTTTGAAAGGAAACAGAGTTTCTCTTTCAAAAAATTTTCATGCCCGCAAGCAAACCGGAGAGTCCCCTTCTCCCCCCCAGTCATCCTTTTCCTCCAAAGGCAACCAGGTTCGTCCACTCTTTGCTCTTCTTCTTCTGTGGGCCGGGTAGAGTCTCTGCTAGGACCTTCTTGAACCTTGTCGGTTCCCCTCCTTTGTCTTCCTTTGGAAATGTTTCGTTGGGGTCGGAACTTCCGTCCTTCGACTAACCCTGACGAGGCTGGGCCTTCTCGGTTGAGGATGCCTTCTTCTTCTTTTGACGATGAGGAAGAGGTGCGCTTCGAGCTTTCGAGGAGGCCTCGCAACATGGGAATAGTCATTGGGTCGCCCAGGGTTCGTCCCCCGCCTCCTCCTCCTGAACCTTCTCCAGAACCTCCACAGTTGACAGGTCCCGGTGGTATCGCCTTGGTGATAACCGGCGAGGATCTTGCAACAATCCGGGATATCTACAGTATTCTAGACTCTGTCCAGCTCTCGGTTCCACGACAGAGGGAACGGGTCACCGCCAGTGGCCCGGCCGGATAGCTCTGTATGAGGAGACCCTTGCGGGGGGCCTCCATTTCCTTTTCATCCTTTCTTTCTTTCTGTCCTCAGCTAATATCATCTGGTTCCGGCACAGCTAGTTTCAAACGCAGTCCGGACCATCTTCTGTTTCATCATCTTGTGTCACTTCCACAGGATCGTTGCCTGTTTCTCCGTCTTCAGGATCTTCTTCAACCTGAAGCGCCACCCGTCTGAGGACGGGTGGTGGTTCATCTCTCCCCGCCATAAGGGCATAAAATTTGAGCTCCCCTCTTCCATCAAGGGATGGAAGAGCAAATACTTTTTTGCTTCGGTTGGAGGGGTTGACTAGGTTTGGAGCGACCCGGATGGATCCCGAACCGAAATGCCACTATCGAGGTGGCTAATCGGGAGTTGTACGACCAGATTTGCACCGACCAGATTCCGTCTCTTGAGGTTCTGCTGACGGAGCAGAACCTCCATGAAGCCGAAGTCGGCCCAACGGTGAGTTCGGCATGGCCTTCACCTGTTTTTGCTTCTTCTCAGTCATCTTGACTTCGAAGCTAACCATGTCTTCTCTGCGTGCAGGCATGAAGTACTCTGTTGAAGACCTTCTCGCCCTCTCCAGGAAGAGGGGTCCGCTGACGGGGATTAGAGAGTCCCCATAGAAGAGGACCCGGTAAGAGGAGAACGCGCGGGCTGCATCCGCCATGCCGATGAAGAGCCGAGGAGGGGAGGGGTCGAGCCCATCCCCGAGCCATCGAGGCAGCAAGCCCCGGCCCCAGTCCGGGAGCCAGAGGTGGTGGTCTGGGCCAGGGCCGCTGTTGCTGTGGAGCCTCCATTGCCCAAGGTCGTCGAGGTGGAGACCGAAGAGGAGCAGGAGAGGGTAGAGCCGCTGTCCGTGGCACCATCCGAGGTGGTGCCAAACCCCCATCATGCCTCCAACGCCTCCTCGATCGGAGGAGGGGGTGATGCCACATCTATGGCTTTGAAGAAGGGGAAGGACCATCACAGGCTGCCATTTGAAGTGGCGCCGAACTCCTCATTGGTTCGAGATCCAGAGCTCACTGAACTAATGATGGACTTTGCAGTCCAGTCGCGTGATCGGCGGGATAAGGCGGGGAAGCTCCTTGGCCACACCATTCGAAGCACATTCCCCCAACTATTCTCAGTAAGAACTCCTTTCCTTCTATCCATTCTCTTCTTTTTCTTGTTTGCTTCTCTTTATTCTGTGACTGACATTTTCTTTGTGATAGCTCGATGCTAAGCTCCTACTGATCCGGGACTACTGCAGGCAATGGGCAAGGAGGGATCAGCAGCAGTCATCGGAACTCGAATCTTTAAAGGTCGAGGTCAAACTGCAGACTGACGCCGCTTGGGAGTCCGAGCGAAAAAATAAAGGGCTGAGGGGCGAAGTTGCAGGCGCCAAAAAGCACATCAAGGAGCTAGAGGAGTCCTTGGACCAAGAGAGAGATCGGTCCAAGAGCCGAACCAAGGAGCTCCGGGCCAAGGAGGCCAGGGCAAAGGAGCTCAAGGTCGAGGTGGCCCAGGAGAAGGAGCTGGCTCAAATGCTCCGAGGCCAACTCGAGGCAGCAAAGCAGTGGGCGGCAGCCGCCGAGAAGAGGATTGCAGTGGTGGAAGAGAAGACCGCTACCACCGAAAAGGAGATTGCGGTGGTGGAAGCAAAGACTGCTGCCATCGAGAAGGAGGCTGCGGCGGCCACCGAGCGGGTGGAGGCCGAAGAGGGAGGCCACCGAGGCGA
Source organism: Areca catechu (assembly GCA_021397845.1). Classification (NCBI taxonomy): domain Eukaryota; kingdom Viridiplantae; phylum Streptophyta; class Magnoliopsida; order Arecales; family Arecaceae; genus Areca; species Areca catechu. The sequence goes on along the minus strand of CM038038.1, from coordinate 135,031,690 downwards.
TCTCGCAGTACAAAGCCTCGAAGCTGAGTTCCATGAAATCGCTACGGACTCCTTCTTTAAGGGATTCATGTATTGCCGATCAAAGGTGGAAGGCCTCATCCTGGACAAGAACTGAGTAGGCTCCGCCTCCCTATTGGTCTGCCAGACAGCCCAGCACCAGACCTGGCTGAGGTGGAAGAACCAGCGACCGCCGCCGATGAAGATACCGTCAACAAGGCTTCGCCTAAGGAGGTCCCCGAGAATGATGCCCCAACTGTGCACTGGCCCAGGAAGGAGCCGACCAAGTAGGGGTACTTGTATTTTATTTCTCTACTTTTTTTTCTTTCTTTTAGTTCGGGCCACCCGATCTATTAGGGGCCCAGAGAAGATGATGTAAAGACTTTAACTCCTATCAATGAAGCTTCATTTCTTTCATCGACTTGCATTATCTTTTGCATTACTGACTCTTTAGCAATCTTCCTTCCTCTGCTTCTCTACTGATCATGTTCATGTCTTCTACTGAGGCATCTCGCCTAAAGGACCTAAGTCCCTAGGCTCTTTCCTGCTGAGCTCCAGGTACACGAGTCAGCTAGAAGGGAAGTCCTTTGACTTGCTGATTCATTCACACCTTGCGGGCGAAGTGGTGTACTACTTCGAAAGAGGTGTATTCGACCTCGGATGGGATCACCTCCAAGCAAGCACGATGCAAAGGGGCCTGGATGCTGTGGCTAGAGGGACTACCAGGCGCCGGGCTTTGAAAGTTTCAGGGCTGGAGAGTGCCGGGCTTCAAGAGTTTTCGGACTTGAGAGCTGGTCTTCAAGAGTTTCCGGGCTTGAGTGCCGAGCTTTAGGAATTTTCTGGCTTGAGTGCCCGCTTCAGGAGTTTCCGGGCTTGAGTGCCGAGCTTCAAGAATTTTCGGGCTTAAGTGCCGGACCTGGGGTCAGACAATGGATCCCTGCGAGGTAAAGGTGATTTGCACAAAAAGGATCTTTATTATTAATGGAGGAAGGCCTTACATTATTGGTAATACATTCTTAGATTGTTGGCATTCCAAGCACGTGGGAATCTGGTACCGTCCAGTTCCACCAGGTAGTGGCTCCGCTGGGGAGAGCTTCCACCACCTTGTACGGGCCCTCCCAGTTCGAGGAGAGCTTGCCGCACTCCCGAGGTTGCGATACTTCAGCTCGGCATAGTACCAGATTGCCTGGGCGGAAGATCTTCGGCCTCACCCGTGCGTTGTAATACTGAGCCACGCGCTAGCGATAGGCCACCATCCAGAGTCGAGCCTTGTCTTTGGTTTCCTCAAGGAGATCCAAGTTGAGAAGGAGGCAAGCCAGATTTTCTGCTTCGTTATACTGCTCCACCCGCAGCGTGGATATGCCGAGCTCGACAGGGACAATGGTTTCAGCACCGAAGACGAGGCTGAAAGGTGTTTCATTCGTGGCCATCCTAGGAGCGGTGTGGTAGGCCCAAAGAATGCTAGGGAATTCTACAGCCCACCTTCCCTTAGCCTGATCCAACCTAGTCCGGAGTCCCTGGAGGATTGTCCGGTTGGTCACCTCAGCTTCCCCATTAGTCTGAGTGTGAGCCCCCGAGATGAAGCGATGGTGGATGCCGAGGTCAATATCGAAGTTTCGAATTCCCGATTGTCGAATTACCATCCATTATCGGTGATGATACTATGGGGAAGTCTGAAACGACAGATGATCGACTTCTAGAAGAACTAGCGGATCTTGGCTTCGGTGATCCGTGCTAGTGGCTCTGTCTCTTTCCATTTGGTGAAGTAGTCGATAGCCACTATTAGGAACTTACGCTGCCCAGGAGCAGGAGGGAATAGACCGAGGATGTCTATCCCCCACTGGGCAAACGGCCAAGGTGCAGAGAGTTGGAAGAGTGGTGCCACGGGCTGACGTTGTATGTGAGCATGGCGCTGGCAGCAGTCGCACTTTCTCACGAAGTCAACGGCATCCTCCCTCATCGTCTCCCAGTAGTATCCTTGATGGAGGGCTTTGTATGCTAGTGTCCTCCTTCCGACATGATTCTTGCAGAGGCCCTCGTGTATTTCTTGGAGTATGAAGGCTGCTTCTGCGAGTCTCAAGAACTTCAGGAGCAGATGGGAGTAGGACCTGCGATAGAGCTGTCCGTCCATCAGGACAAATTGCGCGGCCTTCTTCTTGATGAGGCCGGCCTCAGTCCGATCTTTTGGTAGGGTGCCATCGATGATGTATCTGATGTACCAGTCCATCCAGCTGAGCTCCAGGGTGACTTGCTGGACTTCTCCGGAGGCTTCATAGCTTGGACTTTCTAGGTACTCTATGTGGGTACATCCTAGTGACGAGTCCGACAGGGTCACGAGCCTTGATAGAGTGTCGATGCGAGCATTCTCTCCACGAGGGATGTGGAAGATGCTGAAGCGCCGGAAACCCATCGTACTTGAACGGACCCGCTCGAGATACTTCATCATCTGGGGATCCCGAGCCTCATACTCGCCCGAGACCTGCCCCGCCACCAACTAGGAGTCGGTGAAGACTTTCAGGTTTGGTACACCCAGCTCGCGGGAGACTTTGAGTCCCGGGAGGAGTGCTTCATACTCTGCCTGATTGTTGGTTGCTGCAAACCTGAAGCGAAACGCACATTCAGCCACGACCCCATCCCTGTTGGCGAGGATGAGTCATGCTTCGCTCCCTCCTGAGTTGGACGCGCCGTCCACGTGGAGGACCCTTGTATCCTCCTCGGTAATGGGCTCCAGCTGGGGTGCCATGGTCGAGATGGTCTCTTTGGGCTCCTCGCTCATGCCAGCGCACTCGACCAGGAAGTTGGCCAGCACTTAGACTTTCTGGGATGGCCTTGGTCAGTATAGGATGTCGAACTCGCTCAGCGTCAGAGACCATTTAGCCAAACACCCAGATGTTTCGGAGCGGCTGAGTATGGCCCTTAATGGCTGGTCCATCATGATCGCAATAGGATGCGCTTGAAAGTATGGCCTGAGGTGCTTGGTAGACATTATTAAAGAAAGAATTAACTTTTCTGAGTGGGTGTACCTGATCTCCGCATCCCGAAGGATTTTGCTAGCATAGTACACCGACTTCTAGGATCTATCCTCATCTGTGCGAACAAGGACCGAGCTGACAGTCCCTAGGGTGACCGCCAGATATAGTAGGAGCTTTTCTCCTTCCTCTGGCCTGGAGAGTAGTGGCGGGGATGCCAGGAACTTCTTTAACTCCTCGAAGGCTATTTTGCATTCTTTGGTCCAGGCAAAGTCGTGCACTTTGCGCAGCGCCTTGAAAAGGGTAAACAGCGATTGCCGACCTTGAGATGAACCTGCTCAGGGCTGTAACCCGGCCTGTCAGGTGCTGAACCTGCTTCTTCGAGATAGGATGCTCCATGTCGACGATTGCTTGGACCTTCTCCGGATTCGCCTCGATGCCCCTTTAGGTAACCATGAATCCAAGGAACTTTCCTGCTGCTACACCGAATGTACACTTTACTGGGTTCAGCTTCATCTTGTATGTCCGGAGGTTGTGAAAAGCCTCTGCTAGGTCTGCGACGTGATTTGACTTCGGCTTGCTCATGACGAGCATGTCGTCCACGTACACTTGCATGTTTCTTCCAATTTAGTCCTTGAAGACCTGGTTGACCAGCTACTAGTATGTGGCGCCAGCATTCTTCAAGCCAAAAGGCATCATCCGGTAGCAGTACTCCCTCGGTCGGTGATGAAGGCAGTGTGCTTATCGTCCTCCCGATGAATCCAGATCTGATTATATCCGGAGAATGCATCCATGAAGGAGAGTAAGTGGTGCCCTAAGGTGGCGTCTACCAGTTGGTCAATCTTCGGCAAAGGGAAAGCTGTCCTTCGGACAAGCCTAGTTAAGATCGGTGTAATCCATGCAGATCCTCCATTTTCCATTGCTTTTCTTTACCATGACTACATTCGCCAGCTAGCTGGGATACTGCACTTCACGGACAAAGCCGGCTACGAGGAGCTTGTCCACCTCCTCGTTGATCGCCCGTTGCCTCTCAGGGACGAAGGTTCTCTTCTTCTGCCGGACCGGGCGACACTTTAGATCAATGCTCAACTTATGGCTGATGACGTCGGGGGGAATCCCCAGCATATCCGCTACTGTCCAAGCGAACATGTCTGCATTCGCTCGAAGGAACTCTAACAGGTAGGCCCGCTCCTCCTCTTGCAATTAGGCCCCAATTTGCATCATTTTTGCCGGGTCGGCTTCGAGTGGGTATGACAGCAGAAGCTCGATTGGGCCACCCCTGGGATCTTCCACCCTTTGGTCGAGGTCGTCGGCACTGAGATCTTCCTCGGAGCTGCTTGCCCCAAAGATGGCTTGGAGGCAGTGTTGGATCGATTGAGGTACCCCCCTCAAATTTCCAGCACCGTACGGAGTAGGAAACGACACTAGTAGCCTTTTGGTGGAGATGACCGCGTCGAGCAGATTGAGCCCGGGATGGCCAAGGATCACGTTGTAGGTCGAAGGAAGCTTTACAACAGTGAAGGTCATCATAATGGTGCTCTGCCGAGGTGGAATCCCGGTAGTAACAGGGAGAGTGATTTCTCCTTCAACTCCCATAGAGTCCCCTGTGAAACCGACCAGGGGAGTGTGCACAGGTTTAAGTTGAGCAGAGGATAGATTCATCCTGGAGAAAGCATCGTAGAAAAGGACATCAGTCGAACTTTCACTATCGACCATAATCCATTTTACAGGATGCTTTGCAATCGTCATCTCGATGACCACTACATCATTATTTATATTTTTAACCACAGATTCTCTTTCCCTCATAAAGGGGAGTACATTTTCAGGACCCTCTCCTCCCGGGCCCTCTTGGGGGCATGCTCAATTCCCCAACAGATCATTCCCACAGGCTTCTCGGTGGTCCGGTTGTCGACTACAGGGATCGGAAGGAGAGCAGCGAGCGCCTGAGGTTTAGCTGGGGTCATGCCCCCCACGAACCTTCCAAGGTAACCCTTTCTTATGAGGTCTTCAATCTCTCTTTTGAGGTGATAGCTTTCCTCGGTGTCGTGGTCGTGGTCGTGATGGAACTGGCAGTACTTCATCTTATCATGACCATTAGACGACCTCGAGGGGGGTGGGCGATGCAGGTAGCGCTCGCCCTCGATCTCCATGAGGATCTTCATCCTCAGAGCAAGGAGAGGTGTGTATCTTTCTCCTGTGTGCCACCCTTCTTGCCCGTTCGCTTGCCTTACATTTTGCTTGCTTACCTTCTGGAACCTTGGAGAACTCCTTTTGAACTAGGATGGCTGCCAAAGGCCTACCTTGGGATCCTTCCCTCGCTCACAGGTGCATGCGGTGGTATTTCATGCCGTGGACGGGATGCCTTTCCTTATTTGTGATATGGAACCTACCGTGCACTTTGACATTCTTTCCGGTCGCTCCATTTCGGGTAGCCTGGTAGAACCTCGATTGGGGGTCAGCCACCCCCTGGATTTAAATCTTCTAGGCTGACTTCCTCTTCTGGGTGGTACAGATGGTTGGTAGGGAATGCAATGCCTCGATCGGGAGATCCTTTACTTTTCAGCGTAAGTAGAAGCTGGGACCATTATTGTAGCCCGGCAGGCACTTTTTCGTGGTCCTTGGGTGGCGGATCACCACCCAAGGAGAGCAGTGATGTCCCTCGAGACCTAGTCCTCTTGTCCGAGGTGGGGCTGAGCTAGAGAGGCGGAGCTCGACTTCGACCGAGACGTCTCGACCTCGCGGGAGCCAACCTGGCGAAGGAGTCCGAAGAGAGGCGGAGCTCGACTTCGGCCACGGCATCTCGACCTCATGGGAGCCAGCCTGGCGAAGGAGTCCGAAGAGGCGAAGCTCGACTTTGACCACAACGTCTCGACCTAGCGGGAGCCAGCCTGGCGAAGGAGTCCGAAGAGGCGGAGCTTGACTTCGGCCACAACGTCTCGACTCGAAGGGAGCCGCCTGGCGAAGGAGTCCGAAGAGAAAATCTGACGTGGCAGCTTCATCCGACGTGGCGTCTGATTGGGTCTAATATGGATTACACATCAGCGATTCTGCCACATCAAATATTATATAAAATTAAATAAGATTTCAAGCATAATCGAATATTCATATACGAATTGGACAGTTATCTATCCATATCCCTATCCATATTTCTTTTACAAATATGGATATGATACAGATATTAGTTAGATGCTCAAATTTATATCCATATAGATTCAGATACAAAATCGAATCTGGCAAGATATATTATCCATACTATTTTCATTCCTACTAACCAATTATATGATTGGTTCTACTTCTTCTTGATTTCTTTACTATTTATATTTATACGAGTATATCACTTGATTATTTGGATCAATTATAATTATATTAAATATAATTTTTAAATATTTTGTTTGATGTTCTGAATTTTGTTTTACCAATACAGAACAATTTTTCAAACAAAAATTGGGTGTGAATTCAAAAGAAAATGAGGTTAGAAAAGCCATGCGGAGTCTACCTAATTGCAACCGTTTTGAAAATCAAAAACTCTTTAATATTTAGGCCAAGGTACATGTAAACTTTTTATCATATTTTATTTTTGAAAGAATCATTTTTTTAAGGTAAAAAAAAAAATCAATAACATCAATTAAGAAGAATGTCTCCGTGGCAACATCATCTTCCAAGTCAACTTGCTCCAAAATGATCGAGGGATTTAAAGTTTCTACAACTTATATTTTCACTTACAAATTAAAGAAAATTTTATTTTCTAATGGGGTATTGCCCTACAAATAGTAACATGTGGTCAAAACGAGTGCCATGCTAGGCTTTGTATGCTATAATTAAAAAAAAAAAAACACTTGACCTAGGAGAGTCTTGAATCTTCATTTTTATTTTACTTTTCTACTTATCATTGCTAAAGATGAAAAAAATCAAACATTACAAGAAATTAGGTTATTAGTGACAATGGGTATAAGCCATCATGAATAAGCTATTTACCATCGGATATGCTATTAGCAACGTCCAGCCATCGCTAATAACCCGTCAAAAAAATCATTATCACTAATAGGCTTATTAGCGATGGTAAAAAATCCTTCACTGATAATTGGTATTAGCAATGATATTAGCAACGGTAAAAATACCATCACTAATAATATTTTTAGTTTTTTAATTAAAAATAATAAAAATATTAATAATTAAAAATGTTATCGCTAATTAAAGATCATTGCTAATAAGTATTACCAACGATAGCTTATTGTCACTGATGATATGTCAGGGTTTAGTAGTCCAGCATGGTAACCATGCTCCTATCCACCATAGACACGTATTAGCCAGTTCAAGTGCTGGGGTTTCCTCCCAATACATTACCATGTAGACATAGAGGTGCGTGCCCACCAATTTCCTACATGCACGTCAACTCCTATCGAGTCTGCTTTGTCCATCCAGCCATGCATGCTCCAGGTGCAACAGCCATTAATATTTATACCTGAGAGACATGCCATGCTAGCCACCACTCATTATCTCTCCAACCACTGCATGATCTCCTATTTTGAGTATGCCTGCAATAGCTAAAATATGCCAGCCATCATTTTTTATCCTTAGATGTCAAGTACATGTCTATAAATTAATTCCCGGTAGCTCTCCAAGTAAGTTGAAAGAAGGGCATGGTAAGGATACAAGAAGAAGAACAAGAAGAAACAACGGGATCAAAACCGAGGGAGAGAGAGCACACTCTTCTCAAGAGCCTTTTTCTTTCCACCATAAAGGGACCATCTTCTTGCTCTCACCCTGAGTGCACCATAAGCTCTCTGGATTGAGTCTTCCATAGCTCACAACTCAAATGAGATCCCTATAGGTCGATCACATATTTTTTAAGCTCCTCGCTCCTCCTTCACAGCTCCACTCATCTAAGTGCTATCCTTGGAGAAGTAGAACTCTTACATACTAAGATCCCCTTCTTTCATAGATTCCATTCTATCTCCCTCCTTCACTTCTCCAACCCCTGCACTCTTACTTCAAACCCAAAGGGAACTCCAAGCCCCCTCTATTTGCCTCTCCAGAAATTGACTTAAACACCACAAGGTCTGCCACCGAGAAATCACCCCCGGTGTGTAAAATTTTCTGATCTTCTCTATCTTACAGAACCGACACTCAACAATACGACTTTATGAGGCACTTGGCTTCACATCAGCAGCCAATCCTGCTCCAGCCTTGTCCGAGCCGAGCCTGAGTTAGCACCATCTCCAAGAAATCTACAATAGCTGATACCATCGGTAATAATTTTTTATTTTTTTTAAAAAAATCTAAAATTATATTTTTAAAACTAGTTTTTGTTATAACAACATACAATTATATTTTTTAAAACTTATTATAAGAAAAATAGCAATCAACTATCATAATTACAAATAAAAAAACTAATTATATTATATTAAAAGCATAAATTATATGATTTTATGAATCATCACTGCTTTACAAGTATCAAAAGTAAATACATAACATAAAAAAAATGTCAGATCCTATTCGTCGTCGTCCTCCTCTTCCTGCTCCTGTACATCCTCTCTAGCAACTAATGGATGAGATTCAAATATCCCAGCATCTTGAAATGAAAAAAATAAAATATTATTAATGAGTTTTAATACAAAAGCGTACATATCGATACAGAGGTATATATTTTGATATACTTCTTTGATTCTCGAACATCTTATTCTTATAAATTTCATTCAATAATATGGAGCTATTGACATTCCGGGTCATTGATTGGATGGTTAGATTAAATTTTTATCTCATAGATCTCATTTCCCGACTCAAGCCTAAATATGTAAAACTTATAAATATAAAAATTTAAAATAAATGAAATAATTTATTTATAGGCTTACCTGCTATGATGGCTATGATAATGAGACCAATTGATCATATTAATGCGGATCCCAAAGAATCTCAATAACCATATTGCAGATGGTGTCCTAAAAGCTTTGAGATCGCTGGGCAAAAGGATGGGTCAGAACATCCTCAACGTGTGCATCACCCTACATCTAAGTCATCGAGGCCTAAGATGAGAATGCTAAAGAGTAGCGAATTGGTGAAGGGTCGAAGCTGTGCCCAAATTCTCATGGTGACTGCTAGCTGGCTTACTGGGACGTGGTGGCATCGGAGCGTTAAGTAGAAATGCCTTTAGGTAGCATATGGAAACTCCACCCAATGTTTCTTCCAAGAACGGGTAGTGGCCCTCCTTCTAACGCTAATCTTTTGATGTTGCTTCCAGCTCAATCATCGAAGATCACTAGAGAGGTAGTGCTTAAAGGAGTACCTACAAGAAAGCCCTAGCTGGAGGATGCTCCAGCGAGAGTCCTTTGATGCTCAAGTCAGATGGCAGATAACAAAAGGAAGAAAGTAGAGTAAAGAAGGGAGATAAAAAGTATATATTATGTCGCATACCTTAAAGGCTCCCAGGAAACTTTTTTATATAGACAAGACGCAAGAGCATTTTTGGGATATAGAAATTCTCAACAAGTTTGGTAAGATGTAACGAGGTAATAGGTCCTATTAGTGGATTTGTCAGCAAATCATTCCATTTGCTTGAAATATATGCTTCCTATTAATCAAAACATTGTCTCTTTCACATTGTTAGTTGCATTTCTTAAGGTGACCGGGATGATGGCATAGAATGGATCACATTCCCCTTAATTGAGAGAATTTACTAGAGAATACAGGATATGACTTCTTGATTATGCTACTAAGTACATGGGAATAAGAATCGATTGATTTCTTCTTAGATTACCTAGAAGTATATTGCTATAGGATCTTGTCTTCTACTGGATACAAGAGTCCTAGATCATACTTGATCCTCCTGCCAAGTCGAGGGTTGACTAGGTCGAGGGTCTCGGGTGGCTATTTTAACCTATCCAAATGATAGCATGGCTTCTCTATGGAATGTGAGAAGAACCCTTACCGGGATCGAGGATTGATTGGGCCAATGAAGCCTGGTGGCACTACTCTATCCCACCTAGGGAATAGTCGATTTTGGATACCGAGATGAATCTGTTAGTGCTGAACCTTCAGGATGCCGAGGATGGGGGGTTAGCTCTCATATCAATATATATTCGCAAATATATGCATTTATATATATATCCTGGAAAATAGTTTTCAAGTACTTTGTTGAGCTGATACATCGATCATAGTAGTAAAAAAAATTAAAGTCAAATCTATTAATAAAAATTAGTACCATCCCTCTTATATTAGTGAATGAGTCACTACTGTATCCGGTCTAAATTAAGAGCTTATATATTCTTGTGGTAAGGATATGATTTTTATTTGTGCTTTAATGTCAGCAAATAATATAGTAGGCATGCTGGATAGAATTAAAAGATGATTTTTTTTTTTCCCGTAGAACTCATTGTTAAATCTTTAATGCTTATGTGTGTATGTTTTTTTTGCTAAACTGTGTCATCCCTCTCGTTTGTCAAAAATGATTAAACTCATTCATCATAAACTAAATTAATTTGACTATCTTATTTTTTTTGTAGCTATCATAATAAAGGAATCTAAGGTTTTTGAGATGTAGATACGCTGATGAAAGCTAAATCTTTTAAAAAATATGGATATAATCATAGATCATTTTTTATTTTATTTATTAAAAAATATTATTAGATATGCCACTTCAAGCCTCCCTCCCGATTGAGGCCCTTGAGAGTGGAGAACACGGAGGATGCATCGTGGAAAACATAGAAAAGATCAACTAAAAAAACAAAGGAAAGACAAAAAAAAATTAAAAGGTCAGAAGTTTTCCACCGTCTAAACTTTCCCATTTGGCCGCTCAAAGCCTCCCACCAGACCGAGACTCCTAAGGATGGAGAAACAGAGGAAGCACGGAGAAAACATATTAGAAAAATCATCGAAAACAAAGAAAAACGGAAAAAAAATTAAAAGGTAAGACCATTTCCAGCATAGATCGAATTTTTTTTCTTTTCGCTACCTTTTCTTTCCATTTCTTTCACCCGAGGAAGATTGGAGGGGTTTCTTTGGATCCAATTGGGTTTTGTCCGGTTGTTGTGGTGTGAGTTAGCCCTTGAGGTTTTGAGAGATAGAAGTACGATATTTTGTATTTTCGTAGGGTTAGGAGTTTTTCCATCGAAATAATTTTTTTTTTATAAAAAATAAAGAAGAGAAGTTAGATCTCGGGCGTGGTCACCCCTAGAAATGATTCTTCTTTATAGCTACAAGTTGGGCGAGGGGCTTTGAGAGTCCGACAGGGTTTGGTGGGCACGCTTGTGGTCGAGAGGGCTTCGAAAAAAAGAACAAAAAAAATAAAAGCATGGCATGTTTAGAGTTTGACACTTGGTGGGTTGGAGTCCCCTCGGCACTCTTTAATATAAAGTATGGATAGATAATGGGTTGGGCTGGAACTGGACTAGACCCGACCATATCTTTATTTAAATTTAGTTTAATAAAAAAATTTAAATTTCAGACCAGATTTAAACTTGACATATTTTAAAAATATCATATTCGAGTCCGGTCCAAACCTGATTAGATCGGTCCGAATCAAAGCTAGCTCAAATAAAAATCTGATCAACCCAAAAAATCACTAGCTAGTTAGAGCCACGGGGGCATGAGGGCACTAGGATCAAGGGAGGGAGATGGTGTCCGGGGGGCTGCAAGGTCGCATGGGGTGCATGGGACGTCGGGTGGGGCGCCGGGGCCAGGGGAGGGAGATCAGAGCCAAAGGGGCTGTGGGGTCACGCAGGAGGGGGGGCAAGGGGCATTGGGTATGGGGGCTGGAGCTGGAGCTAGGGAAGGGAGATCAAAGCTCGAGGGGGGCTGCAAGGTCGCATGGGGAGGCGGAGGCGTCAAGTGTAGGTGCCGAGGCCGGAAGAGGGAGATCAGAGCCGGAAAAGAGATCGGAGCTGGAGGGGGGCCACGATGTGCAACAAGGGGACGAGGGAGTTGGGTATGGGCACTGGGACTGAGAAAGAGAGATCAGAGCCGGGGGAGGGGGCTCAGAGCTGAAGGGGGCCATGGGGTCATATGGCGTCGGGTGCAGGTGCCAGGACTAAGGACGGAGATCGGAGCCGAGGGATGATGTCGAGTGGTAGGGGCGACGATCTCCTAGAAACGAGAGAGAGAACGGAGAGGGGAAAGCCTAAATGGGAGAGAGAACCTAAATACTCAGGGCTTGGGCCGGGTTTGGGTCTGGCCTATTTTGGGCCAGTTTCAGACCAGGCCGGGCCAGGTCAAAAGGATACTCGAGCTCAGCTCGAAAATTAAATGGATTCTATTATGAGACCTGAAGTCTTGCCCGATCTACTTGAAACCTGGCCTGAAGCCTGACCCAACCTCGGGCCAGCCCGACCCAATTCCAACCCTAATAGTGGGGCATGGGGTTTATTTAAGGCTTTAATGCCCATTTTACCCACAAACCAGCAAGGATAATTGTTAGGATACGTGGAGCATTTTCTTTCTAATATAAAAAACTCCAGAGCAACAAAGTTTACTTTACCATGATAAATGTTGAAAAATAATAATGACTTTAGTATGGACTGTTATTCTTACAAGTAGTATCAGACTATCAGGCATTCATGGGAGACCAAAATTTGAATTCAAATGGCTAAAATCTGAATTCAAGTCAACAAGTTTGAACTAGAATTTGAATTTATTTCGTTATACAGTGGGTGCAAGAATCATGAATCACATCGAGCCAACCATGGGCAAGATTGGTGAAGAGAATCAGCAGGCCAATTTGTGCTCCCTAAAGAATTTGGACGGCCCACTTCAAGATGTTCCACGTATTTATGAACATAAATGTAGCCCGGTCTAATTTTGCAAGTTATACTAAACCAATTCAAGAATATAATAAGATTTTGGATACAATCATCCAAACAGATCCTAAATTTATGTTGTTTTCTTAACAGTTTTCATTGTTTATAAGGAAGCTCAATCCTTAATGATGGTTCCAGTTTATATGTTAGTGAAACACATAACAGCATGATCACCTATCAATGAGGTAATCCACAGCCATCCTCTAATTGTTTTTAAAGTATCAAAAGCTTGCACCATGAGTGCTTCGATCCAGCTATAATATTTGATCTTCCCGTCTGTTCCTTCTTCCAACTCTCCAATTCCTCCGTAACTTTTCGATCCTTTTCCATATCCTGCTTGTATCGAAGTTGAAAATTTTGTTTTCGCACAGCTGACCAAAAACATCACTTTTGAAAAACCCAAATTAGTGAAAAATCTAAAGGTATGATGGTGGATGGATCATTTTCTATGTCATAAAAATTTCCTAGAACTCCAAGAAAATGGAAGCTCCACTGGCAAACAGACCATAAATCTAAACTACAATGACCGGAAGAGATTGGTTACAGTCCTTCAAGAATGGCTCACTGGTACTTTGTTTGAAGAGACACCTGGGCTGGTCTTTGAACATGGCATAGCTCTCATAAAGTCCGGAAAGCCTCAACAAACTTTCTTTGCTCAAAATTTCCAAGATAAAGCATATTATCCGAGAAAAAGCTTCAAATGCAAAAGGGGGCAATAGATTCTCTGAATATGTTTGCTTTTTCAAGGAAATATGTGATGAGTTGGCTGCAGTAGGAAATTTAATAAAATATCAAGACCAATTAAGTTTTTCTCTTCAATTAAAAACCTTGGCCCTGACTATGAATCTTTTGTCATGCCTGTTGGTGGTAGATGTATATGAACAATGACTACCTAATTAACAAGATCGAGTCTAGAGTTACACTTTATGTCCTTAAGATAATTTCTTCCCGCAATGGTGCTTACGGTTTTATGACAATTGTCTCACAGGATACAATGTTGTTCTTCTGGTGAAAGCAACACTACAATTCACCAGAAATTCGAACCAAGAATACTTTTCTCTCTTTGTATGCACATAGCTATACTCTGTTTTTAGAATATGCAAATGCCTAAGAGACTTACAATGCACTATAGCTATACTCTGTTATTCAGAGTATGCAAATGCCTAAGAGAACGAAGAAAAAACTGGATTGAATGGAATATAATGAATGAGGAATGAGGACCTATTTATAGCCTTAAGGTGCTCCTTGGAAACAACCTTCTGATTTCATCGGAAGGAGTTTCTGATGTCTTTTCGTAGTGAGATATGCCTTTACGTGATCAATACATTTCTTCGATCACGATCGGATGTCATGATACGCTGATTCGTACCATGATCTCTAGATCACGCGATCAATGTGCTTCTCAATGCATCGTTTCACGATCTGATGGCACCCCTGATCTCAGAAGAAATGTTGATCCGTGAACAGACGCGTGATTACACCTTCGGACGCGTGATCCGTTGTTTCACGATTCTGAAATCCCGTCATCCGAGTCGGCTCGAATTTCTCGAGTCGGCTCGTTGCTGCAGAGAGCGCCCTGGTCGAGTCGGCTCGATTCCCTTGAGTCGACTCGTCCAGACTGCATGATATCGTTTTGTGGATCCGAGCCAGCTCAAACCACTCGAGTCGACTCTTAGTCATCCGAGTCGACTCGCCTCAGAACCGAGTCGGCTTGAACCACTCGAGTCGACTCTTCTCTCTGCAACCCTGATGTGTTGCCAATCAATCTCGACCGTCTGATCTGTTTGATCATAGAAAATTTAAAAGGCTCCTCAAGACGATGCGAAGTGCAAAGTGCGCCTACAAAGCGTCCATTGCGCCATTGTCGCTCGTCGCACACGCGCGTGCGCATGATGCTTCGTATCACCCTTAAGCTCTCCATCTATGATGAGCCTAGAAGTAAGAGCTTGGAAAAAAGTTTTCTTATAAAAAACCTTCTCTTTTTCTAATCTTTCCTGTGAAACTAAATGTTTTCATCCCACATGATAGTTTCCATTCCACATGATGATTTTTCATTCCATAGGATAGTTTCCTATCTCTAAGAATAGTTTAGGAATAAAAAATTTCTATTTATTTTCTCCAACAATGCCAACATTAAGTTTCTTCGGGCCGGCCTTTAATGAAGCCATGGTCTTTGTCCAAAGTCAAGAAACCATCAAAAGTATGCCATCATGCAAGATAGGGAGCCTAACTATTATCATGTATGTTGCATACATTGGACGTACGATGTCAAGATGGAGGTGGTTGAAGCTCTTTCAACAGAGGCAAACAAAACCATGGAGACTTCACTACCAAATGTCGAGGCTTCGCAAAAACTGGTCAAATCGTGTTAATTCTCGTGTCAGCAAATCATGCATGGAAATTAATCAACCGATGCAGCATGCCAATAATTCATAGATTTATTATTAGTAGGAGCTTTACAATATATGCAGCTATGGTATTGATGCGAACATCGAGATGAATATTGAACCTGATCAGTTGATTCATATATCAGGACAGTTCGGTGATAGTTCGGCGAAGTCCAATCCAGACATTTCGGTTCAGCTTCCGGTCAATGATGATTTGGGGTCGCCAGCCTCGCCAGCAGAAAACGTGCGCAGGTCCAGACACCTTCAAGAGAAGCAAGTTTCAAATCTGACCCATTTTTTGGATGAAAATAATTAATTGGGAATTGGGCCGAAGGCCCAATATACTAATTGCATCCGTGAAATTTCGGATCCAAAAAAATACCGGAGTCTTTAGTTTTATTATTATTATAATTTTATTAGTGGCGTGATCTCTTGATTTTTTTTATAAAAAAAAAAAATTTATTTGAAGAGTTTCACGCAAGAGTCAACGTGTTGGATTGTTTACATTAGTTGTTTTATTTTTTTTCCTCCCTATTAGTCACGTGGAGGACAATTCTTCTTGTATGGCTTGGTTTTCTTAAAACCCGAACCCAAGGAAACAGTAGGGAGCATTTTTTTGTTCATTGGACAATTGCACGGTTTTGTTTTGGAGCCTTTCTTTGTTTTGGAAAAACTCCATTGCACGATGATTTTTTGTTTTGGGAATAACATTGGAGAGCGTGTTGATTGTTTTGGAATAACATATTGCACGGTGTGGGTTTTCCTTTTGGTGATTCCGTGGAAGGCCGGCCTCCTTGTTTTCCCTCTTGCGCACACCAGGCTGAAAGCCTGGTTGGGAGAAGATGATTCTGTGAGGAATCTCTTCCTTCCGTTCCAAGTTTCTGATAAAAAAAAAAAAAAAAGGGACTTACGGTGAGAAACCCATCGTTCGTCCCTTCCAATCTTGAAGACCCGGATTGAAATCCGGTAGAGGGCTGACAACGTGAGGAATCACGTGGCCCTTCCAGCGCTTGATCGTTGCAGGTTTCAAAGGATCTTCCCCTTCTTGCTCAATCCTAGCATCAAAAAAAATTTCCAGAACCCATTCTCCCTGAATCGGGGTTTTGGTCGCTGCAGGCGTTTGACAGCCACCCTGCATCAGCTTGGTATCAGAGCCTTGATCCGTTCTTGTTCTTGATCAGTCCTTGTTCCGTTCTAGATTTTTTTTTAAAAAAAAATTCTGCCGACAACCATGGAGCGGAACAACGGGGAGCCTTCTCTTCTTGACGTTGTGGAGACCCAGCAACAGATGATGGCTGTTTTGCAAGCAATGATGGCATGGTTGAAGGTGCAAGATCGTGCTATACCTCATCAAGATCGTAATGTACTTGACGATCATTGAGAAGGTGATGCCGACCCTTTCCAGAATATTGAAGATCCTCCACCATTGCAAAGAGGGCAGCAACCGCGGCGTGATGTAGCGCTTCCCAGGGATTTCGGACCGCCGCCTATTCATGACAATCAGACTCGTTGGGAGTCCGGGTTTCGGATTGAAATACCGGAGTTCAGAGGTGGTTTGAATCCTGATGAGTATATGGATTGGACCCTGCAGGTTGATGATGTTTTCCGGCTGAAAGAAGTGCCTTTGGACAAGGAAGTGCCGCTTATCACAATCCGATTCCGAGATCGAGCAGTGGCTTGGTGGCATGCACAGCACTACCGGAGGTATATGGATGGGAGGCCACCAATTGCATCATGGGCAGCCTTGAAGCAGGAGATGAATCGGGAGTTCCTTCCTCCGAACCATGAACAGGTCCTTTATTCTAAATTGCATGGTTTAACACAAGGAAATCGAAGCGTGGAAGATTATACTACAGAGTTCTATCGACTGGTGGCTCGAAACCGATTGATGGAGTCAGAACCAAGGTTGGTAGCTATGTATTTGCTTGGACTGCAATTCCCGATCCAGGATGCGTTGGCTTTGCATCGGATTGATAGTGTTGGTGATGCGCACATGCGAGCGCAAGCAGTGGAGCGGAGCCTGATGCGGAATAGAGGGTTCCAGAGTAGAGGAAAATTATCTGGTCAGTTTTCGGGGCAGAGTTTTGGTAGTAGGAGTGCACCTCCTATGGTGAGGCAACAAACTTCGGCAGTTCCTCCGAGACCTACAGTGCCAAGTGGGGCTTCAGGTACCCAGCAGAGGGTGGGCAGCAATCGAGCCAATATTCATTGCCATCGGTGTCATGACTTAGGACATTATGCCAATGAGTACCTCAAGGCGCGTACCCAGTTACTTATAGAGGAGGAGCAGGAAGTTGAATTTCCCGAGGATGAGGAGTTTGAGGATGAGATGTATGTGATTGACCCAGACCACATCCAGGGAGAGAGTCTGATTATTAGGAGGTTGTGTCTTGCACCAAGAGCTGGAAGAGATTGGCGTCGGCATGATATTTTCTCAACAAAGTGCACTGTAGCTGGTAAAACTTGCAAGGTAATTATTGATTCTGGAAGTTGGGAGAATGTGATTGCTGAGGAAGTTGTGAAGAAATTGGGGTTGATGACTGAGCCCCATCCTCAACCATACAAGCTCGGCTGGGTGAATCGGGATGCAGATATTCAGGTCAGTCGTCGTTGTAGGTTGGCCTTGTCTTTTGGTCCTCAGCTTGAGACGTTAATAGTTGCTGATGTTGTACCGATGGATGCGACACACATCATTTTGGGATGACCATGGCAGTTTGATAATAAAGCAGTGTATAATGATTACACTCATATTTATATACTGCGACCATATGGGAAAAAAGTGATCTTGAAACCACTACAGGACATGGCTGAACAGAAGGTAATAATTTGTTTGCCAAGCAGGGAGTTTGAGGCGAGTTTAGAGGGAGAAGATTTCTGTTTTGCCCTGATTAGTAAGCTAGAGGAGTTTGGCCAGAATGGGGAGCAGGAGCTACATGATCTTCCTCAGGAGTTGGTGTCAGTTTTGGAGGAATTTCGGGATGTTGTACGAAGTGAGCTTCCTGCGGGTTTGCCACCACTTCGAGATATTCAGCATGAGATTGATCTGATTCCGGGTTCTGTGTTGCCGAATAAGGCTCATTATCGAATGACCCCGCAGCAGCATGAGGAGCTGAAGAGGCAGGTTCAAGATCTTTTAGACAAAGGCTTTATACGGGAAAGTATTAGCCCGTGCACGGTACCAGCACTTTTGGTACCGAAAAAGGATGGTTCATGGCGTATGTGTGTTGACAGCCGGGCAATAAACAGAATTACTGTGAAATATAGATTTCCAATACCGAGGCTGGATGATATGCTAGATCAGTTGAGTGGTGCCGTGTTCTTTACTAAGATTGATTTGAAAAGTGGGTATCATCAGATCAGAATGAAGCCAGGTGATGAATGGAAGACAGCCTTCAAGACAAAGGAAGGCCTGTATGAATGGTTGGTGATGCCATTCGGGCTATCTAATGCTCCTAGTACGTTCATGCGAGTAATGAACCAGGTTTTGCGTCCATTCCTTAGTTCTTTTGTTGTTGCATACTTTGATGATATATTGATATACAGTAAGACAGCACAAGAGCATGTTGAGCATGTTTCACAAGTTCTAACAGTATTACGTGAAAACCAGCTTTTTGCTAACCCAGAGAAGTGTATTTGGATGGTAGACAAATTAATTTTTCTGGGATATGTTGTTACTGGTGATGGAATTCTTCCAGATAAAAGTAAGGTGCGAGCGATAGTGGACTGGCCAGCACCTACAACTCTAACTGAATTGAGATCCTTTTTGGGTCTTGCGGGTTTTTACAGAAGGTTTGTGAAGAGGTATAGTAAGATTGCTGCACCCTTAACAGACTTGTTGAAATTAAATCAGTTTGGATGGAATGACTCTGCTCAAGCAGCATTTGATGAGATGAAAGTCAAGTTGACCCAAGCACCACTATTGGTTCTTCTAGATTTTGACAAGGTATTCGAAGTGGATTGTGATGCTTCGAAGACTGGGATTGGCGCAGTACTCAGCCAAGATGGGAGACCCGTTGCTTTCTACAGTGATAAGCTTGGAGGTGCCAAACTGATGTATTCGGTTTATGATTTGGAGCTATACGCCATTGTGAGGTCATTACAACATTGGCGACATTACTTGATCCAGCAAGAATTTGTGATGTACTCAGATCATCAAGCATTAAAATTTCTACATGGACAGCATAAGTCGAGCTCCAGACATGCAAAATGGGTAAGTACTCTACAGGAGTATACTTTCAGCATCAAGCATAAGTCAGGCACTTTGAACAAAGTAGCAGATGCTTTAAGTAGACGGAGTTTATTGATTGGTGCTATGCAAGTATATACCCTTGGGTTTGAAAGTATGAAGGATGATATCCGTGCAGATGAACATTTCCAGAGCATTGTGATTGAATTGGAAGCTGGAGGTCGATCTGACTTCGTCCTACATGATGGATATTTGTTCCGTGGTAATTGTCTCTGTATTCCTAATACTTCACTGCGTGTATTGATTATTCAGGAGTTGCATAATTAAGGACATTTTGGAAGAGACAAAACTGCATGGTTAATTCGTCAACGATTTTATTGGCCTGGGCTTGACCGAGATGTCAAAACCTATGTGAAGAGATGTCATTTGTGTCAGGAATCTAAAGGATCATATACAAATCAAGGTTTATATATCCCTTTACCGATTCCAAATGAGCCGTGGCGAGAGGTATCTATGGATTTTGTTGTAGGTTTACCGCGGACAGTGAGAGGTCTGGATTCAATTATGGTAGTCGTAGATCGGTTCAGCAAGATGGCTTGTTTCTTGCCATGCAAAACAATATTTGATGCGTCGAAAGTAGCTGATCTTTATTTTTCTGCGGTTGTTCAACATTATGGGTTACCATCGTCGATAGTTTCGGACCGAGATAGCAAGTTTATGGGACATTTCTGGCATGAATTGTGAAAAAAGTTGGGTACAAAATTAAAATTCAGTAGTCCCTATTATCCTCAGACCGATGGGCAAATCAAGACTGTCAACCGAAGCCTTGGTAACTTGTTGAGAGCCAATGTGCAAGAATTTAAAAACTGGGATGTATGTTTGCCAAAGATTGAGTTTGAGTTCAATTCTTCGGTGAACCGTTCTACTGGTTTTGCAAGTATTGTATGGATTTCTGCCAAGAGGACCACTTGATATTTTACCTGTTTATGTGCCAAACAAATCAAGTAAGAAGATAGAAGAACGAGTGGCTGATCTGCGTGAGGTGCACGCAACTGTTAAAGCCAATATAGAGCAAAATTATGCCAAGTATAAGGCTAAGGCTGATCAGACACATCGACAGCAGACTTTTGAGGTTGGTGATTTGGTATGGGTCTTCTTGCCAAGAGAACGATATCCACAGGGGGCCTACACCAAACTCAAACCAAAGAAAATTGGTCCTTGTCAGGTGTTGGAGAAATTTAGTGACAATGCCTTCCGAGTTGAATTACCAGACGATGTCCTTATTTCTGATGTATTCAATATTCGACATCTAACCCCTTATGCAGATGATAATTCAAGCTTGAGGACAAGCTTTTCAGAGGAAGGGGAGAGTGATGCGGACATCGAGATGAATATTGAACCTGATCAGCTAACTCATATATGAGGACAACCCGGTGATAGTTCGGCGAAGCCCAACCCAGACGTTTCGGTTCAGCTTCCGGCCCATGACGATTTGAGGTCGCCAGCCTCGCCAGCAGGAAACGTGCGCAGGTCTAGATGCCTTCAAGGGAAGCAAGTTTCAAATCTGACCCGTTTTTGGGATGAAAACAATTAATTGGGAATTGGACCGAAGGCCCAATACACTAATTGTGTCCGTGAAATTTCGGATCCGGAAAAATACCGGAGTCTTTAGTTTTATTATTATTATAATTTTATTAGTGGCGTGATCTCTTGATTTTTTTTATAAAAAAAAAAATTCGTTTGAAGAGTTTCACGCAAGAGTTAACGTGTTGGATTGTTTACATTAAATGTTTTGTTTTTTTTCCTCCCTATTAGTCACGTAGAGGATAATTTTCTTGTACGGCTTGGTTTTCTTAAAACCCGAACCCAAGGGAACAGCAGGGAGCGTTTTTTTGTTCATTGGACAATTGCACGATTTTGTTTTGGAGCCTTTCTTTATTTTGGAAAAATTCCATTGCACGGTGATTTTTTGTTTTGGGAATAATATTGGAGAGCGTGTTGATTGTTTTGGAATAACATATTGCACGGTGTGGGTTTTCCTTTTGGTGATTCCGTGGAAGGCCAGCCTCCTTGTTTTCCCCCTTGCGCACACCAGGCTGAAAGCCTGGTTGGGAGAAGACGATTCCGTGAGAAATCTCTTCCTTTCGTTCCAAGTTTCTGATAAAAAAAAAAAAAAAACAGGGACTTACGGTGAGAAACCCATCGTTCGTCCCTTCCAATCTTGAAAACCCGGATTGAAATCCGGTAGAGTACTGACAACGTGAGGAATCACGCGGCCCTTCCAGCGCTTGATCGTTGCAGGTTTCAAAGGATCTTCCCCTTCTTGCTCAATCCTAGCATCAAAAAAATTTCCAGAGCCCGTTCTCCCTGAATCGAGATTTTGGTCGCTGCAGGCGTTTGACAACCATCCTGCATCAGATACTTACTTTAATCGTGATACCATAATCTAGAATGGCTAGGCCACCAACCCCATATTCAAATATAAATCAATTTTAGAGCCGGAACGGAGTAGCTCATCAATCAGTTACACTGACTCAAAAGTTGACCTTAGCACATTAAGTAACATTTCCATTCTTTCTAATACTAATATTATGTTTCCGGCTACTCTTTTACCTCACTACTTTATCAAAAAAAAAAAAGAAGAAAAGAAAACAAGAGGAAAGGTTCTAATTCTTCCATCCGTCCCTCCACGCCAATATTCTAAATTTGCAATAGATAATGATCAACCATCCTCACCTAATACCTAATGGAACGGCCGCACGGTCCAAGCTCGATCCACCTCTCAAGCAAAAGTAGCCGCTAGTGAAAAATAAATGTGCTTTGTTGTATGCTTCTTTAATTAATTAAAGGTTAAATAGTGTCGGTGAATAGGATATAGGATGGGAATTTCTTTAATTTCACATCGATTGTGAGTTAAAGAAAAATTCTGGTTTATGTTGGAGGACGATTGTATCTTTTCCAAAGGCAGAGACACCCCATCAAAAGAAATAAAATCACCGAGCTCTTATCTTGCGCCCTTCTGGGATGTACATCTTTGGCCTGTAAGGTTTTATATATTATTGGCATAAGATTGGGAGGCTTCGTGGCACCTTTTAAGATCTCATCTTGCGCCCTTTTTTCATGGTCATGAACTAGCTTTAACCACGATAAACAAAGTAAGATGGATAAACCTGACATTACTGTTTATCATCTTGTTACATAGAAGAAAAAATTAACAAGAGTGGCAAAAAATCGTAAAGGGGAATTCACAAATTGAACGTGATGTTGCAGGATACTCGTGTGGGGGCCGGATGAGGTCAGCTTGG
Organism: Areca catechu; assembly: GCA_021397845.1. Taxonomy (NCBI): domain Eukaryota; kingdom Viridiplantae; phylum Streptophyta; class Magnoliopsida; order Arecales; family Arecaceae; genus Areca; species Areca catechu. The sequence goes on along the minus strand of CM038038.1, from coordinate 135,009,058 downwards.
CCAGGTGAAATAGTTAATTAAGCAGACTAATTAGAGACCGCATTTTTTTTTTACGTGTCTACATTAAATTAGCACCTTAATTATTGATTTATAACTTGATGTACGGGAGGCCCTTTAAAAGAGCGACGCACACAACCACCACATGCAACGTGGTCCACATGGTTATAAACTGAGCACCAATTGTGGTTGAAACCAATCTACATTGCTGAAGTAAAATCAAAGAGCGTGACCATGCTCGCATAAGTTTTCCTATATATAACTCTAAATGCTTTCTATATATCTTAGCTTAATTAATAAACATATATATATATATATATATACACACACACGCGTAAGAGAAGCAATCAAAAAGAACGTTAGAAGGCGAAGCACGCTAGCCTCCTATCCCTGAATAATGATGCAGGTGTGGTAATGCCTGTTGTTTAAATATTCACCCAAGTGACGTAGAATATCTTCACTTACGTTCTCAAGATGAATATATGGCATTACTTAGAATTTGTTAATCCAGAACAAGAATGCAGCTGGATGGTGCCCTCTGCATTGTCCAAAAGGAATAATTATGAGCTATCAATTATCATATATATTCAGCAGTTGAGATTGATCGATCACTTTTAGTTCTAATTAATGTAGCCTACCATCAGGTGTCAGTCAGTCCACTATTTAATTTTTTTTTTTTAATTTATTTCAGGCTTCGTGGTTGGTGGATGACAAAGTCACTTTAATATAAGTTATAGATGATGAAGAAAAGGATGACATATATAGGATAGAAACTTCATATGCTTATGCAGTAAGTACAGATGCAAAGAGAAGTGGAAGAGGAAATAAGCAGGAAATACAAACAGATGCACTCATGCACGCCGGTAAAAGAAAACCCAATGGTTGCGAACAATCTAGCAACCCGGCCCCCAGTAGTAGAGGCAGGCCTTTTTATATACAATTTTATGCTCCATAACTGCTCTTTGGTTCGAGAAGAAGAGAGAATCAGCCGCTACGGTAGGACCCCAAAGGCTTCCCAGCACTAGCTCTCAGTATATATTGGTGATAAGCTGCAGCAATCGCGGCACCGATGAAAGGCCCAACCCAGAAGATCCACTGTACAGATCGACCGCATCAAATAACAATAATAACAATAATAAATCACCACATATATATACATGTTGTAGATAAAAATTATTTTCCATCTGAAAGTACCAAAACCGAAGCCCCCCCGGTCCACGTACACAGGCCAGGACGCGTGCAAGCACGAGCCAGGACGCGCACGGTAGACGCACGCACGGGTGCGCGCAGGCCAGGACGCGCGCAGGCACGAGCCAGGACGCGGGAAGACGCGGGCACGGGCGCACGAATTTTGGGTTCCGTTTCTATGTGCACGAATTTTGGCGCAGCGACATCCAACTGCCCAGAAATCTTCTACGGAGATTGGAGTCTAGAGTTTTGTGTTTTTTAGGTTCTTGGATGCCGACGAGCCCTGTTTCTTGTACTTTATGTAAACAGAGACCGTGAAGGTTTATGATTATTGATGAAAAAAAGGATTTTTCGAGAGGTTTGTAAGTGAGATTTCAGAGAGAATATCTGAGAGGTTTTGTGAGTACCTCCGGGTGCATTTGAGAAAAATCCTGAAATCTTTTAAGGGGATTAAAAGAGTTTATGAGAGAGAGTGTTTTGAGGGCTTGTACCTGATTCAACTCTTAGTGAAGCCTTGCAGATCATGTGCCGCCGTGGATGTAGCCCAGTTTGGGTGAACCACGTAAAATCCCCGTCTCTCGCTGGTTTTGATTCTTGTTTCTTGTATTTTTCTGTTTATTTATTTATTTCTTGTTGATTATATCGCAATTGCGTGCTTGGCCGTATTAATAGCGATCCTATTAGAGGAATTTTTTGTTCCATTTCTTTTCAAATTGGTATTAGAGCCAGGTTCCTTTCCATTATTATGGTCGGATAAATCAACAAAGAGATGACAGAAGACAAGATCAAAATCGAGAAATTTAATGGTCACAATTTCGAATGGTGAAGGATGTAAATTGCAGACTACCTATATCAGAAAGATCTTTACCTTCCATTGGAGGGGGAGAAGCCAGATTCAATGAGCGACTCAGATTGGATGATTCTGGATAGGAAAGCCCTGGCCATGATCAGATTATCGTTGACACCTCAAGTGGCGTATAATATTGCAAAGAAAAAGACCACCGTGGATTTGATGACCGCTTTAACAAAGCTGTATGAAAAACCTTCCACCTCAAACAAGATATTTATCATGAAAAAGCTCTTCAATTTGAAGATGGCTGAGAATGGTTCAGTGACGGAGCATCTGAACGAGTTCAACATGATGATCAATCAATTGGAGTCGGTCTCTGTTACTTTTGATGATTTATTCAGGGCTCTTCTTTTCTTGTGTTCCTTGCCAGAGAGCTGGGACAATCTTGTAATGACAGTCAACAACTCGGTATCAGGTACCCTTATATTCAATGATGTAGTTAGTTGTATATTGAATGATGAGATGAGAAGAAAGACTGTGGGTGAGACTTCTACAAGTACTGCACTCATGGTGGATACCAGAGGAAGATCACAGGAGAGGAAGAAGTCAGAGAAAGACCGGTCCAAGAGCAGAGGAATGTCCAAAGGGAGATTTTTCATTAAGTGTTAGAACTGCGGGAAGAAAGGTCACATGAGCAAGGATTGTTGGGGTAAGAAGAAAGAAAAAGGTATAGAGAGCAAGTCAGAATGTCAGGAAGCAAATGTTGTGAGTACTATACGGTAGGAGTTTGAGGATGTGTGCATGTCAGCTGGCGATGGGGCAAACCCAGATTTGTGGTTTGTAGACTCGGGCGCTTCTTACCATTGTAGCTCTAAGAGACACCTATTTTCAGATTTTGTCCTAGGAGATTTTAGTCATGTCACAGTTGGCAATGGATAGCAGTGCAGAATTGTTGGTAGAGGAACAATTGTACTGAAGCCAGTAACAAGCAGAGAATTGAGACTTGCACAAGCCAGATACATTCCAGATTTAAGGAAAAACCTAATTTCTACCAGTCAGCTTGATGAAGAGGGTTATGTATCCATCTTTGATAATTCTCAGTGGAAGATTACTAAAGGGTCTATGGTTGTTGTCAAAGGGAAGCGGACTGGCACTCTCTACTTCTTGGCAGATAGTGGGAGTTCAGTTTCAGTGGCAATAGGAGACACGGGTACAGTGACTACATTATGGCACAGGAGGCTCGGTCATCTTAGTGAGAAGAACTTGAGTATTCTACACAGGAGAGAGCTTCTACCTGGGCTAAAGAAGGTGAATCTAAAGTTTTGTAAAGAGTGTATCTATGATAAGCAGAAAGCAGTAAGTTTTCAGTTAGCAAGAACTCAGAAGAAGACCGAAAGGCTGGAGTTGGTTCATTCAGATATCTGGGGTCCAGCACTAGTGGCATCATATGCGGACAATAAGTATTTTGTCACGTTTATAGATGATTTCAGCAGGAAAGTCTAGGTGTTTGCTATGAAGGAAAAGTCTGAGATTTTTGGCATCTTCAAGAGATGGAGAGCCATTATGAAAACCAGACTGGAGCAAGTCTCAAGTGTCTCAAGACAGATAACGGTGGTGAATACTGCAGTAGAGAGTTTGATGTTTACTATGCAAAGCATGGAATCAGAAGGATCAAGACCGTCCCAGGGACACCAAAGTAGAATGGTGTGACAGAAAGAATGAACAGGACCATTCTTGAGAGAGAGAGGAGTATGAGGTTTGACTCGGGTCTACCTACATATTTTTGGGCGGTAGCATTGGACACCGCAGTGTATTTAATCAACAGGAGTCCATCCAGTGCATTGGATGGTGGGATTCCAGAAGAGGTTTGGACAGGAAAACCTGTAAAACTTTTTTTTCTTAAAGTGTTTGGCTGCATTGCTTATTCTCTGATTGAGAAAGAGAAGATGAGTAAGTTAAACTCAAAGTCTACGAAGTATGTTTTCATTGGATACGGTGGCGATGAGTATGGCTACAAGCTCTGGGATTTCCAGAACAATAAGATCATTCGAAGCAAGAATGTGGTATTTGATGAAAAGCATACTTACAAAGACAGGAAGGATGCAGTGGAAGAAAAGAAATAGGAGTTTATAGAACTCGATCCTGTCAGAGATGGAGAGATTCCCCGAGTGCAAACTGAAGATGGAAACTTTGAGGATGTGGAGGAGGAAGATGTGGTTGAAGCTGACAGCCACATGCATACACCGGTATCTCAGCCGGTGTCCCCATAGTTGAGGAGGTCCACGAGGGTTACCAGGCCATCACAGAGGTATTATGCTAATGATTATGTTTTGTATACAGATTCTGGAGAACCGGAGTGTTTTGTTGAACCATGCAGGATGAAGCTAAGGTCAAGTGGGAGTTGGCAATGAAAGAGGAGATGGACTCTTTGAAGCAGAACAAGACTTGGGATCTTGCGAAGTTACCCGCTGGAAAGAAAGCTCTGTTCAACAAATGTGTGTACAAGATGAAGAATGAAGCCGATAGTACCAAAAGATACAAGGCAAGGTTAGTTGTCAAAGGTTATGCACAGAAAGAGGGAATTGACTTTCAAGAGATTTTTTTCCTAGTGGTCAAGATGACATCCATCAGGGTGATCTGAGCATGGTAGCAATGGAGGATCTTCATCTAGAGCAGCTAGATGTGAAGACAACATTTCTTCATGGAGATTTGGAGGAGGAGCTGTACAAGCACCAGCCAGAAGGTTTCCAGGTCAGGGAAAAGGAAGACATGGTCTACAGATTGAAGAAAAGCTTGTATGGTCTGAAGCAGGCTCCGCGGCAGTGGTACCTCAAGTTTGACAGTTTCATGCTAGAGAAGGGCTTCACCAGATGCCAGTCAGATCACTGCGTGTACTACCAGAGGTTCGTAAATAATGAGTTTATTGTTTTATCCTTGTATGTGGACGATATGCTTGTAGCAGGTTCTAGTATGAGAAAGATTGAAGAGCTCAAGAAACCGATGGCAAAGAAGTTCTCAATAAAGGATTTGGGAGAGACGAAGCAGATTCTTGGCATGAAGATCAAGAGAGATAGGAAGCAACGGAAGCTATGGCTATCTCAGGAGGACTATGTAGAGAAGGTGCTGAAGATGTTCAATATGGAGAATGCAAAGGCAGTCTCAACACCTTTGGCAGCACACTTCAAGCTTAGCAAGCAGTTGTGTTCAACAACTCAGGAGGCAAGGGATGAGATGATTAGAGTTCCATATGCCTCGGTCGTGGAAAGTCTGATGTATGTAATGGTTTGCACAAGACCGGACATCGCACAAGCAGTGGGAGCAGTCAGTATATACATGCAGAATCCAGGCAAGGAGCACTGGAATGCAGTGAAGTGGATCTTGAGATATCTCAAGGGTATATCAACTTACAGTTTGTGCTATGAAGGTGACAGTCTTCAAGTACAGGGATTTGTAGATGCAGATCACTCTGGTGACAGAGACAGTGGGAGGAGCACCACTGGTTATGTTTTTACTGTCGATAATACAGCAGTGAGCTAGGTATCTCAGTTACAGAAGATAGTGGCTTTGTCAACTACGGAAGCTGAGTATGTGGCGATCACTGATGCTAGTAAAGAGATGATTTGGTTATAGAGGTTGATTGAGGAGCTCGGCAAGAAGTACAATTGTAATACGCTATGGAGCGACAGTCAGAGCGCAGTTCACTTGGCCAGGAATCCAGCGTTTCATGCAAGAACCAAGCACATTCAGCTTATGTATCATTTCATACGCAGTGTGTTGGATGAGGAGTGGCTGAAGCTGGAGAAGATTGATTGTGCCAAGAACCCTGCAGATATGTTCACCAAGGTTGTGAGCAGAGACAAGTTGAGTTTCTGTTGCAACTTGGTGAACCTTTCCAAGAGATAGATCAGGAGAGTGCGGCACAGAGAAAGAAGGCTGATCAAAGATTGATGTCAATTAATCTCCAAGTAGGAGATTGTTGTAGATGGAGATTATTTTTCATCTGAAAGCCCCAAAATCGAAGCCCCCCGGTCCACGTACACAGGCCAGGATGCGCGCAAGCACGAGCCAGGATGCGGGTAGATGCGCGCACGGGTGTGCTCTGGCCAGGACGCGCAGGCACGAGCCAGGACACGGGAAGACGCGGGCACGGGCGCACGAATTTTGGGTTCCGTTTCTGCGCGCACGAATTTTGGCGCAGCGACATCCAACTGCCCAGAAGTCTTCTACGGAGATTGGGAGTCTAGAGTTTTATGTTTTTTGGGTTCGTGGATGCTGACGAACCCTGTTTCTTGTACTCTATATAAATAGAGGCTGTGAAGGTTTATGATTATTGATGAAAAAAAGGGTTTTTCAAGAGGTTTGTAAGTGAGATTTCAGAAAGAATATCTGAGAGATTTTGTGAGTACCTCCGGGTGCATGTGAGAGAAATCCTGAAATCTTTTAAGGGGATTAAAAAAGTTTCTGAGGGAGAGCGTTTTGAGGGCTTGTACCTGATTCAACTCTTAGTGAAGCCTTGCAGATCCTGTGCCGCCGTGGATATAGCCCAGTTTGGATGAACCACGTAAAATCCCCGTCTCTCGCTGGTTTTGATTCTTGTTTCTTGTATTTTTCTGTTTATTTATTTATTTCTTGTTGATTATATCGCAACTGCGTGCTTGGCCGTATTAATAGCGATCCTATTAGAAGAATTTTTTGTCCATTTCTTTTCAATACAAGCTTTTATATATTGTCGCTGTAAGATGATATATTCTTCTAGATTTCCCCCTCTTTGAAGTTTTGGAGGATCTTCTGCTTGAGTTTTTTAAATAAAAAGTCCAGCATGGCACCTCCACCTTAATCAAGCTTAAGGACTTAATTGTCCTTGGAAGAGATTTTTTTTTTTTCTACTTTACGAGGATTTCTTTCTCAAATTATATTTTCCAAATTAATGTTAGTTTTAGAATTACCATATATAGTATATATTGTGCCTGATACAATTAATTAATGCCTGAAAAGATTTCCACCGAAGCTAAATATATAGAGGATTAAAAGTTGGCTATAAGTCTCAAATTAATAAACCAAACGCATGCAAGCAATTATAACAAGCAGTACGTGTCGCATAGAGATATGTTAGAAATTGATATATTACCTGATCATCCCAGGCCTTATCCTCGTTATAGATCACAGCAGCTCCGAAGCTCCTCGCAGGGTTGATGCCGGTCCCGGTGATAGGAATCGTAGCTAGATGGACCATGAACACTGCAAAACCGATCGGGAGCGGAGCCAAAACCTGGATAGATAATTGAAATTAAACCAATAGAAATAAATTAAAAAAAAGATACCCTGAAATACTACTGCCGTTTAAGCTGGGAATTTATCAAAATTCAATTAAGGATCATGGAAAAGATAACTGTGACATTCAACAGAAATATTATGCTTCCACATGAGGAATATATGTTCCGATACGTACGGCTCGTGAAATGCTGAATTCTTTACATTGAAGGAGACTGCGTGCAATCGGGTTACTATTATCTTTCATTGGTGTCGTGACGGCAAAATTAATTGAAAAAATTACCTAAATAATTATCCATATGTAATTTTTCTTAATGCATCAATTCTTTTGCTAGCCATTGGCCAGTAGATGTTTTCATCATGAGAAGAAAATATCATACCAGACACACAAGTCCGATCCGTTCATTTGTGCTTGAGGTTTGGGATTTCAACAGGTTTGGTCTATCAACGACTTGTACAAAAGTAATACATATAAGATTACATATATGGATCTACTCCCATTAACATTAATTTCTAAGTGGGAATGTGACAGTTTATCAAGTTGGCGAAATTTTTGATAGGTATATATACCAACTACTTCAGTGGAATCCAGCATTAATAAATACCGGGACGTGGGAGTCGCGGGCGTTGCGCTTGGGGTCGGTGGCGGAGAAGACGGTGTAGACGAGGACGAAGGTGCCGATGATCTCCGCCGCGAGTCCCGTGCCCTTGGAGTAGCCGGAGCTGAGCTCGTTGGCGCCGCCGCCGTAGCGGTTGTAGTAGGCCTTCTGGAAGCTTTTGACGAGCCCCACGCCGCAGATGGCTCCCAGGCACTGTGCGATCATGTATAAAAGGGCCCGGATCAGGGAGACCTTGCGAGCCAGGAACAGTCCGAACGTCACCGCCGGGTTTATGTGACCGCCTGCATGCACGCACACGACAAAACACAAAAGAGGAATCAGATCGATCGATGTTTCTTTAATTTATGTTAGAGCACAAATACACAATTCCATGCATGCAATTAATTACTTCTTGTTAAGACCCGACCCAAACATCTCGCTTCATCATTCCAATTAACAACGATCCTCACAGGATCGAATATAAATGAAGCTTAATTTAGTAGATTTGTAATTATCGGTCAAACCTACCGTAGCATTTTTCGGTATTCCTTTTATTTTTATTTAAGAATAACTCTTTAAACCTATGTGAGCTTTCTTTATTGAAAAAAAATGTTCTTGGAAAATAGAAATGCGTGAACCAACCAATGATAGGGCCTGTGATAGCAAAACTAAATAATATTGCCGCTCTATAACATATGCAGTAATTTCTTTTTCCCTCGACTTTTATTCTAAATGGCTAACAATTGGATCTATCCAACATTTCCCTTATTCTTCTTCTTCTTTTTCTTTTTTTTTTTTTTTGGGTTTTTGCAAGAACCGGACGTTGCTACCACCACACCAAAATTTGAAAACTTACTGTAGACTTTCCCTGTGAGAATAAGACAAGCCAGAAAACTTTTAGACATATTTTCACAAAATTCATTATCCTACTCTTTTTAACAAAAAAACGAAAGTGGTAGAAGCGTGTAACTTTCTTAATTTCAAGAAAAAAAAAAAAAAAAAACCCACCAGAGATGCCGGCGGTGCAGTAGACGAGAACAAAAATCATCCCTCCGAAAGCCCAGGCGATGCCCAGGATCCCGACACCGCTGCAGGCCGCGTCGGTGCCACCCACGTTGGGGTCTGACTGGTGCTTGTAGCCTATCACCGTCGCCACAGTGATGTAGAGGAACAGCAGCGTCGCGATAAACTCGGCGATCACTGCCCGGTATAGCGACCACTTGCCAAGCTCCTCCGCATCGATCAGCGGCGCCGGCGGCGGGTCCGTGTAGTCCTTCGCGGTGAACTCAACTACCACCTCCCCCCCGGCTTCCACGTCCTTCCCCATCGACCGCTTATTAAATTTACAAGTGTTCTTTCTTTAGATAGTATAAATGAAAAAAAAACAAAAAAGAGGGAGTGAGAGGGAGAGAGCTTGCGGCGGTAGAGAGATATGGGGCCTCGGTGCGGACTGAGGTGAGGACGAGGGGTCTCCATTTATATCACCACGGCGGTGAGCGGAGACAAAGGGTAGTGGGGCTTCATTTGATTTAACTTCTCTTTATCTTACTTGTTTTAAAAGTTTTAATTTGCCGCCCTAGACCGACTAATTCCTCATCATTAGATCAGCTACTCCCACTCCCCGTGCCCCACCAAGCACCGTGTCGCTGTCCAAGTCGGCGTACAGAGTAGACTTCAAGGAACCGACAATCAGCGGTGGAGATTGTCCATCGAGCCTTTTCCGGTTTAATAATCTTGCCGCCGACTTCCGTCCCGCGCGCTCTCGGCACCGAACACGCTTCTGGGCTGAAGAGCTCAGCGGGTTGCTCATCCAGGTCAAGAGTATCGACCTGGGGTCATCGGAATTATTAAAGTCCATTTACACGCAGTATCCAACTAGGATCCTTCGAATTCGATGCCTAAATCAGATATCAACCCTAGAGAATATAAGAGGTTCGACGATAGCAAAAACACAGCATCATGGTTGCATGGAAATGACTTACCTGAAATACCTCCAGATATACTTTTTTTTTTTTTATAGTTGAGGGCTGGAACCTGTCACCGAGCAAATCAAGCATGCGTGTTAGATGTTAGCCCAAAGATCACGTCCTCGGAGATGGTCTACTTGTAAAGCCATTCACAATCATGAGCCAAACTGCCACTAACTAGATGAAAATTTGAAATTTGTAAAACTTGCTGCACATCTTTTAGGTCGACCACATGGCAGATTCTCAATGGTTGGTCTATAATTATGTGGCGATCGGCTTGCCATGCCAATTATAGCCGGTTTCAATATGTATCAATAGGTTATAGCATTGACATATGACCGGTGGTTCGACACCAACAGCAATGATGTAGGGGGGCATTGATGGATGGATGCATTGAACGTAAGGTGGAGGACGTACGACGTACATGGTTTACATGATTAATTTGATATTGTATAAAAAAAAAACAAACCCGTGGAATCGGGTTGTTCCAACTCGAGTCATTAGCTTGGCCATCGCTGGTAACATACCTGCGTAACAACAGTACAAGAGAGTAGTTGGGGTGACTCAGCCTACCATGGAGCACTCAATGCTACCCTAAAGAGAGAATTGTTTCATGTGAAAGCTGGTGCTGATGAGTGCATTAATTTCAGTATATACTATATTAATTCTTTAGATAAGCCTGCTTGTATATCTCAATGCCAGATGTTACCACCAAATCCAACTTGATGACACTAGGTTGGCCAGTGCCAAAATCCAACCTGACGAAGCTCAATGGGTTGGCGTCAAAATCCGACCTAACAAGACTGGACGAACCACATGAAATGGTGAGCAATGATTGATTTGCATCTGATCTACTTAGATTGGAAGGTCGGCTCAGAGTGAAGAATCTGATCACAAAACCTAAAAACATCTTAGGTTATCAGACTTAATTGAGCGAGGAATCTTTCCAAGTCTAAATTATACCAAACTCTGGTAGAACCATAGAAATCTAAGAGTGTAAGCTAAAAGAATAGGAAAGAAAAAAAAAGTGTGCTCGGAGATTTCCTAGATCTTGTATATATAGGAGTGAAAGCATAGAACCATTATCCAAAAAGAGTAGGCACGCCATGGTCATTGGAAGTGTAACAAATACTTAGGACGTGCAGGATGAATTGTAATAGCCTCGCAATGTACATAATAAGTGCACAAGTCTACCACCGTCCTTTTAAATGGACTTCAACTATTTTTGATGCACTTTGATTCAAAAACACGTGGGATTTCTTTATTTATTTCACGTCATTGGTTTGAACTCGGAAATGGTTACAATCCTATAAATCTATACCCCCCACCATCAGGTATATGAACGTACACAGAGAGATTCAAATACTTTGTAGGTGAATGCAATAAATTAGAGCCAAGTCAAAATAGCGATGGACAAGTTCACATTTTGAGCCTAGCCTCACAATAGCTATTAGCACCTTGCTAATATTCGGTAATGATTTCTTGCTAAACCAAGAGCTGAGTATCTAATGTGGCATGACCCTACGCAACAGCCACATCAACTGCTTATATTTGTCGCTACAAATGGTTGAATTATTATAAATGATGAATTTACCAACCAATTACGTAATTTTACTAGTGTGGTTATTAATTTTTTATTATGATAGAAATAGCAGCCGGTGTCTTTTATATATCATGAACAACGATTTTGCTTTGCCCGTACCCGTCAGCTATATTTTTGAAATTTAAAGATGATGAGTCCACGTAAGATGACATAGGGTCACACGCTAACGTGTCGCGAGTCAATTGGCTCCAGGGAGTGGCACTGCTCAAACGCGCCGAAACCCACCACGTGGGTGAATATGGGCCTGTTGAATTAATTGAGCACGAAGCAGGCGACCGGCCTATCAAAAAGCGACACGCACAATTTACGAGCGGCCAGGGATGGCGTGGCGGTTTGGCGCGGCAGGATTGGAAGCCTCCGGGGTTCTTGGGGCTTAGCGGCTAAATCGAGATGCCCGGATTGCGACGGGAGCAGTGGAAGGAGAGAGAAGGAAAAAGAAGGGCGTGTCCATGTTAGTCGGCGTCCAGTTGGAATCACCACCGGCTGTGGTTTCCCAATCCCATCAGCATTAATGGCGGTTGTTTTTTATTTTTTATTTTATATATATATATAAAGTGTGACGGAGGCTCAGACGGCACAGCCATTCAATAATTTATTCAGAAAGCAAGAGAGTTACAGAATTTTTGAGAGTTTCAAAACGAGGAGTTACATCATTTCAGTAAAAAAAAAATTCACCCGAAGAACATAAAATGAAAACAAAGATAGAAAAAAAATTACCAGAAAAAATAGGAAAAATACAAGAGTGGTAGGGGTCGTAGGTAGGGGAATCAGTGGCGGCTGTTGGTAGGGGCTTGCTTCAGGTCCGCCGCGATAAATACTGGAGATTTTTTTTAAAATAATATTTTTAAATATATAATTAAAAAAATAGATGATAGCAAGTATATTTATCGAAATTGATGATTTGAAAGCACGTGGGAACTTGAAATCATCTTTCGATCAGACGAATTCAAAATGAACCGAAAACATCTTTAAAAAAGATGAATTTTACTTAACTGAAAATATCTTCCGAAAAGATAAATTCTGATCCGACAAATATACATTTTCAAAAGATGATTTCTTAGCATATGATAATATAAAATAAATTATTCCACCAAACGAATGAGGAAGGAAAATAGGTTTTTTAATTTTAAATAATTAATTTATTAAATTAAAAATTTTAAAAAAATATTGATTTTATCAAATTATATTAAAAATTTAAAAAAATATTAAAAATTATTTAAAAATTAGTAAAAAAAATTAAATTAATATTTTTTTGTAAAAAAATATGATAAGAAATCATGGGTTGTATCCACCGGTCCGGCTGTCGTTCTTGCCACCAGTCCAGCTACCCGTCCGATCGCCAGTCCTGCTACCGATCCGGCCACCAAGGTCCGGCCCCCAGTCCTGCCACCGGTCCGACCACCAGGGTCCGACCGCCCGTCCTGCCATCGATCCAGCCTTCCAATCTTGTCATCGGTCTGATCGTCGATCCGACCGCTAGGATCCGACCACCGGTTCGGCCGTCGATCTTGCCATCGGTCCAACCCAGTCCTGCCACAGATCCGATCGCCGGTCAGGCCGTCAGGGTCCTACCACCAGTCCTGAGCAAGGGATCGGACTGACACCGGACTATCGATCGAACTTGTACCGGGCTAGCAACCGGATAATTTACCTATCGAGCTGGTGCCAGTCCGGCCATCAACCCAGTGCTAATCTGACCGCCAGTCCGGTCACCAAGCCGATACCAGTCCGGTTATCAGTTCGATCGGTATCAGTACCCAATCAGATCAGTGATCGGACCGGTGGCCATGTTGGGAATTGTGTACCAAAGCCAATTATCTAGGCTGTAGACGGTTGTGCTATTTGTATATGAATTTTGATATAAATAAAAGTTATCTTTTGGCTGTTCATCACATATGCATTTTCCTTATTTAAACTCTTTTGTGATGATGTCCTTTGAGCTACCTTGAATGTAGACCTATCAAAATGGGCTAGAGCCCATGGGCCAGCCCATTTGGCCCTATAAATGGACCGGGTCGGGCTGAAAAAAATTGGCCCATTTATGTAAGTGGGCTTTTTGGCCTGGCCCCTATAGCCCATGGGTTCAACAGGGTTAGGGCCGGGCCAGCCCATGGGCCATGATATAATAATAATAATAATAACTTAGCCTTATGGGTCAGGGCTCACTTAATCTGTTACTGTTAGTCAACTCACCTATGGTCCTACGTTTTACTGGTTTAGGACTTACTAATTACTATTTACAGGGTGAAGACTGAAGGCATTACGAATTTTATTTACTCGATGACGATAGGAGACCGGGAGTCGGGACTCAGGACCCTCTGTTAGGGTTAGGTCAAAGCCGCCGCCCTCCGCCGGAGAGAACTAGTGAGTCCGTGAATGACTCACGGAGAGCCGCCGGAGAACGGAGTCTCAAGTTTGGCTGTTTGGGAGAACCGGGGACGGGAAAATGAAGAACCCCACCCCACAGCCGCCGCTCTTCTTCCGCGAGACCGTGATGCCGGTCGGAACCCAGGACTTCGGTCGTTTGGCGGTGAGGACTCGTCATTCTTCCATCTTTTTTTTTTGGATTTCTCTTAACGAATCATTAGAGGCAGTGACCAATGAGGCACGGGTCTGAGGGGGCTCGGGGTCAAGGGGTGCCACCGTCGCCGTGCCGGCCTGCCGTGAGGGCTCACAGGCTTTCCCCGATGTCGTGTCGATCCATCATCGAAAATAGTATAGATTGGAGAGGGGGAAGTTTGATCTCCGGGTTTTCCATGCTTCCTGGCTCCCACCGGCCACCGGCCACCGTTTTGGCCTCCGGGACTGGGAGACCCCCTCCGTGCGACCGTTCTGGCTTATGATTGATAGTTCTAGACTTCTAGTCCAGCCTCTTCTTTTTCTTATTAGATTTACCTGTTGTAACACGCTTCTTTTGTCCTCCAAAAATTCCTCTTATCATTGTATCTCCTACCATAGTATCAGCACATATTTCTATTCCCAAAATCTGCAGAAATGAATAGTATAAATTGATTCATTTTTTTCCTACTTGATATTTTTAGTACGTGGATCCCTAGCCCACGGTCCTAGCCCACGACCCTAGCCCACGGCCCACATAGGGGGCCGGCCCGGCCCTAGCCCATGGCCCACATAAGGCCGGGCCAGGTTAGATTTTTTTAGCCCATTTGTACAAGCGGGCCTAGCCCGGCCCGACCCACAAAATGCAAGCCCATATGGGTTAGGGCTGGGCTGGGCCGGGCCAGCCCATATTGACAGCTCTACTTGAATGCGATGTAGAGAGGATGCATCGTGTAGTTCATAAATTAGTTCGTGACCAAAGGATACGCTGTTTTGGAATGATGGTGTATCGAGGGTAGGTCGTTAAAGTTATATCTATTGGTTGTCCTCTTAACCAGGTAACATGGAGATGCTGGTATGACATCGGGTGTTGTGTTTGACACTTCACTGAATCTGACTCTCATGCAAGATTTTCTTGCTACCGAAGAGAAGTCTTGCATTAGAATGTGGACATGAATTATTCCTTACTTGAGATCACCATGGCAGCTTGCAAGCAACTCACTATGCTTAGGCACCAGACTACCCAGATTTTTAATCCGGTGATGAAAGGTTGCTGGGTACAGTCAAGTACTTGTGTAGCGGTAGTAGGATCGAGATAGGATTGACCTCTCCAAATGATTTGGATTGAATGCTTTATATGCCTCAATTGAGAAAGACCTTGGCCAGGGCATTCCTTGTAAGGAGTTGCAGGGATTCTTTGAGACATATTCAGATGGACTGCTTAGGGTTGTGTAGTTTTACCCTATGCCATCCGGAGCATTAGGAGGTTCAGAGAATAAGTTCAATGCTATTCTATATTCAACCGGTTCATGTTGCTCTGCAACCTTCCACCTATCTGAATGCCGAGTGTCATTGCTAGATGGCAACTTTGGCTAGTACTGAAAATGTTCCCGTGCTACTGGTTTAGTGTTTGAATCTATGGGGTCGCACACCAAGCTCTTGTTTTATTGGCATGCGAATGATTAAGAATCGTTCCGAAGTCGTTTGACAAGATATTGTCAAACTTTTGTTCGAGTCGACTCTTCTTGAACGAGTCGACTCGTTTGACGGACTACTGAAATTCATAAACCCTTCATTAAATACTGTAATTGTTATGGGATTTAATGCTGGGAGTTTCGAGTTTTAATGATTGCTGTTACTGAATTCCAAGGGACTTCTAACCTCCCTGGAATCTCAAGAGACCCCAAAACTGCTCCTTAATCTCTCATTTGTTCCTCTTAATTATTTTGAGGGCTGCTACTGTTATTTAAATGGCTGGGCTACAGAAAGTGAAGAGTTCATGTAAATATTCCACACCCAGATTTTTGGATCAAGGTTGTGATTCTACCAATATTTTTGAGATAGAGACCCTCCTTGATCATTGAGAGATTGAGAGATTCAATTACAGGTTCGATTGAGTTTGGGTGGGATCTTTGAGTGCATACCTTCTATTGAAGGTTTGGGATAGAGTGTTGAGAAAGGTTCTCAAGAGTTTTTTGTTCCAGCACTACTGCAGCAACCGCGACTTCAAGGAGTTGAAGATCCAGTTCATCACTGCCAATATCGTTTCCGGAGAGGCTAGCATCTCGAGGGAAGGAGAAGGAATCACGCTACACGGTGTGAACCACCCGTAGAGGCGGTATACATGTGCTGCTTGCAAAGACAGATTTTTTCACAGGTCAGTGGCATCCTTAGGATTGCGACTGAGAGGTGGGCATTTCTACAACTTCTGGTTCCTCCTGATGAACGTCACCAAGGTATGTACTTGTTTTATGTATGACATAATTGTCCATATTGAATCATTGTATAGTTATATGAATAGTTCCATATTTTATACTTTGGTTGCATGATTTCATATTTACATTACTCTAGATACATCTAGATCCTTATAAAGGGGTTGTGTTAATTAGAGTAACATCTTGATAAAATGGTTTTATCGCTTTCTGCTGCTGCATGCTCTTAGAAAAGTTTTAAAATGCATGCATCACCCCTAGGAACAGTTCCTTTCAGGCCAGATCGGTAATCGGAACGGTGGCCGGACCGGTAATCGGAACTGTGGCCGGATTGGTGACCAGACTGGATTGGATAGATGCAAGTTTTTTTTTTACTTTTTTTTGTCAACTTTTTTCTCCACTTATTTTTTTCCCACTTATTATGACTTTATATATATATTTTTAATTTTTAATTTTTTTATTTTAAAAATGGAGGTGCAGGAATAAGATAAAGTCCCACGTGTGCATGCGGCTTCACTCTTAACTTTTTTTTATTTTTTAAAGTTCTTTTAAAATTTTAGATTTTATTATATTATTTTTAATATTTTTAATATTTTTAATTTTATTATATTATTTTAAATATTTAATTATATAATTTTAAATTTTGTTATTTATTTTTTAAAATTTTATTAGATTAAGATTTAATTAAAAAAGAAGGGTGCAGGCATTTAATTGTGCATTTAATAGTGAGAGATTTTTGATTTAATTTTCTAAATATCCTTTTTGAAAGAAAAATTCAACTCAACTAAGAATGGCATTTTCAAAATTAAATTAAATATTATAGATGGCATTTTTGAAATTAAATTAAACATTATGAAGGGCATTTTGAAAATTAAAATTTTATTACGATGGGCATTTTTTATTTAATTCCTAGAATGCCCTTCATAATGTTTGATTTAATTTCAAAAATGCCATTCTTAGCTTGTTGATTTTTTCTTAAAGGGGTATTTAGAGAATTAAATAAAAAATACTTCATAAATGCACCATGCCTGCACCCTATAAATGCTCTTTTTTAATTAAATTTTAATCTAATAAAATTTTAAAAAATAAATAATAAAATTAAAAATAATATAATATAATATTTAAAATAATACAATAAATTTAAAATTATTTTAAATAACATAATAAATTTATAATATAAAAAATATTTAAAATAATATAATAAAATTAAAAATATTTAAAATATTTAAAATAATATAATAAAATCTAAAATTTTAAAAGAATTTAAAAAATAAAAAAAAAGTTGCCAGTGAAGCTGCATGTACATGTGGGACTTTATCTTATTCCTGCACCTCCATTTTTAAAATAAAAATTTAAATTTAAAATATATATAAATAAAGTCATAATAAGTGGAGAAAAAAAGTTGACAAAAAAAATAAAAAAAACGGTGTCTATCCAATCCAGTCTGGCCACCAGTCCGATTATCGGTCCGACCACCATGATTTGATTGGGTACTGATACCGATCGAATTAGCAACCGGAATAGTATCGACTTGGTGACCGGACTGGTGACCAGATTAGCACCGGGTTGATGGTCGGACTGGCACAGCTCGATAAATAAATTATTCGGTCGCCAGCCCGGTACCAGTTCGGTCAATAGTCCGTGTCAGTCCGATCCCTTGCTCAGGACCGGTGGCGGGACCCTAACAACCTGACCGACGATCGGATCTGTGGCAGGACTGGGTTGGATCGGTGGCAGAACCGACGGTCAGACCGGTGGCAGGATCGATGGTCGGATCGATAGCAGGACCGACGGTCGACCAGATCGACGGTCAGATAGATCGACGGTCAAATCGATGACAGGATTGGGGGCCGGATCGATGGCAGAACGGGCGACCGGATCCTGGTGGCCGAACCTTGGTGGCCGGATCGGTGGCTGGACTGGCGATCGGACGGGTAGCCAGATCGATGGCAGGAACAGCGGCCGGACCGGTGGATACAACCTGTGATTTCTCATTGTATTTTTTTATAAAAAAATATTAATTTAATTTTTTTTACTAATTTTTTAAATAATTTTTAATAATTTTTTAAATTTTTAATATAATTTGATAAAATCATTATTTTTTAAATTTTTAATTTAATATATTAATTATTTAAATTAAAAATCCTATTTTTCTTTTTTATTCGTCTAGTGAAAGGATTTATTTTATATTATCATTTGTTAAGAAATCATCTTTTTTGGAAAGATGTATTTGACATATCAGAATTAGTTTTTTCGAAAGATATTTTTAGTTAAATAAAATTCATCTTTTCAAAAGACATTTTCAATTCATTTTGAATTTGTGTGTTTGAAAGACGATTTCAAGTACCCGTGGTGGCCACGTCCCCTCAAATCACTTATTTCCATAAATATGCTTCCAATCACCTATTTTAGTAATTATATTTTTAAAAAATATTTTTTTAAAAAAATCCCAAAAACATGGATTACCTATGTGCCTATCTATGCACCATGAATGGTTTAAATACGGGTAGCCATTGATTTAAACGTTGTAGCCAATGCCCCGACACCCTGCCCGGACGAGGCCCATTGACCCATCGCATCGCACATAAAATTAATTAATTAATTAATTAATTAATATTTTTTTAAAAAAAAATAAATTTTATTAAATAATAATATTAATGTTATTAATTTTATTTTATGATAAGCATATCCTGCACATAATAATTTTGGATGGTGGTGATGACAAAAAATTCCTATAATTGGGCTAGCAAGTTTTTAATGCAGAAACCTGAAAGCAACAAGCAACATGTAGGGAAAAAAATGGATATTATATCTGTTGATGCTAAATCCTCGTTGATCGGATGGAGTTGCTTGCCTGCTGGTTTGCTATCAATGGGAGCCTGCAAAACAAACCCCTAACAGGAATTTTTTCGATGGGGACACTCTGATGCCTAAGTTAGCAAGAATTTAGACAGCAAAATGGAGAACTCGAGAACAGAGTGAGATAAAAAAGAAGATGATGATTTTCTTCGCTTACCTCGAGTGTCCTCTCTTACTAATATTTATAGACATGAGTGTAACTACTTATAGTTATGGGAGTTAGCTAACGAAACTTCCTCATAACAATAAGTAGTGGCGGTGGAAAAATTAATTATTTCATGATTATCCAAACCAGAGTTATTGACACGTGGGTTGTTATAACAACCAGAACAACCTTTGACTATTTCGGATTGAAGGATTGTTCTAGTGCTACAGATCATTCTCTTAAAGGAGAATTCGAAGTGGGCCTAACTATCTCTTCGGATTACATTTCTTGGAATGGTCTGAAGGGATGTTGGTTATATATTTCGGGTTTATCCTTTAGGAGTGAATTAAAAAATAAATAATTACTTACTATGGTGCTGAAGGGATGAACAATATATTTTAGAAATATACTCTTCGGATCAAGCTGAAGACATGAAGCCGAAGGAATGATAGCAATATACTTTAGAGATATACTCTTCGGACAAAGCTGAAGACATGAAGCCCAAGGAATGATAATAATATACTTTTAGAGATATACTCTTCGGGCCGAACTGAAGACATGAAACCGAAGAAATGATAATAATATACGTTTAAAGACATACTCTTCACGCCGAGCTGAAGACATGAAGCCGAAGGAATGATAATAATAATATAATCCTTTCGGGAGCCATAACGTGAAACTGAAGACATGAAGCCGAGAGAAATAATAATAAATTCCAAAGACATTTCCTTCGGACTATGCTGAAGACATAAATCTGAACAGAACAATAATAATACATTCTCTTCGGACCAGGCCGAAGACATGAGACCGAGAAAAATAATAATATATTTTTTCTATAGATTATAGTCTCCATTAAATAAAGAAGATATCATTCTTGGAAACACTGACCCAACTAATAAATCAAAAAATTGAAATTGGCTTACTGATGGACCGGTAAATATTTAAATTAAACTGGATTATCACAACAATATCTATTTCATTTTCTTATGAATCATATCTATCATATATGCCACTCTATGCTTATTAATGGGATCCTTTCTTCCGACAAAATCCTTGCCTTTCGGGATAACTCCACGTCGTCAACCCAAGACAGAGGATGAGCCAATCATATTCTCCCTTCCAATTACTCTCCGACAACAATAGATTAAAATCATCTTTCCTATCCTGTCCTTTTTCATCTCATCCATCCAAAAAAAAAAACAGTCCAAGAAATACAACACCCCCTGCTCCTAATACAATTTCATGGTCTTCCCCTCTCTCTCGCTAGTCATAAAAAGCTTGCCATCCCGCATCAATCCTGGCCACTAGATTCAAAGAGCCATCATCCTAATCCTTAAACCTTTCCGGCTTTCCTACACATCCTATCCCATGTCTAGGTGCCAAGCAGGTCTCGTCTAATGAGTAAGCCTATGCATCGCACGCTTGTAGGAAATCTAACATGGCTTGCACCATTATTTCTTATTGGTCCACGTATATCCTAACTGGTTTGATGGGACGGGACGTATAGCAGGTTAAAAGTTGAACGTGATGTTCATTAATTACCGTTCAGCATTTTCTTGAATTTTTTATACAGACCAAAGTATCCTTTCCCTCCAGCCTATTTTTCCCCGTTATCTTGCTTGGATTTTGGTAAATTTAAAATATTGTTCCCAGTACTTCTAGCTAAATATTTCAGTTTGAAACATGCTCTGGCTTTGGTCCAAGAAATCAGTCAAAGGTTGAAGGAAGAATCTCCCTCGCTCTGAAATATGCTCTGAGAGTCCTGTCGTAGAAATTAACTTTCGAATGTTAATATAAGCTTCTTCCTCGCTCTAAAAAAGTGCACTATTTTGGTGCGAGATTGGAATAAGCCATCGAAGACTTATTCTATAACTTCAAGATAAAATGTCATTTCCAACAAGAAGTAAACTAAGCCTTCATAGAATTTTGTTTAGTTTTCTTTTTATAGTTCCTTTATTACACCAACTGTTTTAGTAGTTAGAGAAAATTGATGATGTAGGAAACCATATAATATTCCTTTAGCATCCATAAAATTTTATGATACTCTGGGAGTTATAACTCAGTTCATAGGTTATAAGTATTTCTAGTGGGAGGGGATAATAAATATAGTTTCATGTTTTCTGTATGGATGTCGTAGTTTTATAATTAAGGTACCGTAGTTTTTGAACTGGGATGTCGTAATACTGTTTCAGCATATTATTGTTATCCTTTAGCATCCGTGGCATGTTATGACATCCTAAAAGTCATAACTCAGTCCATAAGTGATAGGTTCTCCTAGTAGTAGGGGTTAATATATTTAGTTTCATGTTTTATAATCAGGTATCTTAATCTTTTAACTAGGATGTCGTAACTTCAAAACTAGGATGTCGTTCCTTGAAAACTCTTTTTTTAAAATATTTTTTCTCCTGGTCTTTTTATCATAATTTAACAATCTTATTCAAGCCAATGCATGATTGAAATATCCTATGACAAAAGACAAAAGCTTTCATTTTCTGTTTTGTACCGAATTGTCCATGTTTTAAAGTTTTTGATACTAAAATTTTCTCAGAAACATTTTATTACAATGTGGGTGTCATATATCAATAATACATATTGAAATACTTATGTTACGGAGGATCAAAATATTCGGTTTATGATTTTGTACAGGGATGTTGTAGTTTTTTAACTAGGATGTCGTAGTTTTTGAACTGGGATGCCATAATATTGTTTCAGCATATATTTATGATCCTTTTGCATCCGTAGCATGTTATGACATCCTAAGAGTCATAACTCAGTCCACAAGTGATAGGTTCTCCTGGTAGTAAGGGTTAATATATTTAGTTTAATATTTTATGATCAGGTGTCATAATCTTTTAATTAGGATGTCGTAACTTTTGAACTAGGATGTCGTTCCTTAAAAACTCTTTTTTTAAAATATTTTTTCTCCTAATCTTTTTATCATAATTTAACAATCTTATTCAAGCCAATGCACGGTTGAAGTGTCCTATGATGAAGGACAAAAACTTTCATTTTCTATTTTGTACCGAATTATCCATGTTTCAAAGTTTTTGATACTGAAGTTCTCTCAGAAGCATTTTATTACAATGTGGATGTCATATATCAGCAATGCATACTGAAACACTTCTATTACAGAAGATCAAAATATCCAGTTTATAATTTTGTACAGGGATGTCAGTTTTTTAACTAGCATGTCGTAATACTATTTCAGCATATATTTAGATCTTTTTACATCCGTAGCACATTATGACATCCTAAGAGTCATAACTCAGTCCATAAGTGATAGGTTCTCCTGATAGTATGGGTTAATATATTTAGTTTTATATTTTATGATCGGGTATCATAATCTTTTAACTATGGTGTCATAATTTCTGAACTAGGATGTCATAAGTTTAAATATTTTTTTTTTAGAAATATTTGATTATATACCGTATTATCATACTATTGTATCATATTCTGTCTAATGCATAACATATTATTTATCATGCTGTAGATAAAATATCATCTAAAACATGTATATTAATATTTATGATTTTTTTACATATATTTCTACATATGACGTTGAAATTAGAAATCTAGAAAAAATCAAAGATAAATATTTGGATGAGGTTGCTGATGTTGTTCATAAGAATGCACCTTCTCCTATCACCCCGAATGCAAAGAACGAGTCTTTTGATCTTGAAATTGGAATGGAGTTCAATTCTGCAAATGATATATATAATTTTTATAATGAATATGTAAGAAGAGTAGATTTTTGAATCACAATATTGTATAGTAGGTCCAACAATAACAAAGAAATGTACTTCAAACACCTGGCATGTTGGAGACAAGAAAAATCGATAACTCTATGAATCCTAGCAATACGGGCAAAATTGATTATAAGGCTTTGATAAAAGCAAGACTAAATTCTAAAAATAGTAAGTAGATATTGGATGATATTTTTCTAGAACATAACCATGAGCTGTCCATATCATCAGCTGGTTATCTACGATCCCATAAGAGGATCAGTATACCAAAAAAGGTAGAGATCGATAATTTACATACCATGAATATTTTCACAACTCAAATATACTCTACCATGGCTAGAAGGAAAGGGGATAGAAAGTAATTAGATTTCATAGAGAAGGATGCTCATAATTTCATCTATCGGAAATGTCAGAGTCAGCTGAAAGAAGGAGATGCACAGTCAATGATAATCTATTTCACACAAATGCAAGTAAAAAATCTAATTTTTTTTTATACTTTGGACCTGAATGATAATGGACAGGTCTGTCTTCTGGATCCATCCTAGGTCAAGATTGGCAAGCACTTACTTTAGTGATATATTGATCTTTGACTCAACCTATTTGACAAATATATATCAAATACCTTTTTGTCCATTTATCGAAATCAACCATCATAGATAGTCCATATTGCTTGGTTGCTCATTGTTATCAGATGAAAGGACTGAGACATTTAAATGGATATTCCAATCATGGCTGGATGCAAATGGTTGCCAACCATCTAATGCCATCATAACTGACCAAGATAAGGCAATCAAGGAGATTGTTATGGATATTTTTTTCAATGCACTATATAGATTTTGTCTTTGGCATATATTGAAGAAGATTCTTAAAAAGATTGGCCATATTTGCACTACAAATTTCAGATTTATGGTTGAGTTTGAAGAGACGATATATGATTCAGTTACTATAGTATCTTTTGAAAAAAGATGGGCATATTTAATGAAGAAATATAAAGAATGCAAGGCTGTATATTGGTTAAATGATATTTATAAATATCGGGATAAATGAATTTCAGTTTACCTTAAGGATACATTCTTCACTGGTTTGTAAGTCATTATGATTAATTAATGTTCATGTTTGTAAATTTTCAATAAACTTTGAATCTTTAATGCTTCTATTTTTTGATTATTTATGAACAGGGATGTCAACTTCATAATGGAGCAAGAGCATCAATCACTTATTTGATGGGTTTATAAACTCGAAGACTATACTCAAGAAATTCATCGATAAGTATGAAGTGCCTTGGAGAAAAGATATGAAATAAAAAATGAGGAAGATAATAAAATATTACAAACAAATGCTTTTCTAAAGACATCATCTCTTTTTGAAAGACAAGCAGCAGAAAAATATACAAGACGCATATTCAAAAAATTTTAGAATAAGATCCTTAAAATAGCTGCATTAAATGATAAATTAGTTAAAGAAGTAGATAACTATGATGTATATTCTATTAAATCATTTGAAAGAATTGAAGTTGATGGAATGAAGAAGGAGATTATAAAAAATTATGTGGTTTCATATGATAAAACATTGACAAATGTTTAATACCAGTATGGATCATTTCAGTTCAAGGGTTACCTGTATAGGCTTGCCCTATTGGTTCTTCATCAAAGCAACGTAATTCGTATCCTAGATAAGTACTTCTTGAATAGATGGTACAATGACATGAAATACCAATTTGATGATCTCGAATATATTATTCAATTTTATGATAAAAGTACATAAAAATCATGGTACACAGTTAAGGAATAATTTAAATTCAGATATCTTATTTTATGTTTATATAAACTTATCATATGTCATGAAATCCTAATACAAATATTATATTTTATTGATCATAGAAATGCTTTGACAAGTCATCAGATGATAAAGCTTATAGAGATAGCCTCCATGTCTGAAGATGCATTTAATTTAGTGATGAAAGATCTTACACCATTATTCAAACAAGCTATTAATACTAACTATGCAGCTAAGCAAAGCACAACTTCTAATCTAAGATCCTGACCAACTTACTACGAAAGGTCATCCAAGAGAGAATAAAACTAAAAGTGGAGTCGAGAAGAAGTCAAAGAGATCAAGACAAAATATGGATAATACTTTCATTGACACTCCTGTGCAAAATGAAAGTAATACAGGCAAGAGGTAGACTTTCCATAATATAGTGAAAGTACCATAACAAGTGATTGAACCCATTGTACCATCTTTCGATTCTTTTTTAGATGAATTTGATGCTTATGTATGTAGTCAACTAATACAGGAAAGGATATAAAATACTGAATTTTTATACAGTCCTATATATATTTATATTATCCAAAAAAAACTAAAACTGGATGTATTGGACATGTGATTGAATCTGTTTATTTCAAATGTGAATTTTAGTACTACTTTAGATATCCAAAGACTAAAATAGGGATAACAAAATTATGACACCCTTTGATATAATGGATGACATTCATTTACAAAATTAGAATACCCCAGCATGAAACAAGAAAGTAAAGTAAAAACTTCTCCTAACAGAACTTTTGATCATCCATGATCTGAATAATGACTTTCATAGTATCATAAAATTACCACAGATACTATAAGATTACTCAAAATGGCCAAAATAGTATTACGATATTCCAGTATAAAAATCATGATATCCAAGCTAAAAAACTACAATACCCATGCACAAAATATAAAATAAAACTTTCCAACCACTTCTACCTATAACACATATCATCGATGGCTTAGTTAATGACTTCAAGAGTATCAAAAAATGTTACAAATGCTAGAAGATTACTCAAATTGGCCGAAACAGTGTTACGATATTCCAGTTCAAAAACTACGACATCCTAGTTAAAGAATTATGATACTCATGCAGAAAATATAAAATAAAAGTTTATAACCCCTTCTATCTAGAATACATATCATTCGTGGCTTGGTTTATGACTCCCAGATTATCAAAAATTATCACGGATGCTAGAAGATTACTTATATTGGCCAAACCGTAATACAACATCATAGTTTAAAAACTATGACATCCCAGTTAAAAAACTACGACACCCATGCACAAAATATAAAATAAAACTTTCTAACCCCTTCTACCTATAATACATGTCATCTGTGGCTTGGTTGATAATTTCTAGAGTATCAAAAAATACCACGGATGCTATAAGATTAATCAAATAGCCCGAAAAATAATTACGATATCCAAATTCAAAAACTACGAAATCCTAATTAAAAAACTACGGCACTCATGCAGAAATTATAAAATAAAAGTTTCTAACCCTTCCTACCTCTAATATATGTCTTTCATAGCTTGGTTTATGACTCCTAGAGTATCATAAAATTGCCACAGATGCTAGATGATTACTCAAATTAGCCAACACAGTATTACGACATCCCAGTTTAAAAATTATGACATCCTAATTAAAAAATTATGATATCCTTGTAGAAAATATAAAATCAAAATTTCTAACTTTTTCTGCCTATAATACATGTCACCTATGGTCTGAATTAAAACTCTTATAATATCATGATAGACTTCTAACAAATAAAGTTTAAGTAAATATTGAAACATGATTACGACATCCTTATATTCAAATTGAAAAAATGATACCCTGTCAAGAAACATAATATTCTTTTATAATATCATCATATCAATGAAGAAATTTAACATTCTGAAAGTAAACATAATATCAAAAATATAAAAACTTCATGTAATAAGAAAATGATATTTAAAATATTACTGTTTGAATGAATTACAGAATTTTTCTTTAAAAATGATGCTTAAAATATAAACATCAATTGACTTACAAATTTCTGTAACATATTATAGAATTGCATGAATCGAAGAGAATAAGTATATTAAACAAAAATTACTTTTACATGCTAAATTTTAACAGCACTATCAATCTTCTGATTCAGGCTCTCTCTCAATAATTTTGCTGCTAACTGGCGTCGATAGACATATTTTTCTGTGAAATTCCAACATCAAGCTTATCCTTGCGAGCAAGGATTTTCATGTATTTCAAGCAATACAATCCACAGTCTAGTGATCTTGCAGGTTGGAAAGGACATTCAGTAATCTTTAGCATTGACCAATTCTTCATCTCAGCATTATCACAGAATATATGAAACATTGGCTTGAGTATCTTGTATCATTTCCTTGCATTTGTTCTATACATAGAATTGCATTTTATTGAATTTAGATGAATCAATATCTTTGTTTGCATATCAATCGCAATCAAGTGCTAGTGAAAATTGTCTGAGTTGATGATGATGAACAGAAACCAAAGTTTTTTCTTATCTTGATCACTGACTCCATCAAATATCATAGTCCTGGTTGTTCCAGCAAGTACTTGAAACAGTGATATTGATATCAGGCACATGCCAGAGGTCATTACAGGTGCAATTATACACTTATAATATCTTTCTGGATGCTCTATCCAGTTATTTCTAATGAACTCCTACCCGGCATCAATTATCTAGCAATGCAATATAAACTGATTAATTATAAATAACATGATTTCATATAATTTTGAAAATCAATATAAAAATTATTAAAAAATATATGATAACATACGTAAAGAATAAGAACAAAACAAAGTAATACTTCATTACTTACATCATCAACTATCATGTCATTGTTCAATAGATCGAAAACGTTTTTCCTTGTAATAGTGTCTCCAAATTTATTGGTGTAGATGATCTTTCTAAAATTAATAAACATAAAGGATATTATATATTTTAGATTATAAAGTAGCATACATAATAGAAAAAATAGATATAACTTACGAGTTGATCTTTTCTTTCAAAAAGGTTTTGATCAAATTTTCATTATCTTCAAATTGAAGATTTAAATTTGATTCATCAGACTGAGATGTGCCAACTATCTTCATTTTTTTGGGTTGGCCTATTTCAAAAGTAGAATCTGCTATCATTTGTAAGGCCTTCCACAGTCTAGGTTAGTTTTTTACCCTCTTGATGAGTGAAGGAATCAGAGATTTTTCTTTCTCCCTCCAACATCTTCACTCATAGGGGTATCCTTCAATTTTTTTTCTATCCTATGTTCAACCTCAATCATGGGGGTGTCATAAATTTTTTCCTCCATCATAGGTTGATCATGTGCCATGACTTCTACCTCATCCTCAATATCACCTCCCTCCACCCCTTTGTGCCCTTCTTTGTTGACATTACTATCTTTTTTACCAATGAACTGAGAAGGGTTTCAACTATAGCAAGTCTCTTCTTTATATCTTCTACTTCATTCTTCAACTGTGCATAGCTTGTATAACTAATTTTGAGTTTTGGGGATGCTACTGTTTCTTTACTGATAAGCCATCATTTCATTATCATAGGTTCAATAGCTCCCTCAACCTGCAAGCCAAGAATAATAAAAAAAACTTTATATTAATGATAATGATATATTGTTCATTATGTTTATGAAATAATGGATTATCTTACCAACTCATGAGGTTGCAAGTTCTTAAGCTGAACATTCTATATCTTCAACGGGCTATCATATCATTTTAATAGTCTAGGTAGCTTATTTGGATGTGCTAGAGTTTTTAAGATGCTATGCTCAAAAAACCAAACCTGTACATAATAATCATATATTTTAAAGATATGAAAGATTTAAAATAAATATAATTATACTTTTGCTGCATATTAATGATCCTTACCATCAAAGCAGCTGAACATCCATACAAGGTTCGCTGCCTCCTAACCTTGTCATTCTCTTGGTTTGGATTGGCTCCTCAGATCTCAAGCAACAAGTAACATCTTGGGGAGCCATAACAGTCAACCTTTTATTACGAAAGTCCAGTTGATTTATCTCAACTGAGATAAATCATCCAAGAAAGTGATGATATATCTAGGATAAATTTAATTTGATTTTGGAGATAAGAACAGTGCAAACATGTATGCGATCCAAAGTCTTACGGAGTCCTCGACATCCTCTTATATGTTTGATGAATGAAGTTGCGCTATCAACTTCTCCAGCCCCTTATTTTAAAGATTTAATTCTCTACCAAATCTTCGGAATAACCTTCCCTTTTTATCTTAGCCTTCCATTGCAATCTTGTTTCCATGGCATGGCAGACCCAAAATCAGAACCATGTCTTCGGCGCTTAATGTAAGTTCCTTGTCACAAAAAATAAACTTGTCACCTCCCTTGTAACATCTAATAATTTCAACTAGGAGTCGTTCATCGACTACGAACGACTACATGTCGACGAACATACCAAATGGAGTCTTCCAGATGATTTCTAAATGAAGACTAGAAAAATCCATCTTCCACGCTTTTTCAACATATACTGTTGGCTTGTAATGATTTTTAAACAGTTACGAAACCTTTACTTTAGACCGCCAAACTATTGCAAGATCACATGAAACATAAGCAAAAAATAATTATAAGTTATTAAACAATAAATTCTAACTAACTATTATAAAAAATATAAGCCATCCCAGCATAAAAATATACAATATGCTATAATATTTGAAGTAGGATGTCATGAATCTTAAACTAGGGTGTTACAATCATGTTTCGAACTTAATTACTCTTGATTCTTTTCACACAGGCTTGTTATGATATATGGGATGTCATCATGAGATTATAAGAGTTTTAATTCAGACTGCAAGGGTATCGTAGTTTTTTAACTAGGATATCGTAGTTTTTATACTGAAATATCGTAATACTATTTTGGTCATTTTGAGTAATCTTATAGCATCCATGATAATTTTATGATACTTTAGGAGTCATAAACCAAGCCACGATGACATGCATTGCATGTACAAGGGGTTAGAAACTTATATTTTACACTTTCTGCAAGGATGTAGTTTTTATACTGAGGTGTCGTAATATTGTTTCGGCCATTTTGATTAATCTTATAGCATCCGTAGTAATTTTTGATGCTCTTGAAGGTATAAACCAAACCATGGATGATATGTATTAGAGGTAGAAGGGGTTACAAACTTTTATTTTATAATTTCTGCATGGATATCGTAGTTTTTTAATTAGGATGTCATAGTTTTTATAGTGAGATATCTAAAACTATTTCAGCCATTTTGAGTAATCTTATAGTATCCATGATAATTTTATGGCACTCTAGGAGTCATAAACCAAGCACGGATGACATGTATTAGAGGTAGAAGTGGTTAAAAATTTTTATTTTGTAATTTATGCATGGGTATCATAGTTTTTTAACTAAAGTGTCGTAGGTTTTAAACTGGATTATCGTAATACTGTTTCAATCATTTTGAGTAATCTTATAGCATTCGTGATAATTTTATGACATTCTGGAAGTCATAAACCAAGCTACGGATGACATGCATTGCATGTAAAAGGGGTTAGAAACTTTTATTTTACACTGTCTGCAAGGTGTTATAATTTTTTAACTAAGATATCGTAGTTTTTATACTGGGATGTCATAATACTGTTTTGGGCATTTTGATTAATCTTATAGTATCTGTGATAATTTTTGATACTCTGGGAGTCATAAACTAAGCCATGGATGGTATGTATTAGAGGTAGAAAGGGTTACAAACTTTTATTTTATAATTTCTATATGGATGTCATAGTTTTTTAACTAAGATATCGTAATTTTTAAACTGGGACGTCGTACAACTATTTCGGCCATTTTGAGTAATCTTATAGCATCCGTGATAATTTTATGATACCTTGGAAGTTATAAACAAAGCCATGAATGACATGTATTAGAGGTAGAATGGGTTAGAAACTTTTATTTTATAATTTCTGCATGGATAACATGATTTTTTAACTGGGGTGTCATAGATTTTGAACTTAGATGTCGTAAATTCTAAACTATGGTATCATGAAACTATACATGGTGTCATAATTTTATACTATGAAGACTTAATATTTTTAAAAATATATCGTGACATCCCTCTATAGAGATAATTTCAAAAATCTGTATTAAAATATATAATTTACTTACCTATTTCTAGTTCTGTAACTTTTTTTGGGACAGATCTTAAAGGGATCTCATTCTCTCATGAATAAACAATAAGTACAGTTTTTCTTTCCTCCATCTATATTTTCTTCTTACAATGTTTTTGTATTCGTTATCTGCGTTGAAAGACGAAACCACTTTTCTCCATTATCTCAAGATTTCGAAGGCATATTTTTTATGGTATGCTCGAGAACTTCCAGCTCACTAGCGACTTCTCGACCACCAAAGAGAAGAGCCAAAATATAAAAATGGATAACTCTGGGATAGGCAAAAATAATAGAACTCTGGGGTGGGGTGTCACTTTGTTCCTAGGTTTTTTTTTTTTCATTTGCAAAAGAAGAACCATTTTTCAGATTGTATCTTCTTCCGACAAATAAGAGGGAAAAAAGGTTATTTTTCATGTTTGAAATGACTGCAGACACGACAATGCTCATATAACATAATCCCAGATATATGACTTCGATCCCATCATGTCAACCCAGTTAGGATACACGTGGACTAATAAGAAACAGCGATATGAGCCATGTTGGATTTCCTGCACCACGTGCGGTGCACAAAGACTTACTCCTTGTCTAATAAATCTTGGACTTCCGATGAAGGAATCCACTTCTTTCCCTGTATAATCTAATATCTAATCTAATGGAGGTGGAGGGACGGATAGGGTTTTAGATAGTATGTTTATTCATAAAAAGGGAGAAATTATTTCTTTCCTTTTTTCTCACACCATTATGATTATTTTTTCTTAGAGCTTTCAAATATTTTATTTATCATATTTCTTTATATAGCTAATTTTTATTGGAGTTTCTTGACCATTAGACATCCCACTAATTTTAGTATAATTTATTAAATATTTTAATATATTTTTCTTTTTAGGACACCTTTTCAGCTATTTTAAACCTTAATGGAGTTTCTTGTTGCTATGGTTATGAACTTATAAGTAGTGTTTGAATACCCAAATTTTATTTCCAGAATAGGAATACAAATTCTCAAATAATAGTTATTCATCATTATTATTTCAGATTTCTATTTGATTGGAAATATAGTATTCTACCTTTATTTCATTATAGTTAATGCAGTGTTATACCAACTGATATATGGTTAATATGGGAGTAAACCTCAATTCCTTAAGGAATAGAGGAAGAATTTTTCAAAAAATCCAAAAATGCCCCTAGCCAAGATTATAAACAATAATTTTTTTTTGGTTACGAGAACCTAATTTATCTTTGTCATGTTACGTATATACATGCATACAGGTACCAAAGGATATTTGATTACAATCTCGAATCACAAAGTCTATGGAAAGCTTCGATCATATTCAATGTATTTACCGCACCGACTATGCATGTTGACTTTCAACACGTCAAAATCCAAGCAATACATTTTTAATCTGACGATCAAAAATAAATAAACGTTAAAAATATTAAAATAACCTTTGAAACATGATCACAAAATCTTAATATATGTGTTGCCGCCTAGATCGTCGTGGCTGGTAGCTCTTACGTGGCCTAGGCGAGTGGGCTCCGTGCCAGTGTCACCGGGCTCGTTGGTCAGAGACGATCAAGGGGAACATAGTCGTAGTTGGGATGAAAGGGGCTTGGTACTGTAGTGGCCATCCTGTGGGCCTCTCCGGTGAGGAGTAATCTTCCTCCTTATTGTCTCTTCGTTGGGCGATACCTGCAAAACAGGGGAGACCTGCACCGGGGATTCCAGCAAAGGCACTCCGACGATCAAGTCAGCGGGACGATCGAAGGAAATAAGGGACCTCTGAGACGGAGAGCTTAGGGTACTCTCTGCTGCTAGAGGGTGATAGATAATGTAAGAATGAAGAGAGTGTGTTGTCTCTTACCCCTCTTACCTCTTCCCGCTGCTCTTATATAGATGAGCAGCTCTTGGTGTTCAAAGAGGCACGTTCTTCTTGGTATAGGCCTGTGAAGCTTCTGCAGGCCTGGGAGGCTTAGGTAGGTTGGTCAACTTCCTCCTTCTTGATGGTTTAGGAGGTTGGTGGAGGAGCACAGCGCCTTGGATGTGGCACTCCTTCCTGATTGGTGTAAGCTGTGATGGGGGCTTTTAATATAGCCCTCCTTCGTAGATGGCGGACTCAGTTTGGCAAAAATGGTGACGTGTCGGGCTGCCATCTAGCCTTCCTCCGTACCTATATTTTGAAAAGCATACCTGGAATGGAATCAAATAAACCGTGGCACATGCTTCGAGATGAGGCAGGCGAGGCTCTTCGTGTGCATGGTTCGAGGTGTCCCGCCGCGAGGCTAGGCCGCATCGCTTCTCCATGCATAGCGAGGTCTGCAAGGCTAGGCTGCGTAGCCTCTCCATGCCTGGCGAGGTCTGCAGAGGCCTCTACGCACACGGGTCGAGGTGCGCGGGGTAGTCGCGCGAGCCGAGGCACGGTATGCAGGGTCTCTCCCATGCATGCAGTTCTGGGCGTCGAACCAGGCGGAGGGCGCTGCATGGGCGTGCCCTAGCACGGAGGTGAGGTGCGGACCCTGCGGGCGACCGGGTGCCGGAGCAGGTGCCTCGCCGGACTGGGACGGACCGGACGGAGGTCCGTCAAACCGAGCCGGACTAGGCACGAGATTACCGAGCTGGCGCGGGTTGGAGCCGAACTAGGCAGAGGGCGCTGCATGGATGTCCCCTGGCGCGGAGGCGAGGTGCGGACCCTGCGGGCGACTGGGTGCCGGAGCGGGTGCCTCACCGGACTGGGCCGGACCGGACGGAGGTCCACCGAACCGAGCCGGACTGGGCACGGGATTGCCGAGCCGGCACGGGCTGGAGCCGAACTGGGCAGAGGGCGCTGCATGGACGTCCCCTGGCACGGAGGTGAGATGCGGACCCTGCGGGCGACCGGGTGCCGGAGCGGGTGCCTCACCGGACTGGGCCGGACCGGACGGAGGTCCGTCGATCCGAGCCGGACTGGGCACAGGATTGCTGAGCTGGCACGGGATTGCCGAGCTGGCACGGGCTGGAGCCGAACTGGGCAGAGGGCGCTGCATGGATGTCCCCTGGCGCGGAGGCGAGGTGCGGACCCTGCGGGCGACCGGGTGCCGGAGCGGGTGCCTCGTCGGACTGGGCCGGACCGGACGGAGGTCTGCCGAACCGAGCCGGACTGGGCACGGGATTGCCGAGCTGGCACGGGCTGGAGCCGAACTGGGCAGAGGGCGCTGCATGGACGTCCACTGGCGCGGAGGCGAGGTGCGGACCCTGCGAGCGACCGGGTGCCGGAGCGGGTGCCTCGCCGGACTGGGCCGGACCGGACGGAGGTCCGCCGAACCGAGCTGGACTGGGCACAGGATTGCTGAGCTAGCACGGGCGCGCCGCTGGCACTGGCCTGGCACGGGCGAAGTGCCGCACCGGAGCCGGAGAGCTCCGCTCCGAAGCCGCGAGCGGGATTCCGTGTGGGTGAAGCTGGAGACGTCCGTGCTGAACTGAGCCGCCGGAGCGGGCGGTGGCCTCCCGCGGGCGGTCGAGGTGCCAGAGAGAGCGGAGGCCTCTCGCTGGCCTCCCACAGGCGGACGCGTGCTGGAGAGGACGGAGCCGAGGCGAATCGGTGCCGGAACGGGCGGAGGCGAGTCGAGGCCGGCCACGGGCGAGGTCGGGAGGAGCCGGAAGCGCCGGAGCTCGGAGGCGAGCCTCCCGCGGGCGAACCGGGTGCCTGGCTCGAGCAGAAGCCTGCTGCGAGCTCCCCGCAGGCGGAATGGGCACCGGCCACGGGCGAGGTCGGGAGGAGCCGGAGGCACCGGAGCTCGGAGGCGTGGCGGGCGCGGGGGCTCGCCGGCGGTGGGCGAGGCACTGCCGGGTGCCGCCGGTCGTGACCCAGCACGGGACTTCCCCGGGCAGACGCGCGCTGGAGAAGGTGGAGTCGAGGCGAGCCGGTGCCGGAACGGGCGGAGGTGACTCGGGGCTGGCCACGGGCGAGGTCGGGAGGAGCCGGAGGTGCCAGAGCTCGGAGGCGAGCCTCCCGCGGACGAACCGGGCGCCTAGCTCAGGCAGAAGCCTACTGCGAGCTCCCCGCAGGCGGAACGGGCACCGGCCACGGGCGAGGTCGGGAGGAGCCGGAGGCGTGGCGGGCGCGGGGGCTCGCCGGCGGTGGGCGAGGCACTGCCGGGGTGCCGGGGTCGTCACCCAAGCACGGGCCTGCCCTGGTGCAAACTTGTGCATGGGCGGTGCCCTAGCGCCAGTTTCCCCTGGCACAAGTGATGGACGCGCGTACCTCCCGTGCGCGCGGACCGAGGCACGGAGAAGGTGCCGAGCTAGGATGATTGGAGCCGACCTGGGTTCGACCGAAACGGGCTGATCGAGCTGGAGCTGACCTAGGCATGCCACGAGCATGCCGAGCTGAACTGAACGACCGAAGCTGGACTTCTCATGTCCGAAGTGAGGCCGGGATACCGGTTCACTGCCAAGGTGGGGTCGAGCTGGGCTGGACCGCCACATGGCCGAAGTGGGGCCGAGCTGGGCTGGACCGCCACATGGCCGAAGTGGGGCCGAGCTGGAGAGGTGCTTGGCCGAGGTAGAAAAGTACGTGGCCGCGCCAGCCTCCAAGGAGGACGCGTGTCAGGGCCGAATGGATCTTGTGCATTACTGTAACAATATGTAAATATATATATATATATATATATATTTTTTTATAAAAATATATAAATAATAAAAGGGTCCGAGAATTTGAATCTAAAATTTTTAGATGGCTAATTACTGACATATCCAATAAATCAAAATTATCTATAATTAATTTTTTAATTAATAGTATTTATTAAAATTCTTTTATATAAAAATCCAATCCAAAGTCCTAGCCATTATCTAACCTTCAGTGTTTGACCACTTCAAGCCTCCCACCAGGTTGAGCCCCAGAAGATGGAAAAAATAAAGGAGATCGTCAAGGAGACCTTTGGGAACAGCAGTGGCAATGACTGGCAAGGATGAGGAGGTGGAGGCCTGGAGGGGGAGAGGCCATCAGGGAGATGAAGATGGGCAAAAGAGGAGAATGGGAGAGGAGGAAGAGGACTCGACAGGGTGGGCGGAGTCCTACCAAACAACAGTGGTGATGATGATGGGCAAAGATGAGGAGTCGAAGGGTGTGAGGGGAGGCCGTTGGAGAGGATGGGACATCGTTCCATAGGGAAAACTAGTGCAACCGCCACCCCTTGCCATAATTTGTCCACTTGCATAGCAACCCCATGACATTGACATCCGCCGTCACCATGCCAACCCCTGCATTGCCATCCATCCCACTTATGGTGTCTCTGGTGAACAATCATCGCCGATGCTGGGGCCATCAAGAGTGATGCAGCAGAATGGGTCCATTTCCCTACCACTCTCGGCTCGCGGTGCCCTTCACCTCCCGGCCGCCGGATATGACGGGGATGGCATCACGCTTGCCATTATCGATCGGTAGGGGAGCTCATCCTTTGACAATGACAGGATCCATGGTATCATCATTTTCACTTCTATTTTTCATAAATAGCATTCACTACCCCTAAGCAGTAGGGGAATACGGGAACTTCGAATAAGATATTCCATGGGGGACCATGGAATACAGATTCGAGAATACCAGGCAATTAATTAGAATACGAATTCCAGGATGGCTTACCTCGATATTTGGAGCCTTTTAGGTAGTGTTCGGATGCTGGAATAGGGCATGGAATAGGCCCTTATTCCCAACCATTCTGCCAAACAGGTATAAAAAGTTGGGTGGGCCCCATGAGAATTCGTATTCCTGTCAATGCCTCTTATTCCCATTTTGCTATTCCACGCCCCCCCATGGAATAGCCCTATTCTCACTTTTCTTATTCCAAGGGCAGTGGAGGGAAATAAAAAAAGGTTTTATGTGGCCATTGTTTCGATTTCCCGTCTTCTTCGTCTCGCTCTCTTTTCCTTCACTGATTAGGGTTTGAGTGATCTATAGCCGCTTCGTCTCGGATTCTAGGGCTCCGAGGCTCCATTGCAGCATCTCCTTGGTGGTAAGTATTTTGTAGCCTTAGCCCCTACCCATGGCCTCATCCTCCATGTCTATTTTGCAGCCCTAGGCCCCGTCCCCTTCCCCATGGCCTCTTCCTCTCACCTCGAGGAGCCCTAATCCCCATCCCTGTCCTCTTCCTACTCCCCTGCTTGTCATTATTCTCCTCGTACCTTTCCTCGCCGCCTTCCCTCGACAACCGATTTCTTTATCCAACCCGCCTTCCCTCGTCGCTGCTGACCTTCCAAGTTAGGGTTCCTTCATTTATTTATTTATTTAATCGAAAGTTCTCTGAGGCTTTGGGATAGAGTTGTTTCATACTGTGGATTTTTTTTAAAGCCTCCACATCTTTTGACTGATTTTATTTTTTTATTAAAGTTTAAATCTTAATGTTTAATCTAATTTAGGTAGCTTGTATGAACTATGAATGTTCGTAGTTGTTCTTGTTAAAATTTGGTTGAAGATATATATATATATATATATATAATATGGTTTTCTTGTGCTAACATGTTAGATTAGTACTTAAGGGATGCTGCAATTTAGAGGCAAGAAAGTTTGATACACTTGAAAATTTGCATCGTTATGGACAGCATATCCTAATAAAGAAATAAGATTTACTATGGGAGTTGGGATTGGGTAAGACAATGTATGTGTTTGGAAAGATAATGGTCATATGGCTCTTTTCTTTGCTAATTAATGTCCTATTGTCTCTTTGTACTTA
The DNA here is from genome assembly GCA_021397845.1 of Areca catechu. Lineage (NCBI taxonomy): Eukaryota > Viridiplantae > Streptophyta > Magnoliopsida > Arecales > Arecaceae > Areca > Areca catechu. Next base: position 134,971,447 of record CM038038.1, on the reverse strand, counting down.
AGTTTGGTGACTTTTCTGGGTGGAAACAGAACAAGTTCTAGTCTTGTTGAAGCTGGTCTAATGCTTGTTTTGTTTAACTATGTTTGTTATATTTGAAAATATAATTGGCCTTGGTTATGTTGTTTCTTCCGAGGTAGATATTTCTTTTTCAATTTATTAAAGTACGTGTTACTTTTATTGTAAATACATGTCTTGCCACATTCATATTTCGGTGGATTTATTTCTTTGTTTCGTAACATGTCATTGTTATCATTTAATTTTGCATGATTAGGAAATAAATATTAACAATACATATCGATTTTTTCTTACTTGTGTTACTTTAGGTATACTGTTGAAAGTATGCCAAAATCCAAAAAATCCAATCAATCAGTAGACCCAAGGGAAGGATTATCTCGTAGTAGAGCACCTAACTGGACCGATGCTCTTGATATGATCATGCTTTCCTTAATGCGACAAGAGAACGACAAAGGTAATTGTCACAATGGTACTTTCACACAAGATACATGGAAGAAAATAACTATTTCGTTCAATGAAAGGACAAATAAGTCCTTCAATCATAAGAACTTGAAGAATTTGTTGAAGGTCCTTAAGAAGACCTTTAACTTGTATTATAATTTATCTAATCGATCTGGCTGGGGATGGAATCTAATACTAAAGATTCTGACATATGGTGATGAGCAGATGTGGAAGAAGGTCATCTCGGTGAGTTGTTGATTAATGTGGATATTAGACATAGCATTCTTTAGATAACACTATATTAATTACTTTTTATTAATTGCTAACAGGTAAACAAGGAGTGTGCTCGCATAAAGGATAAACCCTTTCCAGTATATGACGACATAGACATCCTGTTTTCCAAGAATACGGCCACGGGTCACCATGGGGATACATCCGCTATTCCAGAGGGGGTATTCGACAATGATACCTCGGACGACAGAGTGGATACGATAAATTTAGAGGATTTCAATGTTGGACAACCATCACAACAAAGTGGTGGAGTCTCCAACTCATCCTCCAGTCCCTTTGATATATTTGAAGGTGTATCCCCCACCAGCCCAATGACATGTGCCTCGACCATGGCGATGGAATGTCCTCTGGATGCACATCCTTCCTCTAGTGCTGGCAAGAGGAAAAGGTCAGCATCCATCACTCCTACAGCAAGTACGACTAAGCTCTCTACTGATGCAGCTGATGCCCTTCTACATTTGGTGGAACAAGGTAAAAAGATATTAGAAATAGCTAATGAGATTCTAAGGAGGGATCAGGTTACCTGTCCTACGATGCATTCAATTGATGAGTACATGCGGAAATTGGATAGCCTCCCTTGGATAACTCCTGAATGTATTATTGCTGTAGGGAAAATTTTAGAAAATGAGATGAATAGATGGTTCTTTATACATTATGAAGGGCCATTACTATAGGCTTGGCTTAATAGACAAATATCTGACTTCTACCGTATACCACCTTCGATGTCAGTCCCTCAAGCAAGTTATGATCATGTGCCTAATGTTTTCATGCCTCCTACAATGCATGGTGTTCATGAAGGTCACCCCCATGTATTTGTGCCTCCACCTATGCATGATGTTAATCCGAGTGGCACTATTCCATCAATGGCTCCATTATTTAGGCCAAGCAGTGATGATGTTTACTCTCAGGGTTGTACCCTTTCTTCTCGTGGAAGTCCCGAGGATATCCTTCCTACCACAACTGTGCCTTTACCAAGTAGAAGTGAATTTCGCGGTCTTTCGGGGCCGTAACTTACATTTGTCACGTTTGGGTTGATGGACAATATCTTTTGTTATATGATGTTCAATTATGTAATATATGTTTATGTCACATGTGAACCTTTCTATGAGAAATTTTAGTGTAAATATGAATATGTATGTTACTTTGTCGGAATGTCATGTTAATACATTTTATTATCTTGCATTATTAATAGCGTTGACACAGTCATGCAAAATCTTGTATCATTAACTAGTCTCTTTTTTTTAATAGATGGATATGTTGCATCAGCTCATGATGTTTTTAATAGATGAGGATAACTTTTGGGATGATGTCATAACTGCACTGATAAGTAGTGGCCTCATTAATGTGCAAGATTGTACCATAATTTTGAAGATGCCATGTCGAACTTGTCCATTCTCGGGGCATCAACTCATAAAAGACATTTTGAGTGGACATCCTGATAGAGGTTGTGATCACTTTAGGATAACAAACACAATGTTCTTTAAGCTTGAAGAGTTGCTTGTATCACGTGGCCTTTTAACAAGCACATGCAATGTTACGGTACGGGAGCAACTAGCATTTTTCTTTTACGGAATAGGCCATGATGTAACGAATAGAGTTTTGGCTGAAATCTTTCAGCATTCAGGGAAGACAATATCCCAACATTTTAATAAGGTATTGAAAGCAATTTGTACACTGAAGCAATAATTTATAATTCAACTGGGTGAGGATGTTGGCGTGCACCCATGGATCCGTGAAAATAATCATTTTCATCCTTACTTCATGGTACCTATGAACAAACTTAACATTGGTATTTAATTTTCAATTTTGTTAACATGTCTTTGATATAGTTGCCTATATCACAGAATACTATCGGAGTTGTCGATGGTACACACTTACCTGCATTAATCAAAAAAACCAAACAACCCCGCTTTCGTAATAGAAAAGGCAATATTTCACAGAATGTTATGGTTACAGTTTCATTTGATCACTATTTTCTTTTTGTGTGTACTGGATGGGAAGGATCTGCTACCGATATGAGAGTATTGCATTGGTGTGTCGAGTCAGGAGGCTTTGCTGTACCAGCAGGTATTCATATAATCAGATTTTTATTTGATCGTATATTTTTAGGTAAAGTTTCGAGTTTATGCAGTTATTGCATTGGTTGTATACAGGGAAGTATTATTTTGTTGACTCAGGATATGCTAATACAGATAAGTTTGTTGCCCCTTTTCGGGACAACAGGTACCACTTAAGTACTTTTAACAATCCTATGGCTCAAAGATATAACAATTGTCAAGATTTATACAACCATCGACATGCTCAACTCAGGAATTGCATAGAGAAGGCCTTTGGGATTTTTAAAAAATGATATAGGATTCTAAGAAGTAACATACCATACCCCTTCAAGGTCCAGAAATGTATTGTAATGGCTTGCTGCATTCTTCACAACTTTATACGACGCACTCAAGAAAACAATAAATACTTTAACATGTCAATTGAACCGTTGCCTGTTGACCACGATGAGGATGATGTGGATCCTCATTTGATTGTAGGGGATGATGAATCTCAAAGAGGTGAAGAACTATGCAATTCTATAGCTAATAGGTTATGGGTTACTCGTAACTTGCAAGGTAAGTATATCTTCCATTCTAATTTTATTTGTATTTTTTTCCGAGTATTTGATAAGTTAGTATGTTTACTATGGCTAACATTATCCACCTGCAATATATTACATAATTTGACTATCATATTGGTTCAATATTATTACAGGAAATCAAGCTGCATGCTCTTGACTTGTAGTGATGTCTACCGAAAGTTGTTACGTAGTTTTCGAGGGGCGTAGAAGGAAAATCTATGATACATAGACCGAGTATCAGTGCGAGGTTATCGGGTTCAAGCATGCATTATATAAGAAGTTTAAAACTAGACAAGAGACAGTATTTGCACTTGATAGTTATCTTCGACCTCCTGATAATTCATCAATTGGAAAAAATATGAAAATAAATACGATGGAGGAAAAAATGATGTAGCCTTTGCCAGGAATGTGGGTGCACCTTATAAATCATTTCTCTTTGTTGTAGTAGCCTTCCTTGTAGGCTTTGTTGTTAGGTTTAAGTATGGACAATGTTTGTATCAGTAGGTTAGATGGTTATGACTCTGATTTCTTGAGGATGTGGTCGTTGAAATAGTTGTAAAACCGATAATGGGCTGGCATAACCTCTTTGTTTTCGTGCTTTTGTTATGTTTGCATTCAACTTCCTATGTTCTTACTATGCTTCAAGGTTTTCCTTTTTTAATTATCAATGAATAAAGTAGTTTATATCTTGTTGATTTTGGAAGAGATGTATTATTTGTTTGGCAATGATGATGGGCTACCTGTTGATTGAGCATTACTGGGAGGCAGGAGTCAAATTGCACATTTATTGTTTGCTCTTGTAGCCATGATGCTCAAGTGAAATTAACTTTGCTGTCCCGAGCCGTATTTTGTATATATTCATTTATACAAGTAGCTATGGCAGCCTCAGTGTATGCTATGCTTAATTTGTTGGCAGCCCTTAACGTTTTGCCAATGATATGGACTTTTCGTATGGATGGCGATACAAAACTGGTCTTTTGATTGTTATAGGACATATTTTGTGCAACGTTGGAAATGGGGGCAGACCTTGCTCAACTTTGGGAAAGTAAGCTATCATATGTTATAACAATTTTGTTATGAGCTAGAGTACTAATTATGGCTGCAGATCTGATTGTTATGTAATATGCTTCGAGTTGATTACAAGACAGGTCTAGGTGGTATATTATATAGATACATTCTCTTCTTCTGTTAGATTCATAACAGCATCTTGTATTATTTCATATATATTTCTGACTTATTAATTATGTTTTTTAAGCTTCAATAAGTTTAGTTCTGTTCTTTCATTCTAGCTGCATGATTTTAAAAGCAAAAGAGAAATTACCGGTATGAGAAATCCACAATCCAGAATTAAAATTACAAGTTTTGGTAGCCTAAGAGTCAACATATAAATTATATAACTGGATATCTATTGAATCTTCTCATAGACATTCAACTTCTTAAGGCTAAGTGTACTGCAATGAATGGGTTCTAAACATCATCTCATGAAAAATCTTACTGATACCAAATGCCTGTTATTTTTGCTATCTCACTGCTTCAAACTTCTATTTGCTAGTTATTAATAACTTGGATGTATCAATTAATTTGTACCACATGATAAATTCTTGTGACATATGTTTGATGTCCTTTTTTCAATGCCTTCATACTCTACTTGATACTTGGTTCTTGTTCCGTAGCTTATGACTCATGATAAAATACCTTTTCAATAACTATCAAGAGACTTTACTAATAGGCTCGTACCTTCTTGAATAAAATTATTTTGTTGACATGCTATATACCTTCTCTTTCTATCGACACTAAAAATTCTATGACCTAATGCTCATTTAGAATTCAATTCATGCTGTAAAAAAAAAATGTTCTATCCATGGTTGCATTAATAATTTATTCTCAATTATTAGATATATGATCACTAGATATCATCTCGGAATTATGGTAAGAGAATATCTGAAAATTTTGTCCGATTGCCTTGTCAAAGCTTTAATTTATTTCCTTCCACCACATTGTCACAAAATTCAGCCATGTTATGAGACAACGGGTAGTAGCAGTATAATTGCCAACACTTTTGGCTTTTGTTTGAATATTATTAATGTAATGGTATGAGAGGGATCCATTATGATGGCTATCTCATTATTCTCTGATTTGCAGTTCGACTTGAAACTTGTCTCATTGTTTCCTTGCTTGCCAAGTTTTTTTGTTTCATCTAAATTTTGGGTCAAGATCATATATAGAGGATCACTCTAATTGATATGAGCCTTGAAGCATATGAGAGAACATCAATGTGAACCTTTCTCTCGACCTTTTTCTTTTTAAAATGATGTTTCTTTTCATATTCTTTGCCCTTAGCCTCTCTCAGTTGTGCAGCTACTATATTAATGTTGCCAAGATGCTTGTTATCAACAGAAGATTTATATTACCATGTGTCTCTGAAGTTGTTACTGTCTGCTATAATTACGAGTAGCCCATATTTTGTTCTTCCTTCTATATTGCATACTTTCATTTCATTATCATTGGCTGTTTGCCAGGAGACAAACAAACAATATTTCATATATCCAAAAGTTTTTTATGTTGCAACTGGGACTGTCTTACTTATATCACATGCTGCCCATACTTATATCAGATGCTGCCCACGGTGCTGTGTTGAGTTCCATCTCAGTGATTGTTTTTCGTCTAAGCTTATAATATATTATCAACGTTTACTTATAATAAGTGCTTATAAAATGTTTGCGTCTGTATTTTCAGCTCTTGTAAATGTTTTTCAAGTTTTTCTTACACAGCTTCTTCATGTTGTATGATGAGGTATGTTTATATGCATTATTTGAGATTTTCTGCATTAATTTGGCAATGATAATGGGCTGCCTGTTGATTGGGCATTGCTGGAAGGCAGGAATGGAATTATATATTTGTTGTTTTCCTCTTATAGCCGTGAGGCTCAAGTGACATTAGCTTTACTATCTTGACCAATAATTTGTAACAATATATTTGTAATAGGAGTTAAGACAGCTGTTATGTGCTATGCTTATATTGTTGGCAACCCTTAATGTTTCAGGATGTTGACCTTCGTATGGACAGCAATACGAGAATTGATTTTGTAAGTTATATATTACCTGTGTGGCAATGATAATGGGCAGCCTATTGATTGAACATTGCTTGGAAGTAGGAGTGGAATTACACATTTGTTGTTTTCCTTTTGTTGCCGTGATGCTCAAGTGAGATTACATTCGCTATCCTGAGCCATTTTTCTAAAATATATATTTGTACTAGTAGTAATATTGGTAGCTGTTATGTGCTATGCTTATATTCTTGGTAGTCCTCAATGTTCCAGGAAATTGACATCTCGTATGGACAGTAATATGAAACTGGTAATTTGATAAAATGCCTGTATTTTGTTGATTTTCATCTTCTAACCAAGACTATTATGTTGCCATGTCAAATTTCAGGTTACTTTTATCGATTGTCATAATGAAATTTTATTGCACAGGTTTGGTTTTGATATATCTGACTTCAGGTGTTTTATGTAATTATATATTTTGCATTACTGACAAGTATTTATTGTTAAAGGTAACTGTTTATCTTTTATTACAGGGGAAGTAATGCTTCAAAATGATCCGGAGAGCAATTTGCACAACCATATTTATTACGAGTTGGTGCTGATGATTAACGACTGAAATGTAGCATGTAAAACATAAATTGTTTTGTAGTCAATTATATCATTTTTTTTTTTAACTTGTGGGAACTCAGTTTTGTTTGTGTATTGTCTAGGCATGTATGTTATATTCGTGTTCTTGTAACAAATACTCATATTGTATGAATTTCTTATAATAATTCAAATTAATAATAAAATAGGCACTATTCTTGGAATATTATAGAGTTTGCTCGTGTTACAGAATATTTTCTACTTATGTCGTAAGATATCTGAATTGTATATTAGCCCTTTCGTATTTAATTTAATTTAAAAAATCAGGAATCAAATATTTGTTGTAGCAGAGATTCTTTCAATTCATGTAATATATCTTAAATATTAGTTGTACAATAAAATTTTGATGGATCATAATAGTAAATTAAGTAACATATCTTAAATTAGCAATATTAATTTAATAGGATGTAATAATAAATTAATTTGTATAACACAATTTTAATACATCATAATCATAAATTAACGTGAATAAATTAATTTAATTACTTATTTAAATATACCAAACTAATAAATTATTTAGTATAACATATTTTTAATAGATCATATTAATAAATTAATATCAATAAAAAATTATATTTATTTAAATATATAATTAAAAAAATTTATAACTCATTTTACCTTATTAATTGATTCACGGTATTATTGGGATTTCAAAAAAATTTCTCTCCTATTCCTAATGGAATACAGGCTTATTACCATATCATCCAAACATCATTTGGAATAACACTGCATTAATTGCATTGGAATAAGGTAGAATGCCATATTTTGATCCATACGGAAATTGGGAATAACAACGAGAATAAGCTATTCTTAGGAAATACATATTCCTATTTCAGGAATAACTTTTTGCCATCCAAATACTATCTTAGAGAATAAACAAGAATAACAGCCTCTTCTAGATAGAATACGGGAACCAAACACAACCATAGAGTAACAGCATAATTAAGAATTAGAGTGATCTTTTTTTCCTTGCAGGAAACACAATCAAATCATGCCAGATGATGAGTAATCTCAATTCGATCCAATTCTTTGATCAAATTTTAATATTAGATCTAGGCCCGATGTAATAAAAGATCAAGTCAAATCAGGTTAGATTCATGATCAAAAATTTTTGATCCGATAGATCATTCGGGTCAGGTCAGGTTTATGTATAATCCAATTTCAATTTAAAAATAATTAGATTTAGATCAAGCCTAGGTCGGATCCAACTTGGATTCAAATTAAATGTAACCAACCATATTTTGATTATTAGATAGCTAACTATTATTAATTAGATAAAATAAACAATAAATAATATTACTCTCAAAACAAAATATGATATAAAAATAACTTTAAATATATATTTATATTAAAATTATAATCTATGCAAATCTTAAATCATAATTTAGATTCAAATAAGTTCGAGTCCTAATGGTATTATGAAGTTTAGGTTGGATTGAGTCAAGCCCAAATTTAGCAAACTTAGATCCGATTTAGAAATGGAATGGATCCAATTTTAAAATCTGCCTAGAATCCACGTATCCTTGTAAAATGGATTGAATTGAGTCTTAAACATATCGGGTGACTTGGTCAAGTTGACCAATTTGGGACTTCATTCCATGGTTGAACTTTGCATGACCAATTCCAAGAATTTTTATTATATGATATATATCTAATCCAGCAATGTGAACCTCGTCTAATCTCATTTAGAAGACCCAATTTGAAAATTCAGTATTATCTAAAGCCCCCACTTGCCTAGTCCACAACATAACACGATGGAATAAATCCTAGTAAGCCCGTGAAACGGGTTTTGCATCCCGTAATTCTGCAATGGTTCATCATCGGCGAGGCCAGCTGCGTATATTAAAAACAAGAATCCTACCTAACTGCAATGACCAGTGTCAAACAAGCCCATTTATACTCTGAAGCTATGGGATCGAGGGAAGGCTGAAGGATGCTCTAATCACTAATCAGAAAGCAACTATCGAAGCGATAGTTCACCACATAACTTTCACTGAAAGTTTAGCACAAGTTAAAAACCAGAAAAACTTCTCTGATGCATGAAAACGCCCAATTATGAGGAAAACTCTTAACTGTCATTTATTGATCTTAATGTGAAAGAAAACACCTCACAGAAGTGACTAAAATAAATAATTCGATGATTCAGTTGGGCACGAGCATCCAGCAGAGGAAGACAAGATGACGTATCATTTCTCTCGTGAATAATGATATCACTTTCTCAGGAAGAGGACCGGGCGAGACTACTAGTCAAAGCGCGAAACGAAGGACAAGAATAAGTATCACATAACATTGTTAATTTGATCCCAAATATATAACAATAAAATGAGGTAACCCTGTATGCAAAACTTTGTGGACGAGGATTCATAAAGCTAAAGGCCAAATAAGTGGAACAAGATTTGACAAGCACAGATATGGTTGCGGTTGCTGACTCAAATTTCAAATAAGGTGAGACATGGAGCCAATATTTCCTCCAACATAACGGCTCTTGAATTCCAGGTCGTTCTTCGCTCCCACAGTAAGTTGTGGGACATTGATCGTAGAACCACCAAAACAAGCCTATGTACAAGCTTAAACCACTTTATCATCTACTAAGAATTTGCTGACACTTAATACTTCAAACTACCATCTGTAAAAGACTGGATATATATATATATATATATATATATATATATATAGCAGCAGCATAGGCATTTTGAAAGGATTCAAGATGCAAGAAAGAGGAAGACGTGGCAATCAAGAGAAACATAACCAAGTCAGCTCATGTCTAATGCCATAATATGATCATACACCTGTTCCAGTTAAAATTTTAAATATTCCTTGATTTTCAATCAAAAGTTTTTCCATGATATCATACACATAGTAAATGATCTTTTCGAGGAACACCCAGGATATGAACCAGAGAAAGCCCTTGGGAATGAGGTGCCGACCAACTGTACCAACAGTTGTTGGCCAAACTTTGAAAACAATCAGAACCATGAATCTTGAAGAAATGTTACAACTTCTTCACGACATTGTACTAACATCTCAAAAATCATTCTACAACTTAGAATAAATTCACCCATTCACTGAGATACCAATACATTAATCTTTCAATTTCTGGATTACGGTACATTGTTTATTCAAAATAATACTGAACCATACCCGTGCAACCAGGCCCTTGATTCAAATTCCTTCTAGTTGTGCTTTATGGACCCTTAAGTCACCATCCAAAGCTCCATCTAACAACTTGAAAACAGATTATTGTGACTTCAAACTATTTTTCAAGAAAACTCCTTATGCTGTATGTTATTATCTTTTTTTAGGAGATTTTCTAAAAAGGTGGCTGTCTACTAATGGTATGCCCGAAAGCTGTGACAGGTGCATGGTGTGCTGGCCCATCGTCCTTCGGCATTTGCGAGCAGGAGGTTTTCTATGCTTTGTGAAACCAGCCTCATGCGATCCCTTCTACTTCAGGAGAGGGGTGGCCTAAGCCTTTGCCCAAGCCATGCATCTCACTGCCTAAATTGGAACAGTCAAGTTAGCACTGCACACCATCTGCACCCAGACCCACAGGCATGACCCAGTGTCCCAGCTGCCCTATATGTTGTCATCCAACTTCATAACTTTTCAAACCAATTCCAAACCACAGTCCCCGTTTGTGTGTATGCACATGCACATTGGAGTATTTGGCATGTTTGATAGGTATTCTCTTTTTTTTTTTCTTTGGTTCTGGGAGAGAGGAGGGAGGCGCGTATAATAGAAGCTAAAGATTCCACCACAAACCTTTTAATGCATAAGTTATATTTTGTCAAGATTAGCAACATTTAACTGGTACATCACCAACTACCTGAAAATAATAGTGTCAAATATATATATATATATATATATATACACACACACATATATACACATGTGTATATATATATACACACACACTATGCACAACAATCAAAAAATTATATAACAACAATAAGCAAAATATTGTTGTAAATAATGGTTAGAAACATAGTTTTCACAACATTAACAAAAAATAAATGTTGTACTGACCAAATAAGTCAAAATGAACCTATAGGGTGTCAAAAGGTCAGTTTTGTTTCTTGATACTACAAATCCATAAATGTGTAGCAACTTAACGATCTCGTTCACCATCTAAAATGCTTTTCCAAACTGGTTCATGGGAAAGAGAAGGGGGGAGAGAGCAACTATAAAAGCAGTCATTAATAAGTCATGGAGACAGGGGTCCAGAAACTAGTTAGACCAAAATTTTGTACACCATACGCAACAACTTTCAGCAGGCATAAGTTATGCATCTGAAACATCGTTAGAGTAATCAAGCAAGAGAGGCGGAAAGACAGAAGTGTGTGTTATATATCAATTCTATCAGGATGACAGCAATGTTCCAGTACAAATCACTGAATAGATGATTAACTTTAAGACTTGCATGAATTATCCATAAAAGAAAAATAGAACTACACCGTTGTATGCAATTTTTTTTTTTTACAAAAAAAAAAGACGAAGAAGCATGGAGGTGAGCAATAGAAGACTACAAGTTAAGAGGATCCATGTGGCAATAGCAGAATAGTAGAAATACATGATCAAAAGATATACAACCGCTCTACAAAGACCATCTGAGTGAAGAGTAGGTTAAATTTGTATGGTTAGTGAAAATGGGGTAAACAGTAGGAAGACCTGGATGTAGCAAGAACTGTTTTGAGGCCGCTTTTCAGCTTGAAGGACTCGCTCCCCAAATTTCTTAACCTATCATCCCTGCAATATCATGTTTAACCAGTCAAACCCCAAGACCCAAATGCATGAATACCCGGATCTCGTAAAGCATATTAGTCAACCACAATTCAGTTGAGGTCTTTCTATGGAGCCCCATGTTGGAGCCCCCAAAAATCATATGCACCAATATCCTACGGTAACCGCTAAAACAATCAACTTGGTCACACACTAGCATTCCAAAATCCAAAGGTACACCAAAACAGAGGCTTAATCACCAATCAAAAGTTGTACGAAAATTACACGGAATACGGCATCAGCACAACGCGCAAATATAACACATAACCCGATCAAAAAGGGGAGGAACGGATTCTAGCATCCAAACCACCGATCCAAATTAAAAATACAGACGAAATTTAAAAGATGAATCCAGAAAAATAAGTTTTTCAATCAATAACTCAAACGACTATATTGCTAGCATCTTCTTCAGAATGCCTAAAATAGATTCCAAAATCCCTTGAAAAGATACAACACTCAAAACATAGCGGGAGAGATAGATAAAGATCGAAACAAAACCCCGATGATCATGGACCTAGAGTTTCACTCGGAGGGGATCTCGACGTCGCCGTCGGTGATCTCCTGCTGGACGTCCTTGGGGTCCTTGCCATCGACGGTGCAGCCGACGGAGACGCATGTGCCTAGGATCTCCTTGACGGTGCCGGCGAGATCCTTGGCCATGGATCTCAGGCGCATCACGCGGGCGATCTCGATGACGTCATCGAGGGAGATGCTGCCGTTGTGCTTGATATTTTTGGTCTTCTTGCGGTCGCGCTCCGGCTCCTTGAGGGCCTTGATCACCAGGGCTGCGGCAGAGGGCACCACCGACACCTTGGCCTGGCGGTTCTGGACGGTGAGCTTGACGGTGACGCGGAGGCCCTTCCACTCCTTGGCCGTCTCCTTGGCGATGTCCTCTCCGACCTTCTTGGGGGAGAGACCCAGAGGACCGATCTTGGGGGCTAGGGAGCTCGCCGCCCCGACCTCGCCGCCTGTCACGCGGACGTAAACGTCGACGACCTGAGAGGGATCAAACTTGGGCGGCATCGCTGCTCCTCCGTGCTAAGGTTAGGGTTTCGGCAAACCAAAATACGAGGGAAGGCGCGCCGAAGAGAGGCTAGGGTTTTGTTATATAAAGCTAGGGTTCATGCCTATCGTGTGATACTAATCCGGAGATGCGTGATTTACGTACGCGTGTGGGGCTTTCCGACGATTTTTATGCGCGCGTCCATCGTAACAAAGTATATTTATTTATTGATAAAAAAAAAAAAAAATTTTAACAAACCGAACCGAGATAGGAAATTAAATTCAGTGTAGCTACCCGGCTCTCATCTTGCTAGATAATATTTGATTTAAGATGAATAACAAGAGAGGACCTAAAATAATTTTTAAATTTAATCCGAACTCATGATTTATTGATAGTGAGATAAAATCTTTGACAATAAAGTTACCATTTTAACGATAATAAAATTTTATTTAAAAAAAATAACAACGACAAGGACGTAGTACAAGAAAAAAACTTGGACATATCTCACATAAAAGCATGCTAGCTGTTTGGGTAACCAAAAATAAAAGATTTCACTAGATTCTTATGAAAGTAGTTTCATGAGCATCCATTCTAATCAAAGAGGCAAAGAAAAAACTATAATTTCAAATTGTTTGTGAATGCTTCGCACTTTCATAATTATCCAAAAAACAATCAATAATTTTGCTTCCTATGCGATACGAGAATAAAAGAAGTTAGGCAATGTAGAAACCGCAATCTTCTTGAGGTCTATTCAAGTTCAAACCTATATTCCACCATGTGAGCCTGTTGATCTGCATCAAGGGTAAAAAGACCTGTATGGAGGCCCACTGCCTGGGCCCAAAACACTGGCACAATTCTTCGGCTGCCCGTAGCCTAAACGCCGGATGAATGCAAGTTCGGCACTGAAGCCTGAACATGATGGCAGGCCCAGACTTGCGAAGTTTATGGAAAATAAAAGAAAGCAGAAAAAAATTGGGATTGGATGTGCATCTTGTCATCCTGATTCACTCGCTATGCATGACCAGAATGTGTTTCATGGTTCGATCGATTTTGAATAAATACCAGGTGGTCTAACTTCTTGTTGTACTGAACCGATTTTTTTCTGAATCGAATATGTATGGGTAAGCTTTCAGTTGATCCGACTGATCCATTCTACCAGCAGTCCGACCGGCCGACCCACCGAGATAGAGGTCTGACTGATCTATTCTACCAGAAGTTCGACCGGCCGACCCACAGAAGTCGAGGTCCGAACGACCCACTTCCGTTGGGATCCAATCGGTCTGCTCTTCTTGAAAGCTTGGCAGACATTCTCCCTCAGCCGGACGATCCACCTCCATTAGATCCGACTGACTCATTCTCGCTCCGGAAATAACTCGAAGGCTCCAGAAGTCCTGTCCAGCTGATATTAGAATTCTGTTACAACGGACACCATCTCATGGTCACGTCTTGGTGCCACCTGGCCACCATCCTGATTTTCCTGGAGGCAAATCGGATATTCCCAGCCCGCCTCCTAACAAGATTTGGCAATATTCTACACTTATATAAGGTGACCGGGGGACCTCGATTGAGGGGGATATGATTCTCTTCCTCCTCCATTTGATTCCTCCATTCTGTTACTCTTAAGCTCTCGCAGATTTAAACATCGGAGTATCCCCCGCCGGAGTACCGTCGACCATTGGAAACTTTATTGCAGGTACCGGAAGAGGAGTGCTCCAACACAGCCGACCGAATTCGGCCCAGGAGCATACGCGGCAACACTTCCCATTTCTTCAATAACAATAATAATAATAATAATGATGATGATTATTATTATTATTATTATTATTATTATTATTATTATTATTATTATTATTATTATTATTATTATTATTATTATTATTATTATTATTATTATTATTATTATTATTATTTGAGTAATAAAAATAAAAAGGTAAGATGTGTGTATGTGTTATTTATTTATTTATTTATTTATTTTTTGCGTATCTATAGCTTTCATTGGTGTGATCAATTATGATTTAGATCACTTGAAGGAATGTCCACGAACTTTATCTTGCCTATGACAAGTGGATTTTAATTTGCTACATAACTAAATATTTAAAAAATGCACAAAAAGTATGAACAAAAGAAAAGGAAACGGGGATAAATCAATCTCTATTTAATATGAATTTGTACAACATTGATGAAGCAAATTTATGCGATAGAGAACCCAAGGAAACTAGATTAGGAAAAGAAAGATGACTTAGCCTTCATTCAATCTGATTTCGAGCATTTTTGATATAGCAATACTAACATATACTTTAGAAAATGGTTTAAGCCTCCACCCTAAAAAAAGAATCCTAATGCCAAGATAAGGAATAAAATAGCATATTTGGAGTAGATTTCATGATAGAAATGTTGTAATCTTCAGGAAAGATGGGAGAAAATTAAACAAAATTTTCTTGCCACCTTCGTAATGAAAGATGAAGTTATTTCTATCGATACATTTCCATGGAAAGTCACTCTTTATCTTCAAAATATCCTTGATGATTGTCAGCAATTTTATACATGAATATCTTCTTTTTATCTAAATAATTTTTAAAAAATTAATTATTATTATAAAATTAGTTTCTTTAGAAAGTTTTGAAAAATTATTTTTGTTCATCTCATTGAGCCACGAGAGGCAATCATTGCAATCAAAAATTAATTGATCATTCATCAACTATAGGAAATGGTCAAAAGTATTAGACTTATCAAGATATAATTAATTAACTGGCATATTACCTGCACGATATGTGAGATACATCCTTTATTATAATATTATATCATTTTAGAAATATCAATTTTATTTATTATATATGATGTGACCGGATCGCTGACATGGAGCAAGAAGCCTGACGTGGAGCCCTCACTGGACGCCACGCTGGATTCCCACTATCGGCCCCTTCGTCGGGCCGAGCTCCCCGATGCCAACGAGGCTGCCCGTTGAAGACAGGCTCCGTCCTCCGCCAGGTCGGTCCCCGCCAAGTCGGACGCCTAGGTCGGAGCCGAGCTCAAGTCCCACCAGAGGCAGACCTTCCGAGCCCGAGGTCGGGCCCCGTGGTCTGGAGTTGAGCTCAAGCCTCCTCCGCCACGCGGCACCCCTTCAAGGCCAGGTCCCTTGAGCTGGGTGCGCCTCATCCACCTTTGCCAGCCCGAGCTCGGTCAAAGATGGGCCCTCCCTTGGCCTGGAACCGAGCTCGACCCTCCTCCGCACAGCCAAGCCGCGATGAGGCGGATCCACTGCAAGCGGGCCCCATCTTCCCAGCTCGGCCCTCAGCACAAATCAAAGTACCAACCGCCAAAGAAGTCGTGCCTTTCCTCCGAAGACGGTGGCGGACCCCCCGAGGACCGTACAGCAGCACCCACCACGTCGCCATAAATGCCCACGGCCATCGCCCACACCAAAAAGAAAGGAAGCTCACATCAACGCACCACACCCTCTGCCGACTTGCCATACAAACGGAGAAAAGATACTACCGAAGAGCACGAGTCCCGAGACCGGCGGCATGACAGTCGAGGTCCTGCCAGGCTTCCAGGAAGGGCAAACAGAAGGAATGTCAGAGGCATATCAAAGCTTCTTCAACTATCCAATCAAAGAGGCATCCCGTCTACGGTATGATACCTCGTCGTACTAGCCTAACAACATGGGAGAACCCCGGGCAAGCCAAAGGAAAAGACCCAGCCAAAATAAACAAAAAGGGAGGTAACGACACCCTTTCTTCTGCTTCTTCCAAGCAAGATCAACATTCTCTCAACAAGAAAACACAATTTTTCCAACAACACAACCTCCACGAAGAGAAAGAGGAGAAGGGGGAGAGGCCAGACAGGAGGGCAAGACCACCTCGGCCACCACATCTCCTAGCTCACTCACACTCTCCTACACTTCACTCACTCCTCCTAGCATGGAGCTCATCCAGAGGGGCTCGACCAGGAGGATCTGTTCCCTTGGATCGTCACTGACTTGATCGTCGGAGTCCCTCCGCCGGAATCCCCGGCCCGGGTCACTGACGTTGGCTGTCTTGCAGGTTTCGAGGCATCAGAGGCATCCCCGGCAGGTGGACGCGGACCACCTAACACCATCAGCAGCTACTGGCCATGACAATCCGGGCGGCAACAGATTGGCGCGCCAGGAAGGGGGGGTAGAACGACACTTGATCCAGTTCAGGCCCCGTTTAGCTAGTCCATTGGGAGGATGGTGACTACCAGGACAAGGGGAGCTTCTCCCAGCCGTGTGGAGGCATCCCCTTCTCACGGGAACCCGCACGGACCGGAGATGGAAGTACCTGCCCCGGTTCAACCGCCCCCACTGGAGACCCAGCTGACCGCACTTGCCCAGCAGATTTATACTCTTACTGCGGCAATGCGCCAGCTCCAGCACCAGCATCAGCATCGGTCTTTGGCTACCCATCAGCAGTCAGAGACCCCCGCGGCTCACGCCGCAACACCCCGTGACAGCCTGCGTTCCTTCCACGGGAGGCCTTCATAGCCACGGGCAGCTACAGACCCTCGGGATACCCACCAAGCCCCGATGAAGTGACGGTGGGCCAGCTCCACTGACGAAAAAAGTTGCTCACCGCACCTTGACCGGGGGGCACCTAAGCCCCGCCAGGGCCGGAAGGGCAAGGCTCCTTGCCACGGGCGCCGCGCGTCCGCGTCACCTTCACCATCCCCTTTAGCAGAGGGGTCTACAAACGAGGCCATCAGGCGCATGGCGGAGAAGCGCCTGGAGGAGCACGACCGCAAGCTAGCGGAGTTTGCCTGTCGGTTCGCCAACTTGCCCGACTCTGCTAGTGAGCCGGCGGGCTATGACGCCCGCCCCCTTTCTCCCAGGAGATCCAGGTGGAGCCGATTTCCCATCGGTTCTGCATGCCGCAGGTGGATCCTTACGATGGGACCACCGACCCCCTGGACCACCTGGAAAGTTACCGGGCCCTCATGAGGGTCTAGGGGGCCACTGACGCCCTTCCGTGCATCACCTTCCCTGCTACCCTCCGGAAGGCGGCTCTGGTGTGGTTCACCCGCCTCGAGCTAGGAAGCATCAGCTCTTTTGCCCAGTTGGGGCAGAAGTTCATGGCTCATTTTGATGCTTGTCGGAAGATGCCACGCGAGGTAGACAGCCTCTTCTCCATCAGGCAGCAAGACAGTGAGCCGCTACAAGACTACGTGGCTCGCTTCAAGGCTGCTGCATTGGAGATCTACAGCCTGGAGGAGCCGGTGGCGATGCTGGCTCTAAAGCGAGGGCTCAGGACCTCCTACCTAACATACTCGCTCGACAAGAAGCCCCCGAAGACCTACGCCGAGCTACTCTTCAGGACTCAAAAGTATATCCGTGCCGAGGAGGCGGATCGTACGAGACGGGACCTCGACGGGAAGCCGCTGAAGGGGCCGGTGCCTGCCGAGAAACCTGAAGCACGAAGGCCGAGACCACCAGCTCAGAACTCCCAACCAGCGCCAAGGCTAAGGAATGCTCCCGTCCCTCAAGAAAATTTTACTCTCCTTCTCGCCCCGAGAACGAAGATCCTCATGAAGATCGAGGGCGAGACTTATCTGAGACGTCCACCGCCATTGAAGCCATCCTTCACCCGTGACAAGATGAAGTACTGCCGCTTCTACCGTGACCACGGGCATGACACCGAGGAATGCCGCAATCTCCAGTGGGCGATCGAAGAACTCATCAAGAGAGGCTACCTCGGAAAATATGTGGAGGGCAAAACTTGACCAGAGTCCCAGGCGCTCGTTGCTCTCCCGCCAGCTCCAGCCATCGACAACCGCCCCACCGAGAAGCTTGTGGGCATGATCTCCCGGGGAGCTGAGCGCGCGTCCAAGAGGACCCGGGGGGCAGGGAACTCTGAGAATGTACTCCTCTTTATGAGGGAAGGGAAAAATGGGGAGAAAAATATAAATAATGATGCTGTGGTCGTCGAGATGACAATCGCGAAGCATCCTATAAAGCGCATCATGGTAGATAGTGAAAGCTCTATGAATGTACTTTTCTACGATGCCTTCTCCTGGATGAATCTCTTCCCTACTCAGCTCAAACTAGTATATACTCCCCTTGTTGGTTTCATGGGAGACTTCGCAAGAGTAGAGGGAGAAATCACTCTTTCAGTCACTGCCGGGACCACATCTCGGCAGAGTACCGTCATGATGATGTTCACGGTTGTCAGGCTTTCTTCGCCTTACAACGTGATCTTGGGCTGACCTGGGCTCAACCTTCTCGATGCTGTCGTCTCTACCAAGAGGTTGCTTGTCCAGTTCCCAACCCCTTGCGATGTGGGAGAGATGAGGGGTACGCCCCAGCTAGTACAACACTACTTGCAGACGCTCCCCGGGGCAAGGGTGCCCAAGGAGGATTTCAGAGCAACCGAGCTCGATCAGAGGGTTCAGGACCCCAGGGGAGGCCCGGCCGAGCACATGCTTCCCTACCAGCTCGGGACAGACCAGATGAAGACCATGCAGATCGGAGCCTAGCTGTCCGAGGAGAAGGCTCTGCTGCTGGAGTTCTTGAGGGCAAATGCGGACGTGTTTGCCTGGACGACAGCTGACAAGCCAGGTATTCTCCCTGAGGTCATCACCCACAAACTTAATGTTGATCCGAAGTGCAGGCCGGTTCGACAGAAGAAGAGAAGCTTCATCCTTGAAAGGCAAGCGACCATCAACGAGGAAGTTAAGAAACTCCTCGCTGCCAGCTTCGTCCGAGAGGTGCAATACCCGAGCTGGCTGGCGAACGTGGTGATGGTGAAGAAGAACAACGGTAAGTGGAGGATCTGTGTAGACTACACTGACCTCAAAAAGGCGTGCCCGAAGGACAGCTTTCCTTTGCCAAGAATAGACCAGCTGGTGGATGCCACGTCATGACACAAGCTGCTCTCCTTCATGGATGCATTCTCTGGGTACAATCAGATCCGGATGCACCCGGAGGACGAGGAGCACACCGCCTTCATCACTGACCGGGGGACATACTGCTACAAAATGATGCCCTTTGGCCTGAAGAATGCTGGGGCCACGTACCAACGTCTGGTCAACAAGGTCTTCAAGGACCGGATTGGCAGGAATGTGCAAGTGTACATGGATGACATGCTAGTAGTGAGCAAACCGAGCTCGGACCACATTGCCGACCTCACTGAAGCCTTCCACAGTCTCCGGAAGCACCAAATGAAGCTCAACCCAGCGAAGTGCGCCTTCGGGGTGGCTGCCGAGAAATTCCTTGGCTTCATGGTCACCCAGAGAGGCATCGAGGCAAATCCGAAGAAGGTCCAGCGAATCCTCGACATGGAGCATCCAACATCCAAGAAGCAGGTTCAGTGCCTAACTGGGAGAATCGCAGCCCTGAGCCAGTTTATCTCGATGTCGGCTGACCGTTGCCTCCCTTTCTTCAAGGAGCTGCGCAAGATGCATGACTTCACCTGGACCAAAGAGTGCAAGATGGCCTTTGAAGAGCTGAAGGAGTTCCTGACCTCCCCACCTCTGCTGTCCAGACCAGAAGAAGGTGAAGAGCTCCTGCTTTACCTGGCGGTCACCCCAGGGATCGTCAGCTCGGTCCTTGTCCGTGCAGACCAGGACGAGTCACAGAAGCCGGTGTACTACACCAGCAAAATACTCCATGATGCAGAGATCAGGTATACCCGCTCTGAAAAATTTATTTTTGCACTAATAATGTCTGTTAAGCGCCTCAGGCCCTATTTCCAAGCGCATCCCATCGTGGTTGTGACTGATCAGCCGCTGAGGACCATGCTAAGCCACCCTGAGACTTCCGAAAGGTTAGCCAAATGGTCCCTGATGCTGAGCGAGTACGATATCACATATAGGCCGAGGTCATCGCAGAAGGCCCAAGTCCTAGCCGACTTTGTGGTCGAATGTACAGGGCTTCCCGAGGAACCAGAGCGGATGGTCCCGGAGATCCAAGCCAAGCCCTCCCCGTTGGAAGACCCTTGGGTCCTCCACATGGATGGCGCCTCCAATTCTTGCGGGAGCGAAGCAGGCCTCATCCTCGCCAATTCCGACGGAGTGGTGACGGAGTGTGCACTTCGCTTCAAGTTCCCCGCCACAAACAACCAAGCGGAGTATGAGGCGCTCCTCGCGGGCCTGAAGGTGTCCCGCGAACTGGGCATACAGAACCTCAAGGTCTTCACTGACTCCCAGCTGGTTGTCGGACAAGTCTCCGGAGAGTTCGAGGCCCGAGATCCCTAGATGATGAAGTACCTGGAGAGGGTCCGTTCGAGCGCAGGAGGCTTCCGTTACTTCCGCGTTTCCCACATCCTCCACGGAGAAAACGCTCATGTGGACGCGCTGTCAAGGCTCGCCACCTTACCGAACTCATCCCTGGGGCACGCCTATGTCGAATATCTCGAAAATCCGAGCTACGAGAGCCCCGAGGAGGTGCAACAAGTAGCCCCCGAGCCGAGCTGGATGGACAAGTACGTCAGTACCTCCAAGACGGCTTACTGCCGGGAGACCACAAAGAAGCTGGCCTTATCAGAAGGAAAGCCGCCGGCTTTGTCTTGATGGACGACCAGCTCTACCGCCGATCCTATTCCTACCCCCTCCTGAAGTGCCCCAGGCCCGCGGAGGCAGCCTTCATGCTCTAGGAGATACACGAGGGCCTCTGTGGGAATCATGTAGGAGGAAGGACTCTGGCGCACAAGGCACTCCGCCAGGGATACTTTTGGAAAATGATGAGGGAGGACGCCGCTGACTTCATCAAGAAGTGTAACAAGTGCCAGCGCCATTCCCACATCCAGCGCCTGCCGGCTACACTGATCTCCCAGCTGTCGTCTCCCTGGCCTTTCGCATAATAGGAGATGGACATCCTGGGACCGTTCCCCACCGCACCTGGACAGCAGAAGTTCCTGCTAGTGACGATCGATTACTTTACCAAATGGGTCGAAGCAGAGCCGCTAGCTCGAATCACGGAGGCCAATGTCTGACAATTCTTCTGGAAGTCTATCATCTGCCATTTCGGACTCCCCAATTGCGTCATCACCAACAATGGGCGATAGTTCGACAACTGAGAGTTCGAGGGATTCTGCACCGAGCACGGAATCCAGCATCGGTTCACCTCGGTCGCCCATCCCTAGACGAATGGGAAAGCCGAGGTCACCAACCGAACCATTCTTCAAGGACTCCGTACCAGGTTGGATCAATCGAAGGGTAGATGGGCAGAAGAACTTCCGAGCATCCTGTGGGCCTACCACACAATGCCCCGGACGGCGATAGGCGAGACACCTTTCAACCTCGTCTTTGGGTCGGAAGCGGTAATTCCAGTTAAGCTCGGTGTGCCCACGCTCCGCGTACAGCAGTATGACGAAGCGTAGAACTCGGCACACCTTCTCCTCAACCCGGACCTCCTCGAAGAAATAAGGGATAAAGCCCGGCTCCGGATGGCCGCATACCGATAACGGGTCGCCCGGTATTACAACGCGTCGGTGAAGCAGAAAAACTTCCGACCTGGCGACCTGGTGCTGCGCCGAGCAGAAGTGTCCCAGCCCCGGGAGTGCGGCAAACTCTCACCAAACTGGGAGGGCCCCTACAAAGTGGCCGAGGCCCTCTCCCAGGGGGCTTACTACCTAAAAGACTTGGATGGCGCTAGGTTCCCCCGGACCTGGAACGCTTGTAATTTGAGGAGATACTATCAATAGTGTAAGTATTCCCTCCATGAGAAATAAAGATTCCTTTCTGCAACACGACCTATCTGCCTTGTAGGAAACTCAAGCCGCGAGTCCAGCTCTCCGGCACCAAAGACCGGATGACCCTCCAGCACTGAAGACCGGATGACCCTCCAGCACCGACGAGCCCAGCTCCCCGGCATCGAAGATCGGATGACCCTCCGGCACCGAAGACCGGATGACCCTCCGGCACCGGCGAGCCCAGCTCCCTGGCAACGAAGATCGGATGACCCTCCGGCATCGAAGACCGGATTACCCTCTGGCACCAGCAAGCCCAGCTCCATGGCATCGAAGACTGGATGACCCTCCAGCACCAATGAGCCCAGCTCCCCGACATCGAAGACCGGATGACCCTCTGGCACCAAAACTGGATAACCCTCTGGCACCGAAGACCGGATGATCCTCCAGCACCAGCGAGCCTAGCTCCCCAGCAATGGACCTGGGAAGCCCCCAGGCACTCAACATCTTCGAGCCCAGCTCCGAGGTGTCATCCTCCGAGCCACGCAGCTCGCCATCATCGACGTCCCTGAGCCCAGCTCCAGGATGCCTGCTCAAGATCGGAGCTCAGACCTCCAGCCAAGGGCACCTCCGAGCCACGTAGCTCGCCATCATCAACGTCCCCGAGCCCAGCTCCAGGATGCCTGCTCAAGACTGGAGCTTAGACCTCCGGCCAAGGGCACCTCCGAGCCACGCAGCTCGCCATCATCAATGTCCCCGAGCCCAGCTCCAGGATGCTTGCTCAAGACCGGAGCTCAGACCTCTGGCCAAGGGCACCTTCGAGCCACGCAGCTCGCCATCATCAATGTCC
Organism: Areca catechu; assembly: GCA_021397845.1. Taxonomy (NCBI): domain Eukaryota; kingdom Viridiplantae; phylum Streptophyta; class Magnoliopsida; order Arecales; family Arecaceae; genus Areca; species Areca catechu. Next base: position 134,948,119 of record CM038038.1, on the reverse strand, counting down.
CCGAGCCTAGCTCTAGGATGCCTGCTCAAGACCGGAGCTCAGACCTCCGGCCAAGGGCACCTCCGAGCCACGCAGCTCGCCATCATCAACATCCCCGAGCCCAGCTCCAGGATGCCTGCTAAAGATCGAGCTCAGACCTCTGGCCAAGGGCACCCCTGATCCACGCAACTCGCCATCATCAACGTCCCCGAGCCCAGTTCCAAGATGCCCGCTCAAGACCGAAGCTCAGACCTGCGGCCAAGGGCATCTCCGAGCCACGCAGCTCGCCATCATCAACATCCCCGAGCCCAGCTTCAAGACGCCTACTCAAGACCAGAGCTCAGACCTCTGGCCAAGGGCACCTCCAAGCCACGCAGCTCGCCATCATTAACGTCCCCGAGCCCAACTCCAAGATGCCCATCAAAGACTGGATGACCCTCCGGCACCAAAGACCTGGGAAGCCCCCAGGCACCAACGAGCCTAGCTCCTCGGCAACAAAGCCCGGAGAAAAGTCCTCTGGTACGAAGACCTGGGAAACCCCCAAGCGCCGACGAGCCTAGCTCCTCGCAACAAAGCCCGGAGAAAAGTCCTCCAGCACGAAGACCTGGGAAGCCCCCAGGCACTGGCGAAACTAGCTCCCCGGCATCGAAGACTGGATGACCCTCCGGCACCGGCGAGCCCAGCTCCCCGATGAAGGACCTGGGAATTCCCCAGGCACTCAACATCCCCGAGCCCAGCTCCAGGATGCCTGCCCAGGACCGGATCTCAGATCTCCGGCCAAGGGAATCCTGTCAGCTATCATTATCTTCGGACCCAGCTCCAAGACACCACCTCCTGAGCGACGTCCTCTGGCAATCAAATGCTGAAGCCTAGCCCGCCAACAAGTAAGCCTCGAGCCCAGCTCCTCTACACCGAAGCCCAGAGAAGAGTCCTCTGGCACAAAGACCTGGGAAGCCCCCAAGCACTCAGGCCTCGAGCCCGGCTCCTCGGCCACCAAATTAGCACGTCCCCGAGCCCAGCTCCAGGACACCAGCCCAAAGACGGAGCTCAGACCTCCGGCGAAGGAAGCTTTTGAGCCATGCAGCTCCCGGCCAGTACATCCCCGAGCCTAACTCTGAGGCAATGTTCCGTAGACCCAACTTTCGAAGGTCAGGCCCCGAGCCTAGCTCTGAAGCATTCAAGATATGGACTGCCCTTAGGCACCGAGGTCCGAGATTCCTCTTTACAACCTCCTCGCACTAACAGAAAAGAGAACGAAGGGAGGAAGAGGAAAAGAGACGTTCACATCACAGAAAGAGGAAGAAAAGAAGTCAAGTCTACGAAATCAGTTTTCATTACTTGAAGAAATGGTTTACATCATGTTCCGGGCCCTGACAGGCCAGATAGCTTGGTTCAAAGAAAGAACAAGTAGCAAAAATTACAAAAAGAAAGTAAAAGGGATATATGAGAAGTCCTAGACTACGAGGCCGGCTCCTTCCCAGGGCGGCGCACGGTCGGGACTTCCCCCTCTTCCACCTCCGGAGCGAGATCGCACGCCTGAGCAGGCTCTGCTAGAGGAGCGGACTCAGCCACGGATGCCGTGGAGACCGGCTCGGCCGCCTTCTCCTGCGATGCTGCCTCGGCTACTGCTACAACCGAGGTCATCTCGGTAGCCTCCGGGGCCACTGGCGGAGGTGCCCCAACCAAAGCGGCCCCTTGTTCTCCTGCAGCTGCCTTCGGAGCAGGAGCCTTCTTTCCCGGGGTCTGGAGTGTGGCCAGCCACTCCTCGGACAGGATACCCCATAGCTACTAGCGGCAATAAGCGAACCCCTTGGTGAAGGAGTCCATCGCCGCCTCCTTGAAGTCTTTGAGGTACTCAGGAGAAGCTTTGAAGGCGGCCACCATACCGGTGGCGTCCCTTCTAGCACCCTCCACCTTGCTCTTTTCAGCGGCCACCAAATCCTCAGTGCACTCAGCCTGGCAGACCACCATTGCCATTCCCTTCTTGGCGACCTCGATGGCATGGCTGGCGGCAGCGGCCTTCTTCTCGGCCTCAGCGGTCTTCCCCTCGACCTCAGCAGCCCTCTTCTCCGCGGCCGCCACCTTCCTCTCTGACTCGGCCCGGAGCTCCTTCAGCCGAGTCCTCTTCGATTCGAGCTCGCTTTCGAGCTCCTTCTTTACTCTAGCAGCGTCCACGGCCTCAGCCATGAGACTCTTGATTTTGAGGTTGGCCTCCTGGGCCTCCCCGTTCTTCTGGCTCGCCTCAGCCTGCAGGGACTCAAGCTCGGTCAATCGCTCCTTCTCTCCCTTCGCCTAATTCCGGTAGAAGTACCGGATGAGGAGCAGATCCATACCTTGCTGTATTGAAGAAAGCATGTTAATTATCATGTGAAAAAGAAGCTCGGGAAAGACAAAAAAGGGGGGGCGAGAAGAAGCCTACAGCATAGAGGTTGGCGAACGTCGAGCAGACGATGTCGCCCAGAAGCCTCCCGCTCCCGTCTCGCCGGTCGCAAGACTGGACGGAGAAGTCCATCATCCGCTCGGCGAGGCTGGGATCCTTCACCAGAGAAACGTTCGACCCCAATCTGAAGGGGACCTTCCGAAAATCTCTGTCTCTGGTCCCCGCCGGCTCAACTCCTCCACCGATGGGTAGCACCCTCGGCGCCAACTGCGAGGCCGATGCAGCATCGGACTGCACCTGGGGTGCCGGTCTAATCTCTTGCGGCCCCCCTTCCTCCTCGACATTGACGACCTCCGGGGTGGGGGGTGCCAACCTGGAGGCGGCGGCAGCTGATCTCGCACGGGCGACCAACTCGGGCTCGACCGCCACTACTGGCTTGCACTGCCCGGCAGGCACGGGGTCGGGCTCGGCCGTCCTCTTCCGCCATCGTTCCTGAACCGGTGCATCCGCCCCGACCTTGCCCCATCTTCGGCTCGAGCCCTCTTTGGAGCGGGCTCACCTACCTTAGCAGCCTGCTCCCGTTCCTCAGTAAACGAGAGCAGCTCATCCATCAAAAACTTTATTTCTACGCCAAAGAGAACGAGGTTAGCCCAACAAAAAAAAAGGAAAGGAGAAAAAAGAAGAAGAAAAAGGAGAAAGAAAAATGAATGAGAAACGAGGGGGGGTGGCCAAGTCGAACTCACCCGGCTCCCGCACCGAGCTGACCCCAGCCTCGCGAAGATTCTGCTCCGACAGCAAGACCACCAGTGATGGGATCTCAGTCGATCTGAGTAGGTCATACATGTCGAGGTCGGCAGCTTTGACAAAGGTGTTCCTATTCGGAGATCGATCTGGGTTGCTCCAAACCCAGTCGATCCCCTCTACTGAGGCAAAAAAGAACCTACTCTTCCATCCTTTGATGGAAGAGGGGAGTACAAATTTGATGCCCCGAGGAGGGAAGAAAGGGACCACCACCTGTCCTTGGTAGGGTGACGTTTCAGGGTAAAGAAGGTCCTGAACAAGGAAAAATGGACGACAATCCCGTGGAAGTGGCACAGAACGATGAAACAAAATATCGTTCTGATGGCATTGGGGACTAACTGGGCAGGAACAAGCCGGTAGTTGGCCAAGAAAAAAAGGAAAAAAGGATGTACAGGGAAGCGGAGAACCCCGGCGAAGGCCTCCTCATAGAAGGCGATCCACCGAGGGCCACTAGAGGTAACCCGCTCCCCGGGACGAGGGACGGAGAGCCAGATGGACTCGGGGATGCCGTAAGCTTCCCGGATGGACACATGGTCCTCGACGGTAACCACCGAAGTGATCCCTCCAGGACCTATCGACCGAGAAGGCTCAGGCTCAGGAAGGGAAGCGAAAGCAGAAGTAGAAGTAGCAGCATGAGCAGGAGAAGGAAGAAGAGCCAAACGCGGAGGGGGAGAAGACCCGGGTTCCCTAATGGACACCGGGCCATGGTAAGGCCTTCTACTGAACTCGTACCTCACCACCTCCATCTCCTCATCGGAAGAAGAGGGAGTCTTCGGCCGGGAAGGTCCAGCCTCAGCTTGGTAAGAGGGACGAAAGTTTTGACCGAAGCGGTCCATCGAAGAAAAAGAAGGACAGAACAACTCCTAAATGACGAGAAGGAGGAAGCGAGCGAAGGGAGACCTATGGTGTCTTATAACGGGTGAAAAGGGAGAGCTAACCTGCTAAAGCTCAAGGAAGACACCGACGGTCAGAGAAGAAGAAGAGGAAGGCTCCTGTACGACTCCGGGCACGAAGAGTTTGAAAAAAGGTATGTTTCGAAAGGACTCATCCATCCATTTGAGACAACCTGTGCCCGACCGTACCATTATATCTTCCCCAAGAGTCACGCCACGTGTCGCGGATCAACGGGGCCAGCACCCCCATCCGATCACGGCCGCTCCAACTTCCATGCCCGCCGTAACTGCTTCCAAGACGTGGCCACGCGGCACCCCCGCACAGGCTCGAAGGTCGCCGAGCAAGGCGCCGTCGATATCGGTAATTATTGCACCAGATTTCCCCACCTTTCCACATCAGCGCTGTAGCTACTCCCTTCGACCCGAGTGCCGCACGACAACGGGCCTCGGGAGTGGGGGGCAAATGATATGACCGGATCGCTGACGTGGAGCAAGAAGCCTGACATGGAGCCCTCATTGGATGCTACGCTGGATTCCCACTATCGGCCCCTTCGCCGGGCCGAGCTCCCCGATGCCAACGGGGCCGCCCGTCGAAGACGGGCTCCGTCCTCCGCCAGGTCGGTCCCCGCTAAGTTGGACGCCTAGGTTGGAGCCGAGCTCAAGTCCCACCAGAGGCAGACCTTCCGAGCCCGAGGTCGAACCCCGTGGTCCGGAGTTGAGCTCAAGCCTCCTCCGCCACGCGGTGCCCCTTCAAGGATAGGTCCCCTGAGCTGGGCGCGCCTCATCCACCTCTGTCGGCCCGAGCTCGGTCAAAGATGGGCCCTCCCTTGGCCTGGAACCGAGCTCGGCCCTCCTCCGCACAGCCGAGCCTCGACGAGGTGGGTCCACTGCAAGCGGGCCTCATCTTCCCAGCTCGGCCCTCCGCATAAATCGAAGTACCAACCGCCAAAGAAGCCGTGCCTCTCCTCCAAAGACGGTGGCGGGCCCCCCGAGGACCGTATAGCAGTACCCGCCACGTCGCCATAAATGCCCACGACCGTCGCCCACACCAGAAAGAAAGGAAGCTCACATCAACGCGCCACACCCTCTGCCGACTTGCCGTACAAACGGAGAAAAGACCCTACCGAAGAGCACGAGTCCCGAGACCGGCAGCACGACAGTCGAGGTCCTGCCAGGCTTCTAGGAAGGGCAAACATAAGGAATGTCAGAGGCATATCAAAGTTTCTCGAACTACCCAATCAAGGAGGCGTCCCATCTACGGCACGATACCTCATCGCACCAGCCTGACAGCACGGGAGAACCCCGAGGTAAGCTAAAGGAAAAGACCCTGCCAGAATAAACAAAAAGGGAGATAACGATACCCATTCTTCTGCTTCTTCCAAGCAAGATCGACAATCTCTCAACAAGAGAACACAATTTTTCCAACAACACAACCTCCACAAAGAGAAAGAGGAGAAGGGGGAGAGGCCAGACAGGAGGGCAAGGCCACCTCGGCCACCACATCTCCCAGCTCACTCACACTCTCCTACACTCCACTCACTCCTCCTAGCGTGGAGCTCATCCAGAGGGGCTAGACCAGGAGGATCTGTTTCCCTGAATTATCACTGACTTGATCGTCAGAGTGCCCCCACCGGAATCCGCGGCCCGGGTCACTGACATTGGCTGTCTTACAGGTTCCGAGGCATCGAAGGCATCGCCGGCGGGCGGACGTGGACCACCCGACACCATCAGCAGCTACGGGCCACGACGATCCGGGCGGCAACAATATAATTAATAAAAAATTTATATTTTTATTAATATATAACATGTTTACTTTATTCATAATATTTTTTAATTATTTTTTAATGAAATATTATTTTATTATTTTATTTATTTATTAATATATCATTTTTATTAATTTTTAATACATTGATATCATATTACAAAAATGCCTTTTATTTTTTTCTAAATTATAAAAGGATCCTCCATATAAACTTTCACAATAAATTTTTTCCAATCAAATGATTAACATATATTTTTTTCAAATTCAAATCCAAAACCTTACTTTAGTAGAGAAATACAATTTCTTGGATTTACCAACTATCAAGGATATGCTTTGAAATTTCCTTCTAAATCATTTTCACCCTTTTAAAAAATAAATCAATATCTTGAAATAAGATCTTCTTTTCAAATATCCATTTTTCCATCACTTCATTTTAGAAAACATAAAACTGGCACATTCGGTTTTGGTTCTCCCAAAGTGATACTGGAACACAGTCGCATGCTCTATTTTTTTGCCCGCAAACATGGCAAGTGTGGCAGATGGCTGGTTTTGAGAAGCTTTTCGTTCATGCTGAGGACAGGGAGGATAGATTCTTGTGCTTGCTCAGTCCTAGTACTGCTTTCCCTTCTGCTACTTTCCTGGCTTATATTGCTTACCATATCTGGCTCATCCAGAATGCTATAGTCTTTAGCTCTGTTAGATGCTCTACCAGAATTATTGTTGAAAGAGCAAGGGCTAATGCCCAGGAGTATCGAAGATTGACTGTGATGTCTTCGAAAATCTGGGATTCTTCTACCGCTTCGTGAGCGCCCAGTCGGGTTTCCATATATTGGAAACCCCCTCTTCCGTAATTCTTCACGGTTAATTTTGATGGAAGTGTCAGGAATAGACAAGGGGGTGCCGTCTTTGTCATCCAAGGTTCTGGGCTCAGTTTTCTAGTGGCAGGGGGATTCTATCTTCATGATCCGTCGGTTCCTGGGGCAGAGCTGTATACAGCCTGGGTGGGAATTAGGTATACCGGGAGGATCCTTCATCTGGACCAGCTGATCATTAAGAGAGATTCTACGATAGTGGTTTCTTGGATTCGTCAGGCGCAAAGCTTTTCATTGGCACACCCTATCATCCGGATATCGGTCTTCTATTGCAGGGATGTACTTCGATTCTTATACGGCATATTTATCGGAAGGCCAATTATGCGGCGGACTAGATGGCCTCCTACATCGCTAATCATTCTAGTTCTGTGTTCTGGTCTATATGACGGGATGCCCCTGTCCAACTTCGTAACATTATCCTATCTGACTTTCTGGATTGTATTTATACTAGATCTATAAATTGAATACTTCGCATTATCCAAAAAAAAAAGGGTACTAAAACAAAAAAGAAATAATTACCAAAACAATGCCATACTATTATAAACTTGAATAGCAGTAATCATCTCACAGCAAAATATGGGTTGCACATATAACATTTAACAAAATAATCTGAAATTATAAATCATTAATGTCCAAGAATTATATATTAATTACCAGAGGTTGGAGCTGGGGCCTAAGTACTGTTCCATTTATTGTTTGAAACAATATACATTAGCATTTGATAATATTATACTTTCTGCATCATAATTTGAGCAGGATTTCAATTGTTACAGGTAAAAGCTACATATTTGTTTAGTTCTTTAATAAAAAACTACACTTCTAGTGGTTCTTGATCCATTTACACTAGAAAATTATAAAATGGCCCTCGTCATAATATTTTATAATAGATTTGTAAAAGATATCATCATGAAGGATGATTGTGATATTTGAAATGCAATCAAATATTAGTTTGTAACTGCTAAGGCAGTAGCCCAGTTAGTAGAGGCCTTGCCTCACTACCAACAGGTCGGCGGTTCAAGGCATGATCCTGTGGATGACTCGATTAAATCCAGAATTTTTTTAGAATCCTCGACAATTGGCATAAGTGAGAGGTAAGGGTCTTTTCCTTTGTTCCCGATCTACTGGCCGGTATCTTAGTGATGTCAGGTTGACCTACTTACCATTAGGTGGGAGAGGCTGTGCAAATCTGAGCACCTCGTATCGAATATTACCTGACGGGATGGGGATCTATAGGAATAGCTATACCGAGATTTATTCCCTCCTATCTCTTTTTTCTATAAAAAAAATATATTAGTCAGTAAGAAAACCAACCAAATGATGCCATGGCTTCCGAGAGCTTTTTGCTGAAGTTATGCTGGTATCTCTCAAAGCCTTCAATCCCTTCAAGATCTTTTTAAATAAAATAACAAAATGGTTCAAATAAAAGTAGAAAAAGAGAATACATGGTGGAGCGGCTACAATACTCACATATTTTGCCAAAGCTAGAGTCCCATGAAGACAAAGATCTAGGTAACGCAGTGCATGCAGATATCCCTCGGGGCTTCTTGATGATCCCATTTCGCTGCTGGGAGAAGGTCACTTATTGACTTATTGATTGGTGGAGTTTCTTTTTCTCAATCTTTCTTAGAGCTAGAGCTGTCAATGGATCGGGTCCGGACATGAGACCCGTGAGTATTTATCTAACAGGTCCAGGTCTAGGTCTAAATCTGAACCCGTATATCCGGATCCAGATCCGGACCCATTTAATCATAATTAAATGGATCCGGATCTGGATATGTAATATCCAGACCCGACAGACTCGAAACCCGATTATATAAAATAATAATATATATTTATATATTTATTATATTTATATTATTAGGAACCATCAGATCATGATCCAACAATTTGAAATCACATGTTGCTTTTATTATAAAAGCCCTCCTCCATCGTGCCCTAACATTTTTCCCTTCCACCAAATCCCCAAATCCCCCTCGACGGCTGATCCCTCGACGCCTCCCCCCCTCGATGGTAGATGCTAGGGATGGCAATGGGCCAGGTTCGAGTAGGGTGCATAACTATCCAAACCCAAATCCGAATACTCAATAAACTACCCTAATCCGACCCAAATACTATTGGGACTGGATTTTTTTATTCAAACCCATCTCAATCGGGTATCGAATAATTCGGATTTATTCGACCTAAACCCAATTGAGTCATATTAAATATTTTTTTATTTTTATCAACTTTAAAATCATCTACCATTTTATAAATCATACATACATTAAACAAATAAAATTTAACTATATTTTTAGTTCAACATCGATCGAAGAGGAGGAAGAGCTATCGAAGAGGAAGAGGGGAGCTGAAGATTAATCAGAGTTTATCGATTACAAATTACAATTTACAATTTCCTTATTTATGAAAAATAATGATTAGCGTAAAGGGTTTAAGTATTTTAAAATTTAATAGCTAATAATTAAAATTAATATAATATATTCAATATAATATATATTAAATATATATATTTAAATATTAAAATAATTTAGGCCGGGTTCAGGTCGGGTGTATATCTATGCAGTCCCGGCCCAAATCCAAAGTTAAGCATTCGGGTTTTACCCAAATCCAGTCCAAACCCAGTAAAAGAGTTGATTACCCGGCCCAACCGGGTCAGGCCGGATCGGGTATCCATAGATTTGGATTTTGTTGCCATCCCTAGCCAACGCCTTCCCCTCCCTCGATGGCCGACGCCTCCTCCCCTCGACGGTCGACCCCTCGACAGCCAACATCATCCCTCACTAGCCGCTCTGCTGCTTGGACATCGGCCTCCGCTTACCCCTCCGGCAGTCTGACTCTTCCTTCCTCAGTTCCAAGCCGGTGAGCCCCGCCGGCCACCGACATCATCCCTCGCTGCTCGCTAGCCACTCTGCTGCTTCGACATCGACCTCTACCTACCCCTCTGCAGTTCGGTTCTTCCTTCCTCAGCTCCGAGCCCAGTCGATCGCCGATATCGTCCCTCGCTAGCTGCTCTGCTGCTCCGAAATCGGCCTCCGCCTACCCCTCCGACAGTCCGGCTCTCCCTTTCTAAGCTACGAGCCCCTTCGGTAGTCCAGATACGAGCCCCACTGGCCGTGCTACCTTGGCATCGACCCCCCATAGCTCGAGTGCTCGACATCGACCCCCCATAGCTACCGCTCTTGGATCCAAGCTCCGCCGCCACCAACATCGTCGATCGTCCCCCGCTGGCTGCCCCTATCCCGATATCGTTCCCAGGCTTTGTCTTCCTCAGATCCGAGCCCCTACTACAACCACAGTGCCTCAATTAGATACTTGTTCTTGTTTCATATTAATAGCTTATTTTATATTAATAGCTATGATCATCAGTGCCATAGTCAGGGTTCTTCGAACTGTGCAGAACCGGCTGGTTCGGGGCGTACTGAACCGAACCGGTGGTCGGCCAGCACGGTTCGGCCACATAAAATGATACGGCCCTCTAAAAAACTAAAAAAAACCTCTTATACCAGACTGAACCAGACCCGAACCTGGCCGAACCGGTGCTGAACTGGTCAAAATAAGACCGAAATGGTCGGTTCGGTTGGTTTGAGCCCGGTTCAGTTGGTTCGGTGGGTGGGGCTTTTTTTTTGTTTTTGTCACATGGCTACTGTAGCCATGTGACATGTTGCTGGGAGGGACTGGTTTGATCTTTTAAGTTATAACAGCAGAAAGCTCGTAAGAGCTCTCTGCTATGGTTGTTGTTTTAACAACAATCGCTTAAAAAAGAAACTTAATCCATTTCAACCCAATCAAATTTACAGAAGTCGAAGAGGAAGGTAGAATAAAGATACGTATATCTTTCTTTTTTCGTATTTTCCTCTTTCATCTCATTTTTTTATTAAAATCCATGTAAAATAGAAAATTAAGAAGAAATGCTATCAAAATTTATTTGTTGGCAATAATTTTAGAGTATGTGAAGATGTAGGATAGATCTACACAATGATACTAAAATCTTGATTTTTTGTTAAGTATATAATTTTTAAATTAAAAATTAATTTTGGATTAATAAATTAATTAAAAATAATCAAAAAAATTATAATTATAAATTATTAATGTAGGGCTCGCAAACTACTCTCACTATAAATTTCATGTCAATTTATTCAAGTTTTGATGCGTCTCATGAATAGTATCGTAGGTCTTAAATTAAAAAAAAAAGATTTTTAATGCATTTCTAGGATCTTAAAAAATATATATAGCATGTATGATAGAATCCTACATGAATCTAAAATTTAAATTTTTTAAATTTTTTAAATTTTTTAAATAAAAAATAAAAAAAATAAATTAAATTTTAAAAATTAGGTTAATAAAGTGTTAATTAATAAACATTATTATTGACCTTATATGTAATTTAAATATTCATGTATGGATCCATCAAGGAGTAAGAAGGATCCGGAGCGGGATATTGACTAGTTCATAGAGAGATGCTCTCGGGTCGGCATCACTGGAGGTGTAAAATGGTGCAATACTAAATTCAAAGGTTCGGGGGTAATAAGGTTGAAGCAGCACTTGATTGGCGACTATTCTGATGTATCTGCATGCGACAGTGTCCATAGGAGGTCCGTTAGTTGATGAAGAAATGCTTTGCTGATTTAAAGCTAGAAAAGAAAGAGCTACAGAGAAGAAGGCAGAGGTAGACCATAGAGTCGCAGAACCACCTTCTTATTACTCCAAGGAGTCAGAGGGGACATCTATTCGTTCTGATGAGGAGGCACAGATGGAGGATGCTATTCAGGCGAGCTTGTATAAGCAGAGATAGCAGGAGGAGGCAGTCAGGCATAGACAACGATTTGGACCATCAGCTTTTGAGTCAAGATCGGGATCCACTTTTGTTAGTACTGCAGGAGAGTCTGAGATAGTTTAGGAGGACCTCCTCAGTCAGAGAGCCCGTCAGAAGAGGCACCAGCCGTATTGCATCCATGTTGAGAGCATTTGGCAATTGAAGGAAGTCTTCTAAGGACATTCCAGAGGGAGCCGCTATCCATGATGTCGATCTACATGCCTTTTTCAATAAAGATTCCAAGCAACAGAGGATTGACACAATGCTGAAAAAGGATAAAAAAAAAGATCTATGGCGGGCCATCTACTCCTGGCTTCATTTCAATCATATCTTAGCCAATACAGTAGACAATCCATATTATTGTTCTACTATTTCATCTATACAGACTACCGGTGCAAGTATAGATCCTCCAGCATCGAGGGATATCTATGGTCAGCCTATAGACAGCAATAAAGATGAGCTAGAAGGATGGATATCCTTATATCAGAGCAAGCGATCCATGTATGGATTGACGATGATGTGTGATGGTTGGACTGGTCCTACTAGACGGAGCATCATCAATTTCTTGACTTATTGTGATGCAAAGATATTTTTTAAAAGTCTATTGATGCTTCAGATCAAGTGCACGATGCCAGTTATATCCTCAAATTGATTGAGGAAGTGATTGATCAGGTGGGAGAGCATAATGTCATGCAGGTTATCACTGATAATGGATCACAGTACAGGACCGCAGGGCATATCTTGATGGAGCGGTGGTCGCATATTTTCTGGACCCCTTGTGCTGCACATTGTATAAACCTCATGTTGATGGATATTGAAAAAATCCGCAAGATGTAGAAGATTGTTGAGCTAGCACAGTCCATCACCAGATTTATATATAACCATACATGGGTCTTATCATTGATGAGGAGCTTTATAGGGAAGAAATATTGAGACCGAGGGTCACACGGTTTGCTACTAATTACATTGCACTTGATAGTCTTCTTGGAAAGAAAGTAGAGTTGCATCAGATGTTTGTCAGTCAGGAGTGGCAGCGGAGCAGATATGCCAGGACAAATACTGAAGGAAGCAATGTAGAAAATTTAGTGACGAGACAGATATTCTGGCAGCGGACTGAGAGGATAGTGGAGGCTATCAAGCCTCTATATGAGGCACTTTGCACCGTGGACTTCGAGAGGTATGCTCGGATGGGCTTCTTATATTTCATGATGCAAAGGACAAAGGAAAAGATCCAGGAGGTAGATCCATCACATGCATCTGAGTATATCCGGATCATTAATAGACGGTGGAGTTATCAAATGAGTTCGGATTTGTATCTAGAAGGTACGTAGTAATTTATGAAGTCCCTAAAAATTAAAATTCAATTAGATTTGTACAAGTATGCTTGACTAATTCTTAAATTATATGTGCAGCTTATTATCTAAATTCGAGATTTCAGTACTCCGTACCGACATTGCCATGGATGATGATCTTATGTCTATCCTATGCAATGTTATATATAAGATGGAGCCCAATCCAGATATCGCTGCTTTGTACCTTGAAGAAGTAAGTTATGTTGAAATTATTGAATGATTCTTAAGAGCATTAATTTCAACAAGTATCACATGCTAACAAAATTTTTTCTAGCAAACGAAATTTTTTAGGGAGGCACAGATTCATTTGGATCCACTATAGCAATCAGAAGTAAATCAAAGATGAATCCTGGTAAGTACAACTAAAGATTAAGTGTAATATTATATCAGGATTAAATTTCTTATTTTGCCAAATCTAAAATTCTAAATGATGTAATGTCTTTTGCAGCTGAATGGTGGGTACATTTTGGTGGATCTGTTAAAAATCTAAAGGTTCTTGCTGTTAAGATCCTCTCCCAGATGGTGTTATCCAGTGGATGTGAGCGCAACTGGTCTATATTTGGCCTTATCCACTCCAAGCAGAGGAACCGTCTGAAACAGAACGCCTTAACGATCTTGTGTATGTATACTATAATTTAAGGTTGAGTCTAAAGTATATTCAGGAAAAAGTAAAATTGAAATATCCGATCCTACTGCAAGTTCATATGTTGATGAGGATGAAGATCCAATGATTGGATGGGTCATGAGTCAGCAGCAATAGCAGCCAGAGCTTGATGAGCTAGGATCGCCTCCTCGACCAGCCAGTTTTGTAGCTAGTGAGGCTGGGTGGATACTGGACAATTGTTAACAAGTCATATTCCTCACAGGGCTCCAACAGATACAGCACATCGTCCCTCCCGACCATCTAGTAGACCCAGAGACAGAGGAAAAGAAAAAGCAGTGGCACCTCCATCAGAACACTCGATCCATTCAGATTTAGATACTAGAGAGAGTGATGATAGTGCTTCAGATAGTGGAGGATCTAGTGATCATGGAGGGGCCGGAGGACAGGAGTCGCAGCCACCTATTCATATTCGATTCACTAGAGAGTCGCAGTATAGCCATGCCACGCAGGATATAGATAATGGATTACCATCTAATAGACCCCGTGGTGATACGATTCCATATAGGTGACGGGCTTCGCGAGATCGTTCGGGATACGATGTAGCTGCAGCTCTTGCACGTGGAATATGATCCATGGATGTATCTGGGTCATCCTCATATTCATGATCCTCTTATCCGCAGCTACCGGCAGCTTCTGGTCCATATGATCCGTATGGTGCATCTGAGACGTTATCTTCCGGTGGTTATTATCCCATGCAGCCCGGAGGATCTTATGATCTGATTTTGCTGCTAGTATATTTGGATGGGCCCCTGCACTGCCATATCATCAGTCTCTGGATAGCTCTCAAGGTCGGGACATCAGAGAGGGATCTGCAATGAGTTATGATCCATCACGCATACCTCCTGGGATGATCTTAGAGGAGTATCATGCTGCCTGGCTGGAGGGATATATTGATTTTCCTACAGAGTACATAAATGATCCGTATATTTATGGACATTGTCACTCTACCCGATTTTAGACATTGGTATGTAATTATATGTTTATGCTACATTTCACTTTTATTAATTGCTGATAATCTTAGTTTAATTATCATTTTATATCTTATTTCAATTGGAAGTAGTCATAAATCTCAGTATTTAGTCCTAAATCTTGAAATCGGACATATCTTAAATTCTAAATTTCAAGCATTTAGGACTCTTAAACACTAAATTCTAAATCCTAAACCCTTAAAAAATAAAATAAAAACCTTAAAATCACAAAATTCATCAAAAAAATCAAAAAAAATGGGCGTACCGGTTCAAACCGGTACGCCACGCCGTACCATGTGTCGACATGGTATGGTACGGTGCCATACCGATACCGGTCGACCACCGGTATGGCTCCCGGTACCGGTACCGGGAACCTTGGCCACAGTATCACAGTGACACTGTAATCATCAGTGCTATGATCATCAATGCACAATATCATAGAATGTTCTTATATAATTTATTTTGAATTTCAAAATTTTCCACTCTTATAAGCCCATGATAGTACTTTTCATTCGGTTCTAGGTTCGGGTCTAGATACTAAAGATCTATTTAGATCCGGATCTGATATTTTAAAATTAGATCCGTCGAGTATTCGGATCTGGATTCGAATCCAATAGCTAAGATTAGATCCGGATCCAAAAATTTGGATTCCATCCCGAACATAAGAGAAGAAGAAAGGAATGCAAGACAGAATTCTTCATGGAGAAAGGGATCAAAATCCACGGAAAAACTTAAAAGGAGGGAAAGAGAGGTGAGGTGGGGGTACTTTACATAATTGAAATATTTGGGAATTTGAAACATGCTTGTCGATGCTCGATCCCGCCGTTCTTATTATAACACGTGGAGTAGCGTGAATGCAAATGACGGATGGAGACTCCGTCAACGTAGAGTCTATATATACGTGTGTGTTTTAATTGGATTAGATTTGATTAGATTTGTACTTTATACTTGGATGGGTTGTGTTGCTATTTGTCAATTATGCAAGATACCTTGGATCGGTGGATTTAAACTTGTCATTTATAATCTTTATTTGGACACCGGTCTCTCATATAAGATCATCAATGAATCAATCAGGTATGAAACCAAAGTGAGGCTCGAAACTACAAACCTTTCATATCGGGGTTCGATAAAACATGGGCCTAATCCAACTCGATGGCACCTTTATCTCAAACCCCAATCCAACCAACTGTTCATCTAATTGGAAATATTGGGTTTATGTTGCTGGGTTGAACTTGGAGTAAACTCAGCCCTTGGATACTGATATTACTGTTAATTCGGTCAGGCCCAGCATACACTGTTGTTGTGTGGCCCAACTTCTGACCATGAACTATTGTAATCCAAAAGGTTAATTGTTTAAAGGTTAACTCATCAATTTTTTAAGTCAGAATAAGAACGTAGCAGCCAATCCTCGGCCACAAGATGTCATCATTCAAGACCGACTCATCTTCAACATGACAAGGCATCAATCAATACGCGCTCTTATGCACGAGCTGGAGTGCAAAAAAAAAAAAAAAGCACATAATTTGTGGAGACCCTTGCATCTATTGTATTAGCCTAAGATAGCAATGTGAATTTGTTTATCATGTGAATGAAGAATCGAGGAAGGTGGCAAACTGCGAATCAACTCGCACTTATAAAGAATTTGGCACAAACAAATATAAAATTTGATCACGGATCATGTTTCTCAAATTCGATACCTTCCTCTCACGGAGCAACAATCTTCTAATTGGTGGCTCCCCTCATTTGTTTTGGAATTCTCGTAACTCGAGTTAAAGGTGAATCTTGCTTTCTCAATCAACTAAACGACCTCCTGGACCTCTTCTGCTTTCTTGCATGATTTGACGAGCATGCCAGCTATCATCTCTTATTAAAGTAATACGAGAGAGAGGAAAAGATAAAAGGGAAGGATAAGCTCGAAGGTGACTCCACTATTGCTTGCCCCAAGCTGACAAATGGAAGTCCAATATCAATAGTCTTCGAGATATCGGTCATTAAGATAATGTCACATATCGAGGAGCAATCTGGATGCCAAAAAAACCCATTTGGCTCGTTTCCGTACGTACCCATGTGCACCCATTAAATTAACTTTGCTTTACGCGAGTCTAAGCTTTCCCCTTCCTTTCTTTTTTTTTTTTTCTTTTTTTTTTTTTTTTCTCTCGATATGGAACTGGATGCGGACGAATGCAAATATAAATATGAATATTGATTAAATATAAAAATTTATATTATATTTATTTTAAATGAATATTAATATAAATCGAATACTGAAAATATAGATATAATTATGATATTGTTGCTGCTGGATCTCTCGGATCGGGTTCTCTCGGCTTAGGGCTGAAGCGCTCCTCTTCCGTTTCCTGCAAAGAAGTCCCACGAGCCGGTGGTATTCTGGCGGGGACACTCCGATGGCGAAGAAAAACTTTCTTACCGCTTGAAGTCCCCCACTTACCTTGTATAGGTACGGAATGTTACCAGAATCTGTTAGAGGCTAGGCAGGAAATGTCTGATCAGCCCCTAGGAGAATCAGAGTGGTGGCCAGGTGGCACCAGGACATGGCCACGTCGTGGGATTTGTTGTAATAGAATTATGGTACCAGCTAGAAGGGGCTTCTGGAGCATTGTGATCAGTATGGGACTGGCTGAAGAGAGTCGTTCGGACCTCTACTGAAGCGGGTCGATAGGACTTTAAGTGGATCAGCATGACCTCTAATGAATCAATCGGACCATTGATGAAGTGGATCGGTCGGACCTCTGCTGAAGCGGGTCGTTCGGACCTCTGCTGGAGTGGGTCGACCGGACCTCTGCTGAAGCGGGTCGTTCGGACCTTTGCTGAAGCGGGTCGTTCGGACCTTTGCTGAAGCGGGTCGTTCGGACCTTCACTGGAGTGGGTCGGTCGGTCCTTAAGCCGATCGATCGGATCTTTGGTCCAGTTCAAATAAAAGCTGATTGGGTATAATAGTTGCCCTCATTGTTTTTGGCCTTCAAAGGGACCAGCAGCCTCGAAGGGCGAGAGCATCATTTCTCACTTAATGCATCTGTCCTTGGGATGATCACGGATCTGATTAAGTGTACCGCGTCCGGTCGTGTCCCACTCCAGAATCCTGCACTTGGGATAGGTGTCAGCCGCGCATTGGAGGCGGGGGGAGGTAGTTAACGCAGATGGGGTGCAATGATGAGCGGCCAGCCCGGTCCGGTCGGCCATTGGGCTTCGGATGTAATTAGTATGACGTGGTGACATCCGGGCGGTTGGCGCCATGTTGGGGACGAGCTCTCCACCGCTGATCAGGCGACTACGTGGATTGCAACTCGAACATGCTTCCATCCGTCGCCTCGGCTTCCACTACGTGGGGAGTTGCACCACTTGATGGCTAGATCATGATGCTTGAGGGACGGTAGGGAACGGTCCTTCCAGGGGCTATAAAAGGAGGCGTTAAGAGCCCGGGGGGAGCTTCCTGCTGCATTTGTGCTCAAAGAGAGAGAAAGAGCATCTTCTTCCTTCCGCTTCCGTCTTCCTAGAAACCCATTTTCCATATCAGTTTTCCCCCGCCTCTTTACCCTTCATTAGAATGGCCTCCGGCAGTCGCAGTTATAGCCATAGGGAGAGGGAGGTGAGCCCCAATAAGATTCGGTCTGAGATGACATGAGAGAGGGTAGAAGCCCTTAGGGTTAGATACAATATACCATCAACCCTACATCTCACCATCCCAGGCCGAGAAGGGAGGGTGACCGGATCGCTGAAGCCGGGAGCCTCCCACTGTACGAAGACCACCTTAAGGTTGGCCTTAGATTTTCACTCTGTGACTTCTTTATCGAGATCTTCCATTTGTATAGAATTACCCCTATGCAACTGACCCCGAACAGTATTCGGGCGATCAGCTGCTTCATGGTTTTGTGCTGTAGAGCCGAAACCGAACCTTGGACCTCTCTTTTTGCCAATTTTTTCCTCCTAAAGAGGGATTTTAGGAGCCAGGAGTGGTGGATGTTCAGTCCCCACCCTGGGCGAAAGATAATAGGGTGCGTTCCATCGGCTATCCATGGGTGGAAGTCCAAGTTCTTCTACGTGGATAGTCTTTAACCTTGGGGTTTCGAAGTACTGTGGAGGGAACCAAGGCCGAAAGCCATCGATGGAAGGGCAGTGCTTATGGCCGACTAGGCCATTTCAATGAGATGGAGGGGGTCGGCCCCACTATGGTTCCGAAGCTACTTCGGGAGGACAGCCTCCAGCTGGCCAGAATCAGTCGCCACGGAAGTTTAGGTAGGATGGAAGGCACTGTCGTCGGTCCCCTTTTGCACTCTGCAAACTTTATCTTCTTTTGTACTCACTTTGGTTTTGTTCCTATAACAAGAGATAAGATGAAGCCCGATAGGGCCAAGGTAGCAGAGCGGGCGGCGAAGAGGAGGGCTGCCCAGTCCACGGGGCTGACCGTGGACCAGTCGAAGAAGCAGCGGGTGGAAGAACGGCCCGCAGCAGTTGTGTCAGTGGCCTCTGACGAGGACGACATTCCTCTATTGGAGCAACTGGTGGTGAGGGCGTCGAGGCATTCATCCCCCGTTGGATAGCCGGTGCCCGATCAGAACAGGAATCGCTAGAGCCGATTGGTGCAGCGACGGCTCTAGCCTCATCATCAACAGGGCCGACGGAAGTGGCTCCCCCCATGGACAAAGGGAAGGGAGTAGCCGAAGGGGAGAGGGCGACGATGCCCACTTTGAAACATATCGGCACTGGCGCGCCCTCCACAACGCGGGGCATGCCAGAGAGCTACTCAGGGGGTCCATGTCGGAGGCCGACTGGGAGGAGTTTAGTTGGAGGAAGTTGGATGATGTGGCAAGGGAAGCTTACTGCGACATGTGAGGGTAGGTCATCATTTTCATACCTTCATCTTTCCGTTCTTCCTTCTTTATGCATGATTAACTCAAATTTTCATTTGCAGATTGTCCATGAGATCTTGCTGATGGACGACGGACTCGGCAAGATGCTATACGCAGCACAGGCCACAGCCAAGAAGGCCAAAGAGTCGAAGGCGGCCAAAGGGGCGGCTGAGGAGAGGCTATCAACCAGTCAGGTCGAAGCTGAATCATTGAAGAAGTAGGTAGAGGACCTGCAGACCCAACTAGCCGACCAGGAGGCCAGGCTAAAGAAGAAGAAGAAGAAGGTGAAAACCTTAGTCCGTCGGCTAAGCACGGAGGAGGAATGGTTCGGTGAGGCCAAGAGGAACTCTCGTGCTTACTAGTCTGTGGCAGCAAAGTATATGGGCCCGCTGAAGGAGGCCAAGGCGCAGGCGACGGAGGTAGTCGGCAAAGCTGTGGCGTAGTACAAGGCTTCCGCCAGCTTCGACGAGGAGATGGAGGAGGCCGGGGCGGTCAGCTTCGACTACGGCTATGAGGATTGCCTAAAGAAGGTGGCCGATGCCTTTTTGGAGCTTGACCTGTCCACCTTACAGCTACCACCGCAGTGGGAGAAGGAACAGGTCCGATCGATGCCAGAGTCGTTGCCCAGACTGCTACCGACACAGGAAGGGTAGGAGGCCCGTCGGACATCGGAGCCGACGCCCAAGCTATTGCCGACACGGGACCGACGGATGCCTCGGTCGGGACTTCGGGTGCGGCGCAGGAGGCCGAAGTCGAAGTTCCTCCTATGTACTCACAGGGCCAGACTTAAGATCATTTGTAAAAGTTTACCTTATTTTTGTAAAAATGTTTTGTCAAGAAATGAGAATATTTTCTTTTGACATGTGTCTTTAATGTTCATCTTTCTGAATGTGGAACGGTCGGTTTGGTCCGAACTCACTTTTCTTAAAAATATTTCTAAGTGTTGAAGGGTCAGTTTAGTCTGAATCCTTCAGATGCTTAAGGATTCCAAGTAGAATTCTCCGAGTGAGGTCGGATTTTTGAGTGGGCTGCCTTAGAGCCTTTGCCGACCGAGGTCGAACTTTCGGTGGGCTTCTTTAGAGCCTTTGCTGACTGGGGTCAGACTTTCGATGGGCTGCCTTAGAGACTTTACCGACCGGGGTCGGACTTTTGAGTGGGATGTCTTAGAGTCTTTGCCGACCGGGTCGAACTTTTGAGTAGGCTACCTTAGAGCCTTTGCCGATCGGGGTTAGACTTTCGGTGGGCTACCATAAAGCCTTTATCGACCGGGGTCGGACTTTCGGTGGGTTGCCTTAGAACCTTTGCCGATCAGGGTTAGACTTTTTTGTGGAATGAACTGTTGCCTTCATTGATAATACTTGCGAAGGTTGTCACATTCCAAGGACACGCTACTTGACATCCATCCAGGTGCTCGAGTTGATAGGTTCCGGCTCGGATCACTTCTATTACCCTGTAGGGGCCTTTCCAGTTTGGGAAGAGTTTTCCTTGTTCGGTCGGCCTTGATATTTCAGTTCTCCGCATAACCAAGTCTCCGACCTTAAAGCTTCGAGCCTTGACTCTAGTGTTGTAATATTTGGCCATCCTTTGGTGATATGTCGCCATCTTCAAACCGGCTTGGAGTCAGGTTTCCTCGAGCAAGTCGAGGTCAATTCTTCTTCATTCAGAGTTGCCTAGCTTGATGAAATGATCAATCTGAAATGACTGCAGGGAGATTTCCACAAGTATGACCGCCTCACTCATGTAGGTTAGATTGAATGGAGTTTCTCTAGTTACCGTCCGGGAGGTGGTCCGACAGGCCCAGAGGATCGAATGAAGTTCTTCTGCCCATAGTCCCTTGGCATCGTTTAGTTGGATCTTCAACCCATGCAGGACCGTCCGATTGATAATTTTGGCTTCTCCGTTGGATTGGGGATGTCCGATGAAGTTAGCCGATGGGAAACATGGTATTGCTGGCAGAACTCCCAAAATTTTGGATTATTGAACTGTCTTCTATTATCGGTGATGATTGTCTGTAGTATGCCGAACCGAAGATAATATAGTTTCGGACGAAGTTTTCTATTTTGATTTCTGTGATTTGTGCCAGCGGCTCAGCTTCCATCTATTTGGTGAAGTAATCGATGGCTACAACCAAGAACTTTCGTTGTCTGGAGGCTGGCGGGAAAGGCCCAAGGATGTCCATTCCCCATTGTACGAATGGCCAAGGGATGGTCAGCGGGGTTAGCTGACTAGACGGTCGTCTCTGAATGTTTGAATATCTTTGGCAAGCATCGTATTTTCTGACGAAGTCTAACGCATCCTTCTTGATGGTTGGCCAGTAATAACCCTGTAGGATGATTTTGTAGGCCAAAGATCTTCCTTCCAGGTGGTCACCGTGGATGCCCTCGTGTACTTCTCTGAGTGCGTAGTCGACATCCGACGGCCCCAGGCATTTGAGCAAAGGTTGCATGAAGGACCGTATAGGAGGGTTCCATCAAGGACGACGTACTTCGAGACAGTCCAGCATACATGCTTGGCTTCGATCTTATCTTTCGCTAGGGTCCCTTCGATGAAGAACGCAAGGATGGGATCCATCCAAGAGGCTTCCCGCTCCACTTGATGGATTCCAGCCATCTCTTCAGCAATGCTTGGATGTTACAGGTATTTCATAAAGGTTCGGTCGGAGGAGTTGGTGACGGCAGTAGCCAATCGTGACAAGGCGTCCGTCCGAGAGTTCTGCATTCGAGGTATATGAAAAATCTCAAAGAATTTAAGTCGAGTCGTAAGACTTTGTACCTTTCCCAAGTATTTGGCTAAGGTCGAATCTCTCGCCTCGAATTCATCCTTCACTTGGGTCACCACCAGTTGGGAATCGGAGAAGGCCCTGATCCGACTGACACCCAGCTCGTCGACTATTCTCAGTCCTGCAAGAAGGGCTTCATATTTTGCCTAGTTGTTTGATACCTGAAATGCAAAATGCAAGGCACACTCCAGGTTCTGTCCGTCGGGTTGGCCAGGATTAGGCCCACTCCACATCCAGCAAGATTAGATTCCCCATCCACATGGAGCGTTCAGGCGGGCTTTGCTTCTTCAACAATGTCTTCCTCAGGTGTGTCGACCAATTGTGGAGGTACTTCCTGTCTCCAGGTACACCGCTATGAAGTCGGCGATCACTTGAGCCTTCATGGCCGACCAAAGTTGGAAGGAGATGTCGAACTCCCCTAACTTGATGGCCCACTTGGCAAGCCGACCGGAGGTATCGGGGCTTCTGAGGATCGCCTTGAGAGGCTAATCAGTCAGGACGATGATCGGATGCGCTTGAAAGTAAGGGCACAACCACTTGGCTGCTATGATCAGGGAGTAAGCAAGCTTCTGCATCTTGAGATATCTTGTTTCGGCATCATGGAGAACTTTGCTAATGTAGTAGACAGGCCTTTGCTGGCCATTCTCCTCTATCCGAATGAGAATGGAGCTCATTACCTCATCCGACGTCGACAGATACAAGTATAGGGGCTCTCCCTCCACAGGCTTAGCGAGCAAGGGAGGGGTCTTCAGGTACTCCTTCAATGCTTCAAAAGTTGACCGACACTCGTCAGTCCACTAGAAGCAATCCGACCATTGCAGGGTTTTGAAAAAAGGGAGACACTTCTCGGTTGACCTAGAGATAAAATGGCTAAGAAAGGCTATTCGGCTTGTAAGTTCCTACACTTACTTCTTTTTGGTCGGATGCCCCATGTCGATGACAGCCTTAATTTTATCGAGGTTGACCTTGATTCCTCTCTGCATGACCAGAAAGCCATGGAATTTTATGGAGGTCACCCCAAAGGTGCACTTAGCTAGATTCAGCTTCAACCAGTGATGCCTCAAGGCATCAAAGGATTCTTGTAGATCTTTGATGTGGTCGGCTCTTCGAAGGCTCTTGACTATCATATCATCAACATACGCCTCCATGTTTCTTCCAAGTTGTCCTTCGAAAACCTAGTTGATCAATCTTTGGAAAGTGGCTTCGACATTCTTCAAACCGAAGGGCATTATTTTGTAGCAGCACAACCCTTTATCCATGATAAAGGCTGTCTTCTCCTCATCCTCCGGGTGCATTCTGATTTAATTGTACCCAAAGAAGGCATCATAAAGCTCAGAAGTTGGTGACCGGTAGTGGTATCCACTAGTTGATCGATCTTTGGTAAGGAAAGCTGTCCTTCGGACAAGCTTTGTTGAAATCGGTGTGGTCCACACATATCCTCCATTTTTCATTGGCTTTCCTTACCATTACAACATTTGCCAGCCAGTCGGGGTAACAGGCCTCTCTAATGAAGCCAGCATCGAAGAGTTTCTTGACCTCCTCGTCGATCGCCCTTTGCCTTTTAGGGGCAAAGCTTCTCTTCTTTTATCTGACAGGCTTGTAAGCTGGGTCCACCTTGAGCTGGTGGGTTATGACCTCCAACGAGATGCCTGGCATGTCCGACGCTGACCAGGCAAAGACGTCAGCATTATCCCGTAAAAAGCTGACCAACTATAACTTGGTCTCTTCGTTGAGTGTGCTTCCAAATTGCAGGACTTTAGTGGGATCGTCCTCCCGAAGGGATATGAACAAGACCTTCTCAACCGTTGTTCGCAGCGATCAGCTTCGGCCCTAGGGTCAAGATGTTCCAAGGTGGAACGATCTTTGAATTGCCTGTCCTGGATGGTCAGACACTGCTTGGCCATTCTGCAGTCCCCCCTCATTACTTTGACTTCATTTTGGGTCGGAAATTTTGCCAGCTAGTGATAGGTAGACACGATGGCCTGAAATTTAAGTGCTGGCTGTCCTAAGATGGCGTTGTAGGCTGAGGTCGTACGTACGACCACGAAATTGATGGGAAGAGTCTTTTGAAAAGGCTCTGACTCGACTGTAATGGGCAGAGTTATTTCTCCTTCCACGCCAACGGAGTTCCCCCTGAACCCTGTCAACGGCATTGGGGATTCTTGTAGCCTGGCTCTAGACAGGTTCATTCTGATAAAAGCATCATACAATAAAAACTCCGTGGAGCTTCCATTATCTATGAGGATCCTTCTTACATCATAGTTGGCAATCACTACCGATACAACCACAGGGTCATTCCCAGGGATCTGGGCTTCTAAGAGGTCTTCGTCGGAGAAACTAATTACATTAGAACTCCGGGGCCTCTTCACAATATCTTGATCTTCTTCATTCCTCCAGTCGGACTGACGGTGGAGCATACCCACATTTTCATCGATGAGGACGCTGGTCGGGCAACTCTATTTCCTCCGGAGGGTCCCTGGCAATTAAGGTTTCAGCTCGATTCCTCTAGGGTCGGACGTACTTATGCAGGTACCCTCGTCTAATCAGATCTTTGATCACGTCCTTCAACTAGAGGCAGTCTTCAATGCTGTGCCCTTGGTCGTGATGGAACCGGCAATACTTGTTCCTGTTCCTTGATGCAGAGGGGCTCCTCATCAGGCGAGGCCTTTGCATGAAGATCTCGTTCTCTATTTCCATAAGGATTTTTTCCCTCGGGAGGGAGAGAGGTGCATAAGTCTCGAACTTCCTAGGGAAGTCCTTTGGCTTAGGGCTGCGGCGTTGGACCGAGTTGATGCCATTGCTGGGAGGTCGGACTTCGGGAGCCTTGTCGCTCTGCTTCTTAGGGGCCGACCTCCCTTCAGCCTGGCGTCGGCTTATCGCTTGTTCTTCTGCTAGGGCGTATTTCTATACCCGGGCCAACGGTTCGGAGTAGCTTGTCGGAAATTTTTTGTCCTAGAAGAAGGTGAGCCTGGACGATCACAGGCCCTTCTTGAAGACCGACATAGCTACATCTTCATTGAGGTCCGGGACCTCCATGGCTGCTGAATTGAATCGGGCCATGTAGTCCCAGAGGATTTCTCCTTCCTTTTGCTGCACGAGGAAGAGGCAGTCCATGTTCCTTGGGGCTCGGCTGCAAGTCATGAAATAGGATAGAAAGAGTTTTTCCAGTTGGGGGAAGGAATGAATCGTACTTGGTCGGAGGGCGGAGAACCACATCCGAGCTACCTTCTTAAGTGTCGCAGAGAAGGCAATGCAGTGAAGGGCATCAGAGGTGCCCTGTACCATCATGTGGGCCTTGTAAGTGCCCAGATGATCCAGTGGGTTGGTGGTGCCATCGTAAACATCCACTTGAGGAATTTTGAAGTGGTGGGGGATAGTTTCCCCTATGATTCTAGCGGAGAAAGGCAGGCGAGAGTCGTACGCCTACATCCCGTCGACCTTTTACCGATCTACCAGCTCAGCGATCTACTCCATGCGCTGGAGCTTGCTGGTGTAGTCTCTCGAGTCCTCGCTGCGGTGTTGATCACCGTCAGGAACCAAGTCTTCGAAGGAGAGCGAAGCGGACCTCGCCCTCTTTCATCGGTGTGAGCTTCGTGAGACCTTCGGGGCTTCGAGGCTAGATGGGAGCGGAATTGAGGTGCTCCTGCTGTCGGCTTCCCTCAACAGCAGGCGGATGATTGGTTTAGGATGCCGCAAGGGGTTGCTATCTGTCGTTGACTGCATCTTGGAGGTTCTAGACCGTGGCGGTAAGGGTGTCGATGCAGTTCAGAAGGGTTTGGAACTGATATTGTCCCAGGGTGATAGTAGGTTGGGCGGGGTCATTCTCCTTGGGAGGATCCTCTGATCTTGACGACGAGTGGCCTCTCCTGATAGAGTATTTTGGGCTCTTCCTTTCACCATTGCTTCACTTAGCAGTGGATTCCTCCTTTTAGAGAAGGGAAACAAGAACGAAGGTTCAGGCCCTTTCTCTAACGCCAATCTGTTGTCGCTGGATCTCTCGGACCAGGTTCTCTCGGCTTAGGGCTGGAGCGCTCCTCTCCCGGTTCCTGCAAAGAAGTCCCACGGGCCAGTGGTGTTCCGGTGGGGGACACTCCGATGGCAAAGTCAGTGGGAGGCGCAGGGTAACAAAATGGAGGAAAAATGCAAGAGTTGAGCACTTGGCGAAGAAAAAACTCCCTTACCGTTCGAAGTCCCCCACTTACCTTATATAGAACGCGGAATGTTACCAGAATCTATTAGGGACTAGGCTGAAAATGTCCGATCTGCCTCTAGGAGAATCAGGGTGGTGGCCAGGTGGCACCAGTACATGGTTACGTCATGGGATCTGTTGTAACAGAATTCTGGTATCAGCTGGAAGGGGCATCTAGAGCCTTCTGATCAGTATAGGTCTGGCTGAAGCGAGTCATTCGAACCTCCGCTGAAGCGGGTCAGTAAGACTTTAAGTAGATCAGCATGACCTCTAGTGGATCAATCGGACCACTGATGAAGTGGGTCAGTCGGACCTCTGCTGAAGCGAGTTATTCGGACCTCTGCTGAAGCGGGTCGGCCGGACCTTTGCTGAAGTAGGTCAACCGGATCTTTGCTGAAGTGGGTCGGTCGGACCTCCGCTGGAGTGGGTCGGTCGGCCCTTAAGCCGATCGGTCGGATCTTGATCCGGTTAATAAATGCTGATTGGGTATAACAGATATAAATAGGATAATTAAATTATATAATTATAGGAACAAAAATATTGCTAACTTAAAGTTAGATCAAGTTAATAATACGCTAATATATTTATATATTTAAAAAATAATAATAAATATTATATAAAATTCAATAGAATTATGAATAAAATTAGATATTCGGATATGGATCGGATAGTTATCTAACCATATTCATATCCATAATTTTTTAAAAATATGAATATAAAAATTAATATTATTTTAATATTTAAATTTATATCCATATATAAATAAATTTGAATATAAAATTGAATCTGATTAAATATTATTTATACTATTTCTATCTCTAGTGAAATGAGTCTAGGCATCGAGATTCACGGTTTGTTTATTGCATAAACTTAAGGTGATCCCCAGCTAGCGTAAGATTGGCCGGGGACGATTAGTGCTTGGCACGATAAAACACAAATAACATCTCATTTCTTTTATTGCACTACCTCGATTTGAATGAAATAAATTAATATACAGTTACAGGTAACAAAGCACTAAATATCGTGCTCTATTGGAGAAGAAATAAAATTTAATTTCATGGTGCAATAACGACGAGACTTGTATTTCCTTTCACTTAAGAATTGAATATCATGATCGATAATGCTCTAAGGGAACCTGAGTTTCTTTCTCAAAAGCCACGGTATTATGATTAACGTGATTTAGAATGCAAATCACCACATATTATTAACACTGCCGTCGTAAATATTTATTTTGCTAAAGTAGATTGAAGTTAACTCTAATGTTGCATATATAAAATTTGTTGCCGCTCTTCTTCCTGGACCGGGCTTGGTAGGTACGCCGGAGATCTCCTCGACCGATCGACTTGCAAAGAGTCCCTAGACGTTGGAGGGGCTCCGACGAGAGACACTCCGATGCTTAAGTTAAGGAAAGAAACAAAGCAACATAATGGAAAGAACTCAAGGAAAGGAGTTCATGGTGGAGAAGAAAAGAGTTACCTCCCTCGCAGAGATCCCCCGGGTGCCTTTTATAGGCATGGAGTGCCGCCAAATTCTGTTGGGGAACAAGTTAGGAAAACTCGGATTTGCCCCCAGGAGAATTGGCGTGGTGGCAAGATCGTGGGTCGGCGACGTGGCAGGAGCGTCAGGGTGATGGCCTGGTAGCAGGAGTCGTGGTTATGCAATGGAGACTGTTACAACTGAATGTCAGAACTTGTCAGGGGGAAAGGCTCCTAGAACCTTTGGGCGGCCCCCCTTTAACAGCAGATCGGCCTCGGTTGAGGGGAGTCGCCCGGCCGACCGTGGCGCCCGTCAAGGCCTCAAAAAAGTCGACGCGCACGCGGGGAGGCGCCCGTGGACCCAGGAAGCTCCCCAGGTCAGCCCTTCGAGAAAGGGGTCGTGGGGTCCTCTCCAAGAACCGGGGAGCCAGACCCTCGCGAGGGTCAGCCGACCGGACGCCTGGGGTCGGCCCACTCGGGACTAGCCGAATGGGCACAACAGTTGCCCCCTGCTCCTGGGCCTTGAGGGGTCACGTGGCTTCAAAGGGCAGGAGCATGATTGTGCGCACCTGCGGTGGATTCCGAGTCGAGGCGTCGGGTCATTTCGAATCACCCTTGAACGGCTTCTTGGACAGCTGTCAGCCACTCGTTAGAGCGTAGGTGGGGCAGTTAATGCGGGTCAGGCGCCATAATGAAGGCCAGGCTGTCCTGCATTAATCCGGGGTGGAGCAGAGCATCGCGCCACGCGACGGCATCTGGGCAGTCGGCGTTGCCCCCCAGGCTGGTCCCACACCGCTGATCCGGCACCCATCCGGATCGCTATCTGCATGACAGGACACTCCGGCGCTTCGAACTCTGAAACGTGGGCGACTGCGGCTCCCGATGGGATAGCTGGGGTGCGCACGGGATGGGCAGCTGCCGCCCCCTTCCTTCTTCCCCTTCCCTCGGAGGCCTATAAAAGGAGGGGGAAGCAAGACGGGAGGGTTTTTCCTGCTACACCCGCGCTCTGCAAGATAGAGTCCTCTCCTTCTTCCGCGAAACTCGACTTCTAGGAGTCCAGTCCCAGGTTAGTCCTGGCCTTCCTTCTTCCTTTCTTAGCCCCAATGGCGTCTGGTAGTAGGGGTCCGACCCATAGGCCTAGGGACCCAGGGCCGAGTGAGATACTTTCGACCATGACCCGGGAACGAGTCGAGAAACTTAGGACGGTGTACGACATTCCCTCCACCTTGCATCTTACGCTCCCGGGCCGAGAGGGGAGAGCGAACAACCCCTTAGGACCAGGGACCCTCCCCATGTACGAGTCCCACCTTAAGGCTGGGTTGAGATTTCCTCTGCACCCTTTGTTCGTAAAAATTTTCAACTTTTACAAGGTAATCCTGGTACAACTGACCCCAAACAGCATTCGGGTAATATGCTGCTTCATAGTGTTGTGCCGCAAGGCTAGGTCCGAACCCAGTCTGTCCCTCTTCGGTAACTTCTTCTACCTGAAGAGGGACTTTAGGAGTCGGGAATGGGTTTGTTTATTCCCCACCAAGGTCGAAAAATCCTAAAGTGTCTCCCATCGGCCGTCCACGAGTGGAAGACCCGGTTCTTCTTTGTCAACAGTCTCGAGCCCTGGAGGTTCGAGCCGTTGTGGAGAGAATCGCGGCCGAGGGTCTGCGAGGAAAGGTTGGTTTTTGCGCCCGACCAGGGCACATTCAATGAAATCAGTAGAGCCAGCCCGACAGCGGCATTCGAGCTGCTGGGGGAGGGAACCCTTCACCAGGCGGGGATCAACCCCCAAGGAGTCCTAGGCAAGGGCCGACCTCCTCTCTTATAGATTCTTAGCTCTTTCCCCTTCTCTTTCACTAACTCTGAATTTCCTGTGACAGGAGGAAGGATGCAAAGGATCGACAAATCCAAAGTCATCTGAAGGGCGGTGCAGAAGTGGGCCATCTCGGAATCGGCCTCCGCACCGGCCGCAGGATGACAAAAGAAGAGGCGGGAGGAAGAGCGACCCATCCCCATCGTCGAGGTCGAGTCGGACGAAGATGGCGTCCCCCTCACCGAGTGCATGGCAAGGAAGGCGGTGGGGGCACCGGCTCCACCGGGAGGGCTAGTCATCCGACCGGAGTAGGAGCAGCTGGGGGCGTCCGGCACAACCGCAACGCCAACCCCTATGCCTGTCGGTCCAGAGGAGGTAGTCCCCTCGACTGACAAGGGCAAGAAGCCGGCCGTGGAGGGGGCAGCGACAGCGAAGCCGAGCAGTCGGACGAAGAAGTCCGCCAGGAAGAGTTCCAGCAGTGGCGCGCACTTGACCACCCTAGGAGGGCACGGAGCCTACTGAGGGGGGCCATGACAGATGCCGACTGGAGGTGTCGATCTAGAGAAATCTGATCGATGTAACCGTGGAGTCTTACCACGACTTCATGAGGGTAAGGACTTTAACTCGTCTCTTTACTTTTTATCTTCTTTCTTCAGGCATAGTACTAACCCGGTCGTACATTTGCAGCTCCTCCACAATATCTCCCTAATGGATGATGGCATCTGCCGAGTGGTGCATGCTGCTAAGACTTCCGCGAAGAGGGTCCAGGAGCTGGAGGCAGCCAGGAGGCCGCAACGGCATCTCTGAAATCTTCTGAGAAAAGCTTGGCGGCAGCCCAAGAAGAGATACGGAGTCAGCAAAAGCGGCTCTGAGAGAGGCCGAGAGTCGGCTGGCCGACCGCGAGGCCCAGTTGAAGAAGAAGAAGGCGAAGGTGGACTCACTCGCCCGCCGGCTGGGAAAGGAAGAGAAGCGGTCCTCGGAGGCCGACCGGAGGGCCCAGGTCGAACGGGCGGCGATGGCACTGTTGGTGACCCAGCTCGAGGAGTCTAAAGAACTGGCCACGAGGCAGGTCCAGGGAGCTGTGGCGGCATACAAAGCCTCCGAAGGCTTCACTGAGGATGTGGAGGAGGCGGCGTCGGACTTCTACAGGGAATGCTACGATGATTGCCTGAAGAAGGTGGCCACACTCTTCCCGGGGCTAGACTTGTCGAGCGCCGAGTTGCAGGACCCGATCGAGGGAGAGGAACCCCAGGCGGAGGCTCCAGCAGAAGGCGAGGCTGGAGAGGCTAGGGCCGAAACCCCAACACCAGCCGACACGGAAGTGGTGGCCTCCCCAGTGGAATCCCCAGCTGCTGCGGTCCTGGCAGATCCCCCAGTTGTAGCCGATGGAGCCGAGGTTGTGGCCCTAACGCATCTGCCGTGGGTCAGACCTAAGGAGTTTGTAAAGGTCCGACCCACCCTCTTTTGTAAATACCTCCTTTTGAAATGAATGAGAAGACTTTTGATGTGGCACATATGATTAATGTTTTGAATATGGTGTTTGTAGAGCAATGAAACCTAATTATACTTAACATTGTACTCATCTTAATAAGATTTAAGGATTATATGAAAAGGGACTATTACATGATTAGACACAACTCTAAAACTAAGAAGAAAGAAGATCTAGACAATAGGGGCTAATGATTGAGGACTTACCTTGATGAGTTTTCCAACCTTCCTATGATTCAAAACTTGAAACTACTGATGCTCTAGACTGGAGAACTTGGATAACAGTGATCAGAACCCTGGACTTGGGCTTCAGCTTGTTGGTCATTGTCAAGGGGAACCCTGTTCACAACTCAAGGACTTCGAAGGACCCTGCAATGAAGATCAAAGTTAAGGTTGAAGGATGCAAACATAAAGAAGGGATGGGAGAACTTGTGAACAAAGAAAAGATAGTTGAGAAGATCTGGCCGACTCCAATGCCTTTGCCTTGAGCTTGGATGATGAATTGCTAGGGAAGAGAATGGCTTTGGGCGTGGAAGAAGAAGATAGGAAAAATTCACACATAAAACTCAAGAAACAACTTCACTTCAAACTTCATTCATTTCCAAAATCAATCTCTTTTACAATGGGCGTCCAAGGCTTTTAATAGCCTCACAAAGCTAGCTTTTGAAATTTAAAAACTCGCCAAATCGAGGAGGATTACAAGGGGGGTTGGAGGATTTGGTGGAGAGTTTGGAGGGATGTGGGGGGGGTTGGAGGATTTGGTGGAGGACTTGGAGGGATGTGGCCAACCTCCTTGAATTGAATCTCCTTGTTGGCGCCCAAAGGTGATGAGGTGGCTGGTGAAGTGGCACCTGATGACGTGGCATGGTGAGGTGGTCTTCTACTTGGATAAGAATGACATGTGGTGCCCAGTGGTCCTAGTTGATGGTCCTTTTCTCTTGCTTGGTTAATGTGTCTTCTCTTCTTCATGTGGTCAAATTATGGGGTCTAGAATTTGAGTCTTGTTGCTGGCTTTCATGCTTTAAGACTTGATTAGACTTAACTCAACTGAATTAGACTTAACTCAACTGAACTGACTTGACTGACCTAGACTTTAAAACTTGAAATGGACTTACAGGAATGAAATTTTAAAAGTAATTACAAAACTCAATAAACACTCTTGATTTGAAACTCAAAATTAATTACAGGACTCTTGAAAAGGAAATGACTCTTGAAAATAAAATATTTTTGAACTAAAGGATACAAGGTAACCTAATTATCTTCGATCCAAATTGGGATAAGGCTAACCTTGTTGGAGTGAAGTTTCTTTTGGCTTCTGGTGTCCACACCAATTCTCCTGGGGTGGGTAGAACTCGACCCAGTCGAGTATGGTTTTGTTTTGCCCTGGTAATGCTCGAACAAGTCTGGTTTAAGTCTTTGCAGGTCCTCTCGAGTAATCCAAGAGTTGTCGGACTCAGGTCGACCTTGCCATTGAACCAGGTATCGCTGATAGTCCTTATTCTTGGTAGTAATGATCTTGTCATCCAGGATTCTCTCAATCCTCTCTCTTTGCTCAGGTAAGGTTGGTGGTGGACACTCGGAAATATGTTCACTCTCAATGAAAGTTTCTGGCTCAAAAGGCTCACTAGATATTAGTAGTGGTTCTTTGTATTCTGCTAGGTCTGAAACATTGAAGGTTGTACTAATACCCATATCAGGTGGAAGTTCCAAAACATATGCATTAGCCCTATTTTCTTTAAGATCTTAAAAGGTCCCGCTCCGCGGGCATGCAGCTTCTTTATGGTTCCAGGGAGAAACCGTTCAGGGTTGAGCCTAATCATTGCATAATCCACTTCACAGAATTCTTTAGCCCTCTTATGTGAGTCAGCTAAGTGTTTGTAAGTTTCATTGCTCAGGTTGATCTTATTACTGATTTCTTATGTAGATTTGTGACATGCTGTGCAAAAGACTCAGTAGACTCAGAGACTCGTGTGTGAATAGGTAGTGGGATTAGATCTAAAGGCTTCCTAGGCTTGCAACCATGGACTATCTCAAAGGGACTTTCGCCCGTAGATCGATTGACCGAATGTTGTAAGCGAACTCAGCACGTGGCAATAACAATCCCAGTTCCTTAGACTTTCTCCCACTAGGCATCTCAGCAAGTTCCCTAGACTTCTATTTACAACCTCGGTTTGTCCATCATCTGGGGATGGTAGGCAGTGGAGAATTTCAGTCTGGTTCCTAATAGGTACCAAAGGGTTTTCCAGAAGTAACTTGTGAAGCGGACATCCCTATCAGAAACAATGGTTTTTGGTAACCCGTGGAGTCTGACTACTTGATCAAGAAAGAGTTTGGCTATCCTAGAGGCATCAAAAGTTTGGGAGCAAGGTATGAAATGGGCCATTTTTGAAAACCAGTCGATCACCACAAAGATTGAATCATGTTTTCGAATGGTCTTGGGTAATCCTAGAATAAAGTCCATGCTTAATCCTGCCATGGATACTCAGGTATAGGTAATGGAGTGTATAGCCCGGTATTTTCTTTTGTTGCTTTGCAACAGCACATGTCCTACATCGGGCTACAAGGTTTGCTACTTGTTTCTTAAGACCTGGCCAGTAAAATTGTTCCTCAACAGCCAAGATAGTCTTGTTTCGTCCGAAGTGGCCAGCCAAACCTCCCGCATGTATCTCCCAAACTAAAAAATCTCTTAAGGAGGTTCTTGGGATGCAAAGCCTATTCTCTCTAAAAAGATAACCATCTAGAAGGGTATAGTCACTATGATCACTAGATGGTCCTTGATGCAAAACCTGATAAATTTCACCAAAATCTGGACAGGTTTCGTACTGCTCCTTAAGTCTTTCAAAAGCTATGACTTCAGTACTGACTGAAGTTAAAAGTAACGTTCTACGACTTAGGGCATCAGCTACCTTATTATCGGTTCCTGATTGATGCTTTAGGACAAACGTATAGGATTGGATGTACTCTACCCATTTGGCATGCCTAGGGTTTAGTTTCTTTTGGGAACTCAAAAATCTAAGGGCTTCATGCTGAAAATAAAACAAATTCTTGCGGTAGGAGATAATCCTCCAATACCTTAATGCTTGCACTACCGCATAAGCTCCCGATCATATGTGGAGTATTTCTTCTGACTTCATTAATTTCTCACTAAAGAATTCTACGGGATGGTTCTCTTGACTCAGAACTCCACCATACCTACTCCCGAAGCATCGCATGCTACTTCAAAGACCTTAGAAAAATCGGGTAGTCTTAAGACTGGTGCTTGGGTCATCTTATCTTTGATGTGAAGGAAGGCCTTATCAGCTGACTTCGTCTATTCAAAGTGGCCCTTCCTAATACAATCCGTATATGAGCAACTATGGTGCTAAACCCTCTAATAAATCTTCGCTAAAATGTAGCGAGGCCATGAAAACTTCTTACTTCGTGATTATTATTGGGTGCTGGCCACTCTACAATTGCCTTAACCTTCTCAGGTCAGCGGATATTCCTTCAGGGGTCACAACAAATCCTAGGAAGATAACTCTAGTAGTCATGAAAGCACATTTCTTTAGATTGGCATAGAGGTTATCTTTCCTAAGTGCTAAACATACCTGCCTCAGATGTTGTTGATCATCTTCTCTAGTCCTACTATAGACAAGTATGTCGTCAAAGTAAACGACAACAATTTTCCAATAAAGGCTCGTAGGACTTGGTTCATGATTCGCATAAAAGTGTGCTAGGGCGTTTGATAACCCAAAAGGCATGACTACCATTCAAAAACATGTCCTTAGTTTTAAAGGCAGTATTCCATTCATCCCCTGGTCTGATCCTAACTGGGTGATAGCGCTCTTCAGGTCAATCTTAGAAAATATAGTTGTACCGGCCATCATATCTAACATATCATCCAAGCGGGGGATGGGAAAACTATACTTCACTGTGATTTTATTTATGGCACGACTATCAACACACATTCTCCATGTACCATCTTTCTTAGGGGTAAGTAAGGTTGGGGACTGCGCATGGACTCAAACTCTCCTAATGACTCCTTTCTTTAGGAGTTCTCCTACTTGACGTTGTAATTCTGGTGTCGCGGTAGGGTTCA
This sequence comes from Areca catechu, assembly GCA_021397845.1. Taxonomy (NCBI): domain Eukaryota; kingdom Viridiplantae; phylum Streptophyta; class Magnoliopsida; order Arecales; family Arecaceae; genus Areca; species Areca catechu. The sequence goes on along the minus strand of CM038038.1, from coordinate 134,912,957 downwards.
TTATATATGGGAAGGTTCGGTAGGGTTGCTCCGGGGACTAAGTCTATCGCATGTTGTATATTCCTAAGAGGTGGGCGTTGGTCGGGCAAAGTCATCGGGGAACACGTCTTTGAACTCCTCTAGCACTTCACTGACTTCTGGAGGTTGTTCTTTTGAAAGAGGTTCTTGATAATCCTTAATGGGTCAAAATCCAAACAGGTGACCCATTGCTAATTTCTTTCTCCATTTCTCTGCAGTGATCACGTTTATCCCTTTTCTTATCACTCAATTGCTTGATCCTCTCTCAATAGGGTTCTTAGGTGGGAGAAGAATGGATTACAATTCTTCTTTCCATTATGAGTAAACGAGCACGAATTAGAACGACCATAGAGTGTTACGTCAAAATCGTACAGCCATGGTCGGTCTAAAATTATGCTACTTACTCCCATTAGAAGTACATCACACCATACTTTCTCCAGTATTAAATAATGGGCTGGGATCGATATGCTGGTTGGTGATTTTTGGGATAGAGACAGGTGATGAAAATGAAACCCTGACCCTATGTCAAATTGATGCCCTTAATTTGATTTCCCATAAGATGAATGAAATGCAAAGGTGCTGCAGAAGTGTGTTGCAGTTTGAAAGTGGTATGGAAAATGTGATGAAAAAAATGTCCAAGAATTCTGAAAAATTCACAGAGAATTCCTAACTTATATATTTCAATGAAGATAAAAGAAAATTTAAAACTAAAATATATACTACTCTAAGCAGATCCTACAAATGAAGATAAATAAAAAGGACAGAACAGAAACCTAATGACAGTGTCGAACTGCAGAAATTTTCATTTTTTTATAATTCTTTCTGATGATGAAATTTAATATGGTGATAACTGACTTAAAACGGAATAAGAAAAAAATTATTTCAATAAAAAATTAGCGACTTGCTTTGGAGCTGCAGATGGATTACAGTAAACAGATGCAAATTTTCAGAAAACAGAACGTAATCAAACAAGTGCAATGGCTTACCCAAAACTTCAATCTAAAAATTCATGTCCGGCCAGGGGCTCATTATTCCCATGGGTCGTGACAGTGTACTGGAGTACACCCGCTCAGGAGGCGTGAATTTTAGATCTTGCTTGGATTTAAAGAAAAACTATTCTACCCTAATGCAACCTGGCTCTGATACCAATTTGATACGGCACGCATATGATTAATGTTTTGAATATGTGTTTGTAAAGCAATGAAACCTAATTATACTTAGCATTGTACTCATCTTAATAAGATTTAAGGATTATATGAAAAGGGACTATTACATGATTAGACACAACTCTAAAATAAGAAGGAAGAAGATCTAGACAATAGGGGCTAATGATTGAGGACTTACCTTGATGAGTTTTCCAACCTTCCTATGATTCAAAACTTGAAACTACTGATGCTCTGGACTGGAGAACTTGGATAACAGTGATCAGAACCCTGGACTTGGGCTTCAACTTGTTGGTTCATTGTCAAGGGGAACCCTGTTCACAACTCAAGGACTTCGAAGGACCCTGCAATGAAGATCAAAGTTAAGGTTGAAGGATGCAAACATAAAGAAGGGATGGGAGAACTGTTGACGCGGGACGCGCGTCCGAATCAATTTATTCCAAGGAGATCGGATCGTTGGTCGCTAGGAAACGACCCTATGCTAGGCTAAACCAAACAAATTAAATTTTTTTCTAATTTTTTATTCCAATGAAACCCACTTCTTTTTTTATATATATTTTCTTTTTTTTTTATAATCAAATAACCTCCTTTTTTTTTTCTATTTCTTTTTCCTTTTTTTTTTTTCTCAACGGTTTTTTTCTCCTTTTTTTTTTTCTTCCCACGGTTTTTTACTCTAAAGTCGGCATTTGGGAGAGGAACTGCTTTCACGTTCGTGCAGTTCTTCCCGGTGCTTGACGAGCGTGCAAGATCGAAGGAAGGCCCGAAAGAGCAAATCCGGTGGGTTCTCGCCGTCGACGGTGGCGGGGAAGGAAGACGGCGGCTCGGGAGTTGGCGGCGCGGACTCTCGGAGGCAGCGGGCGGTGGCGACATCGCGCGAATCGGGCGGAGATGACAGGGAGCAACTTCGGGATGATTTCACCGGCGTCAACGGGAGGAGGCGGCGACCAGGAGGCGGTGGCACGAATCCATTGATGGCGGCAGTCCGGCGATTAGGTGGCTCGGTCGGGAGCGATGGTGACGGCGCTGCGACACGGGCGTGCTGGCTCGGTGGCGACGCGGGCGACGCAGGGGGGGCGCTGGCTCGGTGGCGACGTGGACGGGAGGCGGCGACTGGGGGCGATCGGAGGGGCGTCGTGATGGATGGGACGCTCGGCTTCAGGCAGTGAGGAGGGGTTTCACGGCAGGGCGCTGGGCGGCGACGGTGTCGGCCATGGAGGTCTACCTACTTGGGCAGTCCGGCTATGGTTGAGCGGCGGCTGTGGGCTTGGGGAGCCGAGCGGGTTTCGGTCACGAGCGGAGTTAGGGAACCGAGTGGGTTTCGGATGGATCCGGAGGAGATGAATGGTCGGCAGATCCAAGGAAGGATTGATCCACGGGTTGGAGAAAGAAAACAGGGAAGAAGGGAAATCTGGGAGAGAACCCTGCGAGGAATAGAGAAAAGAGAAAGTCCCGGAGGAGAGAAGAAGAGGAAGAGAGAGGGAGAATAAGAAAGGCCACAGAGAAGAATCACCAAAGAGAAAGAATAATCAGGAGAAGGAAGAAGGAGGAGGGAGGGAAGAACCAGAAGAAGGAGGAAGGGAGGAAGAAGGAGGGAGGGAGGGGGACACACCAAAACTCTTTTCTCAAATATTTTTCATCATCGCTAATTCATCATCATCGCTAATTTTATTCAAGAAACATGTTCTTAAATAAACTTCCGAAAGAGATCGGAACAAATCCTAAAACAATGATAAGATCCTTCCTAAAAACAACGATAAGATAAATCCTAAAGCAAATAATCAAATCCTAAAATAATTTTTCAAATAATCAAGATAAATCCTACTATCCTAATCAAATCTCGAATTTAAATTATGCTGGATCGCATCAGGATCTGCATCGGGATCGGTGCTGATGATGACTTCAGGATTTGTGCTCATCGACTCCAGGATCTTGGGCCCCAGGGTTTGGGCTAGGCTGGGTGGGCTTCAGGTTCTGGGTTGGGCTTCAGGCTTGGACTGAACTGTGCTTCAGATTCTGGGCTGGGCTTCTGGGTTCTGGGCTGGGCTTCTGGTTGGGCTTCAGGTTTAGTCTGGGCTGCTTCAGATTCTGGGCCGATGTCCCCATCATTTTCCTAAAGTGGGGAGAACTCGACTCCGTCGAGTCAAGCTTAGCAATCTTCTAGATTCTTCTGACTCCAAGATGCACCACTGATCTGCAAACTGATTTTTTTTTTTTTTTTTTTTACAAATAATGCAAATGCAATTAAAATAAAATTGGCTAACCTAACTTAACCTAAACTTGCTCTGATACCAAGTTGACGCGGGACGCGACCCCGAATCAATTTTATTCCAAGGAGATCGGATCGTTGGTCACTAGGAAACGACCCTATGCTAGGCTAAACCAAACCAAATTAAATTTTTTTCTAATTTTTTTATTCAATGAAACCCACTTCTTTTTTTTTATATATTTTTTTCTTTTTTTTATAATCAAATAACCTCTCTTTTTTTTTTCTATTTTCTTTTTCCTTTTTTTTTTTTCTCAACGGTTTTTTCTCCTTTTTTTTTCTTCCCACGGTTTTTACTCTAAAGTCGGCATTTGGGAGAGGAACTGCTTTCACGTTTGTGCAGTTCTTCTCCCGGTGCTTTGACGAGCGTGCAAGATCGAAGGAAGGCCCCAAAGGAGCAAATCCGGTGGGTTCTCGCCGTCAACGGTGGCGGGGAAGGAAGACGACGGCTCGGGAGTTGGCGGCGCGGACTCTCGGCAAGCAGCGGGCGGTGGCGACATCGCGCGAATCGGGCGAAGATGACAGGGAGCAACTTCGGGATGATTTCACCGGCATCAACGCTGGCGGAGGCGGCGCAGGAGGAGGCGGTGGCACGAATCCATTGATGGCGGCAGTCCGGCGATTAGGTGGCTCGGTCGGGAGCGACTGGCGACGGCGCTGCGACGCGGGCGTGCTGGCTCGGTGGCGACGCGGGCGACGCAGGGGGGGCGCTGGCTCGATGGCGATGTGGACGGGAGGCAGTGACTGGGGGCGATCGGAGGGGCGTCGCATGGATGGGACGCTCGGCTTCGGGCAGTGAGGAGGGGTTTCACGGCGGGGCTGGGCGGCGACGGTGTCGGCCATGGAGGTCTACCTACTTGGGCAGTCCGGCTATGGTTGAGCGGCGGCTGTGGGTGGGGAGCCGAGCGGGTTTCGGTCACGAGCGGAGTTAGGGAACCGAGTGGGTTTCGGATGGATCCGGAGGAGATGAATGGTCGGCAGATCCAAGGAAGGATTGATCCACGGGTTGGAGAAAGAAAAACAGGGAAGAAGGGAAATCTGGGAGAGAACCCTGCGAGAGGAATAGAGAAAAGAGAAAGTCCGGAGGAGAGAAGAAGAGGAGAGAGAGGGAGAATAAGAAAGGCCACAGAGAAGAATCACCAAAGAGAAAGAATAATCAGGAGAAGGAAGAAGAAGGAGGAGGGAGGGAAGAACCAGAAGAAGGAGAAAGGGAGGAAGAAGGAGGGAGGGAGTCGGGACACACCCAAAACTCTTTTCTCAAATATTTCTCATCATCGCTAATTCATCATCATCGCTAATTTTATTCAAGAAACATGTTCTTAAATAACTTCCGAAAGAGATCGGAACAAATCCTAAAACAACTGATAAGATCCTTCCTAAAAACAACCGATAAGATAAATCCTAAAGCAAATAATCAAATCCTAAAACAATTTTTCAATAATCAAGATAAATCCTACTATCCTAATCAAATCTCGAATTTAAATTATGCTGGATCGCATCAGGATCTGCATCGGGATCGGTGCTAATGATGACTTCAGGATTTGTGCTCATCGACTCCAGGATCTTGGGCCCCAGGTTTGGGCTAGGCTGGGTGGGCTTCAGGTTCTGGGTTGGGCTTCAGGCTTGGACTGAACTGTGCTTCAGATTCTGGGCTGGGCTTTGGGTTCTGGGCTGGGCTTCTGGTTGGGCTTCAGGTTTAGTCTGGGCTGCTTCAGATTTGGGCCGATGTCCCCATCACTTGTGAACAAAGAAAAGATAGTTGAGAAGATCTGGCCGACTCCAATGCCTTTGCCTTGAGCTTGAATGATGAATTGCTAGGAAGAGAGTGGCTTTGGGAGTGGAAGAAGAAGATAGGAAAAATTTCACACATAAAACTCAAGACAACTTCACTTCAAACTTCATTCATTTCCAAAATCAATCTCTTTTACAATGGGCGTCCAAGGCTTTTAATAGCCTCACAAAGCTAGCTTTTGAAATTTAAAAACTTCCCAAATCGAGGAGGATTAAAGGGGGGTTGGAGGATTTGGTGGAGAGTTTGAAGGGATGTGGGGGGGGGGGGGGGTGGAGGATTGGTGGAGGACTTGGAGGATGTGGCCAACCTTCTTGAATTTGAATCTCCTTGTTGGTGCCCAAAGGGTGATGAGGTGGCTGGTGAAGTGGCACCTGATGATGTGGCATGGTGAGGGGTCTTCTACTTGGATAAGAATGACATGTGGCGCCCAGTGGTCCTAGTTGATGGTCCTTTTCTCTGCTTAGTTGATGTGTCTTCTCTTCTTCATGTGGTCAAATTCTAGGGTCTTGAATTGAGTCTTGTTGCTGGCTTTCATGGCTTTAAGACTTGATTAGACTTAACTTAACTGAATTAGACTTAACTCAACTGAACTGACTTGACTGACTAGACTTTAAAACTTGAAACGGACTTACAGGAAATATATTTAAAAGTAATTACAGGACTCAATAAAACACTCTTGATTTGAAACTCAAAATTAATTACAGGACTCTTGAAAAGGAAATGACTCTTGAAAATAAAATTTTTTGAACTAAGGATACAAGGTAACCTAATTATCTTCGATCCAAATTGGGATAAGGCTAACCTTGTTGGAGTGAAGTTTCTTTCGGCTTCTGGTGTCCACACCACTTTTTGGCCATTTCCAGTGTACATGGGCATAAAACAAATATCTTTTCTGAGATTCTTCTAAGTACCCCGGTCGACTCCACGGAATCGCAGGGTCACGAGCTCCTTCGAAATGGTAGACGGGCATGAAACAAACATTTTTCTTCCAAAATTTTCCTAAGTACCGCCGGTCGGCCCACCCGGGCCAGAAGCTGATAGGGTAGTTGAGAATGATAGTTTAATTCGAGTAAGGCATTTGATTGCCTGTCCGATCCTGTTCACGAGTCAGCCCATGTTGTGGCATGTCTTCCCCGTGGTCCCACGAGGATTGTTTGGGATGACTGCTGGGCAGGGTCGGACTTTCGAAGTGGGCTGCCCTAGAACCTCTGCCGACCAGAGTCAGACTTTCGGAGTAGGCTACCCTAGAGCCTCTACCGATCGGGGTCGGACTTTCGGAGTGGGCTGCCCTAGAGCCTCTACCGATTGGGGTCGGACTTTCGGAGTGAGCTGCCCTAGAGCCTCTGCCGACCGGGGTCGGACTTTCGGGAGTGGGATGCCCTAGAGCCTCTGCCGACCGGGGTCGGACTTTCGGAGTGGGATGCCCTAGAGCCTCCGCCGACCGGGGTCGGACTTTCGGAGTGGGCTACCCTAGAGCCTCTGCTGACGGAGTGGGTCTTTCGGAGTGGGCTGGAAGAAGTTGGAGAAGTTGTAGACTTTATTGATAGTACTTGCGAAGGTTGTCTATATTCCACGGGCACGTTATCTGTCGCCCGTCCAAGTGTGCGAGTCGGTAGGTTCCAGCTCGAATTACTTCAGTAACCCGATATGGCCTTCCCAATTGGGGGAAAGCTTTTCCTGTTCGGTGGCCTCGAAACCTCCGCCTTTCGAAGGATCAAATCTCCAACTTGGAAAGTCCACGTCTTAACCCGCAAATTATAATATCTGGCCATCTTTTGATGGTATGTCGCCATCTTCATACTCGCTCGGAGTCGGGTCTCGTCCAGCAGATCCAGGTCAGCCCTCCATTGCTCCAAGTTGGTCGGCTCGACAAACCGGTCGATCTGCAGGGACTGTAGAGAGACTTCCACAGGGATGACAGCCTCACTCCCAAAGGTTAGGTTGAATGGGATTTCCCCTGTTGTCGTCCGGGCGGTTGTCCGATATGCCCAAAGCACTGAATGAAGTTCTTCCGCCCAGAGCCCCTTGGCTTCATTCAACCGGGTCTTTAACCCATGTAGGATAGTCCTATTAGTAACCTCAACCTCTCCATTGGACTGAGGATGGGCGATCGAAGTAAGCCGATGGGCGATGTGGTATTGTTGACAGAAACCCCGGAACTGAGAGTTGTCAAACTGTCTTTCATTGTCGGTGATGATCATCCTCGGGATGCCGAACCGGAAGATAATACAGTTCCGGACGAAGTTCTCCACTTTGGCCTCTGTTATCTGCGCCAATGCTTCTGCCTCTACCCACTTAGTGAAATAATCAAAGGCTACGAGGAGGAACTTTCATTGATCGGAGGCTGGGGGGAAAGGTCCTAGGATGTCCATGCCCCACTGTGCAAATGGCCAAGGCGCCGTGAGTGCGACCAGCTGGCTGGCCTTCTTTGGATGCCGGAGTACCACTGGCATGTATCACACTTTCGTACGAAGTCCAAGGCGTCCTTCTGGATTGTAGGCCAATAGTATCCTGCCGGATGATTTGTAAGCTAGGGATCTCCCTCCGAGATGATCGCCACAGATGCCCTCGTGCACTTCCGGAGCGCGTAGTCCGCATCGGCCGGCCCCATGCATTTCAACAATGGTTGAGGGAATGAACGCTTGTAAAGGGCCCCGTCAAGAATGATGTATTTAGAGGCCATTGAGCGGAAGCCAGGTCATCCGAAAGGGTCCCTTGCATCAGGAATGCACGGATCGGGTCCATCCACGAGGCTTCTTGCTCAACCTGGTGGATCTCCATCGATTCTTCAGCAATGCTCGGGTGCTGCAGATGTTCCACGAAGGTCCGGTCGGAGGTACCAACCGCGTGGTGGTGGCCAGCCGCGACAAGGCTTCTGCCCAGGAGTTCTGTTGTCGGGGTATATGAAGGATCCCAAAAATTTAAGTTGTGACACCAGGTCCCGTACCTTATCCAAGTACTTGACCAAGGAAGGATCCCTCGCTTCGAATTCGTCCTTCACCTGGTTGACTACCAGCTGAGAGTCGGAGAAGGCACGGACCTTACCAATGCCAATTCATTCGCTATCTTCAATCCTGCCAGCAGAGCTTCATACTCCGCCTGGTTGTTCGACACCTGGATCGCAAAATGCAGGGCATACTCCAAACATTGCCCGTCAGGGTCAGCCAGGATCAAGCCTGCACCGCACCTCGAGAGATTGGAAGCTCCATCTACGTGCAGGGTCCAAACAGGCTCGACTTCTCCCACAGGGTCAGCCACAGGCATCTAGGCCATTGTCAAGGTCGTCTCCATCCCCCAGGTACACTCCGCAATGAAATCAGCTATCACTTGGACTTTTAAGGACGACCGTGGCTAGAAAGAGATGTCAAACTCGCCCAGCCTGATGGCCCATTTGGCGAGCCGTCCGGAGGTGTCAGGACTTTAGAGGATCGCCCTGAGAGGTTGGTCCATCAACAAGATGATCGGATGTGCCTAGAAGTAGGGCCGGAGGCGCTTTGCCGCTATAACCAGTGAGTAAACTAGCTTTTGCACCTTAGGATACCTGACCTCAGCATCATGGAGGACCTTGCTAATGTAGTAGATAGGTTTCTGCTGGCTGCCTTCCCCCACCCGCACGAGGACAGCGCTGACGGCCTCGCTGACAGGTACAAATATAGCACTTCCCCCTCTGTTGGTTTGGCCAAGAGCGGAGGATTCCTCAAGTAGTCCTTCAGGCTTCAAAGGCCGACCGGCATTCATCAGTCCATTGGAAGCGGTCCGACCGGTACAAAGTCTTGAAGAATGGGAGGGATCTCTCGACCGACTGAGAGATGAAGCGGCTGAGAGAAGCAATGCGACCTATAAGCTCTTGCACCTGCGTTTTAGTAGTCAGATGAGTCATGTCGATGATGCCTTGATTTTTTCGGGGTTGACTCACAATACCTCTTTGAGTAACCAGGAAGCTGAGAAATTTCCCGGAGGTCACCCTGAAGATACACTTGGCGGGATTCAGCTTCATCTTATGGCACCTCGACGCATCGAAGGACTCATGCATGTCCCTGATGTGGTCAGCCGGGAGGCTTTTGACAATCATATCATCGACGAACGTCTCCATGTCCCTTCCAAGCTGAGCTTCAAAGACTCAGTTGATCAGCCTTTGGAAGGTGGTGCCGCATTCTTTAGGCCAAAAGGCATCATCTTATAGCAATACAGGCCCCTGTCCGTGATAAAGGCCATCTTCTCCTCATCTTCAGGATGCATCCTGATCTGGTTATATCCGGAGAAAGCGTCCATGAAACTCAAGAGTTGGTGGCCGGCTGTCGCATCTACCAGTTGATCAATTTTCGGTAAGGAAAAATATCCTTGGGGCACGCCTTGTTGAGGTCTGTGTAATCCACACAGATCCTCCACTTCCCACTAGCCTTCTTTACCATGACGACATTGGCCAGCCACTCCGGGTAATGAGACTTCTGATGAAGCCAGCATCGAAGAGCTTTTTCACTTCCTCTTCAATGGCCTTCTGCCTTTCGGCGGAGAAGCTCCTCTTTTTTTACCGGACGGGCCTATAGGTAGGATCCACCCTGAGCTGATGGGTGATAATATCTGCCGGAATGCCTGGCATGTCCAACGCCGACCAGGCAAAGATGTCTGCATTGCTCTTTAAGAAGCTGACCAACTCCTGCCTAGCTCCCTCTTCCAGGGCACTTCCTATTTGGAGGACTCTCGTGGGATCATCCTCTTTAAGAGGCACAAATACAATCTTCTCGACGGGCTGACCGTGGTTGTCGGCTTCGTCTCTGGGATCAAGCTGCTCAAGTGTTGGGCGCCCGTCCAGCTGCTAGTCGTGAATAGCTAGGCACTGCCTGGCTACTCTGCGGTCTCCCCTCAGCTTCCCAACTCCATCACGAGTCGGAAACTTGGCCAGAAGATGGTAAGTGGATACAATGATCCGTAACTTGTTAAGGGCCGGCCGACCCAAAATAGCATTATACGCTGAGATCGTACGGACGACCACAAAGTTGACTGAGAAGGTTCGCTGGTAAGGTTCCATCCAAGGGTCACGGGTAAGGCAATCTCCCCCTCAACCTCGACGGAGTTTCCTTCGAAGCCAGTGAGCGGCGCCATGGACTCCCGCAGTCTAGACCTGGACAAGTTCATCCGGACGAAAGCGTCATACAATAAAACCTCCGCGCAACTTCCATTATCAATAAGGATGCGTTTTACATCATAGTTGGCGATGATAGCTGATACAACCACAGGATCATCACCCGGGAGAGGAGGCTCTGAGAGATCCTCATCAGAGAAACTGATTATATTGGATCTCCTGGGCCTTTTACAATATCCTGGCCCTCCTTCCACCCCCAATCGGATCGTCGGTGCAGCATGCCAACGCCTCCATCTGTGGGACGCTGATTGGGGAGCTCAACCTCCTCCGGGGGATCTCTGACAGTTGAAGTCCCGGCCCGATCCTGGCTAGGTCAGACGTACTTGTTCAGATACCCTCTCCTGATAAGGTCCTCGATGGTGTCCTTCAGCAAGAGGCACTCTTCCGTGTCGTGCCCATGGTTCCTGTGGAACCGGCAGTATTTGTTTTTATTCCTGGAGGCAGGGGGACCTCTCATCGATCGAGGCCTTTGGAAGAAGGCCTCGTTCTCGATCTTCATCAGGATTTTCTCCCGCGACAAGGAGAGGGGTGCATAGTTGTTGAACCGCTTGAGGTAGTCCCTCTGCTTGGGGCTCTAGCACTGGGTGGATCGGCTGTCATCGCCGGGAGGTCAGACTGCGGGGACCTTGTCGCCACGCTTCTTTGGGGCTGACCTCCCTCAGCCTGATGTCGGTTTGCCGATTGTTCTTCTGCCAGGGCGTATTTGTGTGCCTTGGCCAGCAGGTCAGTGTAGTAGCTTGACGGAAGCTTCTTGTCCAGGGAGAATGTGAGCCTGGACGAGCGGAGTCCCCTCTTGAAGGCTAACATGGCCACCGCTTCATTCAAGTCGAGGACCTCCATAGCGGTCGAGTTGAAGCGGGCCATGTAGTCCCGGAGGGTCTCTTCCTCCACTTGTTGGATGAGAAAGAGGCAGTCGGTGTTCTTCGGAGTCCGACTGCAGGTCCTGAAATGAGAAAGAAAAAGGATCTCGAGCTGAGAAAAGGAACGAATCGTACCTGGGTGGATGGCGGAGAACCACATTCGCGCGGCCTTCTTTAGAGTCGCCGGGAAGGCGATGCAGTGGAGGGTGTCGGACGCGCCCTGCACCATCATATAGGCCTTATAGGTGCCCAAGTGGTCCAATGGATCGGTGGTACCATCGTAGGGGTCCACTTGTGGGATCTTGAAATGTCGGGGGATAGACTCCCCCAGAATCTCGACGAAGAAAGGCAGGCGAGTGTCGCGCGCTTGTCCTCCCTCAGCATTCTGCCACTCAACGATCTCAGCGATGCGCTCCTCCATGCACATGATTTTGCTACCGTAGTCGTGTGGGTCTGCAGCAGGGTGCCGGACGTCAAGAGGAGCGGAGTCGACGAAAGAGGGGGAAGCTGACCTCGTCCTCTTTCCTTCAGCGCGGGCCCTTAAGGACCTCTGAGGTTCCAGATTAGCAAGGGACGGGGGGGGGGCGCCTCCGGCCGCTGGCTGACACTGGCGACGGGCTGATTGTTGATGCAGGAAGCCACCGGCTGCTGCTGTTGATGATCCGCCATTTCTTGGAAGCGCTGGACTGTTGAGGTAAGCGTCTCAATGCGGTTTACCAGCATCTGGAATTGCTGCAACCCTAGGGTGATAGTGGGCTCAGTGGTGGCAGTGGCATTGCTTTCCGCGGGGTGCGTCGGGCCCAAGATGAAAATGCCCCTCCCCTCGTGGAAAATACTCCGAGTTCTTCCTCTTACCATGGCTGAAACTTTCCCGTCAATCTTTCCTTTTAGAACAAGGAACGCAACGAAGGTTCAAAGACGCCCCCCTTCCTCTAGCGCCAATCTGTTGCCGCTCTTCCTCCTGGACCGGGCTCGGTGGGTACGCCGGAGAGCTCCTCGACCGGTCGACCTGCAAAGAGTCCCTAGGCGCCGGAGGGGCTCCGACGGAGGACACTCCGATGCTTAAATTAGGGAAGGAAACATAGCCACATAATGGAAAGAACTCAGGAAAAGGAGTTCATGGTGGGGAAGAAAAGAGTTACCTCCCTCGCAGAGATCCCCCGGGTGCCTTTTATAGGCATGGAGTGCCGTCAATTCTGTTGGGAATAAGTTAGGAAAACTCGGATTTGCCCCCATGAGAATCGGCGTGGTGGCGAGATCGTGGGTCAGCAGCATGGCGGAGCGTCAGGGTGATGGCCTGGCAGCAGGAGTCGTGGTAATGCAATGGAGTCTGTTACAACTGAATGTCAGAACTTATCAGGGGAAAAGGCTCCTGGAACCTTCGGGCAGCCCCCCATTAACAGCAGATCGGCCTCAACTGAGGGGAGTCGTCAGCCGACCGTAATGCCCGTCGAGGCTTCAAAGAAGCCAACGCGCGGGCGGGGAAGCGCCCGTGGACCCAGGAAGCTCTCCAGGTCAGCCCTTCGGAGAAGGGGCCATGGGGTCCTTTCCAAGAACCGGGGAGTCAGACCCTCGCGAGGATCCGCCAACCGGACGTCTGGGTCGGCCGACCCGGACTAACCGAATGGGTACCACAAAATTCAATATAGTGTAAGATTTTTTTGATTACACCATATGCGGAACTTGCTTCTTTGTAAAGTGAAACCATTGAAGAAATCTTTTGATTACCTATACGCTGCTTCTAGGTAGATGTCGATTTCATTATAACGCGTGTGAATTTTTTTAGCATGTAAATGAGTTGCTTTTTTTCAAAAAAAAAAAAAAAGTGTAAACGAGCGTGCAATGTCTATTATTATATCAGACATTTAGATTAAATGTACTGAAAGATATAATAAAAAGATGTGTTTTTTTTCTAATAAACTTTTAGAAGAAGACGACAATTCAAATATTCCTAACAATTAAACACTCCCCGGCGGCAACTTCACATCTGCGAAATCTAAGAGAAGAAAAACAATCTATACTACATCTCCTATCTTAGAATGCATAAAATAAACTAGAGAATTAATATCGATTAGTGTGACCAGATACATAAAATCTTTCTACAATAGAACTGAAGAGTGTGAATCCAAAATTTGTTTAAGATTTTACGACCAAATTAGAAGCATCAAACAATTAAAAGACAGTTCACACACCATCCAATATTTAGTGGTTCTTTCCCTGTTCAAGCGATTAAGTTGGAGGTCATTTTTTATTACAAGTAAAACATCAATAATACACGAACTCGCAGATCTGGATGGTCAGAACTTGCTTGTCACAATTCTCATGTCATCATCCATAATATTTAATCTTCCAACTATCATGCTAGAAAATACAAAGTAATTGAAAAGTACTTGGATTAACCCATGTTACATATGCTTCGTAATATATCTTGGTCAACTCATGATAGGTCAATTCATGATAAAGATATGTTCTCCACGATGAATGCATGCTTCATCTAGAGGCTTTTCTTTCAACCCAACCACATCAAAGGCATTGCCATGACTCTGGTTTACATATATTGCCAGCTAAAGATGCGAAACATGCAAGTGCTTCATCTAGTGGCGTTCTTTTAACTAGATTACATCAAAATATATTGATACTCTTGGTGGGGTATGCATTTCTAGCTCAAGATGCACAACATGCAACATCAGTTTTTGGCTACGCAAACTATACAACTGTCTAACATTTGTGGTACACAAACTATACCATGGTCTAGACGGTAAATTCTCCTCCATTTAGGGAAAAAATATTTTTATCGATTGATATATTTCTAATATTTCTAAATTAGATATATTTTTATAAAAATATTTTTAACAAATGAACAGTAATAATCTTTTTTTAGTATGATTAAAAAAATTCAATCAAATTTAATAAAAAAATTTTTAATTATATTTTAAATATATCAAATATTTTGTAATTATAAATAGATTTTAAAAAAATATATATTGAGCCAATGATTTTACATTGTCTTGCTCCTCTCATGTATAATGATAAGATTCTAAAGTTGCACCGCTACAAATTTTTTTTTTTTTTTTTATAAAAGAAATGGAGAGGAGGAGTTAGATCTCGGTGTGGTCATCCCCGGACAGTTCTAATTTTAATAAGAAAATATTCGATACACGATGCATATTTTTTTTTTTTCAGCAGCGTTCTTCGTCCGAAAGTGAGTATGTCAACTTGATTGCCACCGGTGCTAGCCGAGTTAGTGAACAGAATTTATATATATTCCTAACTTTTTCATACCATCCGCCAACAAAAACTTCATAATTATTTTATTAATTTTTTAAAAAAATTACTTCCAAACTATTTTTTATTTTTATTTTATTTTTAAAATTTTTAATTAAAATATATTCCAACCAGAATTCGAATCCTGGATTACAACCGTGCCACACGCCAGTGGCAAGTTGCACCGGTACTTCGCTACCCAAAAGTCTCACAGCATAGGAATAGCTCACAGGCACCGAATAAGAGTATAGCCTCACAGCATGACTCTTCTGACGTTATAATTAATGATAATGGAATGGTAAGCAATGCAATAACCTGCCAGTCGCTGTTAGAAGATTTATGGCCGTAATAGCGTCCAAATGAAATGACCCGCGGAGCACCAGATTTGGGCTTCGCTTGGAGCCACCGAGGACATGGCGTTTAGATAAATAAATGCCAGTAAGAGCAGAATCGGAGGGAGAAGAGCCTTATCCACATCGCTACCACCCCGGTCCTTCCTTCTATAAAAAGGCCTCCCCCGAGCACCGTCTTTTGCAGGTAGCGAAACTCCGGCAGCAGCACCTCCTCGCGTCCTCCCTCCTTTCATCTTTCTTTTTTTGTTTTTTTTCCGCCTCGCTAACGGTAGCACTTAAGACCTCCGAAGGAATAGAGAGCGAGAACTTGGTTGAAGAGGAAAAGAAATAAAAATTATAAAATAAAAGTGGGAGGGTGGGGGTTTCCGGAGGAGAGACAAAGAAAAGTAAAAAAAATGCAGGGCGGAGCCAGAAACGCATACGGCTCTTCACGCCGGTGACTGGGCCCGAACCGACCGGGCTGGGTTCGGACGAGTTCGACGAGGCCGACGTCTGGGGGTGCGCCCTCGAGCCCAGAACAACCGAGCACCGCAAGACCGTCCCCGCCGCCCGGTCCGGGCGGAAGAAAGAGGAGAACCGCGAGCGGATCACCGCGCCCGGCGTCGCTCCCGGTGAACATACCGGACTGGTCCAAGATACTGCGAGAAGAGTACAGAGGCGACAGCAGCAACAGGAGGCGGGATTTCGTGGACGACGGCGACGACGATGGGGTGGACGGCGGGCCGGTGATCCCACCGCACGAGCTGCTGTGGCGGAGCGGGGCGCCTCGTTCTCGGTCCACGAGGGGATAGGCCGGACCCTAAAGGGCCGAGACCTTAGCCGGGGTCCGGAATGCCGTCTGGGAGAAGATCGGCTTCCAAGACTGACCGAATCGATTTCTTCATTTTAAGATGAAGAAAAAGTAGGATTTTGATACCATACATGGATAGGAAGAATATGTGGAATGTTTTCACATATTCTCTCTCGACATGGGTTCTGATTTCTGATTTAATTCTGGGGATTGTATTTTGTTTCTCTAATGAAATCCGTGCTGGGATTCATGCACTCTTCATTTTCATAATTAGACCCTTTGTTGTTGTTGTTGTTTTTTAAAAATAAAAAAATAAAAAAAGAAGATATTTTATTGGTGCTTGCTTAGCTCTTCCTTGGAAGGGAGAAGAAGAAAAAGAAAAGAGGCATTATGGTGTTTACCTTTTCAATACTTGCATACATGCAGGTTTAATGTTCTGCGATGAGGAACAATTAGTTAATCATGTGGTTAAGATGTTGCCTGGACTTGGGAATTTTCAAGAGAACGGCAGAACGAAAGGATTTACGGAGATGTACGAGGAAACGGGGGATGGGAGACGAAGAGGGAGATGAGGAAATTAGAAAACATCTGCTTGCTTTTTGATAGCCGCATATCTTTATTAGTGTGGAAGATACTTGGGAATGTATTCGCGAATACTATTTTATTTAATTGAACGTGCTGTGGCGGGGATTGATTCTTGTTTATCCCTGGACCAATGTATTCGGTTCGGTCGCAGCATTGCAAGGAATGAAATCATAAATCGTAAGAATGCTGGGCGAAGATATAAAGAAACCATGGGTTGGGATATCCCCCGAGAGGAGGATTGGATTTGGCACCATCAGTAAAACAAGAGGATTAAAAGAAAACTGTGGATTTCCGTTTCAAGCTGCCTCTGTTTTTGTCGGAGCCTGGCACGAAAAAAGGGTAGAAGACGGGCATCGTGGGAATTTAGGAGAGGGTAGGTGGATGAGGCGACAAGGAAAGCAGGCCAGCCACTGTGTAGGAATAGAGCGTTGCCGGTCACCGAGTCACTTCAAACCTAACGTACAATTAGTGCTGATCAAATTTAGCAGGATAACAACAAACACATTAAAGGATCCAATGATCGTAATGGCTTGGTGCTGGCATGACTACGTGGACTCTTCGGATGGCCCTTCCTTTCTCCGCGTTAAGTTGCCATCTTCATATTTCTAATGGAATATTGAGATTGTAGAGTAATTCCCCAGATTTTCCACGACCTGTGGATATGATTTAAATTCTGCCGATCCTGTTATTCTGATAAGATTTCTGCCGTAAGCGTGATAAGATAAATAATAAAGCTTTCTTTCCCTCGTTCTTTTCTTGAGAAAGATGGAGGAAGGAAAGGCATACTGTGAAAAATAGAGGACAATTTATTCATCCACCAACACGTCCATACCGTAAATACGGAATCATTCGGGTCGTGTTCATAACTTTATTAGAGTTATACCTCATTATTATGCTCGTCGATCTATGCGAGCAACGAGAAAATTTATATATTTATACCGAAAAAACTACTTTATATTATTTTATATTTATTTTTCTTTTGGTTATTTTATTGGGGAGCAAACTAACAAGAATACGGGTGGTTTTAAAAATAGTAAGATAAATTGGTAAATTGATATATATATATATATATATATATATATATATATATATATATATAATATATGCGTGTTATTTTGATGATGTTGGATCTTCTTTATTTAGTGCAACACGTGCAGCTCCTGGGCCTAAAGTCAATTCTCAAATCAAGACATCTAGTTGTAATATCTGAATCCACGTACCAATTCTCGTGACGTTTGAAGCTTCTCTGGGTAGAAAATATTGGACACTTCTTTAATGCTACCATGAAGGTAACGTATTATTTGTGAACGACCTTACATAGCGGAAAAAATAACAAATAAAAAATCCATTAGAACCGGTCTTCCATTTCAAATATTGAAGCCCAAACGAGCCCAGTTCACCCAGTACACTTGCTACACATAGAAGTTACGTTGTACACCTTCGTCTTCTCATCTTGGTACTTTAATCTTAGTGGAAAACTCTCCTGACTTGAGATCTCTTGCTTTTTGTACCGAATTCTATTTTACGTATATTTCTTATCTTCTATTTTCTTGTATTATCTATTTTTTTATTTTTTATATTTTGTTCACTGTAATTATTATTTTATTATTAATAAATGATGGGTGATAGGGCTCCTGCCTCCCATCGCATTCGGAAAAAAAAAAAAAAAATTTATAAATTATTTATTAAATTAAAAAGATAATTGATGAACACCATATCTTTTATCTTTGATTTTTTATTTTTTGAAAAATATTTTTTATGGTACCGTCTCTTCCAGAAAAAAATTATATTATATATAGTATGCATCACGTGGTCGTGTACGATAATAATTATAATTATTTTATGGTATATCAAATCAATACTCGATGAAAAAGATTTATAGAAATAAGAAATCATGGTTGTGATTATGATTGATGGTATGCATGACCACGTGATGCATACAATATAGGATATAATTCTCTTCCCCTTAAGGTAGCTAACTCAAGTGGTCAGTTTTGAAGATCGGATGCCAAAGAAGAAGCATTTTTGGTCGTTTAAGGGGTGCGGTCCGTTCTCTTTGCAAGAACGAAAGCTATGGTGCCCCTGTATTGATGCAGTTGCTTTATGCTTAAGAATGAGTGCCTTGAGGAATCCGCAACGGCTCCCCATTCCTCCCCAAAAACCCAAAATACCCTCGTGGCCGTGCTCTCTCATCTGGGACCCCGCGTCAACCGTATGAGGATAATTTTGTAATCAAGAAGATTTCGCTATCAGGCGATGGGGGGGGGGGTGGAGCGCAAGAAATTGAAGGCCCCTGCTAGCGTTGATCTGTACCAGGGAAAACGTTGGAGGATGACTGTTGGATTTGACGGAGTTGGGTGCTGCAGCGATGGCTTGCTCATTGGATTTTGTGGGTCGGTTGTCGTGGTAGTTGGCGTTGATGGAAAAATGAAGCGGGGAGGAGGGTGCATTTACTTTGCCCACCCGGCCTCGTCAAAAGTAGGTCTGAACTCTTTCATTGCCGATGAAGAAAGACAAGTCTTTGCTTTATTCCTCTCCATGTCCTCCACGAATTACGAATTACATAGAGTTGAGAATATTAGCATTTCGGCAAAGTTACAAGAGAAGAGTAATTGCTTTCGCTAATCCATCCGCATGACGGCATCCATCGAGTAAAAAGCACTGCTCTTTGGAGAAATTATTTCATAAATAGAGTGCACGATGTGGCTTTGCACACTCATGATTACAGTCACTTATTTCTGACCACGTGATGAATGAGATATATAAAAATAGACGGTTATGATATGCACAGCTATACGATGCACGCATAGGACATAATTTTTCTATTTTTGTACCATACTCATATGGTAATAAATATGAATCGAGATCAAAGGTGTGCATGAGTTAATAATCATGTGAAACATGGAAGGGTGACATAACCAAGGGGCTACTGTATGCATATAATATAACTTTTTCTAATCTAGAGATGATAATTTTAGCCAATGATACTCGACCGGATTCAAAAAAAAAAAAAGGGTTTTACTTGATCTAATTTAAATCTCGGATAGATCTGGATTCTTGAAAAAATACTTGACATGGATTTGCACCAGGTATGAATAATGATATAACTCATCTTGAATTTTGTCCAAAATAATTTTAATATATATTTTTTTTTAAAAATATAATTATTTATAATATTTACATAATAATTTTCTTGTGCAATTCTATCTTATTCAATTTATTCTTTCTTCCTTAGCTAATTTGATCTGATATATGTCTTCATTTGATTTGATTTAATTTGATCCGGATGGGTGCCGATGAATATGAATGCAAAACTTTCAGTTACAAGAATACAAAATATTGGCCAATCGAATCTGTTGACGCTGAATTTCCTAGACCAGACCGAGTGCCTGAATCATCGGTTTACCTCCTTGGGTTCCTGCAAAACAATTTCCTGACCGAAATTTCTCCGGTGAGAGACACTTCGATGCCTAAGTCAGTAGAGTTCAAGCAACAAAATGGAGAATTCAAAGAAAGCGTGAATGGAAAAGGGATGAATCAATTTGACTTGGCTTAAGGTAGCCTTAGACTTGCTTACCTTGGAGATCCCCTCTTATCTCTATTTATAGGCATCGATTCAATTGAAAGTGATTAAGACTTTCTTGTAATTGATTATTGTTATGGGAGTTAGTTAAGATAACTTTTCTTCAGCTAATTGCAGTTACTACTAGTAGTTATTCATCTTGATGTTACTGATGCCGCGGCAATCAGCGGTATGATGGTTGGTTACAACAACCAGGCTCGTTCTTGACGGGCCTTAAGCTGAAGTAGATTAGCCGATTGCAGGTTGGCCAATTACTTCGGAGTAAGCCGATGGTTGACTGGGAGTCATATGTCGTCGTCTGCTGAAGTACAGTGCTGATCATGTCATACTTGTTCGGTCGATGGATCCAAATGGATAATTAAATCTATAGTTCAGTAATTAAATCTTCGATCCGATTTATCATAATACTTGCCCCACACTCTCAATTTCAAAATAATTTATTACTCTGAAAGGTGGGAATATTAATTTTTATCATTTTTTAATAAAAAAGAAGATTATTAATGATGGCAAATCTCACGCCTGGCTGGCTATAATAACTGTTTTCCATTTTGAGCGTCGTGCTCTGGACAGGTGTCAGGCTCTGGTTGGCTTCAGGAGAGTCGATGTGGGTTTAAGGGTTATGCCGACTCTTTTCATTTTGGCACTCTGGTTGACTCTTCATCTTTGAACCGGATTGCAGGACGTAGCATCATCGCAACCATCCATCATCATGTGAAAACTTCATCTTGATCGTTAGCCGGATTTCCATAGATCAAGACTGACATGTTGGTTTTCCTCTCATCAAATTGACTTGCATCTCTTAGTAGTTCGTATCCGTGATCGACGTCATTTGTACATGGTGCAATTGAAGGGGTTCACATCTTTTGAGGGAGATATATGAGTCATTGCCGTCGCCTATATAAATGATGTCCACCCCGGAGAGCGAAATTTCTTGCCCTCATCGTCTTCACAGAGATCCTCATCTTCTTCACACTGCTTCAGGTCCTTGTTCCCTTAGGTTCTCTTCCTATTCTTCAGGTTAGAGATCTATCCTTTCCTCTACCATGGTTAGGTCTTTAAGGGTTCCCTCCACCGGCGGGCTTTCGGCCGGTAGGGGAGAAGGTGATCCCTCTAGCTCTATAGGTTCTTCTAGGGCAAGGGGTGCTGAGTTGAGACCCGAGTCCATTAGTAGTTCCATATCTTTCTCTAGGTTGGCCTCCCTGCGGGAGTGTTATAGAATCGCCAAAATCCTTCTGTTGATGGTTCCTCACCCGGAGGAGTAAGTGAACCATCCTCTTCCTGGCACCATTTTGGTGTACAAAGATCACATGAAAGCTGGTCTTCGATTTCCATTATATTCTTTTTTCGTTCGAGTCTTCAATCTATATCATGTAGTCCCGGCACAGCTAACTCCGAACAGTATTCGGGTCATATGTGCTTTCTTGGTTCTTTGCCAACAATTAAATATAGATCCTAGGACCTCTCTATTTACCTCATTCTTTGTATTGAAGAAGGACTTCCATGGCCAGGGGTGGTGGATCATCGACCCTCGCCAAGGTCAAAAATTTGTCACAGGGTTGCCATCCGCCATTCATGGATGGAAGCCTTGTTTCTTTTTTGTTTTCAGCACATTCCTGGGGCTTCAACACCGAGTAGAGAAAATCTTTCCTGACTACCAATGATGGCAAGAAAATTTTGAAGACCAACTAGGAGGACTTTGAAAAGCTCTCGGGAGTCGAGGTTCCTTTGATACGGGAGCTACTGAGCGAGCATAACTTGTATCTCGCTCAGATCAGTGAGTCTTCGGCCTTAGGTATATCCCGTAAGACATGTCTTCACTTTGTTTTGTCTTCATATTATCTTGTCAACTGACCACTGCAGTCTTTTTGTTTTACATGTAAAAGATGAAGCCGGACTTCAACAAGCTTCATCAAGCTACCCGCAAGAGCCCCATGCCGGTCCCTTTTGTAGAATCGAAGGGCAGGAAAAAGGCTAGGGTCGAAGAGGCCACGGGGAGTGTTTCGGCCCCACTGAGGGTAACGTCGGACGACGACGACATTCCTCTGATGGAGCTTCGGTCCAGGGCTACCACCCCGACTCAAGCTTCGGAGCAGCCAATGCTAGCTTCGGCTGCTGATATGCCACCACCTCAGCCTCCTCATCAAGACAAAGGAAAAGCCCCTTGAAAGAAAGAGAGGCCAAAGAGAGATGACCTCCCTAAGGGGGAGTATGAGATAGACTTTGCAGTCTTTTCTAATAGGAGGGGTTTGGAGAATCCCGAACTGGCCAAAAATTGATCAAAGCCACGTTCCTCCCAAAAGACTGGGAGGTTATGAAGAATCGTCGGCTGGAATAGGTTGCCGACTCAGTGTATCCGAATATTTTGAAGGTAAGTAGTGGTACTCTCTTCATCATCTTCTTAAAGTTGTAAAAGGTATAACAAACCCTTTTATGGTGTTGCCCAACTAAAGGAACCCAAGAAGGGGGGGTGAATTGGGTTTCAAAAACATTTTGCAATGATTAAGGACAAGTACTAGTGTGTTTGCAAAGTGTTTGTGTGCTTAACAAAAGTATGCAACAGAAGTAATAAAGTAAATGTAAGGAGAGAAATATAATCAATCACAAATACAAGAATTTATAGTGGTTCGGTACACTCCAAGCACCTACGTCCACTCTCCAAGGTCCACTTAGATATTTCATTATAATCCTTCCTTGATTACAGTAGATTAGTTTTTCCGGGTTCACTAATCAAAACTCCTTTGGTTTTTACAAGGCTAACCAAAAACCTAGTTGGTTTTCAAATAAGACTCACCAATAACCTAGTTGGTTTTCAAACAATTAAACAATTCAAGTACAATGAAAGAATACAATAAGCTTTCTCAAAAACCAAATAAAACTCGATGAAGCTCATGATTATTGTTGAGAAGCTTGTCTCCAAGTTGTTGAAGCATTAATCAATGTTTGAATGAATTGGACTTGAATACTCTTGAATGCTTGAAGGATCAACTTCACTCAAAAGTAGTAGTTCTTCAATGAATATTTGAATGAATGCTCATAAACCTCATTAGTTAATTCCCTCTTGTGTTTGGTGGACTTTAAATACCTTTCCAAGCCTTAATGACCATTTATGACTATTGAAGAGGAGAAAGTAGCCGTTAGACATAAAAAGAGCAATTCTGTGCTTCAAAAAATTAGTCGTTACTGTTCATCCAGATTGGCAGGTGTTACAGTAGTAAACAAGATCTATTCGACCCTGACACGCATCCTTCTTGGAGGCTGGCGCGGCAACGTACTTCTCCACCTCGGCCCCAGCTCGACCATATATCGGCCTTGACTTCTCCACCTTGGCCTCACCTCGGTCCCACTTCGGCCACGTGGCGGTTCAACTCAGCTCAGCTCGGCCCCACCTCGGCCAGGTGCTTCTCCACCTCGGCCTCACTTCGGCCATGAGAAGTCCAACTTCGATAGTTCAGTTCAGCTCGGCAGCTCTACCCGTGCCGGTCCAGCTCGGTAAGCCCACGCGGAGCTCTTCCGCCCATGAGCTCCGCCGTGGTAGCCTGGATCCAGCTCGGCTCGGCCCCACCTCGACGATGAACCTCAGCACCTCGGCCCCAGCTCGGCCACATACTCCGCCACCTCGGCCAGGTACTTCTCCACCTCGGCCTCAGCACCCGGGACCACCTGAAGGCAATGCTGGACTGCCTGGGTCGTCCCTCTCATCACCCCAGGCCCGGAGGCCGTGGGGAATTGTACTAGCAACCATTTCGTGGAAATCATGGCATCCAGCTGGTTGAGCCCCGGACGACCGAGGATCGCGTTATAAGGCGAGGGGAGTTTGACGACGGTGAACATCATCATGACTGTGGTCTGTCGAGGTGGGGATCCAGCGGTGACAGGGAGAGTGATCTCCCCTTCGACCCCCACCGAGTCCCCGGTAAAGCCCACAAGAGGGGTGTGCACCGGCCTTAGCTGATCGTGAGACAGGTTCATTCGGGAGAAAGCATCATAAAAAAGCACATCAGTAGAGATCCCACTATCTACCATAATGCGATGTACAGGATGCTTCGCGATGGTCATCTCGACCACCACAGCATCATTATTTATATTTTTGCTTTCATTCCCCTTCTCAAAGGGGGATACATTCTCCGGGTCCCCCACCTCCCGGGCTCTCTTTGCCGCCCGCCCGATTCCACAAGAGATCATGCCTATTGGCTTCTACGTCGGGCGATTATCGATCGTAGGGACCGGGGGAAGGACCGCGAGCGGCTGTCCCTCCGCCGGAGCCTCGTTCCTCATGAACTTCCTGAGATAGCCTCTTTTAATCAGCTCCTCAATTTCCCGCTTCAGATTGCGACACTCCTCCGTGTCATGGCCATGCTCGCGGTGGAACTGACAATACTTTGACTTGTCGCAGGTGCTCCTTGGATTCTGAGGGGGAGGTCGGCGGAGGTAGTGCTCACCCTCAATTTTCATGAGGATCTTCATTCTGGGAGCAAGGAGAGGGGTGAAACTTCGCTCCGGGGTGGCTCCGCCCTTCAGCTTCGGATTTGGACGGGGGTCAGCAGGTGGCCTGGGCCTTCGGGTCCCGGGGACATCTCTCGGGGCTGGCTTCTTCAAGGTCCTCCCGTCCAGTTCTCGCCGGGTGCGATCGGCCTCCTCCGCTCGGATATACTTGTGGATATGGAGGAGGAGCTCGGAATACGTCCTGGGGGGTTTCTTGTCTAGGAAATAAGTCAGGTGGGACATCTTGAGCCCGCGCTTTAATGCCAGCATGGCAACGGGCTCGTCCAGACTGTAGATTTTCAGGGCAGCGGTCTTGAAGCGGGTGATATAGTCCCGAAGCAGCTCCTGGTCCTGCTGGCGGATGGAGAAGAGGCTGTCCACCTCTCTCGGCACCTTCCGACAAGCATCGAAGTGCGCCACAAACTTTCTTTCTAATTGATGGAAGGAGCAAATAGATCTCGGCTTGAGACGGGTGAACCAGACTCGAGCAGCCTTCCGGAGGGTAGCGGGGAAGGCAATGCATAAAAGAGCATCCGTGGCCCCCTGGACCCTCATGAGAGCCTTGTAGCTCTCCAGATGGTCCAAAGGGTCGGTGGTCCCATCATAGGGACCCACCTGCGGCATGCGGAACCGGCTTGGAATCGGCTCCTCTTGGATTTCCCTGGAGAAGGGTGGTCGGGAGTCGTAGCCCGTCGGGTCCACCGAGGAGTTCTGTAGGTCGGCAAATCGGCGGGCGAACTCCGCCAGTTTGCACTCGTGCTCCTCCAGGCGCCTCTCGGCCTGGCGCCTGATGGCCTCGTCAGTGGAATCTTCCACCGAGGCCGCTGGTGAAGGGGGCGCCGATCGGTCTCGGCGGGGGGCTTTGCCTCGACGTCGCATACTGCGGCGCGCCGTCTCGGCGTCATCGGCCGAGGATCGACTCTCATGATCCGCCGAACCGGAGTAATTTCTTTTCGCGGGGGTTTGGTGGCTCCCGCGGGGGTTGGAGGCTACCCGCGGTTGGGATGGCCTGCCATGGATGGAGCGCAGGCTTCCGCGCGGCCCCGCGGCCCGAGCCGCGGGGGTCCCTGGCTGGGGTTGCGTGGCTAAGGAGCGCTGCGGGTGCTGTAGCTGCCGAACTGCTGTAGTCAGGGTTTGCAGCTGTTAGATGATAGCTGAAAAAGATCCGTTGGTGGGGACACTGATAGGTCCGCGGGGTTGTCATTAAAACACCGTGGCTAACAGTTTAAAATCCGACTTCTTAAAATATTTAAAAATGCGTAGCAAGAGGAGTCGGGTCGAATCCACAGAGAAGGCGGTGTTTAGGATTTGAAATCTTTTTGATCTTGTAAAAAAAATATTTGAAGTCGAAGAATATAAAAAGAATTAAAATTGCAGGAAAAGTAAACTTGGCACTAGGATCTATTATTTAGATCCTAGCATCTACTTGCAGACAAGACGAAAGACAGGAGTTAAAAAGAGATATTGCATTGATTGAAATTTAATGTCTAGATACAATGCAAAAAAAATTAAATTAACAAAACAAGTAACAAAGATAAGAATAGATCGGCGCAGCCTCGTCGGGAAGATAGCTCCTTCCTTCGTACTCTGTGGAGCGAACTGGGCTTCCTCTGCGTCTTCTTCGGATCTTGATCTCAGAGAGAGAGAAGGCTGGAAGATGGTGTAGGGACACGCTCTCCTTTGAGAAACCTCACTCCCAAAAGCCAACCCGTAACCCAAGCAATGCCCTTTACCCTGTACCTTGTCTTTTCTCCGGATCCCTCTATCTTGTGCATTGGGGTTCATTTTATAATTGACCGGAGAGGGGAGCTCGTTGCACACTAGCGATGTGGGACAAAAAAATACCGTGACCACCATTGCTGCTCCGTTGATTATGCCGCGAAGCTCGTGGAGAACGCCCAGCGTCCGTCAGCCCGTGGAGAATGCCCAGATCATGCCATGACGACCGCTTGGCAACGCCCGTGGAGAAGCTTGGCTCGCGGACTGCTCGTGCCCGTGGACTGCGCTCCGGCAACGTGGAGAACATTCGTGCCCATGGAGCTCGCCCGTGGACTGCCTGTGGAGAGCATGGAGAAGCTTGGCCATGCGCGTGGAGCCACCGTGGAGGGCGTGGGCTGCGCGTGGAGGAGCTTGGCCGTGGAGAACGCCACCGTGGAGAACACCCGCGGATGTGCGCGTGGAGGAGCTTGGCCACGCGTGGAGCTCGTGAATGCGTGAGGAGCGCAGCAACGTCCTGCAGCCCGTGGAGTGGTGCCCGTGAACTGCGCCACCGTGGAGGAGTTTGGCCGTGCGTGGAGGGGCTTGGCAACGTCCTGCAGCCCGTAGAGTGCTTGCCCGTGGACTGCGCGTGGAGGAGCTTGGCTGCACGTGGAGGAGCTTGGCAACGCGTGGAGGAGCTTGGCCATGGAAAACGTGGGCTGCCTCCTCTCTTTTGCCACCGAAAAATACCGCCACCGACCGTCAAAGCACCGTCGGAGCTTCTCCTCCGGCCAGGGACACCGCCGGCGTGCTTCCCGGCGAATTTCGGCGCCTCTGGAGGGCTGTGGTCCACGGCCTATTCCGTGGACCGGCAGCCATGGCTGCCGGTGAACCAAACAACACTTTGTAAACCCAGCAGCCGGTCCACCATGGACCGGCTGCTTCAAAAAGCGTGCAGCATCAAAATATGTGCAAAAATATTAGAAAATTCATAACTTCTTCATTTCAAACCTGATTTAAGTACCGTTTGCGTCGTTGGATTCCAAAAAAATAAGCTCTACCTATTGGGGGGTTTCAAACTTATTAATTTTACCGATTCCATGATCATTAATTATAATTATTGAATATTTTATTAATCATTTAAATTGGTGTGTGGTGCTTTGACTTGAAATATATTTTTCATGAACGTACTCTAATTTCACATTTTTCAAAGATATTTTTAAAATAATTAGTTTTGCAAAAAAGTCCAAATTAATTATGAAATTAGGTTATTAAAAGAATGTTAGCACCAATAATTAACTAAAATACTTAAAATAATTGTGTAAATCCATGATTTATCACACCCCCCAACTTAAATATTGCTAGTCCCTTAGCAATGCAAAAAGTATAACTATGTGTCACAAAGATCATCCTTTACAAAAATAGATCCAGATTTGAAAGTAAAAAGATCTAGCAAGTATCACTAACTAAGTATTGAGTTTTAGAAATAAATTTTGCAGTCGGTATAATTAGAAACTTTCTTAGAGTTCATCTAAAGATCTACAGCACTTGTGTTTGTGATGACTAACTTAACATTTTGGTACTAGTTTGCAAGAACAAATGTATCTTTGATTAACACTTACTTTGGTTAATTTTCTATACATCCCTAAATTAAGCTTATGAACTGAGTTAGCTTTCACACTACCTGATTTTTTTTTTTTTTTGTGATGAGAATCCTGGCCTTCCCTTCACTGTTTGACGCGAACCTCCACACTTGACTTAGGTGCAGAGACCCGGTTACTAAGTTTAGGGCGATCCACATATACTCTATGTTTTGTACTTTTATTTCAGGTAGGTAGCTCTTTTCCTCAATTCAAAAAATAATTTTAAATTGGGATATATATCAATTACCAGTTTTCAGTGATAATTAAGTCCTCAATTGTCCTTACAACTAATACTTACTTTGTCTCGTCAGCATGCATGTGCAATGGAAGTGCTAATAGCCTTTAGGTGATCTAAGTAGGCCCTAAAAGTCTGACACGCTGGTCTACTTCTTGACTCGCTACAGTCATTAGCAACACTCTCTAACTCTTATTACTTTTCCTAGTCTATCGTGCTCCAGATTTATTTTTGACACATGAAAACTTTCTCTCTTTTTTTCTTTTTTTTAATTATTATTTTATTTTTATTATTATTTTATTTTTATTATTTTTATTATTTATTATTATTTTTTTTTAATTAAAAAATATTTGTCCCGACCCCCCAACTTAAATACCATTGTCCCTAATGGTATAAAAAGAAAAAATGTAAAGGGATACCTGAGAAGAGGAGCTTATGAACAATGTAGAGGCTGCAATTTTTTTTTTTTTTTTTTTTTAAAAATATTGAGTACATATTGGGTTGCCTTCCAACAAGCGCTAAGTTTAATGTCTTCAGCCAGACATAATGCAGCTCAGTTTAGTATGGGTCAGTTAATGTTACTTGGTCAATGGTTCGATTTGTTGATATTCCTTCAATGTATGGTTTTAAACGTTGACCATTTACGTTAAAGAAGTTTCCTGACCTAGGATCATAAATTTTGACTGCACCATGGGAGAAAACTTGGTTAACAATGTAAGGTCCATCCCATCTAGATCTCAATTTTCCAGGAAATAATCGAAGCCTTGAATTAAATAACCAGACTTGTTGATTTGGCTCAAAGATTTTCCTAGAAATAAATTGATCATGAAAGGCTTTCATTTTCTCTTTATAAATATGTGAATTTTCATAAGCCTCTCGCCTCAGTTCATCTAGTTCACTCAGTTGCAACATCCGGTTAGAACCAGCTTGCTTTAAATCAAAATTTAATTGCTTAATCGCCCAATATGCTCTATGTTTAAGTTCTACCGGAAGATGACATGCTTTTCCAAAGATCAGCCTATAGGGAGACATTCCAATGGGATTCTTGTAAGCTGTCCGATAGGCCCATAATGCATCATCTAATCGATCTGACCAGTTTCTACGATCGGGCCTAATAGTCTTTTGCAAAATGTTCTTGATCTCCCTATTGGATACTTCCACTTGGCCACTTGTTTGCGGGTGATAAGGTGTAGCTACTTTATGTGTGACCCCATATTTTTGCAAAAGCATTCGAAATTGGCAGTTTGTGAAATGGGCACCTCCGTCGCTAATGATGGCATGAGGAAATCCGAACCTAGAGAAGATATTCTTTTGAACAAACTTTATGACTACCTTATGATCATTGGTTCGTGTAGCCATTGCCTCAATCTATTTAGAAACATAATCGACAGCCACCAAAATATATTCAAAACCATTAGAGGGTGGAAAGGGTCCCATAAAATCAATTTCCCAAATGTCAAAGATTTCAACTACCAAGATTGGATTTAAAGGCATCATGTCTTTTCTTGAAATATTTCCTAAGGCTTGACACTTAAGACATTCTTTGCCAAAAGTATAGGCATCCTTAAACAATGTCGGCCAGTAAAATCCACTTTGCAAAACTTTAGCCGCAGTTTTTCGATCAGAAAAATGTCCTCCGCAAGCAAGGGTGTGGCAAAAATTCAAAATACTTAGATGTTCATATTCAGGATCACACCTACGGATGATTTGATCAGCACAGATTCAAAAGAGTTCAGGATCTTCCCAAAAGTGGTATTTAATTTGAGCAAAGAATCGATCCTTTTCATTCTTGGACCAGCCATCAGGGATTTGTCCAACCACTAAGTAGTTCACAATATCTGCAAACCAAGGGGCCTTTGCATGTGAAACTGCTAAGAGTTGTTCATCTGGAAAAGATTCTTCAATTGATGCAGGTTCACACTCTTCAACTAAAATCCTAGATAGATGGTCTGCTACAACATTCTCGGATCCTTTCTTGTCTCGAATTTCAATATCAAACTCTTGTAGCAGTAAGATCCATCTAATCATTGGAACCTAAAAGATATGATCTAAACTTTTCCAGGGCAAACACCATAGCTAGCAACTCCTTTTCAGTAGTGGTATAATTTTTTTGGGCATCATTCAAAGTTCTACTAGCATAATAAATCACTATGGGACATTTGTTTACCCTTTGGCCCAAGACAGCTCCTATGGCAAAGTCTGAAGCATCACACATGATTTCAAAAGGTAGTGACCAATTTGGGGGTTGGATGATTGGGGCTTGGGTCACAGCTTCCTTTAGAAACTCAAAAGCCTTAAGACAATCTTCATCAAAATTGAAAGGAATGTCCTTGGCGAGCAGATTACACAAAGGACGGAAAATTTGGAAAAGTCTTTGATGAAGCGACGATAGAATCCTACATGGCCGAGAAAAGATCGAATTTGTTTGATAGAGATGGGTGGAGGAAGTTTAGAGATCAATTCAACCTTTGCTTTATCTACCTCGATCCCTCTCTTAGATACAATATATCCTAAAACAATCCCTTATTGATGATGCCCTTAGGCTAACCTTGTTCCCTTTCTCACTTAAGGATAAGGCCAAGTACTGGCTTGGCACAATAGGGAAACCAATTTGAACTTGGGCTGAAATGCAGCACGAGTTCCTTAAGAAATTCTATCCTATAGATCGAACCAACACCATGAGGCGAGCCATCACTGGATTTGCTCAGCTTCCTGGTGAACAAATTCATGAATCATGGGAGAGACTTAAGGAACTCCTTAGAAAATGCCCACATCATGGTCTGTCTAAGTGGCAAATTGTCCAAGCTTTTTATGAGGGATTAGGAGACCAGTATAGACAGATGGTGGATGCATCTTGTGGAGGTGCATTCATGAGTAGAAGTGAGGATGAGGCCTATACCTTGTTTGAAACCCTAAGTGAAAATTCGATCAACCATACTTCTTTGACTTCATATGAAAAATCGATTCCTCACCAAAAGCGGGCAGGGATTTATGAAATTACACATTCAAATTCCAATGTCGACTTGAACCTAATATCCCAAAGATTAGATACAGTCGACCTCCTTTCTCAAAAGTTGAACCAAGTCCTAGCCCTCAGTCAACAATCTCAATCTCCTGCACAATACCCATCACACCCATCACAATACCCATCACCCTCTAATCATCAGGAGATTTGTTGTGATAAATCATGGATTTACACGATTATTTTAAGTATTTTAGTTAATTATTGGTGCTAACATTCTTTTAATAACCTAATTTCATAATTAATTTGGACTTTCTTGCAAAACTAATTATTTTAAAAATATCTTTGAAAAGTGTGAAATTAGAGTACGTTCATGAAAAATATATTTCAAGTCAAAGCACCACACACCCATTTAAATGATTAATAAAATATTCAATAATTATAATTAATGATCATGGAATTGGTAAAATTAATAAGTTTGAAACCCACCAATAGGTAGAGCTTGATTTATGGAATCCAACGACGTAAACGGTACTTAAATCAGGTTTGAAATGAAGAAGTTATGAATTTTCTAATATTTTTGCACATATTTTGATGCTGCATGCTTTTTAGAGCAGCCGGTCCACCATGGACCGGTTGCTGGGTTTACAAAGTGTTGTTTGGTTCACCGGCAGCCATGGCTGCCGGTCCACGGAATAGGCCGTGGACCACAGCCCTCCAGAGGCGTCGAAATTCGCCGGGAAGCACGCCGGTGGTGTCCCTGGCCGGAGGAGAAGCTCCGGCGGTGCTTTGACGGTCAGTGGCGGTGTTTTTCGGTGGCAAAAGAGAGGAGGCAGCCCACGTTTTCCATGGCCAAGCTCCTCCATGCGTTGCCAAGCTCCTCCACGCGCAGCCAAGCTCCTCCACGCGCAGTCCACGGGCAAGCACTCTACGGGCTGCAGGACGTTGCCAAGCCCTTCCACGCGCGGTCAAACTCCTCCACGATGGCGCAGTTCACGGGCACCACTCCACGGGCTGCAGGACGTTGCTGCGCTCCTCACGCATTCACGAGCTCCACGCGCGGCCAAGCTCCTCCACGCGCACGTCCGCGGGTGTTCTCCACGGTGGCGTTCTCCACGTCCAAGCTCCTCCACGCGCAGCCCACGCCCTCCACGGTGGCTCCACGCGCACGGCCAAGCTTCTCCATGCTCTCCACAGGCAGTCCACGGGCGAGCTCCACGGGCACGAATGTTCTCCACGTTGCCGGAGCGCAGTCCACGGGCACGAGCAGTCCGCGAGCCGAGCTTCTCCACGGGCATTGCCAAGCGGTTGTCACGGCATGATCTGGGCATTCTCCATGGGCTGACGGATGCTGGGCGTTCTCCACGAGCTCCGCGGCATAATCAACGGAGCAGCAATGGCGGTCACAGTATTTTTTTGTCCCACATCGCTAGTGTGCAACGAGCTCCCCTCTCCGGTCAATTATAAAATGAACCCCAATGCACAAGATAGAGGGATCCGGAGAAAAGACAAGGTACAGGGTAAAGGGCATTGCTTGGGTTACGGGTTGGCTTTTGGGAGTGAGGTTTCTCAAAGGAGAGCGTGTCCCTACACCATCTTCCAGCCTTCTCTCTCTCTGAGATCAAGATCCGAAGAAGACGCAGAGGAAGCCCAGTTCGCTCCACGGAGTATGAAGGAAGGAGCTATCTTCCCGACGAGGCTGCGCCGATCTGTTCTTATCTTTGTTACTTGTTTTGTTAATTTAATTTTTTTTGCATTGTATCTAGACATTAAATTTCAATCAATGCAATATCTCTTTTTAACTCCTGTCTTTCGTCTTGTCTGCAAGTAGATGCTAGGATCTAAATAATAGATCCTAGTGCCAAGTTTACTTTTCCTGTAATTTTAATTTTTTTTATATTCTTCGACTTCAAATATTTTTTTACAAGATCAAAAAGATTTCAAATCCTAAACACCGCCTTCTCTGTGGATTCAACCCGACTCCTCTTGCTACGCATTTTTAAATATTTTAAGAAATCGGATTTTAAACTGATAGCCACGGTGTTTTAACGACAACCCCGCGGACCTATCAAGTTTTTGGCACCGTTGCCGGGGAAGGCATTAAAATAATAGTTTTTGATCTTTTTGATTTTTCAATACCATACTAACTTTTCTTTTTCTTGCAGATTAAAAAAAAAAGGGGGGGAGAAAAGCAGAAGAGGAAGGAAGTCTCCCAATCAGTAAACTTTCTTTCCTCTTTTATATATTAATTATTTTCCTTTTTAGTTTCTTTTCTTATCTCCAAAAAAAAAAAAATTCAAATTTCAAATTAAAAAAAAAAAAATTCAAATTTCAAATTTCAAATTTCAAACAAAAAAATTTTTTGTTTTTCATTTTTAAATTCATTTAAGTAAATTTATCTTTTCTGCAAAATCCAAAAAAATTACCCGGACATTTCATAATTTATTAGGATTAGAAACTTAATCACAAAATTAAAAAATATATATATAGCTTTAATTTAATTTTGTGTGTTTATAACTTTTATTTTGGACATCTTATTGCATTTCATAATCTCATAATCATCTTAAGGGCACTTATCCATAAACAAGATAAGGTGGGGAGTTCAATACCCTTCCTTAGCCCACAAACCATCACCCCTCATTTTGCATACCTAAGCCTTCTAAATAAAATTAACTAGACGTCAGCCCTAAGGAACTCGAGCTCAATAGGACAGGGCACCCGGAAGAGTTGGACCGGGTCAAGATTAGTTGGTTGACTGGTGTCTAGGAAAGGGGTTCAGGGATTACGTCCCGAAGGAAGGTGGTTGGATCCGCTTACCTGGCCAATTTTCAGTTGATGTCTAAGGCAAGCAAAGAGGGAAACTCCACCGACCTTACCCTTACCTGGCCAGTTAACTAATTGGTCTTTGACTTGGAGGGCTCCAAGGCGGTCTTGGAAGTTAGGAGCTGTCTAGAATTAGAAAGCCTAGGATAGAAATCTGTTTGATAAGTATTTGAAAATAACAAATATATATATATATATAAAATAAAAAAAAAAATTTCTCACATTTTTGGGTTGCACTGTTTCATGCACGGTAGAAGATCTCTATTTCCAGACTTAGTTGACTTCAACCCTGAAATTGAACGGCTGATCCATAGTTGTTGGCTTTGGCTCCTTAGTTTTGATGATTAACAAAAGGTTGAGTATATGTTTGGACTAATGTTTCATCTCTAGATAAAGTTTCAGGACTTAGATTATTCAAAAAGAGTATCAAAAGTACAATGATGAAACTAAGTTTGCATGATTTGGAAAAGAGCTCTTCTACCTTGGACAAGATCAAAATTCTCATAATGGACCTTCTTGTTAAGAAATATTTGACAAAAGAAACAAAGGTTTAAAGAAACTCAAGCATGGCACGCACATCTCAAAGAGTTTCAGAAAAATTCAGATCAGAGGTCGACCCCCAGAGGTCGACACCTTGTCAAAGGTCGACCACCAGAGGTCGACTCATGAAGAGAAGAAAAGTTCAGCATGGCCGGCACGGCAAAATCTCAGTGGCATGCACCAGAGGTCGACCACCAGAGGTCAACACCTGTCCAGAGGTCGACACCAGAGGTCGACTCATAGCCTGAGAATTCAAACCTGGCAGAACTATGGTATTCTGAATTTTTGCCTAAAATTTACTAGAGGTCGACTCATGAGGTCGACACTTGATCCAGAGGTCGACTCATGAGGTCGACTCATGGCATAACGGCTAGTTTTTCTGAACTTCTGATTTGATTTCTAACGGCCATAAACGGCCATATTTTTGAATCTAACGGTCTTGTGGAGTTGTTTCAGCATGAATGAGGTATTTAACCTCCACCAAACTTCAAAAAAGACAAGGAGACAAAGTGAAAAAGTGTAGATTCAAAGTACAAAGCTTTCAATCACTTCCTAGCCAAAAGAGTGAAAAAACCAAGAGATTCCTTAGCCAAAAGCTTTCCATCTTTGAGGAATCCAACTTACAAGTGTTTGGCATTTAGTGAGGTCCAAGATTCCAAGACAAAAGGCTTGAAGAGTCTCCATCAAGAGCTTCAACGAATTTCTTATTGCTCAAAAGAAGTTTGTTTAGTTTTAAATTCATTGTATTCATACTCTTTTGTCTTTAGCTAGTTTTAAGGGAATTTGAAACTAGAGTAAGGTTTGTTGGTGAGCCAATTGATAAAACCAACTAGGGTTGCTTGTAAGCCCGAAGCCAAAACAAGTGAGTGAGGTTTGTTGGTGAGCCAATTGATAAAACCAACTAGGGTTGCTTGTTAGCCCGAAGCCAAAACAAGTGTGTAAGGTTTTGACTTGTGAGCCTGGTAAAACAAGTCAGCTGTAATCTAAAGATTATAGTGGAAATTCCCAAGTGGAGCTTGGGGAGTGGATGTAGGTGCTGGGTGCACCGAACCACTATACTTCTTGTGTGTTTGCATTGCTCTTCTTTTGCTCTTTAATTGTTGATTTATTTCATTGCTTCCGTTGCACAATTATTTGAGCACTATCACTCTTCACCTTAAAACTTGATAGCACATATATTGCTTTAATTTTTTAAATATCCAATTCACCCCTCCTCTTGGGCACCATATCTGGGCAACAATAGTACACCAAAAAATCAAATGGCTGGAAACCCAGAAGAACCACCTAGACAGATGAAGGAATACCCAAAAGCAAGGAGCCCCGTTCCCTTCAGCCCTAGAAGACTCTTCTACAGGCTCTTCTCATTTAAATCGGAACCAGTATCAGTACTAGACATGGAACCATCCCAAGAGCTAAATCAGAATCCCATAATCTTAGGTCGTCCATTCCTAGCCACTGCCAATGCCAATATCAATTGTAAAACGGGAGCTATGGACATTTCTTTTGGGGATCAAAAGGTGAGAATCAATATTTTTAATGCCTCAAAGTTTGCTCGAGAGGAGGAAAATTGTTCTGTGATTAGTTTAGTAGATGAGATTGTTGAGTCTGAATTTTCCTCCAATTTGATGGAAGATGACGAGCCTATTGCTGAAACCCAAGTCCAAGAGGTAAATGCCCTACTTGATTCACCTCAACCTTCACCACCTTGGTCAATGCAAACTGAATCCTTACCTGACCTAGGAACCAAAGGCACCAGAATAAGATAGAGGATTTTCAACCCTCTATGAATTGATCAATAATTTATGAGTCCATCTGTAATAAGGGCTTAGCCTATCTGAGTCCATTTTAATTGATTTTGAGTTTCAGTTCTGTACTAGTCAGCTCAAGTTGAGCTAGTTCAGTCCAGTGTTAGTCAGCTCATGTTGAGCTAATTTTATTTTTTGAGTCCTATTCAACCATATTGAAGACTCAAGACCACATCATACAAGTAAAGACCAAGTCCAATCAGATTGAAGACATGAAAGTTTAGTCCAAGTCCAACCCAGCTTGAAGATTTGAAGACCCCAGGAGGAAAATCAGAAACCCTGATTCCTTGCAGATGCCCTCCAGATGCCCAGATTTCCTTCCAGATGCCAAATATATTCATAGACCAAGGCATCCATGATTTTAGAGGTCCATCTGCATCCTAGCTCAAAGAAATCAAGCCCAGGCGCCAAGCCCAAGCCCCTAAGAAGCAAGATACCAGGGAATATTCCTGCTACCTGGCTACCAGGCCACCCCAGCTTCCAGAGGCCCAAACCCATGCACCCGGGCCCCTTTGGGCCGGCCCCTTGCTGCTCTTAGAAGCCCAACACGTCCCCTAGGTGTCCTTGGAGTGTTGGCCAAGTTAAGAGAAATTTTAGGGATTTTTTCTATCTAATGTTTCCTTATTTTCTAGCTAGGGTTTGAGAGGGAAAAGGATTCTCATGTAAAGACTAATGTGCCCTTACTTGGAGCCTAAGGTTAAGGGTCTATTTAAGGGACCCTAGCCTCTTGTATGAAGGGAGAATTTTTGATGAATGAAAACCTTGAGTTCTTCTATTGAGTGGTGTGATACCCTGCTGTGTGCATAAAGGGATTTGTGAGAGTTCTTCTTCCCGGTGTTTGCAATAATCTTCCTGCTGCCAACAAACCCTCCAGATCCCTGGACGCCCACTCCAAAAGAAGCCTTCCCTTGCTATTTTTCCTTTGTTTTCTTGTTCCTTTGTGAGCTTTCTAACCCCTGACAGGTCGTTTGTAGGTCCCTGAGTTCCTACGAATCCAACGACTCAAGCCAAGCCTCAATCGGATCACCGAGCAGAAAGCCGGGTATCCGCGGGTCTTTGGCTCGATTTTCCAGGCCGCATCCATCGAGAAATGAGAGACCCCTTCGCTACGATCTTCACAGACGTTGTCAGGTACACCCCTCTACCTCCAGTAGTTTTATTGTAGGAGAACTTGCCCTAACTGAGGCTTCTCAGCCCCGGCGGTCCTTCTTTGCTACTTTTCTAGGTCCTAATCTGTATGATGATCTTCAAAAATTCATACAAAACTCCCTACAAATAATTTTGATCTGAAATTCGAGAATTAATCACCTAACTCAACATATAAAATATAAGAAAAAAATGGCATGCATATTGGTCCCCCATCATTCGTCCACCGAGGTCGGCTATGGAGGAGGAGGTGGAGCAGGAAGCTCCCTCTCCGGGCTGCGTGGCCCCTGAGGAGAGGGGACCTCCCCTACTCGGCTGGTGAATGCTTCGCGCCCGCGTGTGACCACCATGGCCGTAGCGCGTTTCGTCCCACAGAGAGCTAGCTCGCACTGGGGGTGTTGTCCTGCCCCCCTACCTGGTGCGCCAATCTGTTGCCGATCTCGTCACCGCGGCCTGTAACTTCAGAGCTCGTGGCGGGATCAGACCGTCTCGCCTCGAGGTCTCCAGGCTCCCGATCCTGCAAGACAAGGTCAGAAACCCTGGCCGGGGATCCCGGCGATGGAGCTCCGACGGTCAAGTTAGAAAACGGCGAGATGGAACAGATTCTCCAAGGCGGGCCCCCGAAGGAGTCCCAGGCTTAGAGATTATCTTAGCAAAAAAGGTTTCAGGAAGAGTGGAAATTGGGCCGAGTTCCTTCACCGAGCTTATGCCAAGGGACCCCTCTTGGGATCTTGGATCCTGCTCTCGGTGCCTTTCCTTTTTCCAGCCCTTTTTTTTCCTTACCTGGTCGTCCACTCTTCCCATCCTTTTATCCCATTACGCTGCCTCCGGCCTCCCACCCTTGGAAGGCCCCCTCTTCGCTTTCACCTCCTTCTTTCTCTCTCTTTCACCTTTCCCCTTCGGGTCCAAGAACCCGGCGGCCTCCTTGTCTTGCTTGCCGAGCCCAGCGAGGAAAGGGTAGAGGGAGGACACCGACCAGACCTTGGGCCGAGCGCGAGCGCTCTCCTTCCCAGACGCCGACAACGTCCGTTACCGGGTCTTGTCTTGCCAGGACTTCGCCTCTCGGCTGCGGAACCTGTCGGGCCGATGTAAACGAGGTTTCGCGCGTTGCTGCCGACCGTACCGTCGCTCCTCTCGAGGTGCGGCGCGCGCTGCTCGAGGGGCGGTCTCGGAACTCGTGCTCCTGCTTCTCGGTGGCCTCACCACGCAGGGTAGCCGGCCTCGGCCAAGGTGGGCCCCTCCTGGGTGGACACTTGGCGGAGCGGCAGAGGAGCGCTCGACTTCAGCCGAGGTGGATCCGTGCCCGGGCGCCACCTGGCGGAGGAGCAGGAAGGCCCGGCTCGACCTCGGCCGAGGTGGAACCGTCTCAGGGCGCCACCCGGTGAGGTAGCAAGGGGTCGCCGGCTTCGGTCGAGGTGGACCGCTCCTGGGCGGACACCTGGCGAAGGAGCAGCAGAGGGGCGCTCGACTTCGGTTGAGGTGGATCTGTGTCCGGGCGCCACCTGGCGGAGGAGCAGGAAGGCCCGGCTCGACCTCGGCCGAGGTGGAACCGTCTCAAGGCGCCACCCAGTGAGGGAGCAAGGGGTCGCCGGCTTCGGCCCAGGTGGACCCCTCCTGGACGGACACCTGGCGAAGGAGCAGCAGAGGGGCGCTCGACTTCGGCCGAGGTGGACCCATGTCCGGGCGCCACCTGGCGGAGGAGCAGGAAGGCCCGGCTCGACCTCGACCGAGGTGGAACCGTCTCAGGGCGCCACCCGGCGGGGGAGCAGGGGGCCGCTGGCTTCGGCCGAGGTGGACCCCTCCTGGGCGGACACCTGGCGGAGCGGTAGGGGGCGCTCGACTTCGGCCGAGGTGGACCCGTGCCCAGGTGCCACCTGGCGAAGGAGCAGGAAGGCCCGGCTCGACCTCGGCCGAGGTGGAACCGTCAAAAGGCGCCACCCGGCGAGGGAGCAGGGGGCCGCCGGCTTCGGCTGAGGTGGACCCCTCCTGGGCGGACACCTGGCGGAGTGGCAGAGGGGCGCTCGACTTCGGCCGAGGTGGACCCATGCCCGGGCGCCACCTAGCGAAGGAGCGGGAATGCCCAGCTCGACCTTGGTCGAGGTGGAACCGTCTCAGGGCGCCACCCGGCGAGGGAGCGGGGGGCCGCCGGCTTCGACCGAGGTGGACCCCTCCTGGTCAGACACCTGGCGGAGCGGCAGAGGGGCGCTCGACTTCGGTCGAGGTGGACCGGTGCCCGGGCGTTACCTGGCGAAGGAGCAGGAAGGCCCGGCTCGACCTCGGCCGAGGTGGAACCGTCTCAGGGCGCCACCCGGCGAGGGAGCAAGGGGCCGCCGACTTCAGCCAAGGTGGACCCCTCCTGGGCGGACACATGGCGGAGCGGCAGAGGGACGCTCGACTTCGACCGAGGTGGACCCTGCCCGAGCACCACCTGGCGAAGGAGCGGGAAGGCCCGGCTCGACCTCGGTCGAGGTGGAATCGTCTCAGGGCACCACCAGGCGGAATCGTCTCAGGGCACCACCAGGCGAGGGAGCAGGGGGCCGCCGGCTTCGGCCGAGGTGGACCCCTCCTGGGTGGACACTTGGCGGAGCGGCAGAGGGGCACTCGACTTCGGCCGAGGTGGACCCGTGCCCGGGCGCCACCTGGCGAAGGAGCAGGAAGGCCCGGCTCGACCTCGGCCGAGGTGGAACCGTCTTAGGGTGCCACGCGGCGAGGGAGCAAGGGGCCGCCGACTTCGGCCGAGGTGGACCCCTCCTGGGCGGACACCTGGTGAAGGAGCAGGAAGGCCCGGCTCGACCTTGGCCGAGGTGGAACCGTCTTAGGGCGCCACCCGGCGAGGGAGCAAGGGACCGCCGGCTTCGGCCGAGGTGGACCCCTCCTGGGCGGACACCTGGCGGAGCGGCAGAGGGGCGCTCGACTTCGGCCGAGGTGGACCTGTGCCCTGGCGCCACCTGGCGAAGGAGCAGGAAGGCCCGGCTCGACCTCGACCGAGGTGGAACCGTCTCAAGGCGCCACGCGGCGAGGGAGCAAGGGGCTGCCGGCTTCGGCCGAGGTGGACCCCTCCTGGGTGGACACCTGGCGAAGAAACAGGAAGGCCCGGCCCAACCTCGACTTCGACCGCGACGGAGCCATATCTGACCTTGCTGAACCATTCCCGTTCTGCCGAAAAAAATCACGTGGTTCGGATCACGCCCGACGGAATCTGAGACACGCCACGTCATCGTAACGGCTGTAACAGGTACAATGCATAATATTTAAATTAATTATCAAGATAAGCGCAGCCATACCAATACGATCGATCGATCGCATATGCAAGTTAGACGGTTTAGTTTTTTTTTTTTTTATAAAAAAAACAGAGGGAGAGGAATTAGATCCCAAACATGATCATTTCCGGACGGTCCCCCAACTCCAGTCAGAGAATGTCCAATACACGGCGCATATTAATTTTTTCGCAGCCGTTCCCCATCTAAAGATAAGTGCGTCAACCTAACTATCACTAGTGTCAGCCGAATGAATAAGATTTATTATCTATATCCCTAATTTCTTCACTGTCATCGATCAATAAAAATTTCAAAATTATTTTTTATTTTTTATTTTATTTCTGGACTCTTTTACTGTCAACCGCATGCCCACCAGTGGTACGGTTTAGTTTTTCTTTACGCAATTTAAAAAAAGCAACGAGCATAATAAAAAAGTGGACTTTCCTCATTATGTAACTCCCTTCCCCGCTTCCCAGATTCTTTTTTCTTTTTTTCTATTTTTCTTTTTTTCTTTTGAGCGATGAAAC
This sequence comes from Areca catechu, assembly GCA_021397845.1. NCBI lineage: Eukaryota > Viridiplantae > Streptophyta > Magnoliopsida > Arecales > Arecaceae > Areca > Areca catechu. The sequence continues at coordinate 134,872,025 of CM038038.1, read as the reverse complement.
CGAGGGAGGGAGAGGGAGACGGAGAGGGGGGAAGATACGAAGCGAAATCCTAACTAAACCTCTTCTCCAAGCTCCAGATTCCGGCCAAACCCCAACGGAACCGCCGCCGATCGAGGTGGCACCTCCGAGAAAAGCGGCCATTTTCTCCGGTGGCGGTGGGCGCTCCGATCCGGTCAGAACCGTCGCCGGAAGTCGAGCTCTCCATTGCGGCCGCGGGTGGAGAGTGCGGAAATCGACCCCATCCGGCGATCGGAAGGAAAATTTTAGTTCTTCCAGGGGATCGATTGATCGATCCAGCGATAAGGATAAAGATGTATAAGAATCAGTTGCAGGAGTTGGCGCAGCGGAGCTGCTTCAATCTGCCGTCGTACACGTGCATACGGGAGGGGCCGGACCACGCGCCGAGGTTCAAGGCCACGGTCAACTTTAACGGCGATGTCTTCGAGAGCCCGAGCTTCTGCTCGACGTTGAGGCAGGCGGAGCACTCCGCCGCCGAGGTCGCCTTCATCGCCCTCTCCACCCGCGGCCCCTCCCACTCCCTCGCCGCCCGGATCCTGGTATGCTCCTTCCCCCGCCTTTTCTTCCCCTTCCAAAGGTTTGAGTGCGATTGATATCTTTACCGAGTGACACAGAAGCTCTAGAAAACTAGCAATGCATTCAGAATTAGACATATAATATTCAGAGGGAAAATCTTTCCTTTTTCCTCATTTTTCTTCACCACATCGCGGCACAGTTTTTTTTTTTTCCAATTTATGTGTTAGAAATATATATTGGTTGATCAAATTGACGGCGTCCCTTCTCTTAGGCTCTCACTCCGCCCTTGTGTGTGTTAAAAGTTTACTCAGTGGATCGATTCTGTCATGAAAAAGAATTCGCTCCATTGTTTCCCATTTTCAGTTGAAAGTTGTCGCTTTTCCAGAAATCTATAATTTGTTTTTCTTAGAAGCTTTTCTTTTTATTTAAATGCGAAACAGACCGAGATGGGATGAACTCCTTCATCTCTTCTTTTGTCGGGCTTTTTTTTTTTCTTTTTTTTTTTTTGTGTGTGGGGGGGGGGGGGGGGGTGCGGAGGGGCGTTGGGTGAGGGAAAAATCCCCTGACCATTTCCCTGTATAAGCAAAAAAAAATAAAAATACAAAAATAAAAAATATTGTATCTCTGTTAAAAGCAAATAAATGGCCAGAAAGTTGCCTCATTCTGTGTATAAAAAGGGTAACGTCTGCCGAACGTCGACGGAGTTCCAGAATAAAATGGGCTATTCTTGATCTAAGCCAGAAGGCCAAGAAAGCTTTAGATTTTAATCTTTACTTTCTAGCATCCGTGTCTTAATACTCGGTTTCTTTTATTTTCTTTTGTTTGTCGGAGCCGTCGTTTGAATCCACCGTTCTGGTTTTCCGCCAGGGTTTCGGTTGGGCCCCGTTAGAAGAGTCTATTAGCCTTGCTAAACTGTTATAAACTGGGAATTAAGTAAATAAAAAATCCTTTTTATTTTAACGGCGCCAGATTATTAAGCGTGGCATTTTGGTGATTAATGCAGTAAGGGGCGGGGGGGACCTTCGTCACGCAGGGCGGAGCCTGCCAGGCCTTTGGGAAGTCGTGCCATAGTTACATTTAGTCATCAATTCCCATCATAACTCTTAAGTAATTCTTTTATTAATTGTAATTGATCTCCTAATCTTTGTAATAAACGAATAATTAAGTACTTTGGAGTTTAATTTATTGGTGGACGTCTTTTTAAGCACCGATCCAGTGTACCGTGTGAACTGATCAACCTAACGCGTGTTCTCGATAGGACAAACAACATTTAAAAAAAAAAAAAAAGAGTCCGCGAATATTTTGACTTGAGTGGGAGCTGACTTCTTGTTGATGATGGTGGGAACGAAGCGGAAGCGGGTGACTTTGAAATTGGGGAGGCATACCTACCTAATCGCACCTACGGGACAACTTCTTAGTGGCATATTGTCTCCAGGAACTTTTACTTTAGGGGTTAATTAAAATTTCTTTGTTGTTTGTGGAGATCATATTCATGGCCACGGCCTAAGCTACTGTTTGCTTGTCAGCAATTTTGAAAAATGGCCAATGGATTAGGTGGTTTTGTACCTCCCAGCAAGAACTGATCGAGATGATCAAACAACACTAGCTGGAAGCAGGGAAGTCCGGAAGATGCGTGCTTGATTTGTAGCTAAGGTCTGCACCACGACACCAGATCCTACTAGTAGAAAGTCTCATGACCTTAGAAGCAAGGATCACTAGATGGTGGTTATTGAACTCATTCCTGAATCATGCTCCTGCTTGTAACACCGCTTTTGAACTGGTCACACCAGGGGTTCTATTGTGCATCTGAATAACTGGAAATGGCTCCTTGCTTCTCAGCATGTTATCTATTGTTGGGATATGATAAATTGATCGGTTTATATTGACCTCTTAAGAGTCTGAAATTGAAATTGGTCTATGTCCAAAAGGTATCGAACCGATCAATGCTTGAAAGGCACAAATAGGGTCGGTAAATAATTCGTCAACATCCAAAGATTGCGAAGCCGATTAATAATCAACAGACACGAAATTGATCCATTTTCAAATAATCGATAGATTTATTTGAGAACGGAATTTGGTAATAATTATGTGTTGCAGGAGACGATCAACTCTGAAGGAGATGACCAACTCTGAACGAGACAATCAACTTTGGAGGAGACGATCAACTCTGAAGGAGACGATCAACTTTGGAGAAGACGATCAACTCTAAAGAAGACGATCAACTTTGGAGGAGATGATCAACTCTGAAGGAGACGGTCAACTTTGGAGGAGACGATCAACTCTGAAAAAGGCGATCAACTTTGGAAGAGACGATCAACTTTGGAAGAGACGATCAACTCTGAAGGAGACGATCAACTTTGGAGGAGATGACCAACTCTGGAGAGAAAATTAATTAATTACGAACAAGTTTGCTTGCATGTGTTTACATTCTGGATTAACCGTTTTACAGATAGATGCCAGCTGTAAGCGGTTAATTCCTTACGACCAATTTTGGTTGCACGTGTTTACACTCTGGATTAATCGTTTTACAGGTGGATTCCAGCTGTAAACGGTTAATTCTTGGCCTATAAATATCCACGACTGTAATGGAGAAAGGACTTTTTTGGCAATTCAAATTTTTCGAACACCTTCCATCTAGTCTTCCTTTAGATCATATCTGTTCCAATCCAGACGCCATCAAGCTTGGAAGATGATGGAAAGCTGGATCAAATCAGCTTGACCCATTCATCTTTTGCTTCAAGCTTGCTGTGATTTATTTGGACACAACATATTGGCGCGCCAGGTAGAGGAATTCTCTGTAAAAGAATTCTGAAAAATCTGAAAGGAAGCATGGTGAAGGGTAGGAAGAAGGATTTGCCAATAGGAGCTGCTCCCAACTCTTCAAAAGAAACCGATCTTGTTCTTGACAACCAAGAAAAAATCTTGTTTTGGATGGCAAGGCAACAGATCCTGTTCCGAATGAAAGAAGAAATGATCCTGTTTCAGAGGGAAGGGTGAAAATTTCTCCTGTAGTGCATTTTGATCAAGAAAAGTTGAATGCTCTATTTGATAAGGTAGAAGTGCTCACCACAGCGATGCAGAATTTTCAAGAAATAGTTATGAAGGAGCCGATGCAGCCAGCTATATCAAAAACCAGCTGGCAATCATCACTCCAGGTAAGTAAACATCTCAGCCCCAGAAGATATTCCTCTTATCAATGTTCTTCAGGTCAACTACCTCCTGTAAGGTATCATCACCGATCTCGTCATCACTCCAAGAAGCAAGACAAAGAGAAACGGTCACGATCTTGGTCAATCTCATTTGGAGAATCAACTCCTAACAGTATCCAAGCTCAACACCTTGAAAGAGAGAAATTTTGATAGAAAATTCAAGAAGTTGGAGTTGCAGGTTGCCAAAGTTTTGGAGCAGAGGAAAACAGAAGATGTTGCCCCAAGTTATAATATTCTTCCCCCTTTTTCCAAGAAGATTATGGATGAAAAGATCCCACATCATTTCAAAGTACCGCCGATCGAATTATACGATGGTTGTCTGATCCTTTAGACCATTTGGATAACTTTAAAGCTCATATGCTAATTCAGGGAGCGTCAGACGCATTACATTGTCTTGCTTTTCTTGCAACCTTGAAGAAGTCAGCCAAAATATGGTATTCCAGTTTGCAGCCGGACACTATCTACTCATTTGGTCAACTAGAAAAATTGTTCGTCTCTCACTTCGGGACAAGCAGAAAAATGCCCAGAAATTCTGATAGCTTGTTTTTTATTCAGCAATCAGAAGGAGAATCTTTAAAAGATTATATCAAGAGATTTAATTTCGCCACGTTGGAGATACCTGACCTCAATGAATATATGGCGATGTCTGCTATGAAGAAAGGTTTGCGAGCCTCCAGATTTATATTTTCTTTGGATAAGAAATTCCTGACCAATTATTCAGAGTTACTGGCCCATGCCCAAAAGTATGCCCAGGCCGAAGAACAGGCGTTGAATCGACGACAGGTGGAGAAAAAATTAATGTCAAGTAAGAAGAGAACCAAAGAAGACGAATCTCGGTTTTCTGGGGTCCGATTTATTCAACGGCAAAATCAAAGGCCAAGAGATTTGATCGGTAGAAACTATGTTAACCGAGTCAATACGTACACTCCACTGACTCATCCAAGAGAACAGATTTTGATGGAGATTGAGAAAGAAAACTTTTTATAAAGGGCAAGACCGATGAAAGCTCCACCAGCTATGCGAAATAAAGTCAAATACTGTCGCTATCATCGGGATCATGGTTATACAACAGAAGAATGCATTCAATTGCGAGATGAGATTGAGGCTCTGATTAAACAAGGTTATTTGGCTAGGTATATCCGAAGTCAAAATTAAAACCGACCAATTGAAGCGGCAATACCAAGGCCAGCTGTTCCGAGGATGATCACTGACGGGACAGCTCCCAAACCAGCAGCCAACTGGTGGGTCGGTTGGAATGATTTGCCATGCATGTCTTGAAGAGGAGCAGAGTCCTAAGAGGTTTCAAGGAAGTGTTGTTTTTTCTGATGAAGATTTACAAGGCGTTCGAACGCCTCATAACGATCTTGTTGTAATTTTCGCTGTTATTGCAAACTATGATATACATTGGATTCTAGTTGATAATGAAAGTTCCACAGATGTCTTGCTTTATGATGCATTTGTCAAAATGAACTTACCATTTAATAAGTTACGAAGAATTCATACATCGCTCACTGGATTCGGTGGAAATTCTGTAGGAGTAGAAGGAGAAATCACCCTTCCTATAACTCTTGGGACAGCACCAAAGCAAAGAACCTACCTTCTTTCTTTTATGGTTGTTCGGATTCCTTCTGCTTACAATACCATTTTGGGGAGACCTGCCTTGAATAAATTCCAAGCCGTTGTATCTACATACCACTTTCTGATGAAATTCCCGACTTCAAGTAGAATTGGAGTAGTAAAGGGAAATCAGCAAATGGCTCGGCAATGCCTAACAATTCAGAATCAGCAATCAGCTATCAAATCAACTTCTGAACAAATAGATCCACATGATCCGAATGATAAAATTAGTATATCAATGGAAAAAACCATTCATATTCCTCTGACAAAAGATGATCCTACTAAAACAGTTCAGATTGGGAGCTTACTTGCTGAAGATCAAAGGGAGAAGATTAATTTCTTACAGGCAAATGCCGACATATTTGCATGGAAAGCTACTAACATGTTAGGGATTCCTATTGAGGTAATTAAGTATGAACTTAAGGCCGATTCATTCATCAGACCTGTTCGACAAAAGAAACGAAACTTTGTCCCAGAAAGACAAAGTGTTATTAATGAAGAAGTTACCAAATTGCTTGATACTGGATTCATCAGAGAGGCTCATTATCCTGATTGGCTAGCCAATGTAGTCATGGTCAAGAAAGCAAATGGAAAATGGAGAATATGTATAGATTATACCGACCTTAACAAGGCGTGTCTAAAAGATAGTTTTCTTTGTCAAAAATTGATCAGTTGGTTGATGCAACGGCTGGACATAAGTTTTTAAGTTTTATGGATGCTTTTTCTGGATACAATCAGGTACGAATTAATCCAGAAGATGAAGAAAAAACGTCTTTTATTACAGATAAAGGGATATATTGCTACAAAGTGATGCTGTTTGGTCTCAAAAATGTCGGGACCACTTATCAGAGATTAGTAAATAAAATCTTTGAAGATCAAATTGGGAAGACCATGAAGGTATATGTTGATGATATGATTATTAAGAGCAATCAGTTTAATGACCATATTAAAGATTTACAAACAGCTTTTGATATTTTATGCCAGAATCATATAAAGTTAAATCCGACCAAGTGTATCTTTGGTGTGATTTCTGGAAAATTCTTGGGATTCATGGTTACACAGCGGGGAATTGAAGCCAATCCAGAAAAAATCCGGGCTATCTTGAATATGAGAGAACCAGCCAATAAGAAGGAGATTAAACAGTTGACAGTATGAATTGTTTCATTAAGTCGATTTTTCTCGTTCAGCTGAGAGATGTTTGCCTTTCTTCAAGGCTTTACGCCAAGTCAAAGAGTTCAATTGGTCGGATAATTGTCGAACAGCATTCGAAGAACTGAAGAAGTACTTAGTAAACCCTATCATACTATCCAAACCTCAAGAAGGCGAGGATTTGTACCTTTATTTGGCTTCAGATGAAGCAATTAGTTCCGTATTGGTCAGAAAGGATTCTGGCGGATCGCGTAAGCCCATCTATTATATCAGTAAAGTTCTTCATGATGCAGAAACTAGATATCCAAAACTTCAAAAGATTGTATACACTTTGGTAATAAACGGCTCAGACCATATTTCCAGTCTCATCGTATCATTGTATTGACTGATCAACCCTTAAGAACTATTTTACAATGCCCTGATACTTCTGGTCGAATGGCAAAATGGGCAATTAAACTGAATGAATATGATATCATTTATCAGTCTAGGTCTGCAATGAAAGTCCAAGTATTGGCTGACTTTATAGCCGAATGTACTTGGAGGGACAATGAATCATCTGTTGAAATAGAAATGACCGATGCACCCTGGGTATTACATGTAGATGGGGCATCCAACTCTTCTGGCTGCGGAGCGGGGTTAATCTTATCTAGTCCCTATAGGGATACCATATAGAGTATGCACTCCGGTTTTCTTTCAAGGCTTCTAACAATCAAGCCGAATATGAAGCTCTTTTAGCAGGTTTGAAAATTGCAAAAGAGGTAAATGTCAGAAGATTGAAGGTATTGTCTGATTCACAGCTGGTTGTCAATCAGGTGAAAGGGGACTTTGAGGTTCATGACACCACTTTGAGTTTATATTTGAAGAAAGCCAAAGAACTGGGGACTTCATTCGATTCATGGATATTAGTCACATCCCTAGAATCGAAAATTTTCAAGCCGATGCATTATCCAGATTAGCTACTTCTACACCTGAACAGATGGGTCGGATCTTTGTGGAATACTTGGAAATTTCGAGTATCTCGGCAACTGAAAAAGAAAAAGTTCTTCAAATAGAACCAGAAATGAATTGGATGGATCCGATAGTCAAGTACCTGACTGAAGGAATATTGCCTAAAAATGATATAGAAGCCAAGCAGATTAGAAAATGGGCTGCTCAATATGTCATCTTGGATGGTTTATTATACAAAAAATCATTTACTCAGCCATTGTTGAAATGTCTGTCTCCTTCGAATGCTGATTATGTCCTTAGGAAAGTACATGAGGGGATATGTGATGATCATTTGGGAGGAAAGTCTTTAGCCTATAAAATCATAAGGCATGGTTACTATTGGCCGACTATGCAAAAGGATGCTGCAGATTTTGTAAGAAGATGTGATTCTTGTCAAAGATATGCGAATATCCAAAGGCGTCCTGCTAGCCAGTTGACACAATTAATAGCTCGTTGGCCATTTGCTCAGTGGGGAATGGATATACTTGGTCCATTCCCTCCAGCTTCTGGGCAATGGAAATTTTTGATCGTCGCCATTGATTATTTTACCAAATGGGTAGAAGCGGAACCTCTGGCTTTAATCACTGAAGTAAAAGTTGAACTATTTGTCAAAAATTCCATTATATACATATTTGGAATCCCTCGTGCGATTATTACGGATAATGGAAGACAGTTTGATAATCAGAAGTTTAAAGATTTCTGTATTCAGTATGGAATTCTTCATAAATTGACATCTGTCGGACATTCTTAAGCTAATGGAGAAGCGGAGGTAACCAATCGGACGATCCTCCATGGATTGAAAACCCTGCTAAATGAAACCAAAGGATCTTGGGTTGACGAACTTAATTCTGTTTTATGGGCTTATCGAACAACTCCTCGATCTACAATGGATGAATCTCTGTTTAATCTAGCTTATGGAAGTGAAGCTATGTTACCTGTGAAAATTGTTCTTCACTCTAGAAGAACTGACAATTTTACAGTCTGATAATGATAATTGGAGGAGATTGGATCTTGATCTGATTGAAAATTCTAGGTTGCAAGCACAACTGAAAATGACTGCTTACCGACAAAGGGTGGCGCGGTATTACAATTCAAGAGTGAAGGCTCGCATCTTTCAGATTGGGGACCTCGTTCTGCACCGAACAACTATATCCCGACCAACTGAATAGGGCAAACTTGCTCCAAATTGGGAAGGTCCTTATCGTATCGCTGAAGTTGTACGGTCAAGGACATATCGACTAAAAAGTCTAGATGGTTATCCTTTAGCAAGACCATGGAATGTGGAAAATCTACGTAAATATTATCAATAAAGACAGTTTCTTTCTATTTCTTCTGTTATATGAAGGAGGTATTTTATTTTCCGATATTCTCTAAAAGCAACAATCCGACAAACCGAGTTATTCTAATCCGCTAACTCAATTGGTATATAATGATCAGAATAACTAATCTAAAGATTGGCCTGATAATCTGATCACAATCCGACAAACCGAGTTAGTCTGATCCGCTAACTCAATCGATATATAATGATCAGAATAACTGATCTAAAGATTGGCCTGATAAGCTGATCACAATCCGACAAACCGAGTTAGTCTGATCCGCTAACTCAATCGGTGTGTAATGATCAGAGCAACTGATCTAAAGATTGGCTTGATAAGCTGATCACAATCCGACAAACCGAGTTAGTCTGATCCACTAACTCAATTGGTGTGTAATGATCAACTGATCTGAAGATTGGCCTGATAAGCTGATCATAATCCGACAAATCGAGTTAGCCTAACCTACTAACTCAACCGATATTTAATGATCAGGACAGATTATATTGCATTCTGACAAAATAGATTGATCTGATATACTAATTCATTTGTATTTAATAGTTCATGGATTAATCAAAGAGACACATGAGAGTTCATCCATATTCTTTCACAAAGAGTGGAAAGAGGAAAATAAATGGCAGTAAAACTATTGCCAATTTCCTATCACATATACTATTCAGTTTTCTTCTAAATACTCTGGTCAATCGGAATTTTCTCTTGATCAGCTATCTCTGGATCAGGTAACTTTGTCAGAGTTTTGCTTGTTTGTCCTTCTTTCTTCACAGGAAAATCTAGAGAGATATTGGAAAGATCAAGATTAGGATATAATTCTTTGACTTTATCAAGGTAATTCTTAAAACCAAGCTCATAGCCTTTGGCTCCCACTTTTTCTATTCCTTGGGAAAAATCATCAGATTTCATAAAGTCCTCAATTACGAAGGACTTCTGTTGAGTCAGTGAAACGTTTTCTTGTTCGGTTTTTCTTAAATTTTCTTCAAGAAGCTATATTCTCTTCTTTAATAGTAGATTCTGATTTAGTACTTCTTCATATGATTGAATTTTTTCTTCTATGGCTTCATCGGCTTGTTGAAGTTTCTTTCTTCTTTTGGCTCCATCTTCCATGAGTCGATGAATATATGCTTCATTTTGTTTTAATTGCTTCTGCAAAGACATGATCTTCGCTGTCAGAAAGAGAACTTCTGTTCTAAAGACTTTTCGATCGGTAACGGCTTTATTTTTCTCTTCTTTAACTATTGCTAATTGTCTTTGAAGATCTTCTTGGAAATTCTGTGCCTGATCCCAACCTTCTTCAATCATAGAGATATCACTGGCAAACTGTATAACAGGTTTGCTATGTTGTTAGAGTATGAACAGTTTGTCATGAAAAAGAGAAAAAAGTATTGCTTACCTTGGAGATTTTTGGGTAAATGGAAGTTAAGGCCTCCTTCACTCCTTGTTTAATAGTCATCTCCCAATCCTTTCGAAGAATAGTGGATTGCAGTATAGTTTTCGCCAATTTCGGATTGTTGACACTTGTATCAGCAACCAATACTTGAACGGGTTTATTACCCGTTGGATCAGCCGATTCTTTAACAGGGGTTTTTCCTTTTTCTGACGAAATGTGTTTAGCACATGGATCTTGGCTTGTTTCCTCTAAAGCGGGAGTGAAAGGGTTTTCTTCTTCTTCTTCGGATGAAGATGAAATATATTCAGGAACTGTTGGTTTGACGGAAGCACTTCTTAATAAACGGTTTCTTCTCACACAGGACCTTTCTTCTCTGAATCGTACCGGTCCTATTTTTCTTTTTGACACCTGATGCGGCTTCTTATCACTCGGCTTCATTTTTTGAATATAATAAAGATGAAGATTATACCTTGGAGCAAAGGATTGCAAAAGAAAGGTATTTGACACAAAGGTGGTATGAAAACTTAAACTTGAGACCCCTTTATATAGAAGATGTGGATGGTCACGATTCGTAGCTCAAGTTCCGAGAAAACGGGAGATTTCGACACGTTTCAGACCTTATTTAGCAGGAATTCGTATATCGTAGCTGGTTCTCAGAAAGTCAGTTATAAAGTTTGAATATAAAAGCATACAATTTGAATTTCAAATTTATGTGCCCTTTTATATGCCCTTCTGAATTCTGATAAAGATGGTTATACGGCCCTAAGTTGTACGGTTCTCAACTGAATCTCTGACGAAAAGATTACGCTTGTTAAAGTAAGCATAATTACCTCCTTCGTTTGGGAAAGTTTTTCTCAGTCGTACTTCTGATAAAAAAATTACGACTGGCAAGTAAGTATGATCACCTACCTCGTGGGGAAAAGTTTTTATAAAAATAAGAAGATTAACGATTTAGAGATTGTTTTCGTATTAATGGTTAGAAATTGCTGTCTAATGAACTCTGACAAACCTATTTGAAATTAGTTCTTTTAAATTCTTTGAAATATTAGTTAATGCTTATAATTCAAGTAATTTTTTTTTTTTTTGATCAGAATGGTTTTCTTGGAAACTTATTTGTTTAGTCCGATTGTTTTATACCTTTTCATGATCTGATAAATATTAAGAAAAAGGATTTTTCATTAAAGAAGTAAGCCAAGTTATTACATCATCAATCTGTTACATTGACTCCGATAGAACTTCCCTCTATTTCACTTTGAGTTACAGGAAAAACTGGTAAAATTTCTCTCGAAATTTGAGAAGTTGATGCCGGTGCTTCAATCTGATATCCGATCAATTGCTCAGTAGGGTCTCTGGTTAATCCTTCCGCTTGATTGGAAATGGGTTCATCAGTTTGTTTTTTTTCATTTGAACTCTCTTTATCAGAATCCTCTTCATCGGAGTCTTCTTCTATCTTTGAAGTATCAAGATCAGGATAAAATTTCTTCACTTTCTTCAAACAGTCAGCAAGACCGTAGTTGTAACTTTTAACTCCAGCCTCATGGAGTTTGTCATCGAAGGCCTTTGATTCGACGTATTTCTTAACCGTCCCATTCACGGCTTCTTCAACAGCTTGCTCAATTCTTTTACTTGTCAAATTTTTTTTTCGGCTGCTAAAACCTTCTTTTCAGCCGATGCAATTTTTTCTTCAGCTCCCTCCAATTTATGAGACTGATCGGATCTTCTTATTTTTTTTTTTTAGCTTAGATTCCATACTGCTCATCTTTGACTTTGTTTCATTTAACTCTGCTTCTAATGTCGAAATTTTGATCGTCGGCTAGAGGGAGAATTACGGCATACTCATTAGAAATATTGTAATGCTGCTTCAATGCCAAAATCCTATGTACCGACAGAGAAGATATGATATTTCCTATTTTTACTTGTTCAGCTTGTTTTCTTTGCTGTTGAGAACTAGATTCTTCGGGGTTTTCAGGGTTTTCTATATGACTGGTTTCTATGATCCTAACCATGATGAAGAAAGGATTTAAAGGAAGATTAACTTGGAGAAGAAGAAGAGGAATAAGAAGCCGACCTGTGGAATTTTTCTTTCGCTCCTAAGGCAAAAAGGCAGAAATGGCTGAAAATCTATTTTTCTGGGAGGTGTGATGTTTATATAATACTTTTCAACGGACCAAGATCTCTTTGCAAACGATGAGAATGAACCAGATTTAGCCATTGTCTTTAAAATATTTAATGAAAATTGGATTTCTCGAAGGGTCGAAACTGCTTTTTATGGTACAATGGCTGCGATCTGCTGATTAGACGGATATCTTTTTTCTTTTTCGAGGATATTTTAATTTCCTTGGATTTTGAAAAAATTATAATGATAGGCAGAAGATACGGCGGTTGTTTTTGTAACCATCTCTCCAGTTAAAGTTTGACACGTCATCCGGCGTGTCGTTTCGGGACAAATTTCTGACGGTTTCTGATTTCTATTTAATGGACTCAGAAACTGGGGGGACTAGTGTTGGGATATGATAAATTGATCTGTTTATGTTGACCTCTTAAGAGTCTGAAATTGAAATTGATCTATGCCCAAAAGGTATCGAACCGATCAATGCTTAAAAGGCACAAATAGGGTCGGTAAATAATTCGTCAACATCCAAATGCTGCGAAGCCGATTAATAATCAACAGACACGAAATTGATCCATTTCTAGGTAATCGATAGATTTATTTGATAACGGAATTTGATAATAATTATGTGCTGGAGGAGACGACCAACTCTGGAGGAGACGATCAACTCTGGAGGAGACGATCAACTCTGGAGGAGACGACAACTCTGGAGAGAATTAATTAATTACGAACAAGTTTGCTTGCATGTGTTTACATTCTGGATTAACCGTTTTACAAATAGATGCCAGCTGTAAGCGGTTAATTCCTTACGACCAACTTTGGTTGCACGTGTTTATACTCTGGATTAATCGTTTTACAGGTAGATTCCAGCTGTAAACGATTAATTCTTGGCCTATAAATACCTACGTCTGTAATGCAGAAGGGACTTTTTTGGCAATTCAAATTTTTCGAACACCTTCCATCTAGTCTTCCTTTAGATCGTATCTGTTCCAATCCAGACGTCATCAAGCTTGGAAGATGATGGAAAGCTGGATCAAATTAGCTTGACCCATTCCTCTTTTGCTTCAAACTTGCTGTGATTTGTTTGGACACAATACCCATCAACCAGGACACAAGAAGGAATGGGTATGCCGTGCACCGTAGTTTCCTCTTTAGGAGGATAATTGCAATGATCTTCTTCTTTTGTCATATTAGCAAGCAAGCACATGTTGAGCGAGACTGTATGATATTTTTTGAGGCAACTGTATGGGTCTTTGTTTCAAACTGTTTGTCTTAGTGAATTTGTAGCAGACATTATTATTTTATTCTATCTAGAATGAACTATTGGAATGTTTCAGTTGGTTTTACTTTGTCAAAGTGGAAGTGCCGTAGTCTTTGCCTATTCATGGCTATGGCTTCTGGCCGTGTAATTAGAAATGAAGATATATTACAAGGTTGCATCCCATACTGGATGACCAAGTTTCTCTGGCCCTTTGATCAGTGGATGTTCGACAAAATGACCATATTATAAATGCCATTCAGAGCAACTGTTTTCCTGAGTGTCTATGTGGTCTTTTTGCTGAGGTGGCAAGTTGAATGTTGCTTTTGCAAGGAATTGCAAAATTAGCATTGGCTATTGCGAAATTCATTACTTATCAGCCAATTCAGCTATTGCGAAATTCATTACTTATCAGCCAATTCATGCATCTTCATCACTGATTCATCACCTGAAGTTGCACTAGGAGTCATCCACTTTTTTTTTTTGATAGAACGGTGTATTCATTGAATAGAATGGGAATGAATACCGTCAAGAAAGTTAGACAAGATAATATCCCTAAACTGTATAAGAGAGGCCTGCCAGTCGGACCAGAGAACGGGAACCGAATGACAGGCAACAAAGGAGGCAACCCAATCCGCAGCGGAGTCAGCCTTTCTAAAGATGTAATGAATCTGGATAGACACACAACCATGTAGAAGAAGACCAATATCATGAATAACAGAGTGAGCCGATGGAGCTCCCAAGGACTGTCGAATCCACGAAATGATCGTCAGCAAATCTACTTCAATGATGAGATGGTCCAAGTGAAGAATCCGATGGGCATATCTGATGCCAGCCCAGGCAGCATGCAATCCCGTCGCAGGGATGGAAGAATCAAAGAGAGGGGTCCCGCCAGCATCCAGAAAATCCAAACGGGGTCTCGGATGACGAAAGCTGTACCTCCCAATCTGTGACGAAGACTCCCATCAAAATTGACTGTGAAGAAAGATGGAGGGGGTTCCTAATAGATGAAAACTCGAGGGGACGCTCGAAGAGCGAGGCGGGAACCTCAGATTATCGAAAATCTTCCAGTCGATCTCTGAAACTCAACAGTTGAAGCGCTAGCTCGCTAGACAAGAAGTCAGGGAGAACATCTCACGGAGCTGAAGACATACTCATTCCTGGACAGCCAAATATAATAGACGATGTAAGTCAGGAGAGCAGCACAAGGAATGGCTGTTGCCGATTGCACGATCCCAATAAAGGAGCCCTGTCTATTAACATTCTGGGGAAAAAGATGAGCTAAACCTGCCGTCTGCCACACACGCCAAGCTCGGCGACAAGAAAACAGGGCATGATCCTGGGTCTCCTGACCGTCAGCACAAATAGGGCAGTCTAGGGGCATATGAAGATCTCTGGTAGCCAGGAGGTATCTGGTAGGAAGGCAATGGCGAGCCAACTTCCAGATGAACAGGGAAACCCTCGAATGCATCGGAATGGACCAGATCCAACCCATCGAGGTTGAGGTAGAAACCTCAGGGAAGAAAATAGTCAAGAGATCCGACATCGGCGCCATGGGAGATACAGAATACCTTCAAACTCTAACATTCGGGCCAGGAGTGATGGGCAAGATAATAGAGTAGACCCGGAGGTCAAGAATATCCCTAAACATAGATGTAACATCTCCATGGTCCTATAGCGGCTGGCCAGGAACCAAGAGATCAGAAATGGATATGGAGTCTGGAATGTCAACTGAGACAAAAGTGGGTCATCTAGTGAGAGGAAGATCAGAAATTCAAGGGTCCTACATAAATCGAATAGATCTACCATCCCCAATGATCCAAGAGAGGTGAGTGATGAAAGGTGCTCCAGTCAGCATGTCCCTCCATGCCGAGGAGTGTCTAGTAGGTCGCAGAGTGCCATCGAGAAAAGCATAATGGTCAGCATACCGGGCTCTCATCATAGTTGACCACATACTATCAGGACAGAAAATATCTAGCTACATGTCTCCCCAGAAGAGCCTCTCTCCTCGTAATTAGAGAATGAATCCCCAGCTCGCCATACTGAATTGGTTGACAGACTGCCTGCCAGCCAACCAGATGAATCCTCCGGCGGGACGGAGTAGAGTCCTACGAGAAAACCCGGATCATCTGCTCCAATATGAGAATAATAGTCATAGGAATAATAGCATTAGACAGCAGATAGATCGGAAGAGATGTGAGAACCGAACGGATAAAGGTGATCCTGCCCATGGAGGAGAGGGATCTACCCTGCCATCCGTTAATCCTCTCACGAACAGCAAGAATCATCGGGGAGCCCTCCGCCCTGGACAACCTGGATCCCGATATAAGTACATCCAAATAATTAAGAGGACAAGGCGCTCCGAATTTCCAAGAATATCCACAATCCGGTGACGAGTCCGAACAGGAGTCTCAGGACTGAAATAAAGACTAGATTTCTAGAGATTGATTCTTTGACCCGACGCCAAGCAATAGTCCTCCAAGATCCCCCGAAATCCCTGGGTAGTGGACATCGAAGCCCTATCCAAGAGTAAGCAGTTATCTGCAAATAAAATATGCTAGATCGGAGGAACACCAGGAGTAGGAGAGAACGGTTGGACAACCGACTCCCGCATTGCTGCTCGTAATGCCCTCGATAGATAGTCAGCGCAAATGATAAAGAGGGAAGGAGAAAGAGAGCAACCTTGACGAAGGCCGACAGTAAAGGTAACATATTCCGTAGGAGACCCATTAATCAGAATAGAGAAGGAAGGCTTGGTGACACAAGAGAGGATCCTGGAGATCCAAGTCAGATGAAACCCGAAGTCCTGTAGGGCCCTGAGAAGAAAGTTCCAGTTCACTCTGTCATAGGCTCTCTCCATGTCGAGCTTGATGGCCATAAGATTGCATCGAGAGAAAGCACGGTGGAGATCCGACATAAACTCATGGGCAATAAGTACATTGTTAGAAATGCAGCGTTATCCAACAAACGCACCCTGCTTCGGGCATATCAGATGCGGAAGAATAATCTTCATCCCGGTGACCATCAGTCTGGCACAAACCTTATAGAAAGTATTACATAAACTGATTGGTCTATAGTGAGCAGGCTCGGAGGCATCAGGATGCTTGGGGATGAGAGTAATGAAAGTCCGCTTCCAAAAATTGGGCATAGAACCTGAAACAAAAAATAATTGGATTGCAGTAGTAAAATCCGAAGATAGAATATTCCAATATCTTTGGAAGAAGAAGGGAGGGAAGCCATCAGGGCCCGGGGCTTTATCCTCCCCCAAGGACTACAAGGCTGATCGAACCTCCTCGAGAATCGGAGCTAGAAGGAGAGAATTATGATAAGAGGAGACCGTAGTGGATGGGGGAAAGGAATATAAAGGAGAGGTAGGGATAGTCTCCGTCCGTCGGGATGTAAAGAACATCAGGATCTCTTTCCTGATAGCTTGATCATCCTCCAACCACTGATCATGAGATGATAGCAAAGAACGAATAGAGTTCTTGTGCTTATGGATGATAGTAGCCAAGTGAAAGAAATAAGTATTTCTGTCACTTGCTCACAGCCACTGAACTCTAGACTTCTGTCATCAGATAACCTCCTGATGAAGAAGCAGAGTGGTGCAAAGATAGTTGAGAACGAAGAGTGTCCATATCTACCTACGATAAGCAACCCATCCTGTCTTCCTTATCTTGCAAATCAAAAATAGTGCTTTCAATAGCTTTCAGCTTGGTCATCACATTACCAAGCTCAATCCTGTTCCACCTAAGTAATCTCCTCCTGAGCAATTCTAGATAGCTAGAAATCCGGTAGGATGCATCATCCCGGACTGGGATCCTCCACACCTCTCTGACAATATCTCTGGATTTCAAATAAGAAAGCCAGAATTTTTCAAATATGAAAGGAGTGGATCCCTGAGCATAGACATCCATGGTCAGAAGGAGGGGACAATGGTCGGAGACAATCCTGCTGAGGTGGTGCACCATGTGAACTGGATATAGAGAGAGCCAGGAAGGGGTGGCATAACATCTATCCAATCTCTCCCAGACTCTGGCTGCACCGGATCGGTTGTTGCACCAAGTATAGCGAGGGCCCACAAACCCCAAGTCGACCAACCCGGTCCCCTAAATAAAAGTAGTGAACTCAGAAGACGTAGTGTCTTCGACAAAGGGTCTATCTCCCTTTTATCCTCAGCTCGATTAATAACATTGAAATCCCCGACAACCACGGTGGGAATGCCCTGACCAATCAAAACTGATGCCTCCGTCCAAATAATCCTCCTGGCCCTGTACGACGTACTAGCATAGACGCTGCATAGGAGCCAGGAGGGGTGATTGGGTTCCGTGATGATAATAGCCACTATTTGGGAGGAGCGGTGAAAGACATCAATTTTGGCAGCCTCCATATCCCACATAACAATGATCCCACCCGCCAATCTCTGAGACTCAATAGAGTAAAAGCCCCACTTCCGGGAGAATCGGCGGAGCATCCGCTCCAGACTGAGTCCCGACAATCTCGTCTCCAACAGAATACACATTTGAGGATTACATAACTGTAGAAATCTACTATAAGTAGACAGGAAAGCGGGTTTCCCCGCCTCCCGAACGTTCCTTACAAGAGTCTTCATAACAAAATTAACAAGATTTGGAGTTTCCGAAACCCTGTCCGGAAACATCCTCAGAGAAAGCAGACCTGGGACAAGCAGTCCCTTAAACCAAATCATCAACATGGGCATCACCCTGTGCAACACCCTCAGGAGCCATCCCCCTCAAGCCCAAAGCTTCCTTCAACTTCATAGAAATTTTTTCATGGCTTTGGCGCTCACCCACAGAGGACACAGCAAAGGCAGGCATAGGTTGGGCAGAGTCAAAGACCCCTCGGGAGCCAGGTTCTGGGTCAAAGGTTTATCCACAGAAACACCGGAATCTACAACCACCAAACCCCTGTTAGCCCTGCCATAAGTCAAAGATAACACAACCGAAGAGGAAGACCCAGAGACCCCAGCACAACCTCGACCCGACCCCTGGAATCGTGTTTGCTAGACTTTGCCCTCCCGAAAACCCCCACCGGCCAACATCATTAGCCGGCTCCTTATCATTGACCGACACCATCACCTCAAAGGCCCCCTCCAGATCACCAAGCAACCCCTCCCCACCAGAACCCACCCTCCCTTCCACAACACCTTCCCTCCTATCCGCAGTACCCTTCCCCCCATCCCCAGAGAGCACCGGCAAGACTCCCGATTTACCGTCAACGAGAACAGGGAAGGGGTCAGTCGAAGAAGGCAAGCACGGCACAAGGGTACTTACCTGAACAGGAGGGGCAAGGGCAGCCTTAGGTGACGGAGGAGCAGGGGACTTTGGAGGGCTCCGGCCAAGCTTCAGGGACACGGCCCCGTACTTTAGCATGCAAAGGTCCCTCGGGCCTGCGACGACCGGAACTAGCTCCATGCAGTCTGCCAAGGGGCCGAAGGCCCCCTTAGACCCGCTTCCACCATCCGATAGGTTCGACAACCTAGCCTCAGGTGAGCGGCGGTGCACCACCTTAGACGGCTTCTGCCTCCCATCTGAGTCGGGTGGCGAATTCGGAGAGGTTGAGACAAGCGTGGCCGAAGAGCAGGGCGGCGATGATGGAGGATCCGAGGAGGAAGCAGGGGTCTTACACGTATATGGCTCACTAGCAGACTTAGGAGGAGCACCCGCTGGTCATGGTTGACGAACTCTAAACGTCACCAAGGGCCGAACTTCAGACGTCCGGCAGCGACGGGCGAAGCACCAGTGGCAGAGGACCCATCTTCCCCCGAAGGACCCTATTTTCGTCCCTCAATTGCAACATCAACCAAATTTTCTGGTCCCAGAGCTTGCTTGATAGAGGACCCCCGCTCCGCCTGGCCCAGGAAGCAGCAAGCCTCCATTGTATGCCCAATCCGCCCACAGTTAAAGCACACCGGGGGCAGATTCTCGTACACGAACTGTTGCCAGAAAATCTTTCGCTGCCCCTGGATCAGAACTCCTGGAAGAAGCGGCTTAGCCACGTCCAACTCCAACCGAACCCGTGCATATCCAGTCTTCTTCAACTGGTCAGTGAAGTTGTTTATAGACAACGGGTTCCCAGCTTCGCCTGCAACGGTCGTGATCGCCAAAGGGAGCCAATACACCAGAGGGAGCTCGAGGAGGCACATCCAGACCATCATTTTGGTGAGTGGTTACTGAGCCGGCAAGAAATCGGGAACCCACTTATCCAAAGCCAACAATTGGCCGTCGACAAACCACGGCCCTTCCCCCTTCACCCTATCACAGTCAGCAACAGAGCTCAGTCGAACAACGAAGTGATCTTCACCTACGGGAAAGATTTCTGGCTCATAGCTCAACTTGAGCTTCAGCCGCATCTCTTTGGACAGCCCAGATGGCGAAATCCGGCAGCCCAAGCTCTGGAAGATGATTGCGAAGCCCTCCCATTACCGGCGAGAGTCATCCAGAAGCTTTCCCGGCAGCTCAAGCACCTTAGAGAAGAACTGTTGTTGATGGTCAATGTTCTCCGAAATCCTATACGACCAAATTGGATAGTGAGACGCTCCCTGCACCACATTGGCCCACGAACACTCACCGTCAACCCGATCCCTACTGTTGGAACCGGCCGAAGCTTTCAACTTTTCATCGTTTGCCATTATCGAAAAAGGAGCTCAAAACCCACGGAAGAAACCAGAGAGGAGCAAGAAGAACCCTTCGGCATACTTTCCAAGTCATTGAGATTAGTTCAGACCGCACTCGGTGAACTGGAATCATCCACTTTTGCTTTTAAGATCCTAAGCTCTATGTGCATAGGCATCGCTTTACCTTTTTCAAATTTCATATACTTAAAAGGGGAAATATATTGCTTCATAATACATAATTATTGGTTATCCAAATGATCTAGTGTGTAACTTGATCTATTCCAATACGCTGTAGTTGAATTCTGAGCCACTTGGTCTTTTTGCAAACCATGTCTGGCCTATCTCCTTCACTTATATATGGGTTTTTTGTTGGGCTTGCATTGTACGTTAACAGGCTGTGATAAAGGTAATCATAATTCTTAGTGTTTAAAT
The DNA here is from genome assembly GCA_021397845.1 of Areca catechu. Classification (NCBI taxonomy): domain Eukaryota; kingdom Viridiplantae; phylum Streptophyta; class Magnoliopsida; order Arecales; family Arecaceae; genus Areca; species Areca catechu. Next base: position 134,851,377 of record CM038038.1, on the reverse strand, counting down.
TCTGAGTCTGAATTGTTTTGCTCACACTATTTTGGCCTCTCTTGAGCAGGATGAGACAGGGGTTTACAAGAACCTTCTGCAGGAAATTGCTCAAAGAGTTGGAGCACCTCTGCCATCATATACAACCGTGCGCTCCGGCCTTGGACACCTACCTGTCTTCGCTTGCACAGCGGAGCTTGCTGGGATCACATTCACAGGCGAGCCAGCAAAGAACAATAAACAGGCAGAGAAGAATGCTGCCATGGCTGCATGGTCTTCATTAAAACAATGTGAGTCCCATGCTTATACTAGTTTTCACAAATCGTCTTACATTACTAATGTTTATGGGTAATTGAGGTTCACCGCCTGTATTGACCACCATTTTATGTTTTATCCCTGTTGACTGAAAACTTTTTTCCTGGCCTGCTGCATACTTGCACACAGCCATGTACAAAACAGATATAAAGTATACATGAGAGGCTTAATTGTTTGCAAAGCACTGGCTTAACTGTGTATGGGGACAAAATGCAAAATGTTAACTCTATATGGGCTAAACATCAAATGGCAGTCACACAAAGGACCAGATGTTAAGTTTCCCCGAAGAGGTTTCTTGTCCATGGATTTCTCATGAAATGCATGCATAAGCATAGCCCTAGGTAATTTAGTTTCCTACCCAGCGTGCATGTAGAAAACTGAAAGTTAAATCTGCCTCAAAACTAGGAGCACATAAGTAACATGATGGAAGAATGTGGGAAGAACTAGATCAACTGGAATCAGCTTCTATCCTAATGGAAATATATGTATACATTTATGTGCACATATGGGGATGATAATCAGCATTTCAATATGATGTGTGTGTATGTGTGTGCGTGTAGAGAGAGAGAGAGAGAGAGAGAGAGAGAGAGAGAGAGAGAGAGAGAGAGAGAGAGAGCCCTGAATTGTAATTGCATTTTCAGAACCTAGATAGTTTCATTGTTTCTTTGTAGGTTTTAATCGTCCAATTTGGTCCCTGCGAAGATAGCTCTGATTGTAAATCCGTGGTGATTTTTGAATAGCAATACTTTTTTATTTTTTATTTTTTGGTTAAACAAAAGTTGGGGGGGGGGGGAGAAGGAGTTAGACCCCGGACGTGGCCACCCCCAGACGGTCTTCCAACCCCAGCCAAGAAATGTTCGATACACGGTGCATATTAATTTTCCGCAGCCATTTCCCACCTGAAGGTGAGTACGTCAACCTGACTACCACTGGCATCAGCCGAGTGAACGGGATTTATTATATATATCCCTAATTTTTTCATTACCACCAGCCAACAGGGACTCCAGGATTATTTTATTAATTTAATAGCAATACTTTTGTTTGTGATCTTTGATTTTGGAATGGTAATTATTCATTGCTAGAATATATTGTATGCTGGTTTCAGTAGTATTTTTTGCTTGAAGACTCAATTCACACAAGGTTAACAGTCATAGTGTCTCAATGAAATGTTATATAAGATTCTCTTATCAATTTTGGTGATAGAGGGAAATACTCTCTTAATCAATCTTTGCCATCAGAGATCGGCTTCAGAGAGCATATTGGGGAATGTTCTCCAGAAAATGTGTCAATAACGAACTTCTTTAGCTATAACATGTATCTATAATTTGTTCTAAAGCTAGATTATGTTAAGTGCTTCTAATACCATATTCTTCCATTGCACCAGTGGCAAAGCAAGTGGCAAGCTCATCAAGCGAACCAGAGAACCATGATGAGCAGGAGCAGATCACAATTTCCCGTGCTCTGTTGAGCTATCGCCTAAAGGAAAAGATGGCAATGGCCAACAACCCCAATGCCACACCATTCCCAAAGAAGTTTCCTATACAACCAGGCAAAAAACCATCACTGCAGCCTTCGTCATCCACTGGATCAAAGATCTTACCTCTGATCCGACCAAAATCTTCTCCAAGAACCAGACCAACCTCCCCAGTGACAACTGATGGTGCCCATCCACCTCCCTTCCCACAACCAGAAAACCCCAGTGCCTGGCCTCAGAAGTTCCCTGCAAGTGGAACATACGGACCAGTTCAGCACTGCAGAAAGCCTTGCCATGGCATGGCACCTCCAGTAACAATAAGGATGGCAGTGTCGGCCTTTTCAGCTCCACCACTTCCACCACCAGCAGTACATGGGCATCAGCTTCCTCCAGTTATGGGCCAATCAATTCGGATGGCTTCACCTGTTCGCATCAGGCCGGTTGTGCCAGTCTTTGCTGCTCCACCCCCAGCACCAGCTAATACTCCATTGATCCCAGTTCAGGTAAAGGAATCGCCACCGGTTGTGGCAGCCTCCCCTGCAGCAAAACCTCTAGTGGGGAAAGGGGAAAATGTTGATGGTGGTGCTGTGAAAGATCTGGAAGAGTCTACGGTGATGGAGAGCTTGAAGCAGCTAGAGATCTGATGATGCTGAAGTGCGGACATCTTCTAAGGCAAATTAAATCCTTGGTGATGCATTTCGCTCGATCTTGATTCTCATTTAATTTTGCTTTCCTGTGTTGCCGATAGGATTTGGGAAAGGCTGCATTGTAGTAGGATCTTAGCTTTGTAGAAGCAAAAATCTCAGCGGTAGACCATTCAGCTGGTATGAAGGTCTCATCATACAGAATTATCGGTTTCGAAGTTTCAAAGGCTTCAATTTTAGCAAACGACAAGTGAGTATGCTCTAAACTACTACGAGAAGATCCTGTATAGTTGCTCCATCTCAATAATCAACTGGCACTAGAAGTCAGCATAACTCTTGGTGACCATGCCCTCATTGTGTTCAGAGCTGAGCCTCCAACTTGTAACTTGGAATGCATCTCTTGGTCATGGCAATTTTGCTCTACTTACACTTGCAGTGATTGTTCACAGCTCTTATGGAGGGGCTTATTTCAGCTGCCTGGAATAGCTTTCGTGCTGCTAGGAGAATATGTTGAGGCTATTCCGGACGGGTTTATAGTCGCTTGATCTGGGCGATGTCGCTTATATGGTTTATTTCCATCAATAAAAAATGTTTGCAATACATTGTGCCCTCATACCATGGTGGAGGAGGAATCTGAGTGCAGGAACTTCTGCAGCAAGATGATCTGGCAAATACGTAGCTCATGTACTTGCTGTTGTAAGTTATTTTATACAGAGTAAATGCTTTTCTTTGTGGGCGGACGGGAGAGACTTTCTTTTCTTTTCTTTCTTCTTCTCTCTTCTTTCTTTCTGTTTTTCTTTCTTTTTCTTTTCTTTTTTTTTTCTTTTTTTTTTTTTTTAATTGAATGGATAGCTTATATTATTTTTCTTGAAAATATACAGTCCAAATTATCTGCATACAAAATATGTCTAAACTGTACAGGCAAATCGATCAAAGAGGAATACATGAATCCTCCTGAATGATGTGCAACAAAAGAGGCCGTCAGTTGGCTGCAGAATTGGCTTCACGATAGACGTGGTGGACAATGAGTCCAGAGCAATGATGAAGCATCATCCCAATATCTCGAAGGATGGAGAGAGCAAGCATATCCCTGATAGCCTTCTGGATCCAGGAGATAATCGTACATGAATCATCTTCAATGACGAGGCGATCCAATTTAAGGATCCTCGTGGCATACTTGATACCTATCCAAGTAGCATAAAGCTCTGCTTGGGACATAGTTTGTTCTACTAACTTGGAACCTCCCATAGTAATAAAGGTTGCTGCTGAAGATTTGATGACAAACGCCACTCCTGCCTTCCGTCCTCTAGCACTCTCATCAAAGTTGATAGTGACATACTCCTAAGGAGGGGGCTTCTAAGAGATCAGGATCCGGTGAGGCGCTCGAGGAGCTGAACCAGAGCCCCAGAAGTCAGGTATAGTCACTATCGAACGATGATACTTCTCAGCCTGAGTCCTAGCTCTTTTGAGTATGAAAGTAGGAGAGCTAGTCTCAGACCTGAAGATAATAGCATTCCGGGAGATCCATAAGTGATAAGCCAGATAAGCAAGCAGGGTCCTGGACGGTGTGGCATCAGGGGATCGCAGATAGGAAGAGAAGGTAGTGAGGACATCGTTTCCAGCATACAGAAGGGCCCTATAGCCCGCCAGAGTCGATACCCGCCTTGCCCTTGAACAAAGAAATAGCACATTGTTCAGAGATTCCTCTAGATCATCACAAATCGGGCAGGAGGGGGTATACAAACTCCTCGATAACTCATAAGAGATCTCGTAGGCAGGCATCGTCTCATGACCTTCCACAAAAATAGGCAGACCCTCAGATGAACTGAAAAGCCCAGATCCAGCCTCCTTGATCAGTATCCTGCTGAGCAGGATGATAGATACTGTAGAGGTCCGACAAAGGGGCAGTAATGGAAGAGGAAGGGCCCCAAATTGTGATATCCTGGCAGGGAAATAGAGGTAGAGCTATGGATAGAATCCTCTCCTTCAAAGGCTCTCCAAAATAGCAAGAGATGAGTGGAGAATTCCAGGTCTGCATTCTCGAGATGATAAGATCATTGACCATCCAGGCTTCGGGCAGATCCGGGGACACAAAGGTAGGCCATCTATAAAGGGAAATATCAGAAATCCAAACATGTGCCCACACTCTGATAGATTTGCTATCCCTACCGTCCATCTGAAATAGGGAAAAACCTTCGGAATTTGTCTAATGATCTCCTTCCAGATAGGCGACCCTCGAGAAGAGGGCACAAATTGACCTCCCTGCAGGAAAGTAGTATCATATCTGGCTCGCATAACTGACGCCCACAAGCTGGTCGGATTAAGGACCAAATTCGTAGCATGACGAGCCAGCAAAGCCTCCCTCCTACTGAGAAGTGAAAAGACACCAAGGCCACCCTCCCGAATTGGCTGGCACACAGAGTGCCAGCCAACCAGGTTAATGCCCCTGGTCGCTGCATTGGATCTCCATAAAAAAGCTTGAAGAATCTGCTCTACCTTCTCCACCGTGGCCTTAGGGATAATGGTATTGGCCAACAGATAGATCGGGAGAGAAGAGAGAACAGATCTAATCAAAGTAAGTCTTTCCATCGCCGACAACGCCCTTCCCTGCCATCCCTCAACTCGCTCCTGAACCACCTACACCATGATCCGAGACTCATCTCTGCGGAGGCGCCCGCCCGAAATGGGAACACCAAGATAGTGAATAGGCCCCTCCTTGTTCCGAATCTCGAGAATGGAGACGATGGCAGAAGGAGTGCAGGTAGGAATTTTAGGGGAGAAATAGACATTAGACTTTTCAATGTTAACAGACTGCCCAGAAGCTAAGCAATAATCCATCATAACCCTACGGTACCCTCGAGCAGTTTCCTCTGTCGCCTTGCCTAGAAGTAAACAGTCATCGGCAAAGAGAAGATGGGAGATAGGACGTATCGTCGGGGATGCGAAGTAAGGGTGGATGGAAGAATCCCTGATCGCATCCCGCAGGCCCCTAGAGAGGGCGTCTGCAGCAATAATAAAAAGGTAGGGAGACAGCGGACAACCCTAACGAAGGCCAACAGTGGAATGAAAGAAATCCGAGGGCGATCCATTAAGAAGAATAGATAACGACGGGCACATAATGCAATTCATGATCCTGGACGTCCACAGCGGGTGGAAGCCAAAATCATACAAAGATTGCTGAAGAAAGGTCCATCGCACCCGATCATAAGCTCTCTCCATGTCCAGCTTGATCGTCATCAGAGGGGCTCTAGGGGATGCCCTCCGCAGATCATGCATAAATTCCTGGGCAAGCAAGACATTGTCCGATATTCCCCGACCCCCAATAAACGCTCCCTGCTGAGGGGAGATGATCTCGGGGAGGATAGGCTTCATTCTCAGAGCCATCAGCTTGGCACATATCTTATAAAGAGTTGTACATAAGCTAATAGGTCGGAAATGAGAAGGATGAGTAGTCTGGGGATGCTTAGGAACAAGCGTGACAAAGGTTTGCTTCCACCTGTTCGGCATCCGGCCCGTAAGGAAAAAGAGTTGTACTGCTGAAACCACTTCCCTTCTGATGATATCCCAATATCTTCTGAAAAACAGTGAAGGGAAACCATCCGGACCAGGAGCCTTATCCTTCGCCATAGAGCATAACACCATGCGAACTTCATCCTCAGACACCAGAGCAAGGAGCCTGGCATTTTGAGCTTGCGAAACTATCTTGTCCGGTACCGGAGTCTAGAAATAAGGAGGATCTGTCATATTTGATGGCCATCTGGACCTGAAAAAAGCCACCACCTCCTGTAGAATATCCTGTTCACTATCAATCTTGAGAGCTCGAATCCGGTTTCGATATCTCCTGACAATAGTGGCCTGATGGAAAAAGTGAGAATTCCTATCGCCCTGAGCCAACCACTGTACCCTGAATTTCTGTCTCCAGAGGGTTTCCTGTTGAGCCAAAAGAGAGTTATAGGAAGCCAGCCCAGAACGCAGCATAGAGAGATCTTCATCATTGAGACCCCCCTAAGTATCCTCCTTACATTGCAAGTCATGAATCTTCTTTTCCATCTTGGCCAGATGGTCAAAGATATTTCCTACTTCCACCTTGTTCCATTTCCTCAGTCGGCACTTGAGAAGCTCCAATCTACGAGTAATGAGATACTGAGCATTACCTCTGATTGGTATTCTCCAGATTTCCCTAACCAGTTCCCAGGAATTAGGGTAAGAAAGCTATATTCTTTCAAATCTAAATGGCACATGAATAAGGGGAAGATAGGTGGTGGTCATCAGAATCGGACAGTGATCCGAGGCGATCATGTCCAAATGCCGAACCGAGAACTTGGGATGCATCTGAAGCCAAGACGTAGTAGCAACCGCTCTGTCCAGTCTTTCCCAGACCCGAGCCCTCCCTGATCTGTTGTTGCACCAGATGTAACTATTTCCCACAAATCCCAAATCGATAAGGCCATTGGAGTCCAAAAAATACGTAAACTCCCTGGTGGCCACATTTTGGGAAAAGGGGATCCCTTCTCACTTCTCCTCCACTTTGGTGATGCAGTTAAAATCTCCAATAACAACTTTTGGGAATCCCTGATCAATGACCTGAGACACCTCATTCCAGAGATATCTTCGTTCCTTATAACATGTGCTAGCATAAATAGCCGGTAGGATCCAAGATGGCCCATTATCTTCCGAGATGACCATAATTGCATTCTGCTCCGACTTATGGAACACATCAATCCGGGCACCAGTTGTGTCCCAAGCTACCACTATACCCCCCGATAAATCCCTGGAATCAATAGCATAATGATTCCAAGCCTTTAGAAGGCATCGACGGATCCTGTGTAACGATTGACTAGAAAGACGGGTTTCCAAAATAATACAAATATCAGGACGATGAAGAGGATGTAACCTGCAAAAAGTAGAGGCAAAGGAAGGTTTTCCTGCCCCTCTAGCATTCTAAGATAATATCTTCATACAAAGGAAACCTAACCCCTAACGCCCCCTCCCCAGAGGGGTTCCCAGAACTGCCCTCTCCAGCACCAGGCTTAGGGTCAACCTTGTCCACCTTCGGGACATCCGTCTCTTGAAATAAGGCCACCTTCAATTGTCCAACAATATCATCATGATCCGGGGTTCTTCGGTCCACCCCAATGCTGATCGAAATAGAACCCATAGCAGGCAGCCCACCCTCCTGAGTAACTCGATCAGAAGCAATCAGAGAAGACAACCCCCCTTCTTAAGCTTCTTTTCACCCAGCCTCCCATCCTGCCCATCCAGGGCCAACACCTCATGAGAAGACACCCCATCAACTCCCTTCTTCAGCTCTGTTACTTCAGAAGATGACCCCTTAACATCCTCCCCTGAGACACACTGAACAGCTACCCCTGAGACATCCTGAAGGATAGCCTTACCCCTTGATCCGCCACCCACAACAACACCCCCCCCATCTACACCCTCCCCCGGCCCTGGGATCATCGAGCCTTTCCCCTTCAGAACCTCCCGTCCCAACCCACCCCCCTTCGAATCAGTCACAGCAGAACCCAGCACACCCCCGCTCACTCCCTGAACCCCTGCACTCCGCTTGTCCACCTCCGCCCAACCCAGAACCACCTTCTTGCCCCTAGTCACCCCCCCGGAGCGCCCATCCACAACCACCCCATAAATCCCACCCCCCTTCCAACAGAAAGACCAACTTTAGCAGGTAATGAAGTAGAAGTCCCTGAGTCCCCTTGTGCCCCTCCATACAAGGAATAGGAGTACCAACCTTTACCGCCGATGGCGACGCCAACACCGATATTCTCCCCTTCTGGCCCGCCGGAGGAGAGAGGCCAGCAGTGCTGGTACCGGAGTTGGAAGACGACTTCAGTGGTCCAGCCGAAGAAGAAGGCCTAGGTGCCGGAGGGCTCCGGCCCCGTTTCAAGAGGCCTGAACCAAAATCGACCATTACCGCATCCATTGGGCCCGAATCCACCAGGCCCACCTCCATGTTGTCTCCCAGTCCAGCCAAAGGCCCGAAGATAGAATCCCGTAGAACCGGTCCACGGGTATCATCATCTGAGCGAAGTACCGGCGATCGGTGGTGCGCCATCTTGCACGGCTTCTGCCACCCGTCAGAATCCGATGGGGAATTCGGAGAAGAAGTACCCACCGTCGAAGAAGTCCTTGAGGGGGAAGAGGAGGGCAAATCCGAGGAGGATCTACCAGCAGCACCTCCCCCCTCAGCCGCTTTCCGATCCTTCACAGGGGACCGAACCAACCTTGGCAACCTTGACCTAGAGGTAAGCATCCATGGCCCAAACCTAGGGCGACCACTGCCTTGCGTCTCCAAGTTCAAGGTAGAGGCCAACCCTTGACTGCCAGGCAGCCCTTCCTCCTCCTTCCCTCTTTCTTTCCTCTCTCCCACCACCTCCAGACCAGTTGCATAGCACCCATCTTCATCATGATCGATGATACCACAGTTGAAACAAAGAGAGGGCAGATTATCATGCACAAAATGCTGCCAGAAAATTTTAGATTTACCTCGTATGAGAGCTCCCGGTTTCATCAGTTGGGCTGCATCGACCTCCACCCTAACCCGCGCATAGCCCGCTTTCTTCAGATGATCAGTAAACCCATCAACCGATATGGGTTTCCCCACTTCCCTCGCCATCGCCATCATGGAAGAAGGCTTCCGAAACTCCAGAGGTAGCCTAAGCAAGAGGACGACCTTCTGGATGCTCCTCTGCTCCGGGACAAAGTCCGGCTCCCAGTCCTCCATGGCTAGAAGTTGGCCGGCAGCAAACCAAGGTCCACCAGAGCAGACAGAGGAGCAGTCCCTCACTGACTGCAGCCGGACCACCAAGTGATCTTCCGCAAGGGGGATAACCTCCGGATCATAGGTCAACCCAGCCTTGGACCTGATCTCCCTCGCCACCGCCTTAGAGGACACCCGACGACCCAAGCTTCGCACCACCACAGCCAGCCCTGCCCACTCCTTTTGAGCCTCCTCGAGCTCCAGCTCCGGCAGCTCCAAAACCTTAGTGAAGTAGGCCTGGAGCAGCTCCAGATCCTCTGACGGCAGTCTCGGTGAGGACCAGAAGGATCCCCGACCCGAACCCTGAACCACTCTCACCCACAATCGATCGCCATCCCCAGAGGTTCTTCCCTCAGTCCCCTCCTTCCCACTCGACTCCCCCGGCTCCGCCGTGGCCACCGAAGAAGCCCCGGAACACCGATATAGGACCCTAAACATCGATGGAAACCCCCCAAACCCAAGCACGCTTCCCAAGTCACTCCGGAAATATCGCAGAGCGCACTCGGGAGAGTCTTTTAATCAGCATACATGGACTCAAAATATGACAAGTTTTATGGACTTGTGTTATGGGAGTTCTGCGGATTTCATCAATGGAAAGTTTTTTTTTTTTTTTTTTTTTTTTTTTTTTTTTTAAAAAAAAAAAAAGGAAAGATAGGTGGGGATGGTGTAGTTACACATGAAATCCCAACGTTTGCTCTATGTGAAATAATAATACGATATTGAATACATGATTAAAAGTAAAATAGCACACAATTAGTAAGTTAGAATTAATATGAATGGCCGCAATTCATGAGTCCAAAAAAATTAGATTTAAAAAAATAGAAGTCATTTAATCATGAGAGAGTAGGTACGATGATCCGGAAGTGTCATTATATTTGTTGTGAATTATTTTGGCCAATTCGGATAGACCTAAATGAGCATGGCATGACTCAACCTCAAACTAAAAGTTTGGAAGTCCATGGCTTCTAACATGAAAGAAAGTTAGAAATAGAGCTGAAAGTAAAGTTGGTGGAAGCATCGCGATCTAACATCTATCAAAATTTTTAAAATTTTAATAATATTTTCTATTTATCAAATTTTTTATTTTATAAAAGGTCTAACAAAGAAAAAAAAAATTAATCTAGATTCTGAAAATGCTAAATTTATTAGTATAAATAAAGGTATATACCATAGTTTTGTTTGTATTGATTGAAAGAATGTAAAAAGGGTTTTATCTCTTTTTTAATCTAAGTTCTTGGTTAATTAGAAAAGAAATTTGACTCTAATTTGGATGCTTAAGTCTTACAAGTATAAATTAAGGATTTGTGTATAAATTTATTGATCTTTAATGAAAGTAAAGAATTTAGAATTCAACTTTCAATAGTTTTAATATTCCCTATTATTTTTAAGAGCTTCGTTTTAGCAAATTAAAGGAATTTATTACATATACCAGTTAGACTGATAGGCAAAACGGACAAATAACTAAAAAGAATTAGTGACAACACTATGACCAACTCAAGTCCTGGCTCCCTTGGTCCGACCAGCCTCCCAAGTGTAAAGCAAAAGTTTGACCAACTCAAATGGCAAAAGTCTGACCAACCGGTCAACGGTCAAACTTCTTTGACCAAATAGAAAAGAGTTGGCAAAAAATGTTTACTATAATAGAACGACGTTGTAACCTTCGTTCATTGCAATGAGATTAGATGAATTAGCTACAAGAAGCTTATCTTAATCAGTTTCTCCAATGACAATTAGTTGCAATAAGCTTCTCCTAATCAGTTTACCCAACTATAATTAGTTGCAACAAGCTTATCTTAATCAATTGGAATAGTTGTTCGTGCCCATTTCAGAACATGTAGAAAGATGCCGTGCAATTCAAATAACATTTTTTCTATCCAACAAAATGAAAGGAAAACCCTGAAAGAATATGCGGCCCAATTTAATTCGGCCACACTTGAAATATCATATCTCAATGAATATGTCGCAATGTCAGCATCAAAGAAGGAACTTCGATCGTCTAAGTTTACTTTTTTTTTAGATAAGAGATTTTTCACCAGTTATTTGGAATTATTGGCACGCGCACAAAAGTACGCGTTAGTCGAAGAGTAAGCTACAAGTCGATGCCAAGCTGAAGGGAGGTCAACCTCAAGGAATAAAGCTCAAAAGAAGGATGATCCGTGACCCCCCAACAATGATGATGCCCCAATTTGACGACGAAGTCCAAAGCCAAAAAACTTGACCAGTAAGTTTGACAGTTATATTCCTTTATCCGTCTTGAGAGAGAAGATTTTGATAGAGATAGAGAAGGAAAATTTCTTACAAAGACCTCACCAATGTGAGCGCCCCCGGCATCAAGAAACAAAAACAAATACTACCAATTCTATCGTGACTACCGGCATACCAAGGAAGAGTGTATCCAGTTGAAGGATGAAATAGAAAATCTAATCAAGCATGGATATCTAGAAAAGTATGTTCGTAACCAGGAACATCGAGCCGAGGTTGCTGCTTCAACGAAAATTGTGGACGGAACAGAACTTCCTAATCAACCACCCACAAACGGAAGGGTAGGCATGATACACCGTCGATCAAATTGGAGGGAGGAAGAGATCGAAGAAGATACTCCAAAGAGGTACCAGAGTAGTAATGTTATTAGCTTTTCTGATGATAACTTGTGGGTCTTCAAACACCCTATGACGATCCTGTAGTCGTTTCTACCATCATAGCAAACTATGATGTAAGGAAAGTTTTGATAGATAATGGAAGTTCAATCGAGGTGTTACTCTATGACACTTTTGTCAAGATGAACCTACCTAGAGATAGGTTACAAAAAATCTCAATACCATTAATAGGGTTTGGTTGAAACTCCATCAGGGTGGAAGGTGAAATAACACTCCCAGTAACTATTGGGATGGAACCCTGACAAAAAATAGTTCTCATCAATTTTACGGTTGTCCAAACATCTTCAGCATACAACGCTATTTTGGGATGCCCATCTTTGAATAAATTCTAAGCAATTGTGTCAACTTATCATCTTCTGGTACGGTTCCCAACCAAGTATGGTGTCGGAGAAATGAGAGAAGATCAAAGGATGATCGGAATGTTTATTGATTCAAGACAAGCAATCAATTGGCAAAATGACCTTGGAATGACTAGATCAGAGAGAATCTGAAAGATGTGGAGAACCCATTGAAAAAACCATCTTTGTGCCATTAGAGAGAGAAGATCCGTCGAAAGTTGTCCGAATTGGAAGTCTATTAGATAAAGAGATGAAAACAACGTTGGTCGACTTCCTACAAGACAATGCTGATATCTTCGCCTGGTCGGCTATTGATATGCTCGGGATTCCTCTAGAGATTATTACTCACAAATTAAAGGTGGACCCAAGATACAAACCCGTCGGACAAAAAAAAAGGAATTTCACACCTGAGCGACAAAAACTCATCAATGAAGAAGTAAGCAAGCATATCGATGTTGGATTCATTAGGGAAGTTCATTATCCAGATTGGCTTGCCAACGTGGTAATGATTAAAAAGGCAAATAAAAAATGGAGGATTTGTATTGATTATATCGATCTCAACAAAGCCTATCCAAAAGATAGCTTTTCTTTGCCAAAAATAGAGTAGCTAGTCGACACCACTGCTGGACATAAGCTTCTAAGCTTCATCGATGCATTCTTAGGTTACAATTAGATTCGGATTGATCCAGAAAATGAGGAGAAGATGGCCTTTATAATTGAGAACGATCTATATTGCTATCAAGTAATGCTATTTGGTTTGAAAAATACTAGAGCGATATACCAATGGCTGATCAATAAGATCTTCAAAAAATAGCCTGAAAGAAATATGAAATCCTATATTGACGATATGCTAGAAAAAAACCTCAAAACAACCGTGTAAGGGAACCGTTCCCACCGGGGGAGGGGCGGTACATGCATTTTAAAACTTTTTTAAATGCATGCAGCAGTGGAAAGCGATAAAATAATTTTATCTATAAATGTTAATCTAATTAACACATGCCCCTACCAGGATCTAGATACATCTGGAGTAATGTAAATATGAAATCATGCAAGAATAATTATGTCATACATAATTTAAAAGCGTACCTTAGTGACGTTCACCAAAGGCTGCAGGAAGATGCCGACTCTCAGTCGCGATCCCAACGGTGGCTTGAACCTATAGAAGGGAATCCTGCTCTGCTAGCAGTACACGTGTACTGCCTCTACTGGTATCCACACAGGGCTCATCGTAGCTGTGTCGTAGAAGACACCGGACTGCTAGATCCTTGCAGCCCCCTCCTCTTTCAGCAACTCAGGCTTACTTCAAAAGATGACCCGACCAACAACTGGACTGGCTTCTGGCTTCTATCTTGCAAACTGGCCTTTGCAAGATCTAGACCTTCTTTCCTCTCCTTCCTCTTATCTAAATAAGCTCTCAAGACTTGGATGAAAAATTAAGAGGAGAAGGAATGAATGGGATGGAGGGGGAACCCTTGGAAGCAAAACACCCAATTGATTTCCCCCCTTCTCTTCACTTACCAAACACTCTACCAAGCACTCATGCCTTGGCCGGCCACTCCCCTCCCTCTCCTTATATAGGCATCATGTCATTAATGCCAAGAAAGGATGAGTGTGTGAAATCATTTAAAGAAGAGAAGAGGCTTTTCTCTCTTTTAATGCTTTCACACTATCATGAAAGCCTTTTTAAGCATTTTCACATGGAAGAATTTCTTCCTTTGTCTCTAATCCCATTAATGAGATCAATTTCCCATTCCAAGTCACCACCCTTGCTGATTATGACAAGTTATGAGGGATTACCAAGTCAAAATTAGGAGGAGATTAGTGTGAACACAAGACTTAAGAAGGCTTGCTTATGTCATTCCTTACATCATCCATGCTTACATCATGCAAACATCATCCATGCTTATATCATGCAAACATCATCCATGTGGCATGTGGAAGGAGAGAGGAAGAGTGCCATGTGGCATGAGGAGAGAGAGTCCCAGTCCAACTGGGCTTTGATTCATGGTCCAATTTTAAATTGATTTGACACTCAAATCAAAAGCCAATTTAAACCAAAGGCTATTGACCCAACATAATTTGGATTAATTAAAATCAAATTAAATCTAATTTAATTTAATTAATAATTAATCCATAATTAATTAGGTCATCTCTTAATTGTAACAATTATAATTAGGTCCAAATCGATTTGCTGATTAGTTACTTAAGCTCCTTTTATGTGTGACCCCTTAGGTTCAAATACTAAGCCGGTAGCATGGAAACATTTTCAGTACCAGCCAAAGTCGCCATCTAACAATGATACCCGGCATCCGGATGGTTGAAAAATTGCAGAGCAACCTGAACCTATCGAATATAAAATAGCACTGAACTTATTCCTTGATCCTCCTGATGCTCCGGATGGCATAGGGTTAAACTGCCCAACCATAATTAATCCATTCAATATGTCTCAAACAAAGAATCCTTGTAACTCCTTACAAGGAATGCGCTGGCCAAGGTCTTTCTCAATTGAGCATACTAAGCATTCAATCCAAACCATTTGGAAAGATCAATCCTATCTCGATTCTACTACCGCTACACAAATACTTGACTATACCCAGTAACCTTCCATCACCGGATTAGAAATCCGGGTAGTCCGGCACCTAAGCATAGTGAGTTGCCTGCAAGCTGCCATAGTAATCTCAAGTCAGAGAAATAATTCATGTCTACATTCTAATGCAAGACTCCTCTTCGGTAGAAAGAGAATTCTACATGAGAGTCATGTTCAGTGAAGTGTCAAACACAACACCTGATGTCATACTAGCATCTCCATGCTACTTTGTTAAGAGGACAACCAACAACATGACATCAACGACCTACTCTCGATACACCATCATCTTGAACAGCGTATCCTTTGGTCATGAACCAATTTATGAACTATACGATGTATCCTCTCTACATCGCATACAAGGTAGCTCAAAGGACATCATCACACAAGAATTCGATTAGGAAGATGACATGTGATGAACAACCAGAATAAACTTTTTATTTAATTCAATAATTTATACATATACGTGAGTTGCACAACCATCTACAGCCTAGACGATTGGCTTTGGAATATAATTCCCAACAAACCAACCATATTAAAGATCTAGAGGAAGTCTTTAGTGTCCTACAAAGCCATCAAATAAAATTAAATCCGATCAAGTGCATCTTCGGAGTCATGTCAAAAAAATTTCTTTATTTTCTTGTCAACAATCGGAAATAAAAGCCAATCCCGAGAAGATACAAACAATCCTCGATACAATACATCCTTCAAGTAAGAAAGAGGTACAACAACTGATCGGATGTATCGCTTCATTAAGTCGATTTATATCTTGATCAGTAGAAAAGTGTTTACCATTCTTTAAAGCTTTACGGCAAATAAGAGATTTTGAATGGTCAGATAGTTGCCAACACGCTTTTGAGGAGCTGAAGAAATATCTGATTAATCCACCTTTGTTCTCAAAACCCCAAAAAGGAGAAACTTTATACTTATATCTTTCCGCTTCGAATGAAGTCGACAGTTCAGTGCTTGTCAGGAAAGAGCCTAACAACATTCATAACAGTCTACTACACCGGCAAAGTGCTACATGATGCTAAAGTAAAATACTCGAAGGCATAAAAACTAATTTATGCATTGGTCATAGCGGCAAAATGCCTGAGACCTTATTTCCAAACTCACTTGATAGTGGTATTAAAGGATCAGCTATTGAAGGCCATTTTACGGTGTCCTGACACATCAGAAAAGATAGCTAAATGGACCATCAAATTGAATGAATTCGATATAACATATTAACCACGACCGGCAATGAAAGCACAGGTGTTGGCAGATTTTATTATCAATGCACTTGGAGCGCCAAGGAAGATAATCAGAAAGTAGTTAATGAAGGGGAAGCAGCCGAAGAAAGCTCCAACTCAGTGTGGATACTTCATGTAGATGGAGCATCTAATTCTTTTGGCTATGGAGCAGGATTGATTATAGCTACTCCCGAAGGAGACCTCGTTGAGCATGCCCTCCATTTTTCTTTCTGAGTATCAAACAACTAGGCAAAGCCTGAAGCTCTCTTGGCTGGACTTAGAATTGCCAAGGAACTTAAAATTCAGAAGATAAAGGTCTTTATAGACTCTTGGTTGTGAACCAAGTGAAAGAAGAATTTGAAGCTCGAGATGCTACCATGATAAAATATTTGGAAAGGTATAAGCTCTCGTAACCAAGTTTGACTTCTTTAAAATATCCCATATTCCATAGACTGAAAATTCTTGAGCCAGTACACTCTCCCGACTGGCTATTATAACCCCTGATTCTCTCGGTCGGACGTATATTGAGTACCTCAAAATTTCTAGCATTGAAGAAGGTATAGCGGTACAACAAGTACAACAAGAGCCCAGCTGGATGGATCCTATCATCAAGTATCTTAATGAAGGGATACTACTAGAGGATGCTGTTGAAGCCAAATGGATACGATAGATGGCCTTTCAGTATGTAATGATAGGAGTTCTCTATAAAAGGTCTTTTACACAACCTCTATTAAAATGCCTAGGGTCTTTGGATGTTGATTACACCCTTAGAGAGGTTCATGAAGGTATATATAGCGATCACCTAGGGGGCACATCACTGGCTTACAAGATAATACGCCAAGAATACTATTGGCCAACTATCCAGAAAGATGCAGCTGACTTTATCAGGAAGTGTGATCACTGCCGAAAGTATTCTAATATCCAGAGGCATCTTGCAAGTCAGCTAATTCAACTAGTAGCCCCTTGGCCATTTGCTCAATGGGGCATCGACATTCTCGACCCATTTTCTTTGGCTTCTGGTCAAAGGAAGTTCATCATTATGGCTATTGATTACTTCACCAAATGAATAGAAGCTGAACAATTAGCGCATATAACTGAGGGAAAGGTCAAGAATTTTGTAAGAAATTATATAATTTATCGGTTCGGGATCTCCATGCAATCATCACTGACAATGGGAGATAATTCGATAATCAGAAGTTCAAGGACTTCTGCACTCAATATCACATTATACATAAATTAACCTTCATCGGACATCCTCAATCAAACGGTGAAGTTGAGGTGACAACTAGGATAATTCTATATGGCCTAAAAACTAGGATAAATGGAGCTAAAGGACTCTAGATCGAAGAGCTTAATTCAGTCCTTTGGACATATCAAACGACTCCCCGAACAACCATCGATGAATCACAGTTCAACTTAATATTTGAAAGCGAAGCAATGATACAGGTGAAGACCAACCTACAATCCATGAGTGTCAACCAATTTAAAGAGCCAGAGAACTCAGAGCAACAAAAAGCTGACCTGGACCTACTTGAAGGGATAAGACTCCAAGCCCATCTAAGAATGGCTACCTATCGATCAAAGGTTGCTCGATACTATAATTCCCGAGTCAAAGCCAGAGTTTTTCGGCATGGTGATCTAGTACTACGGAGATTCAAAATATCTAGACTAGCAGAACAGAACAACTTTCTTCAAACTGGGAAGGATCATACCGAGTCACTGAAATAATACATCCTGGAGCTTACAAGATTGAAAGCCTAGATGGGTTCCAAATCAATCAACCATGGAATGTAGAAAACTTACGAAAGTATTCTCAATAAAATTCTTAAGCGCACTGAAGAACAAAGAGTTATATATAGACTGACCAGTTGATTCTATCGATATGTTCGATAAACAAAGAGTTGGCCTAACCAGTTGATGCTATCGATATGCCCGACAAAGAAAAAGTTAGCCTAACTAGCTGATTCTATCGATATGTCCGACAAACAAAGAGTTGGCTTAATCAGCTGACACCATTGGTATGTCCGACAAAAAAAAAGTTAGCCTAACCATCTGATTCTATCGGTATGTCTGATAAAAAAAGTGTTAGCATAACCAACTAATTCTATTGGTATGTCTGATAAATAAAGAGTTGGCCTAACCAACTGATACTATCAGTATATCCGATAAATAAGAGTTAGCCTAACCAACTGATTCTATCAGTATGTCCGACAAACAAAGAGTTGGCCTAACCAGCTGATGCTATCGGTATGTCCGACAAAAAAAAAGAATTGGCCCAATTAGCTAACAATATTGGTATATACGATGAACAAAGAGCCAATCTAATCAATTGACTCTTGGAATATCTAACAATCGACTCAGTCGACTAGTCCAATTACTACGTCCTGCCAAAGAAGTATTTGTCAGAAAGTCTTATATTTATCTATAGGAAATTGAACATCTGATCTCTATAAGTCTGTCAAAGATTTGATACTTTAGTATACCAAAGGCTAGTACTTGAGGTCTAACCTTATGTTCCCCTGATCTACAAGTTTAGCATGGTGCATGGTACCGAAAGTACCCTACTTGGGATTTTCATGCAAGAAGGGACATTAGACACATTCGACAAAAAAGGGGTTCATTGCATCTTAGAAGGTTTGATATATATGTTTATATAAAAGTCTATGCAAAAGGAAAAACTACAGGATATTGATCTTCAACGACACTTCATTCGAGATCAGTGCTCCTCTAGATTTCTTCAATTTGTCTAGTGGCTTCAGTAGGGATGGCAATTTCAAGCTCTTCTACTATTTGTTCATCACCCCCTTCCTCCTCATCTCTGCCTGCAACCATACTGGAAAGATCCAGTTCAGGAAGAAGCTTCAAAACCTTTTCCCGGCAATCGTTGAAGTCCATTACGTAGTTGACAACTCCTGCCTCGTCATTTCATCCTCCAAGGACTTGGATTTCTTGTAGTCTTCCACTGCTTGACGGGCTTTCTCCATTGCAAGCACTGCCTTCTCTTCGACCGCTGATTGTAAGGTTAAGGCTTCATTGGCCTTGATCATTAAATCCTTTATCAGTACTTCAGTAGAATGAAGTTTATTCTTCTTTCTTTGAAGTCTTGCCTCGGCCTCGATCAGTTTATCTTGTGCCACCATTAGCTTTGTCCGTAAAGCTGAGTTACCGGCGACACTTTCCTCCAGCTTCCTTTCCATGGCTTGTCTTAGTTCTTCGGCGACCTCCTTTTCAGCCATTGCTGCTTCCAACTAGTTACGAAGATTTCGGCTTAAGTTAGTGAAGTCGGAGACTCCCTCCTCGATCAAAGCTATCTCATGAGCAAACTGGAATGCAGCAACAACCAAAGTTAATCATATTCAGTACTTTGAAAAATAGATAGAAGAACGAATAAGAGAAGAAATTACCTTGAGGAGGTTTGAGTAAAATGATGGGATGACCTCGTCCAGGCACTACAGTAAAATGGGTGAACAACGACGCTTTTCTCTCGACGCTTCTGGGAAGTGCCGGGAAGACCCAGAACCCACCGACGCTTTTGGTAAGCGTCGACATCATCCCAAAACCCACCGATGCTTTTAAGCATCGGCAATTACCGACGCTTATAAGCGTCACCACCCTGGAATCCGCCGACGCTTTTGAAAAGCATCGGCATCACCGGACCTCTACCGACGCTTATAAGCGTTGCCGGGTTCCCGGACCTTTATCGACGCTTATAAGCATCGCCAGATTCCCAATACCCTAAACCCCTAAACCCCCCCCCCCCCGCCCGAGCCCTAGATCTCGCCCGAGCTGCCGAACCCCCCTCGTCCTCCTCCTCCGCTCGATCCGCCGACGTAGCACCCATCCGAGCTGCCGAACCTCCGATCCTCCTCCTCCTCCTCCTCCGCTTGATCCGCCGATGCAGCATCCGTCCAAGCCGCCGAACCTCCTCCTCCTCCTCCTCCTCCGCTCGTTCCACAGACGCAGCACCCATCGAGCCGCCGAACCTCCTCCTCCTCCTCCTCCTCATCCAACCAGTAGCTCCTCTAATCTTTTATAAGAACTTACAATTTTTTTTTCTTTTTTCACCCTCTAATCATTTTGTATGGGGGTTTAGGACTTGGCTTTGGATAATGAAAGCTATTTAGATGGTTTAGGTTTCAGGATAGGATGGTGTATTTGATCCACTGTACTTAGATGGGTTTGAGACTTGGCTTTGAAATATTATTATGTCTATTATCTTGGTCTTATATCTCTTCTTCTCCATAAGTTAGCTACGGCTTTAGTTTGCATATTTTTTTATGGTTTGACATTGGCGGTATCTAATCCACTATGATTAGCTTCTGTTTTCCTCATTCCTCTTCTTACCAAAAAAAAGGTTATTAATTACCAAGTTTTACATTATTGTTTGTAAGGTTTTTACAAAGGTTTCATGTGGTTATTAGTAAGGTTTCATGTTATTATTGCTTGGATTTTTCTCTTTAGGTACTTCTTTGTATTGGTGATATATCTATGTGTAAGCTCAGCTTCTATACTTACCAAAAATAAAAACTAGGTTCTCACAATACTTAGCCAATTGGCTACCCCTTTTATAAAATATTTTAATTTATTGGCAGCTTGTTATATGCTATATTTAACTTATTGGCAGTCCCTTCTATGCTAAGTTTAACTTATAGGCAGCTCTTTCTATGCCAAAAGACTTATATGCCTTGTACACATTGTTCTGTAGTGCTGTGTATATGAAGTTTTGATCTATTTTTTTGTGTAAGTTTCTGTTAGCGAGAACTTTGTACTGATGTCTTTTATTAATGTAAACTCAACACCTGCACTTACCTAAAAAAATAGTATCTCATACTTAGCTAATTTACCAAGTGCTTTATAAACTTGGCAGGGGCATTCTTGGATTTTTGGAAAAAATCTTCATCTATTCCATGAGGAATAGAGGGTTATTTTCATATTAACCAAATATCAGTTAGAATAACACCGTATTAATTGTGTTAGAATAATAATAGCATACCACATTTCTAACCGAACAAAAATTTGGAATAATAAGGAAAATATCTATTCTCCAAGAATTTGTATTCCTAGTTTGAAAATAAAATTTGAGCATCCAAACACTATGTAACAAATACAAGCAATGACAATAGCAATCTACATTGCATTATAGTGTTTCCAAACTTTCAAAATACTTCTTTTGAAATAATTTTTTAATTATTGACTATGATAAAAGTTCAACAAATTTGTTAGATGACGGTCGGCCTAGTGTGTCAGAGACATTTTTGCTCATGACCAAAGTGCTTGGGTGTTAATTTTTATTTTTGGTTTGGAGAGTCATTTTTATCCCCTCACACTTAATGCTAATGTTGGTGTTACATCTCAACCTCTAAAATGCTTCCATATGTGGCCTTGCATGTGCTCCGATCTACAATGTTTAACATGTGAGAGATGCTCATAATTTACTAAGAGAAGGAGAAGAGGATGAAGAAAAGTTTAGATTTTATTTCACCAAAGGAAAAAAGAGAAAGAGAAAATGTCAAGATTCTTTTTCTCATGAAATAAGTTTTAGATGAAGCTAATTATTGTCATATTTGTTGGCAATATCTTGATGTTCCTATTTGGAGTAATGCATTCATTACAAGTCCATCTATGGCCTCCATGAAAAGTAGCACCCTGGCAAACTCCTTCTCTCTTTATACCTCTTCCCTTCCTATTTCAACTTACTTCTATTCGCAATGCCACCTATTGGGAGTGTAAGTCATTTTCCCGATTAGAGGAGATCATACTTTAACCAAAGAGATGACTCACTACTCTTCATAGGTAGGAGTCACATGACCACTACTAGAAGAAATGGCCAAGTCTATAATTTTGATTCATATTTTGCCATACACCTCCGCCGTTCTATCCATCATCCATCTCAATTTTACTTTAGGTCATCTTTAGCTTATCATTGATACACACATCAAGATGGATGAGCAATCCTTAACTTTTTTTTTTCATCCAACATTTTTTTTTTTTGGTGAATGGTGAATGGGGCTACCTATCCTTGGTCTCATGACTTCAACCATGGCTTCAACCAAATAGGTAAATGTTGGCAAAATTATCCAATCCGAGGTACATAGCATGGTCAAATGTAACTTTCCTAGTAAATTATATTTTTGCATGCTATCAGAAAAACTTATAATCATATTAACAAGCTGGTCAAAAATGGAGAAGCTAATTGGTGATGCTTGGGCATATCTCCTTGGTTATAGTTAAGGCACATAAGGTTAGCTGGGTATTATAATTTTCTTTTTTGAAAGTTGGAAGAAATCATGGTATAGTGTCTACAAACAATTAATATTTTGAAAAAAATTATATTGAGTTTTGGAGCAAACTATATGTTAAGCCCTGTTTTCTTATCAGGTATTTGCTTGGAGAACAAAGAAGCTTCGTAACCAATGTCAAAATTGGTTTAAGGTTTGTATATGGAGGCTATGATGATTATGTGATGAATTGTTTGGCTGATTCAACTGTTTCTTTATAAATTTCTTAGTATATACCTGCATCTTTTATTTCAATACCATCTGTAGCTTTGTTACGATCAATTATAATATTTTAGATATTTTTTAAAAAACTTGCATTGCATAGAAATATAGACCCGTCAATTGATTAAAGTACATATTCTTCAGCATCCGTACAATTATATTATTTTTGTACGGATGGGAGAAATATGTACAGTGGTCAATTGAATGTCCAGTTTGGACAGTTTGAGAATTGCAAATAATTTTATAGGTGCTTACAGTAATCAAATGGTATGGATAGAGTTCCAGATATATTTCGGATAGCATTTCCTTTTAGTTCTCCTCATACATATTTATTTGTATGGGGAGAACTAAGGGAAAATGCTGCCAAAATTTTTCTGGAACTTCTATTACGTATCCTTTGGTTACTGTAAATGACCTATATAATTAATGCAATTCTTGAATGGGATAGGACTCTTTACCTATTAGTTGGTGATAGGGTACATTTAATAATATTGTAATTGATCTATTGAATAAAATTATTTTAAATTTATTCTGTTCTTATAAATATTTGTTTATTTCAGTTAGTTTAATCTTACAATGGATAAGAGTTGAATAACTAAACCGAGGAATAGCAAAGAATATTTAGATGGAGTACAGAATTTTATTAAATTTGGTATGGAGAGAAGTAGTATCAATGGAAAGATTTTATGTCCATACCAAAATATGTAAATTCCAGTTCTCAATATCCAAATATTATTGAAGAGCATTTGGTATGGAATGGTTTTTTAAGAGGTTATATTGAGTGGTTTTTTTATGGAGAGTCAAGGTTACAATCTACATGTAACCAAACCTCTAACATTGAACATATACCTAATTTTGAATCCAGTAACCAACATAAAAATCTTGCAAGAGATGATGAGATCAAGGGTTTGCTCATAGATGCTTTTGAATATGGTACTCAACAACCTGGAGATTGTAGTGGAGGACAAGTAGCAGTTGGGTTACTTGAGGATCCTATATTTACTGAATCTGTACATGATAGAGAGCCAATACCCCAACTAATGTTGTAACAGATCGTTATCAGAAGCTGATAAGAGATGCAGATCAAGAATTATATGCCGGTTGCAAGAACTTTTCAAAAAAAAATTTCTTGTACATTTATTTTATATAAAATACTTGAATGGATGGTCTGGAAAGAGTTTTACTATGTTGCTCAAGTTGTTAAAGGATGCATTTCCTGAAGGTACTAGTTTACCAACATCTTGTTATGAAGTCAAAAAACTAGTAAAGGAATTGGATCTTGGATACGAAAAGATTCATAGCTGTCCAAATTATTGTATATTATATCGGGGAGAACATGCCGATCAAGACTCGTGCCATGTGTATGGATGTTCACGATGGACGAAGCAAAAAGAAAATGAGAGTGAGGGATTAGGTGAATTGGATGCAACACAAATTAAACAAAAGCCGACGAAGGTATTACGCTATTTTTCTCTTGTACCTAGATTGAAAAGGATCTATGCATCATCAAAGACAGCTTCGTCAATGAGATGGCATGATGAAAGCTGTACAAAAGATGGAATGCTGAGACACCCAGCAGATAGTTTAGCATGGAAAGCATTTGATGACAGACATCCTGATTTTGCATTTGATGCTTGTAATGTCAGGCTGGGTTTAGCCAGTGATGGATTCAATCCATTTAGGACCTTAAGTTCTGTCTATAACACCTAGCCAATTATTTTGTTCCTTATAATTTGCCATCATGGATATGCATGAAACAGTCTTCACTTATTTTATCAATGGTCATTACAGGTGATAAAGGTTCAGGCAATGATATTGATATTTTTTTACAACCTTTAATAGATGAATTGAAACAACTGTGGAAGGGTATCAGTGCAATTGATGCTTCGAATGGCCAAACATTCAATCTACGGGCAGCTCTATTATGGGTTGTTAATGATTTTTCTACATATGCTAATTTATCTAGCTGGAGCACTAAGGGACGAGTTGCATGTCCTTCTTATGGTGAATCAACCCATTCAATTTGGTTAAAACATGGAGGAAAGTTCTGTTATATGGGATATCATCGATAGTTGGAGGCAAATCATCCATTTCGATTTCAAAAGGATTTATTTGATGGTACTATAGAGTTGGGATCTGCTCCAATTCTACCTTCTGGTTTTGATATTCATTGAAAAATGCTTGGTATCAGACACAGTTACGGCAAGATGACAAAGTCCTCTAAAAAGCGAAGAAGAGATGATGTTGAGACTTCAATACAAGAAGAAGTATCGGAGGAAGTCAATACTTACACCTTATATACATCTGTGTTCGAGGATCCGGATAATTTCTTTGAAGTTGAAAATGATGATGATATAATCACAGCATCTACCCATCAGCATACTAAATAATTATGAAAGAAAAGAAGCATATTCTTTGACTTACCTTATTGGGAGCATAATATACTCCGGCATAATCTTGATGTTATGCATATAGAAAAGAATGTTTGTGATAATTTGATTGGAATAATATTAAATCTTGATGGAAAGACTAAAGATAACATGAAGGCGTGTCTTGATTTAAAAAAAATGGGCATCTGACATGAACTTCATCCACAAGTGCTTGCAAATGATAGAACTTATATCCCTCTGCATGTTATACAATGTCTAGTCGAGAAAAAGATATCTTCCTGGCAGTTTTAAAGAATATCAAGATTCCTGATAGATATGCATCAAATATTTCACGATGTGTGAATCTGAAAGAGCAAAAAATTCAAAGCTTAAAAGTCATGATGGACATATACTAATGCAATATATTCTTCCATTGGCTTTAAGGTCGTCAATGCTGAAACAAGTTATTATGGTTATTTTTCAGTTATCATCATTCTTCAAGGTATTATGTTCTAAGGTTCTTGATCCTCAGGAGCTTGATCAGTTGCAGTCTCAAGTCATACTTACGTTATGTCAGATGGAAAAGATTTTTCCTCCTGGATTTTTTACAATTATGGTTCATCTACTCATTCACCTAGCTTCGGAAGCTAAACTTGGTGGACCAGTATAATATAGATGGATGTACCCTATCGAGAGGTAATGCCGTAAAACTTAAATTTCATAATTTATATATCTTTTTCATTATTTAATGTGATATAAATATCATACTTTTTGAAGGTATCTTGTACGTTTGAAGGATTATGTACGAAACAAAGTCCATCCTGAAGGCCCAATAGTAGAGGGATATATTGCTGAAGAGTGTTTAATTTTGTTCAAGATATCTTGAAGGTGTAGAGACTGTATTCAATCGACCTCAACGTCATGGTGATACTATGAAGAATACAGATCTATACAAATTTGCATAATCTGGAAGATTTATAGAAAAAGCTGAAAGTATTGTTCTTGACCATAAATCCATGTCACAAGCACACCGTTATGTATTGCTACATAGTGATATAATATCTGATTATCGCAGGTAGTCTATCTACACATGGATAATACTAAATATTAGACATGTTGTTGTCAAACTTATATTTGATTATCATGCAGTGAATTTTTATCTGTACAACGATAAGCCAATCATTCCACTCATCCTAATCCAAGGATTAAACAAAGATGGTTGGTTGAGTTATTTCCTAATTGGCTTGCCAATCAGGTTAGTATATATAAGTCATATAATAATTTTATATACATTTAACATCGAATAAGTGATCGATAATTGATATTATATTTTCTAGGTACCGGTACTGATGGAGAAAAATAGTTCAGCATAACTAATAGCACTTGCCAGAGGTCCAAATTATATTGTGAACAAATATAATGGTTTTGTTATAAATGGTTTTAAATTTCATACCAAGGAGCGCGAGAAACTTAGAAAAACTCAGAACAGTAGTGTTATGGTTGAAGCAGATGGAAAATCTTATTATGGTATACTTAAAGATATTTTGAAATTAGATTATTATGAAAATTTTAAAGTTGTATTATTTCGATGTGATTGGGTGGATATAAATACACCTAGAGGTTTGAAAAAGGACTCAAACGGATTCATACTTATCAATTTTTCAAGATTGATACATACGGGTGTGTTATTGAAGGATGATCCATTTGTTTTTTCATCTCAAGCTCAACAAGTTTTTTATGTACAAGACTCGAAAGATAAAGAATGGGCTACTGTTATTAAGACAAAACCCAGAGACTTGTCTGACATGGGAAAAAGGGTGGAAGAAGATGATGATGATACTTACACTCAGTGTATGCCTTATAATATTATGCCGGATGATCATATAAATGATACAACCATTTTGGTTAGGTTGGATTCCGAAGAACGTACAACTGGTTGATTATGACAAATAAGTAGTTTATAAGATGGTTTATATTTTTGCATGAATGATTATGTTATCTTTTAAATTGTAATTCATTTCCGTTATAATTTGATTATAATGTTGACTGACTTGTTTTAAAATAATGCATATTAGGTACACCATGCCTCGAAGGAAGCGATTATCAGATGTACAGTTTCAATTTTCCCAGACCGAGGCTGGTACTTCTTCAGCACAGCAGCTCGTGGGTAGTCGATCATCTTCACATCGGTCAGATGCCAGTCCCTTTATTTCTGCACATCCGGCCGATGCTAGTACCTCTCCACCTCATGACGATGCTATTCCCTCCAAATCCGCACATCACGATCCTCCTATAGATCATTCTGAGATGAGCCTATCGTCGATAACATACAGATACAGGATAATTTAATAATTTCATCCTATTTCAATTCATACATATGTAATAGTTTTGATATATAACTTTCTGTATTTTTTTTGTAGATGGATCCGGGAGACTTAAGCGGAGGCGAGGACCCACACTAGTCCATGATGTGTGGCAGTTACTTGAGGGTGAGAGGATAGTGATAAAGTGCAACAAGTTAGGGCAGCCTATTAAAAATCTGCTAGCTTGTTGACTAGCTTTTTGGGGACAGTAGCACACCATGGTCAGCTATGTCTCCTGAATCATTCGAAGTGGAACGACATGCTTCGTGCATATAAAATAGAGATGCTACGAGTTGTACAGATAAAAAAATTGATATATTATTTTATATCTTAGGTTTTTAACAATTGAATTGCTTATTTTATTTAATATTTATTTTATTATTTATTTAAATTGTAGAGCAAGTTTGTTCTTCCTTCAGATTCATCTGATTTTGTGCTTAAGTATCTCAATCACAAGTGAAAAGAATATAGGGCAAAGTTGAAGAGAGACTACAAGCGAGAGGGTAGACAGAGGAGCAGGTTGTAGCTACCTGTCCTCCTGATGTTTACCCTCATCAGTGGATAGAGCTGGTGCACTATTGGTTCTCCGAGAGGGCACAGGTTGTGTAGCATCATCAAACACTTCGAGATTTATTAATTTTCACTCATCATAATTATATTTATACAATATATAATATTATTTTAATTTTATTTTGCAGACGTATTCTGATATTGGTAGAGCTGCACAAGCAGCTCAGTCTGTTCCTCACACAGTGGGATCCAAGAGTTATGCACGGCTCAGGCATGAGTTTGTATATTTCTCATCCTATAATACTTTTAGTACACTTATAGTTTTAACATCATGTATCATCATGTATCATGCTAAAGCCCTGTATCATGGTACGGGATATAAGATGTGTTATTTTGGATTTTTTTTTAATATTTATTCTTTATATAGGTTGATTAGCAAGGGAGGGAGTCTGGTGAGGTGGAATTTTTATCGGATGACTCACGTTCACCAGGATGGCAGTATGGTTCGGGAGGAGTCTAAAGATATATATGTATTTTTTTATTTATATTATATTATGATTTATATTTTTATTTTTATTAAGTATTAATATATGTATTTTTTATAAAATATAGAATATGGCTACCTCTATGATCTCCGAGCGTGCTGGCGAGGGTTCATCATCTACTCAAAGCAGTCGCATCGAGGCCAAGGTATTCTCGGAGTTGATGGGACTAGAGCATCCTGAATGAGTGAGGGGTTATGGGATTGGAGTTACCCCTACTCAGTTATCTGAGGTGAGTAGATATACTCGGGATACTAGAGAGAGTCATGATCAGTTACATGTTCATCAGCTCCAGAAGGAGATAGCAGAGCTTCGACATACACGTGATGCAGACAGAGCAGAGATGCAGACCATTAGGTCTCAGCTAGAGCATGTTACATCTATGCTGCATATGTTCATGTCATCTCAGGTAAGTAATTATTTATTAATTTTGTATGTATCTAATTCTTTAGAATATATATAATATATGCATCATAATTCCTAATGTATATCTTGTAGGTTCCTGGTGCATCTATGAGTCGCAAACCTGACGACGACCAGCCTCCTGCGGATCAGTGATGCCAACTATTTTTTTTATTATTTTTGTATGTCTTTTTGTTTATTTGAACTTGGATTGGTATTTTATATATATATATATAAATCTTTATGATTGGTTTATGTTCGTGTTTCTGTATGTTGGGTGTGATACAGGTTTAAATATTTTTATTTGTTTGTATATGTTGGATGTGATATAGGTTTGAAGAATTTCATTTTGATGATGTATACAGGTTGTATTGTATGTATATAGGTATAGCTATCTATTTAATTTAAAAAAAAAAAAATTCTGCCGATGCTTTAAAGCGTCGCCAGTTTTAAGTCTAGCGATGCTTTAAAGCGTCGCTAGGTTTGGACCTGGCGACGCTTTAAAGCATCGCTAGGGTTTAAGTTTAGCGACGCTTTTTGACTTGGCGACGCTTTAAAGTATCGCCAGGTTTGGACCTGGCGATGCTTTAAAGCATCGCTAGATTTAAACCCTAGTGATGCTTTAAAGTGTCGCCAGATCCAAACCTAGCGATGCTTTAAAGCGTCGGGAAATGCTAACACTTTTAAAAAGCGTTGGCAGGTGGCGTCCCCATGCTTGCATAGGCGATGCTTTAAGAAGCATTGGGAGGTTTCTTGGTGATGCTTAAAAGCATCGGTAAAGGCCAAAAAAAGCGTCGCTAAAACCCTGTTTCACTGTAGTGAGGCGACGGGTCTTCATCACCTCCCAATACTTCGGGAGGAGGATGGCCTTCAAAAGCCAATGAGCTAGTTCAGGATTATCCAACCTAGACTCATCGAAGAAAACATTCATATCAACGAATTGATCTTGATCTTCTTCAGTTCGATGACCCTCCTCTGACCCAAGATTTGTCTGAGGGCCCTTACCTCTATCCTATCGGCTAGCACGTGAAGAAGAAGCATCAGAGGGCAGAGGAATAGCCAGCTGCTCTTGAGGTTGGCTAGCGGACGAAGCCTTCATTGGAGATCAGCCAGTGGGGTGTCATAATCATTTGAGGTCCTCACCACAATCGGTGCAACCTCTCTTACCGGGGCCTCGACGGCTACCTGCACCCTCTTTGGACCTTTGATGCCTTCTGAGGAGGTAGCGACCTACATCTTTCGCATAGCTTGATGAAGCTTTCTTGCATCCAACCTCATTCTTTCATCTGCAATAGAAGGAGAAAAAGTTGGTAATTTAAAGGAAGCAACTCCTTCATTGAAGGAACTTCAACCCGCAAGAATTTCTTGAAGTCCTCTTCATCAGCTACAAAGACCTTCTCTCTATCATTTAGAGTCAGACGGGGCTCCTTCCACTCAGTATTGAAGCACCATTGACGGATAGAGGATATAAAGAAAAAACAAGGCTTCCACCCGTGGATAGTAGATGGAAGCCCCTTAATGAATCTCTGACCATGACGGGTTGTAATAACCCACCATCCCTAGCTGTGAAAGTCTTTCTTCAGGATGAAGAGAGAACAAAAAAGAGAAGTTCTAGGCTCGATCTGGAAATCGAAGCATAGAACAAGAAAAGCACAAATGATCCGAACACCATTTGGAGTCAGTTGTGCAGGGACTGGATGGTATAGATTGAAAAGTCGAACAAAAAAGGAGTGAAGAGGGAAACGAAGACCTGCTCTAAGGTGTTCTTCATATATGGCAATGCAATCAAGAGGAGGTATGTCAATCCTATCTACAAACGGAGGGATGATTGATGAAAATTTTCATGAGATTTTATAATAATCCCATAGGATTAGTAACCTAGACACACTAAGAGAGCACATAACTAAATTAGGACATAGGTCCTCCATATTTGGACCTCTCATCCTTGAAGAACTAGGGCTGCCAGAAGGCTTAGTGGCCTCCCCCGTAAGAGTTGAAGACCAGCCTGAGGTGGGAGTGTCACGCCCTGGTCCGATGCCCAAGCCAGGCGTACGACAGATGGCTGCACATCCTTAGGGTTCAATCCCATCGAATATGCAAGGCCTATCTTTCTAATCAACAATCAGGCAACAATATAAAATAAATTTATTAATTATTTATTTATTTCTAGAATTTTTCATCATAGCTAACAAGTAGATAAAAATTCAACTAAAAATTTAAGATAAATCATAAACTAAGGGATTAACACCTAAATCCTAGCTCCTCACTGACTGATCCCAAAGTCCAATTGATCTTCCAGATCTGTAACAAAGACCTAGAAAACATGGGATGAGCTATACATGCTCAGTAAGTTATCATCACCTCTAAAATATACATAAGTATGATAACAATAATTACAACATAGACAAATCATACATCACAGAACAACCAGCTCATAACAAAATAAAATGCAACATCACGTTAATATGCATATTTAATTACAGACAACACGACTTGGATGACCAACCATTTACTTTACTCTCCTAGCCTCTCTAATTATGGCCACGATCGGCCCGTGGCCAGTTCCAAAAGAGACTAGAATCCTAACTACACATACCGAAACCAGTCATGTGCCAGTGATCGCCTCACTGAAGGCTCGGAAAGAAACTAGCTCTGATATCATACGAGAAAATATGCATCTTTAGCATGTGCTAGTGATCATAACAATGAAAAAGGCAACTAGCTCCTGACTATACATATCGTATATTGGTCATGTACTAGTGATCACCCCACTGAAAGCCCGAAAGGAGACTAGATCCTCATGTGATTATAGTTGAACTAGAGAGCATCAACACCAATACATATGAAAATGAATACAACATAATGCAGATCAAATTATACCACACAAATTTAACATTACACAACAATCATAACATATTTAGCATGTAATACTAGAGGTCAAGATAACTTACCTGAAACTAATTCTATTAGGAACACGTGACTTGAACCCTATATCCTTGTACTCCCATACTGATAAAGGTAATAAAGGTTTTGATAAAATAAGTTAAATAATTAATCCTGAATCCAAGAAAAGAAGCTAAGGTAAGAGATTTTTCGATCTAGTCAGGACTAGGCTCGATCTAAATATCTATTTAGATCGGTCGATTGGAATCGGGTTAATTAATAAGAAAATAATCTAAATATCCAAATTAATTTCACAAAATTTATTTATTTATTTTTATTCTTTTTATTCTCTCTCATCTTCTCTCTCCCTTTCTCTTTCTCCTCTTCTCTTTCTTCTCTCTCTCCTCTTCCTCTCTCTCTCTCTCCTCTCTCCTCTATCTTCTCTCTCTTCTTTCTTTCTCCTCTCTCTCCTCTTTTCATTCCTCATGCTCTCTCTCCTCTTTTCTTTCCTCATGCTCTCTCCTCTTTCTCTCTCTTCTTTTTTTCTCGTCTCTCTCCTTTTTCTTTCTTTTTTCTCTCACCTCTTTCTCTCTCCTCTCTCTCCTCTTCTCTTTCTCTCTCCTCTCTCTCTTCTTTTCTTTTTTTCTTTCTTTTTTCCTCTTTTTATTTTTCTCTTTTTATTTTCTTTCCTTTTTCCTTTTTTTTTTTCTTCCCTGGCTCCTTCCTTCTTGGTTTGGCCCGAGCGAACCTCCCAGGGTCTCAGAAGCCATGGGAGGTGGTGGACAAGAGAAGATCGTCGATCATCGCTGGATGGAGGGGATCGGCGGTGCGGCCCCGGGCAATAGAAGGAGCTTGGTATTCTTTTTCTATTTCCTTTCCTAACAAATGTCTAAGAAAGAGGGCTTACCGGTGTCGATGCGATCCTCGACTGCTCATCGGAGAGGAGGAAGATGGCGACGAGAAGATCGGTGGGGGCTTGTTTGAAGACGGTGAGAGGGAAAGGATTTATAAAGAAGAACGATGGATTTTTCTTATCGTACGGGGAAGGAAGTTGATCGATCGGAAGCCCGGTCCCTCCCCGTCTTTTCGCCTACGAGTTCTCCTCTTCCCACAGACTCCATTCCATGATTTTCGACGATCTTCTCGGTCGAACAGGCATCCCCTGTTCCAGCAAAAAATTTTCCTGTATCGGGTTAAAGTCGACTGGGCTTGTTGACTTAGGCCCAAAAACTTGGTTCTCACATTATCTCCCAGTTAAAATAATTTCGTCCTTGAAATTGACTTACTTGAGGTTTAAACTATGGAGATACTCAATCCTCATAGCTCTCAAGTTAAAGAATCAATATTCTTGACCAACCTTAAATAATTTTAAACCACTACACTTCCGTTGCATACTCCGATATAAATTATCAAATCCTTTAATTTTATTAGATAAATTTCTGACAAGGATACCACTTTACAACAAAATTCAACCTTCAAATAGAACAAGATCAAAATTATTAAATTTTCTCATCCTTACTAGGCCTTGAACATATCACATCAAATTTAAACCTTGATTCATTCCCTATGTTTAAAGCCTTTGTATAAACTTATACCATCCATTCAGGATATCAATAATCACGGTCCAAGCCCAAACTATTTATGCTTTATTTGACAATTCAGTTAAACAAGTTGGATCAACTTTTCTCTTGAAAAATTAGTATGAACTCTAACCATGTAAATGACTTCACATTAATACTCTTATAAATAGAATCAATTATATCATTGCTCATAGAATGATCTTATCATGATTTTTAGCATCAATTAATAAACCATCTAAAAAATTATCCCTCATAGACTAAACCTATATAGGTCTTCTAATACCTATTTCTTTGCTCAATGCAACATCAGTAGTAAGGTAATCTAAATCTTCTCATAGATCTTAAATTTGACTTGGAGTTCAACATATCCAATAATCTCCAACATATATATAAAAGATCAAGTAATCCAATCCAAAACTACTAATATAAGCTATCAAAGATTCTACCATGATATGCATGTCATATCCATAAAATATCATTTAACCCATTAATAGCAAATTGTAAATCTATGCATCATCCCAAACATATTTTCTATTATATATTTTCAATAATAATCTCCATATAGATTCATCAAAAAATTATCCTTCTTTATATCATTAAACTTTTTCATAACATTCATCCTAAACATCTTATTATAACAGTTCCAAAATTTATAATCCAATAATTAATAACAAAACTCATATGCTATCATGATCTTCATCCATATCAAGTTTAGGATTCCAACATCATTCAATTAATAATTGAATATACATATTCAACATAACATAACATACTATACTTCCAGGTCAACACTTCTAAAACTTGATCAAATCCATTTATCAGAGGCAAAAACATATCTTATCCAGCTCTTCAATATCCATAATATGCTTACTTATCATGATCAAATAGCATCAATTATTCGCCTTTTACACTCATCCAAAATCAATCTCACGATAAAAAAATCATGTTCTTCTTTTGCACTAATTATATGCCAATCTTATGCACAATACCTAGAAATTAGAAATCCAACTTCAAATCCATTCTTACAACTTTTATCATATATTGACTGCTCATAATACTAAGTTTAAATACCTTTTAAGTCAGTCTATAATGATCATAACCTAAATTTTAATATCATTCAAATCATATTCTAATCACTTATATCACAGTTCCAAGTGACCATAATCCAAGCTTCAATATCATTCAGTCATGCCTTAATAATCATCATGTTAATTCCTAATCATTTATATTATAATCTAAAATTATATCAAAATTAGATTTTCAAAGTAAATCAATTTATAATATAACTCAAAATATACATTCATATATTTATTATTTAGCCTCAATGATATTCTTCCAAAAATTAAGCTAGCAGAGTTTAATCCAACATTTTATTCGTGCAAACCTCCTATACTTAGCAAAATCCCTGAAATTATAACATATATCTATCAAAGAAAATTAAATAAACTTTTAGTATCGATAATTATTCTAGAATATTTAATAAAATCCTAACTCTACCCCACTCTCACTAATTAATCATATTGATCTTAAACCTTTGCTTTGATACTATTTAATCTGTCACGTCCCGGCTCAATACCTGAGCCAAGCATACGATAGATGGCCGTACATCCTTAGGATTCAATCCATTGAATATGTAAGGCCTGCATTTCTAATCAACAATCAGGTAGTGGTATAAAATAAATTTATTAATTATTTATTTATTTCTAGGATTTTCCATCATAGCTAGCAAGTAGATAAAAATTTAACTAAAAATTTAAGATAAATCATAAACTAAGGGATTAACACCTAAATCATAGCTCCTCACTGACTGGTCCCTAAGCTCGATTGATCTTCTGGATCTGTAACAAAGATATAGAAAATAGGGATGAGCTATTCAAACTCAGTAAGTTATCATCACCTCTAAAATATGAATAAATATAATAATAATAAATTACAATATAGACAAATCATACATCACAAAATAATCAACTCATAACAAAATAAAATACAATATCATATTAATATGTATATTCAATTACAAACGATACGACTATAGATGGACAACCATTTACTTTACTCTCCTAGTCTCTTTGATTATGGCCATGATCGGCCCATAGCTAGTCCCGAAAGAGACTAGAATCCTGACTACATATATCAAAAATGGTCATGTACCAGTGATCACCTCACTAGAGGCCCGGAAGAAAACTAGCTCTGATATCATACAAGAAAACTAGCATTCTCAGCATGTGCCAACGATCGCAATAAGAAAAAATGCAACTAGCTCCTGACTGCACACAACGTACATCGGTCATGTACTAGTGATTGCCCCACTGGAAGCCCAGAAGGAGACTAGATCCTCATGTGATCATAGTCGGACTAGAGAGCATCAACACCAGCATACATGATAATGAATGCAACATAATGCAGATCAAATTATACCATACACATTTAACATTGCACAACAATCATAACATATTTAGTATGTAATACTAGTGATCAAAATAACTTACCTGAAACTGATTCTATCAGGAATATGTGACTCAAACTCTAAATCTTCTACTCCCATACTAATAAAGGTAATGAAGGCTATGATAAAATAAGTTAAATGATTAATCTGTATCCAAGAAAAGAAGTTAAGGTAAGAGATTTTTCGATCTAGTCTAGAACTAAGCTCGATATAGATATCTATTTAGATCAGTCGATGGGAATCGAGTTAATCAATAAGAAAACAGCTTAAATATCCAAATTAATTTCATAAAATTTATTTTTTTTTAATTCTGTTTCTTCTCTCTCCTCTCTCATCTTCTTTCTCCCTTTCTCTTTCTCCTCTTCTCTCTCTCCTCTCTCTCTTCTCTCTCTTCTCTCTCTTTATCTCATTTCTCTTTCCTCCTCTTTCTCTCTCCTCTCTCTCCTCTCTCTCTCTCTCTCTCTCTTCTCTTTTTTCTTCTTTTCTTTTTTTTTTTTTTTTTTTTCCTTTTTATTTTCCTTCTTTTTTTCTTATTCCTGGCTCCTTCTTGGTTTGGCCCTAGCGAGCCTCCCATGATCTTGGAAGCCATGAGAGGTGGTGGACAAGGAAAGATCGCCGAACAGAGGGGGTCGATGGCATGACCCTCGATGATAGAAGGAGCTAGGTTTTTTTTTTTTTATTTCATTTCCTAACAAATGTCTAAGAAAGAGGGCTTACCGGTGTTGATGGGGTCCTCAGCCACTCACCGAAGAGGAGGAAGATGGTGATGAGAAGATCGGTGGGGGCTTGCTTGGAGATGGTGAGAGGAGAAGGATTTATAAAGAAGAAAAATGGGTTTTCTTATCGTACGGGGAAGGAAGTTGATCGATCGAAAGGACCTTCCCTTCCTGTCTCTTTGTCTACGAGTTCCTCTCTTCCCACGGACTCCATTCTACAATTTTCAGCAATCTTCTCGATCGAACAGGCATCCCCTGTTCCAATAATTTTTTTTCCTGTATCGAGTTGTGTTGACTTTTATCTTGATTTTGATGAATAACAAAATATTTAAATATATTTGAGTACTAATTGTGTGTTAAAAGTGTGTTTATCAAATTTAGATACTCATCAAAGTTAGAGTGTGTTGTAAGATTGAAACACTTGTCAGTCAGTTGAAGAAGTCACTTAAGTTAATGGATTTTCAAGTTTCACGGACTTTGGGACATGAGAAAGACTTTGAAGAGCTCAAAATTTTAGTTTGGACAAGTTTCAATCAAGTATCGACTCAGGTGTCGACTCATAGAGGCTTGAGCTGGTACGCAGAAAAAGTTTCAGTTGGCATGCAGAAGTGTTGACTCATGAGCAGTCAAGTTTCAACTCAAGTGTCGACTCATGTGTCGACTCAAGGCCTGAGACCAAACAGGATACAGAACATGTTGATTTCAGAAGTTCAGTCAAGTATCGACTCATAGAGATGAAGTGTTGACTCAGGTGTCGACTTACCAGAAGCAGTATTGACGCACCAGTACATTCCAGAGAGCCTTAGAAGACATACTTGACCTAGTATCGACTCATGTGTCGTCTCATGGTTTGAAGTGTCGACACTTATGGATCAGACAGCACAATTATGGCTAGTTTTTGAAGTGCAGAACTTTTTTTATTTTATGTCTAACGGCTAGTTTCTCCTCTCCAACGGCTATAATCGGATTTTTAGGGATTGGAAAGGTATTTAAACACTACCAAATATAAGAGAGAAGAATCTTGAAAAAAATAATTAAGAGCATTCATTGAAAACCTTGAAGCGGTCAATACTTTGAGAGATTTGAGCCTTTAAGCATACTGAATCCGGAAAAAAAGCTTTCAAGTCCACATCTTCAAGCATTGATTGAGGCTTCAACAACTTAAAGACAAAGCTTTCAACCACCATTCAAGAGCTTCATCGAGTTTTATTTGACTTTTGAGAAAGCTTATTATATTCTTATACTATACTTGAGTTATTTTGTTGTTGCTAGTTTCGAGGGGATTGAAACTTGATGTGGCGAGATCGCTGACGTGGAGGAACCGACAGGCACCACATCAAGGAAAGAGGTCGCGTCGGACGCCGCGTCAATTCTCCAGCCTGGACTCCACTGCCGGCTGAGCTGAGCTCTCTCGAGATGGCAAGCCAAGCTCCGTCCTCTGCCAGGTCGGGCCCGCGAGCTCGGGATGCCTAGGCCGGAGTCGCCTTCTGCCCTCCAGAGCGAGACCCTCGGAGGTTTGAGCCCTGTGGTCGGAGTCGAGCTCAGCACTCCTCCGCCAACGTGGAGCCTCTCCGAGTGCGTGCCCTCCGGACCGGGCCCGCCCTTTGCCCTCCAGAGCGAGACCCTCGGAGGTTTGAGCCCTGTGGTCGGAGTCGAGCTCAGCACTCCTCCGCCAACATGGAGCCTCTCCGAGCGCGCGCCCTCCAGACCGGGCCCGCCCTCTGCCCTCCAGAGCGAGACCCTCGGAGGTTTGAGCCCTGTGGTCGGAGTCGAGCTCAGCACTCCTCCGCCACGTGGAGCCTCTCCAAGCGCGCGCCCTCTGGACCGGGCCCGCACACTACCAGGACGACCCCGCAAGTTCAGAGTGTCTAGATCGAAGCGACCCCTGCCAGCTCGGCTCCAGCTCGAACGTGGACCCCACCAACCTGGGATGCCGGTGAACCATCCGAGGACCACACTGGAGCACCCCCCCAGGCCGTACTGACTGCCTGGAGCTGCCAGTTGCACTAGAAAGGGGAGATGCATGCTGACCAAGATGCCACACTCCTCACTAACTACTCGGATCACCCAAGAGAGGAAGCCAATCGGGAGATTCAAATCCCGGGGGCGGTGACACACCATTCGAGGTACAGCCAAGCTTCCCGGAAAGAGACGACCAAGAGGAGTGTCGGAGTGCATGACAGCTCCCCTTATCACAAATCAGGAAAGACTTCTCAGGACACCACCGCACGTGCCTGACAGCCCGGCGGAGATCCTGAGGCGGACGCCCAACAGTAACCGAGTTTGCAACAAACCCGGAGGTAACACAACACCAACACAGGCAAAACACAAGCCAAACACAAGAGAAAAAAAAAGAGAGAGGAGAGTGCAACCCCCACCAGGAAGAGGGGCATGGCACTACCAGCATTCCAGAGCAAGGTCAGGAGGAAGGGCCACACAGGGACTCCCCCTAGCCAGGCCACACTTCTCCCGACATACCTGCTACTCACATTCACACAACACACTCGTGTGAAGTCCATCAAGAGGGGCTCGACCAGGAGGATCTGTTTCTCTGGATCGTTACTGACTTGACCGTCGGAGTGCCCCCGCCAGAAATCCCGATCCGGGTCACTAACCCCTGTCTTGCAGGTCCAGGTCCGCCGGGTGGCGAGCCGAACAGGGAGGTGCGCTCCGACGCCGACAGCAGCTACGGACCATGACGATCCTGGCAGCAACAAAACTAATACTGAGATTGTTGGTTAGCCCTGTGTGAAAACCAACGAGGTTGTTGGTGAGCCTAGAGTGAAAAACCAACTAGATTTTTGGTTAGCCTTGAATAAAAATCAAGGGATTTTGATTGGTGAGCCCGAAAAACTAATCTGTTGTAATCAAGGTTAGATTATAGTAAAATTTCTAAGGAAAGCTTGGGAAGTGGACGTACGTGTTTAGAGATACACCGAATCACTATAAATTTCTGTGTTTGTGATTGCATATTATTCTTTCTATATATATTTCTTTAATTCTATTGCATATTATTATTGAATACACAAACAACTTGAAAACACACTAGCACCTAATGTTCTAATTCGTTCAAAAAGTTTTTAGAAATCCAATTCATCCCCATCTTGTGTTGCTTTAGCTGGGCAACAAGTGATATCAGAGCTTGGTTCTCAGCTAAGTAGGTTTAACCATCTTGAGTAAAAGATCTATGGCAGCCCCAATAGGTACTAGTATTGTTAAGGGTCAAGCCTCAAATAGACTACTATTTTTCAATGATACAAATTACACATATTGAAAAACACGCATACATATTTACATGCATTCTATTGATTATAATCTTTGAAAAATGATGGGTAAACATGTTCTTCAATTATGGTTAATGGTGTTTCCATTCCAAAGCTTGAAGAAGATTGGGATGAAAACGATATTAAGCAATCTAAGCTTAATGCCAAAGCAATGAACTTGCTTTATTGTGCATTGGATCCTAGCGAATTCAATAGAGTTTTTACATGTACATCGGCGAAGGAAATATGGGACACAGTTGAGGTTACACATGAGGGTACCCATCAAGTGACAAATATAAAAATAAATATGCTTGTACACATATACGAAATATTTAAAATGGACCCTAATGAATGCATTACTGATAGTACATAAGATTTACTAATATTGTTAATGGAATGAAAAGTCTTGGCAAAACAATGTCTAATGCTGATTTGGTTAACAAAATTCTCAGGTCTTTGCCATCTTTATGGGATCCAAAGGTGATTATAATCCAAGAAGTAAAGGATGTTGAAACCCTATCCTTGGAGCAACTCATTGGTTCACTCATGACCTATGAATTGAATTTAAAACAAAAATGATGCGGGACTAACTAGATGCAAGATGCAAGTGATTTTTGTTCTTTGTGATTTTTTTAGTTTTTTTTTTTTTTAGGATTCCCGAAGATAAACAAAAAGTAGATCTAGGGTTCTACAATAATAAGAAACTCAAGCACGCAAGTAAGTTCCTAAACAGGATAGGAAGAGGACCCCGGGATTGAGAAATCCTGTAGAACTTAGCTCTCGAATCAATATCAACTTAGGAGTTTTAGGGTTGCAAACCTTAAAAGCTCTGAAGTGCCTGATGCCGAGTTCATTCATTCTTGCGAATGCGGCTTGGATGATCGAGCCTTCAACCCCGCAAATGCACCAATCTTTCTGTCTAAAGGTCTCGAAGGCAAGGAAGATTGACTCCGTGTTCGTGGTACCTGGAGGACCTGCGAGCGATCAAGGGAAGGATTAGGAATCAACAGGTAATAGGAAGAAATAAATGAAGAAAGGTTGAAGATGATGTTGATTGTGAGTTTTCTTGCTGGGTGCCTAGATGGATCATCCAGTTGGCCTCCGAACTTGAAGATGGAAGATAGATTGGTGGAAGAAAAGGTAACTTGAGGCCTCACACCTCTCGATGCCCGAAGGCGAAGGTGCTCTCTCACGAAGATCGACGTTCTTAAGGAACGAAGGCAACTAACAAGAAGAGTAGCACTCAAATATTTTTTTTTCATTCATCAAGATTAACTTCTACAAAGGAGGGGAAGGGCCCTTTAAATAGGCTCCTAGGTCCCATTCAAGTTCAAATAAAAATTTGCTACAAAGGGCTTCATCAAGGCACCTAAAATCTGAATTTGATTCATGGAATCCTCTCTTGGCCGATCTTGATTTGATGGAGGGCTTGATTCAGGGAGTGAGGAGGGGGAGCATGTCTTCAAGAATCATGGGCGCCCCTTGATCTTTGCTTCTTTCCTTGACCATCCAAGTTTTTATGGAGAAAGGCTTGATGTAGGGGCATGAAGCATGGATCTTATCTTGGTGCCCTTAGACTTTTGAATTTCTTCCATGGTTGATAAAATATTTTGGGAAGAAAGCTTGATATGAGGGCTTGAAGCAAGGGACTTGTCTCTTCATATCTTTAACTCCTATTGACCTTCCATGGCCGACCAAGCATTTTGGGAAGATGACTTGATATAGGGGCTTAAAGCAAGGGACTTGTCTTCACAATCTTCAACTCCCATTGACCTTCCATTGGCCGCCCACCTATTTTTGGAGATAAGCATGATAGGGGGAGGGAAGGAGGGAATGTATTAAGTGATGTTGTCCCCTTTGGCATCCAAGAAATCAGATTTGTGCCGCCCACCTGCAAGGTGAAGTGGCGCCACATGGGATGATGAGGTGGCACCCCAGGGCTGAATTGGCATCCTCCATGGCTTGGTCCAATAGTGATTGGACTAGACTCAATGTCCACTTCTTTTTCGAACAGGCTTGGGTCCAATCTTCAAATAGACTCGGACTTGGATCAATTCAACTAAATACAAGGTTTATTAACCTAACTTGTCCACATTGGCCAAGGCACAGGACTAAAACAAAAGTGTATGACTCAAAGTAAAAAATTACATAGGCTTGAAGCCTAATTACATGACCCAAAAGATGAAACCCTAATCCGAGATCCTCAGAGGATTGAGGAGCCTCTATCAGATCCTGATGCCCACACCAAAAAAGCAGTGGATAAGGATAGAAAGAAGAAGACAATTGCCCTCAAATCCACTACACCAAATGAACCTTCAAGTGAGGAGTTGGAAGAAAGTGAAGATGAAGATGAGGAGGCTCTAGTGGCTAGGAAATTTAAAAGATTTATGAGGATGAAGAAGTCCTCATACAAAAAGAAGCCGCACAAAGGAGAGCCTAGCAAGGATAAAGGTAAGGACAAGGAAAAAGAAAAGGAGAAGGAGAAGGACCAACCCATTTGCTTTGAATGCAAAAAGTCCGGTCATTACAAGTTTGATTATTCTCTCCTCAAGAAGCTCAAAAAGAAATACAAGAAGAAGGTGATAATGGCTGCTTGGAGCGAAAGTGAAAACTTTAGCTCGAAGGAAGAGTAGCAAGAAGTCGTCAACCTTTGTCTCATGGCAAATAAAAATGAGGTACAAACCAAATCTATATTTACTTTTGAAGAGCTTAGAGATGTTTTTGATGAGCTTGTGCATGAGTATAAATTGTTAAAAATTGAGTACAAAAAATTAAAGAAGCAAGCTGATTCTTTTTCTTTTGAAAACAACAATCTTGGAAATGAAAACAAAGAATTAAAAGCCAAGGTTGCTATTTTGGAAAAGAAAAATAATAATCTCTCAAAAGAGATAGAAATTTTAAAAGATCCAAGATTTTTGTTTCAAATGATGAGCTTATGAAGAAGAACAAAGACCTTGAGTTGGAGAACAAGAAGTTTAAAGAAGAACTTGATAGAGTCAAGTCTTTTGTTGAAAAGTTCACGTTTAGTTTTGAAAAACTGAATTTACTGTAAATAGTCAATGTGCAGTTTTCAACAAAGCATGTTTGGGATATAAACCTCAAAAGCAACAAAAATATTTCAAAAAGTTTTTTGTTCCTACATCTTCTAGTATTACCGCTATTGTTGTGGAAAATCGGGACATAAAGTATATATGTGTAACAAAAGAAAACTGAATACTTCCAATAGGATTTGGGTTCCAAAAGAAACCATGACTACTAATCCTAAAGGACCCAAGATGGCTTAGGTACCTAAAGCATCAACTTAATCATTTTTACAGGTGTATCTTGCAACCAAGGAGAAAAGAAGAATAAGGTACCTTGATAGTGGTTGCTCAAGATATATGGCGGAAGATGTGAAGCAATTCACCTCTCTTGAAGCTTTAAATAGGGGGAATGTGACCTTTGGAGACAATAAAAAAGGTAAAATCATCGATGTTGGTAAAGTTCATATTTTTCCATCTACTTTTATTGATAATGTGTTACTAATAGAAGATTTAAAGTATAATTTACTAAGCATTAGCGAATTTTATGATAGAGATTTTAAAGTTATTTTTGAGTCATCACTTTGGATTGTGTCTAGTCTTAATGATGATGGGCTAAAATTCATTAGACATAGGCATGGCAACATCTATCTAGTTGATCTTGGCAATCTTCCTATACAAGATGGTGAATGCCTAGTTAATCTTGGCAATCTTCCTATACAAGATGGTGAATGCCTAGTTATAATGGATGCCAAAATCAATGAGTCTAGCTGGTTATGGCATCATAGATTAGGACATGGAAGCATGCATTTACTTTTCAAATTATGCAAAAAAGATTTAGTTAAAGATTTACCAAAACTTAGATTTGAAAAAGACAAGATTTGTGATACTTGCCAATATAGCAAACAAACAAGAACTTCTTTCAAATATAAAGAATTGTTTCAACTACTAGGCCTCTTG
This sequence comes from Areca catechu, assembly GCA_021397845.1. NCBI lineage: Eukaryota > Viridiplantae > Streptophyta > Magnoliopsida > Arecales > Arecaceae > Areca > Areca catechu. The sequence goes on along the minus strand of CM038038.1, from coordinate 134,807,822 downwards.
AACTACTCTATATAGATCTCTTTGGACCAAGTAGGACCACAAGCCTAGGAGGCAAGAGATATGGTTTAGTTATAGTTGATGATTTCTCTCGTTTTACTTGGATTTTGTTTTTAGCCTATAAAGATGAATCTTTTTCTGCTTTTGCAAAGTTTTATAGAAAAGTTTTAAATAAAAAAGGTACGTCTATTATTTGCATTCGAAGTGATCATGGAACCGAATTTGAAAATCGAGATTTTAAAAAAAAATTGTAATGAAAAAGGTATTGAGCATAATTTTTCTATATTTAGGACACCTCAACAAAATAGGATAATAGAAAGAAAAAATAAAACTTTAGAAGAAATGGCATGTATTATGCTTTATGAAAATGATCTCCTTAGATATTTTTGGGCTAAAGCAATCAACACTGCATGTTACATTTTAAACTGAGTTTTAATCTGACCGATTTTAAAGAAAACTCCATATGAACTTTGAAAAGAAAGAAAGCCTACCATTAAGTATTTTCATGTATTTGGATACTGGTATTTCATATTAAACAACGGCAAAGATAGATTAAGCAAATTTGATGCTAAGTCAATGAAGGTATCTTGTTAGGATACTCAACATCTAGGAAGGCATACATGGTATTCAATAAAAGAACACTTATTATAGAAAAATCCATGCATTTTATATTTGATGAGTCCACTAACAAGTCCTCTAGAAAAGAGGATATTTTAGATGATGATGCAGGTATTCAAAAACTGGAGAAGTTGACTTTGAATGATCCTTCTTCCAAAGAGAACGAGGAAGATCAAAGCAAGGAGGATGAAAAAGATATCTCAAGATCTACACCAAAGCACAAGGACCTGCCTAAGGAGTTGAGGTATGTTCATGGACATCCTAAGGAACAAATCATAGGTGATCCATCAAAAGGGATAAGAACTCGATCTTCTTTTAGAAATGAATGTGATTATCTTGCTTTTGTCCCAAGTAGAACCTAAATGTATAGAAGAAGCTAAAAAAGATCCTAATTGGATGAATGATATGCAAGAAAAACTAAACCAATTTGAAAGAAATAAGGTTTGGATATTAGTAGAAAGATTATCTAATACTTCCATAATAGGCACTAAATGGATATATAGGAATAAGTTAGATGAAAATAGAATTGTAACTATGAATAAGGCTAGACTAGTTGCTAAATGCTAAAATCAGGAGAAAGGTATTGATTTTGATGAAATTTTTGCTCATGTTGCTAAACTTGAAGCAATTAGACTTTTACTTGCATTTACATATTTCATGGATTTTAACTTATTTCAAATGGATGTTAAAAGTATATTTTTAAATGGATACATAACAGAAGAGGTATATATAGAACAACCTTCCAGTTTTGAAAATCATGCATATCCTGACCATATTTTCAATTTGCATAAAGCTCTTTATGGTTTAAACTAGGCCCCACGTGCTTGGTATGAAAGATTAAGCAAATTTCTGATTAATAATAACTTTACTAAGGGACATATAAATACTCTTTGTTTCTAAAGAAAAAAGCTGATAACCTCCTAGTAATACAAATCTATGTTGATGATATTATATTTGGTGCTACTAATGAAGCTCTTTGTCAAGAGTTTGCTAAGCTTATGCAGGATAAGTTCGAGATGAGCATGATGGGAGAATTAAGCTACTTTATCAGACTCCAAATCAAACAAACCAAAGAAGGGATCTTCATCAACCAAGCTAAGTACATCAAAGAAATTCTTAAAAAGTTTGGGATGGAGAAAACAAAACCTCTTGGCACACTAATGAGCCCTTCATACAAGTTTGACAAAGATGAATATGGTAAGAATATTGATCAAAAACTTTATAAAGGTATCATTGGCTCATTATTGTATTTAACTGCAAGTAGGCCAGATGTCATGTTTGATGAATGTATGCATGCAAGGTATCAGTCTGAACCCAAAGAATCTCATTTATTGGTTATCAAATACATACTTAGATATCTATCTGGCACTATTTATATTGGTTTGTGGAACTCTAAGGACTCTACAATAGAATTGATTACTCATTCTGATGCTGATTTTGCTGGGTGTAAACTAGATAGAAAAAGCACATCAGGAACCTGTCAATTTCTTGGAGTTAATTTAATTTTCTAGTTTAGCAAAAAATAAAATTCAGTTGCACTATCTACAACTGAAGCTGAGTATATTGAAGCTGGAAGTTGTTGCGCTCAAATATTATAGATTAAATAACAACTCAAAGATTTTTGTATTAAATTAACTAAAACACCTATTAGATGTGACAACACCAGTACAATCAACTTAAATAAAACCCTGTGCAATATTCTAGAAGTAAATACACAGAAATTAGATATCACTTTATTAGAGATCATGTTCAAAATAATGATGTTTTGCTTGAATATGTTTGTACTGAAAAGCAACTAACTGATATACTAACCAAACCACTCAAAGAATATAGGTTCTGTATGATTAGAAGAGAATTAGGGATCATTGATCCTTTTGATTAGATCTCAATCATTCTTCATGACCTTTGAAATTCTCTTTAAAAATTTCTTGACCTCGTGATATTGAAACTCGTGATCAATCATAATTGACCATTCAAATCATCTCTCCTAATTTTTTTATGATTTTTCTTGCTTTTCTCTGATTTTCTTCAGGTATCGACACCTAGAAATGTCGACTCACTGAAGTGTCGACACTTAACACTAAAGTATCGACACTTGACACTAAAGTGTTGACACTTGATCGGCATGAATTGTTTCAAATAAGGCCGACGATCTTTTTTCTTGGCATTTTCTCTGAGGCAACACCTACCCCCTTTGTGCCCTAACTTCCATTAGTCCCGTTTAAGGTTCTAACATTTCCTTTTTGAACTTGATCCCATTTTCTCTCGCATTTTCTTGTTTCTCATGTTTGACCGTGATTCCAATATTTGTTTCCCTCTCCATTTTGGTATTTTTTTATTTTCTGGACAATGGGACCTAGGAAATAGCTTGTGAGGAGACCACGTTCTGCTTCTTAGGGTGCCGAGCGCCGCACCAAGGCTAGGCTTGATACTCCTCAGTCAGCAGATGCTCCAGCACAGCATGATCATCCTGCTCGACCATCACCTATCTCAAGAGTAAATCGCATGGCCTCCAAGGCCATCGTAGGTGGACGTAGGGTGGACTTCGACTTTGTTGATCAGCAGCATTTCTGGATCGGAGATTGATTGAGGGATGTCGGATTGGTTCAGTTCTGCACTCTCTGAGAGAGGTTCTACTCAACCTTGATGAGATAGTTCTACGGGACTTTGGCCAGGGGTGGTGATGGATGCACTTTGGCCAGGGGAGATATCCATGAGAGGCACTATAGCCGATTCACTTGGAGACCGGATCAGTGGCTTCAGATGCATTATGGAGAGAGATGACTTAGGCGAGGGAGCCACTGTCATCGCATCACAGCTATCTACAGAGATGAGACTCCATCATATTGTGGCCCGGATTCTATTATCAAAGATCGGACGATTCGACTTTATCATAGAGAGGGAGCTCTTAGTCATGGTGTCGCTGATTCAGAGGTCGCTCGTCTACCTGCTAAAACTGATGATTCACTAGATGACTGAAGCGATAACCAGCAGGAGACTCTACTTGCCTTACAGCATGGGACTCACTAGACTATTCCGAGCTTATGGAGTTGATTTTATCGGTGAGCAGTACAGAGAGCTTCTACATACTGACACATATGATGAGAGATCCTTACATCAAATGGGATACCAGAGATACCGAGATCATTGGAGGCACAGAGTTTATGGATAGGTGCCTGACTCGGATGAGAATGAGGATGCTGCTGAGGGGGAGGAGACACAGGGAGATGAGGCCGGGCCGTCTGAGCCACCTCGAGACACATCTGAGTTGCAACCCGAGCCTTCTATCTCGGCACACACTGAGGTGCCACCTCCAACATATGTTTTTGAGGATAGGATCACTCGCTTGGAGACAGACATGCAGACCCTGAGATAGTGAGTTAATCAGATCCATGTGGAGATGAGTTCTGGATTTCAGGAGATGAGAGAGGGGTTTGCTACCATGATAGCTGCTCTGCAGAGACTGGCACTTGGTAGACCATCTTTCCCTCCACCATCGCCAGATTCTCCACCGGCACCAGCAGATGATCCAGGGATGGGAGTAGATCGGGATGATCCGATATGACATTTTGATATTGATGATCTTATAGTGGAGCCCGAGCCAGAGACGGGAGCTGATCAGGACATGGATTCGACTGAGCCTACTGCTGTTGATGACACGCTGGCACCTAAGGCTGTTTCAGTTCCATCAAGTCCAGCCCTTCTGAGCCCTATTATACCCAATACTCCTAACATCTCTAGCCATTCTGATTTTATTCCTTTAGGCACATCCATAATATCCACACCCGTTCTGTCTTCTGACCATTCTGATATTTCATTGATGCCATTCACATCACCACTACCATCACTCTACCATTTGATGCTTCATCTACGCCATCTATTTTTGTTCCCCCTACCTTTTCTGATAGGACACCTTTAGTACATTCTACTTCTTTACCATTTTCTTCCTTATCTAGGGAGTTAGGTTTCTATACTCCTAGATTTTATATAATTTCCACTTCATCTGGATCCATTTTTTATCATACACCAGCTAACTCCGACCCAGTTCCTGACCCTATCCCATTTCCTGACCCTATTCTTGGCACTGTTTCCCCTCCAACATGAGCCAGACGCAGAGGCCAAGGATGTGGAGACACTCCTGGAGCGGTCCATACCATATTAGTAGATCTTCGGCCCATGTGGCCACAACCTCATCCTTCTAGGACTACAGAGCTATTATATTAGAGATTGGGTCTTCCTCTGATGAGGACAGCGCCCACTAGGATTGGTTTGTGTATCAGTTAGATGTATGTTATATTTGTATCAAATTTTGTATGTTGTTTGTATCAATGTATTACTGTATACATCTCTCTTGTTTCACAAAATATTTGGAAGTATATATATATATATATGATGCTTTCAATATTTCTTCTTGTGTGCTCATGCTTTACTTATATTTACTTTTAATACTCTTCTTACTATTCTTTCCACTTTATCCCTATATTGAGGGAGAGCTTTGTTACTTATTTCTCTACTTTGCATTGATTTTCACCTTTTTTTTTCATGATGACAAAAAGGGGGAGATAGTATTGATGGAAGAAAGTACAAAATAGGGGGAGAAGAAAGTAATAAGTAATAAACATAGAAACAATAATAAGTAAGGGGAAGAAGGCACTAAGTTTTTTGGAGATATCTTTAAAAATGCTAATACATATTTGAAAGTTTGAAAAATGTTTTCAGATCATGTATTGAGAGGAAGGTCTATCTTTATCTTATTTACTCTAATACTCTTATTCCTTAAAGATTTTGCTCTGACACTTACATTTCTTTTCAAATATAATTTTGGCTCTGATATTCATTCTTTCAAATCTGTTTCAGCTTTGATATATGCCTTTCTCAAAATCAATTTGCTTTGATTATGCATGATTATTATCTATCTTGCTCTGAGTGAAACTAATGTTCAATCAACTTTGTTTATGTAAAAATTTTGATACATTATTGCATTTGCTCTAACTATGCATTATTACTATTCTTTTTGCTCTGATTGAAGTTAATAATCAATTCATTCTCATATATGCATATGCTCTAACATATTGTAATTATGTGGATTGAATTCATTCGAGTTATTTGCTCTATAATAGTCATTACAACTTTGCTCTGATACTTATAGCCAATTGCTCTGATACTTATTGCAAATCTTTTGAACTTACTATATTTATATACTTAAAGATTTTGTCATCATAAAAAGGAAAGATTATTGACTCTTATCTTGATTTTGATGAATAACAAAACACTTAAGTATATTTGAGTACTAATTGTATGTTAAAAGTATGTTTATCAGATTTAGGTACTCATCAAAGTTAGAGTGTGTTGTAAGATTGAAACACTTGTCAGTCAGTTGCAGAAGTCACTTAAGTTAATGGATTTTCAAGTTACATGGACTTCGGGACATGAGAAAGACTTTGAAGAGCTCAAAATTTCAGTTTGGACAAGTTTCAGCACTGTTTCAATTAAATGTCGACTCGGGTGTCAACTCATAGAGGCTTGAGCTGATATGCATAAAATGTTTAAGCTGACATGCAAAAGTGTCAACTCATGAACAGCTAAGTATCGACTCAAGTATCAACTCATGTGTCGACTCAAGGCCTGAAATCAAACAAGATACAGAACATGCTGATTTCAGAATTTTGGTTAAGTGTCATCTCATGGAGATGAAGTGTCGACTCACCAGAAGAAGTATCGACGTACTAGTACATTCCAGAGAGTCTCAGAAGATATACTTGACCTAGTGTCGACTCAAGTGTCGACTCACCAGAAAAGTATCGACGTACTAGTACATTCCAGAGAGTCTCAGAAGATATACTTGACCTAGTGTCGACTCAAGTGTCGACTCATGTATCGACTCATGGTCTAAAGTATCGACACTTGCAGATCGGACAGCACAGTAACGGCTAGTTTTTGAAGTGCAGAACTTTCTCATTTTGTGTCAAATAGCTAGTTTTTCCTCTCCAATGGTTATAATCAGATTTTTAGGGATTGGAAAGGTATTTAAATACCACCAAATACAAGAGGGAAGAATCTTGAAAAAAAATAATTGAGAGCATTCATTGAAATCCTCCAAGCGTTCAATACTTTGACAGATTTAAGCCTTCGAGCACACTGAATCCAGAAAAAACTTTCAAGTCCACATTTTTAAGTATTGATTGAGGCTTCAACAACTTGAAGACAAAGCTATACAACCGCCATTCAAGAACTTCATTGAGTTTTATTTGCTTTTTGAGAAAGCTTATTGTATTCTTATAATGTACTTGAGTTATTTTGTTGTTACTAGTTTCAAGGGGATTGAATCTAGAACTGAGGTTGTTGGTTAGCCCTGTATGAAAACCAACAAGGTTGTTGATGAACCTAGTGTGAAAAACCAATTAGATTGTGAAAAACCAACTATGTTTTTGGTTAGCCTTGAATAAAAACCAAGGGATTTTGATTAGTAAGCCCGGAAAACTAATCTATTGTAATCAAAATTGGCTTATAGTGAAATTTTCAATGGAAGCTTGGGGAGTTGACGTAGGTGTTTAGAGATACACAAAACCACTATAAATTTCTGTGTTTATGATTGTTTATTATTCTTTATGCATTTACTTCTTTACTTCTACTACATATTATTATTGAGCACACATATTTTGAAAACATATTAGCATCTGATTTTTTAATTTATTCAAAAAATTTTAGAAACTCAATTCACCCCCCTCTTGGGTTGCTTTAGCTGGGCAACAGGTCGAAGTCGGCTAGGCCTGCCGACTTCAACCAAAAAACCCGGTTCTCATAGGGAGCCTCTGAAAGCCTAACCATTTTAGAAAAAGAAGAATGAAAGAGGAATAAAAGCCGACCTAAAGAAGGAGACTTGAAGGAAGAAGTAGAGCTCAAGAAGGAAAGCGAACTCCTATTAGAGAAAACTCAGAGTGATAGAAAGCTCAAATACTAGGGGGGGAAAGCCCTTTATATTAAAGACAACAATGACTACGATCTCTTCTTCGAACAACATAAGACATTCCTGGTCATGCCATGTATCAAAATCCCAATGGAAGATATAAACCTGTTGAAAGAAAAATTGATGAGATGCTTAATCCATGAGAACGTTCTGCCAGCAATAAAAATTTGGCACTTGGCAACCACACTATGGCCATGATCTTTCCTTGGCGACATCATACATCCTTGATCATGCCACATCATGTCAGGATCGCAACTGAAGATATGAAGTCGATGGGAGAAAAATCAATGTGATGTTCTGATCCGCGAGAACGTTCCAGTTAGCAATAAAAAGTTGACACGTGGACAAGATGAAATGACCAAAGGAAAATCAAATTAATTGTGCCAGCAAACTCCAGAACCTGCCATCATCAGCAAAAAAATCTTTAACAACGATTCTGACAATGAAGCAACTCACTGAGAAAAAGATATCGACAATAGGAAATTATTATAACTCCCTTCTTTCAAAACGACAAGACGCTTCGAAAACAAGGAGTGGGAGGCAACTGTTATATGTCATTCGGCCTGATAGGCAAAATGGACAAATAACTCAAAAGGAACTAGTGACAACACTCTGACCAATTCAAGTCCTGGCTCCATTGGTCCGACCGGTCGGCCTCCCAAGTATAAAGCAAAAGTCCGATCGACATAAATGGCCAACCAAAAGATCAATAGTCAAACTTCTTCAACCAAATAGAAAAGAGTTGGTAGGAAAAATGGCTACTATAATAGAGCAACTTTGTAACTTTCATTCGTTACAATGGGATTAGGATGAAGTAACTACAAAAAACTTATCCTAATCAATTTTTCCGATGACAATTAGTTGTAATAAGCTTATCCTAAATCAATTTCCCCGACTACAATTAGTTATAATAAGCTTATCCTTATCAACTTCTCCAACGACAATTAGTTACAAGGAACTTATCCGAACAATTTTCCATTAAGACTTTTACCTATAAATATGAATAAAAGAAGACCTTCACGAGCGAGAGAGAGGAAATAATGTTACTCTTCTTTAAAAATTCATGGAATCTCCCTTACCAAATAAATTATGGTCAGGATTCTATTTTATAAGTGCTCGAGATGACCAGCCGGTGATTCACAGCAATACAAGTCGATCTATGGATTCAGCATCAACAGAATCATTTCCTTCTCTTTTTTAATCAAATCAAGTTGGTACCGGACCTAAACATTCTATCCTGCAAAGGCTTAATGTATGATCTTGAACGATGAACAGTATAAGACTACAACTAAGGGGGCTTAAAGCCCATTAAAGAACAGCAACAACAGTAACAAAGATGACTACTACTTTAGTAGAGACACCTCACCTAATTAGAGAAGTAGATTGCACAAATCACCAAGCTCATTCAACCGATGTTTTTAGCATTTATACTTGTATCTCCGATCATAAAATTATTTCCAACATTTGACGAGGATGACAAGTCATGCAGCGAAGAAGGTCAACACATGGACACTCAAAATCTTTGACCACGACCTTTTAAATTTGAAGGAAGATTTAACATACCTAGCATGATAAACCTGCTAACGAGGAGCTATACAATCGGATAAATCCGATAGGAGCTTATTTTACTATTTGTGGATAAAATTGTTCAAAAATTTATCGTTTGCTCGCTTAATTCAAACCATGTTCTTATTTAGTAAAATTTATACATTAAAAAAATGATATTTCCACTATAACCAAGCGGAAATTCAAAACTAAAATGAAAGAAGTATGTTTATCTTCTATGAGAAAAAAAAAAAAAGTAGATCAACTACTTATACCTTCAATAGAATATGATCAATATGAAAGCAGGCTACCTTTCTGGCATTCTTCATTAATAATCATGCAATTTTTATGTAATATACTAAAAATTTTTATAAGAATATCAACAAAAAATTGAAATTCTTCAAAGTTCAAAGCTTTAGCAAAACTTGTGTGAAGGCTTTGATAATAGTAAAAAAGATATATTGAGGGAAGGCGTGAAAGGTGACATACCAAAGAACCAGACAAGTGATGAAAAATTTGATAAAAAGAAGGGTAGGAAGTAAAAATTAAAAATAAAAAATCATGAAAGCTTCACCAAAAGCTACACCCAAAAACAAAGAAAAATGGAAATACAAGCAAGAAAAGACTTTTAACATGGCTCAAGTTGAAGAACTGTTTGAGTTTGAGCAAACTCAAAAGTTGAGCAAAGAACCTTGAGACAACAATAAAAGCAACATAACGAAAGCATGACAACTGGAAAAACCAAAATTTGAGCAAAATTATGATTGCCGTGGAACCTAATTTCAACAAAATGAAATTTCTTGACGCGCAAGACATTTCCATACTCATCCTTCAGTTTCCACAAAATGGTTCTTAAGGCAAACGAACCTGTTCTAATTAAACAAAAATTACATAAACATGGATCTTTGCACTTACAAAACTGGGTCTGCAACTCCCAAAACAGAACAGAATACATTACATTGCTTAAACAAACGACCAGTTCATAAAACAGAAGGCGAGACAGTGAACACTATTGTCCTCACCAAGGACTTTCCAGGCAATTGCTTGCTCATATGAAACATGGCGGCCCATCCCAGACAAGCAAATACCAGCTGGCAGGTAAGCATAGCCCTGAAATATTACATTGTTTTATTTTAGAAAAAGTGAGGCAGACATCTACCCATGGAACCCATGTCCCAGATGAGATATCTCGCATTAGGACTTAATCGGTCTATCCGGAATATGCAGATGATGTGACACAAAATGATTTGAAACATGAACCAGAGAATGAATCGCTATTTGCCTAAGTAAAACGGTAGCAATATCATCCTTAAAAGTTTACATAATCGGCTGAAAAGGCTGCTTTTGCCGAGGCAGTGACTTCAGAAAAAAATTTTAAAAAAATCCAAGTGTCACAATCTCTACAAGCAAAAGCACATCGGACAACTGACATGGGAAAAAAAAAGTCTCCCAACATTTTTCGTTTGTTACATGAAGTGTACCAGGATAAATTAATTTTTGTCCATCTTCAAACACAACAGTGAATATCAAAACTGTTGACCAAACCCATAATCACCACGTTCCATGAAATCTCCTCTTCTACCCCTTCTACAACAGACAGGCCACTAGAATCAATATTACCCCCAAATTATTTCCTCGTCCATCACACTTGCTGGATCACAGCTTTCCACCGAATCCTTCCTATACTTCAGCCTTACCACCGATGATGTCCTTAAAACTGGATTGTATAGCCAAATGTGGCATTTAGCCATTAACAATACCTTGTTCCACAGTTTTGAAGAAAGAATCACTGAGTCCTATTTTAGCATTTGATTCCTAATCCAGACCACCTCCTTTGACAAAAATCTGTTCTTTCTCTCAATCATATCCTGGAGCTTCCACCCTCAACTGTCAAGGAATTACTAAGCTAAACCTAAAACTCTACTAGCCTAAGTCTACCCTTTTTCCTTTTTGTGAATAGGACAATCAAACACCTCGCAACAGATGTCAAATTGTCACATGAATGCAAGATCACATTGATTTTTCCATGAACATTTAGGATTCTATATCAAAACTCATTAACAAAATTGGAAAAAAATGGCCTTGAAAGACCTGGTCATTATTTAAATTGAGCCGCTTGGGAAACCAGCTCACGGTGATCTTTGAAAAGGAGACTCTGACGAGAATTGTAAGTTTAAGGCATGCAAACCTGTTCCAGCAACTTTGCAAACTCCGAGCAGAGAGCTTTCCGCCCAGCTTCTTCAAAGATCTTATCGAGACTGATGTCTTGTAGGGCAACCAGTGTTGTTTCCAACATATCAAGCCCAGCCTGGTTAGCGAAGGTGAAAACTGGTTGCATCTGAAAATTTTTCATCAACTCAGAATCTCAAAACATTTCAAGGAAAATAGTGTTTACAATCTGTAAAGAAACTATCCAATGCAGAAATGTGCTAGTCCCCTATGGCTCTGCTCTGACGTGTTATATCAAGACAGTTGCACAACAATTTGAAGCAATCATTTGTCAACAATGATGGTTATTCCGTAACTTGGCCAGTTCAGATGAGAGATCCTAGTTGAACAATGTCATAATTTGAAAAATCAAAAGATTCAAAACATATAATGGAATAAACCATACAACACTACTTCCTTGAGTGTGTGTTTGGATGCCCTGGCAAGCTAAAGCATGAACAGCATGGTGGAATATCATATATGAAAAACATTTTGTAAGAAGACCATGGTGGTCGGTAGTTTTGTCAGAATATCTGGCAACTCCTGCACCAACCCAAATCCCAATACCAGACGCCCATATAACAATTTTTTTTCATAAATAATATTGGATATTCAAACTATGTTACCCTGTTGTGCTACAAAAAAAACTTGCCAAAGATCCAATCACACATTGCCTTCAATGGCAATTGATGGGTAGTACTAGTATTAGTCAGCGTAGGAATGCCGAATATTATCCATGCATTATCATGATCAATTTAAGAAAAGGGAATTTATGGTATCCTCATCCATGTGGATTTATGGGACTCTGATTTGTGGCAACGTATTTTCCTAATACTGATTATATTTAAGTCTGCAATATTATCATTAGAGATTGAAAATGCCCCAGCCTGCCATCCATGTGTAGCATAACAGACACCCAAATAGCCCCTTGATTTACTAGCTGCATGTCAGCACATAAATATCCTCAAAAGAATCATAAGATAAAACAAATACAGGCACAATAAACCTCAGCAATTTTTGTGCCACTTTATAATGAATTTCACTCCTCACTGTACCTTGAAAGAGCAGCATAAAATAGCATCTTGATGATGCCACAGCACTTTCAACATGGACTCTCCGGTTTCTCCATCATACCTCAGCAACTCCATCCCCAAATGACAACTGCAAATATTAAACAAAATTCAACTAGTCAATAAGATTACAGAATGAATTCCACAATAATGCAAGAGTGTAACATGGCAGACACCTCTATGCAGTTCTTATTTTAATGTTTTATTATATGTTATATAGTGGCATATAGAATCATTTAGATCAACATGGTGCTCCTGTATTGTGGAACATAGATAAGATAATTTTTGAACTGTCATGAATTCTACAAATGATTCATGATCTCAGTTTAAGTCAGATGAACTTGCTTGTAGCTCTGACAAATCCAATGAGCAAGGGTGTCAGCTTCTGGGGAGCCTGGTAATGGCTTCTCACCCACACGCAAACCAGGTTGGGAAGGAGCTAATGCCATAGAGATCCTCTGTACCGCCGTGATGATGCTTCGAACATACTGCCTTGCCATTGCAGCAACATTGTCCTGAAGGTGCACTTCATAAGGAAATTGAAAGGCAATTGTCAACACTGATCGCAAGTTGTGACCAATTGAGGATTTGTCACCAGCAGAGCGGTTTGTGGCAGAGCCTACTTCAAGGCTAGATGTCAGATCCAATGTACGGCTAGAAGCCAAGCCTTCCTGCATTTCCAGGGAATAGATGATGTTAGTGTGGAGAAAAGGCTGAATCAGTTCTACTAAGGCTCAATTGCCACGTTGTATGACTATAAATTACTCTTGCAATGCAAACAAATTAATAGCACATTCGTGTCGACTAGAATAAAAAGCTCATTTGATAATTAAGTGGCCAAGTTTAGACTTTAGAGTATGATTTGGTTCATACTCATAAACATAAATTTTAACTCCAAAAAGCTTTTTGAAGACGTCAGATACTTTAAGTGGGATTCCAGTTGTCTAATATAATTAAGACTTGAAAAATTAATTAGGACAAGCTAATGATGATTAATAGAGAGTTATAATAAGCTTCTCAAGTGAAAAATCTAACAAGAGGTTGATCTTCTGCTCGGCATCGGGTAATATATAGCCAGAGAAATAAGTAGTACTCTTGTAATGGTTAAGGTAGCAAAACCTGTTCCTCACGAAAAACACATACTTGAAGAAATAATCAGAGCATTGTATAACTTCAAAAGCAAACCGAGCTTTTAAAATGGCAAATTAAATTGCAGAATTAGCATTTGATATAAAAATAAGCTTCCTATGCATTGATATAACAACTTTAAAAGCATACACAAGAACATGTGGGACTCAACAACATCAAATACACAGGTATTTCTAGATTTTATTTTATAAGTTTTATATTTATGAGTTTGAGTCTTCTCAAATTCTGTCTGTTGAGTAGCTCTGGTAACATGGGGCCATTGCTTTGTGCAGTTGTAAAAAGCTTGGGCTGACAAGCGCAATGGAACAAGTTTGATTCATGAGACCGCCACTTTGTGTGAAAAAAATGTCAAAGATTAGGTCTATCTCCAGTTTGCCCCTCCCAAGACCACAGATCACTGGGACCATAACTAGATAATGGCATTTAAGTAGGTCTGATAAGTATAGATGATGACAAGAGTGAATCAGTTATATCATAACAATTCAACAAACAAATTAGCAAATAGCCAAATGAAAAATTGAAAATTTTATCTAAAATATTGGATTTCTAATACAGTTTTTTCCAGAGCAAAATTTTGAGCAAACTCTGATGAACTTATTATTTAAGAAACAGACTATCCATAGGAAAAGCATCACTTTTAAAAACTTAGTTTGAAATGTATCTGGTCAACCACATTTAACCACCATACTCAAAACATATAAAGGAACAGCATGTGCAAGGACTTTTGACATTCACTTACTGAAAAGTGTACGAAAACCAATAGCAATCAGTATCCTAGGACGACATTGCAAACACCAAGTTAAAAACCAGATCTGGCAACATAGGCATAGCATAGCTACTCAATGTCACGTGTTGCAAAGTTGATATTAACAAGCCAAAAATTCCATAAACATACTTATATTCTGAGTTAAACAGGAGAAAAAAAAAGAACTGAAAGCACAAAGAAGATGCAGAAAAATATTTTTCTTTATTTTTCTGTGCATGCAAACATCCAGTGGCCTGATATAAAAGCTAAAACATGGTGAACTAATTGGCAATATGTTTATCTTAAATGATAGGGCAGTAAAATGGTAATGAGTAAACCATTAGTACTGGATGAATGGACAATTAAAAGAGACATGAACTAAGGGGTCAGATAAACAATGTTCAACCTTTTTGTATCCAACGGTATGACACGGAAACCAGAAGGTAAAAGTGGAGCATCATCTAGGAACAGTTCATCAATTGGTGCAAAAACAAGTTCAAAGCAAGCTCCCACAGCATTTTCATCAATTCCGCTGCAAAGCTGCAAACAAAGCAACCAAAGAGATTAAATTGGCATTCTGATTACTGAGCTACTACAAGTTCCACAGGTTAAATAAATATCAAGCGCAAACTGCTTTGAAGATTTATTCTAACAGAATAAATCAAGAATGGATAAGAAGGTAATGAACTCACTTGTACATGATTCCCTAGCCATGTAACCAAGAAAAAATAGATGTATCAGCTTTCAGTCTGGTGATGTTATAAACCCCTATAGTGTTTAGGATGTTCTGCTTTTATAATGGTCAGTGCACAGTCCTGTGCCTAAATTAGATCTTTATTAATATAATATGCTTCAACACATTTGTTTTGGCTTTAAGATACTACAGTATGTTTTGCTAGAATAATTTAAGTTGGTTTAAAAACTTGCTTTGCTATTTATTGTTCTGAGTTTTAGCATTATCATCGTAAAATTGGTTCATATGGAGAGCCGGGAATTGTGCAGGATCAGAGATAGTTACCAAGCATCAGTTTTCCAGGACATAAGTCGAAAGAAAGCTATATACCAATATGGAAGAATGATAATTTTGATAGAGGAAAAACTACAAAAACATGCCAAAATTAAGAGGCCAAAGAACACAGCCAAAAAGTAAGCTGCTCTTGTGAAATGTATTATAATTCTGCCTAAATTTTACCCTCTTTACCAATTTTTTATTTACATAGCAGGAATGCTTTCATCCAACAAAGATGGATAGCAAGTAATAATCCTTTATATATAACATGTAGAAACCATATTCTTCAGGACTGATTTGCAGCTTTTTTTGTCAGACATTAACCATTGAATCTTATCCTCCCTAAATGTGTAGGTATTAATTAAAAAAAATCTTAGAACGTGTAGGTCAACAAAATAAACATAAGGTACCTGTAGGAGATGGATGTCCCTGGATAAAATAGCTTCATCTTGGGCAATAGCCTGGCCTTCAAGGCGAACTACTTCAAGAAACTGCATTTATCATTTGAATTAGCAAAATAACTTTGCTGAACAAGATTAAACATAGACCTTCCAGGTGGCCAAAGACATACATTCCACGGTCATGCAAAACATCTTAGACATGATCATTCAGCATAGTTGAAGATCTTCCAAAGAAATGAATAAAATATGGGTACAATTTATTGGCTAGCTTAGTTCAAGAAAATCAAGCAAACTCTCAATGCACTAAATATAAGTAAATCAATCATTATCACACATTGTATGACATACATGCTTAGTTCCTTCCATTGTATGTCGAGAGCATACATACCTCCTCATTCTCCACTGTGTGAGCCAGAGGCATGATAATTTGGCTCCCAGAAAATCTACAATGCCTCAATCCGGGAAAGGAACATGAGCCAGCTTTCAATGATGTTGCAGAATATGCATCTATATTGTAATCAGCCCATTCGGGGCGGTGCTCCCTCAGAAACCGAACCAGCAAAGATGGGGGAACGTTCTAGAATGGCCACAAAATGTATTAAGCACATATAAGATCTAGCTAAAAAAACTTAAGTTCAACTAAGTAGCATGCCACTATGACTAATTTTTAGAAGCTCCAACATTGACTAGCAGGGCAAGTGTACCATGCCAAAGTCATTTAAAATTAACCAATCAAGCAAACAGCAAATATGAATCATTTGGAACCAAATGATTTAAGCCATAATTTCCACTAAAAGATCTCAAAAATAGACTTTGAGAAGTAATCATCCAGATAAACCATTTTCTGAATCCACAAATAGATTCTCAAAATAGGTTTCTGTAGTGTCAGAATCTTTAGTTCCTTTACAGATAAGCACTTGATCCTGTTGACCAATTAGCTAATATAAGTTTGTACTTTCAAGAACTAAATTTTTATTTTTTTTGCCCAGTTACTTATGTATTGATAACCATAACAATTGCTTAGGTATCAAGAAGCAAAACATCAGCCCCCCCCCCCAAAAGCCTGACACGCGGTCAGCCCCCAACAAATTTAGAAATAGAGCAATCACCCAAAAGAAAAATGAAAGTCAATAATTGTAATATTGACTTTACAGCTTACTTGAAGTAGCATTGATGCCTTGGCACAGATTACACCACTGGCTACCGAAAAAGCATTAGCAGAATTGGCTTGAGTGCTGATTTTCTTCGATGTGTTAGTAGCAATTATTACATCCTCCATGCCATCACTGCCCATAAGTGACCAGCCATCATCAACAAAACCATTGACAGCATCATTAAAGCCTCTGGTAGAGCAAGAGAGAAAAAGAAGTTTGAGAAACATAATGGGCAAAAATATGATAAAACTTGTTATATCTATCAAACAAATAATAGAAATAAATTATTACTCGATAATTCACCTGCTTAATCTTTGACTAAAAGTTCGCAGAACAGCTGGCTGCCTACCCAAAGCATAGACCACTTCACCACTCATTTCTTGTGCGATTTGTCTTAAATGATGGAGTGCCTTCAAATAACAGGACTAGTCAATTCACCTTCATCTTAATGCAAGAAGTACCAGCAAATTTTCAGTAGAGAAATATGAAAGGAAGGAAAGGCCAATGCATCAAGGTAATCTCAGCTTAATCATCTGTAATCTA
Organism: Areca catechu; assembly: GCA_021397845.1. Classification (NCBI taxonomy): domain Eukaryota; kingdom Viridiplantae; phylum Streptophyta; class Magnoliopsida; order Arecales; family Arecaceae; genus Areca; species Areca catechu. Next base: position 134,790,416 of record CM038038.1, on the reverse strand, counting down.
CATAAACCTAATCAAACCCTCTTTTTCATTTCCATTCCCTTACTTTCCTGACTTCCAAATGAAGGGCAAATCAACATTAACAAAAGACAATTAGCATAAATTTAAGAACTGCAAATCAGCAGAGATGAATAATTTTGTACCATAAGTCAACTTAGCTGGTACCTTGGTATTAACGAACAACATAAAAAGATGGGGGAACTATTAAAGAACCAGGGTGCTCGATAATATAAAAATCTGATTACTTACCGCAAATGTCACCTTCTGAGCCACTACCCTGGATGACTCATAAAGAGGCCGCAGTACTTCAGGAACACTCCATGCCTGATAAAGGAACATAAGCATTTGTTTTTTTCTTTTTTTACAGAATAAGTAATGTATGCCAAGGTTTCTTGTTGGTAAGGTACTACTAATAATCAAAGACATAAGAAAAGTTTTTGATGTGTAACCACACCTCCAAATCCAAATGATCAACTATGTGGATAATTGAGCCTCCGCCATCACAAGGCCGAATCAAATATCCACTAGGAAGCATCTCAGCTCTTACAAATTGGTGAGCGGCAGTTGCATTAGGGCCACCCCCAGAACCGCTTAAAGATCTCTCACAAACCTTCATATATAACACAATTAGCAAACATAACAATTTACAAGTGTCATATGTGTTAGACTGGATTATCAAGCTTGATGATAGGTTACAGAATATACCACAAGACTACCATCTTCTAAACCTATGGTGTATCGAAGAGTCCAAAAGTCACATGCAGGAGCTAATGTAGTTAAAGCATATGTCTGCATACAACCAGAAGCATCAAGATTAAATGAAGAAAACAGAAATGAGAAAAAGGTAATAAATCAAGGAAGATTACGTATAGGTCAGATCATAAAAGTAATTTCAGTTTCCGACCTGCATGTATATGAGTTCAATCGTGCCTCCATTTCCTGTAGGAAACATAGTGAAGACTTCAAGGCTCCGGCAATCACGGAACCAAGATGGACGATCTTTGAGGATCTCTACGATCTGTCAATGATAAGTTTAACAGCTGTGAGACACAAAGGAATTAAAGAGGTATTGTCCCCAAACATCTTAAATTTTGTTTTAGGCCAGTTGTTCTTTCAACCTTCTAAAGCTTTTGTTTCTTGATCAATGCTGGCTTTTCATCCAAGAAAAAAAATATATCGAGTCCATCAAGATAAGATAAATGAGTTTTTTTTTAAATTATTGTCATTTCTCACTAACACAAAGGATTTTTTTATTGTGAGTCCAGAAATGGTAACCTTACCCTTGCAGGCTCTAAACTCACTAGACCACAGGCTCGTGCTGCCACCCCACTGGCATTATGTGAAATAGCAACAATCCCAATCGAATCCGGACCAGGCTAATCACAAAATACACCAAGAAAACAAACTATTGATCATCAGATTCATACACTAGGAGAAAAGAAAAATATTAAACAAGTGCTTGAATACCAAAACAGATTCTCTCAAACTTTTTTGCTACCAACTGTCATTTAATTGCTACATTACCTTCATCCCAGGCATCTGGACCCAATCGACAGCAGTCCCTGTAGCCTTTGAAAGGAACTCTGCCAAGGTCTCCTCAGCAATGGACAGGAGTCTGCAAAATAGCACAAAAGGGAAGAGTTTATAACATAACCAAAAACATACTAGATTTCAAGAATAGATTGCATCTACAAGGGGAATGGAAGAAGATTATACCCAGCAGGATTACTTGGATCTCTTAGAGCATTTTGAGGAGTGGTCACAACTGATTCGCAGCTTGTGTCATTAGCCAGGGAAGCCTACAGGAAAAGTAAAGCACAAAATATGGATGAAAAGAAAACAGGATATACTCCATAGTATTGCATTTCTAATTTGCAAAGAAAGAAAACATGCTAACCAGCAGCTTGACTTGACAACCATAACAACAATAATCTAACTGAATGGGCTGTTGACAGGAATGGTGCCTAAAGGCTTTTTGTAAGCTTATAAAAGCATGTAAAGCTTTATCTCAGACTTTGCCGCTAACTTCATGACCCATAGAGATAAAGATCTAACTACCAAATAGAATAGTGTAAAACCTACATTATGTAGTTGTTGTCGCATGTAAGCATTCTCATGAACCAGCTGTGTGACCTGTTTCTGAAGACGCTCGTTTTCCTCCATCAAAAGCTTGTTCATCGCAGTCAACTTTCTGTTAACAGCCTGAAGCCGAGAAGCCTCTTTTCTCTGCTTCTCACGACACCTGAAAGAAGACAAAGGCACTAATCTTATCATTCTGCACCTCCGAGTTGCCAGGACATGTTTGCAAAATGGAAAATGTCATGCAAAACCAAACTCCAAACATTAAAACAGTCCATCTATGCATGCAAACGAGATTAAGTATCGGCAAATGGGCCAAAAAAAAAAAGGTTGGGTGCTCGAAAATAAATTTACCCAATATTCCAAAGTTTGTAAAGGATACCATCTTTAGGGGTAGTGCAAAAATTGTGCAATTATCATCAGGATTTGGCTTACTTTTCCCTTGCTAGCTGTTTTTGTTTTCCTTTTTTTTCTGGTGTTTCATCACACGCTTCTCTAAAAAAATTGGAGAGAGCTTCATTTTCAAAGAAAACTGAAGAACGTGATTTAACTTTTTTTCAAAAGAAAAGATTTCAAAAGCAATAGTAACATAAAGACAATGGCTTTCCAAGAATATCAAACACCCCAACCTTGACATTCCACGAAACTATAAACAAGATTCATAAATTTAGAGACACTATGATTAACCAAGTCCATCTCCTTAACATTCCACCTAGCTCTTACCTTCGGTTCTGGAACCAGACCTTAATCTGTTTGGGGTCAATGTTGGCTAGGATCGGGCACTCGCGGACCAACTGCTGACGGCGCATCGAGCTTGGCTTGGGGCACTCGGCGTAGACCTTCTCGAGCGCCTCCACCTGCTCTGCCGTGTACCTCACGTACTTCCCCGTGTCCATTGGCTGCTTCTCCAAACCACCGCCTCCGCCGCTCCTCACCGCCACTGCCGTGGCCATCTCTTCTCACTGGTTTCAAAATGGTTCTCGAGACCAAAAGCAAAGCAAAGAGAGGAACCCAAGACCAGTACTTCCCTTCTCCCAGTCTCTCTTTTCCCCTTCTCTTTTCCTTCTTTTGTTTCTCTTTCCAGTATCGGTCCTAGGATTCTCGAGAAAACCTTGCCGTGATTGCGAGCATAAGGGTAAGGATAGTCTGCCGAGGGTTTCTAATAGAAAGAACCGAAGCCTATTACAGGTGTTTGGTCGCTGGCTTTAGGGTTCAAGGAAGCATCCTTAGATAAGTGAAAAGCCAGGGGAGGGCGCTTTTTCTAACAGAAACGCCCGCTTTTTTTTCTTACCAAAAAAAAAAAAAATCAAAGAAAAATAGAGGCAAGATTTTCTAAAGAAATAAGAGTTACGATATTTACAAATCCTTCAAGAATGGCCTCCAAATTGCTTCAAGCCGACCTCCAAATACTTGGTAGAAGATCAAAGATCAGGCGATACGGTGGGATTGAATCCCGGAAACCAAGAAACAGGCGTACAATAGATATCCCTTCCAACCGGACGAGCACAGCTCTGAGACCTGGAGAACTAGGTCGGACCACGCATTCAAGCACAAAGACCCTAATCTACTTCGATCTGAAGGCAAACCCACTCGTTTCCATCAGAGAATCAAGTCTCCTCTCTTTGGAATCGCCAGAAACCGTCTAAAACCCTTGCTTTGGAACTCCAAAAAAAAGCAAGGCGGAGATCAAAAAAAGCTCTCCCCGCTACGTCACGCGCACGGCTCCCTTGGTGGAAAGAGAGCCTCTTCCCTCCCGCATCAGAGGCCTCGCGGAAGCTCACGCTCGACAGCGGCCGAAACCCTAGCCATCGCCGGAGAATGGAATCGCAGAAGAGACGAGACTGAGGGGAGAGTGAGTGATTAGGGTTTAAAAAAGGAGAGAGAGTGAGAGGGATGGGAGAAGAGAGAAGGAGACCTGACAACAGGAGAGGAAGAACAGAAGCTGGTACCGTCGAGCGAGAGCGAGAGCTTGGGCTTGAGCTTGAGCTTGAGGAGGAAAGCAGAGGAGAGAGGATGGGAATCCCGAGGAGCGTATATATATATATATAACGAGATTACGAAAATACCCTTGTGGGTGGGATATGAGGGCGGGTGGGTTATTTGCTACTGTTAAGGAGCGGGAAAAGGAGTATGGTGCAGCTTTCAATAACGGCCGTTATGCGGCTTCCTCTCTTTCCAAGGGCTCCATGGCGCGGTATTCCGGAGGAAAAAATAAAAATAAATTCAAAACAGCCAAATATATTCAAAAAATAATTATAAGTTCCTGACTAATATTTATGATTTCTTATTAATTAATATTTAAGATTGATTTGCATCAAAATAATACTAATAATAATAATTTTATATCATATCCGAATCCAGTACTAGGATTGACTACATGACCGACCGTACAATCCTAGATATCATCATAGAATCATGCTAGACCTAAGTATATGAATTTTTTTAATTTCTAATTTATTTTATTTAACCGAACGTCATTAAATAATTTTATAATAACTAATTAATCAACTTGTTCAAGTCAAGACTACTAAACGGTCAACTTATTTATTATATGGATATCAAAAACAAAACTAACTAAACAATCTAAAATTTATGGTATTCGATCTCATGCACAACCTGATCCTTGCTATGCATTATGTATCTCTAGAAAAAAAATGAAAAAGTGGGGACTGAGCTTTACAGCCCATTAAGGACTCCATACAGTCATATCAATAATAATATGATTTTAAAAAGTAGGAAAACAATAAAATGTCTTATCATGCAATCAAACAACCCAAATGCCATGTGTAACAAAATCTTTAATAAAATTATATTTTCTTTTCATGTTTCCATTAAGTTATCTTTCTTTTTTAAGGTTCTGGACTAATTACGGTCATACTTCATCCCATAATTGACAATCTTAGTATCACACTTCGGCCTGTGACTGTCAAGCTCTTTATCACCTTCATCCTGTAACTAGCAATCTCAGTGTTACACTTTAGCCTGTAACTAGCAATCTCATTATCACACTTCAGCCTATGATTGACAATGTCGGTATCACATTTCAGCCTATGAGTGGCAAGCTCATTATCATACTTCAGTCTATGACTGGTAATCTCGGTAACCACGGTCCCGTGGCATGGCTAATCCAAATACCTCATTCTCTTGGTTATCACTTTATCATTTCATATCATGCTGTCAAATCATGCCATCTCAAGTTTTTTAATGATCAGAATCATTGTCCAAATTATTAAAAATAATTTTGTTTGATAGAACATAATATATAGGAACATAAGTAATAATAATAGCAATCGCATTACCCATCATGAAAAGTCGAAATACACCATGCATAACCATCATGCATGCTAAAACTCATATAGAGGGATCAAAATCATGCCATATAGAATATAATTCCAAAATTGTTGATCATGTCCAGAAATCCTTACCTTATTAGAGCCAATCTAATGTACCCGATATCGGTCCATACTTGGAGCTCGCTCAACGTCTCTCTACTCAGAAGGCCATTCCTCTATAATAATAATTTTTAATATAAATAAATAATTTTAGGATAATTATAAATCCAAAATCTTTTATATAAATTTTATCAGTAATCCATCCATGATACCCTTCACGAATTCCGCAAAAAGAAGCTTTTCGATCCCCCTTTTAATATTTATTTATCATTTTTTTCTCTTCCTCACTTCTTTCTATCTTCTCTCTTCTCTCTTCTCTTCTCTCATTTTCCTCCTCTTCTCTCTCTTCTCTTTTTTTTCTTTTTTTCTTTTTCATTTTTTTCTTTCTCTTTCTCTTTTTTCTTCTCTTTTTCTCTTTCCTCCTCTTTTTTCCTTTTTTCATTTTTCTTTTTTTTCTCCTCTCATCTCCTCTTTTTCTTTTTTCTCCCCCTCTCTTCTCCTTCTTCTCTACCGAACAGGGCCTCCCCCTCTCTTTTTTTCTTTTCTTTTCCCTTCCGTTCTTCTTCCCTTCTCCTCTCTCCTCCTTCTTTCTTCTCTCTCCTTCCTCCCCCTCTCTTCTTCCTCTGCTCGATCGAATAGGATCAGTGGCGGTCCATGGTGGCTCGACCTCTATCTGGGTCCAGCATCTATCAACAGCAATCCATCGCACCGAAATCGAAAAGAAAGGAAAGGGGATATAGAGAAGCCGTACTCACCTTGGTTCCAGTGAGTCCCTCCCCTTGCCAATCGTCGAAAACTCCCAAAGATCGTCGTTGAAATCACGAAGACCAACGCTTCTCTTCGCTGACTGTAGGTGGTATGGAAGGGTGATAAAGAGAGGGAGGAGGGAGGTTCTTTTTATAGTTTAAGAGGATAGGGTTTGGCCAGCCCCTCCTTCCCGATGGGAGTCTTCCTCCCCCTCTTTCCTTCTTTATTTTTTTTGGATTATTATATTTTAAAAGTGAGGATGAGTCCTTTTATTTAGTTATAATTTTAGGACTATTTTGATTCAAAAAATTAAAATATAAATATAATTTATAGAAAATAAAAATAAAAGTTTTTTTCATGAAAAAATATTTTTTTTATGTTTAATGAAAAATAGAAATCCATGATGAAATAGATTTTGGAACTTTCCATCGAATAAAAAGTAATGACATTTTTTTCTTTTCAAAAATATCTTTTAAGACTCATAACTGAAATTCTATAAAATATCAAAGAATAATTAATATAATATATTAAATAATATTATTATTCTAATTTTTATATTAATATAATATTTTAATATTTATATTGATATAATATTTTTATTAATGCTAATATAGTATTTAAATTAATATACTAATACTTATTAATATAATTTTATATTTAATATTATACTTATATTTATCATAAATTATTATATTAATATATTATAAGATAATATTAGATCATAATAATTAATATTAATATATACATATTAGTATAAGCTAGACCAGAATAAGATTGACTTGATTTGGACTCAAATCTAGTCAAGTCAAAACTCTATAATAGGGATCTTATATCGATGATCTAAGCTGTTAGATGTAATCCATTATCTCAAAATTATTTGTATATTAAAAATTATATGATTTAGAAATCCTTAGCCTATACAACAAGTAGTCAAAATTAGATAATCTAAATAAAATTAAATCAAATATATTTTTTTATCACTTGATATATATGCTAAGGATTTCTAAATTATATGATGTTTGGTATGTAAACAATTTTAAGATAGTATATTATATTCAATGGCATAAATTATTGATGTAGAATTTTCATTGTCCAATTTTAACATAATCGGATCTAAGTCCAAATCTACTCAACCTTGTCCAAATATGCCTTGATTAGTATTATATTAATATAATAAAATATTATAATCTAATATTATATTAATATTAATCTAAATAAATATTATTATTAATATAAAGTTTAGAAATAAAAAGGCATGATCTTATATCTATTAAGAATATAATATGTATTTTACATCATTTTTCCAAGAAAGTTGATATGCTTAACCAAACATAAACTACTATAAAATATACTATTTTTCCATGATCAACCAAATATACCAAAATTCTATATTCAAGAAGTAACTTCTTGAAAAATTCTTCATAAAAAATTCTTCTAGTAACCAAACAAGTCCTTAAATAGAAAGAGAATGAAACAAGCTCTTCTCATGAAAAGATACTTTCTATAATTTCAAAAAAAGTAGACATCCATGATAGAGATGAATTTTGGAACTTTCCATGGAATGAAAATTGAAGATCATTTTTTCTTTCCAAAAAATACTCTTTTAAGATCCATGACCAAAATTTTATAAAATATTAATGAATAGATAAGATAAAATATTAAAAAATAATATTATCCAGATTTTTATAATAATATACTATAATATTTACTTTATTATAAATTATTATTTTATGTAATATTAACATTATTTTAATATTTATACTAATATAATCTTTTTAAAATATAAATATAGTATTTATATTATGTATTAATATTTATATTTTTATCATATTGTATTATATTTATTAAAATATTAATAATATATTAATATAATACTAATGCATATTAATATTATATATGTGTTGCCGTCTAGATCGTCGTGGCCTGCAGCTCTCTCGCATGGTATTGGGTGGTGGCTTTCCCGTCGGTAGCTCAGCATGGCCTGCAGCTCCCACGTGGCGTCGGTTCACTTGGCTAGCCTCCTCCGTGGGCACCCAGTCCTGCAAAAGAAGGGAGATCCGAGCCGGGGATCTTGGCGGGGGCACTTGAATGATCAAGTTAGTGGATGACCAAAGAGAACATGTCCTTCTTGGTGGATCCTGGTGTGGTCTCCACTCTCGAAGGGTGTAAGAAATGGTAGAATGAGTATTGGGAGATGGAGAGAGTGTATCATGATGACTGCTGCCGTGGGAGTTCTTCTAGGAACTCTTGGCTATCAGCTTGGCTGGATGTTTGCCTCATGTGGCTTGTCTCTTATCCTCTCCTCCTTACCTTTGCCGAAGGCCCCTTCTCTTTCTTTATAAAATTACTCTGCCTGACCCCCCGTAGAGCACTACTTGGCTTGTGAGGCCCCCATGGACCTGTGAGGTTCTGGTAGACTTGTCTGGCTATGTTAGGCCTTGGAGGTTCTTGCTCCGTTTATGATCGAGAGGTACGCCGTGGGTTCCAGCGCCCTAACAGGGTGTCATGTCTAGGGAAACCTGGCAGGGCCTTGGTCCGAGGGCGGATGCCACAAGGTCAAAATCTTCTTCTTCTGGGTGGTCTAGAGGGTTGGTGAAGGAGCACAGCGCCTTGGATGGAGTACCCTTTCCCGGATGGTGTTAATAATGGCCCGAAGGGGGTCTGTCAATTCAGCAGGACGTTCCCTCGTAGGTCCATGTACCTCTTTTTCATGGGCTTATAGGTGGCGTGCTAGAGCTCGCCAGATGTATCAACTTTTCATGTCACGTCAGGGTCCTGGTGGGAGTGATGGTGACTTTACATATCAGGGTTGCCATCCAGATCCCCATGCATGCGGAGCAAGGTGAGGCGGGCAGAGGCTCCCCATGTGCATGGATCGAGGCATGTGGAGCAAGGCAGGCAGAGGCTCCCATGCACATAGATCGAGGCATATGGAGCGATCGAGGCATATGGAGCGAGGCAGGGAAAGGCTTCCATGCACGCTGACCGAGTGATGGGACTCAAGAGTCTACTAGTGTCCCTTTAGTCCTGTGAGTCTTTTATTTCAAGTTTTGAGTCTTGTAATAAGTTAAGCTGTCTCAACCTCATGAGTCCAGTTGAGTCCTGTAAGTTTGAGTTAGCCCAATTTTGTACAAGAGGAGAGTCCGCATACTAGAAGATTTACTAGGCCCCCCAACCAGAGCTGGCCTTCATATACCTGGGCCCTTTCATGCCGCCAAGCCCACAAGAGAGAGCTCCAGTCTAAGACAAAGGCCCACTGTTGACCAGGTCCACCAGGATTTCTTGGTCCACAAGTCAGAGTTTCTTAGCCCTCAAATAATGTACCATGGGATGAATCTATAAATATCCCACCCCCTCTTGTATTTTTTTAATGTCATGGATTAATGAAATAATATTGAGTTTTCTTCTCTTGCTGTGTGCGTGCTGTGTGCCCAGGATATCTATGTGATCCCTGATTTTTTGTGTGATTGAGGGTATCTGTGTGATCCCTATTTTTTTGTGTGAAGGGTATCTATGTGATCGCTCAGAGTTTCTGTGTGATCCCTGCACCCTGTTCTTTCTTCTTCCAAGCAAGCCCTAATCCCCTGGTGAATTCTATGCTCACCAACAATCCTACCCCCGATCCCTGTCCCCCATCAACTTGGTATCAGAGCCTAGAGGATTAGGATTTCTCCTCCTCCCTTTCTCTCCAATTCACCATGGCCACCACTGCCGTTTCTTTCTCTTCATCCTTCTCTGCATCTCGCCGCCACCACCACCACCCCATCTCTCCTGCTTCCCATCTTATAACACTAAAGGCGCCGCCTCCCAAACATCTCATCCTCCGGAACCCTCATAGCCGCGACCCTGGATCTCATGCTTCGTCACCCTGCCAGACGCGGAGGCCCAACCGTCGAAGAACCGCTGCCCTACGAATGAGAACATCCATGAGGAGGTGGCCCACCGCGAGCTAGCCACCTCTGCCAACGGCTTCTTCACTTAGTATGTCCCTTTCAACGCACCCGTCGATGATGGCCCTCCTCCGCCTCTTTCTCCTCCGCACGGTGGCGCTCCTAGCCTCCTTCTGACCATTGATGGTGGAGGTCCTGGTGACGGAAGTCTGATCCCACGGGCGGACAATCATTCCCTTTGACGAGTTCGGCTTCTCCCACTGCCACGACGACCGACCCTCCCCGCCCAGATCCAAGCCCCCCATCTCCTCCTCTCCCTGCATCTGTGCCACAACACCCGACGCTCCATCCTGAGAGTCGACGGCAAAGGCAGGCTCCCCTCTTCTCCATTGGAAGGCGACTGCCTATGCCCCCATGTCTGCCACTGAATGCCGTCGCCCTTGTGTCATCCACCGGAATCATCTTCCCATGCCACCGTCATTCTTAGTGCCGTTGCCGACGAAGCCCGCTGGCAAAGCCTCCCCGCAAGCTCCTCTATTTCTTGGTTCGTGAAGAAGACGCAGAGAAGCTGCACGAACGTGAATGCATAACCTGCATTCGTTCACCGATTTCAATTGCAGAAGGAAAAGAACAGTGAAAAAAAAAGATGAACCTAGCTTGTTTTGCTTTGATGTGATTGGTTTCTATTCCATCAACCCCCGCTGAGCCTAACTCAACGGAGTCGAGTTCTCCCTATCCCAGGAAAATGATGGGGACCCAAGAGTCTACTAGTATCCCTTTAGTCCTGTGAGTCTTTTATTTCAAGTTTTGAGTCCTGTAATGAGTTGAGCTGTCTCAACCTCATGAGTCCATTTGATTCCTGTAAGTTTGAGTTAGTCCAATTTTGTACAAGAGAAGAGTCCGCAGACCAGGAGATTCACCAGGCCCCCCAACCAGAGCTGGCCTTCATGCACCTGGGCCCTTTCATGCCGTCAAGCCCACAAGAGAGAGCTCCAGTCCAAGACAAAGGCCCACTGTTGATCAGGTCCACCAGGATTTCTTGGTCCACAAGTCAAGGTTTCTTAGCCCTCAAGTCATGTACCCTGGGGTGAATTTATAAATACCCCACCCCTCTTGTATTTTTTAATATCATGGATTAATGAAATAATATTGAGTTTTTCTTCTCTTGCTGTGTGCGTGCTGTTTGCCCAGGGTATCTGTGTGATCCCTGATTTTTTGTGTGATTGAGGGTATTTGTGTGATCCCTATTTTTCTGTGTGAAGGGTATATGTGTGATCCCTCAAGGTTTCTGTGTGATCTCTGCGCCCTCTTCTTTCTTCTTCCAAACAAGTCCTAATTCCCTGGTGACTTCTATACTCGTCAGCGATCCTACCCCCGATCCCTATCCCCCATCACCAAGGCATGCACGAAGTCAGACTCCATGCAGGCAGAGCCAAGACCGCTCCCCAGCATGCCGAACTGGTCCGGCACGGACTGAGGTGAGGCGAGTGTGTCGGGCTGGTGCAGGCCATGGAGTCGTGCTGGCACAGGCATACTGTGGGCGGACGCAGGGCAGAGCCGGACTGGAGTGAGGCCCCATGTCGACGTCCGGGTTGAGGTGCACGGAGGCGCGTTGCTCCTTAGTGACCGGATCTGTTATGGGCGGACTGGGCATGCCGCGGGCAAAGCTGTCTTGGGGCTGGACTCCACGCGCGACGACGTGGGCGGAGCAGGCTCGTGTGCCACTCCCGGCCAGAGTCGGGCTTGCCGAGGTGCCTGACTGAAGCGGGACCGGGCTTGCCGGACTGGGACATGGAGCTTCATCCTGGAGCTGGACTGTAACAGGACCGGGCTTGCCGGACCGAGACATAGAGCTTCATCCTGGAGCTAGACTAGAGCGGGATCCCAGGTCGATGCCGGGTATGACGGTCCGAGGGGGCGGCCGGAGCCGGGTCGACTGGGGTGCGCAGCCCCCAACCACATCGACGTGCGAGCCATGCGGGCGTGCGAAGCCGTGCTGCTTTCAATGCGCCGTCTTGCGAGTCGGCGTGCTCCCAACATGCCAGATTGGGGCGAGCGGAGCCGGAGAGCTTCGTGGGCCGAAGCAAGCGGAGCCAGACGGCCACTTGAGCTATGCAAAATGCACTCAAGGCGGACGAGGCCGAGCTTGACTTGGCACCGAACTACAGCACCGGTATGCATGCGAGCAAGCATAAGGCATCCAGGCCATGCAAGGGGTTTCTCCTCCCGGCGACGTCGTTGTGCGGGCCGAGGCAGCGTGCCGAGGCAGCGTGCCGACAGGACACCATCGTGCTGGACGTGCATTCCACGGGTCGCGCCCGTGGGTTTGAGTGCAATCGGTGCTCATGGATGGTTCGCCCGGTGCAGGCTGGGCAATGTTGCTGTCTGGCTTGGGCAAAGGCCTGGGTCGAGCCTTTCTTAGGGAAATGATGGAGGAGAGAAAAATGGGCCCTCCCAGGATGCATGAAGGGCCTTGTTATTTGATTGGTGGGAGGTTTGGGGATGCCATACAAAGTGCACGGCCATGCCATCCGAACGGGGATGATGCTGTGTCAGGGTCGAACAGATTTTTCTACTGCTATAATAGATACCCCCACTCCCTCAGTCCAAAGCATTACTTCTTGTTTTGGATGAAGGGAGTAGCTTCATTCATTTGGCTCCATGCTGTAGCAGGCCTTGTACTCAATCAAAGGTTGGTTGGCCGAGTGAGAGATGATGTTGCATGGTGATGATGCTAGTACTTCATCCCGACTCCTCGTTAACCGGATAGAAGGTGGTGCCGAGGAGGCAGAGGTTGGTGAGGTGCATAACTTGGGTGTACACATAGATGATCGAGAACATGGTTGACATGGCCGAGCTCATGGCACTCCTCAAGGCTTTTGATGAAGGTGCGTAGAAGTTGCTGTAAGGTTCTAGGAGCGGGACCTTGGTCTCAGCCAAAGGCTCGACCTTGGGGGAGCCATCCTAGCGGAAGGACTCAAGGAGCAAGAGTTTGACTTCGGCCAGAGGCTTGACCTCGGGAGAGCCATCCTAGCGGAGGAACTCAAGAAGCAAGAATTCGACTTCGGCTAGAGGCTCGACCTCGAGGGAGCCATCCTGGTAGAGGAACTTAAGGAACAAAAGTTCGACTTCAGCAAGAAGCTCGACCTCGGGGGAGCCATCCTGGCGGAGAAACTCAAGGAATAGGAGTTTGACTTCGGCTAGAGGCTCAACCTCGGGGGGCCATCCCAGCAGAGCAACTCAAGGAGCAGGGGTTCAACTTCAGCCAGAGGCTCGATCTCGGGAGAGCCATCCTGACGGAGGAACTCACGAAGCAGGAGTTCGACTTCGGCCAGAGGCTCAACCTCGAGAAGCCATCCTGGTGGAGGAACTTAAGGAACAGGAGTTCGACTTCGACCAGAGGCTCGACCTCGGGAAAGCCATCCTGGCAGAGGAATTCAAGGAACAGGAGTTTAAGTGGTATCTTCTGTCAAGTCATGGCCCTCCAAATTGAATTGCTGGGGGGGACCTAACGGTAGAGGTCCTCTTCATGCTCACTGTAGTGTTTCTCCATCGTGAGCTGCTAGCATATGCACGGCCATCACAAACTCCAGTTGATGGAGATGCAGCCATATAAGATTCCATGGTGGTTGGCCCCGTGCATTCCGGTGGCCGAGGATGTTTAATGAAGTTGGTGACGATGGTGTTGCAGAAGTCCTCATGAGGGGAGCAGGACTGTGCATGCATTTATGAGCTTTGTACCATTCAACATCCACGTTGCATGGAAGAACAGGATCCTTTCCACACCACGTTGCATGGAGTGGAGGACGAAGTCCCACTCTATAGTCTTGCATGGTATGCTTGAGGTGACAAGGTCTTCCCTGCTTCCATCTTCTGGGAATCATACCTCGTTCGCTGCCTTCCCTAGCCATGGTGGGGGTTGGTATTATTTATTTCAAATGGAAGTTTGACCTCAGCAAGGTGTGGGTGGGGGTTGGTATTCTTCATTGCAAATGGAAGTTTGACCTCAGCAGGGTGCTTAGTCTTGGATAGGAGCTTGACTTCAATAAGGAGCATGACTCCAGTAAGGAGCTTGACTTCGGCTCTCAGCTTGAATGCAAGACTTCGAAAGCTTCCTAGCTTGAGTGCGGGGCTTTGAAAATTTTCTGACTTTGGTACAGGGCGCTGAGGCTCCTGGCTTGAGTGCGGAGCTTCGAAAGTTTCCCGACTTGAGTGCGGGGCTTCGGAAGTTTCCTTGGCTTTGTTGCGGGGTGCTGATTCTCCTGGCCTGAGTGCAGGGATTCGAAAGTTTCCTAGCTTTAATGCGAGGCGCTAAGGCTCTCGGCTTGAGTGCGGGCTTCAAAAGTTTCCCATCTTTGGTGTGAGGCTTCGGAAGTTTCTCGGCTTTGGCGCTTGTCAAGAAACCTTACGAGCAGTGATAAGCCCTAGCGGGCTATAGTGCTTGCCCTTAATGGTAGTACAAGAGCTTTTCCTGTAGAACTAAAATACAATTTTTCATATTGCAAATATAGTGGGGAAAAGAGTTACCTATTGAGCCCCAATCATATGAAAAAATAAAAAGATATTGCTTCCTTGAGAAGGCTAGAATTAAATTCACCGACCACCATCTTAAAAGAGAGAATAGAACTCCATTGCATGAGAGAATGGGTCCCCGTTGCATGAGAGAATGGGACTCCGTTGCATGTGAGAATAGAACTTGGTTGCACGAGAGAATAGGACTCTGTTGCATGAGAGAATATGACTCTATTGCATAGGAGAGTAGAACTCGGTTGCATGAGAGAATAGGATCTGTTGCATGGGAGAATAGGACTCCATTGCATGAGAGAATAGAACTCGACTACATGGGAGAACAAGACTCTGTTGCATGGGAGGATGGAACTCTATTGCATGGAAGATATGACTCATGGGAAGTGACGGGCATTTGAAGAGACCACGAGCATGAATCTCTTTCTCCACCATGATTAGACCCTTTTTCCTTCTCCTCTTCTTCTTCTTCTCTTTTTTTTCCTTCTCTGCCAACAGAGATGCCATCGACACCCCCTTTTTCGCCGGCTTCTGCATGTTCCCCATCTAATCTTGCCGAAGATCGGGGGTGGCACACTGGAAGGTGGCACCGCCCAGAGGTGGCTCCATCTTTGGCTTGCTACCTGCTGTCCTGTCGAGGACGACGATGTCCCTTCACAGCTCAGAATCTTTTCTCGAGGCCACTCCTTGGAGCCCCGAGAGAGGGGGAGCTCTCGTGCTCCCATCCTTGTGCCCCTAGTCTGCCCCTCGGGGATAAAGGACAAAGGTGGCTACTATTGTCCCATTGGTTGAGGAACTTTGATATGTCCTTTCCTGACGTGCCAATCTGTTGCCGCCTAGATCGTCGTAGCCTGCAGCTCTCTCGCATGGCATCGGGTGGTGGCTTTCCTGCTGGTAGCTCGCCATGGCATGCCGCTCCCACGTGGCATCAGCTGGCGGTTCACTCGACTGGCCTCCTCCATACGCCCGATCCTGCAAAAGAAGGGAGACTTGGGCTGGGGATCCCGGCAAAGGCACTCCGACGATCAAGTCAGTGGATGACCAAGGGGAACAGGTCCTCCTTGGTTGATCCTGGTATGGTCTACACTCTCGAAGGGTGTAAGAAATGGTAGAATGAGTATTAGGAGAGGGAGAGAGTGTATCATGATGACTGCAATCATGGGAGTTCTTTTGGGAACTCTAGGCTATCAGCTTGGCTGGATGTTTGCCTCATGTGGCTTTTCCCTTACCCTCTCTTCCTTACCTTTGTCAAGGCCCCTTCTCTTTCTTTATGAAGTTACTCTGCCTGACCCCCCACAGAGCATTGCTTGGCTTGTGAGGCCCCCATGGACTTGTGAGGCTCCGGTAGACTTGTCTGGTTGTGATAGGCCTTGGAGGTTCTTGGTCCGTTTGTGATCAAGAGGTACGCTGTGGGTTCCAATGCCTTGATAGGGTGTCATGTCTAGGAAAACCTGGCAGGGCTTTGGTTCGAGGGCGGATGCCACAAGGTCAAAGTCTTCTTCTTCTGGGTGGTCCAGAGGGTTGGTGAAGGAGCACAGTGCCTTGGGTGGAGTACCCTTTCCCAGATGGTGTTAATAATGGTCCGAAAGGGGTCTGTCAATTCGGTGGGACGTTCACCCATAAGTCCACGTACCTCTTTTCCATGGGCTTCTAAGCGACGTGCTAGAGCTCGCCAGGTGTATCAACTTTTCATGCCGCGTCAGGGTCCTAGTGGGAGTGATGGTGACTTTATGTATCGAGGTTGCCATCCAAGTCCCCATGCACGCGGAGTGAGGTGAGGCGGACATAGGCTCCCCATGCACGTGGATCGAGGCATGCGGATCAGGACCCCAGGTTGATGCCGGGCGTGACGGTCCGAGGGGTCGGCCGGAGCCGGGCCGGTTGGGGTGCGCTGCCCCCAGCCACATCGATGCGCAGGCCATGCGGGCATGCAGAGCCGTGCTGCTCCCAACGTGCCATCTTGCAAGCCGACATGCTCCCGACATGCCAGGATTAGGGCAAGTGGAGCCAGAGAGCTTCGTGGGCCGAAGCGGGCGGAGCCGGACGGTCGCATGAGCTACGCAGAACGTGCTCAAGTCAGATGGGGATGAGCTGGACCTGGCACCGAACTACAGTGCCGGCGTGCATGCGAGCGGGCGGAAGGCGTCCAGGCCATGCGAGGGGCTTCTCCTCCCCGGCAACGCCATTGTGTGGGCCAAGGCAGCATGCCATGCTGGACAGGACCCTACGCTGGACGTGCATTCCACGGGTCATGCCCGTGGGTCTGGGTGCAAGCGGTGCTCACGGATGGTTCGCCCGATGCAGGTTAGGCAATGTTACCGTCTGGCTTGGGCGAAGGCCTGGGTCGAGCCTTTCTTAGGGAAAATATGGAGGAGAGAAAAATGTGCCCTCCCAGGTTGGCATGAAGGGCCCTATTATTTGATGGGTGGGAGGTTTGGGGATGCCATACGAAGCGTGCGACCATGCCATCCGAACGAGGAAGATGCTGTGTCAGGACTGAATGGATTTTTTACTGCTATAACAATATGCATTAGTGTTATATTAATCTGATAAAATATTATAATCTAATATTATATTAAAATATTAAAATATAATATTATTATTTATATAAAATTTGGAAAAAAGTATGATCTTATATCTATTGAGGATATAATAGATATTTTATAGTTTTTTTCCAGGAAAGTACATGCTTAATCAAATATACGTAACTTTGAAATAAATCACTTTTTTATGATGAACCAAATATGCCAAAATCTTATTCTTCTTCCCGCAAACCAAACAAGTCCTTAATATAAATCAAAGATGCCAATAGCAAAGTTAGTGCAATCATTAGAAACGAAGGTTTTAGTGTAGCTTTCATTTAAATGAAAGTAAATAAAGTTTTTATTTATAACCCTTCTCATTATAAGCATCCAAATAATAAAAAATATAAATAAAATATTATATATTATATTTATATATTATATGTATGAATATTCGATATATGTTAATATTTTTTTGATAAAATGGAACACTTTTGCAATTCTAACATGAATGCAACCAAATAAACTAGAAAGAAGAATATCATAGAAAGCTAAAGGTAAATCCACTATATCAGTCCAAACAATCTCTTGGTGTACTCTGCCATATAAGAGGCCATTCAATCAATGGTACTATTAATCTTACAATAAACATATATGATATTAATCAAAGTACAGCTTCTAATCAATCATCAAATATCATGAATAAGTGGATACACCACCATCTTCTTTGGCTACCCTAGAAGCCAGCCAATCACCATGGTTGAATTTCCCTCAATCACAAGTCTCTCTATCCCCAATCTCAACCTAGCATATATTTTGCCTAGGCCACCTGTAACTCCATCGCAGGAAGAGTACTGTTGAGGAGGTGGCTCCCATATGCCATCATAAATCTAGAATTGTGATCTCGTATCAAGAACCTCGTGCCTGCCCCTGCTATCTTGCGTATCAATGGCAAACCACCAAGCGGTAGGATCCTGGGCCCCCCTTAATTTTTTGAAAATTTTTATTCATAAATTATTTTTTTAGTTAAAATTTCAATATATATAGATATTTGTCTATTTGATCTCCTAAAATTGATTGGTATTAAATACATCTCGAAAAATCTTAGAAAATGAAGTTTTAAAAGAAAATAAATACCGTAAATTAACTTTCTCTACTTGAAAGTTGGATCACTTCCAACTTTCTCTTTCCTTTACATTAATTTGTTTTCATAATTATTTAGGAGAAGACAAAGAATTTCCTTCTTGTCACTCGACTAGCACCTATTTTTGGAACTCGCCTTGACCGAAGCCTTCATGCACGGCAAGTGTTATCCCATTTGCTGCATCGATGGATGCCATGATGGTTGGACCTGTCACATGGCATGACCAACAGGAATGCCTCCATGTCACAACGGGCAACTGCACGTGAATGCCTCCATGTCACAACCGGGCAACTGCACGTGTGCAAGGCCGAATACCATCGATGTGCTAAATGGTGACTGCCATTCTGGTGGCCTCCATTAGCCTCGCTGCACCAACGAACGCCATGTACAGTGGAGCCGCGCACCTCCTAGATCGAACTAGTCATGCAGCATGATCGAGTCTCAGGGGGCATGGAGGGGCGAGTGCCTGTCGTGCCTAGGGCTTGCACCGATGCCACCACACTCGCACCCAGTCACCTCTAACACGGTCACTCAATGGATATCCCATTCTGTCGTGCAGCATCAATGGCACAATACAATGCTGCCACAGCCATAGCCGGTGCGCGTGCATCCTCCACATGTTCCGAATACTTATGACTCTTTTCGTTTCAACTATTATTACGGAGAGAGCATTTTCAGCAATAAAAATTATCAAGATTAGATTGCGTAAAAAGATGGAAGATGACTTTCTTGCCAATTATTTAGTCATTTACATCAAAAAGTGGATAGCTAAAAATTTTACAGTAAATTTCGTTACTGATGAATTTAGTTCTATAAAATAATATCGAGTATAAATATTTATATAAAAAATATTTAAATTAATTTTAATTATTTATTAATATTTTATATTTTATATTTTCTTGGCCCCTTTTGAAAAAATTGGCGTGGTCTGCCCTTGCTCATTGTCATCAAAAAAATCTTAAGATAACTTGAGGGTGAAGACTCCTAGGTGATGAGCACCAAATAAGGCATTACATGAGTAGCTGGGTGTCCTAAGCGACCAAGGTTGGGTTCAGCGATGATAGGGCAAAACCTCCATGGCTCGTGCCATCGCTCTTTCTAGGATAAACCTCACCGGTTACCAAGTCACCTCAAAGATATTCTTGTTCTTGGCCAGCTAGATATGCTAAGTAACATGAGCAAATCTAATACTAAGAACTCTGGATAACTTTAACTCCATACTCCTCCAAAATGTCTCCAAGAAGATTTGAGCCGGCTCCATGGGGTTGGTGGCTATCGGAAGGAAGCTCGTTATTCTCCAAACCCGTCAAGCTTTAGGATAAATAGATGAAGAGGACATGATCCAAAGTTTCTTCATTCGTACCACAACTTAGGCATGTCAACAAAAAATTCATACCTCTGACACACATAACTGCTCTAATTAGAAGATGGCATCATGTCACTTTCTAGAGGAACAAGCTGATCCACGGTTAGATGGGAAGTCGCTAGATCAAAGCCCCATCTAGCCTCATACCCAACTTCTATTAGTATATCTTAGAAAGGTCTCTAGTCACCACCCTTGGCGTATAGACTGACCCCCAAACCCTTATATCTTGGCTACCAAACATGGGAGCTCCTATGAATAGGGCCATCTCTGACATAGCTACTCCAAAGAGGTCAGAGACAGGATCAATATTCTATCCTCCTCCCCTAGGATGGAGCAGGTCAGAATGTGTATCGAGTCCACAGTTTCCATACTGATAAAGGTTGGCTATCTACTCAATGGTAGCTCAGAGATTCACGAGTTTAGAGTGAGGTCAACCGTATATCGATCTCCTACAAATCATCTAACCGAAGCCAAAACTACATGGATTTAGGAACAAATCTCCTTCCACATGAAGGAGATTTTTTGGCAAGATTGAATTTTGGTACTAATAGTCCACATGTCATGCCTTTGTCATCGCACTCCAAATATAGTCTGAATGAAACATGTGCGCTCTTTATGAAAAAATAGATTTTAAATAAGCAAAAGTCATAAAAAACTCCGAAATCCAAAGCTGCAGGATAGATATTTGCCCTTATTGACTTATTTGGCATTTAAGATTCATACATTATATTATACACATGGTAAGGTTATGTGCAAAAATCTTAGGCAATTAATCCATAGATGCCATTTTTTTTTTTTTTTTAAAAAAAAGCATTCCAATAGTATATAAAATAGTTAAAATATATTGATATAACATTTCTTTTTTCTTTTCACCGATGATATAACCTTTCATCATTCTCATCTAATCCTTACGCATTAATTTATCAATAGTTTTTACCCATAAAATTTTCAATGTCACAAAAATATAAGATTGCAAGAAAACTAAAATTTCTACTACATCTCAGTAACTTATCCCAAAAATAATTTGATTGACCTGGAAATATTTAAATTTAAGTGATAAAATTTATATTTTTTAAAAATATGATATTTATTTATACATGGGAAATAATAGAGAGAAATAAAGAGACGATGATACTATCATTAATTTAAACAATGGTTTATTGAACTTAAAAGAATCATCAATTCTATGGAGGTTAATTGTGAACAACACCGTTCTTATTATGCGAATGGTGAAATTATTAAATAACAATCAGTATTTGTATTTTAATAGAGTTTCTCTACTAAAATGAAATAGCCGACTAGCAGCTAAAATTAATGTTCGTGCATATAATGGAACGGGAAGCCTCGAGAACCGTTATAACAGCCGTTACTTGACGCCTTGCTGTCAACCCTGTTGAATCGCAACCAAGCGAAAGGGACAAAGTATCCAATTTAAAGTAGAACAAAAAGGGCCCCGGAAGTGATCGGCTGGCTCCTGCCATGCGTGCTGTATTTATTGCACCCTGCCCCTGAGCCTGAGCCTGAGCCTGAGCCTGAGCCTGAGGCCGAGGCTCGGACAAGGGAGCGCGGGAATCGAGAAGACCAGCAGTGGGCAGAAGGGTCAAAGAATTTTTAATGGATTTGGGCTAATGCCTGATGGGACATGTCCGAAGCATTTTGGGGAAAAACGACGGCACCCGCACCAAATGCATTCATCACGGCTCGATTCATTTCATCGCCTGCCCCAAATTCACTCGGTTCGATCTGATCTCCGGTTCATTCCATCCCTGTTATCTGATAACTAAATAACGATATCATATGGCCTTCATCGGTGCCGTGCCGGTGTGTGTTTAGATTAATAGCTACCACGTACGATTCGATCGTGTTAAAGATAAGTTGACTCGGGGTCTAGCTTAACCCGTTTTTAAACCCACAAATATGTGATGGTTACGGGTTACCAAATGCTATGCGCATAGCAGAGCTTTTTCTGATCGAGGACCAACAAATGCAAGTTTGGGTGGCAACCAGGATTAGTCTTGTGCGAATAATCTCACTTCCTCGTATCTATTATCTTCCCGCAAGATGCTTGCTACTTTTATTTGCTTTTTTTTTTTTTTTTTTAACAAAAAAAAAAAAAATTCCATTCCATCACACACGAATCCAAAATATATATATATATATATATAAAACTTCCATTCCATCACACGAATCCAAAATGATAATCGCTGTCTGTTTCCCGTGAAAAGAGTTGCAATCTTTCATGCCACCAAGCTTTCTTCCCTTTATCGATTGCTTGCATCTTCTAAAATAAAATTCCATATATACTTGGATGATCCCTTCATCGCACTATTCTATTGCGGTAACGTTGGATGGTGGCCCGGACTTCAAAACGGGAGACGGCCACGAGGAATTTTCGACGACGGGCGAAAGAACGAAGCTCCTTTCTTTATCCCTCATTTCATGTATAATCACCAAAATGTTAGAATTTTGTATTTATGATCATTAAATATGATTCGATGTGTATTCACATGTATTTATAATTTATCTTCATACATAATTGTACATATTTTGTACTTGTACACAAACATACACATGGGCTAGCTACTTATTCAGCACAAAACAGCTAGCATTTGAACAGCAACATAACGGGACAAAATGATAATTTAGGGCACAAATTCCTTTTTAAGCAACAAGTTTAACGGATATACTGAAAATGCGATCCAATCCAATATTGAAAATTATGTATCATATGTAGCTAATTATGCTGTGAATATATAGCTGCAACAGATATTTCTACTGAATTATCCATTATTTTTTTATTTTTTTATTTTTTATTGATGTATTTATTCTAGACTAATTTAATATATCTAATTTACTAGGGGAAAAAAAAAAAAAAGCAACGAGGCTTAGCCAACATACAATAAATAATGAGAAATAGATAGGTTAATACAAATGATTGGATCTAAAATCTAACGGCTTAAGCTTTTTGATTAAACCGGGCTCTGACTTCTATATCAAGCCATCTTTCTTATCTTCTTAATAAGTAGCTATAATAATATCATGCTAGTCGGTACGACATGGTTTATTAATTTATATACTAGGTTTGAGCGCAAGTTTCAACATGTTCCTTAAGATAGTGTTTGGTTGGTGAATAGGTATTCTGAGAATAGGAATAGGTATTCTCCAAGAATAGCTTATTCTTATTGTTATTCTCGATTTGTGTTTGGATGAAAATCTGATATTCCACCTTATTCCAGTGCAATTAATACGGTGTTATTCTAAATAGTATTTGGATGAGATGGGAATAAACTTGTATTCCATCAAGAATAGGGAAAGAATTTTCTTAAATTCCAAAAATACCGCTACTCAAATATATTAATAAAATGAATTATAAAATTCTTTTTTAATTTTATATTGCAGTAAATATATTATTATATTAATAATAATTTATTATATGATGTATTAAAAGCATGTTATACCAAATAATTTATTAATTTGGTGTATGCAAATAAAATTAAAAATAATTTTATTAATATTAAATTAAAATTATGATGTATTAAAATGATATTATACAAATTAATTAATTATTATGATATATTAAATTAATATCGCTACAACAACAAATATTATTTAATTTATTATTATGATCCAGTAACCATTCATTATCCTATTTCAATTATTTTTTATATCTATGAAAAGCACTAATAAATCTATTTAAATTAGATTAATTAGATAATTTTGCAGTGGACATTGTTAAAAAATAGGTTTATCAGTTAATGCACAAATAAATGACCTACATGAATCCCTGCCAAAATAAATATATTTTACAACACAAGCAGCAATTATTCAACACTATGTGCAATACAAGCCGCAATTATTTGACTTCTGAATTTTTAAATTAAATTACGTATGCAAAGGCAGATATACAATTTAGATATCTTATAATACAAGTAAAAAATATCTTGTAACACGAGCAAACTATATAATATCCACATCAAAAGTACATGTTTTATTATTAATATGAATTATCATAATAAATGTATAAAAGGTGAGTACTTTTTACAAGAACACGAATTTAATATACATACCCAGACAATACACAAATGAACATGAGTTTCCACAAGTCTAAAAAAAATAATACAATTAACTAGCAAAACAGTCACGCGCTGCACTTCAATCCTTAATCATCAGCACCAACCAATAATAAACTGTTGTTATGCAAACTGCTCTACGCGCCCACAAGATCGACCAGCTGGTTGACACCACCTCGGGGCATCGCCTCCTGTCATTCATGGACGCCTTCTCCGGATATAACCAGATCCGGATGAACCCGGAGGACGAAGAGCGCACTGCCTTCATAACTGACCGCGGGACTTTCTGCTACAGGATGATGCCCTTCGGTCTCAAGAACGCGGGGGCGACGTACCAACGTCTGGTCAATAAAGTCTTCAGAGACCAGATAGGCCGCAACATGCAGGTGTACGTGGACGACATGCTGGTAATGAGCAAACTCGATTCGGACCACGTGGCCGACCTGACGGAAACATTCGGCAACCTCCGGCGCCATCAGATGAAACTCAACCCGGCGAAGTGCGCCTTCGGCGTCTCCGCCGGGAAGTTCCTGGGGTTTATGGTGACCCAAAGAGGAATCGAGGCCAACCCGGAGAAGGTCCGGGCCATCCTGGACATGGAGCAGCCCGCCTCCAAGAAGCAGGTGCAACAACTAACCGGCCGAGTTGCGGCCCTTAGCCGTTTTATTTCCAGGTCGGCGGACCGCTGCCGTCCCTTCTTCAAGGTGCTGAGGAAGATGAATGGCTTTGCTTGGACCGAGGAGTGCCAGCAAGCCTTCGAGGAGCTGAAGAAGACGCTCGCGTCCCCACCTTTGCTGTCCAGGCCCGAGGAGGGAGAGGAGCTAACCCTCTACTTGGCGGTTACCCCGGAGGCCGTCAGCTCTGTCTTGGTCCGAACCGACGACCACGGGCTCCAGCGGCCGGTGTACTATACCAGTAAACTCCTCCGAGACTCGGAGCTCAGGTATTCCCGGCCCGAGAAACTTGTTTTTTGCGCTAATAGTGTCTGCCCAGCGTCTCAGGCCCTATTTCCAAGCGCACCCATCGCCGTCTTGACGGACCAACCGCTGAAAGCGGTGCTCAGCCGACCCGATACCTCGGGACGATTGGCCAAGTGGGCACTGAAACTTAGCGAGTTCGACATTACATACCGACCGAGGTCGGCCATGAAGGCGCAGGTGCTGGCCGATTTCTTGGTCGAGTGTGCAGGCTTGGGCAAGGAGCCCGAGGAGGGCCCCCGGCCCGGCCGATGGACGTTGGCACCGACGAGCCCGGAGAGGACGCCTGGATCCTCCATGTGGACGGGGCCTCAAACTCCGGCGGAAGCGGAGCTGGGCTCATCCTTGCCAACGGCGAAGGGGTCGTCGCCGAGTGCGCAGCACTCCGCTTCCAGTTCCCCGCAACAAACAACCAGGCGGAGTACGAGGCACTTCTTGCCGGACTGAGAGTCTCCCGCGAGCTGGGCGTGACCAACCTCAGAGCTTTCACTGACTCCCAGCTCGTGGCGGGGCAGGTGTCCGGGGAATACGTCGCGCACGACCCCCAGATGGCGAAGTACTTGGAGCTCGTCAAAGCGGGCGCGTCCAAGTTCCGGCGCTTCAACATCTTCCATATCCCCCGTGGGGAGAACGCCCGCGCGGATGCCCTCTCTCGGCTGGCAACCCTGCCGGACACGATGCTGGAACGCGCTCATGTGGAGCGACTTGAGGTCCCAAGCCTCGAAGCACCGGTGGAGGTCCATCAGGTCGGCCAGGAGCCCGGCTGGATGGACAAGTACGCTGCGTATATCACCAGCGGCACCCTGCCGGAGGACCGAGAGGCGGCTCGCCTCATCAGAAAGAAGGCCGTGCGGTTCGTCCTGATGGACGGACAGCTGTATCGAAGATCCTACTCTTATCCCCTCCTCAAGTGCATCGGACCCACAGAAGCCAAGCTTGTGCTCCAGGAGATTCACGAAGGCATCTGCGGGAACCACGTGGGGGGCAGGGCATTGGCATACAAGGCCCTCCGTCAAGGCTACTTCTGGGAGACGATGAAGGAAGACGCCGCCGACTTCGTGAAGAAGTGCGACCGGTGCCAGCGCCACGCCACGGTGCAGCGGCAGCCCTCCAACCCAATCTCTCAGCTCTCAGCCCCCTGGCCGTTCGCCCAGTGGGGGATGGACCTCCTGGGCCCATTCCCGCCGGCATCCGGTCAGCGGAAGTTCTTGATAGTGGCTATCGACTACTTCACGAAGTGGGTCGAGGCCGAGCCCTTGGCGAGAATCACCGAAGCAAACGTCGCCAAGTTCTTCTGGAAGTCCATCGTCTGTCGCTTCGGCCTCCCCCACACCGTGGTCACCGACAACGGATGCCAGTTCGACTGTCGGAGTTCGAAGACTTCTGCAGCGACCTCGGCATCAAGCATCGCTTCACCTCGGTGGCGCACCCTCAGACCAACGGGGAAGCCGAAGTCACGAACAGGACCATTCTCCAGGGCCTCCGCACGCGGCTGGACCAGGCCAAGGCAGGTGGGCTGATGAACTTCCCAGCGTCCTTTGGGCATATCACACCACCCCGAGGACGGCTACCGACGAGACTCCATTCAACCTCGTCTTCGAGCCGAGGCAGTCATCCCGATCGAGCTCAGCCTACCCACGCTGCGCGTGGAGCAATACGACGAGACAGAAAACCCGGCCAGGATGATGCTCAACCTAGACCTACTCGAGGAAACGAGGGACAAGGCCCGAATCCGAATGGCGGCATACCGGCAACGAGTAGCCAGATATTACAACTCCCGAGTGTGGCTGAAGGTTTTTCGTCCCGGGGACCTGGTCCTCCGACGCGCAGAAGCCTCCCAGCCACGGGAATGCGGCAAGCTTTCACCCACTGGGAAGGCCCATATCGGGTGGCGGAAGCTCTCCCTCACGGAGCATATTACTTGGAAGAATTGGGAGGTGCCAGGTTCTTCCGGACTTGGAACTCCTCGAACCTGAGAATGTACTACCAGTGATGTAAGGCTCCCAGTTTCTATAACAAAGCTTCCCCAGTTCGCACACTCCCTCCAAAACTTCGACAAGAAGGCCTGAGGCATCGAGCTCAGTCCGGAAGATCCTGGGCTTCGGCCTGGAAGGTGGCGCCGAACCCAGTTCGCCCACGCAAGCCCGGAGCACAGCTCAGCAAGCCGCGCAAGGTTTGAGAAAGCCTGCGGCATGGAGCTCAGTCCGGAAGATCCTGGGCTTCGGCCTGGAAGGTGGCGCCGAACCCAGTTCGCCCATGCAAGCTCGGAGCACAGCTCAGCAAGCCGCGCAAGGTTTGAGAAAGCCTGCGGCATGGAGCTCAGTCCGGAAGATCCTGGGCTTCAGCCTGGAAGGTGGCGCCGAACCCAGTTCGCCCATGCAAGCCCGGAGCACAGCTCAGCAAGCCGCGCAAGGTTTGAGAAAGCCTGCGGCATGGAGCTCAGTCCGGAAGATCCTGGGCTTCGGCCTGGAAGGTGGCGCCGAACCCAGTTCACCCACGCAAGCCCGGAGCACAGCTCAGCAAGCCGCGCAAGGTTTGAGAAAGCCTGCGGCATTGAGCTCAGTCCGGAAGATCCTGGGCTTCGGCCTGGAAGGTGGCGCCAAACCCAGTTCGCCCACGCGAGCCCGGAACACAGCTCAGTGAGCCGCACAAGGCTTGAGAAAGCCTGCGGCACCAAGCTTAGTCCGGAAATCCTGAGTTTCGGTCTGGAAGACGGTGCAGAAACCGTGTTGTTCGCCCAAGCATGAAGGCAACCCAAAATCGGACCTGCTCAAGGTTTGCCTCGCTGCGACGTGGCTCAGCGGGCCCCATCCTTCGATTTGAGCAATGGAGGGACCAGGCCTGCAGTTACTTCAGGTGTTCCGGACCGACATCTCAGAAAGAAAGAAGAGAAAAGGATAGCGAAACGACGAACGATAAAGCTGGATCTTCATTAATATAAGTGGTCATTACAAGCTGGGAGCCCCGACAGGCCGGGACTCCCCAGAGAACAAAAATACAAAGATAAAACAAAAAGATGGTGCCGGGTCACTGGGCGCGGGTTCGGAGCCATCTGCCGGAGGCGCGGGCGCTGCTTTCCTCACTTCTGCAGTTGCCGGCTCCTGGGGCTGCTCCGGGGCCGCGGCGTCGCTGGTCGACGGCGCCGCAGGTATCGCTCTGGCCGCGCCGGGAACCCTGCTCTCGCCCCCTGGCTTTCGGCCGCCGACGACGACCCCGCTCAGGTCCAGGTGGGGGAAGAAGGCCCCCATCTTCTCCCGGCACATCCGGAACCCCTTCAGGAAGGAGTCCACGGCGGCCTCCCGGACCTCCGTCGTGAACTCGTCGGAGGCTCGGAACTTGGGGACGGCTTCTTGCGCTTCCCGCTTGGCCGCCTCCAGGAGCCCGTTGACGTAGGCGCTCCGCTCCTTCGCCGCGGCCACCTCTCGTCGGGCCTCCTCCAGCTGGTGCTCCACCCAGTTGGAGTGGGCCTGCAGGCGGGCCTTCTCTGCCGCCTCCTCCTCGGTTCGGCGCTGGTTGGAGTCCCGCTCCTCCGACAATGAGGCCTCCAACCCCTTGTTCCGCTCCTCGGAACGCGTCAGGTCGGACTGGAGGGCTTGCTTCTCAGCTCGCAGCTCGGCCCCTTCTCCATCAGGTCCTTCACGTCGGCCGCGAGCTTGCCGAGCTTCAGCTCCCGATCGGAGTCCCTCTTGGCGTTCCCTACGAGGTAATTCCTCAGTAAGAGGACGTCGTTCCCGATCTGCAATACAAAGGCAACACCTGTCAGAGCAGAGGCAGAAAAGCCTCGAAAAAAAAAAAAAAAAGGGGAAAAGAAGAAGAAGAAAGAGGAAGCTCGCACTTACCGTGAAAAGCTGAGGAAGGATGCCGAGCAGAGCGTCCGCATAGTCTCGGCCGCCCCGAGCTCGGCGGTCCCGGCGGTGGAGGCGTACTCCATCATCTTTTCCGCCAGTCCCCTGTCGAGGATGACCGAGTCCCGGTGGGAGATCACCGATGCCGGACCCTTCGGGCCGGCCCCTGCGGCAGCCGCCCCCTCAGACGGAGCCGCAACCGACGGGCTGGCGGTCGCCACAGACGGCGCTGTCGGGATGGCGGCGATGACAGGCCCGGAGACAGGCGGAGCAGCGGGCGCTGGAGCTCTCTCTGCGGCGCCGCTTGGCCGCGTGGCCGAAGTACCAGGAACCCCACCCTGAGGTGGCCTGGGCGGGGAAGTGGCAGCAGCTGGGTCGGGCACGGTCGTCGCCACGACCTCCCGGCTCGTTTCTCTTCGCTGCGGGCTCATCCACCTCCACGCGTCCCGCTGGGCCGCCCCCTCCAGGAGGTTCTCCAAGAAAACTTCATCCCTGCAAATGAAAAAGACAGAAGGTCAGACAGCTCGATCTTAAAGAAAGAGGGGAGGCAGAAATCAATGCGGGGCCAAATCTCACCGGTCTCGCGGATGGGACTGATGCCGGCCTCATAAAGGTTCTGCTCAGAGAGCAGAACCTCGAGCGCCGGGACCACGTCACTCAGGAGTAGGGCGTAGGACTCCTGGTCCGCAGACTCCACTCGGGAATTCCGGTTTGGCGACCGGTCCGGTTCGCTCCAAGCCCAATCGACGTCGTCGACCGAGACGAAGAAAAACCGGCTCTTCCACCCCTTGACCGAGGAAGGGAGGTCGAACCGGAGACACCTAGGCTGGGGCGAGATGTACCACCAGCCGTCATCGGTGGAGCACTTCTTCAGGGTGAACAGGGCCCTGAAGAGAGAAAAACGGGCAACAAACCCGTGAAAGTGGCAGAAGACAATAAAGGAGAAAATGACCCGGATGGCATTAGGAGCCAGCTGGGCCGGGACGAGCCGGAAGTGGCTGAGGAAGGAAAGAAAGAAAGGATGCAGGGAAAACGAAGACCCCCGAGGAGGAAGTCTTCGTAGAAAGCAATGCGGCCGGGGCCACTCATGGTGACGCGCTCCCCGGACCGCGGAGCAAAGAGACGGATAGACCCCGGGATGCCATAGGCATCCCGGAGCAGAGAAAGGTCGCCTTCGGTCATGGTAGAAGCATGACCGGAGGACCCGCGGGAAGAGATGGCGGAGCAGGAAGAGAAGGCAAGGCAGGAAGGGAGCGGAGGGGCACGGCAGGCGCAACCGGAGGGGACCGGATTCCCCTGGGGATGCCATAGTGACACCCCCGGGTTGCAAACGCTGGCGGACCTCCTCTGGGATTACCTCCTCATCCGAGGAGGAAGAAGATGGAGTCCTCGGCCGGGATGGACCGGCCTCGTCCGGATTGGAAGAGACATGGCGACGGCGCGCCATGGAAAAGGAAAGGACAAGGAAATCGGACAGAGAATGCGAAAGAAGAGGGGGCCGAAGAAGGAGAAGAGGCACTCACCGAAAATGCACAGACGAGCGCGAGCAGCAGAAGTTGTTAGCCTGCAGCAAACCGCCCACGAAGCAAGGGAAAGGCCTCGTTCTGGAAAGTCCCCTCCCTTTCAAACTCAGCCGACAGCAGCCATACCCATCATTCCGCCTCCGACCACTGGATGGTCGCCACGTGGGCGCACGCCGACATCGATGCCTCGTTAGCAGAGTAACGGCCTCTGCCCCGAAGCGACGCATTGATTACGGGCAAGTGGGCGACGCGTGGCGGTTCCCATAGGTCTTCAGCCGCATCGAGCCACGACGAGCAAGGATCGTGGCAATTATGATGCAAGATCTTCGCCTCCCCACGTCATGTCCGCAATTAATCCCGACGTTCCGTTCTACGATGTCCCGACGGAACGGCGGGCTGGGGGCAACTGTTACAGCCGTGACAGTGACGTGGATAGGCTCGGGTATCGCCGAATGAGAGCAAGCCACGTGTAAGTTTCCCCGCCGAATTTTGCGCCACGTCCACAAAGCTAGGAGCGGCAAAGACCGCACCACCTTACGACTGTCTGAAGCAAACCGCCCTCGCCGAGGTCAAGCTCGCCCGGAGTTCCTCTACCACCTCATTGGCGCCCGGCCCGGAGGGTTTCCGCCCAGTGAGGTCGGCCGAAGTCGGGCACCCCCTGCCGCCTCGCCAGGTGTCCGCCCAGGAGGGGTCCACCTGAGCCGAGGTCGGCCGATCCTTCGCCTTTCGCCAGGTGGCCACCCGGAGACGGGCCCACCTCGGCCGAAGCAGGCGAACCCCTGCCGCCTCGCCAGGTGTCCGCCCAGGAGGGTCCACCTGAGCCGAGGTCGGCCGATCCTTCGCCTTTCGCCAGGTGGCCACCCGAGACGGGCCCACCCGGCCGAAGCCAGGCGACCCTCTGCCCCTCGCCAGGTGTCCGCCCAGGTCCACCTGAGCCGAGGTCGGCCGATCCTTCGCCTCTCGCCACCACCCGGAGACGGGCCCACCTCGCCGAAGCCAGGCGACCTCCTCCTCGTACTTCGGCCGTACAGACCCCAGACGGCGTCCCGTACGGAGGGCGGTGGCACGCGGAACGTCACTTGCATCGGCCCGGCAGGTCCCGCAGCCGAGAGACCCGATCCTGACAGAACAGGCCCCATAAACGGATGGCGCCCACGCTCGGGGAAGTGAGCGCTCTCACGGAGCCCGAGGCCTGACGACCGGCGCGCTCTGCCAGCGCCGCCCTCCCCCTTTTTCTCTCCTGTCTTTGCCTTTTCCCTGCTGGGCCCGGCGGACGAGGTCGGAAAGCCGCCTGGCCTCCTTCACCAGAAGGGAAAAGGAAGGAAAACAGGGGAGGGGAGTCTCCGAGGAGAAAAGGACAAGCGCACGATGGAGGGAGATAAAGAGGGAAGAATCTGGGGACTGCAAGGTAAGCCAAACTAGCCTGGGGACAAGGGAGGAGCACCGGCACAAGGCCTTGCGTCGAAAGAGAAACCAGGGATCCCGAGAGGGGAACACTGGGCGTGAGTTCGGCAAGCAAGCCCAGCCGAAATTCCAGTCCCCAGAGCGCTTCCTTCACCAATTAACTCTCTAAATCTGGGACCCTTTCGAGGGCCCGGAGGGGAGAGTCTGTTCCTTCTCGTCGTCTACTGACTTGACCGTCGGAGCCCCCTCGCCAGGATCCCCGGCCAGGGACCTCTAACTCCTTTGTTGCAGGTTCTCCGCAGGAAGGGAGGCTCCCACGCCAGGCGGTCAGGAAGGATCGGCTGATCCGAGGCACGGGCGCGGCGACGAGAGCGGCAACACATACCCAGACAATACACAAATGAACATGAGTTTCCACAAGTCTAAAAAAAATAATACAATTAACTAGCAAAACAGTCACGCGCTGCACTTCAATCCTTAATCATCAGCACCAACCAATAATAAACTGTTGTTATGCAAACTGCTCTACGGACCATTTTGAAGAATTATATCCCCTGTAACAAAAATAAACAGTTACCTTTAATAATAAATATTTGTCAATAGTGCAAAATATCCAATTCACATAAACTACCTGAATTCAGATATATGAAATACCAAACCTGTGCAATAAAATTTCATTATGACAATCGAGTAAAGTAACCTGAAATTTGACATGGCAACATAACAATCTTGGTGAAGGGCCATTAAGGTCCGCCAAGAATATAAGCATAGCACACAACATCTGCCAAAATGTAAAATAGTACAAACATGTATTTTAGAAAAATAGCTCAGGACAGCGAATGTAATCTCACTTGAGCACTACGGCAACAAGAGGAGAACAACAAATGTCGCATTTACACTCCTGCTTCCAAGCAATGCTCAATCAATATGCTGCTTATCATCATTGCCACACAAATAATATAGACCTTATGGAAACAAAGAACTTGAATGACATGTAGTCACTTAAACATTATAGAAGCACACCTGCCTATCATCATAAACCATAACACCAACAAGCGATACATATAACTTAACAACTGAAACATCCTAGAACATCAAGAACATTATCATAAACTGTAATAACAGGATGACATAAAATGCACTAATAATTGAAACATCCTGCAACATGAAGAACATCATCGTAAACCATAATACGAACAAGCGATACAATGCACTAACAACTGAAACATCTTGGAACATCAAGAACATCATCATAAACCATAATAAAAAGAAGCCATACAATGCACTAACAATTGAAACATCCTGCAACATGATGAACATCATCATAAATCATAATACCAATAAGCGATACAATGTACTAACAATTGAAACATCCTGGAACATCAAGAACATCATCATAAACCATAATAACAAGAAGCCATACAATGCACTAACAATTGAAACATCCTGCAACATGACGAACATCATCATAAACCATAATACCAACAAGCGATACAATGCACTAACAACTGAAACATCCCGGAACATCAAGAACATCATCATAAACCGTAATAACAAGAAGCCATACAATGCACTAACAATTGAAACATCCTGCAACATGACGAACATCATCATAAACCATAATACCAACAAGCAATACAATGCACTAACAACTGAAACATCTTGAAACATCAAGAACATCATCATAAACTGTAATAACAAGAATCCATACAGTGCACTAACACGTCAAACATCCCGAACCATCCTGAAACATACGATGGTCAACATACTGAAACAATAAGGGCTGCCAACAGTATAAACAAAGAACTTTGCAGCCGCCTTAAGTAGTTGTTACAATATATAGTTACAAATTTGGCTTAGGGAAGCAAAAGTATTCACTTGAGCATCACGGCTACAAGAGGAAAATAACCAATGTGAAGTTCCACTCATGCCTCCCAGCAATGCTCAATCAATAGGCAGCCCATTATCATCGCCATAACCAACAAAGAACATCCCAAATCATGCATATAAGCATACCTCGTCACACAACATGAAAGAACTGTGTTAGAAAAAGTTGGAAAACATTTAAACTAGCTGAAACTACCGAGTGAAATAGGATTATTAGTAACAGAATTATCAAGAGGACAATGCAAATGACATCAAAAAGGGAAACAAGAAAACAAGTGATTTTGCATTCAAATGTTCCTTTTCATAATATACTGAAATTGTCTTAGGATGATATATGCTTGGAGTTGCATTTTTTGTGTTCATAGGTTTTTGTTTGTTCCATTCTTTTAACCATCCCCTCTTTGACTTCCACTTCTAGCAACCAAATGTCTCCTAAAAATAGGAAAATCTCATGGCTCTAACTTAGTACAAGAAAACACATCCACAAATGTAATATTTTAACTTAATCAAGACTATACTAGAAAGATGTGTTGTTTTTTTCCCTCAATTTGTCTTAATATATCTGATGGGTATAGGTCTAAGAGGAGCTGCAACACTCAAGCTAAGAGCAGAGGCTAGGGCACAATATATCACGGATTCTTGGATGCACACCCACATCAGCAGATGGTTGAACTATAAAATCATGCTTTAGGGAATAAATCCCTTTAAGAACTTTGTTAAAGTATCTTGATATCGTCTCACCTGAATATTGAAAAGTTTCAGACAAAACTCTATTGCTGACCCCATGCCCTATGCAGTACAAAAAGAAAGCCAATTGTTCGATAGAGGTTACGTTTCCAGTGCCAGTTATAACTCCTCGTGAGACAAGCAGCTGTTCTAATTGCTGAAACATATTATTTGTCATTCGAAAATGAGAGTAACCCCTGTCAGGATGACCACTCATAATGTCTGTAATCAGATTGTGACCTAAAAATGGACGGGTTCAACATGGTCTCCTATAATATATGTTATAATCCTCCAATTGAATAAGTCCTGTACTTAATAATGACATAACAACATCATCCCAAAAATCTTCCTCATCAATAATGAATTGTAATAGCTGATTCGGGGAGACATCTAAATAAAATATATGGTATTAGAAATGGAAATATAAAATATATTTCCTTTATAATTAATATCATCAATCCATAAGCATTAAAACTAATAGAACAATATGGATTGCCGAGAAAAAATTGTAAAGAAACAAGTATAGAGATACGAAACAAGAGAGTTAAGTACTATTTCATTGATATTAAGGCCAAAAAGATACAGATACATATATCCTATGAAGATGACATAACAACATACACAAATATAGAACATTTAATTAAACATTAAAATAGCAATACAAACATAAAACACTTATAATAATACGTCGTTCAAGCATATGTAACTTAAGTAGTTAAGGAAAATGTTAACTTCAGTAAACATAGAAACACAGTATGTCATCCGTCAACAATGTATGTAAGTGTCATCAGACTGATTTCGTGGTATAGAAGAGCTTGTACCGAAAAATTACGAGCTGTGTTCAGGAGATGTTGAATGAGCTGCACTTGGGCTACCTCTAGTACTAGCCCTAAAAACTTGGTCCATGAATGATGGTGTACCACCTTGAATTCCTGATTGCATAGAAGTCGATGTAAACATATGTGGTGCAGAGTGAATGTTTGGATTCATAGACGGATTCATAAAAAAATTGGGGCAGCTCTGTGGACATCATGCATGGGATTGGGAGTGTAAACATTTGGGACATAGACATTTGATGCAAGAGGAGCTTGCATTGATCTAGGGCCTTGATTAAATTCGGACAGTTGTCACCGAAGCCATGCATCTAAAACATGCACATCATAGTTTATAAAGAACCATCGATTATCCTCATTTTTGAAAATTTCGAATGCACCTTTTATGCATTCAGGTGTAATTCCGGGTAAACTCTCCAACTTAGCCATGCATTGAGCAATAGAATAAACATTTGGCCTACCAAGCTTCTCCCTAT
Organism: Areca catechu; assembly: GCA_021397845.1. Taxonomy (NCBI): domain Eukaryota; kingdom Viridiplantae; phylum Streptophyta; class Magnoliopsida; order Arecales; family Arecaceae; genus Areca; species Areca catechu. Next base: position 134,755,014 of record CM038038.1, on the reverse strand, counting down.
GTAGAAGCTCGTTTGCAATTTCCAATCTTCTTCTTCCTTGTTCAGCGATCTCTTGTAGTGCATCACTTGCATCACTACTAATCCGAGATCGACATGATCTACCGGTCTGGGAATTTGACCTCCTACTCTTTTTGCTAGAAGAGGAAGGCCGTCCTTCAGAAACTAGTTCAGTTACCGGTATCGAGGTACATGCGGGCGGGCTGTTAGATGCTTCATCTGACCTGCTTTCATCGAAATTTTCCAAACGATAGAATGAAGCAACAGATACACCATCAGTATTTTGTGAGGACTACCTAATATACAAGGAATCAAAGTTTGCCATATGTCCTTCATCATCGGATGTTGAATTATCCAATACACCTTTCGGTAAAACAGATGTAGCCCCGCGCCTACCGATAGTTGTGTTTCTAGAGAACAAGATCTCTAGATCTTCATAAGCAGGGAAAGGCTTATCCTTAATGCGGGCATAAGCTTTGTTCACCTGTACGTCATACAGGTGTACGTGTTAACTACATAAATTGATATGCTTAATACTTGGTTATAATGGTATTAGCTACAAAGCACTCACCACAATGATCTCCTCTCACATCTGTTCATCACCGGGAGTAGGCACCTTCAGTACAGGATCCCAGCCCCAACCCGATTGATAGCCAGGTTGAAATACAGATTGAAGGTTTTTTTGAGGATCTTCAGCCTATTCTTCAGGTTGGGATATGTGAAACTCTTCCTTATTTGTTGATTAAAAGACAAGGTCATCTTTTTCCATGTTTCTTTTGTAAATATTCCATTTATACAATTACCTTCATCATATTCTTGCCGCATTAAGGCAATCATGATCATGTCGAGGGAATCCGTCCAATTAGGTGCCCTTCGACGTGAGGAACCTCCCACATCTTGTTCACTCTTATCACGTGATTTGGACATTTTAGAAACAACTGTAACTTTAATCCAAGAAAAATTCTTCAGATAAAATACTACAAGCGAACATCATGTAAATATGTTAACTTTGAATAATAGGGAAGACCAAAAACAAGATCTCTCTCATACCATCCCAACTATCAGCCTAGGGTTTCTATCAAAACATATATCAACCACCAAATAATGTAACATAAATCAAACAAACACTCAGAAACAGAAGGAGAAAACATACAAATACAAGTTCATAAACCCTAGGTGGAGTCATTATTAATGAGTATCATACAATAATATGAAGTACTACAGAATATTATAGAGCTACACTTTTTGCTAAACATTATTAATGTTTAGGTACTAATAAACGAAGTAGCTTGTAAATATACCAGTACTAATAGCTATGTTAAGAGTTGCATGAGAAAGTTAGTTGATATCATTACTTTTCTACAAGCTAACAATATAATTCTAAAAGGGGACTTGTAATAGTTATATCATGGATCGATAAAGAAGCAGAACAATAGGATGTTAGTAACTCATTACAGATGAATAACTAGAGACTTTCATCGAATACCACTTATATGGCTAAGCATATCTATAGGAAGGTGTAGGCTCAGGTAGGCAACCCAAGAGGGGGGGGTGAATTGGGTCTTTTAAAACTTTTGTACTATTTAAAATATGAACTAAAGCAAGTATGTGCTAATGCAATTCAAGTGTATGTGTATTTCAAATAAATGCAGCGAAGATAAAAAAATAAAAGTACAAGAAGAACAATCACATACAAACACAAAGTTTATAGTGGTTCGGTGCAAACCTAGCACCTACATCCACTCCCCAAGCCATCCTTGGGAATTTCACTAAGTTTGGTTTTATAACTTAGGTCACCAACAACCTTTACAACTTGTTTTGTCTTCGGGCTTACAAGTCAAACCTTAGTTGGTTTCAAGGCTCACCAACAACCACCCTTGGTTTTACGGGATAACCAAGAACCTAAACAACTTGTTTTGGCTTCGGGCTCACAAGTAAAACCCTGGTTGGTTTCAAGGCTCACCAACAAGCATTTTGGTTTTCAAGGCTTACCAAAAACCTCTTTGGTTTTTCAAGGCTCACCAAAAACTTTAAGTAAAATAATGTAAGAGCAAGTATAAATGAATACAATAAAAGCTTTCTAAAATAAAGCAAATATCTTTTTGAAGCCCTTTAAGAGTTGATGAAGATCTTGTCTTTAAGTTGATGAAGCCTTTGATTGATGCTTGTGGATGTAGAATTTGAATGCTCTCTTTGAAACTTGGAAGCTTGAAGGCTCTGAATCACTCAACTCTTCAATCCTTTAAGAATATTCAAGAAACTCACCAAATGATTACTTCCTCATTTGATTCTTGATGATTATATAGTCTCCCAACACTTAAATGACCGTTTATAGCCATTAGGAAGGAAAAAATAGCCGTTGGAGCCAAGTTAGAGAAGTTCTGCAGTCCAGAAAACTAGTCATTACTGTTCAAGTATCGACACTTCACCTCCAAGTGTCGACACTTCAGTTTCAAGTGTCGATACTTCATTCTCCAAGTGTCGACACTTCAGCTCCAGGTGTCGACACTTGACTAAAAGTGCTTTCTGAAGTTTTCTGTTTGTCTCAGGCCTTGAGTCTATACTTTACTCTTCAAGTGTCGATACTTGATCCTCAGGTGTCGACACTTCATTTCTAGATGTCAACACTTGCCTGTGCCATTGCTGAAACATCTTCAAATTAAAACTTTAACCTCTTCAAGTTCTTCCATATTAATTCCAAAGTCCATATACTTGATTTTTCATTAATTAAGGACTTTTTCAACTAAAATACAAGCATTTCTTCATTTAACATGGTTGAGTACTAAGATCTGAAAAATACACTTAAAATACAGTTAGTACTCATATATACTTAAACATTTTGTCAATCATCAAAATCAAGATCAGAGTCAACAGAAGGTCAATAATATTGTTGACTGGATGGCCAATTATATGGCTGACCACAATAGTGCTATTATTCAAGGGATATGTTCAATGTTATCTAGGTGCCTTAAGGATATGCAATGACCAATGCAAGGGGTTGTACATATATAAAGCTTTGGTAAAGTGGTTGGTTCTAAAAAAAAAGAGAGAACAAAACAAAGAGAGAGAACAAAACCAAAAAATTAGAAGTAAAAAGCAGGAAAAAAAAAGCTGAAGAATGACCATGACTAGAAGGCAAATGACAAGATGGAATGAAATCCCTTAATTAACTAGCCCAAGTAAGTCAATCGACTCTAATAAAAAAATTTAGACTAACTTTGTAATATGACTTTTTGATTGTTAGACGTGTGAGAGCAATTAATTTCTAACAAAATGTACTAGTACATGCTATTAAAATTATGAACAAAGTTACCACATGAATCATTTTTTTCTCAAACCAAGGGCAAATCTTTTTTTTTTTGGCTTAATTTTTTTTCTAAATCTTGTTTTTTTTTAAAAAAAATATTTCACAAAGCAAAGCAAAGATATATGTATTGCCATGAGTTCATCTCTGCCGCAATTTTCGTATTAATTATTTTTCTTCTCTTTGCATTTAGTTGTAAAGTAAGTTGCCTAAGAATAAATAACTTGACTTGTAACCAACTCCATTCTAAAAAAAAAAATTACCCTACATGGTAGAATAGTTAATCCAAAAAAGTAGCTCTATAACATATCTATTTCGTGATCCTTCCAATAAATAACCTACATTTCTAGTATTTAGCTGATTAAAATGCAATAGAAGGACTAAAAATATTGTCATATTCCACTGTCACCCTAAAGAAATACAGTCTAAGAATTTTAATGCACGCTTCTAATCTCTGTTTCTTAGCTCAAAAAGGGTCTTACTTGCTTTTCTCTCTTTCTGTTTCTCCCTGTCAATTGGTGACAAAGATGGGTGAGAACGGTGCTGCAAAATACAACCAGCATGCAAAGAAAAATTTCACTCACTCAACCATCAGAGTATAAATGTATAAAGCATATAAAAACCCTTTGCAAAAGCTTTCCATGGCCCATGCAAGGTCAAGAGTATGGGAGAACGGAGAACGGAGAACGGAGGGGAAAGCCCGGAGAATGGAGGGAGAGATGAAATAATGGCTTACCTCAAGCGACGTATAGGTACTTCGATGGATCTTGGATGCCGAGGGGAAAGCCCGGAGAACGGAGGGAGAGATGAAAGCGAGGGTTCGACTGGCTTCGGGAGGGGAGAAAGAAAGAACCTTCTGGATAAGACCAAAGACAAAGCTGTCCCTGGAATGCGGAATCAAGAATTGTGTAATTCCATGGGGACCCGTGGAATACAAATTCGGGAATAACCTCATTTGTCCGGAATAAGAAATCCTTGTTATTCTCCCTCGAATCTGGACCTGTTTAGGAGAATAAGAGGAATAATCCACTTATTCGACCCCCTATTCCGCAACCAAACACAGCCTAAAAGAACAAACATTCGTAGAGATATCATGAAACTGGGCTATTGAAGAGTGAAACTATGAGAGTGAATGAGATGACCAAATTTTAATGCTTATCAACTTGAAAAGCACTAGTAGAGCTTACCGATAAATGTTTCTATTCCTTTATAGCTCTGAAAATATGATAAATTTTAGCAACCCAAAAACCTTGTTTGATATGCAAAATATCTAACGAAGAGCGCAAATACTCGGAGCTCTTCAGATTATGAATCCACGATAACCACCGAATAATAGATATTTTCGATCCATATATATGTATATATATATATGAGATGCTTCAAATTGATATTTTTGCCACTTTGCTCTATTTTGCTGGCAGCTGCATGGTACCTCCCATTGGAATAAACCAGAGGGGAGGGCATGTCCTATTTCCTTAATTTCTCTTCAAATATATGTTGTTTCAATTTCAATATAGCAGGCCTCTATATATTTATTTTTGGTACTTTTATCCAGTGATCGGATATCCTGCCTTTCTTTTGACTTGTTATTTTTGGTAGGATAATATTCTCCCTGAGTTGTTTTAAAGACGAACTTTAACGTGAGATACCTTGCATATTGGTTACCGGTCAAGGGCTGTGCTAGGCATAAATATGGAAGCACTCGAATCAAAGCAACATCAACATGGCTTATGTGATAGCTTAGTCACCAAGCTCGGTTGAAGAACACATTGATCTCTCTTCATCCCAGAAGCATGCATTTATTCTTCAAGCTGGGTGCATATTGGGTCAAGTTCAAGATGGTTGATAGTTTATTTCGCTCAACTTATCTAAACCAAGCACGCTCTTGCACGTTCCAAACTTGCAATCAAAATTTTTTATGTAATATATATATATATATATATATATATATATATATATATATATATAATCCTTTTGATTTCAGGCTGTTAATGGAAGATTGTTCTTTCCAGATATATTCCTGAGCTGGTTTAATGGTAGGTGCATCGGATGTAGAAAAATAAAGATTTCCTAATTCCCAGGATTGATATTAGAATTATCTAAATAGATCTAAGAAAAGAATGATTGCATACCTGTATTTGCCATGATCTGATTACTGATGCTCACACAAACATCACAGGCAGAGTCCTTCTCTACAGGTATTGCCGATCTCGCCGCCGCGCCCGTGCCTCGGAACCGCCGATCCGTATAGATCGTCTTGCTCCTGGGGCCTCCTGGTTGGACCGGACCTGCAAGACGAGGTCAGAAGACCCTGGCCGGGGATCCCGGCGAGGGAGCTCCGACGATCAAATTAGTAGACGGCGAGAGGGAACAGGGTCTCTGGGACGGGCCCCCGAAGGAGTCCCGGACTCAGAGATTCTATGAGCAAGAATGGTGCTAAAGAGACCAGAAACCCGGTTAGACTCCTTTGCCGAGCTCACGCCAAGCGATCCCCTCTCGGGACCTTGGATCTTGTCCCGTGGAGCGGAGCTTCCAGCCTCTGTTTCTTACTTGTCTCTGCTTACCTGGTCGTCTCTTTTCCCCTTCCTTTTATCTCCTCCCGGTGCCTGCTCGTTTTTCGCTCTCGGGAGGCTCCCCCTCTCGCTCTCGTCGCCCTCTCTCCGTCCTTTTCTCTTTTCCCTTCTAGTTCTGAGGGCCAGGCAACTTTCCGGCCTCGTTCGCCGAGCCTAGCGGGAAAAAGGTAAAGGAGGGGGGCGTCGGCAGGGCGGCCGGCCAGACCTTGGGCCAAGCATGGGTGCTCTCCTCCCCAGGTGCCGGCGCTGTCCGTCGACGGGCCCTGTTCTGTCAGAACCGCGTTTTTCGATTGTGGAACCCGTCGGGCCGACGTAAGTGATGTTTCGCGTGTCGCCGCCGTCCGTACGGGGCGCCTTCTTCGGGGTGCGGCGCGCACGGCTCGAGGGCCAGCCTCGAAACCTGCGCCTCCGCTCTTCGGGGCTCTTTCTGCACGAGCTGCCTGACCTCGGCCGAGGTGGACCCCTCCCGGGTGGACACCTGGCGGGGCGGTAGAAGGATGCTCGGCTTCAGCGGAGGTGGTCCTGTCTCAGGGGGCCACCTGGCGAAGGAGCGAAGGGGCCCGGCTCGACCTCAGCCGAGGTGGGGCCGTCTATGGGTGCCACCTGGCGAGGGAGCGGGGGAGCAGCCGACCTTGGCCGAAGTGGACCCCTCCTGGGTGGACACCTGGCGGGATGGCAGAAGGACGCTCGGCTTCGACCGAGGTGGTCCCGTCTCAGGGGCCACCTGGCGAAGGAGCGAAGGGGGGCCCAGCTCGACCTCGGCCGAGGTGGGACCATCCATGGGTGCCACCTGACGAGGGAGCGGGGGAGCAGCCGACCTTGGCCGAGGTGGACCCCTCCTGGGTGGACACCTGGCGGGACGGCAGAAGGACGCTCGGCTTCGGCCGAGGTGGTCCCGTCTCAGGGGCCACCTGGCGAAGGAGCGAAGGGGGGCCCAGCTCGACCTCGGCCGAGGTGGGACCGTCCATGGGTGCCACCTGGCGAGGGAGCGGGGGAGCAGCCGACCTTGGCCGAGGTGGACCACTCTTGGGTGGACACCTGGCGGGACGGCAGAAGGACGCTCGGCTTCGGCCAAGGTGGTCCTGTCTCAGGAGCCACCTGGCGAAGGAGCGAAGAGGCCCGGCTCGACCTCGGCCGAGGTGGGGCCGTCTATGGGTGCCACCTGGCGAGGGAGCGGGGGAGCAGCCGACCTTGGCCGAGGTGGACCCCTCCTGGGTGGACACCTAGCGGGATGGCAGAAGGATGCTCGGCTTCGGCCGAGGTGGTCCCGTCTCAGGGGCCACCTGGTGAAGGAGCGAAGAGGCCCGGCTCGACCTCGACCGAGGTGGGGCCGTCTATGGGTGCCGCCTGGCGAGGGAGCGGGGGAGCCCGGTCTGGGCTCGACTTCGGGCGGGAAATCGCAGCTGACTCGGTCGAAAACCTCCACGTGGCTCGAATAGTGCCCACCGGGATCTGCGACCAACCACGTCATCATTATGGCCGTAACAACAGGCTTCCTCAAAAAGACGGCTTTCGATGGAGAAAATCACCATACCGTCAAATCACAATATATATGAAATATATAAATAAAGGAAGCGAAGAAAGAACCTAGCCAATAAAATAAAAATATCCTAACTGACCCTTCCATCACGAGTCAAGCCGAGCTAAGGCCTACACTGTGCCACCTCAACCATACCAAATCACATAAGGTGCTCCAAGCCCGAATAATGATCACATAATAATGGGCTCAACCTACGTCTATTAACATGGACCATCAAATCAATCCATATTTTAATAAAAAAAAAATATCAATTAATGTTAGTCTAAATTAAGAAAATTCTTACATTCTCCCACTTGGACTACATTAATTATAATTTTAAAAATATTTTATTTTAAAAATAACTCTCGAGTTGAAAATAAAATATGGCCACTATATGATTCATAGATAGCACCTACAAATGACTTGGTCCAACAGTATCCATGATGCCAAATCATGGAGTCGTTATACTACTTAACCGATACAAGACTTATTCATGGTTACAAGTATCAAAAATATCATCGACATGAGTCTTGGTGTGGTAGTGTAGCAAGAAAACAGTATCAAAGTGATCAAACAAAACATGTCATTTTCATTGTCAGTCCTCAAATTTTTCTTCAACATGCTTAGAAATAAAATAAGCAAGAGAAATTTTAATGGCATCAAACTATAAGCCATTCTATCTCACATATTCAACAATTATATCCATGACAAGACAGCACAACAAATCTGAAACTAGATACTTGGTCTCAGTCAGGTACATAACCAAAAGAGATATCTCATAATCAAAATAAATTAAACATATGTACCCTCAATTATGATTTCTCTTTAATCACAAGCCATATCACAAGCTAGAGAAATCTCACGACTTCACAAGAAATCTATATATCTCCAAACACAATGAGATCTCATAATTATCAAATGAGACATACCTATACAACTATCATTCTCAAGACAAAATATATTCTTGAGATACTATGTTTAGGACTGGAAATGGGTCGGCCCAAAGACTATATTTTAAAAATTTTTGGACCTAATCCGGGCATCCCTTTGGCCCAAAAATTAAATGAACTCTATTTTACAGCCCGAAGACCAGCCCGATATGTTTAAAATTTGGTCTGAAGCCTGAACCAATTTTAGGCTGGCCCAGTCCAGTTCCAGACAATTGGCTTTGGGCTGGCCCATTTCCAGCCCTAACTCTATGTTGTATGTAATTATTCGACATATGCATAAAAATCATATGGGAATACAATCCATCAACTATCATGTCAACAATGTATATTGATGTGGCTGGAAGCTGGCGTGCTGACGTGTAATCCCTGTCAGATGCCATGTCAGAAAATCCGCCATGGTGGACACCCCATCTCGGACTCCTTTGGCCGGGCCGAGCTCCCCCAGATCAACGAGGCCGCCCGTCAAAGCCGAGCTCCGTCCTCCATCAGGTCGGCACCCGCAAGCTCGGGGCGCCTAGGCCGAAGCCGAGCGATCTCCTTCGCCAGATCGAGTCCCTCCGAGGCTGATCCCCCTGAGCCGGAGTCTAGCTCAGCCCTCCTCTGCCAGGTCGCGTCCCTCCGAGGCTGAGCCCCCTGAGCCGGAGTCTAGCTCAGCCCTCCTCTGCCAGGTCGAGCCCCTCCGAGGCCGAGCCCTCTGGGCTGGAGTCACGTGTCGACCTCCTCCGTCGGATCGAGCCCCTCCGAGGCTGAGACCCCTGGACCAGAGTCGAGCTCAGCCCTCCTCCGCAAAGTCGAGCACCTCCGAGGTCGAGCCCTCTAAGCAAGAGTCGAGTCCTCCTTCACCGGGTCCAACCCCTCCGAGGTCGAGGCCCCTGAGTCGGAGTCAAGCTCAGCCCTCCTCCGCCAAGTCGAGCCCTTTGGAGGTCGAGCCTCTCGGGTCGGAGCCGAGTCCCAGCTCTCAAGTTCGACAACCAACTCGGACAGCACCGCCGGCCAACAAGGGGGTGGAGCCACCTCCCCGAGATACTGGCGAGCAACCCGAAGACCGCGAGGAAGCACCTATCAAGCCATAATAACTATCCACGACCATCGCTTACATCAGAAGGGCAAGAAGCTCCCTGACCAAGGTGCCACGCTCTCCACCAACCACCTGCGCCATTCAAAAGAGGAAGTCAACCAGGAAATTCGAATCCCGGGGATGGTAGCCTCCCGATCGAGACACGCCAGGCTTCCTGGAATGGGGTGACCGAAAGGAATGTCAGAACATGCGACGATTTTTTCTATCACAAATCGGGAAAGGCATCCCGTCCATGGTATAGAACACCGCTGCACGCACCTAACAGCATAGGGAAGATCCCAAGGTAGGCGCTCAACGATCACCTGGACTTAAAAGAACATTCGGCATCCCCAGAGAGGGGGAGAACGAAGGTATGCGAGTGCAAACTCAACCACATAACACCATCCAAGCGAGTGAGGGAGAAGAAGCCTCACAGAAAGGCCAGCCCACCTCGGCTACCACCTCTCCCGGCACACTCGCACCTCTATTCTTACACCATTTACTCATCCTAGCATGGAGTCCATCAAGAGGGGCTCGACCAGGAGGATCTGTTTCCCTGGGTCGTCACTGACTTGAGCATCGGAGTGTTCCCGTCGGAATCCCCGGTCCAGGTTACTAACCCCTGTTTTGCAGGTCCCGAAGCGCATGCCAACCCCGAGAGGACGAGGGGCGATCCGACATCGACAATAGCTATGGGCCACGACGATCTTGGTGGCAACAGATTGGCGCGCCAGGTAGGTGGGAGCTGACGTGTTTCGATCTTACATAAGCCCCCTACAAGCGGTCCACCGGGAGGATGGTGATGACACGGGTGAGAGAAGTCTCCACCAGTCGCGTAGGAGACCCCCCTTCTCAAGGAGACCCGCACGGTCCAGAAGGGGAGTTCCCCGCTCCCGCTCAACCACCTCCAGCAGACATCCAGCTGGCCGCACTTGCCCAACAGATGCAATTCCTCACCACGGCAGTGCACCAGCTCCAGCAACAACAACGGTTCTTGGCTATCCACCAGTAGCCAGGGACCCCCGCGGCCCATGCTGCAGCACCCCGTGATAGCCTACTATCTTTCCAAGGAAGGCCTTCATAGCCGCGGGCCATCACTGACCACCGAGGCAGTCATTTGACTCCGACAAAGAGACAACGGGCCGGGTCCCCCGATAGGGAGAGCCGATCCCCTACCCTCGAGCGGGTGGTATCCAAACCCCGCCGAGGCCGAAGAGGCAAGTCCCCCCTTCATGGGCACTGTGCACCCACGTCACCTTCTGCGTCTCTCTCAGCAGAAGGTTCTATTGATGAGCCATCAGGCGCGTAGCTGAAAAGCGCCTGGAGGAACATGAGCGCAAGTTGGCGGAACCATCCCACCGATTTACGGACATGCAGGGCTTTGCTAATGAGCCAACGGGCTATGACACCCGTCCCCCCTTCTCCCGAGAGATCCAAGAGGAACCGATTCCCAGCCGGTTCTGGATGCCGCAAGTGGATCCCTAAGATGGGACCATCGATCCCTTGGACCACTTGGAAAGCTACAAGGCCCTCATGAGGATCTAGGGGGCCACCGATGCCCTTCTTTGCATTGCCTTCCCAGCAACCCTCCGGAAGGTGGCTCGAGTCTGGTTCACCCACCTCGAGCCCGAAACCATTGGTTCTTTCGCCCAGCTGGAGCGAAAGTTCGTGGCCTACTTCGATGCCTGTCGGAAGGTACCACGAGAAGCAGATAGCCTTTTCTCCATCCAGCAACAGGACCGCAAGCCCCTACGAGACTATGTGGCCCACTTCAAAGTATCCGCTTTAGAGATTTATAACCTTGAAGAGCCAATCGCCATGCTGGCACTAAAGCGAGGGCTCGGGACCTCCCGCTTGACCTACTCACTCGACAAGAAGCCCCCCAAGAGCTACTCCGAGCTCCTCCTCCGAGCTCAAAAGTATGTCCGTGCTGAGGATGCAGACCGTACGAGGAGGGAGCTTGACGGGAAGCCACTGAAGAAGCCAGCTCCCGTCGAGATGTCCGGGATGCGGAAGCAAGGTCCTCCACCTCCAAACTTTTGCCAGGGGCCGAGACCAAGATGCGCTCCAATTCCAGAGGAGGCACTCACTCCCCTGCTCGCCCCGAGGATGAAAATCCTGATGGAGATCGAAGGTGAGCCCTACCTGAAGTGCCCACCTCTAATGAGGCCGTCCTCTAGCCGTGACAAGATGAAGTACTGTCGCTACCACCGCGACCACGGCCACGACATCGAGGAATGCTGCAACCTCAAGAAGGAAATCGAGAAACTGATCAAGAGAGGCTACCTCGGGAGGTAGTGGGGGGCAGACCTCAAGCAGAATCTCAGGCGCTCATTGCTATCCCGCCAGTTCCTACAGTGGATAACCGCCATACCGAGAAGCCAGTGGGGATGATAAGTTAGGGAGCCGAGTGCACATCCAAGAAGTTCCGGGGGGCAGGGCAATCTGAAAATGTACTCTCCTTTATGAGGGAAGGAAAAGGTTGGGAAAAAATATAAATAATGATGCCGTGGTCGTCGAGATGATGATCGCGAAGCATCCTGTAAAATGCATCATGGTTGATAGTGGAAGCTCTACAGATGTGCTTTTTTATGATGCCTTCTCTAGAATGAACTTGACGCCGTCGTCTCCATGAGATGGTTGCTGGTGCAATTCCCAACTCCCTACAGAGTTAGCGAAATGAGAGGTGCACCTCAGTCGATCCAACACTGTTTCCAAACTCTCCCGGATGCCAAAGTCCTCGAGGACAATCCCAGAGCGGATGAGCTCGACCAAAGGGCACAAGACCCTAGGGGTGGCCTGGCCAATCACCTACTGTCTTTTATGCCTGGAGCCGATCAAGAGAAGACAATACAGATAGGGGCCCAGCTGCAAGAGGAGGAAAGAGCCCACCTGTTGGAGTTCTTACGAGCGAACGTAGATGTGTTCGCCTGGACAGCGGCCAACATGCCAGGAATTCCCTCTGACATCATCACCTACAAGCTGAGCATTGACTCGAAGTGCAGGCCGGTTCGACAGAAGAAAAAGAGTTTTGCCCCAGAGAGGCAGGCGGCAATCAACGAGGAAGTCGACAAACTCCTCGCCGCCGGCTTCGTCCGCGAGGTGCAATACCCAAGCTGGTTGGCGAATTTGGTGATGGTGAAGAAAAGTAATGGCAAGTGGAGGATCTGTGTGGACTACACTGACCTCAATAAGGTGTGCCCGAAGGATAGCTTTTCCATGCCAAAGATTGATCAACTGGTGGATGCCACCTCGGGTCACCGACTTCTCTTCTTTATGGATGCATTCTCCGGGTACAATCAGATCCAGATACACCTGGAGGACGAGGAGCACACCGCCTTCATCATCGATCAAGGGACGTACTGCTACAAAATGATGCCCTTCGATCTGAAAAATGCTGGGGCCACGTACCAGCGTCTGGTTAACAGGGTTTGCAAAGATCAGATTGGCCGGAACATGCAGGTGTACGTAGATGATATGCTTGTCATGAGCAAGCCGAGCTCGGACCACGTCGCCAACCTCGCCGAAGCCTTCAAAAATCTTCAGAAGTACCAAATGAAGCTGAACCCAGCAAAGTGCGCCTTTGGAGTGGCAACAGGAAAGTTCCTTGGCTTCATGGTTACTCAGAGGGGCATTGAAGCGAACCCGAAGAAGGTCCAGGCGATCGTCGGCATGGAGCACCCGACATCCAAGAAGCAGGTGCAGCACCTAACGGGGCATATTGCAGCCCTGAGCCGGTTCATCTCGAGGTTGGTCGATCACTGCCTTCCCTTTTTCAAGGCGCTGTGCAAGATGCATGACTTTACCTGGATGGAGGAGTGCAGGGCAGCTTTCGAAGAGCTGAATGAGTTCCTGGCTTCTCCCCCACTGCTCTCCAGGTCGGAGGAAGGGGAGGAGCTGTTGCACTATTTGGCGATCATACCTGGAGCCGTCAGCTCGGTCCTCATCCATGCAGACAAGGATGGATCTCAGAAGCCAGTATACTACACCAGCAAAATCCTCCGCGACATGGAGATTAGGTATACTCGCTCCGAAAAATTTATTTTTGCTCTAATAATGTCTGCTAAGCGCCTTAGGCCCTACTTCCAAGTGCAACCCATCGTGGTGGTGACGGACCAGCCGCTGAGGACCATACTCAGCCACCCCGAAACATCCAAACGGTTGGCCAAATGGTCCCTGACACTGAGCAAGTTCGACATCGCGTATCAGCCGATGTCATCATGGAAGGCCCAGGTCCTAGTCGACTTTCTAGTCGAGTGCACGGGACTCATCGAGAAGCCGGAGTAGACTTCCACGGAGCCTCAAATCGAGCCCGGCATGGAGAAGGAACCATGAATCCCTCACGTGGACGGTGCATCCAAATCCGGCGGGAGCGGGGCGGGCCTCATCCTCGCCAACAGTGACGGGATTGTGGCGGAATGCGCCCTTCGCTTCAAATTTGCTGCGATAAATAACCAAACGGAGTACGAGGCACTCCTCGCGGGCCTAAAGGTCTCAGCGAGCTAGGCATCTAGAACCTAAAGGTGATCACCGACTCCCAACTGGTGGCTAGACAAATTTCTGGAGAGTATAAAGCTAGGGATCCCCAGATTATGAAGTACGTGGAGCGAGTCCGCTCATGCACGACAGGCTTCCGACACTTCAATATCTTCCATATCCCCCGCAGGAAGAATGCTCGCACGGATGTACTATCGAGACTCGCAACCTTACCAGACTCATCGCTGAGGCGCGCATACATCGAGTACCTTGAAAATCCAAGCTACGAAGCTCTCGAGGAGGTGCAGCAAGTCATCCCGGAGCCAAGCTGGATGGATAGGTACATCAGATACATCACTGATGGCACTTTGCCCGAGGATCGCGCGGAGGCCGGCCTTGTCAAAAAGAAAGCCTCCCGATTTGTCCTGATGGAAGGATAGCTCTACCGTCGATCCTACTCATACCCACTCTTGAAGTGCCTGAGACCCGCAGAGGTAGCCTTCGTTCTTCAGGAGATATATGAAGGCCTGTGCGGGAACCACGTGGGAGGAAGGACGTTGGCGTACAAAGCTCTCCGCCAGGGATACTTCCGGGAGACCATGAGGGAGGATGCCGCCGACTTTGTGAAGAGGTGCTTAAATGCCAACGGCATGCTCACATACAACGTCAACCGGTGGCGCCGATCTAACAGCTCTCCGCCCCGTGGCCCTTCGCCTAATGGGGGATAGACATCTTAGGATAATTTTCCCCTACACCGGGATAGCGGAGGTTCTTACTGGAGGCCATCGACTACTTCACCAAATGGATGGAAGCGGAGCCACTAGCATGGATCACGGAAGCCAAGGTCTGTCAATTCTTCTGGAAGTCGATAATATGCCATTTCGGAATCCCTAGCTATATCATCACCGACAACGGGCGACAGTTTGACAACCGGGAGTTCGAAGGTTTCTATGCCGAGCACGGCATCCAGCACCGTTTCACCTCCGTCGCTCACCCCCAGATAAACGGAGAAGCTGAAGTGACCAACCGAACCATCCTCCAGGGACTCAGGTCCATATTGGACCAGGCCAAGGGCAAGTGGGCAGAAGAATTCCCAAGTATTCTTTGGGCCTACCACACAACGTCCAGGACAGCGACCGACGAGATACCCTTCAACCTTGTCTTCGGTGCCGAGGCTGTGGTCCCAGTCAGGCTCGGCATGCCCATGCTGCGGGTGCAATAATATGATGAAGCACAGAACTCGATGCACCTTCTGCTCAACTTGGACCTCCTCGAAGAGACCAGCGACAAAGCCCGACTCAGGATGGCAGCATACCGGCAATGGGTCGCCCGATACTATAACACCCGATGAGGCCCAAGATCTTACGAACTGGCGACCTGGTTCTCTGCCGAGCTGAAGCATCTCAATCCCGGGAGTACGGCAAGCTCTCGCCAAACTGGGAAGGTCCCTATAAGGTGGTCGAAGCTCTTCCGCATGGAGCCTACTACCTCGTGGATCCGGGCGGTGCCAGATTTCCACGAACATGGAATGCCTGCAACCTGGAAAGTATTATCAGTAATGTAAGTCTCATCCTTTAACATAATAAAGGCCCTCTTTTGCACAGATTGCCATTCACCTTGCAGGAATACTGCTACCCGGCCCAAGGCCTGGCACTCCAAAACCTGGGGACCAACTCCCCGACGTCAAAACGCGGGGCTCAATTCTCCGACACCAATAACGTAAGGTTCTTTCTCATCGATAATTAAGGTTTCTCTTGTGCAAACATTTCTTGCCTTGCAGGAGAACCTCCAAGCCCGGAGCTCAGATCTCCGGCTACCAGGTCTTCGAGCCCAGCTCGAGGACATCCAAGCCCGGAGCTCAGATCTCCAGCCACCAAGTTTTCGAGCCCAGCTCCAAGACATCAAAGCCAAGAACCAAGCTTTCTGACCACCAGGTCCCAGAGCCAAGCACCGAAACCTCAAAGCCCGGAGCTCATATCTCCGACCACCAAGTCTTTGAGCCCAGCTCCAAGACATCCAAGCCCGGAACCAAGCTGTCCGGCCACCAGGTCCCAGAGCCAAGCACCGAGACCTCAAAGCCCGGAGCTCGAATCTCTGGCCACCAAGTCTTCGAGCCCAGCTTCAAGATATCAAAGCTCGGAACCAAGCTTTCTGGCCACCAGGTCCCATAGCCAAGCGCCGAGACCTCAAAGCCCGGAGCTCAGATCTCTGGCCACCAAGTCTTCGAGCCCAGCTCCAAGACATCAAAGTCCGGAACCAAGATTTCCGGCCACCAGGTCCTAGAGCCAAGCACCGAGACCTCAAAGCCCGGAGCTCAGATCTCCGGCCACCAAGTCTTCAAACCCAGCTTCAAGACATCAAAACCCGAAACCAAGCTATTCGGCCACCAGGTCCCAGAGCCAAGCACCGAGACCTCAAAGTCCAGAGCTCAGATCTCCGGCCACCAAGTCTTCGAGCACAGCTTCAAGATATCAAAGTCCGGAACCAAGCTTTCCGACCACCAGGTCCCAGAGCCCAGTGCCGACATCTCAAAGCCCAAAGAATAGACCTCCGACCACCAAACCTCCGAGCCTAGCTCCGAGACAAAAAGACCCGAAGCTCAGACTCTGGCTACTAAGTCTCTGAGCCCAGCTATGAGACGCCGAAGCCCAAAGTTCAGCTCTATAGCATTGGAGTCCAGGACATTCGACAACAAGGTGAAAACCTCTCTTCTCACCCCACTGCATATATATATATATGTAAAAAAAAGAGAAAAAGGAAGAAGAATAAAAGAGAAAGGAAGGGAGAAGAGGAAGAGGATGAGGCCAGAAAAGCTCAAATCAAAATAGTTAAGAAAACTCATTCCATTGAAAACAGGTTGTTCATTTACAAATGTTCTCGGGCCCCCGACATGCCGGGCGACTCGGGCCAATGCTGGAAAAGGGAAAAATAGAAGCCTACTCTACTCAAGCATCCCCATCAGCAGGGCTATGCGGTGCTAAAGTTTTATCCCCCGTGGCTTTAGGTTGTTCAGCTTCGGCTTCGGCAATCGCCACCGGCAGAAAAAGTTCAGGGATGGTGGCTGGTCCCTATGCATCACCCGGCTCCATGCCCAGAGCTCGAGGAAATCTGAGTCGGTTACGGCCCTCGTCTTGGACAAACCCTCGACTTAGTCATGTAGGTACATGAAACTCTTGTAGAAGGAGTCTGATGCCGTCTGATAGAATTCGGTGGCGAACTCCTCCGAGGCATTGTACCTTTTCACAGCCCCTTCCGCCTCCTTCCTCGCCTGGATGGCTTGTTCCCTTGCCGCCTCCGCCGACCTGGCTGCCTCCACTGCCTTCCTCTCAGCCACGGCCAGCTTCTTTTTCACCGCGTCCAGCTCAGCCTGAAGAGACTGGGCGATCCCCTTCTGCCGAACTGCCTCAACGTTGAATGAGCTCAGCCTTTTCTCAGTGGCCGCGAGCTCCTCAGCCTTGCTCTTCGACCAGCCTCGCTCCTGGTCGAGCTCCTCCTGGAGCTCCTTCGAGCGCCTCTCAGTGCTTGCAGCCCCCTTTCGAGCTCCTCGTTCTTCAGACCGAGCTCTTGGGAGGCATCAGACTTCTCCTTCAGCTTGGCCTTCAGAGCCTCGACCTCGGCTGCACGTTGCTGGTCGTTCTTCAATCGATTCTGGCAGCAGTCCCTAATAAAAAGCGTCTCAGCTCCTACCTGCACCAAACAAGATGTCAAAAGGAGAAGAGGAAGAGAAAGGGAGCTCAAGAAGATTAGACCAGCTTATCATGAAGAGTAGAGGGAAGATGCTGCTGATCGCGTCCCCTAGTACCTTCCCAGCCATCTCCCGCTGATCGCATGCTTGGATGGAGAATTCCATCATGCGCTCGGCCAGTTTCCGGTCTCGGAGCAGTGACATGTCAGGTCCTATTCTGAACGGGACCCGATGATAGTCTCTTTCTCTCCTACTCGCCCCCGAGGCGGAGTCACCCGCTTCACCGCCAGTAAAGGCCTCAGGGGCCGGTTGGGAGCCCGGTGCCTCCCCCAGTGATGCCACCAACACCGGATTCGCTCCTTCCCACACCTCCTCCTCGAGGACGACGAGCTCTGCAGAAGGGGGTGACATGATGGCTGCAGCTGCTGCGGCAGCCCTAGCCTGGACGACCACCTCGGGCTCCGGGGCGAGGGCCAGCTCTCGTCACCTCGCCCGCTCCACCACAGGCTCGACCGCCCTCCGCTCTGGCTTGGACACAGCAACCTCTACTCCCCTTGCTTTTGCGGGAGCAGCCTCGGACCCTCACCTCCTCGGCTCAATCTGCTCAGTGGGGGCGACCGTTGATGCACCCTCACCGCGAGACCTCTTCGGAGAAGGTTCCTCCGCCAATCCTGTCGGAGGCCTCTTCTAGGTGATGGAGAGCAGATCTTCCACGGAGAACCTCATACCTGCATGCAGAAGATAAAAGAAATACTACGTCAGCTCTAGTTTAGAAAAGACAATTTCAAAGGAACAGAAAAGGACCGAGCTGAACTCACCCAACTCTCATGTTGGGCCGACCCCGACCTTGGCAAGGTTCTGCTCTGATAGCAGAACCTCGAGAGAGGGAATCTATGCAGTTCGGAGCAGCTCATAAATGTCCTTGTCGGCTGCCTCGACTGTAGAATTTCTATTGGAAGATCGATCTGGGTCGCTCCACACCCAGTCGATCCCCTCCACTGTGACAAAGAAGAACTTGCTCTTCCATCCTTTAGTGGAAGAGGGAAGTTCAAATCTAATCCCCCTCGGACGAGAAGAGAGGGACCACCACCCATATTCAGTGGGGTGGCGCTTTAGAGTGAAAAAAGCTCGAAATAAAGAGAAACAGGCAACGATCCCGTGGAAGTGGCAGAGTACAATGAAACAGAAGATAGTCCTAACGGTATTGGGGATGAGCTGAGCAGGGACCAAGCGGTAGTTGCTCAGCACAGACAAAAAAAAGGGATGAAAAGGGAATCGAAGCCCTCCTGAGAAGGTCTCCTCGTAGAAGGCAATTCGGCCCGGGCTACTAGAAGTAACCCGGTCCCCTGGTCGGGGGATTAAAAGCCGGACGAAGTACGGGATGCCATAGACATCCCAGATAGTTCCTAGTTCCTCGATCGAGATTGACAAAGCAATCCCACCATGACCTATGGACCGAGAAGGTTCAGGAATGGGTTTGGTTGGGGGAGGAGGAAGAGCAGAGACGGGTCCAGGCTCCCTAATCACTATCCCACCAGGGGGTGCCTCCTGCTAAGCTCAAAGCGTGCCCCATCTCCATCCTCGTCAGAAGAAGAAGAT
This sequence comes from Areca catechu, assembly GCA_021397845.1. Taxonomy (NCBI): domain Eukaryota; kingdom Viridiplantae; phylum Streptophyta; class Magnoliopsida; order Arecales; family Arecaceae; genus Areca; species Areca catechu. The sequence goes on along the minus strand of CM038038.1, from coordinate 134,735,854 downwards.
AATGATGGCCTCAGCCTAGAAGGATCCCTCTCACCCTGATTGGTCGAGGGATGAAAACTCGACCCGAACGGGACATGGTGAAGAAGATCAAGGAAAGAAGAAGAAAGTAGATGAATGTCCTAAGGCCAACCTAGTCCTGAGAAGATCAAGGGAAGAGGAAGGAGACCCTACTCAACCTAGGCGAGGAGGAAGAGGACTGACCTGCTGAGAGCTTTGGATGGACAAGAATGGCCGGATGGATGAAAGGGGAGCTTCGGTACAGTGGCGGACATGAAAGATTTGAAAGAAGATGTATTTTGGGAAAATTAACTTTTCCTCTCGAAATGACAGGCGCACGACCGTACCGTTACAAGTCCCCGCCATTGGATCTGCACCACGCATCACTCATCGGCGTGATTGGCGTCTAGCTTCGACTGCGCTCGCTCTAGATTCTGCGCCCGCAATAACTGCTCCTCGGACGTGGCTACGTGGCTCCTCCGGGTAGGCTGAAGAAATCGCTCCCCCAGATGCCGCTGATCGCGACCATCATTGCACCGGATTCCCACCTTTCCATGTCAGTAGCGAATTTACTCCCTTCGTCCCAAGCGCCCCGCGCTAACGGGACTTGGTAGTGGGGGGCAAATGATATGGCTGGAAGTTAGTGTGCTGACGTATAATCCCTGTCAGATGCCATGTCAAATATCTGCCATGGTGGACACCCCATCTCGGACTCCTTTGACCAGGCCGAGATATCTAGATCAACGAGACGGCCCGTCAAAGCTAAGCTCCATCCTCCGCTAGGTCGACACCCGCAAGCTTGGGGTGCCTATGCTAGAGCCGAGCGACCTCCTTCGTCAGATCGAGCCCCTCCGAGGCTGAGCCCCCTGAGCCAGAGTCGAGCTCAGCCCTCCTTCGCCAGGTCGAGCCCCTCCGAGGCTGAGCCCTTTGGACTGGAGTCATGTGTCGACCTCCTCCGCCGGATCGAGCCCCTCCGAGGTTGAGACCCCTGGACTGGAGTCGAGCTCAGCCATCCTCCGCCAGGTGGAGCCCCTCCGAGGTCGAGCCCTCTGAGCAGGAGTCGAGTCTTCCTTCGCCAGGTCCAGCCCCTCCGAGGTCGAGCACCCTGAGCCGGAGTCGAGCTTAGCCCTCCTATACCAGGTCGAGCCCTTCGGAGGTCGAGCCTCCCGGGTCGGAGCCGAGTCCCAGCTCTCCAATTCGGCAACCAACTCGGACAACACCGCCGACCAATAAATGGGCAGAGCCACCTCCCCGAGACACCGGCGAGCAATCCAAAGACCGCAAGGAAGCACCTATCAAGCCATAATAACTATCCGCGACCACCGCTTACACCATAAGGGCAAGAAGCTCCCTGACCAAGGTGCCACTCTCTCCACCAATCACCTGCGGCACCCGAAAGAGGAAGTCAACCAGGTGATTCGAATCCCGGGGGTGGTGGCCCCCCGATCGAGACACTGCCAGGCTTCCCGGAATAAGGCGACCGAAAGGAATGTCAGAACATGCAACAGTTTTCCCTATCACGAATCGGGAAAGACATCCCGCCCATGGTATAGAACACCGCTGCACGTGCCTGATAGCATGGGGAAGATCCCAATGTAGGCGCTCAACGGTCACCTGGACTTAAAAGAACATTCGACATCCCCAGAGAGGGGGAGAACGAAGGTATGCAAGTGCAAACTCAACCACAGAACACCATCCAAGTGCGTGAGGGAGAAGAAGCCTCACGGAAAGGCCAGCCCACCTCGGCTACCACCTCTCCTGGCACACTCGTACCTCTATTCTTACACGATTCACTCCTCCTAGCATGGAGTCCATCAAGAGGGGCTCAACCAGGGGGATTTGTTCCCCTGGGTCGTCACTGACTTGAGCATCGGAGTGCCCCCGCCAGAATCCCTGGCCCGGGTCACTAACCCCTGTTTTGCAGATCCCGAAGCGCGGGCCAATCCCGAGAGGATGAGGGGTGATCCAACGTCGACAGAAGCTACGAGCCACGACGATCTTGGCGGCAACATATATAAATATACATGATAGAGAAATCAAATGAAATCAAGCTTTATAAAGCATAAATATAAAATCACTCTCACTAACCAAGCACAACAAAAGAATTCAATTTTTCCATATTTTTAACATGCTTTGTAAAGCATACGTGCTTCAAATATTTGATCAGAGTGTACTTTATTTATATACACTCTACACTTATGTATCCTTGGATTACAATCCAGCAATCAATTATAAATAAAATTTTGTCAACCAAGTCAATGTATAAATACATCAAACTCCCACTAATCCAAAAAATCAAAAGATTCTTAAAATGTCAATATTTTTAATATATTTATAAAAACTATGGATCTTATTCTTGATAGGGGATCAATAAATATTGACTTTGTACATTGTACAAAATTTTTCTCTTTCAATTACAACCTCTAACTGATAAAAATTCTATCTTTACAAAGATAGAGGTAATGAAAATTTTTATTATTTCATTAAATAACATAGCTGCCTATGATTATAAGAAATTATAAGTGGCTTTAAGACATGATCAATAATTATAAGATCCAGGATAAAGTTTCATAATAAAAACAATGTAAATTATGACTTTGCAACATGCCACACACTTTGTCTGCATGTCCAAGAATGCTACTAGATTCTATTTTCAAGCATTCTATAAAATAAAACCTCCACTCATTTACCAGAATCTATAAATATGGTATGATTTGACTCAATATTCTTTATATATTTTTATTAGGATAGTAGAATATGTATTCATTTAAAATTATTTGGATAACCAAAATAAACAACATATTATTAGAAAACCAAGGTTTATTGGCTGATAGATTATCAATGATTAAGTATTGCAGATAGCTCCAACTATAAAGTTAAAAAATATTGGACTTCCTACGAGTCTTTAACTCAAAAGGTATCTTGTATAACTATTTTATTAAGAATTTTATTCAAAATATAGATGGTAGTCAATAGGATTTTATACTAGAAACATCAAAATAAATTGCTTCCACTCATCAGACTTCACACCATATCTTTCAGAGTGTACTTTATCTCTCAGTCACATCATTTTACTAGAAATCTCAATCATGATATATTAAACAACTATCCCATACTAATACAAATATTTAATAATATTATTTATTTATTATATATGGGATCTTAGAATGTGACTGATATACCTTATCAATACTCTTATCTTTTTTCAAAAGTATTAAAAATCTTCCAAAATAAAATAGGATATAATTTATTAATTATTTCACATATATGATTTTAAGTTTATTAAACTGCACAGCAAGAAAACTAAATATGATGAGTAGCCTATGTATTAGAGATAGAAATCTCATAATACTAATTTTAGATACAATTCTCTCTAGTTTCAAGATATAAACCCTAACACCATCGTACCATCCATCTCATATATTAATTTATCTATCCATCAGCTATCCAGACTTTTTTTTATCAAATTCTACATATCTATCATAAATGATGTCAAAATTAGATCATCATTTTTAAATACAACAATTAAAATGGAATCAATTACATAAATATATTTTAAATAAAATATTTTACTCTTTACCACTTTTAAGACAGTTTTATCTCAGAGTACTCTAATAAGACAACCAAGATGGAAGATCATTACATAATATAATATCTATATTTCATCATGCTTAGTGTTAGCATAATTTTAGTTTTCATATCTTCATTTTAGTCATAGTCATCATAATAGGAGGATTAACTCTATCGAATACAAATATACTAACTGCTAAATAATCTTTATACGGTTAATCAATAGAAAAATATAACAATATATTTCAGAAAATCTTTATAAGTATTATTTTAATGAGAGTCCTTAGTCCAATACAACAAAACTTTCTTTAGAAAGAAAATAATCCATATAAGGAATTTCTCTTCAACATATAATGATCTTGTAAATCACAATAAACATGCCACTTTGGTGGTCACCATCCATCAAAATTTACAAACCTTCCAAAAAAAGGATCATCAAGTCATGACCTTTAAAGTACCTTAAGATATATAAAATATCTATCAAGCTCATATACTATGCAACATCTTTGAAGTACAAATAATAAATCAATAAAGGCTTTGAATATAATAAGTCATTTTCAACAAAATATACCATGTGTATCAACATAAAACTCTCCTATATGCAGAGAATGCGATGTATTTTTGAGCTCCAAAAAAAGAGGTCAATACAAATTTTGAAAATATGTCTCCATTTGGATAAACAAATTTCTTAAACCTAATATATAGTTCTTTTCAAAAAAAAATAAATGTTAACATAATGAGGATATAAGGCATTTGAAAATTTATCCCCTTTGAGCAGACAAATTTTCTAAGCCCAATATACCTTTACCTTTGATATTTCGATCCAGTCAAAATCGAATAATAACATTATTATTAACATAAATGACTATATAATCAAAGATGACAGGAATGCTAAATACTAGTCAATGGACATATACCATAAATGATATACAAGAGTTCAAATACAATATCACATATTTTTCTTTGGACAGAATATGTAATATGTACAAGTACTTTTCACATGAAACCATAAGCAAATGAAATATCCTAACAGTCATGGACCTATCCCCTTTGGATAGACAAGCCTATGAAAGCTAGAGTACCATTTCAACATAATGTCCCATGCAACCTTTCCCGATTAAAACATACAACAACCCCCTTTGGGCAGGTGGTTGTATACAATAACCAGAAAATATCCCTCACATGATAAAAAAATTTAATGGACTAACACAAATAAACTACTTTGGTAATAAATATTTATGCCAACCCATAAATTATTCATACAGGAAAGATAAATGTCCAAACAAATACAAAATGACATACTTTAATGACATGTATGCTACAAAATATCAATCCAAAATGGGATACTTTAACAACATGCACTCCATTGATCAAATTATAATATAATAATATATTCTAATCGTCACTTCTATCAATAATACTTACTACATAACTATAAAATATATTTGGACAAGAATTATAGTATATAATAAGTATCACAATCAATTACAGTCAATTTTGGATCAACTGTTATAGTGACATCAATATACAATTTTAAATAAAAGATAAATAATTAATTCTCAATAACTTAACCATTCAAAATTCTTAGAGTGCTCCGAATCCTTTGAGGCTATGAAAAAATACACTCGAATTATATAATAGTGAGTAGAATTGTATATAAATAATTTTAAATTATTTAAATATTTCATTAATATATGAAGAACTTAACCAAAATGTTCTTCAAATTAAAACGAGTCTAATAGTCCAAAAAATGCTTAACTTGGATGTAAAATGAGTAAGTTCCAGCAATTATAATAAAAAACAAAGATAGAGGACCAAAATCATAAATTACAAAAAATATATGGACTTTTTTGTAAAATATATTTTTAAAAAATAAGGATCTTAATATAAAAAAAAATTTAGGACTCAAATTAAATTTATAGGGACTTAAGTGCAAAAATTTTCTTGATCCCAAAGTTAAAACATGCCCAATGTAATTGGATCCAACCAACTCATCAATTTGGGCTCAACACAATTAATGGTTTGGGTTTTAAGTGGGCCAAAAGAAATTGATAATCCAAACCTAAAATCCACTTAAAACTTATCTCCTTCAACTCTTTCTATTCGGTGATGGATCAACCATCATCAAGCAATGAAAATGAGGTAAATGTCGGCCTCCATGATCTCTAGAAATATTAACAAACAAGAAGAAGTACCAAAAATATGTGATGTTTTTACCTAAATATCATTCTCAACATATTGAAGATCTATGGCACTAGAAATGACATAAGGAGCAAGTATGGCATATTTTAAGTATGGACAAACTAATGCCCTCATTAATTGATTATAGCCCTCATGTTTATTAGAAATGCATGAAAGCAGAATGAAAGATATTATTTAAAGATAAATATGAAACCCTCAAGAAACAAGAAATCCATCAAGTAGATTAGATACAAATGGTCCCGTGATATTTATGCGCTACCATAAAATTATGGATGTCTGTATTAAAATCTTTCCAAGTAAAAAGAGCTAGGCCCCATAGTGTATTGACATTCCACAATGTCAACAAATTTTTTTTTTTTATGCAAGTCCTTTCCAAGCCTCATGTGCACCCGAACCCAAGATAACATCCAAAATCATTTCCCTCCATTTTTTTGGAACCAATATATAAATATAAATTTTACAGGGTCTAAACTATAAATGGATTAATTTATAATGACATAAAGTCCAGGTGCCTAAATGCAAAATGATCCTTTGGACCAAATTATAATTATGACTTTTGGATGGACTAAATTGTAAAGTATTTTTTTAATATTGGAAAAGCAGGGGCCACAATGCAAAATAGCCCCTTTTTTAAGCTTATTGGTTAATGGGTTATTGGATTTTGGGTTTGAACCCAAAACCCAAAACCCGTTAGCCAACCACTTCTTCCCCACGAGACCTATAAATAGGCCAGGGAATCGGTCCGCCGCCCCTTGCTTCCAAAATCGCCACCGCCGATGCCGGACTGGCTGGACAACCATGATAATCGATCAGGGACTACCGGTTGCCGCCTCTGGCGGTGTTGCCGACGTCTGGTCAGGCCCAAAAGGAGAGATCGGCTGTAGGATTTTTTTTTTTCATGTTCGATCCACCGACAATGATTAGTATCTTCAATCGTCACCACCGGGGAGAAGTTAGGGGGGCCCAGCCGCCAGGGACGGTCGACCGCGGCCTCCCACGGTTGCCGACCCATCGGCCTCCATACCTTTTTTTTATGGTTTATTTCGGGCCGTCGGTGGAGATAGCGGCTCTCGATTGCTGCCACCGGGGAAGAGAGAGGGGGGGCAGAAAAGGGAAGGCAGATCGCGGCCACAGAGACCGTGCAGAGATGGCCGACCATGGCCTCCATGGTCGCCGGCCCTCAAGCCTCCTGTCCCATAGTTTTTTTTGAGTTCATTAAGATCTGAACCCGTCACCGGGTTCAGTTTCTCCCTCACATCGTTGCCTTCCACGTCTCCTTCCCCGCCACCACCCGTTATCGATCGACGCCGACAAAGAGGAAGATGAATGGACGGTGGGAAGGAAAACAAAAAGAAAACGAGACGTTACAGATCTAAAATATAAAAACAAATTCTAATTGGATACCAGGGCTCTGATACCAAATGTAGGAAAATAAAGATTTCCTAATCCCTAGGATCGATATTAGAATCATCTAAATAGATCTGAGAAAAGAAAGATTGCATAGTGTATTCATCATGATCTGATTACTGATGCTCATATGAACACTGCAGGTAGAGTCCTTCTCTTCGGGCTTCTTCAGAAAAGCGGCTCTCGATGGAAAAAATTACTGTACTATCAAATCACAATATACATGAAATATATAAATAGAGAAAGTAGAGAGGGGATCTAGCCAATAAAACAAAAATATCCTAACTGACCCTTCCATCATGAGTTAAGTCGGGCTAAGGCCTGCACTGTGCCTCCTCAACCACATCAAATCACATAAGATGCTCCTAGCCTAAATAATGATCACATAATAATGGGCTCAACCTACGTCTATCAACATGGACCATAAAATCAATCCAGATTTTAATAAAAAAAAATATCAATTAATATTAACCCAAATTAAGAAAATTCTTACATGGGGTACAGGGATATCGGATCTATCGAGTGTAGCACCATAATCCATCGGCCCCGTAATTATCTGTACATGTCATGTAAGTTGCAACCTAATCACCTTTCATTCCATAACGGTAGTCTTGTTCGTATGTACCAAAGTAATTTTCTCTTGATTTCAGTTGAAAATAGCTAGGATCTACTGTCAAATCATCAACTTTCAATCTCAAAATCACATGATAGTAAAAACATAAAACTAGTATTTGCTCATTCATGCTCATGGATAATGTGCTTGGGTGGCAGAATTCTATTGACAAATACTTTAGGCAGGCTAAACTTTATATATACGATGTATTCTAAGATTTGTTTAGGAAGAATTACAGAATATTCTTAACTTTATCTCAATTTTACTTATATCTGCTCAACTTTAAAATGTATCAATTAGATCCTTCAAATTAAAAAATTATATCAATATGACCCTTCCATTTATCTAGCTGCTGACATCATTATGTTGTCCTTCAAAAAGATGGAAATGTCCATCTCTATTTGATCCTCAATAAATCTATTCTCCATTTCTCCTCTTTCCTTGAATCCTAATCCCTTATCCTATCTCCTTTCATCTAATCTAATCCCGATATCGGGGCATAGAATCTTCAAAGCCAAATCGATCCTAATGGCATCCAATCTCAATGGCTCTTCCTCTTTTGATCACCTCCTTCTCCAAAGTCTCATGGGCCACCTCCAGCTCTGACCCCGTACCTCGACACCAACTCCTTCCTCTCCCATAGCCTCGATGACTTCCTCCTCCATGATGAGCTCCACACAGACGACGAAGATGACTCTGAGGAGGAGGATGGCTTGCTCACCTTCTTTGGAGATGATAGTAGGTAGAAGGAATCTTATTTTGCTTACTATGTGTCGTTCAAAAGGAACATTATTTTGTTTTCTTGGTTTATGGCTTCTTCCAACTAAGATTTTATTTTCTTCATGAGTTTTTTTCTCAAGGATTATTATTGGGATTTATTTGCTTCTCTTATGTGTTTCTATTGAGATAATCCTTAAACATGGTATAGGTGTTGGTTGTTTCAAATCTATATTTTATCAAAAAAATAATAATTTGATGTACAAGTTTCTATTCTTCGATTCTTTTTTTTTTTTTTATTCTCTATCTTGCTCAATCAAATATCTAGAATCCGATGTTCACCCATTCCTGACATTTTTTTTTTTTCTTTAACTATAAAAGAATTCTTTTGCAAGCTTATTTAGATAATCCAATAGAATTTGGATAGAATTTTCTATCGATTTGTGGACCAGGAAATCGATATAAGCATGGCCCCATACCAACCCAACATCTCCCAGTCTAAATCTAATGATTTTTTTAAAAAATAGAACTCTATGGATTTTTACTTTCTTCATGCAAGCCGGTCCACGTACTAGGATCTATGCTAGAACTTTGGCGGGCCAGCAGACCAGATTCATATGGGATATTTCTATAGAAATATCCAAAAACAAGCTCTTCATAGTTTTCATTTTCTCCTCCTTAAAAATCTATATGCATTTGTACATCTTATATTATTACTTTGGTTTCTTCTTTCTTATTATTGTACTCATTTCTTATGGTAATACTAGTTTTTAAACCGTTTTCATGTTTTCCCATCTTTGTTACTTAAGTTAGCATACTTGTGGTTGTTTTGATCTTGTCAGTTCTCTCTCTTTATTTTTACCAATTGCACGATCTCTTACTATACTTTATTCATCTTCATCCCCATATTCTTCTCTTGCTTCATGGTCAAGTAGTAAGAATACTCGTGGCTTGACTCGATGGTCTCCGTTAGCACCCGCAATCTTAGCATATGACTGGCATCGAGAAGGATCAGTAGAGGGGTGATGCTTGACCTCTCAGAATCGTCGATGCTGCTCTTTTATTTTGATTACATCGATGGAGATACTGTTGGAGAGTTTAGACCATTCAACGTCTCTTTTATTTTGATTTATGATTTTTTATTTCAATTAAAAGTAAAGACCATATGTGCAGATCCAAGGGTCCATAGAGGGTTGGCAAGTGAGGACTCTTTCCATGATGGGTAGGATCATCTTGGTGAGTTGGTGTTGCCGAACGCCGATCTTGCCACCGGTCTGGCCATCGATCTTGCCATCGGTTCGTCTAGATTGGTGGCAGGACCGACAGCCAGACCCCTGGTCGGACCGGCGGTCAGTCTGGTGGCAGGACCGGTGGTCGGACCCCTAGTCGACCAGCAGCTGGACCCTTGGTTTGACTAGGGGTCCGGCAGCCGGTTCAGTTGTCGGTCCGGCCACTAATCCGATTATCGGTCCTGCCACCGGTCCTGTCGCTGGTCCTGCCACCAGTCCGGTCATCGATTCTGCCATCGATCCGACTAAGGGTCTAGCCATCGATTTGGTAGCCGGTCCGGCCACTGATCCGATCAATGGTCTGGTAGCCAGTCCGATTACCGATCCAGCTGCCGGTTCGACCAGGGATCTGATCGCCGGTCCTATCACTGATCCGGCCGCCAATCTGGCAGAACTGGTGGCAGGACTGACATCCGGACCGGTGGCAGCACCGACGGTGAAATGTTTCAATTTTTTAATTTTTTAATTTTAATTTTTTTTTAATTTAAAAATTGAGGTGCAAGAATAAGATGAAGTTACAGGTACGGCCCGCGGCTTTACTTTACCTGCAACTTCTTTTATTTTTTTTTAGTTTTTAATTTTATTATATTATTTTAAATGTTTTATATTTTATAATTTTATTATGTTATTTTAAATATTTTATTATATTATTTTAAATTTTATTATATTTTTTTATTTTATCATGTTAAAATTTAAAGACACGAGTGTGGCTGCCATGTTTACCGAGCTGTGGTAGTTCAGTAAATTTGTTGACCCGCATTACTTCGATAATTTTTTTATAAAAAATATTATTAAAAAAAAAACCAGATGCAGGGTCTATCCCGTCTTTAAATATTTTTTTAAAAAAATATTATTTTAAAAAAATTCTATATTTTATTTTTTTATTAGATCTGTTTAAAATATTTAAAATATTTTTTATTTTTTATTTTTTTGATTGGTTTAGATGATGCAGGTTCTACCTGCATCTTTAAACCAGATTTTTGTTTTTTTCGTTTCGAGGCATTTTTTTTTTTTTGGTCAAGGACTTTTTTTTTCAAGTGGTTCTTCAAGTTTTTTTTTTTTTTCGATCTAAAAGTACAGGTATGATCTGTGATTCCTACACGTGAATGATATACATGGCTAAAAATAGGTAGTTAGATAAATTTTCTTCCGAACTACCGTATTTTGATAATTTTATTTTAAAAAATATTATTTTAAAAAAAAATTCTCCACCCGTTGCTCTTCTCCCATCCAAATTTAGGTGCAATCATGCGGTCTGATAGACATGTAATCAAGGCAATTGGTAAAAGGGTTTTTTCTTTTTTTTCCCCTTTTTCACGGTGTCTCCCCGGCGGAAATAGCCTGATGGGTTAATTCCGTCCAACCACTTTCTCTCATACGCTTTTTTTTCTTGCTAAACAAACAAATAAACAAACAAACAACGCAGCATATGGAGGCTCTCCGTCTCTCTCTTTCTCGTGCCTTTTCTCCAATGGCTGCAATGATGCTCTCCGTGTCTGCGTGCATGCGCTCTTTGGGGCCCGCTTCCAATTCAATCCACTCGCTCGGATGCATGGGGCCTCCATATCTGGGGTTGCGTGAATTGGCGGGTTACGAGAGCGGGCCCAGGAAAATGGTGTGTTAATTTCTGATGTGATAACAGGATGCACATACGGTCTCGAACAGCCGATGTTCTCGAACCGGTGTTTTGGCTTTGGGACGTTGATTCTTCAACACGCTTCTGGAATGCACGTCTCTTTTTCTCTGCGCCATACCTTTAATTGCTCGATACACTTCCCCTGTTGTAGTTGTACTCCCAAGGACCGACCTCGCCTAGCCAGTAGCCACACAATGTGGTGCCGCGAAACTTATGCACGAAGAATTACCTACCTTCTTTAGGGACCCGCCGTGGGACCGTGCAAATTGGAAGCACTCGATCCCTTGCACCAAACTAGATTAATCCACCATGCACCCTAGTTAATTAATTTGGACGGGATCATATATATATATATATATATATATATATATATATTTCAACCCTTTGCAGTTGATTGAAGTTCAAGGATCGATCTCGGTATGGCTTGTCCCATCCATGATACGATACAGCCTCTATATGGACCGGTCCTGGCTCCGGGCTCGATCGTGGCAACCTGGATAGCAATCGGGCCTCCGTACGTGTTAATTCATGGGTCACAATTACTAGATCAACCGCCATTGTTTGTTTCCCGGTCACGTCGGACGGGGATATAGAATCTTTATCCATGTCTCCGTCTTGACTTCGAAAATCATAATGGAGTGCTCGGTATTACCTGAGATGACAATCGACACGGCTAAGCCGCGACAAAAAAAATTTGGAAGAAATGCATGCATGTTGTGGGTCTCATGGCCTAATTATTGATGGTACACTCTCAATATATAAGAAGTAAAACCTACGGTTACCGATCTATGATGGTCATTCTATCCGAGACTGCGGGCTGAATTATATAACGGTGATGAAACAACGGATCGATCTCACGCATGGTTACTAGATGCGACACTTGGACGGTAATAAGATTAATTTCCTTGACACGTTTCTCCTGGATGAAATCCTCATTGTTTTTTAAGATACCTGCGCGCGTAGGTGTTTGTGGTGGCTTGTCGATTATTATGCTATTTATTTTTCCCCCCTTCTCCTTTTTATCATTTTTTTTAAAAAAAATTTCAATGACGAGATGTTGTCAAGAGCCATGGTGGTTGTTGGCTCTTGAAGATTGGATCGGGGGACAATGAAAGGAGACTAAGACGACAAGATTTCTTACTGCACCACCATAGAACGTGTGGGAGACCAACTACCCGATAAAAACATCCTACCGAACGAGCGAGATAAAGGTAATGATCTTGGCATATATCTTGCTAGTACGTGCATGCTGGTCCCTGGTTGGGTAGCGATTACGTCTATGGCCATTTCCTCTTTCCATCTTTGAATTTTTAACCACCTACTTTAGCGGGAAGCAAAGGACCGAGCATGATTACCGTTTTCATGAAAAGATGAAAACGAGCTTTTAGGAAGCACGAACAATTGCATGGTAGATCTCGGGAATCCACCACCGCAGTAATTACTCGAAAGCGAGTTCTTTGATTTCACGCTTATTCAGATCTTGCTGCCAAAATCCAGCCCGATGAGGTGTCTGTCTTAAAACCCATGACAACGAGGTTGGTACGATCGGGTGAAACACACAAGGCTGGGTCAAGCTGTAATATGAAAAAGGTGAGCTGGTAGGCAGTGGCTGTGCTTGAACGATGACGCCGTCACGCCGGTGCTAGTTATCAAATTCGAAATAGGTGTAAAAAAAAAAAAAAAAAAAAAGTCCATCCACTACTTGTCAAGTATTTGACCGACAAAGAACCCTCCAATATCTAAATCAAATTGAAATCTTTAGAAAAATATAAGCAAAAACTTGCGAGGGAGAAATGGCAACGTAGGCGTGAGGGAGTGTCAAGAGAGCATATATATATATATACCAGCTGGAGGACATCCAGATATACCGCTGCTTATATATAAGCAAGGGTAGGCATTTGATGTTGACCAAGAGTGTCACGTGCTTCAACTGCCTGGTAACAACTTGAACGTTATGCCCTCATGCAAGTTTACGCATGCGGGTCTTGAGCGTGCATGATCATGGGTTGAGCTGTAATTTTTGGCCATTGGATAGAATTTAAATGGCATCGTGGCAGTTTTTGATGAGGGCTACATGGGAAATTTTTATCCATCGGCGTATCCGCATTGGTAGAGGTTGGTTCTTTCTAAGGCATATCATATGTGTCTTTCCAATATTTTTCTATCGATATCCAAGATAGTTTGCACATGTTTTTATGTATCATCTTAATAATTGTAAGGTTCAATATTCCGTACGTTAACTTATTGAAATTTCTTGAATGATTCATAATTTCCGTGTTGGTTAAATGATGCATCAATTTGTGCTCTAATAACATTTCATAATTTTGTGAGTATTTGTAAGCCAGTCATGTTTTTTCTTCTTTATGGGTCACTCGTCTCTTTAATACTTAGCGAATATGAGCTTTAATTTCTTTTCTTTTTTTTTTTTTAATTTTTAGTATTCAAATTATCTTTGGATTTGTGATAATTATATATATATATCTCTCTCTCTCTCTCTCTCTCTATATATATATATATATATATATATATATTTTCCAGATCTAAAATTACTGTGCTAAGTTGTGTTTATTAAATCTGTGGCCACCGTTCAAACCCTTTTCTATCATTATGCATGTGTTCAGTTTTAGAATGCAATTCCTAGGTAGGTAGGGTCTTCTCGGGTGCTTATAACTTAATGAAATCATAGGCTGAGTGTATATAACATAGTTTAGAGAAATCGATCTATTTCACGGGTTATTTTTTCTCTCTTATTTCTCTTTATTAGGAAGTAAGAATCAGATCAAGCAAAATGACATGTATAATTTGAGATATTTATAGAGGTAGGAAAAGTACTTTTTAGAAGAAACCGAGGCAATTAACATAATTTGTTCTAGTTAAGGATCGTGCTACAGCAACCGAGGCAAAATGAGAAACTAAAAACTTCATAAGAAACTTGCCTCTAATTAATTGAGCAAAGCCAACAATTTTTCTTGATGGGTCCAAATTTCAACATTCATATTTATGTTTTACACGAGACTCATATATATATTCTGTACGTATTTATATTTTGTAAAAGATTATCTCTATAATGTTAAAAACAAAGCGCAAAGGCTTCATTCACTTACCAAGACTGGCTGAAACTCAAATGAGAATCATATTATATTCAACAAAATAGCATTTGACAAGTAGCAGTAGCAGCAGTAATGATAATGCAAATACAAAAGTTTTCACCTTATGCTTTATTATATTAATTTAACCCCTTGATGAAGATAGATATAATTATTAAGTTTCTTGTCCATCTCTGTGCAAGATGCAACTCTCCATTTCCTCGCCGATCGGCTATCCCTATGTAAGAAATGGGCCTGGGCTGAAGTCGGCAGGTCCAACCGATTTCAACCCAAACAAAGAAAAAAAAAAAAAAGAGGCGGAGACGGGGAGAAGAAACGGTTAATCACTGTCCCAGTATTGACTGTTCCTGCGGAGACAGGGGAGTTTTGCATATATAGTGATGCATCCCGAAAGGGTCTCGGTTGTGTGCTAATACAAAATGGAAAGGTGATAGCCTATTCTTCTAGATAGCTTAAATCATATGAGTCAAATTATCCCACTCATGACTTGGAGTTAGCAGCCGTAGTTTTTGCTTTAAAGATATGGAGACATTACCTGTATGGTAGTCGTTGTGAAATCTTTACAGATCATAAAAGTTTTAAATATATATTTACTCAGAAGGAATTGAACTTGAGACAGAGAAGATGGTTAGAACTATTAAAGGATTATGATCTGACTATCAACTACCATCCAGGAAAGGCAAATGTTGTAGCTGATGCCCTGAGTAGGAAAACCCCAAGTAAGTTGGCAACTTTAATTACTAATCAAAAGCACATCAGAATGGATCTGGAAAGATCAGAAATCGAGGTACGAATTCATAATTCTGGGATGCAATTAGAAAATATTATGGTACAACCTATCCTAATTGACAAAATTAAATCAGCTCAGAAGGAAGATTTAGAGCTTCAGAAAATTAGAGAGACAATTGAGTCTGGTGTGCAATCTGAATTTACTATATATGAAGATGGTACCTTGAGATTTGGTAACAGATTATGTGTTCCTAAACTTCCATAATTAAAGAATGAAATTATGGAAGAAGCACATAGTTCAGTATATACGATGCATCCGGATAGTACAAAAATGTATCGAGATCTACGTGAAAACTTTTGGTGGTCTGGTATGAAGAAAGATATAGCTCAGTATGTGGCTCAATGTTTGGTGTGTCAACAGGTAAAAGCTGAGCATCAAAGACCTGATGGACCATTGCAGTCTCTTGCATTCCTCAGTGGAAATGGGAGCACATTACCATGGACTTTGTGACAGGTTTACCCAAAATCCCTAAGGAAAATAATGCGATGTGGGTGATTGTGGATCGACTAACGAAGTCAGTTCATTTCTTATCTTTTCGTATCGGACTCTCTCTGGAAAAATTAGCAAACTTGTACATAGAACAAATTGTGAGACTACATGGGATTCCAATTTCTATAGTATCGGATCGAGACAGTAGGTTTGTTTCACAATTTTGGAAGAGTCTTCATAAAGCATTGGGGACCAAATTAAGTTTTTGTACAGCTTTTCATCCCCAAACCGATGGACAGTCTGAGCGAACCATCTAGATTCTGGAAGACATGTTGAGAGCTTGTGTTATGGACTTGGGTGGTGCTTGGGACTGTCATCCATCGTTAATAGAATTTGCCTACAATAATAGTTATCAAGCTAGTATTCAAATGGCGCCTTTTGAGGCTTTATATGGTAGGAAGTGTAGATCTCCTATCTGCTGGGATGATGTAGGAGAAAGAAAATTGTTGGGTCCAGAAATAGTGCAACAAACAGTGAAGAAGGTACAAATGATCAGAGAACGTTTGCGTACTGCTCAAAGCCGACAGAAAAGTTATGCTGATAAAAGGCGAAGAGAGCTGGAATTCAATGTTGGTGATCATGTTTTTTTGAGAGTATCTCCCACAAAGGGTGTGATGAGATTTGGTGTACGAGAAAAATTGAGCCCGAGATTTGTGGGACAATTTGAGATTTTGGATAAGGTTGGTGAGGTGGCTTACCGATTAGCGCTACCATCAGTTATATCTGGAGTGCATAACGTGTTTCATGTATCTATGTTACGGAAATACACTCCTGATCCTAATCATGTAATAGATCATGTGCCTTTAC
Organism: Areca catechu; assembly: GCA_021397845.1. NCBI lineage: Eukaryota > Viridiplantae > Streptophyta > Magnoliopsida > Arecales > Arecaceae > Areca > Areca catechu. The sequence goes on along the minus strand of CM038038.1, from coordinate 134,719,230 downwards.
AACTTCAAGAGGATTTGACTTATGAGGAGGTGCCTTTACGAATTGTCGACAGTAAGGAACAAGAATTGAAACACCGAATCATACCTTATGTGAAGGTGCAATGGAGCAATCACAGCGAAAGAGAAGCTACATGAAAACTTGAAGCAGAGATACGAATAAAATATCCACAGCTTTTCGGAATATCATGTACGTAAATTTCGAGGACGAAATTTATTTTAACGGGGGGAGAATGTAAGAAATGGGCCTGGGCTGAAGTCGGCATACCCAGCCGACTTCAACCCAAACGAAGAAAAAAAAAAAAAAAGAAAGAGGCGGAGACGGGGAGAAGATCGAAACAGGGGAGGGGAGATCTCCCTAGCCGGCCGGAGTTTTTGCCGGAAAACTCGGTGGGAGAATCGTGAGGGGAGTGGGAGTTGATCGGTGATGGGTTTTGGATGGATTAGGACTCCATGGTGTAGTTTTACACGGAGAGAGAACTCTCGTAGTTTTTTTTAAAAATCCCTCACCGCCGCCTCTTGAACCATCCTCACGCTCTCTCTCCCTCTCCGACGAGCAACCAGAAGTTCCCAACGCCGCCCGGCGAGTCTTTTCTTTTTATTGCAATTTTGAGAGGATTTTTTTGGTTGTTTCCTTGGATTTTCCCGTTTCGGTTTGGTTTCGGGCTGTTCGCCGTCGTCGCTGCCGTCGCCGCCGCCTGCCGTCGTCGCTGCCGCCGCCTGCCGTCGTCGCTGCCGCCGCCGCCGCCTGCCGTCGTCGTCCGTAAAGCAACTGCGGCAACCACTGTGGGTTGCCGGCAGTTGGGGGGGGGAAGACCCGGTTCGGCCGAAAGAAAGTGCAGGGGCTGTTCGGGAGAAAGAAAAGAGAAGAGAAAGAAAGAAAGAAGAAAGAAAAAAAAGAAAAAAGAAAGAAAGAAAAAAAAGAAAAGAAAATAATAATAATATAAAAAAAATTAAAAAATATATATGATAGGAGGAGAGAGAAAGAGGAGAGAGAAGGAGGAGAAGAAAGAGGAGAGAGAAGGAGGAGAGAGAAAGAGGAGAGAGAAGGAAGGGAGAGAATGAAGAGAGAAAAAATCAGGAATTTTTTCAAGATTTGAGAAAAAAAAATTGAGAATTTAGTTTTAATTAAAATTATTTATCTATGTAGAGAATCAGTCCTGAGCGGGAAGGCGTCGCACCGATTTCGGGTACGGATTAGTACAGGCGTGGATAGTTGATTGTAAGGATTTTTAAACTTGATCACCCGTAATATTAATATTTTACGTGACCTGATTTGATCCGAGCATATATTAAATATTTTTCATGCATGGTAGTTTTCGGATAACATGATTTGATTTCCGGGTTACGGAACGAGTTTGTTGTTAATGTTGTTTGCATTTGCCAAGTGATCTTGAAATGTGTTTAATTGTGATATCGATCGTTGGAAAGTGACATAATCTGACTATGTGAGAAGAAATGATAAAGTATTAAGTGAACTGGTGTTTAGACTAGCCATGCCACGGCGGTACAGTGGTTTCTCAGTGTGCCCGTCACAGGCTGGAGTGTGACAATTTGTGTGCCAGTCACAGGCTGGAGTGTGACAACAGTGTGCCCGTCACAGGCTGGAGTGTGACAATAATGTGCCAGTCACAGGCTGGAGTGTGACCGTGGCTAGTCTAGAACCCTAAAGATAATGGTTAAATAATTGGAAATTCTAAAAGAGAAAAAAAAAAGTAAAAATTTTAAAGTTTTTGGTTAAACATGAAATCTAAATTGTTGATTTCGTCACATGTTATGCTAATGTTTTGCTGTTTTCATATACATGTATATTATTATTCTTGATCATTTGGAACCCTTACTGGGCTATGTAGCTCACTCCCTATCATTTGTTTTCTTTCAGAGAACCAGGATACTTAAAAAGGATCTGGGCTGGGCGTGAGACGGAGCTTCTTAATTGTTGAGCTAGTTAGTTAGTTTCGGTTACTGATGTTGTGATTCAGTAGACCATTTAATGACATCGATTTAAATACTGAATTGTACATTTGTTATTGGATTGTTTATATAATATTAATTTAATTCGGATATGTTTGAATTGTTGTGTATCTAGGCCTTGTATAATCTCTAGGATAAAATCTAAGATTTGTGCGGCCGGTTATGTAGTCGATTCCGGTACTGAATTCGGGACGTGACACCCTATCAGCTCGCGACCTCGTTTCCTTTCTCTCTCTCTCTCTCAAATGCCCGGGCAAAAGATCCGAAGGGGCAACTTGACCTTGATGGTTCCATGGCCGCCTCCTTTGCACCCTTTCTTCTCCTCGGATAATTAAATTAGCCACGGAGAGCCATCTTTCCATTGAACTTATTTTTCATTTGAAATATAAAGTTGGAGACATGGGATCTTTTGTATGGATCGATGCATTTCATCAGGAATTAGAAATTGGAAATGGTGACATGGTAGTATTTCAAATTGTATGGTTAGAAATGCATATTTAATTTCGTAAAAGCTTATATATAGATGATAAGGGCTAGGAATCCTTGGTGCTGTCCTCGCTTGCATCCAGGTCATGCAAGAATCTTGTTATGGTCTCGATCAGTACTTCATCGATACGTATTTGTGTTTGTTGTGGTGAATCTGCGGTCCCCCCCTTCGAGCTCTGCAAGAAAGAAAGAATAAGATTTTTTAATTACAAAAAGTCTTTTCACCATCATTTTCACTTAGAATACATATATATACCTTGTTCTTTTTTATATTGTAATCCATGTTGTTTTCTTTTATACAGTATTTATTTTAAGAGTTGGAAGGGAACAATTTCGTGGTGTAGTAAAAATGACAATAGATGTTGAAATTTTGGCTTTTAAGTAGTAGACAGCATATATAAGAGAGTTGCAAGCGAGTTTTTGTATTGTAGATATTTGATAAGGTGATCCCTGGATATATGGCAAAACTTTTACTGGAGTCAACTGCAAACAATCTTCCAAACACCTAAAGAAAATTTATTCAGATAGAAAAGTTTTTAGTTGCACGATTTTTTCAAATACATTGCATGGTATCAAAAGGAAGCAGTAAATTAACCGTGTTTCTCATAAAATATAAGATAGCACGAGACTTGTAATTAAATGATAGAGTAATGCATGCCATAAATGTGTCCTTGCGTAGTTGGAATAGAATCCTTGGCTCACTGGGTATGCTATTATTTGAACGTTAAATCAAACTAAGATAAATATCCAGCCCTGGTGACGTGCGACTCCATAGATGGGGCAAGAGTTTAGTTGCTAGCAAGGCATATAAATTAAGTAATTTAAGAGAAGATCATCCCATAGCATTCATATATAAATATATATATATATATATATATATATATATATATATATCAAAGACTCATCAAAAAAATATAAAAAAATATTAAAAAAAAAGGCAGATTAATCTCAACTTTTTCAGCAATACATTATCTTTAAAAAAAAATCCTTCATGGTATATGAGATGTAATATATGAAAAGAGGCATGATGCATAAAAAGTGCTATATTGATGGTGGCTCTAAAAACCATCTTGCAACAAAAGATACTCGATCCATACTGATTGGCTACATAATCTACAACATGATTTTAATCTAAGATGCATGCTGAGAACTTGGAGGAATCTTGAAATTTATTTGCAAGAAATAACTTACTGATGCCACCTTGCATCTCTTGGATGGCCTTATTCTTGTGTCCACGATGTCAATTAGCTCATCAAACCGAAAAAAAAAAAAATAAGAAGAAGGGAATCTAATCAGTTGCTTTAAATAGTAATCTTATTTATTTTTTAAAAACAAGAAAAGAAGTAGATAGATAACAATAACCCTGTAGTCTAAGCAGTATTTATGCTATAAGAAAGGTATAACGGATGTACTTTAATTTTGTGATAAAACACTACCCGGCTATGATAAACATATTTCAACAATTGAAATGCTTTAATTATCTCCGTTTATAACCTCATAATCGTAATTAACCAAGACAAACATCTATCATTGCCTTTAGTTTGATGGATTTTATGGATTGTCCACCGTACATTATTGGTAAAAATAAATCTGAAACGTACATTTCTAGGCTAGTATGTTATTTGGTTTGCAGAAGACATTATAACTGGTGTCACCATTCGAGTTTGGTGGTAGAAGCAGATGCCCATATGAAACCAATACATGAAACATAGACCATCGATGCTCTGATCATTAAGTTGTCTAAATTAATCCTTATCTTGGTTCGATAGAGTAAGTACGTACATGCTTCTTCTGAATGGGTAAAGGTATGTAAGACATCATGAAAGGTTCATGCACTATCTAATCTATCTCAAGAAACCTAGAAAATCGATCGTTCTTCTTCTCCGATCCTTTCTAGCAGATGATGTTCATTCGTTGTTATCGTTTCTATATAGAAATTTTAACCTTCATTTTATGTTAAAGAAGATGATGATTTTGAGAAACCGTGCACACCCAATTACCATGTTTAATTGTTTCAATTATCATGATGGCTTGGCCAAAAATATATATAAAGACGAGCTCTTCTGATGCAAGCTAGAACAGATGCAAATATAAGTAGTTTTTCTTTTCTTTTCTTTTCTTTTCCAAAGCATGCATACAACATTCGGGATATCACCACCATTCACATCGATCGCATGGTACATGTTTGGAAAACTGAAGGGTTTCCATGGAAGTTATGAATGCATGAAAACTTACTGCATGGTTCGAGGAGGAACGACAAGAAATGCACAGCAAAAAGTATTTAATGTTTAATATATTAGAAACGATCGAATTTTAGAATATATTTCAAGGCAATTGGCCATGCATCAACTAGACTACTCCTTTTTATCTCCGGCCAGTTGTAGTTTCCGATCACCGATCCACCTTTCTCCTATTTTTTGCAACATCTTTTCCCCTCACCACACAGCATGGCCCGAATTACGATGAAGTATGAGATAAATAATGCGAGCAGACGTTCCAGCCAATCCATGCATGAAAGCCTTAATTTGGAGGAATAAAAGCCGAAGAAACTAACACCATATCAATTTAATCAATGCTTTAAAAAAAAAAAATGAAACGAATCGGCAAATGATTATTAAAAGCGATGGAAAGAGACATGAGAGAATCCGCATCCATTGCAGGCAGCAAGCTACCTGTTTAACGATAACCTGGTATTTTTTTAAGCACCGATATTGTCTCTCGTCATCCTCCATGCATGGACACTCTTTGTAGGCCCTCTCTAGCTCTACGTACATATTTAGTAGGTATATGGTGTGATATCTGCAATCTACCTTTCAGGATGAGATCATGAGGATGCTTAATTTATAGAAGAGAAGCCAAAAAGTGTGGGAGGAGGTTGTTAGAATCTTCTTCTTCCTGCCTTCTCTTTTCAAAGCATTTTTAAAAGGTTGACGTTATGACAGGAATTAATGGCTTTATGGAAAGAACCGTTATTTGCTGCTACATTTTAATAATATTCATACTCTCCTAGCTAAGGGCAAGAACACAACACTCGTGATCGATGACATGCACCAGGTGAACGGAAGGAGATGGAATTAGATATAAAAGTGATGCCAAAGAAAACTCCTTTTGACGGGAGGTGTAAATTAATCATAACTACTGCTGGTCTTGAACCTTTTACTAGATAGCTATCACCATATATATATATATATATATACAAGAAAGGGAATTGCATGGGATTTCTTGAACGAGAATTATCATGACAAACTTTTGATATCTGATTAAGTACGTAGGTAGGCACTGAATAGATCGCGGGGATTCTTGATTCATTTCCCCTACTAGCCTCTTCTCTTCTTCCTCTCTAAATTAAATAGTGCAAATGAATGAAAATTAACTTGTGTTGGACTGCCAAACAACATCTTAATTAATGAGGAATGGAGAGTCAAATGATCGGTGCCAGATTAATTGTACATCTATATATCTGACTTGGAGAAACTGCTAGCGAATCACGTCCCATGGAGATAAATGCATGCATGCTTAATTCCAAATCTGTCGCCTTACTCTTCCAAAACGTACACATTCATTTTTGACGTATACTCTGTGAAACATATATTGGTGTATTTCTGATGATTTTGTGGAGCAGTTCCTGAATCTTTTAAAAAAAAAAAAAAAATGTGAATATTGAGGAAGCAAGAACATGTCTCAAATTTATTTTAGAAGAAGATATTTACATAATAGTTTTACAGAGAGTAGACAAACGTGACTCCATCAAAAAACATATAAAAGACAAGGAGCAAGAGAGAAAAAAAAAAAGTTACGATAGGACTAATTAAATTGAAAAATCATGAAAAAAAAACACAAACACACATAACATTTAGAATCCCTGTTTAGAAAATAGCAATCGAAGATTCTGTGTGATTTCAAGATGGCCCTGTTCCGACTATTCACTACATAAGAAGACTTTATCAAATTAAGATGAAAAGTGAGAAGGGATGTCGAGTTGTTGGAGCTTTTCTTCTGTCGAAAAATACGGGAGTTGCATTATCGACACACTGTCAATGCCAATCGATGCCATACTTTCCATGACTCCCTCTTGAATATATCCATGTTTTCGAACTCTAATTTTGAATGGCCATCAACTTTGCTTAAATTTTGCATCGTCACAAAAATTGTTATTTCTTTCTTTTGAAACCTTACAAGTGCATGTACTCGATCATCTAAAAATGCTAAGCAATGAAAGAATGGTTTTCGATCTTGATGATCCTACTCAAAACTTATTTTAGATTAATATTAAAGCTCGCATAACCAAGTCTTGATGTGTATGTTGCATCAAGTAGCTACCTTAAAATGAACCGGTGCTTGTTTACCCCCTAACATGTTAGAATATATTTTTTTTTCAAGTGTTATAACGTGGACATGTACTCTTCTACTCTGCTTCTTTTATATACAAGAATTTTAGAGAGAGAGAGAGAGAGAGAGAGAGAGAGAGGGAAAAAAGAAAAAAAAAAAAAAAAAAAACAGGACTTTGTATGGGTACGGATGGAGAATCTTAAAAGACTTGAAATAGGCACGTTTCAAAAATCTTCTGTTTCTTTTCTCGGATTCTTGATCAATTATATTCATGACAGCCAATATAGTTGCTCTTATTGCATGAAGCCTGATCCTTCTACATTTGTCTGTTCGGCCTCCATGCTATCTATTTATCTCTTTTCTTAATATAAAATCTGCAAATCCTTTTGATCGATCAAGAGATACGTGCTGAAGATGCAGGATTTGGGATTTAGATCTTTGGATCGATCATGCTAAATTTAGAAAGGTATTCAATGCATCAGGTCAACTTTATAGGTCATGTTGAATCTAATCTCTAACGAGATGGGTCTAACTTGCAACCCAAGTCCTTACCCACATGATTTTGTAAATTGAACCTCCCTCCTGATTTGTGGTATTTCTCAGCAGAGATGGGTTCAAAGGTGGCATATATATCATTAGATGTGGGAACCGTCACCCAATTATCAACATGTCTCAATGTCTCAAGGAAAGTAGGACCCGATCGACTCATTTTAAATATTTATTAGGTTGCTTATTTAGATCTTTATTTCAATTTGACTGGTCAGCAGTCTGGAATTTTTGGACTGAATAAATGGTTGATTATATATATATATATAATAGAGCTAGCAATATAGGGATGCATGATAAGAATCAAGAAAAAAAAAAGATTTAAAACAGGAAGGTGAAGGTCAAGAACCAATAGCCATATTTATGCACTTGCATGGGGAAAAGGATTGCATGGTGGCTCAAGGAATGCAAGAGTGACAGTACCAAAATAGTTACGAGGCTTCATGGACTATCCTGATATTTTAGTCAGTTCAGTATTTCATTTATCAAAAGGCTAATAATATAACGGGCATCAGATTTCATATCTAGTTTAATTATTATCTCTAAGTTGATATTATTTTTGTGGCGAAGAAAATGCTAAATTGGTGTTCCCAGAAATTTCAGTTTTTTTTTTTTTTTTTTTTTTTTTTTTTTTTTTTTTTTTTTTTTTTTTTTTTTTTTTTAATTCATGTTGCCATTGCCGCGGGTAGAATTGGGCCTGGCACTATCCTTATTGGAGCTTGGTCCGAAAATTATTTTCGGGCTTTGGATCGGGCTTAGACTGATAATTTTTTAAAAATCTAAATCCAATCTTGACTTGGAACTAGGCCTAAGCACGATCCAAACCCGTTTGGGCAGGTCCAAGAAACTACACTATGATTTGAACCAATTGTACAATGAGAGAGATTGAATCCCATCATCATGGCTTTTCCTATTTCATTTCGGTTGCTCTTGAATGGCTCATTAGCGACACCCGGACCTGACACTTTTGTTGGTGAGCCTCGAGCAAACGACATGGGAGGGCTTGGTGAGCTCCGGACTTTGGGAGAGTTGGAGCCAGTGACAGGGAAGGATGCAGGGGCAATTGATCGAAATGTCGCTAGAACAGGGCTAGTCTTTTAGGTTAAAGCTAGAGCCTTGGTAGGGGTGGTGACAAGAGTGGGAGTCTTGGATAGAGTTGGGATGATTTTCTCAGCTACAAACAGAATTGGAGTCGGAGTGAAAGTCTTGAATGTAGAGGCATGGGATTCGATGGAAGAGACGGTTACTTGGGAGGCGATGGAGGATTGGACTCATTAGAATGAGGTGCCAGTGCTGACATAGTGCCCTCGACCTTGGTGAAGCCTACGTGGGTGAGGAGAAGGAGGATCGAAACCCATTTAGATAAGGAGGAGAAGTCTCAAGCTTGGGCCGAGCCAATGGTAGGCCCAAACTCAGTCCAAAAATGAAATGGGCTTTATATCTAACCCCAAATTAGCCTAATTTTGTTAGAATATAGCCCAAAGCCCAGATTAAAATATTTCAGCCTTAACCATTGCTAATTTATTATTATTATTTTTAGGGCACACATATATAAGCACGTGGACGATAATGATAGAAAACATGGTGGGTATACCGTTACGTGGCAAACCTACACGAAAAAGAGAGAAAGAAAAGCTAGGATTTTGGGCAAGAAAAGATGGGCAAAGATGATTGTGGTAGTGTTGAACGATCGACTTGGAAAGAAGGTGCAGGTGAAGTGCAATGAGGATGACACGATCGGCACTCTCAAGAAGTTGGTGGCAGTGCAGACTGGGACAAAGGCGGATAAGATCCGCATCCAGAAGTGGTATAACATCTACAAAGACCACATCACCCTACACAACTATGAGATCCATGATGGCATGGGCCTCGAGCTCTACTATAATAATGAACATGATCTTACCCGATCCCTCATCTTATCTCTGCAATCGTGTTATGGGTCCCTCCTATGTGGTGGGACCTGCCCTATTAAAAAGGCACTTTATGGCCTGTGGAAAAGTCGGAAGGAGGGAACAGGAGACATGAGAAAAAGAAAAGGGAGCGGCGCCGAAAAATGGAGAAAGGGAGAAAAATATTTTTCAGGTCTTGATTGGACATCGATTCAAAATCCAATCAAGATAAAATTTTAGTATGTTGTTCATGACAGCGAGCTCTACAAAGTGAACGGTTTGGATTGCTGTGATTCCTCTCGTATAATTGGTAAATATTTGATTCTTGTGAGATCTTCCCTATTTTTTTGTATTCCTCAGTAATATATATATATATATATATATATATAATATATATATATATATATATATATATATTGTATAGAGATGATCATCATATGTTGTTGGAGAGCCTCTAGTTTGTTAGAGAAAAATTCTTGCTGTATCCATTATTTGATTATAGTGAAAGTTTGATCTGGTCCCAGGTCCCGTGATTTTTACCTCCATATTGGAGGGTTTTCCACGTAAATCCATTTTTCTTGTGCTTGATTTGATTTATTTTTGCTGGATTTGATATTGTTGGGTTATTACTTATTTTAATTAGCACACAAAAGTTAAAATTTATCTTGGATGTAATTATTTGTGATCGTACTTTAATCCCAATAATTGATATCAGAGCCTGGTTAGGCAGTAATTGTGCTAATTAAAATGGAGGAGAAATCCAGTATGGTTAAATTAACTTCATCAAATTATTATTTATGGAGGATGATGATGGAAGATTTATTATATTGATGAGATCTGTTTGAGCTAATTGAATTGTAGGGAATAATGCCAAACAATGTGAAAGCTAATGAGTGGAAAAGGTTGAACAGGAAAGCCACGGCTACGATCAGATAATGGATTGATGTGAGTATGATCCATGATGTTGCGATAGAAATGGATGCTTATCAGGTCTGAAAGAAGCTAGAAGATTTATATCAGCAAAAGAATGTACAGAATAAAGCCTACCTGATCAGAAGACTGGTGAACCTGAAGTATATAGATGGGCAGAATGCTTTAGAGCACTTAAATAATTTTCAGGAGATCATGAATCAGTTGGCTATAATGAAGTTGCTTCTTGATGACGAGGTGCATGCATTGATCTTGCTGAGTTCCTTACCAGATAGTTGGGAGACGTTGGTAGTAACGCTGAGTAATTCCACTACCAGTGATAAACTTACCTTAACTATGGTGAAGGATAGTATATTGAATGAAGCAGACAGACGAAAGGAGCAGGGTTTGACAGATACAAATTCTGAGGCACTGGTTACAGAGCAGAGTGGGAGAAGTAAAAATAGATCCTTCTATGGTAAAAGAGATGGTGAGTCCCAATGATAAAAATAACCATAGAAAATTCAGAGATCGGTCAAAGTCCAGAAAGGATGTTACTTGCTACTACTGTAAAAGGCCAGGACATTTTCAAAGAGAGTGTAGAAAATACAAAAGGGATCATGATAATACTAATAGAAAGAAAGAAGAGACACGAAGTGTGATTGTAGTTGCATTTGATAATGAGATCATGATTGCATATGATGATGCATGTATTAACCTCACATGTGAAGAACCCAGTTGGGTAATTGATTTAGCTGCCTAATACATGTTACATCTCGAAGAGACTTCTTCTCGTCCTACTCCAAAGATGATTTTAGGCATGTTAGAATGGAAAATGATGCGGTAGCTAAAATTATTGGCATAGAAGATGTTTGTCTAGAGACCAATATAGGTACAGCCTGCTGTAAAGAAATGTAAGGCATGTTCCTGATATTCGATTGTATTTGCTTTCTGCATGTGTTCTAGATGATGAGGGCTACTCCAGTCAATTTGGCGAAGGAAAATGGAAGCTCACCAAAGGTTCTCTGGTTATAGAAAAAGGCAAAGAAAGACGGCTTTTACAGATTGCAGGTTAAAGTGTGCAATGGAGTGGTGAATGCAGTTGAAGAAACCTCCACAGATGTATGGTATCAATGGCTTGGTCATTTGAGTGAGAAGGGACTTGAGACTTTATCCAGGCACAACCTGCTTTCTTTAAAAGGTATGTACTTGAGACATTGCACTCACTGTTTACATGGCAAGCAGCATAAAGTTTCATTTCACAAGCTCCTCGTTCATAGAAGATCGCATGTGCTAGATTTAGTTCACACTAATGTATGCTCTATGACCACTAAGATACTTGGTGGTGCACTTTATTTTGTCACCTTTATTGATGATCATTCTCGAAAGTTGTGGGCCTTTGCTTTGAGATCTAAAGACCAGGTATTCAATATTTTAAAGAATTCCATGCTAGTGTTGAAAGGGAGAAGGGAAAAAGACTAAGATGCATCTGAGCAGACAATGATGGTAAATATCGGGGTTCGTTCGAGAGATACTGCATACAACATGGTATTTGATTGGAGAAGACCATCCCTAAGATACCTCAACAGAATGGAGTGGCAAAGAGGATGAATCGCACCATTGTTGAAAGAATCCGGTGCATGCTTTCTCGTTCAAAGTTGCCCAGTTCCTTTTGGGATGAAGATATGAGGATTGTAGTTGATCAGATTAATATTTCTCTTTCATATGCCCTTGACGGTGATGTTCTTGAGGGCATGGACAAAAAAATCAATTTCCTATGACTATCTCAGAGTATTTGGATTCAGGGTCTTTGTTCATATTTCAAAAGATGAGCGGTCAAAGCTTATCAGCAAGTCAAAGGAGTGTATTTTTCTTGGATATAGACATGAGCAGTTTGGTTACGGGCTATAGGATCCAGTAGAGAAGAAGCTGATTAGAAGCAAAGATGTAGTATTCTTTGAAGATGACTATTGAGGATATGGAAAAAGTAAATAAGCCAAAGTCTACTACAGAATTATTTGTTGATCCTTCTCCTATGTCTCAAGCCAAAGTGGATGATGATGGACAGACTGCAGAGGATGATGATGCAATAGATGATGAGCTTATACATGGTGACAGTGCAACAGATGAGCATAGTGAGCAAACTCTTACACAACAAATGGCAGAACAGCAGCTGAGAAGGTCTACCAGAGAGCGCCGGTCTTCTCAAAGATACCCTCCACATGAGTATGTGATAGTGACTGATGGAGGAGAGCCAAAATGCATTCAGGAGGCTATGTCACATGCATAGAAAGAAAAGTGGTTTGAAGCCATGCAAGAAGAGATGAAATCCTTGTATGAGAATCACATATTTGATCTAGTGGAGCTGCCTAAGGGGAAGAGAGCACTGAAGAACAAATAGGCGTTCAGACTCAAGACAGAGGAGCACAACTTACAACCAAGGTATAAAGCAAGACTGGTCTTGAAGGGCTTCAATCAAAAGAAATATTGATTTTGAAGAGATATTTTTACTTGTGGTCAAGATGTCTTCGATCCGAGTTGTACTTGGCTTGGCAGTCAGTCTGAATTTGGAAATTGAGCAGCTTGATGTGAAGACAGCATTTCTTCATGGTGATCTTGAAGAGAAAATCTATATGGAGCAGCTAGAGGGGTTTATAGCTAAAGGCAAGGAAAACATGGTATGCAGACTAAAGAAGAGCTTGTATGGTTTGAAACAAGCTCCTCGATAGTGGTACAAGAAATTTGATTTCTTCATAGTAGATCATGGGTATGACAGAACTACTTTCGATCATTGTATTTTTTTGAAGAGGTTTGGTGATGATGATTTTATATTCTTCTGTTATATGTTGATGACATACTGATTGTTGGTCATGATGCCAAGAGGATTCAAAGCTTGAAGACTGAATTGAGCAAATGCTTTGCTATGAAAGACATGGGATCAGCGAAGCAGATACCTGGTATGAGGATTGCCCGTGACAGGAAGAATAAGAAACTGTGTCTATCATAGGAGAGATACATAGAGAAGGTATTAGAGAGGTTCCAGATGAGCAACTTCAAGCCAGTTAGCTCTCCACTTGCAGGTCACTTCAGATTGAGCTCCAAACAGTGACCTACTAGTAAGGAAGAAAAGGAGATAATGCAGAAGATTCCCTATGCATTCGCAGTTGGCAGTTTGATGTACGCCATGGTATGCACTAGATCGGATATTTCTCATGCTATTGGTTTGTTAGTCGATTTCTCTCTAATCATGGGAAGGAGCATTGGGCTGTAGTAAAACGGATTCTCAGGTATCTCAGAGGAACTTCTAGAATATGTCTATGCTTTGGTACAGATAAACCTGTATTAGATGGATATACAGATGCAAACATGGCAGGTGAAGTTGACTCTAAGAAATCCACATCATGATACTTGATAACTTTTTTAGGGGGAGCTATCTCATGGCAGTCCAGACTGCATAAATGTATTATTCAGTCAAGTACAGAGGCAGAGTATATTGCAATGACAGAAGTCAGCAAGGAGCTATTATGGATGAAAAAGTTTTTTTGAAGAACTTGGTCTGAAACGAGAAAGATTTATCCTGTATTGTGACAGTCATAGTGCAATTCATTTCAGCAAGAATATGACTTTTCATTCGAGATCAAAGTACATCGATGTGAGGTATCACTGGATATGGGACACCTTACAGATGAAGTTGCTACGGCTGGAGCAAATTCATACAGATGATAATGCTTCAGATATATTGACTAAGCCATTACCTGCAGAGAAGCTTGCAGCCTGCATAGCTAGTGCTGGCTTGCTGGTCCTCCCCACATGGACGTGAGGGGAAGATTTGTTATGGGTCCCGCCCATGTAGTGGGACCCGTCCTATTAAAAGGGCACTTTATGGCCTATGGAAAAGTCGGAAGGAGAGAACAAGAGACACGATAAAAAGAAAAGGGAGCGGCGCCAAAAAATAGAGAGGAGAGAGAGAGAATAATTTTTAGGCCTTGATCGGACGGTGATTCAAAATCCGATCAAGATAAAATTTTAGTATGTTGTTCATGGCAGCGAGCTCTACAAAGTGAACGGTTTGGATCGCTGTGGTTCCTTTCGTATAATCAGCAAATATTTGATTATGGTGAGATCTTCCCTGTTTTCTTCTTGTATTCCTCAGTAATATAGATATATTGTCCGAGATGATCATCATATGTTGTTTGGAGAGCCTCTAGTTTGCTAGAGAGAAAAATCTTGCTGTATCCATTAGTTGATTATAGTGGAAGTTTGATATGGTCCCAGGCCCCGTGGTTTTTACCTCCACATTGGAGGGTTTCCACGTAAATCTATTTTTCTTGTACTTATTTGATTTATTTTTGTTGGATTTGATATTGTTGGGTCATTACCTAAATTTAATTAGTACACGGGGATTAAAATTTATCGTGGATATAATTATTTGTGATCGTACTTTAATCCCAACAGATCGCCTATCTCTCTGCATTTTTTAGGGTTTGGTGTGTTTGAATGATAGCCTGATTGGATTTTTGAAAATTTAATTACCAATTCTTCTAGCGTGCTCTTGATATTTTTTTTCATGATTCTGCTTTTTATATCGTGCAGTGGTATGTCTGGATGATGAACTGACTGGATTCACCATGTGACTAGAACGTGGGTTCGCAAATTAATTTAGCACTTGTTTCCGATTATTTTTCGTATTCCATCTTTTTGGGATGAGGTCCTTTTAGATATTACCAAGTTCTGGTTTCTTTTCTTCTGGAACGGTGTGCTTATTTGAATCATAGTTTGAGTGGTTTGTTATGGTTTGAAACAAAAATAGAGCAGAGAGTCGAGTTCTTCGTAATTAAATGAGCAAAATCCTATCCTCTAACAAAATTAGGGTGCTTTAAGTTGTATATAGCAAAGATGAAACCATGCTAAGAGAAATGCGAGGAGCTTGGTAATCGGTACAGTAGCCATACCGTTCGATTTGTGAAAGTTTACATAATTAATTCTTGAAAGAATCGTACGTATCATCAATCCATCAAATATAAACCCATATTTATCCAGATTACCGTAACCATCACCATCCAAACTAATTTTTATGAGGGGTTACTTGTAAGGATGAAAGTGGATTGGATGATATCCATCAAATTTATTTTCATATCCAAATCTGTAGGGATATGGATCGAAATTTGAGCATCCGATTAATATCTATATAAGCCTTAAGTTATCAACTTATAAGCCTATTGGTCTCTTTCATGAAGCACTTTTTTGATTAGCGGACATGGAGAGGAAAGCGGCAATTTTCGAGAAGTAGAGGGGAGGCCCTTTATTCGATTAGAGTTTCGAGAAGAGAGAGAATAGAAAAAGTTCTTTCATGGAAAGAATTTTTTCACGTTTCAAGAAAAGTATGAATTTATAGAAGAGGCGGGTTTCGGGACTTTCCATAGGAAGGAAATTGGTTACCTTTTTTTAAAAAAATATCCATTCAATGATATCCTCATAAATATTAATATAATATTTATATTAATATATTAATATCTATATTAATAAATTTGTTATATTAAGATATTAATATTTTGTCAATATATATTAATGTCGCATTAATATAACAAATTATTATGATTTAATATTATATTATATTAATGTTTATATAGGCTTGGGCATAAAAAGGTATGATCTTATATTTATTAAGGATATAATAGATATTTTACATAAGTTTCTTAAGAAAATGGTTACTCGACTAAAAACAAGGTACCGTCTAATAAGTTATTTTTTCATGATCGATTAAATATATTAAAATTATATTTTTAGATATTATATTCCCATGAAGTAACTTCTCATGAAGAGATTTTTTCTGCGAACCAAACGAGTCCTAAGAGTTGTATCATCCTAAGCCTAGCATGTTAGAGAAACAGGTGCTGGATTAGTATACCAAGAAGGAACTTTTTTTTGACCATGTTTCTTGAATAGATCCATGACATCTTCAGAACATGTAATAATCTGTACAAATCTTCCTCAGCACTTGAATAAGAAATGCTATTCGATTTGCATGATTGTATCAAAGGCTTGCAATTGTTCTGGCAAGCTCTGCTAAAAATGAGTCACAAGGCACTATTATGGTGCTGCTTCGCTTGCCTTGCAATTGTCAAAATCAAGAGTGAAAGATGGATTGGCATTCAAGGAGTCATCTCTGGAAAATTGTTTGCTCGAAGATCTCATGTGTGTTATTAATAGTGTAACATTCCATTTACGAGTGAGTGTCAGGCGACCATCGTGAATATTAATTATATGCTACAGTTGCTGTTAACTCTAAAAGAAAAGTATGAATTCCAGTTTGCGAATGTGCCTGCGAAGGAGATGTGATGCAATGTTGCTTATGGTACGGATATTTACAATTAATAAAATGTGTAGATATACACAGAGAGTTAAATATAAATGTTGCATATATGGTTCCCCTGCCATGCATATCATGGTACGTACGTAGTTGCCATACCAACACACGATCGAAATGGGTTGTCAGCTAAAATGCAATTGCTGGGCTTGTTGGCTGGCAAGTTGTTGTCGGTACTTCAACGTACGGGGTAAAGAAAGCCGAGTCCAAGGCTGGAAGCTGAGAATAAAAACTACTGATCAAGAGTACGTAGTCTCTCCTCATAACATTTAGGTGTTCGCTTCTAGTCTTGATGAATGGTGGAATGGAATGCTTCCCCAAACTTCGTCCTGCATTCTCGTCTTACTATCAAAATGCCTGTACGTCTTGATTTCCAGCAAAACTGTCCAGGTGTCACCAAATTTGTCATGTCCCAAACAGGCCGAGCTTTGGTTTCGATCATATATATCCTCTCTTCTTCATGAGGAATGACTTCGAAGCACTCGTGCAGTTCCTTCCAAATAAAACCCTCCTAATAACAAACCAACATTTAAAAGATCTATCAGCGAACACTTTGTTCCTTGGCAACGATCATGCAAAAAAATTGTTCGATGATCCTTAAAGCAGTCTTGACCTTCCAGATAAGTTTTTATGAATTCATTCTTGTCTATATACCAGAAGGCAGAACCGGTTGGGCGGTAAATTAATTAATAGGAATTAATGAACCCAGGCTTGGTCAGGTGGTTTCATACCATCCTCATGGAGGATTAATTTTTAAGGCTCATATCATCAAAGTCCCTTTAATTTGATGTGCATTGCATCCAGGATATCAATTGATCGGACGCTGCTGCTGCGCATCGATCAACACCCACTCAACTAGAAACCGAATCCGAGTAGGTCACGTGTAAAGAGGATCGACTTTTAAGAGGTTTAATTAGATGATTTCATCGCATCGTGATCGATTCGATGTTGATCTGAATGATATATATCTATCCAAGGAATTAGTTGATCCATGGTTATCGAACATGTAATGGATGAAATTTTGTTGGGCCAGGGAAACTTTACCGGTTTGCATCGATGAATTGCCTAGTATTTATTATCTATCTATCTATATATCGAAAGAAAAAGTAATTCACCAACCTGAAGTGGTCATGGGTGGTCGTGATGATTGCCTGATAAATCAAGACAGGTGATATTGATTAGCCTGTTAGAATATCTCCCTGCTACCAATGGTCATTCATGCCAAAGCCTTGAATGTCTACTTTTCTGTTTTTCTAATTATATAATATGCTATCAATATATAATTAATAAAGCACTGCTAACTCTGCTGCCGATTCATAATGTGGTGCACATCAGACATCTTAAAAGTTGTTGCGTGCAATGGACGGTCGGTCTTGTTTAACTCTCTCTCTCTCTCTCTCTCTCTCTCTCTCTCTCTCTCTCTCTCTTGCCGGTAGCAAATTGGTTGAAAGCTATGAAATAGACATTCTGTATGGCATGAATCCAAAGTATTCGGTGATATCATGACTGTAATTATGGATGTTCCTTTGCATCATTAATTTGTTCTATTGTGTCTGCGCGCATTAGCTTGTATCTACCATTATGAAATACAGTTATTTGGCTCTCTCTCTCTCTCTCTCTCTCTAGATCTCTCTTTATCTATCTATCTATCTATCTCGCCCTCAACCTTGGCAAGGCCAGTAGCATGATTCATTCAGGCCTTGATGTTAGGAAGCATCTAGTTTTTGGTTTTTAAAATTCTTACTGCTTTAATTTAAAAGTGAATTGCCTCACGCGCGCAATCGATGCGGTCTCATATGGCAGGTGAGTTGGTTGTTCCAAAGCATGCAGGCGTTTGCATATGGTGCAACGATCGAATATGGAAAATTAATGTAGGTAGTTTGATGCATGGTTGATATGAGCCATGAAGCTGGCAACAAGGACTGATGGATACTTTGTGCGTGTATTAAATATGGAAATATAATTATACGTACGGTTGATATCTAGTTTGTTAATTTGTGGACGTAGAAGTGAGTACTGGTGTACCTGCAGGACAGTTTACGAGACATTTTACTAGTTCGCTTGCGGCGATATCAGCCATTAAGTTTTGCAGCTGGGCTTTGAGAAAATGGCCTGCTCATTGCTTGAACCGGAAGAAATGTAGTTAATTCGCGGTCACTTGCGAAGCAGGAACGGGCTTCAGGCCTGTTTATCTGGATATTATTCTTCTGGAGAAGATTTAACTTGGAACATGTATATTTAAGTTTGGTCTAATTAACTAAACTAAATATACATCGTATAATTAAGTTAGACTTGTTTAATTGCAACAACCTGTAATACCTAATTGATTTAGTTCGATATTATCTGAACATGTGATTTTTGACTTTTGGTCAACTTTGAAATTAACAGGGACTCTCTAGCTAGTATTTGATTGCCCAATTCTGGTATGGTTAGACTGACTGGATTTGAATCAATCCAAAGCCACTAGAGCAAGGGAACGCTAGCTGTTGTATATATAGTTCCCTACCAATTACCAATCACCATTCAGTTTTTTAATCTAATCCATAACCTATGAGAACATGCTGAAGTGAATCTGAAGGGAAAGTGAGGGGAAACTGCAAAAGCCCAATTCCATTATCAAAAAAAGTTTGAACGGTAGGCATGCAATGTGGCCAAAGGCGATCAAGTCTCTCATACCACTGACCTTTTATTTATTTATTTATGATTGGTATGATGAAGTTGCATCACATAGACAGCTATGTGGTGGTATTTACATGTGCGTGCAAAGGATATATATCTAAAAAAAAGAAGAAAAAAAAAAAACTCCCAGGAAAAGTCTGAGGTCGAACAGCTCGCTGAGTATACCACTTAACTTCATGACTTCGGATCTCTTTGCGCCATGAAGAGGAAAATCTTTGAGCAGCGGTTGTACGTTTTTGGTGACCAGCGGCGGTTGATGGATATATAACAAGGCAATCTCATGAAAAACAGGGGCAAAAAAAAGCTAAATATATAGTTGATGGCTAACCATATCCCTTGCATAACTCGCAGTCACCAAAAAAACGGTCAAATACTTTAAACAAACATACCGGCCGGAGGTTTCGTCTCCGACTCTCCCTCCTCCTTTCAGAATATTTTCTTTTCCGATTTTCATGAACATATTTGTGTTAGAGTTATAAATATCCATTTTTATAGAAAATTACTTTGCACGGTATATATCTATGTGGCCATCCTTGTTAAATAATAATAATAATAATAATAATAATAATAATAATAATAATAATTTTAAATTATAAAAAAAAAAAAAAAAAAGGCTCACGTCTCTCCTGGGGTGAGATGGTAAGAAACACCACCGGCGCCCTGGACGATTGAAAGCTCTAAAAGGGCACGAATACAACGCGCGGTCGGTCAAGGGTTTCCAAAACTCTTTTCTCGCAGGGGCCACCGTTGTTTTATCCGCTTCTTCTGCAGATGAATGTCTGTCTTTGGACCTTTCTTTGTGCACCAAGTACCAACCAAACGACACGCAAATATTGATATTATTAATAATCTATTCCAGGCCTGAATGCTAGGCTTGTTCAAGCTGTCTCGAATAACATCTGGAATAGGTTTTACTCCCACTCCCAGCAAACATGCACGTTAACAGGATGGTTATTCGGTCAAGCTTGGTTACTCATTAAAAAACTACATTTTTTTCCGGCGTACATGACACAAAATTTAACCGCTTCCCCTTTTCATGTGGATTAAAAAAAAAAAAAAAAAAATCCTGAAAGCTAGTCAAGTTTACCTGGCCAAAAATAAATTTATTTATTTATTTATTTATCACTATGGTAATAGCATGGTTGGTAAAAGCATGACTCCGTTTCTCTCTGATCATGAGTTCCAGGCGTGAACCCTTGGATAACTCGATTAAAATTTGGATTTTCCGGATGAGCGACCGATACTCTAGTCCCGTAGCGAGACTAAGCCGACGTACTCATCGATCGATGAGAATGATACATGAAAATTTTGCGGTCCATATCGAACGATGGTCTAACGGGTTGGGAGCCCGATGGAAGAGCTACACTGGGAGTTATTCCCCCTTCCTACCCTTTTTGTTCTATCAAAATAATAATAATAATAATAATAATAATAAAAAAATTTTATTTGACCAAATTTATAATTATATTATATAATACAAATTCTCCTAGGATACGCATGCATTAATTACGTCCCTACCGTCCATTTATTCCTATCCCGCATTTCCGATTTCCATTCTATGTGATTCCTTACCCTGCCTCATCCTATATATATATCGCATTTTTTTTTGTTTTCTTTTGCTTAATTCTGTCAATCGCAAGCTAGACCATTCAATTTCCTTGTTCCAGTGACACGTTCTAGTAACAAAAGGAATGCGGTATTTCTATCTTAACTTTTCATATTCTTGTGCCACATATGGCCATAACTTGTGCTAACATAATTAATTAAGGGTGCTTTTCAGTCTCTGTCCACTGGCTGCTCATCGCATCTGCTAAGTTTGGTCAACTAATACAAGTGCCATCAAATTAGATGATGATTAATATTGTAGGACTAGATAGCCATCAATAATTGTTAAAGAATCTTCTTCTGTTTAGAACTCTTAACACATATGATACTTCTTTCCGAGCAGCACAAAATTCTAACCATTGGCATGCAGTCTCCCACGGTTGAATATCTCTTACCGCAATAAAGGCACCTCCAGTACTTCCTGTAATAAAACTATCTCTTCTCGGTTCATCTTATTAAATGCACTGTCATCAAAATTAATTTTTAAAAAATTACAAGATGGTAGCTTTTAAGCAAAAAAAAAGTTTTTTTTGAGAGGGTGCCAAATATACAACCCCGTCCCAATAGGAATAAATAAATTTAAAGAAACCAGGAAAAGAGATCGGTTATAACCAAATGTCAAAAGTGATTAATAACGTCTCCACTGCACGCCATGTTTCAAGAATTTGTTGTTCGAGCCAATGCGGAGAGATGGCGGGTTTCAATGACCGGAGCGAGTCAAAATGTAGAAATCGGATCGGAGACTGGCCTGCAGTGACGTCACATATCCTCGAGAATCGCGTCATCTTGTTGTTTACTTGGCCTTTGGTTATTTTAAAAACATGCATGACTTGTTTTCATGGGAAATATATATATATATAATATATATATATATTATATATATATATATATATATATATATATATATATATATATATATATATATATATATATATATTAATAAACACTGAAAGCAAGGGTCCTTCCATCACCGAGGAGCTCTTGGAAGGCTAGTAAACTTGTTTCGAAAGCATTTATTATGTTACCTTTGATCGCTTTGACTCTATTATCCAATTTGAAGAGACATTGGAACGCTTTTCCATATGGAAGGCATTATTCTAAGGATACTAGTTTAATACCCGCAAGTTTGCATATCATCTTATTAAACCTAAAATATCAAGTACAAAACCAAATATATATATATATATATATATATATATATATATATATATATATATATATATATATATATATATATATATATATATATATATATATATATATTGCCGTCAAGATCATCGTGATCCGTAGTTGCTACCGGTATCGAAGTGCGCTTCTATCGCTGCCTGTCGGTCCTCTGTTCTTGGACCTGCGAAACAGGGGTTAGTGATCCGGACCGGGATTTCCGGCGGGGCACTCCGACGATCAAGTCAGTGACGATCCAGGGGAACAGATTCTCCTGGTCGGGCTCCTCTTGATGGACTCCGTACTAGGAGAAGTGGAAGATGTGTCGGTGAAGGAGAAACGCAACAGGAAGAGAGTAATAGCAAGGACAAAGGGGTTCCCTGTCCCTCTGCTTCTCCTTGTTTCCCGATGGTTTTCCCTCAACCGTGGTGTTGGTGGTGGTGCTTCGCCCTCTTGGTCGAGCTTGCGCTTGGTATTTGTGGTGGATTATTGTTCCTGTGTTACTGGTGTGTTACCTCCCCCTCTTTGGAGGTGCCGACCATTCTTTGTAGTTGAAAATTGGCCGTTGGAGCATGCCTCGGGATCCTCGCTGGGTTAGCAGGCACGTGCGGCAAGATCCCGTGCCGTGGACGGGACGCCTTTCCTGACAGGTCGTAGGGGAAGCTTCCATTCCTTCTGACATCCTTTCCGGTTGCTCCATTCCAGGAAGCTTGGCAGAGCCTCGATCCGGGGGCCGCCGTCCTAGGGGTGCGAGCTCTCTGGCTGGCCCATCCCCTGGAAGTATAGCCGGACGGGTAGTTATGGCGGCATGGGGGGCGTCGTTCCGTGGTCCTCGGACGGCTCGCTGGCATCCTGAGATGGCAGGGTCTGCTCCGGTCTGGGCGCTCCGAGCTCGTGCGGTCACCTTGGTGGAGAAGGGAAGAGTGCGGGCCTGGTCTAGAGGGCGCGCGCTCGGAGAGGCTCCACATCGGCGGGCGAGCTCTTGGCTCGACTTCGACCACATGGCACTAACCTCCGAGGGTCTCGCTCTGGAGGGCGGAGGACATACCCGTCTTGAGGGCGCGCGCTCGGAGAGGCTCCACATCGGCGGGCGAGCTCTTGGCTCGATCTCGACCGCATGGCACTAACCTCCGAGGGTCTCGTTCTGGAGGGCGAAGGACGGACCCGGTCTAGAGGGCGCGCGCTCGAAAAGGCTCCACATCGGCGGGCAAGCTCTTGGCTCGACCTCGACTGCATGGCACTAACCTTCGAGGGTCTCGCTTTGGAGGGCGAAGGACGGACCCGGTCCAGAGGGCGCGCGCTCGGAGAGGCTCCACATCGACGGGCGAGCTCTTAGTTCGACCTTGACCGCAGGGCACTAACTTCCGAGGGTCTCGCTCTGGAGGGCGGAGGACGGCTCCGACCTTGACGTCGAGCTCATGAGCTTGACCCGGTGGAGGACTGAGCTCGACTTGCTGTCCTGAAGGAGCTCAACCGGTTCGATAGTGGGTCCGAGCTGGAGAGTCGACGTGGCGTTTTCCGTGGCGGCCTCCCTCAATGCGGCGTCCGTCAGCTATCCACGTCAGCGATCTCGCCATGTCAATATATATATAATTTTTAATCTCGAATTTCTTCTTTCCTCTTTTGTTTTTTTTTTTTTTGGGATATATACTGTATAAACATGTATTTTAATATATTCTGATATAGCAAAAGTAAGATTTCTGTGTCATCATCCAATTTGTTAATCCGATTAAAGCCAATGCGATCCAAGCGATGCCATCATCTATTCACGTAGTGCATGAATTCTGGACTATGGTACCAGTCTAGTAAACTTAGTCATGATCGATTGGATGATCGGTAACAAATCTTGTATTTATAAACTAGTCAGGGATGCTCTTATGTTTTTACATACGGTAATTATTTTTAAAAGTGCATCCTTATACACTGGAATTCTATGTCAAATATTGTCGGAGGGCATAACCTGTTTATTAGCCTATAACAAGATGATTTTAGGATCAGTTAATAATAATGCAAGCAAGTTTCCTGGCAGCGGAGCAGGCTCCGGGAATCGAAGAGAAGGAAGGTAAAGAAAATATTCGGAATTTCTCTTCCTTTCTTCACCGTCCCGGGCAACAACGGGCAGGTGGGATCCACGAGACGGCGAAGCAACGGCTAACATGTGCCGCACGTGAGGGGATGAATGGATTGTCCCTGGGCCCACACCCACGTGGGCCAATGTGTCGCGGTCGTGGCTCTCTCTCTCTCTCTCTCTCTCTCTTCCTGTCCTCCAAGACCGGTGTCGCGTCCCTATCTCCATGCCTGTCGTTATTCCTTCCCCATCCCATCTCATCTCCTTGCACATGGATCGACGGGCAGTCGACCGGAGGCTAGGGGACCGCTCCAAGTTTCTCCCTTTTTATATCACCCTAAAAAATTATTATCCGTACGTCCTGGCATTAAAATCCTTTCTCGTACTTTGCGTTCGTTCGGCAATCCCAATAACGATATATCATAATCATAATCATGTCCTGCACCCGCCGAAGGACATGGAATCGTAGTTTATGGGCACGCTAGGATAATTATTAATCTCCTTCTCAATTATTAATTTAATTTTATTAGCATGCGAGTCAGATGCAGGCTATAATTTATGTACACTTGCATGAGATGGTTATTAATCTTTTCTCTCTTTTTTTTAATAATTATTTTATTTTAAATAAAATACATGAATAATAAATTTTAAAATATCTTTCCTGTATAATTTTAGGATTGATATGGTACGGAGAATTTCCATCCATCTTAATCATATGAATATAAGGTGATATGCTCCCGGATGCTAGGATTAAATAATTATAATATTAAATTTTATTTTATTTTTAAAATCTCTGATTCAATTATTCATAAATTTAAATAATATTTTTACCTGATTATTATTTTTAAATATCGTTGTACGTTATAAAATGTCGGACATATAAATATATTTTTAAAAATTTGCGATGCAACGGATCTGGAAAATTATACTTTTGTTTTGGAGTGATCAACGGTCGTTACCGTGAGAGCCCCATATTATTATTATTATTATTATTCAAGTTCAGATATTAATTGGACAAGCTCGACCGCTGGATTGAGGGGATCCCTGCACGACACATGAAATAATAATGTCATCCAAATAAATTAAACAACCGTGATGGATCTTGGGACGGGTTGATTTGATTTGATGCAACTGCAAGTCTGAAAGGGGGATTTTTATTCACCACGACCATCCTATCCGGCAGGAATAATGTGGATGCAGGTAGGACTGGGAGCACCGCACGATCCAGGAATTGTAATGAAAAGGGCTTTCGGGTGCGCGACACCTACCGTGTGATTGCGACCGATGCCAAGCACGTTGGCTTTTTGACTTGGAGCTAAAGTGATAAAAAAGCTTTAGCAATAATTGTACACGCACCCGAAAGGACGGGGCCTCTTTCCTCTGAAGAGAGAGAGAGAGAGAGGTGCTCCATCTTGTCAAATTTGAAATAAAAAAGCTGCACGCCTTTTATTGCTAGAAAAATAACCGGACAAGCAACCAATTTGGACGTGATGGATAACCCGTCGTCGGATCTGACAAGTTTAAATTAATTAATTACTTGATTTCTACAAGGATTAACTTACGGATGGTTTGCCCGACCATCGCATCATCCATAGCATTGACTCTTTTCCCTCATCTACTAAAGTATTGAAATTATAATAGATCAGTTCAGGTGAAAAGCTCGTTGGATAAAAGATTAGGTTTTCGGTCACGCGTCAGTGAAACTTTTTCCATCCAGTTTTCCCCTTCCTTGGAGAACAAGGATCGAGTTTTATATATGAACGGAGAATATAGCTCATGTTTCGTAGATGAACTGGGAGTTTACAGAAAGGTCCAAATAAATCCTGATGGATCCAGACCGTGACTACCAGCTAGCCTTTTGATAAAAAGATGGAAATGGTCTGCCACTCGGTCCGACAATAACAACAACGGAGAGGCAGGCAGTTGTAAAATGTATCGAAGGAATCCGATTTTAGAAAAGTAAAGAGGCTCCAAAATCAAGCGTAGCCTTTTCTCGCTCTAAATTGTTACAGCTTCGGAGAGGCCACCTTCGTCCCGCTACAAGCATCTAATGATCACTCGCTCGTGCAATAGTAGTTGAATTGGGGATCGATTCCATCGGCCACTTCACCTTAGAGCAGGACCATCATCGTTGCCGATGATCTAATTCTTCTGAATTATTATAATAACCGAGTTTCTAATTATGAGAATTAGCTGCTTTAGGTAGTTTGGCAGAGATAGGAGACTCGAGAGCAGAAAATGCCACCAAATTCAGCAAAAAGAGGCACGCGTTACCAATATTCGATATGGAAGTTGGCCAGGACAGGCAATAAATAAAACAATAAAGACAAACGTACGTCATCACGCTTAAAAAAAAAAAAAAAAAAAAAAAAAAAACCCTTGTGATGATGGATAGAGAATCTAAAAGTAGCAGCTACAAATAAAAACACCAGTACTTGTTCAAAATAGTGTTAAAAAAGGCTTCGATGAAATCAGCTGCAGCACTGAAACGAATGATGCAGGTAGTAATTATCGGAAGACAACATGTTAAATGACAGTACCGAGGAACAAGCCTCCAAACGTTCTTTCGCATCGTCACCACGTTTGCAACCTTCCCAACCATGAACGATAAATAACCTTCAGGCCCCGTGCCCAACCATTCGGGCAGGGTTCATAAAAAAAATGCGATTTAACTAACTATAGTATATACCCATCTTCTTACTAGATAGGAACAGGCGCTTAACGACCGGTCCTACAAATCTATTAAACAATTCCCGCAAAAGGCTTTTTGCAGCTCCAAAGTGCACTCATGAAACATCCTCCAGGCTAATATCACTGCATTCCTGATACCTATGAAAGTGTTCTGGTTCTGATGACATAAATGCATGAGAGTAACAATTTCCAGGAACAAAGATAAGAAGACAAATCCTTCAAATAATTTATAAGATGATTAAACCAAGTCTAGAGCCAGAGAGCCCATTCCGGGCATTGAAATAACAGAGAGAACCGTCTCTCGGAACTTCGATCGGTATACATAAAAACAAAAGGGTCCACGAAGATGGCGCCAAACAACACTTGCTCGCTCAACTGTACATTTGATGAGAGAGAGTTTTCCTACCTTCCGACATTATTGTCGCTGCCTGAATCTGTTAATATCGTCAGCCTCCGTGCTGTTTTCATGAACTCACTGCAATAGTAGAAACTAATCTGTCAGAGAGGAAGTTAAATTAAATTCTCAGACAGACACACCAAAGCTTTTTCATAACAAGTTCAATTAAAATGGATGAGCATACGAATACGAGAAAGAAGAAGCGGTGGAAAACAACCCGCCATCACCCACACCAATATAACCCACCAGAAATGTGGTCATTTTTTATATGGCTACAAGCTATATAGCATCCGAAAAGTGAAAACAGACCGGCTTTCTGATGAATTTGCTTATCTGAACTTCATGGCCAGACAGAATAACATGGATTATGTTGAAGTCACAGCACCACGACGTAACATGGGAGATGCAATTATCCAAGAAACATCATTTTACAACTACTTGAGCTCCCGCACACAATACACAGAGATTGAAGCAGGGTATGATATATTTAATATTAAAATAGAGGCCACAGAAAGCTTTATTCGGTCCATCTAAATATCAGGAAAAAAGGAAAATGCTACTTAAAGAGAGAAAGGCACACTCCTATGGTTATATCTTGTAAGGACACACTGGACTTAAAAACCAATTACCATAAATTCCCATCAGTTAATAGAGGCTAAAGACATGCTATCAAGCTCTGATTGTAATCCTCACCTGAACGGTTCATCTCCGGTTTGTTTCACCGCACCCACTGCATCTCGGTACAGCACATGACTCATCATCTCTGACTTATCAATCCCAAACATGTCAGCAAGCCTCCTGTAAAGCTCTTCGTATGAGCCAAGGACAGAAAGGTCCAGCGTGCGACCTACATCCTCTGATTCCATGAACACCTTGCAATGTCCAGTCTCCAGACCGAGATCGGATGATTGGCGATCCCTGTACCATGGAAATCCCTCGCATGATGAATTCTCTGCAAGCCCATTTTGATGAACCGCAGATCCGGAACCACCCGACACGTTTGCGGTTCTTTCAGGATTACCGTCCAATGAACTGTTTCCAGTAACTCCGGGAGAGACCGTGTCCCCCGAATTGCTCGAAGATATCTGCTGTTCGGTGAGTATTGGCTGTCCGAAGAGGACCAGCTGAGGCGACTTTCCATTGCATAATTTCTTCGTTCTCTGAGAAGGATTGCCGATGGTTAACAAACAAGAGACATTGTCATGAATGGCAGGACTGCCAAAGATAAGCCCTGTAGAGATTCTAGAGTGTGCAGCGGCTTGATCAAGCCGGTGAAGCCCAGGATGGAACAGACCCGACTGCAGTTTGTTGAGGCGGAGATCCGATAGAGATAGACCAAATTGAGCATGCCTGGCTCCCTGTATGCCTGCAGGAGTGCTGTCTGGGAAGCAGCACAAGGGGCTGCTGCCGGGCCCAAAGGGTTTCTGGGGAAAGCAGGAGTTGGAGTTGGAAGTTGGCCTTCGATGGGAAAATCAGGGCGCTGGGGGATGCAAAGCTTCTTCCGCGGTGGTGAGAAGGGTGCTAAATGGATAGCTGGCATGTTAGAAACCAGTTCTACCAGCCACGGGCTCACACGTCTCACATTCTGCAATAAATCTGGTTCGTCCCATGTCACCTGAAAGCAATGACGAATTAGAGAAATAAATGAAAAATGAGAGAGACCGGAACAAAAGTTTCAGAGGTCGTGATACTGCAAAGCAAGAGATGCACACAAGGAAAACATGCATGGATGCATCAGATTTCATAGCAAAAATAACCAAACAAGCCTAGGTAGAAAAAAAGAGTGCACAAATGGCCGTGGAAAAGTTCCTCTGCCAGCTCATCATGATGGTAGATAAGCAGGAAGGAACGCAGGCAGGCTATAAAAAAATGGTCGGTATACATGTTCTCGACCCAAAGCCGTTCATCTTCTAGAAATACGAAAGAAAGCAAGAAATCACAGAGTAAAATGAACGGATCCGCACCCCAAAACATGTAAGGTTTTCATCCTTCTTTTATATATTATATGCCAACATAATTTGCTGGTCCAAATAAAACAAACATTACGGTTAATCAATCAAGAGGAGAACGAACGAAGATGAAAAAGGGAGACCAAACCGTACACGGATGAAAGGAATTACTATATAAATTTATAAGACAAATAATAATAATAATAATAACAGAATGCATGATGATAAAAGTTTGACAGTCGTCCATGTATATATATATATATATATATATATATATATATATATATATATATATATATAGAAAGGATACCTGAAGAAGCCTCCAAGGTGAATTAGGCCATCTTATCGGATCCGCAACCTGAACAGAAGATATGGTTCCCATGAACCAGCTGATCCTCGAGGAGTCCTCGGTTTCGAAAGCCATCTTAAATCTCATCCCTGGACACCACTGGATCCTCATCGCTGCCTTCACCGCTGCAGCTTTCACGCAGAACTCGGGTGTACCAGCTCTTGGGTAGTAAATTGCCTCGAAAGGCTGCCCGTTAGCTGCGAGCGTTGCCGCATCGATAACAGAATCGGCCCTCACTCGGCCCCTTCCCCTCATATCACCACCACCGGAATCCAGGTTACCACCACCATTACCATTGCTTCTCATCAACTTATTCTCTTCTTCCCTTAGGAAGACAGAAAAGCCTCCATAGGCTGAGACGCGGTTTCCAGTTGGGGGATTCCAGCCGGACGGAGACTCGTGCCCCCCACCAACCCCTCTTTTGGCTCGCCTGATCCCCACACAGAGATCCCCATTCTCCGCTCTCAGGAACACGATCGAATCGCCAGCGACGAGCTTCTTCTGGTTCACAAAAGTGCTCCACCCTGTGGTAAGCAAGTGGCGGCGAGGGGTCCCTCTGTATATATGCCTGAACTTCCAAACCTCACCATGCACGTCCTTGGCAAGAACGGTCTGGACTGGAGGGTCCGCCGAGTAGTCCAACCGCGGGAAGATGGTCTCGGCACAGTACCGAGGAACGGAGAACCCCCCGCCGTTGTTGGCATCCGACTGGGTCAGCGTCTTGGCAAAAGAAGCGGGCTTTTCCTGTACATCAGCCCCGTTGCTACCGAGGCCCATTCCATCATCGTCGCCAGTGTCCGGCTCGTTGGATCGAACTGGAACCATCTGGATCTTGGCAAAGACCTCGTCCGTCTCCGGATCTGCCATGAATTTCACGGCAGTCACCCGGCAAAGGATGAGTGCCGGGACGCGGGGAAAGCTCCCAAAGTCCACGATGCCTTGGGCGTGCTCTGCGTGGCCCTGGGGGAAGTAGTACAACTTGGAGCTCACCGCCGGCATCTGAACCATCCCTCCGGCGCATGCGTGCCATAGCTGGGAGTCCAAGCACCTGTCCGCGTCCTTCATCGATTCTTTGACAGGTTCGCTGCTGCTGAATGTAATCATGGTCCTGATTAGTCTCCGACTAATTTTTCAGCGAATGCTGCGAAGCAAATAAGATTTCTTTTAGTTTTGGACATAAAAACCACTTCGCCTGACACTAGAGATGATCAAATCCGCCAGCGAAACGTAGAAAGCTCTCACCTTTTAACGGAGCGAATCCATCGAATCTTCCACCATCAACAATTCCTTCTTTCGCAAATTCCTGAAGACAACGAGTCAGAGAGAACAAGAACTAATAATTAGCTTTATGGCATGAACTGAATAACAGATCTACAATAAACATAAAGGTCGCCATTTTTTTTTATTTTTATTTTTTATTTTTAAAGAGAGGAAATTTCCTAACGAAATAGAGGGAAGCGAACACAAAATATAAAAGGAAGGGAATACATTAACGAATCGATCCAATCTCTTACCTTTCTACGAGAAGAACCGCAGCTAACAGAGAAATAACAAGAATAATCCCAATTAAGTTCAGGAAAGGCGAGAAACCCCACCTGTCTGCAAGCTTCTTTAAGTAACTTCCTTCAATATCACCCTAAAAACCCAAACCCCAACTCGCCTTCATGAACACTAGGAAACCCTGGGATAAATAAAAGAAATCTACCCTTCCCCTGTGGAAACTTCAAAGCTTCGTCGACAGAAACCCAAATACTCTCAAACTCTACAAACCCAGTCCACAGCGCGAACCTACAGCCCTTTAACAAAAAAGTCACAAGACCATGGCACCAACAACGCAATACCATCTCCCAAAATCCCCTTTCTTCCCCCAAAAGTTCACGGCTTTCTCAGCAAATGCTCACCATTTCTACACTTCCCAGCTTCACATCCAATCCGCAAGCCCAAATCGCACCGGAGACCTATTGATTCAGAAGAGAATCCTCGACAATTCGGAATCTTTCCTCTTTTGATCCCCTCTCCGCCGTCAGATCCTAAGAATTCCTGCACAGATTCAGAGGGAATCGCCTCATTCTCTGGTGGTGGTGAGATTCCCCCCAACAGCAAGCAGAACAGAAGCGAAAGGAAAGACAGAGAGGACTACCTTCACACCATTCCTCCAGCCCTTCCCCTTCTTTCTCTCTCTCTCTCTCCCCTTCTCAGATCTATCGTGACAACCCTTTCTCTTACTCCCTGACACACACGCCTACGCTCTCACCACATTTTCCTTTTGTTAGGCCAGAGAAAATGAAAAATATAACTATAAAAGGGGAAAGGTTGCTGGTGCTAATGGGTCGGGTGGACCCGGATCCGAAACCTATTCGAATCTGACATGAAACGAGACCCAACCTCTGGCTCAAACTCGTCGAATCTGACATCGACCCGATCCATTTAGATCTTAAAAAAGAAAAAAAAAATAGAAAAGAGGGACGAAACTAAAATTTAAAAAACAAATAAATAAAAATAAAGAAGCGGTCATAGTTTAGAATTATTCATGCGACTTTGATCTGTTGCAGTGGCAGCTTGAGGATCGGTGGAGGATCGGCTGCATGTTGTGAAACAGAAAACATGGTTACGATGAGGCGACACGTGCTGCGATAAACGGGGTTCGTTTTCGGAAAAACTGGGTTCGAAAGCACAAGGGTTAACAAGGTGGTTCGCGTTGTACCAAGAAAACCGGAAAAAAGGGTAAAAAAAAAAAAAGAAGTTAGTTTACGAGAGGAGCGGCGACCTGACCGGCCCCGTGGTTTTCCGATCTTTTGGTCGGGCGACGGGATCGTCGACGCGGTGACATCGCCGATCCATCGAGCGCGATATTTAGGCTTCCTTCCTCTGTTTGCCCTTACTTTTCCACCTCATTTACAGGAGGACCACCTTACCGTCTCGCCATTCGATGACGGATATGCCCCAGGCAGTGGTTCACCTAGAAAGCAAATAAGTTTACCATAAATGGTCATGGTATAATATGTTGCCATAACGGTGCCATTCATTAATGACGGTTCCGTCAAACTTGTGTTACTTGTATGGATAGTTATGAAGCAGTCGTTGTTTAGTCATTAATTCGCTAGAACGGCCGTTGTCTAACGATAACAACCATTGTTATTTGATTTTTTTTTCTTTTTGCATTATTCATCTGAATAAAATAAAAATCAATAATCCTATGCTCCATATGGTCATGTTTATTGATAAAATATTATTTTGTATAAAAGGAAAATAGTTTTGCGCAAATAACTCCATTTATTTATTTTTTTGTTAATGTCTATTACTTTCTGTTATACAAATTAATATAACAACAATATATATATATATATTTATATTTAACATTGGTTGTTAAAACAGACGGTAATAGACAGCAAGGGAAGATGTTTATTTCTAAACGAACTTCTCTCCCAAAAGAACAATTCCCAAGAAAATTTGATCCAAGCTGAACCTGATCGAAAAAAAAAAAAAAAAAAAGCCATCGAACTTTCCCTGCAATAGAAAATAATTGTTTGAGAGTGTTCCATTAATTCTGGCCAAGAAGTCATTAACTTCATCATCCATAAATTTAGGCTGCTGAAGGCATGAAGTTGCTTTCATGAGAGTAATTGTATCTGATGAAGATTTCTTGAAATCATTCTCCTCCACTTAAAAACCGAAACTCATGTGTTTTTTTTTTTAATTTTTGTTCGCTTCCAGTAAATATAAGCTATTCTCCAGCCGCATGAAAATAGAAGTAAAAAAATGACAAATACTTCTCTCAAGAGTCAAGCCATGTAGACAAATAGGCTCTTCCATGGAGGAGGTAGCTGCTTTTCGCGAAACGGCAGCTAGCGAAGGGTCAATCCTGGCTTTCCTAATCGAAAACTAACGACAGATGGAGATGGAGACCTTTCAACTACAAGTAAATAATAAGCTCAGGCACGATTCTGCTTAGAAGAGTGGTTAGGAGCAATTAAACAAAAACACCCGAGTCTTGTCGGGACATGAAGCATTCTAAATCTTTGTCGTTTGATAATTTCTTGAAAGAGAAGGCATCACTCCCCAACAAGTCCACCATTGACAAATAGTCATGAGTTCTGTTCTAATTTCTCTTTACCAGGGGGGCACTGACGAAAGAGGTAGTGTTGATGTCTTACAATCTCGATCACTTGCTGTTGCCGGACCCATTCATTTCTGTCTTCCTCCCAACCTTCTCCACTCTGAAAACAGATCGCGTACCGACTCCACAATTGTTTGCCTCCTCCCCGAACCACATGTTAGGCATCCTCATTACTCACCGGTCTTGCAATTTTCCATCATGAAGGCCCCTCAAACGGTGACTTCTATGGAGCAGGCAAGCTCTTTTGTTCTTATTTCCCCTAGCAATAAAAGCCTCCGGCCTTAACTTAAAAAGTCGGATGGACCCATCCGCACGGCATACGAAGAAGACACCATGTCCGGTCCGAATGGATTAATTACTGGAGGCTGGAGGCCGGCTGGGTCAAATTCGACTGGCTAAAATAAAAGATCTATCTCATCATCATTTTCGACCGGAAGGAACGAAATATACAGAACCAAATCCAACCTCATTATCTCAAGTCCCTAAACTCGATTACTTTAAGTAACTTTAAGGGCATCCCGCAACCCGGGGACAGGGGGGGTAGGCTGCAACAACTTTTAAAGGAGGGAACAAAATATATATATATATATATATAAATACAAAAATATTAATAAATAATTAAAATTAATTTATTTTTTTTGTATAAATATTATTTGAATTATACTTGACGTTGCTTTATAAGATTAAAATCATCGATGATAGAATCTATCAAAAAATTTGTAGCTATCTCCTTATCGATATAAATGACTAAATACTCGGTAAGAAATTCGTCTTCTATTTTGTTGTTCTCTCCATAATGATAGTTAAAATAAAAAAAATCATAAACATCATGGATTTATAGAGAATGCGCATGCATCGACCACGGTGATGGTGGTGTCGCACCGAGTGTCGTTAGCACTACACGACGAGATAGGGCGTTCATCGAGCAATGGGGTCAAAGGCGATGGGATGCTGTTGCCCAGGCGGCTTCCCAAGAGGGGGATGAATTGGGATTAAAAAATTTTTTGCAAGTACGTGCGCTTTGAAATTCTTTTAGTATAGAAATGAAGTGTGCAAAGCGGAAGTAAACAAATTAAAGCAATCAGGCAATGTAATCACAATCACAAACACCAAGAAGTATAGTGGTTCGGAGCAACCGGCTCCTACATCCACTATCCAAGAACCACCTGGGATTTTCACTATATCCCCCAACCGGAATATAGTCGGATTGTTTTACAAGGCTCACAATCCAAACCTATACACTTTGGTTTTATCGGGATCACCAAAGAAACCCAAACTCCCTTTGGTTTTACACGGGTTCACCAAAAAAAATCCAAACACTTGGTTTTAAACCGGGAAAACCAAGAACCAAAACTTAGGTTTTACAAGGTTCACCTAAAACCTTCAACTCTCTCTCTAGATACAGTCCCTTGATGTTCTAAAAGAACAAACCAAGATAAAGAATATAAAATAAGCAACTACAACAAACCAAAGTTGTTTTGATGTTGCCGATGAAGATCAAAAACGAAGTCAAGCTTTAAATACACTTTAATGCTCTTCAAAGCTGCTTCTTCCCTTTTTCAATGAGTGGATTCAATGATGGAGTGGAGTTGGTGAAACTTTGAATCTCACTTGAATGCTCTTTGAGGTAGGTGAAGGAATAACTTGGAAGCTCTTCTTTTTCTCAAGAATATTCAGCAATAAATCTTCATTAAATTGTTTAATCCCTAAAAAATGATCCCCTTTATAGTTTTTCAAGAGATATAGCCGTTGTAGGGTCTTGGGAATCGTGAAATGACCGTTGGAGATGATTTGGTACTCAATTTTTAAATTCTGTAACTAATCGTTGAAGTACAGACAACGGCTCTACGAGCTGGCTCGAGCTCCAGGAGTCGGCTCGAAGTCTCAGGAATGCCAAAATCAAAGTTCTGTAGGAGCCGGCTCTTGGACTAGGAGTTGGCTCTTGGCTTCATGCTTTTATACTTGACAAACATGCATACCTGGAGTCTGCTCTTGATCTGGGAGTCGGCTCTAGGTCTCAAAACTCCAAAAACTATACTTCTGTAAGAGTCGGCTCTTGAGCTGGGAGTCGGCTCTTAGTTCTAAAACTCTGAATTTTACCTCCGTGCCGTGCCGCCTTGAGTCGGCTCTCACAAGCCTTAAAAAATTTGCTTCGAGCTTCCCAAAAACTTTATCATTGAAACAACTAGAAGCTACTTTACATGCTTTATCAAATTATTTACACTTTTAAGCCCATTTTTCATGATTACAACATTCATAACTTAGGGCATTTACAAACTCAATTGAATTTCCTTAAGTGAATTTGAATACCATTTTAAAACAAAGGCAATTCACTCCTGCAAAAACTTAAACATTTGTAAAGAGTTAGAATCAAATACATGCTCCAATGTTTTGTGATCATCAAAATCATTCCAGGGGTCAACAGATGCAAATACAGAGGTATTGGTGCAAGCCAGGGACATTACGGGCACCCGCCCACCCATACCCCCCAAGACTTGATCATGCTATGCGATGGGTATGATCGTCAGGACGGTGCACAGCTTCACCGCACATGGCATCCATCGATACGATGAGATTGATGGAGGCCACCGAGACGGTAGCCATAGATCAGCGCGTCTGTGGTATTCGGCCTTGCACATTCACAACCGCCCGATTCATCATGGGAGTGTTCCTACAGGTCGCACTGCATGATAGGTCAGTCCGGTAGCTATCTTATCCATCGATACGGTGAACAAGATGGTGCTGGCTACGTGTGGTGGCTTCAACCATAGCAGGTTTCAGAGATAGGTGTCGGTCGAGCGACAAAAAGAAAATCCTTTTATCTTTTTCTAAAAAATTATTAAAAAAAATTAATGAAAATGAAAGATAAAGTTGGAAGTGATCAAACTTTCCGGTAAAGAAAATTGATTCAGTAAACAAAATTGAATTACATTTTGCTATGTCATTTAACTAATTAATAGAGCAAAAACTGCTAATGAAAGTGCAGGTAAATGAATGCATATCTCTTTTTTTAAAAGTTTATGAATATTCTTAATTAGATATTTATATTATTGCTTAATTATCTCAGTATCTAATTTACATAAGATATATACATGCCCCATCACACAGAAAGGATTTTGAGTATGAAAAATACATGTTATCTCATTATGAGAATTTATATATAAACTAATCTTTCTATGCTATTTTGTATCATGAAATTAAATTCCGGTGTGACTCGAAACTTATAAGAATTTTTTTTTTTGGTCAATTTGCCTTACTAAAGGCTCAAATAGGACTAAGATCCTAGAGTCATCGAGAGGAATGGGGCTTAGTCTATAAGAATCTTCTAGTAGTGAGAACCCAATATTTACCTACTTGGGGGGGGGGGGGAACTACGGTATCAATATCAGAACTTCATGCTACTTGGAAGAGGATGTCATATGTATTGAGAGTTCTAAAGACTACTCAAATAATTATTGAAGGAGATTTTTCAATAGTTATTCAATGGCTATCTAGTTCTATACCTCTGAATATTGGTTATCATCTAATTCGGTGGGATTGCTAGCATATGAAAACAGTTCGATAATTTTTCATAACCAGGCATATTTATCGAGAGGCTAACAATATGGTGGATTGGATGGCAATGTATATGATCTATTATATAGGTTCCATATTTTGGAGATCGTTGTTAGATGTTCCCGTAGAGTTTTCTAATATTTTATTTACTAATTTCTATGGATGTGTTTATACTAAATTAGTTTAATAAATCTGATATATATATATATATATATAAACGCAACAACCAAATTTAAATTTTACACAAAATTAACACCCAAGTCTTAATATCTAGTAGTTGCTTTCAATCCCCCGGGCTGCGGGCTAAGCCATGCGGATAAGGCGTGCGTAGATTTAGGAAGGGAAGCGTGTGGGTTGGCCTCTCCACATCTCAGGCAACATGAGCAAGAGAACATACAAGAGACAGTGGGTCAACCATCGCTGTCACGAAAGTTTCTGGCGTTGTCATGCATTGTCGACGCCGAGTAAACTTGGCGGAAGCCCCCGCATCTAAGAAGCGGACCGATTCAACGAGTGGATCGTTACTGATCAACAACAAAATGGGACAAGCACGTAGCATGACCAATTTGCTATATGTTTTAATTGGAGTCGT
The DNA here is from genome assembly GCA_021397845.1 of Areca catechu. Lineage (NCBI taxonomy): Eukaryota > Viridiplantae > Streptophyta > Magnoliopsida > Arecales > Arecaceae > Areca > Areca catechu. The sequence goes on along the minus strand of CM038038.1, from coordinate 134,681,568 downwards.
TATCATGCATATACTTAATCCGGCCTGCATCATACCAACAATATTCTCTCATTGGTCGTGCAGGAATGACCACTGTTCCCTCCGGCTTTGGTTGACGCCGGATTTCTGCCTGCTCGGCCCAGGCTTGGTTGACAGGATATGTTGTTATCTTTAGACCGCATAAAAGAGACGAAAACATGTACCAAAAAGGAAAAAATAAAGATGCATTTTAAATTATATATTTTTTATTTTTATTTTTATTTTTATTTTTATTTTTTTTTTTTGACATAAATGGAAACCTCCGATTGTAGCTACACATCTTTGATCAAATATTCCGATGTTTTAAACGCAACCGATCGCGTGCCGTCATCGGCATGTAGAAATTCGACCAAAAGACGATGGAGACGAACCCTTTTTTATTATTACTATTATTCTTTTATATAGCATCGCACTTCCGTGAAGGGGTAAAAGCGTCATTAAGAAGAAATTCGGTTGGCGATCGGTTCGAAAAACACGGCGACTAATAATGGGTCGTGCGTGGATCCAGCGGCGGAGGCGTCGGGAAAGGAAAGCGACAATCGAACTCCGATGCCGCATCCAACCCTTTAAACCAACCCTAACCCTAACCCTAACCCCACCCCCACCCCCACGCCCACGCCCGATTCACCATCGTTGTATGAAACTTACCGCCGTTGATGTGTCAAATATAAATATATAACTTACGATCATTATATGTTCATGTATCATCGATACAAATTAACTGCTGTATGGATAGATCCGATGACAGCAAGAGTGAGCAACAGCTGTTTTACAGCTTTTTTTTTTTTTTTTAAGTTTTAACCAAGGATGCTGGTTCTTCAAATAAAAAATTAAAAAAAAAAACAAGGATGCTGGTTCCTTCGCGGCATGAATGTACGGATCCAAAAAGATTGTTAAATAATGATGAATGGAAAATAAAGTTATCTAAATTATTGAGATAATAATTTGGTCAGTCAAGATTTTATTTTGAAGGACCTGATTTCATGAATAATTTTATTAAATTTAAAAAAAATAATTCATAACAGTTGGTGTGCATAAATGATCAAATTTTTTATTTTTATTTTACTAATCAATATTTTAATGATATCAAATAGATATATTTATATTTAAACGTAAAAAAATTAAAAATTTAAATATGATGTATCGAATATTATCCGGTAGCTACATCTCCAAATTTATTTTTTATTTTTTATTAAAAAATAAATTAATTAAGTTATTTTAAAAAAATCATTTATTATTAAAAAAAATAATGCAAACGGTGGCCGTCGTGTCTCTGCAGTGATAACAATTATAATGATAAAGAAAAGCTGTGGTTGGATGACGGCATTGCTGGAACCATTTCCACGCCGAGCTGCCGTGTCTTTTGCCGTTTTGATTCTTGTGTCGCCTTGACAGCTACTAGACAATACGTCAGCTACAGTAGCCATAGCGAAGGACATGTCACGGGATATCAGCATCCAGTGACGCCAGGTGTCGTGTTTTGGGTGAGTGGCTTGTCAGGCACGTGAGGTGGGATGTGACATTCGCTGTTTCGGCCCCACCCACGAGAATCCGTTCCAGTTAAAAAGCGTGAAAAAAAAAAAAAAAAAAAAAAAAAAGAAACGGCTAAGCCTCAAATCCAACACGAACCGATCTCTTCCGTTTATATTGATTTTTTTAAAAGAAATTTTCAATTTAGTATCGACTTGAAAAAATTTGAACAAAAAAAAAAAAAGTTTATCCTTAAAATAAATTTCTGAAACACCGATCTAAAACCAACCAAACTCAACCTCAACCCTGCTTGATCCTAGCCTTATATATATATATATATATATATATATATATGTTTAGACTTAGCCCAACTAATTTAATTTAGCCTGCCGGATATTAATTATATATATTTAATAATAATTTAATATTTAGACTTAATCAAATCAAATTGAATCAATTTTTTTATTTAATTTGAATCATATTTTTAAAATAAACCAGTTTGGTTTCTGATCTTGATTTTAGATAATCAGTTTAAGTTGGTTCAGTTTATTAAAAAAATCTAAATTGACCCGATCCAAATCATGCATACCTCCACTTTCTACCCTTCCTTTGGTGGAATGCTTCTGAAATAATGTCAACATTGGTTCACCATAACCCCATGACCCATACCCCAATGGATCAGGGATCTAGTCCGACATAAATTCCAGTTGAACTAGCTGACCAACTGCTTCCCGTTCCCTTTCTTACGGTTCAAAAACTCGACATAAGTCTACTCGGGAAAGAAAATGATGTGCTACATCCTTGGATGGATGCAACGTTACTTGTAGACAGATTCTATGTAGGTTTATAAAACATTCTCTTATATTCAACAAATATTTCTACCAACCAAAGGCATCGAAGAATCGCATTCAAATCTCTAGCATGAACAGGCCTATTCTGCCATGTAATGGAAAAGGAGGGATCAGAGTATACAGGATTCATTTGCCATTGCTACTTCTCTCGAGCATCTTTCCATGATTTTATGATCAAATATCAACCAATAGACGGATCATACTTTCTTTGTTCGGAACTCCCCTTTAAACAATTAGTGTGAAAATTCTTTTGCAATTCTATAATTTGATGAGACACAGAAAATCTTGACATTCTTTTCTTCCTTCTTCACCAGAATAGTTTTCTATTAGATAGCCAAATAGAAGCTGCTTATGCTATAAATTTCTCCCTATTTGCTACAGCTAGCAAAAAAACATTTGAATGTTTAAAAATATGGATACCAGAACAAGCAAGAATGATTAATTGATTACCATCGCTCGACACCTATATAAAAGTCATAAATATTATCATAAGCTGCCATTTAGTTGCCCGCATTTCTAGATACAAAATTCATCTAAAACTATTGTTTTTTTGTATTTGCAAGTGTTTGTTTGCCTTACTTGGATCTTAAAACTATAACCGTAGTTCTTGTTTTTAGTTATTCAATATAGCAAGGTTGTACTGGTCTTATAACGGACATCGTAAAATTATCTTCATTGGCATTATTATCATGTTTTTATTATTATCATACTATTATATTATAATATTTTAATATTATTCCGATTCATATAATTATAATGTCATTTCATTTGAATAATTAACTAAAAATGACAATATGATAATATAATGCAATAATATGATCAGATCACTCTCTCTCTCTTATGACAATACATGTCATCTCTCTCTCTCTCTCTCTCTCTCTCTCTCTCTCTCTCTCTCTCTCTCTCTCTATATATATATATATATATATATATATATATATATATATATATATATATATATATATATATTTCTTTGTAGCACATCTAAAGCAATAATATTTTTTTCTATTATGTTCAGGCTAAGTATAGGGTAGCTTGTGTGCGGATGAATTCATTACTCCCTGCTTAAATTTGTAATAAAACAAAGAAAGAAAAAAAAAGAAGAAGAAGAAGAAGGAGATGCATGTGGCTATCGCCCTCGCATAGCTTAACACGAAGAAAAAGCCCTCACGTGTGCTGATGAGTAATCAACCACCGTTTCTTAGTCAGCACACTCATCTCCTCATTTCTCAGGATATTATATCCACCCCATTTTTTAATTCCCGAAGACCCCATCCTTGTGCCGCAAGCGTGGGAAATCCTGATATCGGGATCAACCGAACGTATGGTGCGATATTTATTATTACTTGATGGCTTGGCTGTTTAATGTAATCCGAGAAAGACACTGAAACACAAGCGAGGATTAATTTAAAATTAGTTTGGATCGGGTCATGTGGGACGGTCTTTCGTCTCCACGACAAAGATTCCGGGGTCGGAGCAGGAGCGCATTCCACCCCGCGTGATCGCACGTGACTTTCGTCGCACCGAGCGCCTTGCCAGCCGCACCCGGCTTACCAAGCCTCTCTAATTAGTAATTACCATTCATTCATTCGCTCACGCCTTCCACCCATGACCCACCATCATCGCATGGCCCATAGGGACCCACACTGGCCTGGCCTCCTTTTAACTTTTTTTTTTTTTTTTTTTCCGGCCCCTACAGCATAGCATAATCCTTGAACGTATGTTACCCAGGATTTTCTATCTTACATTTTATCAAGTTATTGATATATAGTGTATTCAAGAACCTTCGTAGATTAATTATATGCCATGATGTAACGGTAACTTAGTTTGCTATTTATTTAGAAAAGAAACAAAGTCATGTCTACACAAGGCTCCAAGTAAAAGACGTTTGTACGACAAGAAGATAAAAACTTTATGAGCCGACGTTTTAAGCCCCGGTCGACATGTTGGTAGGAATCTGGGCTGTTTTTATTATTATTATTATTATTATTTTATGAGTCATATCAAAGATGGAGTTTGGAGCCGTACGGTTGCGCTCTGCCATGCTTTCGGATGGAGATTTCCCACATCAATTCGTAAAATTGTATAGATTCTTGATGAATTCGGTTCTAATTTGCACGATAAATGGTTGCAATCGCGCTACGCTCTATGTTTTCACCTCGAACTGTGCCCCCCCCCCCCTTGATAAGGAAGGGAAAAAAAGCTCCGTGTTTTTTAAAAAAATTTTTTTTTTTTCCCTTCGGAGAATGCTTATGCTATCGCAACGAAATTTACATGAAGATAAAAGAGTCGTTAACGTCTTCATCTTCGAAACCACCTGACCGACTGCAATCACGAGAAGGTCCCGACGTTCTCCTTACCAATGACAGCAAACTCCACCTCCGCCTATCATCGATGACGTCTCTACCACCATAACAATAAAATAAAAATTCCGTTACCGGAATATCATGCATAGCCAAACCTAAGAAAACGTCATTCCAGCACCCGATAAGCGGAATGCGTTGGGCCTATATAGTTTACTAAAATTAAAATCCCAATTAGGGATTAACCTGTTGACCGATGGTTATGAAATGGCACTCTTCCATGTGCTTATTATAATCTGACACGGATGGCCATGAATCTCTTACCCTTTTCCAGCGGTAAAAATGGATCTCGTTCTTTATTCATTCCTAAATCCAAACGACGGTCTTCTGTTGCGTTACCAAGGCCAAACCACGGCTTCCCACATTGACAAAGCTTTTCTCCATGCAGTCCGACTTAATTGCATGGCAGATGGTGAAACCCCAGATAAGCAACGCCTACCTTCGTGCCGCCAAACTAGCTTAATAACTTGTTATTTAAGATGCCCAACCAAGGAGAGGACAGAGAAGACATGGTTCCGAGTGGGCCTCGATAAATTTCCAGGTTTGTCTTGACCAAGTCAATGGGCCGGATTTAATTGTTCGTCACTATTTTATTTGATATAGGCAGGTTTGGAAGATATGTTGGGCTGATAGATTAAGATTTGGGAAATATAAACTTTGATAAAGACATTATACTGGCTTTGATTTTAGTTAACTATCGGCCTGAGTCTTGGTTGAAGTAGCGTGGGAAAGGAACACCCCTTTTGGAAATGTTTAGGGTTCCCATTATTGGGGTTGGCGCGTTGGCCCCTTTTTTTTTAAAAAAAAATAAAAATAAAAATTTCTTTTGATATGACGTATTTTAGATCGGCTGCTGGGATTTGCACATGGTAACGTTTGTTGACTTGCATATACTTCAAAAATCTGTAGCCATGACCTGCGAACATACTACGGTGATGATACGGCCAGGCTGGGCCATACCGATGAATTATAACGGCATGTTTCCCTCCCGAAGCTAGAGCCATGGCCAGGTCATGATTAATACTATAAATTTTGGCTTCGTTACATGGCCGAGTCAACTCATGTAAAATGGCTCGACTCGGCCTCGTAAGGTTGATATCAAATCAGCTCTTTGTCATTCGTGGAATGAACCTCAAAATACATTTGACCTAAGCTTAAGCCTGGAAATAGGCCGGCATTACGGTGGAGGCCTTCCAAGGTTGGGCTGCTTGATCAAGCTTGGCCCAGTTACATCCTCGAAGGAAATTACATTCCAATGGAAACATCCTAAAAAAGGCTAACATTACCGGTTAATCATGCTTCCGGAGAGAGAACTCGTCCGATCTCCGGGCATAAGACCATGTTCCATGACGGACGGGTCCTCTATAACTCGTCAAAAATGGACCGTGAGGGCCCCGAGAGCTCTTCATGTCTGAGTTGTCATCGCATTTTCTACCTGTATTCTAGCTTTGTGTGCCCCCTTTTTCCAATAATTTGGACCCAATTTTTGACCTGGCCCATCGTACCTGACACGCCAGTTTTCCAGATCAGGTCGGCTTCGGTTCAGGAGCCCCAAACCCGTCAAGTCATCACAAAAGAAGAAGTTTTTTACCCAAAAAAAAAAAAAAAAAGGGAAGAAGTTTAGGTCGGCTCTGGTCTGGTTTTGTCGGAAACATTGGCAGACTGGATTTAGGTTCCAATTTCATTACTAATGGGCCTGGCTCCTTTGTTTGATCGAGTTTAGTTTGGATAAAATTTCGGGTTAAATGGTATACTTTTATTTTTTTTTAATTGATGGTGGGTGTTTTATAAAAATCTAGAAATTCATATTTAAATTTTAATAGAGATACAATCGGAGTTTAGAAATTTGAAGATGCTTAAAAGGGCTTTCTTTACAAGCGAAAGTATCGTAATGATCCAGGTTTTCTTTTTTTAATATATAGTTTAAGTTTAAATTTAATTTTAATTTATAATCTTATTTTTGATGTTGGTCGGGACATGATTAGCAGCAAGCCAATCTCTCCGGATTACATGTGAAATTTAGCACCGGTCCATTTTGCATCCAATCTCCTCTAAACGATCAAGGGCTTGTTCAAGATATTGGAACGAGATGAAATAATAATGATGCCTACGTGCATTCTGACCGGTGCCCGTTGGGTCAGGGTATGCATCGATACAGAACTTCGATGCTTGGCTCTTTTGCAACCCCAGGAGAAATAGAAATTCTGAGAGCTGCAACCATGAAAAATTGAATCAGGGAGTTTCATATCAACGATAGCTAAATATATAATAACTCATAATCAAGTGGAGATATGCGAGATGGGCAAGACATCATTGGCCGATTTCTTCTTGGCCTCTAATACGCAGAAGTAAGAGTATAGAGCCATGCCAAAGATGGCAATCAGGATGCCTATAATTAATGTTCCTTGCAGTAAAGGGGGGTCCATGCAATAGGATGTAGCCAAAGGAATTTAAAGGACGATCGAGACATGTCTTCAGGTGGCCGAGCACCCCTGGTATGTCACCGGGGACGTCGTCCCGATCACCAAGAATGTGCTGAAGTTTACGGACACCGGAATCAAGCAAGAAAGGATGATGAATCCCTACACGATCAGGTTCACCAAAGATTTTATTTTTATTTCTTATTTTATTTTATTATTAAAAAAAAAAAAAAAAAAAAAAAAAAAAAAGCCTTCATGGTAATACTACTAATATATCACACGATCAACTGTCTGTATAGAATGGTAATGATATTGAATTGACCTAAGCATCGAAGATAATTTTCTTAAAAACTATATATGTACCATGTACAGTAATTTACAAATTTCCCCAGCATTGATTGTATGGTGATGTTTCATCGGCATTTGCCATGCAACGAAGACCATGGTTCATCGGGTCGATCGGCCCTTAAAAAATTCGGTGATTCCTTGTAGAGGTATCAGGATTTAAAATTTATCACCTCGAAAGATGAATGGATCTGCCCTAGGATAGGGGGGAAAAAAAGATAATTTAAGCAAAATGTCAAGCATCTCATTTCACATGCACGGATGCGAAGAAAAAAAAAATTTTTTTTTTTTTTTTTTTTTTTTTTTTATCCTGGCAATGCTGCTGCATATTTTCTTATTCTGGAGTCTCGATCATGTATCTAAATACAGTATTAAATGGTGGCACCGAAGTAAGTATATTTAATCAACACCATCGCATAAGCATTCTTATATGCGATCGATATATATATATATGAATAGCAATGAGATCGATATATGCTTGCCTATATGAATGTGTGATGAGGAAAATGCAAGGTTGGATGGAATTAATGATTAAAATACCAAAACCACGAGAGAGTAGCCGTGGGCAAAAACACTGCGCTTGGTTAGCTATTGGTCGAAGAAAGGGGCGCCGGCGACGAATTACAAGATAGCCGCCTGGTAGCTAGGGTGAGGACTGGTAGAGGAGCTGAGTGGATCAGGAGACCTTCAACCTCTTCGATCTGTATCGTGTTTGTCATCTTTGTCGGAATTAATTAAGGGGGTCAATTAAGGAAAGCATATATGCTAGCATCATATCATATATACATTCATGGTAACCATGAATCACGTAAAAGGAGAATAGCTTGGAGTATTTACTAAGAATTAATTAAGCAAGCTGTAGCTTTAATTAAAGCTCGATCGATCGATCGTATATTAACTATAATTCTACCTGTGTCCAAATTCGGTGGCCCGGCATTCTTAGGTACCAGCGGCCATATAGCCAGGCACTCGGTGCAGGATACAATTTGGCCAACCGCATGTGGTAGCAATATTAATTATTTTTCTATTTTATATATATATATATATTGGATGCTTATATAGTATTAAAGAATTTAAATAATACGCATCAGCTATTCTTTAATAGTGGGATCCATTAAACAAACCTGGTTATGAGCCGATAACTGAAAAGTAAAGCCATGCGAGTGCATCCTGGATCGAGCTTTCCCCGGAGTCTAACAAAATTGGCTTTGATTCCAAGATACAGCCTTCGCTTGCTGGATCTCTGCGGGTCAGGTCTCCTTTCAAATTGATCCAAGTTTTTAGGTCTAGATTCAGATTTTTTAAAAGATTTTTTTTAAAATAAAATAAAATAAAATTGCGTCCATTCAAGTTTAATTGGACCATTTCAAATTTACAAGACTCATGTCCTCTTAATCAGAGATCCAGGCGTGACGGACTGGCTGTTATTTCCGATAACGGAGGAAGGAGTTGGGTAACGATCTGAGACCCAGGCGGGATGGACTGGATGCTAATTTGGTTGGGTTAATTTATATCGTTATTTATATAGTTCTTGGGGGAATATTCATTTCTTTGGATAATATTGGCCTCGCCGAAACCTTAATAAATTAAATTCATCCTCGTAACAAGTTACAATCTGACCGGGCCTAATAAATGTCAGATTGCGGACAAGTTTCAGACACGACATCATGAACTACATCTAAGGGACCTGGCGTCACGCTGTGTCTGGACTTTTATTAATATTTTGGAATTTGGACGTCTCATGGTTAGCTCTTTTCTTCGTAAAAATAAAATTGGAAAATGGGAGTAGCAGAGAGAGAGAGAGACCGAAAGGGAAGCCAAGGGAGCTGATGAGAGCCTTGTTGCAGATGACGATGGCGACCGAGGATGCAACCGAGAGAGCCAGCGACCCAATCACACCCAGCTGAAAGCCCGAACCCTCCAACATCTCCTCCTCCCGTCTATGCCAATACGACGTGCCTGCAGTTATTCATTAAAATTAAAAATTTTATAAAAAAAAAAAAAAAGACTTACGCTTTCCGTTTGATGTATATGGAAGGCCGTTTGAGAGTTTAGCTTTTGGAAATTAAGCATGCTCGTTAGCGGCTAAAGAAATAGAAGTTTCAGGCTTTAGGAGTACATAACTTACAGATATATGTGCAACCAATTCTGAATAAGTTACATGCCAAAAGGAAAAACTAGTGCCACGTACGTAGAAGGAGATTCAAACGAAATAGAAATTTTTTTTTGATATAATCTAAGAAGAGCTAACAAAATTTATTTTCATCTTTTATATATAATTTTAAAAATTGATTTATTGAAGACCGTAAAATTAAATATTAAAATTTATAAACGTGCAAAGCACGGTCCTGTAATATATTTCTATCCTTCGTGTATGATACATCAAAAATAACTATCTAAGATATGATTGAAATTCCTACGCCTACTAGCATGGTTGTGAAAGAGATCGATAAAAAATTCTTTCAACATCCAAGGAAAAAGAAATATCAAATATAAATTTAAAAAATCTAATAAAAATTTGAAAAAGGAGAAAAAGCTGGAAGATAAAAAAGCCGAATGATTTTTTGGATGGTTTGCAAGGATTTCAAGCAGGCCTTTTTATAGCCGGTCAATTCTAAATGTTTGGGCTAGTCCATAAAAACTATAAATAAAGTTTCCAACATTCAGAAATTTATTTAAATCTTGATATTTAAATATTAAAAATCCAATATTTACCTATCAAAAATCCAACATTTAAATATTAAAATAATAAGTAAAGAGTTTAAATGGTTAAATAAAAATTAAAAATAAAAGATCGGTTAGGCTTCCACCCATGCCTACGTCCATGCCCGATTTGGTTCGATTTGGTTCATGCAGGCATATTAAAAGTTCTCCTTCAAATCACTTTAAACGTTCCTGTCGTGGTCCAGTCACCTGATCTCGTAACAAAAGAATCTATTCAAACAACTATAACAACCTTCAATTATCGTAACCACATTCAGTTTCTATAACCACATTTGGTTATCATCATTCGGTTATTATAACCACCATTCAGTTACTATAACCACCATTCGGTTACCATAACCACGATTCGGTTACCATAATCACATTCGGTTACAACTACATCTATAAATAAGGATAAGATGGGACCTCCAAGGATAAGAAGGGTCTAAGGCCATCAAGCCCGGACTAGTCCACCCTCCTTTTTCATTCATGCTCTTCTTTGAATTCTCCATTCTATTGCCTAGACCACCCCACCGACTTGAGCATCGGAGTGTTCCCCATCGGAAATCCGATCCGGGAACTTTTTACAGGTGTCCATCATAGAAGAGCGCTCAGGAGCCCGGTTGGAAGAGCGGGCGGGATGCCCGACGCCACCGAAGTCTCGGTCCAGGTGATTTAGCGACAACGGTTCCAAAAAAATTTTGGCAAACCCTTTCATATATAAAAAGCTCATGCAATCTCTCCACTCATGATACGAGACTAAATAAATTTCAAACAGAGTAGCAGGAACTTTTTTTTGAGAAATTTTGAATTTTTAAATTTAAGTTTTTCTAAATTAGTAAAAGAATCTTAATCCATAGAAATATACTCGGTGATATCCCTTAATAATCAACTTAGAGATATCTCTTGATAATTGACCAATTCTGAAAAATGATTTATTCATATAGTATTATAGATTAGTTATTAGATGAAGGTTGTATTGCTAAATCTACTCATATCACTTTGAAGAATGAATTTTATAAAATGTTATAAATGTTGCTCAATAATGGGGGTGCAAATGGCTTGGATCGGGCCAGGTCATCAATGACCTTGACCCGATTTGATTCCTTGATCAAGTTTTAATATTAGATCCAAATTCGATTCGACAGAATATTGGATCAGGTCAAGTTGAGTCCACAGCTAAAATTTTTGAGCTAGATCCATATATAACCTAGTCCCGACTCAAAAAACTCGAGTATACATCGGATCCGAGTCGAGTTTAAGTTAACTTTGGGTCGAATATAGTTAACTACATTTTAATTACAGCATAGCCAACTACTATTAACCATATAAAATAAACAAAAAAAAATTTGCTCTCAAAACAAATCAAAATATAAACATTTTTTTAAATCTATCTATATATTAAAGATATGGCACATACAAGTCTTAAATCATAACTTAGAGGCTCAAATAGATTTCAATCTTAACAGTATTATTAGGTTTGGGATCGGGTCGAAATCAATAAATCCATATCCGATCTGAAAAATATAACGAGTCCAATTTTAGAATCCAACCTAGATTTATAAATTATTAAAAATAGATTAAATCAAATCTAAACGAACCGGGCCGAGTCATCGCCAATCAATTCGATCGTTTTGTAGCCTTACTCGTGATAGTGGCTGGTTTTGAGGCTTCCGAACGGTCGGGTTCTTGACGCCGTCACCGATTCCCGCCCCGTGGTTGGTGGCATCTGACGGCGACGGCAAGCGAACGCGTTATTTTCTACCGAAGTGAGCTCCGGAGGAGAGAATGTACAGCCGACACATGAGCGTGGGTTGGAGTGCGCGAGCGTCGACACTCAATAATGCGTGGATCGTCGGTCGGATGATTAATTAAGGGCCCATTTTGGGGCGTCCGTATCTCTCAGCCACCACCTATGATATGTTGCCTGTTGGTGGGCCGGCGTGCAAAAGGCTGCCAGCAGATAGCTCTCTCTCGGTTAATTGAATCGAAAATTTGCCTCGGACAATTAGGAAAATCTCTGACCGTCCATCTACCTGATTCCGATGTATGCAAGTCTTCTAAGCTCGACCGACATGCAAGCAACATCATAGGAGCCCGTGGGTCGAGAAATTAGTGCATATATGGTCATGCGGTGCGAAATAATTTCTCACGTGACACACGCTTGTAATGCATGATTGGATATCAATCTCCATAAATATAAAAATACCGACGTCGTCGATCGCTAAATGACTTTTATTTTATCTTATTTTTTAAAAAAAAAAAAAAAAAAAGTTTTGCTTCACATATTCGAGATGTTTTTTTCTTCTAAAAATAAATGATAACGATGGAGTCTTGATATTTTTGGATGGTTCACCAATCTCATGGATTTATTCTAATTCCGAAACATGAACTATCAAATGGATATGCTTGTTGCTATGGGATGCTTGATTTAATCAACCAGGTTCGGTCATCTCGACTATATATATATATATATATAATCTGAAGAACGAACTTTTATATCATCAAATACATTTTTGATGCAAGCTTTCACTATAAATTAAGGTAAAGAAATAGAGGGTCATAGAATGGGGAAATTAGTTCCAGAGGAGAGTGATCGAGCTGATAGTGGTGATTCTACTATATATATATATATATATATATATATATATATATATATATATATATATATATATATATATATATATATATATATATATAATCTGAAGAACGAACTTTTATATCATCAAATACATTTTTGATGCAAGCTTTCACTATAAATTAAGGTAAAGAAATAGAGGGTCATAGAATGGGGAAATTAGTTCCAGAGGAGAGTGTTCGAGCTGATAGTGGTGTTTCTACTAAAAAGGGTCGGATGTTTAAGAAATGATGGTCCTTCGCATGCAAAGCCTTGAAGGTGGAGTGGTTGACATACCCTGAAATTTCTGGGAGTACGAGCAAAAGGCAATGGGCCAACGCGGAGGCAAATTATAAGGGCGTTCGGCGAAACCTTTGAACTCGCTCTAAAAGGAACGCTCATATAAATCCGCCTTTTTCGATGTCATCATTCCTTGGACATTTCTCAACACTTTAGAAGGTATTATGACATTATAAGAGGTCCCTGAGGCTACTAGCTTGGAGTAGGCACATGTATTACATGGGTGTTACTTTGCAGGGCTCGCCTGGTGCATTTGATGTCGTTTCTTTTCTAAAAAGAAAGAAAAGAAAACTCGGATTTTGCAAACAAGCACCATATGCTGATGATCCTTGCATATCATTGTTTCTTTTCTGAAATCAAAGCAATTTCGAGAAATTTTTATCGATGATGACATCTCTCTTTCGGTAAGCGGTTTCCACGAGGCGTATTGATCGAAATATGTGGAGAAAAAGAGAAAAAGGATATAAAATGCAGGCCCCCTAAGTCGGATGACAAAATATGGAGAGAAATATAAATGCAAAGACATATTGAAAAAATCAAATCACCCGAATTTACTGATGTATCATCCCTCCGAAAGGGGAGAAATCTTGAGAGTGGGAAAAAAAATCTCTTGTACTGCAAATTTTTTTTTTTTTTTTTAATTTTCAATTTCTGAAATATAAACATTCCTATTTATTGCTAATTAAACAATAGAAACTATATCTCTCGCAGGAGGATTTCCGTGCGGAGTAGTCGTTTTTTTGATCCATGACGAACTACCTCTCCCGAACCACGCCGCTGCCCGGATGGCGGTCTATATATGAATTAATAATTAAAATTATGTTCGGTACATTACCGATCGATCTTGAAACTTGCATTTAATAATAGCAATTCATCCAAATTATCGATAATTTAATAAGACCCTATTACCTTACTATGTTTGATATATTTTTCTAGATAGCAACCTATCTTGATAATATGGATTACTTTTCAAGAGGCAATTTGGATTATCTATGACAATCCAGGTTATTACCTTTCAAATAATCTAGATTACCGAATTATCTTTCTCTTCTTCGTTCCTTTTTCCTTATATATAATATAATATAGTATATTTTATATTTTATAATAATATAATATAATATAATATAATATATTTTTATAATAATATAATATTAAATAATATATAATTTGCTTAATATATAATATTAAATAATATTTAATATATTCAAGAATATATTAAATATATCATCTATTTAATATATAAATTTTTATGTAAAAATTTAAAATATAAAATATTTTTAATATTTTTAATATAAAAAATATATATATAAAATATTTTTAATAAAATGATAAAATATAAAAATATGTTTTATAAATAAAATATATATTTGATTTAGAAATATTTTAAAAATTAAATTTTATACAATAGAATATTATCTGCATATACTAAATATAATAAACTATATTACTTGTAATTAATATTATTCGTAATCCATGTTATCGGCAATGCACGTTACCTTTTACAATTATCTGCAATGAATATTGAACGGTACTGGTATGAAATCTCCAGCTTTGCAGGCAGGATGCAAATGAAACACGCCATTGGATCAAGATCGCTGCTTTCTTTAATCTTCTCCTTCAGCTATAGCCGCTGCGTGAGGAGGAGGCCTCGTATCTAGTCGATCCAATGGTGGAATTTTTGTGGTGACCTGCAAGATAATTATAACCCAACAAGATAATTCCTATGTCCAGACGCAAAATACACCCCCTCCCCTTTCTCCTTTTCTTTTTTCACAAAACATTTCTATTTTTTTTGTTTCAGAATAATCCTTTAACCGAGTCCATAATCATCAACGATACAAGGCAACGACAACGTAAATCTGCAATTCTGCACCGCGACATAGAGAAAAAAGAGTCAAGTCTTGTTTTTGAATAATTTTTTCCCCCCGTCAAAACTTTTTCCTCCGACTTACAGCCTGTGATTTTTCCCTCATTTCTACGGCCCGTGAACCGAAGAAAGAGTATACCGTCGGAACACCGAGCGACCAAGTAGCGAGGAAGATTCTATGATGGCTCTGGCCCGGCTATAGAAGCATCCCAACCATGATCTTGCTACTCACCTTCTGGTACGTAACATCATATACATACGTTTAGCAAAACAAACAATGTTGCAAACTGGATTGCTTTTTTTTATCGTCCAGCATTTTAATAAAAATATTTGGATTGACGTTCATATTTTATCAATGTCCTTCCAGAATATCTTTTTTTCTCAATTTCTGAAGCATACCCATCCTCATTTTGTATGACTTATTTATCATTAAGAAAAGAACGAACGAAAGAAAGAAATCAGGAGGAGGAGGAGAAGAAAAGCAGCAGCATGCTGCAAACAGCAAGAAAGCCACCGCATTTGCAAAAAACTGGCACAGCATTTATTACCTAGTTCTTTCCCATTGTGGGAAATCCAATCAAATAATTCCAACTTCGGAAACTAGATGATTCAAGAAATGGGAAAATTTGCCATTACATGGACAATGATCAAACGAGACACTGAATATACAAGAAAAGCAGGTGGTCATGCAGAAGGCCTTTGATGGATATGCTTTGTTCTTGGATCGACAACTAGACCCTTCCCTCCATTCACCTCAAGATCATGTCTGCAGTCAAAAAAAAAAAAAAAACAGAGAGAAAAAGAAAACCAATTCAATAACTAAATTATCCACCCATCAGTTTATTGAACCACGAAGGTTACGGTACACTCACTGAAACACGAAGTCAGGAATAGTCAACTGCTCACGAGGCACATATGTGAACAGCTGCAAAAGTCGATCAACATATACTACTTTTTTCCACACCTATGTACAATGATTAAAAAAACATAAGCTTTCAGCTGAACAACCAATACAATGAATGAATGTGTGTGTGTGTGCGTGTGTGTATGTGAGAGAGAGAGAGAGAACTTCTCCATCAACAAATAGCTGCAAAGCAAAGATTGCAGCCCTCAGGCCCAGGGTTGGATGGAGAACATAAATTGCCTGCAAATGTTGAGGGAATGGTCACTTTGAACATGGCCATGGGTCTTACATGAGCCCAGATAAAAGAAAAGATTTGAAACTTGGTACAAACATGGAGATTACGCTGGTGTTTCCGACCAAGTATCTGCTGCAAACGCTTCATCCACCCTAGATCTGGTTGCCTGTTCATTTTACGTGATTAGCATAAATGAACCCAACAAAGAAATAGAAACAACACGGCCTCCCAAACAAGGTTAAAAACCAACAAAGCAAAATAATAAATCGGACAACTAGTAGATGCCAAAATCTCCAGTCTCAGGGAGACTGGTCGAGGGTTAAATTTAAGATACAAAAACTAGCCAGAACACTGAACCATGTAGCCCTCCAACTGTAATAGATATGTTAAGATTGCTTCTTTTAAGATTCCAATCAATCATACCAAACTTACAATTGTAAGTTTGCTGCGGAATGAAAATAGGCAATCGTGTAAGGCTTCTGGATCAGGGACTCAAACTCCTGTAGATGGAATATAATGTTAGTCGAACCCATATGGATAATACCAGGCAATGCAAATCAAGCAAAGAACTTCAGCATAATCTGAATAGCATCGTAAGATAAAGAAATACTAGATTCCTCTTACAATGACGATATCCACCATATGTACAAGCATTAGAACAATATTTTATTCCAATTGTTACCAGTTGCCACCCTGCTCAAATTAGCCAGAACTCCCTGAAAAATATATGGGTGCTTTTCAAGGTTTGCCATGCTAGTCAATACCTGTGTGTTCAGACCTATCATACCGGTACCGAACCGGTATGCAATACAGGAAGTGTACAAACACTTGGTACACTCAGGGCATACCAACATTGTAATAAGATGGTACTAGCATGGAATCTAGTACCCAGACAGCGAGCCTTAGTGTGAATGAATTATAACAAATGCTAAACTCTTGCAATGATGATATCTAACAAATGTACTTAGAACAATATTTTATTGCTATTGTTAGCGACAAAGATACCATAAAAACAACCTGCTCTAATTAGCCAGAACTCCATGAAAAATGTTAAGGGTGCTGATGAATCATAACCGTAACTATCAAGACTTAGTGCTCGAGAACTCTTCCAAACATCAGTTCATGATAAAAACAGTAAAACAAAACTAAAATAACGGTCCACAGCTAGTATGGCTGATAAGAAAGTTTGCAATTTTGAGATTAATGGTTCAAGTGATCAAACATTACCTTGTACAACCATGTGGAGATGATTGCTAACTTTTGGTGTGAATGGAAAGGTATAAAATTGCGCATTCTATGGTTAATTTGGTTGCCAAGGTATTGATTTTTGTTCCAAGATCCATTTAGATTTGAATATTGTAAAGTTTTTTGAAAAACAATTTATGATATCAACCCCGACACAGTATACTAGAGATAATTTGCCCATTTCTACAAGTTGTTCTAAACCTCTTTTTTTTTTTTTTTTTTTGTAATATCAACTCAAGGTGAGTCATCCAGCATGATCTAATAAATGGAAAGGATTAATGTGCTGTTTTTGTCAGATCCAGAATAAAAATTTCAGAACGATGTCTTTTTGACAAATAGGAGAATGCTTCAGCTGCATTTAATAAGTCACAATGTTAATGTTCCACCTTTAGTCCAACCTTTGACCATTTAAGCACAGGGCCAGCTATCTTGCAATCAGCCTGCTGAGCACAGGAACCTGCAGCCCTAACTACCACCTTATCGATTTGAAGAGTACTGTTAAGTTTCGTCAGTTATCTTTTCAGTTCGTGAAAGTTATTTGTGCAAAACTTATTTCTTTTTTCTTATAGTAGTTAATGCATTTTTTAATTTCATTAGTACCAATCCTGACATTCTTAATAAAGCCTTAGTTCAGTTAAATGTTTGCAGGTTCCATTGAAGGTTAAAATGTTTGTAATGAGATTCCAAATATTATAGAGGAAACAGAGAAGACATTTAGTAGGGCTGAAGGTTTGTCTTCAATTTCCCATTACCTATTCACACACTTTCAAATTCAGATAAACCAATTGGCTTTATTTTGCACATTTCCTCCTAGGGTGCTATAGCTGAAGGACTCATCCTATAGAACCAGTGTTCGGCTTGGTCTGCTTGAGCACTTCCTGATTAAAAGTAATTATCTGATTTCATTAGCCCAAGATGGTCGACTCATATGTTGCCTGACCAACATGTCTTTGCCATGAATATCATCCCCACCCTAGGAATTAATGGTAGAAATTAACAGATATCAAGCTATCCACAATTCTGTTTCGCCAATTGTATCATCCACCAAAAACCCACATTTGGACTAAGACCATGACATAATGAGAACCACCTCAAAGCATGTTCTTCATTCCGTCACATTGTTCCATAGGGTTTTGACTATTACATGAAATTTCTATACTGTGATGGTGCTAATGACAAGCTGAACTTCCTTAATTATTCCTCACCCTGTTGTAAACTCCCTTCAAAGTTCAGCTTAAACACATTTCTTCGATAGTCCCAAAAAAGACCCTCTTTTCCAATGAGAATGACTAGTTCATCTGACACATTCTCAAACCACAAAAAGGTGCAAGAAGCAAAAGGGAGAATCAATAAAACCAGAGTACTAAAGATGTATTAGATAGACATGATGTTTGATTGTTTTTCCAATATTTAAGTGCCAACAGGCTAAACCTTAAAAATTTTACTTGACCGGGTAAAAGCTCATTTGGAGCCCAACTGGATCCATGCTCTTGGTAAGTTTGATCATAAGGGTGCTTTTTTCATTTTCTCACCAATGGTAGTTGCCCTGGCTGATCAGCTGAAAGGGTGTCTTGCCAGACATCATATGCTGAACCCTTCGTTCTTCTCCTGTTTCCTTCTCCATTCTTTAACACTATCTATGATTCTATATCACATCTCCTCCCTAATCATATAACTCTCTTTCAAAGGAAAACATCATATCAGATTTCTCCTGGCTGAAATCACAAAGCCAATGATAACAACCTTTGAAGCCATTTAACATCAAAATTTCACCCGACAGTAAGCCCTTCACTTTTCTCAATCATGATGCAAATCAAACAAAATTATTCAAAAAAGTTTGTCTATTACTCAATTTTGACAAATCTCGAGACAATTATATTACCACTCCCTAAAAATTTCTCTATTGTACATTTTTTGCAAATGTCAAGATAATTATATTACATAAGATTCCTCCAAGGGTTCCACCACAGCCATCAAAATGTCGTCTATTTTACAACTATTTCAAATGCTGAAGCAATTGTATCATGTAAGATTTCTTCAATGGCCTACCGAACTCCCTAAAGGGGTCTCCACATCGAAAAACAATAAATGCCGCCAACATATGTTACAGCTAAATTTCAAAGAAATGCATTAACATTCTAAATTTACTTGTGCAGTATAATATCCTACAATGTGTTGATCTGAAAAGCAGTTGCCTGGGATGTCTAGGTGATTACACCGGGCTAGGGTTCAACCACCTAGGTCCATATGTGCAGGCTTGCTGCCCAGCCGACACCTAAGAAGCTTGCTAAGCATAGGCAAGTTAGGTTGGACTGAAATTTCAGAAGTCAGGTACCACACAGGATGGTCATGGTATTGGCGGTCATGTGGGAAGATTATTAACCTTATTCTCCAATGCCCAGATACTTTATTTAGTTAAAATTTCAAAATGATGTTGGATTAACTTTGCATAGGTTCTTGGTGCACTAACCCACCTAAATTATTGAACCTTTTTTTATGAACACTTAATATAGTTGCCTGGTTTGTCACGAAAATTTATTTTACTAGTTAACATGCATGCCATGCTTGGATATGTCCTCAAGTAAATGCAAGTGTTTTAATTTGTATCTTCTTTTAATCTCTTTATTTATTTTATTTTGATTTCTTTTAAATTCATACACATTAATGTTTTTATTTATTCAAAAATTTCATCGTCGATGTTTTGCCGAAGATTGTTCTATGGTCCCTTGGCCACTTGAAAACTGCAATCACCTTTCAAAACATTGCTAGCGCTTATCACATAACATGACTGAGTTTTCAATATGAAACATGAAGATGAATCATATAACCTTTGCATTTATCTGGGATAACATTGTGTCTGGTAGACATGACCATGTTAAAAACTCAGCTACTTTGAAAAAACCAAACACAATTTGGATTTGGTAACCCAACCAGGAAGTTGGGTCTGAAAAACTAGACTTGGACAAGACTCAATAATTAAGTTTTTTACATGTCAAGCTGAAATCGGACCCAACCAACACAAACCAGATAAATGAATGGCTTGTGATTGGTTCCAAAACCTAGAGTTATAATCAGGGATCGCGGTACCGTCCCGTACCGCCCGGTATGGGGCGTACCATACCGTACCGGCTAGCAGCCGGTATGGTTCAGCCTATTAAAACGGTCCGACATCCAGACCGTTAAAAAAATTAAAAAAAATGATTTCCGCACCGGTACGAACCGGTTGGTTCATCCGGTACGGGCTCGGTTCAACCCGGTTGAGGTCCTTTTTATGTTTTAAATACTTTTTGGGAGGGGGAGAATGTTTTTATATTAAAAAAAAAGGTCGGTACGCTTGCCGGTGCGGTACGGACCGTACCGTACCATACCGGCCTCCCGCCGATACGGCTCCCGGTACCGGTACCGGGAACCTTGGTTATAATTATGGTCAATCAAAGCCAACAAAACCAATCTGGCATGGGTCATGCATCTTTTATATTGTGCCGGTTTCAGGCCAAGCAACTTGATGCAGAAGTATAAAAGGTCAAATTCTAGTAATTACAAGAACATTTAGATTAAGCTGGCCTACTTATCCATGGCATGTGTATCATATCCCTTTACATGTATACAAGCCTGCTAAAATCCAATTCACAACACCTCTAATCTTTTCGCAATCTATAGCCACTCCAGGCATCCTTCCCTCTTTCCACGAAAAGTCACCACCATGGTATGCCATCAATAAATTATAGTGAGGGATTGATTCCACAAAACCCATTGAATGACTAACCAAATGTGTTTCTGCCCTCCCCACCTCTCTCACTTTGGTGAAGCAGTGAATGAGATTCTACTCGTTGAACTTGGAACAAGAAATGAGTACTCACTGAAAAAAAATAAAATAGGTCAACTGAATTGTCATATCTATGTAACTCTTATTCTTTGTTTACCAAACAGTTTAACATTTTAATGTGAGAAGGTATGGCTTCAACAGACAGAGAAATCATCGGATTTGTTATTTTCTTGAAGTATTTTGCTGTTTGAAAATTTGGTTATCCACCATTTACTTTTTCTAACAGAAATATACAGATAAGGAGGTGGCCCGGTGAACTTAGGTGAACCTATTTTGGGGGCAAATGGGCTGGGTCCAGTAAAGCCTATGCAGACAGCTATGTGTCCAATAATAAAATGCTAGTCTCACTCTGTGATTACTCAAGCCTTTGATACAGTGAAATTTTGTGATTTACATGGTAATGGAATCAATGGGTAATTCATATGGCATTTGTAAAGTGCCCAATGTATATCAACTGAAGAAGGAATGATTTTCAAGGCCATCTGAATAAGGAGATGAAAAGGAACAACTTGTTGCAGAAAACTTTGAATAAATTGTTTACATTTTGAGCATGAAATTTATGGACTATTGGCAGTTAGAGAAGTTTCATAAATTATGTTGCTGAGCATTTCATGGAAAAGTAGAAAGTGCAAAACATAAGAGAAAGCAGATCTAGAAAAGCAAATAATGCAATTTGGCATATGATTCGATACCTTCACTACATAGAGAACAAACCGTTCCAAATCAAGACACCGTAAAAGAAAGTGAGCTCCTACAACAACCATTACAGGATGTCCCTCACTGTCTACTCCACCACGATAACTGAATAAGCAAAGACTGTTAAAGATCTGATAATGGTTGAAATCAACTTAAAGTCAGAATACAAGTTATGGATCGAAGCTCACCGTCTAAACACAAATTTTAGCATGAGCATTTACAGCCAGTGTAGAAAAGAGAAACTTACACAATTTTCATCTCGGCAATCTCTGAAAGATTAAGAGAATTTGCTTTAGCAAGATATCTGGAATGAAGTGAGTACTCCTCAGCTGGAGATAATGGAGGGCCTCCTAGATCACCAAATCCCAGCAGCTTACCACAATTAAATCCACTTTGTACTTGGGCCGCCTTTTCCCATTGCTCACTCCTTTGCTGATCAGGGTCCTTAATCAATGACATAAATGCAGGATCCAGATATGAATCTAATTTGAAAGAATTCCTGCAGACATAGATTAATTAACGTTATTTTAGGCATCAGTAATATACTCCAAATCTAGTCAGCCTATCACACACACCCCTCCACACTAGGAATTTAGTAGCGATCTTCAAAGGCATATATAGACTTCCAATCACTTCAAGGTCATCAGTCTAAAGAAGCAAAAATTAACCAGGGAGAAACCTTTTAACCCAACCATCCAGGTAACAGGAAGTGAACCACCCCCAGTAATAAGACTGACACAGCACGCTAGGAATTTAGTAGCAGACAAATAATCAAAGATAAAATTCGATCCACTGGAATTTACCTACCTTGCTAATCCTAACAAAAAATGAAACAACCTTCATGGTTTCTAAAAACATTTCCTCTACAGTTCCTGCCTAAGCAGTGATCTCCCTATCCCACCGAGTGGCTTCTTGTTCCTATGCTGAGAATTTAATCCATACAATAAATTACAGAACTTTTCGACTATTGCATGTAATATATCATTGGAAAAGCCTCCAACAAATAAGATAACAACTGTCCTTCACCCTCCATACTGGCTCCAACATTAATGGAACATTGTTTTGCATATCAGCATTCTTGTTTTCAGTTTTTTCCTGGATAATAGTAACATTTGTATAACAAAAAATACATGATACATAGGTCATATATATATATATATATATATATATGGACTCGGATGCTTGAGGAATTACCGTGAGATTCTTCAAGGGAAAAGGTTTGAACATATATTGCTGACCAACTAACAAATCAGTTTGCATATAAGACTAGAATACTCTCCATCTCATGCAACTCTATCTCGCAAAACCAGATCATAGTTGCTAGAGTCTCAAATTAGCTCCAACATATGTGCATTGTTTGGTACAAAAACATAATGAACAAGACCATGATAATATATAGAATGCTTATAATTTAAAGCTTCATTTGATTTCCAGGATTCAATTATGTATTGATATTTTACATGTACAAAAGGTAATTACATAATTGTTTTAGTTAGAGGCTTAAGGGTCTGCTTTGATCAAAAACAGAACATAATTTGCCCCCTATTTTTGTCAGAGCATTGAAGTACTGTAGTCTTTCAACTTGTGCACTTTCAAGCTGTGATCATATTACATTTTAATAAATTGGATATAATGTCTAAACTTCCATAATGAATTGGGTCAAGTCAGCACAATACATGGTGACTTTTCATAGTACATTCTTGGCATGTACAATCCGCTTAAATGCTCTGGCTTGAAACATCATAACTCAACTGTACAAATATGTAAGGCTGTTTCATTGCACCTTTGGAAACTATCATCTTACACATAAACCCTAGTCAAACCAATGTGTCCATTAACCCTTTATAGAAATTAAATTGTGCATATCCAACCCTTGCATTGGCCACGTTAGCTAAACCTATTTTCAGTTAAGTTTGGCATTAAATAGATGAAGAAATCAAAAATTGAGCATTATCTCTTGTGAATCAAGTGTTACAACTAGTTTTGACTAGGGATGGCAACGGGTAGGTTACCCACAAAGTTTGCCCATACCCGAATCCATTTAAAATCTTACTACTCAAACCCATCTAAAACCCAATTACAAAATTGACCAAAAATCCCAAACCATCCCATTTAAAAGAGGCATACCTGTCAAGTACCTAAACCCGCTCGAGAGCCTTAAGTCCTTGTCTCTCCTATTTATTGGTGGCCAGTTCAAGCTACCATGAGACACATCGGCCTTTGGAGTTGAATAGCATCAGAAAGGCCTTGTTCATCCATCCACATGACAATTCAGAAAAGTCTTCTACCAAGATTAAGCTCTCAAAACCTCAATGAACTATCTCACACCACCACAGCTCGCACAAAATCCCATACACCTAAGAAAAAGCCCCAACCGGAACCTAAGAAACCCTTTGCTCCCCCCCCCCGGTGCACTCCTCCCCATGCATCTCTGAAAAAGAGAATGAAATGAGAAGAAAAAGAAGCTAAAAGAAAGGGGGCCGGGGAGGGGGAGATAGGTCTTACCTTTCAATTTTTCATGTCTTTCCATTGTTTTCCTGCATTTGTCCCATGTTTTCCCCCTGATTTCCTCTGTTTTTTCATCCTCAAGAGTCTCGATTGGGTGGGAGGCTTGGAGCAGTGGCTGCATAGGGAGGATTAGACACTGGGTAGGGTTTTGTGTTAGTTTATGCATGTAACCGAGTTCGGATAGTGGCTACCCAAGAATAAATCCCAACCCGTACTATACCCTATACGGTATGCTAAATGGATCCTATTAGAATTTGGGACAGGTTGAGTACCCAGAAAAACCTGCCCAATTGCCATCCCCAGTTTTGACCTAGCCATGGCCAAACTGCTTAGTTTGCTTGGCATCATATCATATCAACCATAAACTGGGAAGGTTTATGGTCTTAGTATGAAAAGGGACTTGAACCAGTCCTTACCTGGCCAAACCACTCAGAACCGAGCGGGTCCAGGCAGTTCAGCCAGTAAGGGCCTCGTTCAGGCCCATTAACCCTTCTCCCTCAATAATTGGCAGAGCAAAGGTCACTAAACCCTTTTCTCTCTATGCTCCACTTGTAAGCCTTGTAAGAGAGGAGGAGAGGGAGAGAGTGGAAGGTCCAATATTATATCAAGGTTGAAGTCAAGCCTCAAGACTCGACTACGAATGTAATCCAAATGTGTATAAGACATCAACATTCAACTTGGAATTGAACACATGCATGTATGTTATTTTTCTCATTTAACAAAACTATTTAACATTTTCAATGTCATACTTAATTTAACATGTATTATGTAGTGACACCATTCTTTAGGCATGTAATATAAAAAGTTAAAATATCTTACATTTAGACATCATAAACGAACTTAGAAAACCTTCTTTTCCTCTTAAATCAAAATAAAGGAAGCCTAAGAACCCTTGAAAACTATATATATATATATATATATATATATATATATATATATATATATATATTTATTTATTTATTTATTCTGTACCAGGACTGATACTGTACCGATGTCCCACTGATACCATACCAAGATTGCTAACCTTGATTACTACTGTTTTCTGAGCCATGAAATCAAAAATTGAAATACACAAGATGAGAATTTAAATCACAGTCTAGGTTGATATGGTCAGGTTTCATTAAATTATGATAGGGGAAAGTGATGCATTACTGTAATGTGGAACATGATACTCCTAAAAAGGCTTGCAGTATAGCATTAGATATGACAACAAACTCCTCTTTCTTGTCAAATATTTCTATTATCACTTTATTACTAAAGGAGAAGAATCTTAGGAATGGCCTCCTTATTCCCGATTTTGGAGACTCCAATTCACAAGATCCAAATTTCCATTGCACAATAAGTTTCCCATCTTATGCAACGATTGTGCTTTTTACAAACACTTGGCTTGAAGACATGTTTTAACCATGTATTTCATTTAATCCACCATTGATTCAGGATCATCAAATATCTCATCACAATTACAACTTTAAACCCTTCCAACTACCCAGAATCTGATTATAACTCAGCAAAACCAACAACCAACAACCCTTCCTTCAATCCTCCTCTTGTCCTCCCTAACAATAATCCACTTTCAAGTAATTGATCTCCTCATCAAGATGAACAGAAGCAAAATTTTAAATTACATTTCTATCACCTTTAGCCACATCAAACCCCTTCCTCTTTGCCCTCACAAAACTTCATAACCTGACAAGTCATCTTTTGACACCTTCCCTATATTCATTCAGCATATGGGCCAAGATATCCCATTCCACCAATCCTACAAGTAGGTAACCAACAGGCAAGGGTGATACTTATTTGTTATCAGATTCAAGCACAAAAGATAATTTTGGTATCCATAAGTTGTTTGAGAAATAGCACTGGATTTTGCAAACGAGTATCACATTCTGAAGCCCATAATGTACAACTTATGGAATGGGTGGTTTGAATTTGACTTTCAAGCATTAAGGGAAAACTACTGCAAAAAAACTAAATTATCTCAAAGGTGAGACAATGCCCAAGAAATTGCTATCTTGTTGTCATATTGTATAATTTTGATGGGTTCCTAATAAGCAGAGCTCCTTGAGGATCCTTCTTCACTTTCTCGTCATATCCATAGTTTTCTAATGTTTTCTGTTCGCTTACTAATGACAGTTATGCTTTATAAATAAGATTAAACATTTATGCAGAGCAATCCTGAGCATAGGAAAATAGTTCATTGAAATAATGTAATATAATGGGAAGTGGCTGGAATATATCTGTTAGGTTTTTAAATTGAAAAGAACAACTAAGAATGGATTGAGTCCCTTGCACTATTGTCATGATCCTGGGGATCATGCTGAGGCCTGTCTTTCAGATCAGAGAGTTGGAAACTGACATAAGGTTAGCACAACAAAATAGCTACCAGAAAAAACTAAAGGAAAGATCTTTGGTACTAACCGTCTTGTAAGCTACTAAAAATGAATCAGACTTGGTAGTTGGTACTAACCGTCTCACTATCAATCCAACATCAGCAACAGGAGAATTAACCGGGGCTGCTGAAGGTTTTGGAACAGACACTGACACTGCAGGCAATGGTTTTATTCTGATCTTTCGTTCATCTATTACTGTCTCGCCATTCTCATCTCCTACATCTGCTGGAAGCTTAGACACTGCAATCTCTTCTTCATGTTCATCCCTAGGGAAGTAAAGTGGAAGTAATCTGCATAATGAACTGATTTCAGAATGGAACCCAATGAAACAAACCAACTATATTGTCACATGATCCTAGAGACTTCCAGAGCAAAAGACTAGTTATGGCAATACAAGGCAGATTAAAGTGTAGAAACTTCTCTCTAGATGCTATATTTCTTTTTCACATACTATGCATGGAGAAGTGGGTACCTTTTATATATTTCTGTATCAGACGATGTTGTAGTACAAAAAACAACTGCAGTAATTTTATCCTTCTGCTTCTCCAGAAACCGCCTGACAGTCCCTAACCCATTTTCAGAAGACAAGTAAAATCAATATAAATAAAATGGCAAAGAAGATGTAATACAAACATATGCAGAAATGCTGCACCATATTAAGTATGAGCAGGTCTTGCACATCGATAAGTAGAGATTAGGTTAAAGTACAAAAAGGCAGCATGTTCATGATAAAAAGTTGAAAACCCAATGATAAAGCATTTTGTATTACTCACTTATTGCAACATGTGCAGCTGGCTCACGGGGAAAGTTCTTTGCCTCTGTATATATACAGCCTGTGGCAATGCTGCATAAGGGTGTCATGGCCTATAGTTAGTTTCATCTATCAGAACAAGGTATAGGCTAAGCCTATAAAATATCCAGAGTTTAAAGCACTTAAACTTTTGCAGCATTCAACACACTGAACCTTTGAAGTTCACTCTCAATCAGAAGCTCCAAGCAAGAACGATAGCAGTGGCTAAGTGCATTCTCGGCAGCAGTATGATACTTGACAGCGTACTTAGGACCAACAGTATGAATAACCTTTCTGCAAGATAAAGTTGAACAAATGCTAACCTGGTTAGCATGCACCCATAAAGCAAGATTACAATGGATAATAAACAGAATAACTCAAAATACACAGAAGCAGAAACATTAAGCAAGGTTCCCCGCATCAATGCATACTGTACCATATCGAGTGTGTTGTACTGTATCAGTATTGAACCAAGACTCGTACAGGCTTCATACCAAGTCTTGGTATGCCAAACCAAACCCTATACCAAGCATATGGACATTGTACCAGCATAATGGTGCTACAGGTCCAGTATCGAGATTGCAAGCCTCAGAACTAAGTATTTGATAATAAATCAATAAAAACAAGCAGGAGAAACCACACAAATTGGGAATCATGTGCTATATAAGATATTTTAGGAGCATCATTTTTACTTGAATTGGCCAAGGGAGATGCCATGCACATTGTTCCTTGCAGTGCCTTGTTGGCAAGAGAAAGGAATAGAGTGGGAATGAGAAAGTTTGGGAATATAATCGAAACTAGTTCAAGTAGAAGTTGGGTTAGGCTAGAACTAGAGTAGTGGTATAAGATGGGCCCTATATCTCACTGGACTTGTGAACAAATCTTAAGTTTTAGCTTGATTTTTATAATGTTTTAGGATGTATTTTTATGGTAAATTGATGCAGGTTGGAAGGCATAATGCAAGCTTCAGAGTTACCAAGCAGAAGACTAAAACAAGCTATGGAATAAGAATAAATCTAGGCCTAAAATTTTGAAAGCAATAATTAATCTTAAAATATAAAGGTTAAAGGATCTAATGGCAAGGACTAAAAAGAAAAACTAGAACAGGGATGACTATAGCTCCTTGCCTCACTACCAAAAGGGTCTCGTCATTGCCAAGAATTCCACCAACTCACACCTTTGAGATGCTCTATGACTAAGAACACAACCAACTAGCCATCACTGTTCCCTAGAGTCCACCAGAGTCTCGCAAAATCCAACATGCAGAAAGAGAACACCAGAGTACACCCCAAAAAGAAGAAGCTCTATTAATTCTCTAATGATTAAAATTCAGTACATAAGAGTATTTACAGGATATGTTTTTTAGACCCATATAAATCCTATTTCTAGGTCTTGTAGGACTTGTAAACAAATTAACAAGTGTTTCTAGAAGAGAAAAACCAGAAAAGTTGATGAAAAATCTAGAAAAAATCATTCTTAATTCAACAAGAATGCAAAATGGCATGGTAATTAAGTTGAACTTTGTCAGCAATGCGAACATGACAGGTTATCAATAAAGTGCCCATAACTTCCTCATCCAATCTCTGATGAAGGTGATTCAAGATGCGTTAGAAAGCTAACTCAATGCTGGACATCTTGGAAATGAGCTTGAAATTCAACTTATGTTGATTGTGATGATGATATCTTTAGGACAATGCACACTAGATTGCAATTTGACCAAAACTTAAGCTTATTGGGCAGTTGTGAGCCAAGTATCACCTTTCTATCTTTGCATCATCAAGCCTTAGGGAGGCCATCCAAGAGACTTGCAACAATGAAAGGTGCAGGCTTGGACCTGGACCTTGTTCCAACATAGTTTTTTATGCATCCATGACTCTCTTCAATTGTGATGATGTTTGGGCATGTTTACCCACCCTCGGAGGCCTTAAATCGTATAAATAGTTATCAAAGGGGCTAGAGTCGAATAATCATAGGAGTGTTTCCAGCCAGAATCATAAACCTTCTAGTGTCTTTAATGTCCTCAGATCGGTTGTTTATGATGCAAGGTGTATCCATCTTAAAAAATTAATAGTGTTGAATTAAAATACAACCTTAGTTTGATCAAAAGTCATTTGTTGAACCAAGAATGCTCAAAAAATAGTCTCAAGGAAACTACTCATATGATGAGAGCCCTAATGGGAGTAGAAAGCTTTTGGGCAAGAAATCATTTTTTCATAACCATTTTGATGTCTTCTAATAGGTTTCCATGTGGAGTGATTTTTTTTTAAAAAAAAATTTATTGATACAATAACATTTTGATGATAAGTTTCCATGCAGAGCAACATTTAAAAATAATAAAAAAAAAACTATTAGCACAATAACTTTTTGTCACTACATGCAATATTGCCCAGCATCTTGTGTCAAACCATTCAACGTAGAATTCCTTGGATAAAACCTATCACATTTAATTATATGGCTAGGAGAGATGACCAAGCTGGGAATGGATGGGAGATAGTGTTGTGGTTAGCTGCAGTAAGGCAATCAAGGCAGAATATGTCTGTTGATAGGACTTGTAGGTCAACATCGTTGTAGATTAGGATATGGAAGATAATGGCCAGTTTGGGAAACAAAGAAAAATAAAACTAGAAGATATTGAGATTAAGCAATATAAAAGTCTTTCAGACCTAGCAGCTGGAGATTTCAGGCTTGGATATCATATTTGCTTCACAGTCTCTACAGAAATCCCCTCCCTTCCACTTCTTAAGCGCTTCCTTTATTTTTGTTAGAAGCTACGCTCGAGCGACCCAAATCTTCACTTGGTTTATCTCTAGCTTCTGATTTTTAGCATTTAAACTCGAGAGTGATGTTTCATTAGCATCTTTGTAGAGACAAAGGCCACTAGAATTTATTACCATGTGAAGTGGATAACAAGGATGATCATAGTGATGGAAGTGCATTAATACTTGAATAAAATGCAGCTGAACTCAGAAAATCATGCTGACCCCCTTAAAAAAATGATCTTATCCTATCTACTGACCATGACAACTTGACAACTTTTGCATAATGAGTACTAACTATTTGTTGAGGGACTGCAGACACCAACCTAGCAGGGAGATCATATGCATCGGTCATTTTTGCCATTCCAGTCCGACATCCACCCTGCAAAGAATATGGAAATCTGATCACTGTCAATTCTGCATTTAAAAGAAGCCCAGATCAGTTGAGCTGATTAAAATTTTGCCTACAGTATCCCGAACTGACCAATGTAGAACATTCTTCTGCAACACCAGGTCCAGCGGCAGCATGTAAACCAGGGCTGCTATGTGCTTCATCCAGGCTCTACCAAGCAACAAAATAACAAATTAGTCTTGAATTAAACTAAAAGCATTATACCCTCCATATTTTGCAAATTTCATGAGCAGAATCGATAAACCATATAGAATTTTAAAATTTGTTTTAGTCAGAACCAGCCCTAGATGAATTCAGAGTACATAGGAACATGACCCGAACCTTTTTAAATCCTCAGACCCACAGCAAATCAGGTGCTCACCTCATTAGTAGAATTCACAACAGCATCAACATCAAGATTCCACGGGTCGCCACGCCACAGATATATCATCGAATTGATTTCATGATCCACGGGAAACCTCGAGACCATCCCATTACCTCCGGTATGAGCTCCCGAAGACGAGGTGAGAGGATCCGAAAAGAGGTGAAGGGCGACGAAGGATCTCCACCGCCGTAGGCTCGCTGGTCCGCATCGCTCCACCTTGGCACTTGGTCCAGCGTCACCACCACATCTCCGCTGTCCGTCGCCACCCCACCCCGCGTAGCACCTGTGTCCACGCGCTGGTACATCTCTCAAGCCCCAAGATCAAATCTTGATGCCTCGTCTAAGCAGATATCCCCCAATTAACACAAAAAACCCCACGATACTCAATCTTTTCAAGGGAACCTCAAGTTTAAATGCGAGAATCTGAAAACCCGAATTCCTCTGAGAATCAAAAAAAACGTATCAACGTGCACGTAGTAATCACATCGCCTCTAAACCCTAACCGCAGAGCTGGGTGAAATGTACCAAGACGGAACACTGCTGAGCTTCAGATGAAGCGAATGCTCTACCAAAAAAACAAAAAAAAAAGCGAACGAAATTTGTGAACAAAAAGCAGGGCCTTCCTCCTTGGGAAACGCCTCGCTGCTCTAATCTGCCCTGGATCCGGAAGAAACGGATGATCGGATCAAAATTGAGCAGGATTTGTAGGGGAGGTCTCCACGTACTCGCAGTTTCCAATAGATGCCGGAACCCTCGAATTGGGCTCGCGGTGCGGGAGTAAATATATACGGTACCAAGAGGAAATTCGATAACGAGCTTTTCGGCGTGATTTGGACCATTTTGGTCCCGAAAAGATATACTGCATGGTTTTCTCGGATGTTTTTTTCAACCCTAACAAATCGTTGATACGAACCAGCGCAGAAGAGATGTTAGCGTTAGAAAGATCCTTGTCACGAGATATTTTCTTTATATTACGGAATCTTATATTAAAAAAATTTCTAGGGCTCGCACTCATAAGTATCGAAGCATGACGATACTATGCAATTGCCAGCTTTGATGAGAATGTTAGATGGAGCTGTTTTTGTCATGGAGAGTTTCTTACTGCTGGTGGTATCCGGCTTTTTGATTCTACTGTTTCATGACGGAGTTTTGGAAAATCTGGACGGGAATTCGATATGCTATGAGAATTCTATATCTGGATCATCTTATCGTTGAGGAGAATTCATTAACAATCATCTCATGAATCCATCGGCCTTTCGCTGCTTCCTAGTTCATCCTCAGCTTTGAAATATTATATCGTTCTTACATGAATGTTTTGGGCTCTATGTTAGACATGTCTATCGTGAAGCTAACTCAGCTACTGACGGATACCTTTTCGTGATATTTTGCTGTCTGATTCATGGAATGTATCTAGAATTGTATAATGCAATTTCCGGTTTATAAAAAAAAAAAATGCACAGATAAATTTGTTTTGATCATTTAATAAGAATTGGAAGGATGGTTGGTCGAATGTTTTTCCGTCACTTATATATATATTTTTTAGAGGAACACACAAGCGGCAATCTTATTAATGCATAAGCTAAATTTTTATCATGGCCTTGAAATTTTAAAAATATTTTTGAATTTCCTAACTTCCTATGTCAAACAAAAATGTATTCCAATCTAAGTCTTATTCACCCACAAAAAAATATTTTCAAATTATAGTTGGATTAGGGTATAAATTCCTTGCCATTCAAAAATTGCATCCAATCAAATGTAGACATCATCCAATATGGATTGAATAGGATAGGATATAAATCAGGATCAAGTTTATGTTTCATATTTTGTCAAAGATTAGTTTCCCGAGAAATTTTTTTGACATGCCCGATGGAACCTAATAAGATAGAATGTGTCTACAATACAAGGAGCCAGGTAAAACTTTTCAAGAAAATGATTACATCAAATCCATTGACTTTTCAAATAATAAGCACGAACATCTTTTTCATCACGATGATTTTGTAGTCACAAATAAAAATAATGACGACAAATGCTGATCGAGGAATCCCAGCCTGACCAAAATGTGACCAAATACAATGATGTAATTCTTGAATAAGATTATGATGGCTAAAAGAGCAATAAAAGCCAAGATGAATTCAGTCCATTACCTTCCGTAGAGAAAAACTACACCACATTACTGGATTAAATTATGTATCTTAATTTATAACAAGATTGCACAGGTTTTCAATACTACATACAACTATTTCTTAAAATTTTTTATGCAGCTTATTTTTTATTTTTTTTTTCATAAAAATATTCTTTTACTATGATAATATCCTATTGATTATTATAACTTTTCATTATTTTTTTTATGACATCTCTATGTTATGACATCCAATTGCCAAATTGAATGTTGTAACGCATAACATGAAGTTATAAATAATCAACATGATGTTATAATATAAAAAAAATATTTTTATTTAGAAAAAAATTGAAAAAGTTTTGCCATATTAAATACATGTGATATTGAATATCGTACAATTTTATTATTAATTATGATAATGGTTTAATTCAATAAAGTGGTATAATTTTTTTTTTGTATAAAAGGTTTTTATAAAAAGCCAATTCAATACGACCTTGATGAAAGTGTGATCGTTCAAGTGGTGCAACCATCTTTGCAACCTTGCAGGCTATTTTTAATTTTAAAGAAATCTCTAGAAAAGATCAAAGATAGCTTGATCGTAAAGACTTCGCCTCATAAGTGTAGCAACGAACCAGGAATATGAACCCATGTTTTTATAAGATTAAGCCATGGATCATCTGCCATTGGCCTGCTCAATTTATCAAATGATATAAAAATTAGTGATTGGCTGGGAAATATGCAGAGTCCAACTAACACTACCAAACTCATACGACACCAATCCTACTACCAAATTCCAGCTGAATCGAATGGTAGGCGATTCAGCTGAATCGAATGGTAGGTGATTGGTGACGGTACTTTTTTGATATAGTTAAACTTGTTAGAAATAGCCTACAGGGTGCCATGGATTCAAGTTGCGTGTCTTACAAAAAAAACCGGCCTTTGAAAGGGACAACAAAATGATGATCAGGAAGTTTGGGGTCATCCGGGTGGACATTGTAGGAGAAAACAACACAAGCTCTGTCCCTTAAATTTTTTATCAATTAATTAATCTTAATCCATAGGAGTTTGCCTTTTTTTTATCAACTGCACATCAATTGGCAAGTTTGGCGAGTTACACTACACTATCTTGAGACACAAGAACAATTGCATATATACAAATATACAATCTCTAATTTTAGTAATAATATGAGCAAAAACTAGCGTGTAGAACTTGGACAGCAAACGCTGCTTTTAAAACAGTAGACGGGTACTTGGACTTCAAGAATTTCCTGGACTACTCTTTTGGTAGACAACTTCTAAACATTCTTTAGCCCTGTGAACCTTTGACTGAAGGTAGAAGCTTCCATGCTGAGCATTCCTCTCAAACAAAGTATCATACTTCTGCACGTGTACCATTAAACTACAGTTATCGAGTCATATAAAACTCTTGGCTAATTACAATAAATGGGAAAGAAAATCTTAAGAGGATGGAAGAACCTGCATGACTTCTTCCCATGTTGCATGCTCAGGGATTCCTAGGATCTGCCTCGCTTCCTGTTCGGTCATAGCTCGGCTCGCTCTGCGAATGGTATTAATGGTTTCTTGTGCAACACCAGATTTGTTGGCATCTACAGAAACAGGAATATAAGTTATGTAGGACATAGATGCATTCTTGGGCTTAAATTTATAAGGTAGATAAGTCAGTTCAACGTAAAATTAATGTATTCATAATTTTAGTGTCACGGAACTAGAATACGACAAGTGAATGAATGCAGATCAGAAAATAATCAATAGTATAAATAATAATTCAGTAATTATTACTCTGTGGATTACTTTCCTTAGAAAGTAGATTGAAAGTTTCAATTATAAATATATAGGTGTGCGCGCACGCGCTCCCAGGATGCTAAATCGACGTATTCTAGAACATCCCTTGTCCCAAGTGCCAGGATGAAGTAAAGATGGCAACACATCCCGTCCTATAGAAAAAAATTGGACATCCAATTCCATGAGATTTTAAAACCTTGTATACATACATGCTTATATACAAAGCAAGAGTGCTTGATACCTTGCCAAAGACATAGAAAGGTTCATTTGTCTCACCAAGTTGTCAAAGCTGGTCCATAGATTAGATTGGAAATTAAATACTACTTCAAAGCTATAATTCCTTAGGAATGAAAAGTTTCCTTCCTCAAAACAAGAGCACCGCATCCACAGAATAAAAAAGTAGCAAAGTTTAATAAACTAAAAGGCCATGATAAAAGTAAGAAATTAGCAAGTGCCAACTCTTAAAGATACAAGAGCAAATAATCTAATATGGACACCTTATAGCATAAAAACACCACAGTTTTTCGAAGCAAGTTAGATGATGAAAGGAACTAAGGAGCCCATAAAACTTCCAAGTTTAATGATTAACGAATGTAAACTAGAGTTTTGCATGACAATGTGGCGATGCTATGCGAATGGGAGGTTTTTGCTAAGTCCAAAGATGTTGGAAATATACTTATCTTTTACATCATGTTTAGAAGTAGAGTAGGTGGGAGAAACCCTCCCACCATCTCCAACTTATTATGCCAAACACTCTTCTTGAACCCCGGGAATAAAATAATGCTGAATAAGTGAGGGAAATCACCCAACCATCCCCCACTTTTAAAACAAACACTCCTCTTGAACCCTGGAGTATGGTAATGCAGCAGGAGGGGGGCTATCTCCCTACCTCATGGCATAAATCTATTCTACCCATTGGGTTAGATTTGTGACGTGGAACTAGATGGAATCCTATTTCATGTAATTATGGTTTTGCCCTTGGCTATCATTATTATGTACACGAAGTCCAGGTGGGCTTTTGTCTTTACCTTCTCCCGACCTCCTTCCTCCTCCTATCTCTCTCCTTGAGTGGCATTTCCTCCCATCATCCATGCTCTGATGAGTGCACCATGGTGTCTACAAGTTTCTACTAGTTAGAAATCTGGCATGGGCTACCCACTAGGGCCTCTCCTGTGGTCATCCTCCACTCCATCTTCTTTGTCATCTACTCCAGCGACAGTTCCTTCCCAAGGAGCAATCCATCTCCTATAGGGGTGAAAATGGATCGAGTTGGACCGGATCATAAGTGACTTCAATCCGACCTGATTCTTTGATCAAGTCCTATTATTGGACCCAGACCTGGACCCAACCTGATAGAAGATTGGATTGGTTTGGGTCGGGTCGAGACCAAAATTTTCGATCTAATGAATCATTCAGATTGGATCGGATCCATATATAACCTAGTCAAATTTAAAAAATTCGGATTTGGATCAAGCTCAGATCAAATATAGACAACTATATTTTAATTTCACATAACCAACTAATATTAATCACATAAAATAAACAAGAAATAATACTCTCAAAATAAATTAAGATATAAAAATAATTATAAATCTATCTTTATGTCAAGAATATGATCCATAAAAATCTTAAATCATAACTTAGAGATCCAAATAAGTTTGGATAACAACGATATTACCAAGTTTGAGTCGGGTCATATTGGGTCCGAATTTAATAAACCCAGAGCCGACACGGAAAAGAAACGGTTCAATTTTAGGACCCGACCAGATCCACGAATCCTTGAAAATGAATCAGATCGAGTCTAAGCAAGGTTGGATTGGGTCAGGTCACAGGTCAACCTGACCCATTTGCAGCCTTACCTCCCTACTTCTCCACAGCATGCATACCTAGACCCTATTATGAGATTGTTTGATCTCATATATGGAGATATATCAATTCTTTGTTAGGTTTTTAGTCCAAATAACTTGATCTCTAAAATATTGCAGCTATTTTATATGGATCTTATCATGGATGCTTGCATCTATTGAAGGTTTTGTGAGTGCAAAGCCAGATTTGCATTTTTTATTTTTGGTATTTCTTTGGAATATCTATTAGTTAGTGGCCAGATTTATGCATATTTGGTACAAAATATCACGGATGCGGCTCTTTCTGATGATCAAAATAGTTAATTTTTTTCCAAATTTGAAATCTGATCCGGAAATATAGATGCATGTGAAAAATAATGGAAGATGGAAAATTTTGAGATGTTTGTGTTGTGAACTTGTGATTACTTTGCTTGAACTTATTTGATTCTATGATGATTGTGTCTCCTTTTACAATTAAAATGGTTAATGCCATCTAAAATAAAGTATATGGGTGAAATTCATGTCATTGTGGCACATATTGGGCATCTACAATTTCAAGTTATATATGCTCTCTATCTTTTGTATTAGGTTATTAGCTACCCTAGATCATGGTTGTTCCGCGTGTTGTAATTAAAAAAGGTTCCTTGTTTATATGATAAAGCCTAATCTAAGATCTGTTGGTTACTCTAAAAAAGATGGAGTTAGTCTAATTGTTAGTTTGATTCTATGATGATTGTGTCTCCTTTTACAATTAAAATGGTTAATGCCATCTAAAATAAAGTCTATGGGTGAAATTCATGTCATTGTGGCACATATTGGGCATCTACAATTTCAAGTCATATATGCTCTCTATCTTTTGTATTAGATTATTAGCTGCCCTAGATCATGGTTGTTCCTCGTGTTGTAATTAAAAATGGTTCATTGTTTATATGATAAAGCCTAATCTAAGATCTGTTGGTTACTCTAAAAAAGATGGAGTTAGTCTAATTGTTAGTTCTTATGCATTCAAATAAATTTATGCAAGGGCCTAACTTCTTGGTTGATAGTTCCAAACTGTTGCACCATTACGTGCATGCTTTGTGAAATATTAGG
Organism: Areca catechu; assembly: GCA_021397845.1. Lineage (NCBI taxonomy): Eukaryota > Viridiplantae > Streptophyta > Magnoliopsida > Arecales > Arecaceae > Areca > Areca catechu. The sequence continues at coordinate 134,643,630 of CM038038.1, read as the reverse complement.
GTTATGATATCGAAAAACCCCATAGCATTATTTGGGATTAGTTATCCGGCAAAACTTTGGTAGAAATTTGTATTTGTTATAAATTTTTGGGAGGTTGACTACATACTTAAAAGCATATTGGCTTCATTCCTATTGAACACATCAACCTACATATTTGACACATCAAAATATATATTGTCTAGTGTTCATATGTTTGCCTGATCATCAACTTGGTTTTACCCTAAAATGCATCAATATGAACTTGTGGTGTGCTTGCATTTTCTTTCAGCTGGATTCCGTTGCATGTCGACAATAGTCCTGGGCATGTATAATGACAAAATGCTTACATTTGAAGCAAATGTATTGTCGCACAATAAATTCTCGGTGGTTCATTACTATCTTGCCATGTTATGCTTACAATATTGTCATGGTCCTGATGAATTCCGCATGCAATCATGTGGAAATATAGGAAGGATGTTGTCCCCGTGCAACTACCATCCACAGGGTATATGCTAGGACTCCCTCTCATTGGCCGCATGGCTAGGGAGTAGTAGATACCATGGTCTAGGACACCCTCTCATCGGCCATATGGCTAGGGAGTAGTGGATACCATGGTCAAGTCCTACTACAACCAAGAGGTGGGCACACACTACATCCAGACCTAACCAACATGACAGTATGTGGATCTGATGATGTAGACCTAACCAACATGACAGTATGTGGATCTGATGATGTAACACAGGGTGCAATCAACAAGTACCATAACCAGCTGGACCATACCAAGCCTCGCAATAGCCAGCTGATTTATAGACGAAGACTATGACAGATAAACATTTGATTTGATTCAAAGATTTTCACCTGATTTTCCTATGGATTTTCCATTAGAGACTATCAAATTCTAGCTAGGTTTCTATATTTATAGTAGAATAAATCTGACATATTTTCTTATTATTGAGTCATATTTTGAATATGATTCTATTTCGGGTTTAATGCCTGAGTTAAGGTAAGTGGTCATGTCCCATATGTGCACCTAATACATTGTGTGGGGCTGCCTTTTGACTTAATAAAAACTTCTTTGAGGGAATTTCCCTCACCAAAAGAAAGGTTCTTCAATCCAATTTGCTTCTATTTACATGTTAATCTTCAAATTGTAATTCTGGCAATTAAATCACCCCTTCATCCTTGCCTGCTGCATCACCTGAGCACAAGTTTTGCATGTATCATGAGGTTGTGTTGAGAGGGCTGGGCATGGGATAAGCAACATCACTTCACATGAAACCACACACAAGATAGGTAACTTGATGGCATCACGAAGGAAGGGAAAGCATGGGGGTTCTACTTGAAGTGACAAATCAATAATCTACAAGGGGCAAAAGGGCTACTGGGAAGGATCCATATTTCATTTATATGAGTGCTTTTTTAAAGCTGTGCCCCCCTAACACGTAAAAAAAAAAAAAAGCAAAACAATCATTCATAGGAGGCTAAGGATAACACTTAACAAACCAAATCACGTGCACATGAAAAATTAATTAACCCAAAAATTACCAAAGGAAACTTAGGCATCTATTTCTTGGACCACATTCATGATTTATTCAGCATTAAAGTATACACTTGTGAAATGATGCAAACCTAATGAGTAATGAGGCAATCCAACACAACTAATGTGCCCAATTTGAATGTACATGTCATGAAGTTAGTACCAAATGGTTGTTAACAATTAGCAGACATGGATAGGCATGATGAAATATGGATAAGAGAATGGCAAATGCATGACACATACGTCGATTCATGGGTAATATCCAAAAGATGAATTCTAAGCAAAGCTCTCTAAAGAGAAAAGGCTTAAAAGAAGAAAAACAAAAAAGCCAACAAAATATAACAAAACTAACAAAAGGCTAAAATGAGAAGATAGGAGGTTTTTGAGTGGGTGACAATAGGACAAAAGAAATGTGTTTAAGAGGTGGTCATGATTCAGATCATGCAAATTTAAGCAAAAACCTATATAGTCTTTCCATACAAAATAAAGGGGGGCTTCAAGAGTACAAAACAGGGGAAGGTAAAGCAAGAAGAACATGAAGGGCAGACATAGTTCTCGGGACGAGAAAGGAAGCAAGGAAAATTATCTCAAATAGGTTAAGTTCCCGGTGGATTGAGCAAAACATAAGAAGATTTTGAAAACCTAGGAGAAAAGAGTGAAAAATAAGTGACAGTGGGGTAGAGGACTAAAAATGGACCAGAACATGCCTAGAGACTAGATCTTCAAATCAATAAAAGCTAAAACAAAGAGATTCACCAGAGATGATGATCCAAATCACATGCACATGAAAAATTAATTAACCCAAAAATTACCAAAGGAAACTTAGGCATCTATTTCTTGGACCACATTCATGATTTATTCAGCATTAAAGTATACACTTGTGAAATGGTGCAAACCTAACGAGTAATGAGGCAATCCAACGCAACTAATGTGCCCAAATTGAATGTACATGTCATGAAGTTAGTACCAAATGGTTGTTAACAATTGGCAGACATAGATAGGCATGATGAAATGGATAAGAGAATGGCAAATGCATGACACATACGTCGATTCATAGGTAATATCCAAAAGATGAATTCTAAGCAAAGCTCTCTAAAGAGAAAAGGCTTAAAAGAAGAAAAACAAAAAAGCCAACAAAATATAACAAAACTAACAAAAGGCTAAAACGAGAAGATAGGAGGTTTTTGAGTGGGTGACAATAGGACAAAAGAAATGTGTTTAAGAGGTGGTCATGATTCAGATCATGCAAATTTAAGCAAAAACCTATATAGTCTTTCCATACAAAATAAAGGGGGGCTTCAAGAGTACAAAAGAGGGGAAGGTAGGAGCAAGAAGAACATGAAGGGCAGACATAGTTCTCAGGAGGAGAAAGGAAGCAAGGAAAAATTATCACAAATAGGTTAAGTTCCCGGTGGATTGAGCAAAACATAAGAAGATTTTGAAAACCTAGGAGAAAAGAGTGAAAAATAAGTACCAGTGGGGCAGAGGACTAAAAATGGACCAGAACATGCCTAGAGACTAGATCTTCAAATCAATAAAAGCTAAAACAAAGAGATTAACCAGAGATGATGATCTCCAATACCATCCACCAAAAAGAAGAATTACAAACAAGTCTCACTAAGGAATCACTTGGATCATAGGAAGTGGAAGGGGGAAGTGGCAATTCTTGAGAAGTGGAGAGCCTGCCTCATATTGTATTGGAATGTTAAGAAGAGAGAGAGTGAAAAAAAGATCTTTCTATGAGAAGATACTTCTCATATTTCATGGAAAGTAGAAATCCAGGAGGTAGGTTTTAGGAAGAACAAAAGTGATGATACTTTTTTATTTACAAAAGTACTCTTCGAAGATCAAGGACTAAGATTTTGCAAATAATGGATGAATGATTAGGATGAAATAGTAAATAATGATATATACCAAGATCATATAATATTTTATTATATTTAATAATACTATATTTTAATATTTTAATAGTGATATACAAGGTCCGCTGAACTGGTATCGGACACGTACCGGTCAGCGGGCGGTACGGTACGGTACGGTCCGTACCGTACCGTATGGTGTACCGGCGTGCCAAATTAAATAAAAAAACAATCTTTCTTCCCCCCTCCTGAACCGACCAGAACCGAACCGGGCCGAACCAAGCCAAACCGGGCTAAACCGAGCCTGAACCGACCCGAACCGGGCGATTTCGTACCGTACCGGTACCGTACGGTACCGTTTCGGTATGAATTTTTTTTTTAATTTTGTCAACGGTCCGGTGTCCGAACCGTTTTTAGGTGGCAAATCATATCGGCTCTTGGCCGGTACGGTACGGAACGCCCCGTACCGGGCGGTACGGGACGATTCCGGAACCCTGGTGATATATGTCAAGGTCATATATTTATACTAATATAATATTTTTGTTAATATTAATATAGTACTTATATTAATAATTAATATTTATATTAAAATAATATTATATGTATATCCTATTAATAAATGTATCATATTAAAATATTAGTATTATATTAATATAATAAATTATTATGCTATAATGTTATATTATAATATATTTATATTATATTTATATTACTATAAATAAAAGATTATTGTTTATAGAAAGTTTGGGAGAAAAAATATATGCTCTTATATCTATTAAGGGATAATAGGTATTTTATATAATCTTCCTAGGAAAGTGCATGCTTAATTAAACGTAAGCTATTTTGGAATAAGCTACTTTTTTTTATAGTCAACCAAATATGCCAAAATTTTTTCCTATGAACTTTATAGAAAGTAACTTTCCAAGAAGTTATTTCCTAGAAAGAAAAGTTCTTCCAGTGAACCAAATGAGTCCTAAATAAATAATTGAGACAATAAACCATTTGCCGGTTTGACATATGCCATCAAGAAAAAAATTTCTATAGTGGGGGAAAAAAAGAGGGCTTGGCTTTCATGAAAAGTTCAAAAAGATGATGACAAAGACCAAAGAAAACCTAAAAGAATGTTGCGAAAATTTATATGTGATGGTTTAAGATGATATAAGTTGCGAAGTTTGAAGAATACAAAGGTGAAAGAAGGATATATGAATCTAGCCTCTGACATATAAGATATAGGCTTAAAAATTGTGATTAAAAAGTTATAATGATACTAAAAAAAAAAGGTCATACTACTACGGTGGTAGCGTGGTCGGTTAAGGCGTGGCTCAGCTCTTGCGTATAATCCACTGGTCACGGGTTCGAGAATGACCCCGCGGGTGACTCGATTAAATTCCAGATTAAGTCTATGGCACGTGACTGGGGGCTGAGCGGTCGTAACTCTAGCGCCATAGTGGGGCTAGGCTGACGTACTCGCCTAGTTGAGCGAAAGGGCATGCGAAAAATTACGGCCCGAATCGAACATGGTCTAGCGGGCTGGGGGCCTGTTACGGGGAGCTACACCAGGGTAAAACCCCTACCCTTTTTTCTATCAAAAAAAAAAAAAGGTCATATACTATTGTGATCACTCACACGAATTGGCTCAAATTATTTGAGAAAGTGCTTTCTTTTTTAAAATATAGCTAGAACCAATCAATTGAAAAATATGTGTTTGAACAGTAAATATACTTATTTATTTACAGTAAAATAAAAAAAATGATGATAACATGAACTACAAATATCCAAAAGCATGGAGAAGAGGAAAAAAAAAAAAAAAAAAAAAAAAAACTTACTCTCAATTGCTTTGCGATATGCTTGCAATACAGCCCTTCCCAATATTCCAGAACCCATTATAATTAAGTTGGCAAGAAGTTTTGCAGCCTAGTTAAACAATAAAAATAGAAGAAAAGAAAAGAAGCACTCTCAATAGGATGGGATGCAAAATAGTTCATCCATATAAAAAACAAGACATCTATTACAGGAAAAAGGAGCATGCATTTTCTACTGCGAAGGACATCATTCACAAAATAAAACAAAGATATGATCAATGCTTTACTAAAGCAGAAAACAAATATGTCATGACTTAGTGAACGCAAAGATTGTCTTCCTTTGAAACAATCAACTTTGTTCTGTTACATTCTCACTTGTCAAAATTTATCACCCCCCTCCAACCCCCGCCCCCCACATTAACTATTTGGTATCCAGTCATAGCCTTAGTGAGTGCTTATGGTAAAATCCGGATGCATGCAAGCACAACCTCCTTTTATACACGCCAACCAATGGACACATATATGAAGATAAGCCTAAGCCTAATACGGAACTTTAAAATATAATTCTTGCAAAACTATAACAACAATATAGGGAAATGCAATTTGTGTGTATAGAACATATAAGTTACATAACCAAAATTATTTGAAGCAACAAATAGAATCAATGAGGTTAATCTAGCCTTATCTACTTCATGCTGTTTCAGGTTTGCAACAACAAGCACATGACTCCTGTTGCTAGAATTATTTGGTGAAAACTAAGTCAAACTACTAGATCATTATGTTGAAGAAGGTTGATTTTCCACCTTAACAACATGAGCTGTAACTTGCAAGCCTTATCCAATCTATAAGACTAGTTTGAGGGATGAAAGTTTGTCAATAAATTTAAAGAACGTTCTGCAGTTGCCTTTGAACCCAACATCAATCTCCTCAACTCTAGGGGCCATTTCAGACATAGAGATTACAAGACAGATATCATGTGAACGAACAGATGTTTCCCTTTACCTGGCATGATCTCCTCCCGATTTACATGTTATATATGGAGATATTTTACCACCTATTTCTACAACACTTGAAGACATGATAGCGAGGCTTCCTAAAACCAGGACCCTTGTCTGAGGTTTTGTTACCAGAAGCAGGTCGTGATGCAGGAGCTCACCTATAGAGAAACAGGCTCTCAAATAAAAAATTTTAATGGGAAATGCTTAAAAAGAGGGTGCAGTGACGAGTTTCCAAGGAAATCTCGAAGCAGATGTGCCACCGTAAGTGAATGATGCCTACTACCAAGGTCTAAGGGTATCACATCAATACTTGGTGCAGGTAAGTTATCGCGTTGCCAATCTTTAACACATTATTGCCTGAATCATGCATTTTGTATGAATTGATTTCTCCATGAATCAACATAAAGCTGCACAAACATCTTGTTCTTTTTAATGTCAGACAATGATGTTTTTAACAGTAACCCAAGGGCATTGCATAGATAAGAAAAATATTATTCTTGTTTGGATAGTTCTCATAAAAAAAATGAAAAAAAACTTAGCTATTAGAAACTTTCCTTCCTTCCTAATTTTCCAAATCGAGGGATTGAAAACTTAGCTTAATCAAGAGGAGGAAGGGGAGGGAAAGGAGCATCGCATCCATTCCCTTCCCTTATTTTTTCTAAAAATTAATATCCAAACAAGAAAAAGGCAAACCTTCCTTTTCTTTCCCTCTTGATCCCTCCATCCAAACAAGGCCTCAGAGAACTTCTGGCCATGGAAATGTTTCATCCTATCACCGGTTCTAAAGACAAGATTACCCAAATTGGGCATCCCTAAACGAGATCTGCATGTATATGTCTACTCGATGGTTTCAAAAAAGCATTCTTTTATCAAAAGTATTTGTCCAATAAAAAGGCAGTAAAGGGTATAAGAGAAATAATATGAACTTCATCGATTTGAACAATCGCTAAGCAGCAAGAAACGCCACCAATAACCACGAAAAGACTTTGATCATCAAGCCTCGTACCATATATGTGGGACCGGCTTAATGGATCAAAGACTGACCCATCATGATTTGGGATCAAATGCCTTGCCAAGGCCAACGGTAAAACCCAAAGAAAAGTTTCCAAGTCCATCAAAGCAAATCACAGAAAACGAATAAGGGAAAAAACGAAGAATGAATTAAAGGAGTAATCGAGTGAGATAACAGACCATCGTCTCTGGTTTCTTGGAAGACGATGGAAGGAGCTCCTCTGTTTGCCGAGAGCCGAGAGGGATCGAGGGAATCCCTTAGGGGCAGAGGAGTCGCTGAGGCCCTCAGAGGTTGCTTGCCAAATTAGGGTCGATACCGGCGAGTTTCCTGGGGCGAAGGAGAATGAAAAGAACGCGAGATTTTAGCGGGATCAATGACGGCGGCTCTTCGTATTATAGGGGCTCCGGGTCTGGGAAAAGGAAGGTCTCGGAAGCAAGACGCCCAACCACGTTTGCTAAGGTCTTCAATAACGGCCATTATAACGGTTATAGAGGAGTCCGTTATGATTGACTAGCAAGTAACGGTAATATAACTAGTGACCGTCAGGCTATTGTTTTGTTACAGCAGTATGTTATGCAACCGGAATCGCTGCCCTGATTGATTCACTGTTTACGTAATTTACTATAAAATTTAAAAAAATCGTTTATTAGTTTATTTTCCAATAATTCAAGTCTAACAGCTAATAATAATCGTAAATGTTATTATAACTGAGTAATCATATTGTTGAAAACTAACCGTTATTAATGTAATAATTTCCTAGATTTTGCCATTGATCATGACAAGCATGAGCAGCAAATAGCTATTATGTATATATTATCATAATTTACAAAGATGGTTTCGATCTGATCATTATTAATGGTTATTATTATAAAAAAATTCGATCTCATCCTCTCTCTCTCCCCACTTTTATAATAAAATATCATATTGTTATCGATGATCAATCAACAAATAAGGATTGCTGTTATCCTTTCAATATCATGATTATCTTAACATTTTTTAATTTATCTTTTTTTTATAAAATATTTTTTTCATCATCTTTTGATGCTGTCCACTCCATCTTCTTCTATCATTTGCAAATCCTTTGCTATCCTTGATCCAAAAATATTAAAATTTAGTGTTAATATCTTTTAAAAATAATTAGGACTTTTTTTTCTTCCCATATGGTTGAGCAACTTAAGAAAAATATCAATATAATATGAGCAACTAAAGAAAAATATTCATATTTCTAAATCTAGGCCGAAACATTTAATTTTTCTAGCTATAAAGTTAAGAAATTAAGATATTTATTTTTTCTGGCTACAAAATTGAGAATACTTGAACTTCATAATTAAAGGTTAATGTTGTACTCAACCGGCTTTTCTTGAATTGAACCGGTACTAGCGGCCTCCCGGTCGGACGGCTGACCCACTCATGCTGAGTTTCGGCCGGTCCCACTCCACCGGAAGTCCGATTGGTCGATTCCACTGAAGTAGAGGTCCGAACGACCCACTTCCGTTGAGGTCCGACCAATCTCCTCCTCCAGAAGTCTGACCGGCCGATCCACTGAAGTAGAGGTCCGAACGACCCACTTCATAGAGGTCCGACCGGTCTACTCCTCCAGAAGTCCTGACGGATGTTCTCCCTCGACGACCGACCGACCCATTCTTAGCAAAATCCGACCGACTCATTCCCACTCTAGAAGTGACTCAAAGGCTCCAGAAGCCCCTTCCAGCTGGTACCGAAATTCAGTTACAATGGACATCGCGACGTAGCCACGTCCTAGTGCCACCTGGTCACTATCCTGATTCTCTTAGGGGTAAATCGGGTATTCTCATCCCATCTCCTAACATAATTTGGCAGTATTCTATAACTATATAAGGTAAACGGGGGACCTCATTTCAGGGCTAAGTAATCACTTCCCTTTCCATTCAATATCTCCATTAATTCCTCAATTCTATTGCTCTTAAGCTCTCGCTAACTTAAACATCGGAGTATCCCCACCAGTCTTGGAAATTTGTTATAGGTATCGGGCGAGGAGCGCTCCAGCATAGCTGATCGAGCCTGGTATGGAAGAAGACGCGGCAATAGGTATGTTCGTAGCCAACCATGAAGAGATATTTCTTTTAATTTTATTATTAGTGTTGTTAGTCTACTTCTTTTATAATATAATTGATTTAGATAAATTGAGTTTAAGATTAACTTGTGATTTACATTGAAAAGGAATAATAGAGCATCCAAATGCCTAAATTTAGTATTTAAAACTTTACTGATATTATGGATTATTAAAATATGAAAAAAATTCATCAAAATCTTTATATTTTATCAACTAGATACATTAAAAAAGAACCCTATATAATACAAAAATTTATTTTTTCTACTTAATAGCTAGTGGTTGGTAGACCTGAAGATTAAGTTTTATAAATTATTGAAAAATATTTAAAATTATTATCCATTCTTAGCACAGATAAATGACAATAGAATTGGTTCAGACAGCAAATCAATCCAAAATAACCAAAAATTAATTCAAATGCATCCGATCACAATTTACATATAAAATTTATGATATATTCCTAAGTTCATGATTTATTCAATTTTTGTTTTACAAAATACAAATTAATGCTCGATCCTTGTTTCAAAGATAATTTTAATAATTTATTCATAAATTGCGAGTCTATAAAAAAATATTTTTGTGCATAAACTATCAGAGAACATGAGCTTTGCCGGATCGATGCAGTCATAACGGAATTTTTTTAATTATTATATTTTAAAAACTAAATTATCGAAATACCGTAGTTTAAATCATATTTTACCAAACTGCCATGCCAATGCCACGTGTCTCTTTGGCCTTACCGCGTGGAGCTTCGCTGGCCGAAGACGCAGCCTCCCCTGCATTTTCTCAGTCCCTTTTCCCGACAGCCTCCCCTGTTTGAAAAAAAAACGGTGGAAGACTCTCCGAAGCAGCAGCTTGGTCCCCCCTTCTTCCTCATCCGAGCAAGCGGTGGCCTCCAAAAATCCATCGTTTTGGTCCCCATTGTTTCGTTGATCGTCCATTTTACATGTAGGGTTTTTTTTTTTTTTTTTAAGAGAAGTGTTTGTAGTTATATGTATTTTTTTGGGAGGGAGAAATGAAGAATAGATTGGAACGATTAAGACACGCGTTGATCTATGTTTTTCCTTGGTCATCTTTGTTTTGTTTGATCTATGTTTTTTTTTTTTTTTTTCGTTGGTGTGATCCGTTGTTCTTATTTAATAGTAATCATAATTTATTTGGTTTGATCTGTGTCATGTTGGTTTTTTTAACATTAGTATTTTTTTTACACAATTAATTATTTGTTGGTATGATCCGATTATTTTTTTTTTAAATGTTGCTGTTAAATTTATTTAATATTAATCCTATATTATATTATTTGGAATGATATTAAAATTATATATATATTTAATATGTTAGATGTTAAATTAGTTTTTTATAATTTCCATAAATAAATTTATGTAAATAATATGAAATAATAATGTTAATCGGTAATAGTTATTTTATAATATAAATAATAAAAATGTTATAATGATAAAAATAAATTTATATGAAACTCATAAATTAATTATAGATTGAAAAAAATAGAAGTTGTAATTATTTGAATAAAAATAGTAGAAAATTATTTAATAATTTTATTAAAATTAGGGTGGATTGTAAAAAAATAAAATTTTGTAAAAAATAGGTGAATTCTGTTAGAAAAGTATTAGTATTAAAATAATAAAAAATATTTATTTTTAGAAAATATATTCTAAGGAATTTAAGCATAATGAATAATGATTAATAATAGATTATTAAATTAGTTTAGAAATAAATGGTAAATGTAGATTATTCAATCAGTTTAAAAGTGTTTTTTAATTTAAATAAAATTTACTGTGGATTGTTAAAATATTTATTTTTTAAAAAATAGGTGATATAAAGTTAGAGAAGTATTAGTATTAAATTAATGAAATGTATTTATTTTAAAAAAAATGTAAGATTTTCAAAAATAAATAATAATAAATTATTGAATTAATTTAGAAATAAATGATAAATGTAGATTATTCAATTAGTTTAAAAATATTTTTTAAAAAATAAATAAAAATTTAGTGTAGATTGTTTAAAAAAATAAGTTTTTTAAAATTAGGTGATATTCTATTAGACAAGTATTTGTATTAAAATAATGAATTGTATTTATTTCTAGAAAAAATATTCTATGATTTTTAGCATAATGAAAAATGATTAATAATTTATTATTGAATTAGATTAGAAAAAAGTGGTAAATTTAAAATATTCAATTAGTTTAGAAATATTTTTTAAAATAAATAAAAATTTAATGTGGATTGTTAAAAGAAAATATTTTTTAAAAAAAATAGATGATATTTAGTTGGAAAAGTATTAGTATTAAAATAATGAAATGTATTTATTTTTAGAAAAAATATTCTAGGATTTTAAAAGTAATGTAAAATGATTAATAGTAGATTATTGAGTTAGTTTAAAAATAAATGATAAATTTAGAATATTCAATTACTTTAAAAATAACTTTTTTAAAAAATTAAATTTACTATGGATTATTAATAAAATTTATTTTTTTTAAAAAAATAAGTGATATTAAGTTGGAAAAGTATTAGTATTAAAATAATGAAATGCATTTATTTCAAAAAAAATATAAGATTTTTAAACATAAATAATAAATAATAATAAATTATTGAATTAAATTAGAAATAAGTGGTAAATATAGATTTTTAAAATAAGTGGCGTCCCAAGACGGGTCCACCTCGACCGAAGTTAAGCACCTCTCTGCCGCTCCGCCAGGTGTCCACCTAGGAGGGGTCCACCTCGGCCGAAGCTGGCGGTCCCTTGCTCCCTCGCCAGGTGGCACCCAAGACGGGTCCGCCTCTGCCGAGGTCGACCCGGGCCCTCTTGCTTCTTCGCCAGGTGGCGCCCCAAGACGGGTCCACCTCGGTCGAAGTCGAGCACCTCTCTGCCGCTCCACCAGGTGTCCACCCAGGAGGGGTCCACCTCGGCCGGAGCTGGCGACCCCTTGCTCCCTCGACATGTGGCACCCCAAGACGGGTCCACCACTGCCGAGGTCGAGCTGGGCCCTCCTGCTCCTTCGCCAGGTGGCACCCCAAGACGGGTCCATCTCGGCCGAAGTCGAGCACCTCTCTGCGCTCCGCCAGGTGTCCACCCAGGAGGGGTCCACCTCATCCGAAGCTGGCGGTCCCTTGCTCCCTCGCCAGGTGGCACCCCAAGATGGGTCCGCCACTGCCGAGGTCGAGCCGGGCCCTCCTGCTCCTTTGCTAGGTGGCGCCCCAAGACGGGTCCCCATACATGCATTTCTGAAGTGATAATCTCAGGATTATTCTGGATTAGACTCTACTTTAATTGCCAATGAAATACGTGAGCTTGTCAAAGAAGTACCTACAAATTCTGTTACAGGACTTGGTGCCATCAAGAATAAATTCGATTATATTGCCACTTATAGAAAGTTATGGAAAACAAAGCAAAAAGCAATAGCCATGGTGTTTGGTGATCGTGACAGATCATATGAATTATTGCCCAAGTGGTTGCATGCAGTAGAGGAATTTAATCTGGGTTCTTAGGTGAAATTCATTAGCAATCCAACCGATCATCCAACATATGCTCAATTTGACCGGGTCTTCTGGTCTTTTGCACCATCCATTGAAGGGTTCAAGTACTGTCGACCGGTAATTAATATTGATGCAACTTTTTTATATAAAAAATATAGGTATAAATTATTGATTACAAATGCTGTTGATGGAAATAATCAAATTTTTTCATTGTCCTTTGCTATTGTTGATGAAGAGACTATCGATACATGGGGTTGGTTTCTTGCTTGTCTACGAACTTTTGTTATCCCACGGTAGAAAATTTGTTTAATTTCTGATCGGCATGCTGGCATGTTGGCCGCAGTACAAAATGAGCAATTAGGTTGGCAGCAACCGAATGCGTATCATATATACTGCTTAAGTCATGTGGCAAGCAATCTCTATACCATATTTAGGGATGCCAAATTAATGGATATGGTTAAAAAGGCTGGAATGCAAACACGGATCAGAAAATTTGAGAGATATATGAAAAGCATTGAGAAATTGAAACCATAAGCTATTCAATGGTTGAATGAAATTTCATTAGATAAATGGACATGTGCATATGATGATGGCTGAAGGTATGGAATAATGACAACCAATCTGTTAGAGTGTTTTAATGGAGTGCTTAAAAATGCTCGATTCTTATCTATAACTGCAATAGCACAGTTGACATTTTTCTGACTTGTATCTTATTATGAGGTTGATGTGCCCAGGCAGTTGATGCACTAGACAGGAATGAAAGATTTACTCCATTTATCACGGGTCATGTAATCACTGAACAAACTAAAGCTACATCTCACACTGTTACAAGATTTGATAAAGCCAGCGATATCTTTCAAATCCAAACTACGATGCATGGTCCATGTATGAACAAAGGAAACAACACTCAGGTAAAACTTTAAAATCAATAAATTTATGACATTTCTTTCTCATGTGCATTCTATTGTGACAAGTATTAATTTTTGTGATGCAGATTGTTCGACTGCCAGATTGTACATGTACATGTCAAAAATGGCAGTGCTACCATTTACCATGTTCATATGTGATGGCTGCTTGTGCACGTATTGTAATTAATTTTTACAGATATGTTGATCGATGTTATACTTTGAATGATTATCACCACTCTTATGCAAATCAATTTCAACCCATTATTTACCAAGCGTACTGGTCGTAGCTTAGTCAAGATATTATCATTATACCTGATAAAACATGGTTGCGGCATAAAGGTAGGCCACGCTCTACCAGAATTAGAAATGATATGGATTTGAGGGAATCCGGTAACAGACCAAGGTACACGATCTGTTGACAAGAAGGACATGATAGAAGATCATGTCCAACTAGAAATGCAGAGTAGTGTTATCATTGCCAGGTAATTCTTTTTTTTCACATAATAAAATTATTGTAAATAAATAAGCATTACATTTTGCAAGGTAATTTTTACAAGGAGATGATAGAAAGGTAATTTTTTTTACAGGACATGCATATGATGCGTCATGGACAATTGACTTCAGAATTGATTGATCAATCTTATTGGAATTGTATTAAATTTGTATGAGGGCCATCATACTACATCAATCCTGAGTCCGGATTTGTAGTTATCTCATGATGTGTTTGTTTATCGTATTTGTGTACCTGTATTGTTGCTAGTTGTACTTGGATTGTTGTTGCTTCCATGTTTTGTATTTCGGTTGTTTATTAAAAGATGATATATCTCATTAGATATGTTAAATAATTAGTGTTATGCATTTTATTTTTTCAAAGATCTTGATGACCGTTAAATTCAATTTATTAAATATAGTTAAAGCAAATCTCGGTATATGTTTGCAGCTTTTACTAGATATGGATCCAGGACCTGTAAACCATTCAGTTTTGCATGATCTGGACTCCCATTGCTCCGGATTAGTGTGAAATGGGCACGAGGCAGGTTTCCTTCAATGTCGACGTAGGGAGCTTTGCTACATGTAGTTCCATAGCACTTGATAGGCGGATTGTACCATATTTATAGCAGGCTAGCTTTTATGGATTGGCACGTATTGGTTACATTTAGCTGGATTGGCACTTGATTATGGCATTGGTAGAGCGGTGGCGTCCAGAGACTCATACATTCCATATATCATGTGGAGAGTGTATGATCACATTATAGGATATTGCCATTCAGTTCAGCTTACCTGTTGATTGATTAGCTATCACCGGTAGTACACAGGTCGACGATGCACATCTGCTTTGCCAGCATTTATTAGGAGTCATCCACCCCAGGGCCGACTTTCTGGATACGATTGAGTCTAGTATAGCTAGCGGATCTGTTTCATGTTTTACCCCATGATGCAGATGAGATAGTGATTCAGCACCATGCTAGAGCTTATATATTACAGTTTATGGGAGGATGTCTATTTATTGATACGTCGATGAGGGGGATACATCTCATGTTTTTATCATTATTAGTTGATTTTGAGACGGCCAGACACTATAGCTGGGGTAGTGTAGGATTAGCTTGGTTGTACAAACATATGTGCATAGCTAGCCGGAGAGATGCCTATGATATTGTTGGACCATTGCTATTGCTACATATTTGGACATGGGATAGATTTCCATTTATTGCACCACATAGATTATTTCAACCGATTACAAATCCTATGATCGATTTTGATGATGATGGAGCTGGATTATCGTAGGGTCCCTTGGGGATCAGGTAACTATCATCCTTTTTGTTCGTTTAATTTTATTTGTTTAACTAGCCATGTCATTTTTATTATTTACAGATGGAGAGATGAATTTTCTGTTATTTACTCATCCACACATGTTCTCTCTTCGTATAGAGACTATTTTGATCACCTAAGACCGGAGCAGATAAGAGTAAAGTTTAATTTAATTACATTACTTTTACAAATATCTTATTAATTTAAATTATGATTAACATATGATATGGCAGCCATACACTCCTAACATTCTTTCCTAGTTACTTGATTATTGTCTACACATTCAGAAGATATGGTATACCCGAGTGTCATTTGTTTTCACATCGTGGAGTGGCAGTTTGCTGATAGAGTGTTACAGCAGTTTGGGATCCGCCAGTCCATACCAGATCCATGTGACACAGGTGCTGTACTATACCATATCGATCTTAGAGGGCGACACGATCAGGACTGGTCCATTTTTCAACACCAATTTGTACAACTTTGGGAGAGTCGTGTAGATCATATAGTTGATGGCCCTCCCATTGATGGTATCATGGATTATTACGATCCATACATGGAGTGGTATTGTCGTATCACTAGGCAATTTATCAGTCATAGTGATGCGATGCATGATTACATGGTAAGTATTCTAAATATTTTATTAAACTTACTTCATAATTTAAATTTTTATAATAAATATTTATATTATTTTTGCATTTCAGAGCGATGGTCTGTTAATGATTCGACAACTCGCTCAGCTAGGTTCTATATCCATGTCATCCCAGCCTATCATGGATATATGTGATATGATCCTGACAGAGGTCTGTGAGCAGGCTCGTATCCAGGTACGAGTATTTGAGCATGACGATGACAGAGAGGATGAGATACCTGCATATTTCTGTTACGCATCATCGGGAGCAACTCCTGTACCTCAGCATACATGACGTACCCGTCGATGCACTACCTCTCCATTTTCGATGCCTGAGTTTACTCCCTATATACCTGACAGCACTTATCTACACGATGATGTCAGACACTTCACATCTGCGTAGGATGCTACTGTGCACTTCGATTATACTGTCGCATTAGAGTACTCAGGCTATGGGGTAGAACATATCGATGAGGGATTG
Source organism: Areca catechu (assembly GCA_021397845.1). Taxonomy (NCBI): domain Eukaryota; kingdom Viridiplantae; phylum Streptophyta; class Magnoliopsida; order Arecales; family Arecaceae; genus Areca; species Areca catechu. The sequence continues at coordinate 134,627,037 of CM038038.1, read as the reverse complement.
ACACGTGAGGGTGTGATACAGGAGCCAGTTCACACTGAGATAGAGCTTCCGACAGGATATTAGGGACTGAGTGTACCAGAATCTTCACATCGTCGGAGGCAACCTTCGCGTACGAAGAGACGACTGCCATGTGGGACTTAGGATTTCTTTTTTACTTATGAATTACATTTATGTGTGGACCATATTATTTGAGTTCTAGTAATATATTAATTTTGAATATTTATAAATTATACATACTGTTCTTAAAAAATTACAGTTCTACTTTTTTATTATTAGACCGTCATTAGGATCCTGGCACAGGTTTGATCGTCGATCTGGACCAGTGGGTCCGGCTGCTATGACCATGTCACCGATCAACTGTCTGTCTAGCCGCCAGGTACTGCCACCGGTACGGTCGCTAGATTTCTTGCCACCTTTGGAGAAAAAACATGGAGATAAAAAAGTGGAGAAAAAAAGTGAAGAAAAAAAGTTGAGGAAAAAAATGGAGAAAAAATAGTGGTGAAAAAAAATGGAGAAAAAAAAATCGAAGAAAAAAAAGGTGGAGAGAAAAAAGTGGATAAAAAAATAAGTGGACAAAAAAAGTGGACAAAAAAATAAAGAAAAAAAATGGAGAAAAAAGTGGAGAAAAAAATAACTTATAAAAAAAAAGTGGACAAAAAAATGGAAAAAAAAGTGGAGAAAAAAAAATAAATGGAGAAAAAAATAAGTGGAGAAAAAATAAGTGGGAAAAAAAATAAATGGAGAAAAAAATAAGTGGAGAAAAAAAGTGAGAAATAATAGTGGAGAAAAAAAATAGAAAAAAAATTGGAGAAAAAAAGGTGGAGAAAAAAGTAGAGAAAAAAATAGGTGGAGAAAAAAAAAGTTGAGAAAAAAAGTGGAAAAAAATAGTGTAGAAAAAAAAATGGAGAAAAAAAGGTGGAGAAAAAAAATAAGTGGAGAAAAAAATGTTGAGAAAAAAGTGGAAAAAAATAGTGGAGAAAAAAATTGGAGAAAAAAAGGAGGAGAAAAAAGAGTGGAGAAAAAAAAATAAGTGGAGAAAAAAAGTTGAAAAAAAATGAAAAAAATAGTGGAGAAAAAAATGGAAAAAAAATTTAGAAAAAAATGGTGGAGAAATAAAAAAATTGAATAACAAAATAGTGGAGAGCAAAAAAGTGGAGAAAAAAATGGAAAAAAAAATAATAAGTGGAGAAAAAATTAATAGTGCAAACAAAAATGTGAGAAAAAAATGATAATAAATAATGGAGACTAAAAAGTGGACAAAAAAAATAAATGGAGAAAAAATTAAGTGGAGAAAAAAAGTGGTTCAAAAAAGTTGAGAAATAATAGTGGAGAAAAAAAATGAAAAAAAATTGGAGAAAAAAAGGTGAAGAAAAATTTGGAGAAAAAACTTAAGTGGAGAAAAAAAAGTGGAGAAATAATAGTGGAGAAAAAATACTAGAGAAAAATAATTGGATAAAAAAAGTGGCAAAAAAATGGAGAAAAAATAATAAGTGAAGGAAAAAGGTGGAGAGAAAAAATATGTGGAGAAAAAAAGTGGTAAAAAAAATAAAGTGGAGAAAAAAATAATAGTGCAAACAAAAATGAGGGAAAAAGAAGTGAATAAAATTTGAGGAGAAAAAAAGTGGTTACAAAAAGGTAGAAAAAATGGATAAAAAAAAGAAGGGGGGGGGGGGGGGGGGGGGGGAGAACCTAAAAAAAGAACCCTGCGTCTTCTTAAAATAAAAAAAAATAAAAAAAAAATAATGAGAGAAAATACAGGTTTAACCCGTCTAAAAAAAATGAAAAATAAATATAAAAAAAATAAAAAAAGTAGAAAGCACAAGTTTAACCTGTTTCTTCTCCTAAAAGCGTCCCCCGGTGCCCCCTCCAAAAAAATGAGCAAAACAAATGTGAAAAAAAAGAGGAAGAAAGCATAAGTTTAACCTGTGTCTTCTCTAAAACCCCTCTCCAAAAAAAAAACGAGCAAAACAAATATGATAAAAAAAAAAAGAAGAAAACAAATGTAAAAAAAAACCAGCATCTTCTAAAAAAAAAAACGAGGCAGGAAAAAAAAAATAATAGAAGAAAATACATGTTTAACATGTGTCTTCTCCTAAAAAAATAAAAAATAAATAAATATAAAAAAATAAAAAAAAAGAAAGCGCAAGTTTAACCTGCGTCTTCTTCTAAAAACCCCCCATCCCCTCCCTAAAAAAAAAAGCAAAACAAATGTGAAAAAAAAAAGAAACGCGCCTTCTCCTAAAAAAAAAATAAAATGAAAAACAAATATATAAAAAAAAAGAAGAAAGCGCAAGTTTAACCTATGTTTCCTCTTAAAGGCCCCTCCCCCCCCCCAAAAAAAAAAAAATGATCAAAACAAATATGAAAAAAAAGAAAGAGAAAGCACATCTTCTCCTAAAAAAAAAAAAAAAAAAGAAAAATATATAAAAAAAGAAGAAGAAAAAAGTACAAGTTTAACTTGTGTTTTCTCTTGAAGGTCCCCCCACCCCCCTCCCCTCCCTCCCCTCCAAAAAAATAATCAAAATAAATATAATACAAAAAAAAGAAAAGAAAGCACAAATTTAACCTACATCTTCTCTGAAATTGATCGAACCTGCGTCCCCTTCAAAGATACAGCCAAATCAGCCATCCTATTATCTCTACAATATAATAAAAAAATAAATAAAATTTGAGAAAACATAGTTTCAACCTATGTCTTCTCTTAAAACGTCATCTCCGCGCCCGTCGTCCACATTGGAAAATAAAAAAAAAATACCTGAAAATTTTTATGATAGTTTGATAAATATATCTGAAACTGCAATATTTCGGTAATTTAATTTTTAAAATAAAATAATTAAAAAAAAATCCGTCGTAACGTACGTGATGTGTTCTTTGGACAGCGCCTGTGGCACGCAAAGCCGCGCCATCAAACAGGCAGTACAGCGTTGTCAGGCGTCACCCTCCGTTAGTAACGTCCGTCGCCTATGTTTATGTTGATTTAACCGTCCAAGCCCGCGGCATCCGAGGGACGAGCTCCCGCTCTTGCTTCCGCCACTCTCCAAGTCTAGGGTTTGCAAAAAGAAAGGGTCGGCGAAAGGAGCAGCAACCCAAGGTGCGCCTCTCCTCCTCCTTTCCAAATCCTTATGCTTCTTGTATTTTCCCCGTGCTAGGGTTTAAGCGTTTTCTTTTCAATTTTGATCGATGGATCTTTGTTTTGATGCGCTTTATATGCTAAAAGTAGCAGAACTGTAGGATAGTCTAGTTTCTTTCGACCTTCTTCTTTTCCTTTTTCCCTTGTAAGTATTTCGATTCATGGATGTATCTGTTAGCCCTGCGGATTAATTTTGCTAGGGTTCTGATTAAGTGGATCGGGAGATGGCTAGAAGAATGCTTGCAAGTCTTAAATCTTGTGGTTGCATTTCGAGATCATTCAGTTCCGGCAATGGTTTTCATGAAAATTTGATACCCGGTGGCGTTTGCGAGGAAGGGAAGGTTTCGGATCAGGAACTTTTTGGCAAGAGAATTTCAGTTATTTCTTTCCAAAAAAAAAAAAAAATCCTACTCGATTGTTATGAAAGAAAAATTATAATTGTAGAAAGGTTATCCTGTGGGCTTTTGATGTTTACGAAGACAGAGATAGAGAGAGATATCAATATGTTATTCCTTGTGATTCTAATTGAATAATTTTATCTGGATTGAAGATGCCACTAGGGTTTGGGTCACAGGAAAAGTTGGGATCTATCAAGAATCCCTACATGAGCACCTTCTTGAGTCTTTGCTATTTGGAGCCCTGTACTAACTGTTGAGAAGTTCATGTCATAGGGAATTCCTATACTGGTATAACGTGGGAAACTCAGATAGAAGGCTTACCTTGATTTCCATTCCTTATTCGATGTTGAAATTTATTGATGTCACTGATCTTGAATCCTAAAAAGAAAATACAATGGAAAAAAAAGTGGGAAAAACTCCTGCTGTCATCGGTAGAAAAAAGGGTACCGAGATTGTCAGGCATTATTAAGAATTTAAAAGGAAGTTGCAATCATGTATCACAATTTGTTAGCTTGTACTTTGTAACAAAGTGCTTACAGTAGTGTGGTACGTTGTGACATGGGTTGGCTTGGATGGTAACACATCCTATGCCATTCTAATAAACTGCCATCAAGTCACATGTTTGTAGGACTTTGATATAATAAAAATTGGCATTTTAATGATCGAATGTAGTTCTGTGATAGGTTAAGTTATGTAATAGATTATGTTCAGAGCTGATTCATTTAGTAGGATAAAGATTGTGATAGATTTTGGTATTTAAGATCATTTCTAGCTTGCTTAAAAAAAATAGGGATGGAATAATGTGAACAATCATCATTGTATTAGGAGTGTAATTGAGAACAAGGTTGGACGATGATAGACATCACAACAGGAACATACCAAGGTTAATTTAGTGATTAGGTGTGTAATTGAGAGCAAGGTTATGATTGGCATCATGGCAGGATCAACAAAGGTTGATTTAGTGATTATGTTATGCTTATGCACATTTCATGTGTATGTAATTTTTCGTATACTTATTAGATAAGTCAATGAAACAAATTCAAAATTTTATTCTTTAATCGTGAGCTTGAAGGACTTACAATCAGTAGTTGAATTTGTGAATGACAAATTCAAAATTTTATTCTTGATGTGATTTTTTTAGCAAATTTGCTGATCATTTTAGTTCTGTATATTATGTGAATGTGTAATGATTGGATTTTTATGTTTTAGGAAGTTGGATAGCTATCAACAATTATCATTTGGATGAAAATTCATGATTGGTGATAATCTATCACCATTCTCCATACGTTGAAACAATGAGGTGCTAGAGTTGGGAATACCTAGCTTAAATTTTACTAATGCACAAAGAATAGTAAATATAGGTAACAATGTTTATTTTTTGTGGAATTAAAAGATAACAAGAATTGTTTCAAGGGACCAGCCATCAATGCATTCTAGAAGTTCATATTGAAATTATTCTGTTATGTTTGAAACCCTAAAGTTTATGGGGTTATTGTTGATGAAGGCTCATATAGGTTTGGGCAGTTTCCTATGTTGGTGATATGTTCGTTTATAAGAAGATTGTTTTAACAACGGAATTTTGTGAAAGTTGAGAAGATAATTCAAACTTTGATTCTTTGATTAGGTTGAGCAGCTGTCCTAAAATCTTGAAGCTCTAGGGGTTGTTTCTTCTAGTCATGAGATTACAATAAACCTCGACTGGATGTTGCTTGTGGCATGATATTTTTGATATGTTCTCCCTTTTTGTAGAGAGGCTTGTATGGCATGAAAATTGTATTTAATTGTGAATGCGTTTGATGAGAAAATGATGTCTTGCAATTTCTGCTTCTGAGAAAGCAGCACATGAATACAATGGCCCAAAAAATCTTGACATAAAGTAATTGTTTATCCAATGAAATCATTAGCACAAATCACACATGCTCGGATAAAAAAGTAAAGTATCAAGTAGTTTAATGGGAATTGGTTTCATTTTGTGTTAATGCCCTTGATCAGTGCATGAGTCTATTTTGATGATATTTTTAAGGCATCTACTACTTGTTTGGAGCCCGGTATATGAGGTTCCAGCCATTGCTGGTTTGTTGGGGGATCAAATGGTGCAGGTGTGCAGCCATATGCCTATGTCTGGAGACTTCCTTATTTTGAACCCATGACCTCTGGGTTGCAATGGAGCAACCTTACGACTGCACCAAGGCTCCCCTTTGTGTCCAATTAAGGATAATTTTGTCACTTACTGCATTACGATAAGATCGCATGTGCTTAAAATTTTAGAAGTACTGATAATCTATAAGTATAAATCGACTGATATGCAAGCTTTGAAAAGATGTAACTTCATATTCACAACCCTTTCTAGTATTTTAAGACTTTTGGATTGGCCCAGTTGTCAATATTTTTTTTGGGAACAATACAACTGATGTTTCAATCCTTGAGTTTAACTTTAATCTGCACTTTGTTTCAGAAAGTTAGGCCTTAGTCTCTCATTCTCTTTCTTTCAAAAGGAATATGTTAGTTAAACGGTTTGAATTAGATTTGGTATTAATTCAATATTTATAAGTTGCATTTAGGATTTTGGTAAAGAGCAAATGGAGTGCTTCGGTTGAAATAATTTTGCATGCACATTTTTGAGTGTATGGCTGCATGCATTTTGGTCATTCTTAAGTCTTGTGGTTCTGTTTACCAATTGTTGGTTTCTTGTTTCTTCTTACTTTCTTTAAATCTTTTATATTAAGTTTTACCTTGTTTTTTTCATGTTGAATGTGGTTAAAAATTCTTGCCAATTTATTGTCAGATGATATCAAACTGACAGAATTATAGTTCCATGAAGCACCACATATAAGGATCTCTAAATCCAATTATTAATAGCTGTAGGACTTCATATGAATAAATAATAACCAAGGTAGGGCTTTTTTGACACTATTATTGCTCAATTAAAACTTCCAAGGCCACCAAGTCTATACTGTCCCAATAGCAAATTCTAATTTTGATCTGGAATTTTCTTAACCAATTATTAGAAACCTATCATGTTTTCCTGCTTCCAAGCATTCCTAAAATATTTAGAAGTCTATGTTTTCAAAATTTAAAACTTCTGTGAGATGCACAGCATTGTTCCATGAAAAGTTGAGTTTTATGTTAACTATTTGTATGGTTGGAATTGTTTACAGGACCTTGGTGCAGAATGATAAATTTTCCAGTTTCTCCTTTCTTAAGAATTCCTTATTGAAAATAATGTATACCTAACCTTGTAAGATTTTATGACCATACCCCCTTGTTTAAAAGCATGAACAATCGTAAAAGCATTTAGATTTAAGTTATTTTATTTATAACTGCGAGGAAATAAATTTTTAACAATTTCTATTATGATGCCAATGGGCATTTGTTGCTTGTTCATTTAGATGTTAGAACTTCTTCTCTTTCATGTCCATTTGTTTAATTCTTTTTGGAAGCTCCCATTTTAGTTTCTGTTATGCTTAAGTTTCAGTTTCATGGTCATCTAAGATGCTAATATTGTTATTGTAGTCATGCAAGATACCTTTTCATTTTCTGTTTCCTAATGTGCTCATTTAGGTTCCTGTTCTGTTTTGCAGTAAGACAATGGAGGACGACGCTAATGTAAGTTTTGTAAGCCCAACTTCCAAGTTGTATGTTTTGCTAATGTGTGAGTATTTGAATGTTAGTTAGGCATGGTTTGTAAATTAACATCATCGCAATGTGATTTGGGGTCCAATCGAACTAGATATTCCTTATTAGGATGTAATTTCTTTGCTAGTAATCAAACAAGATACAATTTTTTTCATGTGCAAGAATAAGAAACCTTTATTATTGTAAGTGGTAATCATGAACTGTGCTCCTCCATAGCAAGTAAATTACACGTGCTCTTCTACTCTCTTCCCAGTTATGCAAAACCATTAGCTTGATTCATGAAGTGGCTTCATGGCCAAAAATTTATCGAGTGGATCTTTTTTGGTTTTTCATGAAGTTAACAAATAAAACAATGCATATACAATTTAAATTGAATTTAGAAACTATACATTTTCCCCAAATACCGAGGGGTTTTGCCTTTCAATTTGAAAAAGGAAGAAAATAAGTATCTTGGAGGGATTAAGGGAAGAACAGTCATTTTGCGACATCAAGCACAGGTTAAATGATGGACTACTCAAATTGTTTTAAAACTTTGGCCTGACCTAATCAAAAAGCTAAACCAGTTTATTGAAGTCCATCCTGATTAAATGTTTCTCAGCTTGAAGATAGTGCAGTTAACATTTTTGTGGCCTATCCATCAAGCAGGAGGCCTAGGTTTGGAGGAAATGATGCTTTTGTGATTGAAAGCCATCAGATCAAAATAGGCCTCAAGAGCATAGGATTTGATGGAAGTGACATTGCTTCTTCATGTTGATCTGTGAAACTAATGGCCTTGGTTTGAGACTCATAGGACTATTATTCTTCAAAGTAATAGAAGCTTACATCTAGGCTTTCATAGTTTGAAGTAAGAATCAGCACTTTAAAATAGGTAAAATCCTGGTCATGTTAGATTGCATCAGGCTGGTTTCATCCCTCAATGCAAACCAATTTGATATTAAATTTTAGGAAAGCAAAACAGAGAACTACATGTACACAGTTCCAACATTGGACACAACCCTACACAGTCCGCTCTGACATGCTTGTACCCATTGGCATGGACATGATTTGATGGCTTAAAACCCCCATCACCCTCACTACGTCTCTCTCTCTCAGTCTACTCCTGCACTGTGTGATCATAATACTGAACGGTTTGGATTCTCCTTCAACAAGTGCTGGCAGTGTATTTGTTTAGCTATAGCTTTACTGGAAGGGAGTTGCTGGTAGTGGTGGTGGTGGAGGAGGTGGTGCAGCTGTGGCACAGGTTGCTCAGCTGCATCTTGATGTTGTTGACGAACAATGCCGCCTCATTGAACATCTTTGAAAGGTCCACCTTGTACTGCTGCAGAACCTGGCAGTAGGATTCCTGGAAATAGAAGCCAAAGCTTGGCTTGATGATAACGGCTTTAAATCCAACAAATGAACTCAGGACCTTTAAGCCACTACTACTTGAGAGTAGTATTTTGTTTTCTTGGAAGCCACATTAGTTCTTAATTCATGCTATGAACTCATCGAACTCCAGATCCGCTTCGATCTCCATTAATTCATACCATGATCCAGCGGGATTGTTTGGGAAGAGTACATTGGGGTGCGCGAGATGGAGGGAGCTTGAGAGGCATAGGGAGAGCATGAGGGCCTTCAGGGCCAATCCTTGTCAGATTAGAAAACAAGACTTCCAGAGGTCTTTTACTAATCTCATGGGATTGGGCCTGGAAATTCACCCCCCTCGCTCTCCCTTCTTGCTCCCTCCAGTTCTCACTCTCTTGCTCCCTTCCTTCCTCCCCACTGCACACACTCTCTCCACTTATTCTGCTAGATCTGGCAGCAGTTTTCGAAACAGCCTCTAATTGTTAAGATATTAGATTATTTGCAAGATATAATAGCTTGGTTCTGGTTTTGACCTTGGCGAGCGGGTAAGAATTATAGTTTGGCAGATTTACTTTAGCCCAGGTGGTTTTGGTTGAAAGAAAATCTGAAAGAAGGAAAACATTAGGAAAAGTGTAAAGAAAGAATATTTAAAGTCTAGAAAATAGATTAGAAATCATTGTAGTAATGTCATGTTGTTTAGAACCTTGGCTGCTTAATTCTGAAACAATAATAAAAAAAAATGTTCTTTGTTTTCGGATAACAGGTTAAGTCACCTTTCACATTATTTAATAGTGCACTATATCTTCATAATATTTGACAATCTAATAAAAAGGATTCCATGTAGGTGAGATATGAGCACCAGAATAGCTGCATCCATATCAAATAATTCTCAAATTTCTTTATAAGCTAAGATCAAACTGCTTCATATTCTTCTTAAGACTAAATGAATCTGAATTTAATTTTTATAAAATGCTTCTTGGAATTGAAAGAAATGAGGAAATGACAGAAACAACCAAAGATTACTCATATACACTATTTTCCTGTTTTTGTCAGTTTCTCCTGAAATTTTGAGTCTACACAAAATTGAGTTGGGTCAGAGCAAAAGCCAAGTTTTTCGTTTTGTTTTTGGAACTTTGGCACAAACTTTATAACATTATTAGTTTGCCTGGTCTACCCCTTTTAGTAGTGGGTTCAAGGACTGGAATTGTGATTAACTAGTGTGTAGATAGGATTGACTTGACCATACATATGCCACAATAGAGGTAATGCCATTCATTTTGGAAGTGCCCCACGAACCTTGGCTTCGATGTTGGATAAATGCAACTTTTGAAGGTACTTCCCTTACCATATCGGAATAAAGAGGTAGCATCTCATATTCATCCGTCCTTGTTGATCTTGATAGTTGCGGGCATCCTTGTCCTAATGCTTGGGAGTTCAAGTTGTTGCCCTCAAATTGAAGTTATTTCGATGCATATTAGTTTCTGATGAAAAAAGGAAAGAGATGCACTCATCCTAGATTAATGTATTTTTGATTTTTTTAAATTTCTTTTCCACTGAAGGCTTATGGGCACATGTCACCCCTCAATGCCTTCTTTGCTTTTAATATACCTGTGTTAGTTACATAGGATGCTATTTATAAGGCGATCTAGCTGAAGTTGCTATTATCAATTTCTTCTTTTTGTATATCCCCATGATTATCCTATGATTGCCGATTGAGTGGCTTCATTTAAGTTGGATTTTGTTTATGCTTGAGATGAAGAGTTCTTTTGGAACAAGGGCTTCTTAAAGTGGGATGTCAAGCATTTCTGAGATGGAGATTTTACCTGCCAGCTTTCTCATCTTAGTTTCTTGAGGTTGGTAACATCTATGTCATGGCAGCTCCAAATGACAATGGCATGTGTTGCTTGCATGTTTTATGGGCAATGATACTATGAGTTAACAGGGAACCTGTGAACTGGTTTTAAATGAAAATTAACTTTGATAAGAAGGTTACGCATGCAAATGTAAGGCTTCTGGTCTGGATGCACTTTCAACTTTTTGAAGGGTTTGTATGAAAATAAGGGATCTTTGAGGGATACATTTGAAAGAATCTCAATTGTACATATATAAACAATCAATTGTCAAATATTGACTTTGGTTGAATTCAAGTTGATAGTGGATTTATAGAAGTATTATATTGATCAGTTTTGTTAGGTTGGTATGCCCGAGTCTCTAACCCTGAGGTTGCAAAACTTGAATTATGTTGGTGTTTGCCCATTAGCTTGTTGTACTTTTCTTTCATTCTTTCTTTCTTTTGGAGTTTCAACATTCCAACAGGCCGAACGCCCGTGCGAGCACAAGCACGCACTCTGCACGCGGCTGTTTGGCCGTTTTCACCATTTTATTTTTTTAATTTTTTCTTAAATGCTTTAAATGGCTATTTAGAGGGTGTTTTGAAGATTTCGCTAGGATTTTGAGCTTATAAATGGCCTCTATCCCAGCAACACAATCCATCCAAGAATCCCAAGTTCACCCTCTCATATCTCTCTCAAAATTTCTCTTCCCCATAATTTTTTTTTTGATAATTCGAGCTGAAGATGAATTGATCGGCGTTCGTTCAAGATTGTGCCACTGGCAAACGTTGGAATGTTGGCTTCCGGGTTGTATCTTAAAGGAGAGTGAGAGGTCTAATCGTTCTTCGCACGAGAAGAGAGGTCAAATCTTCTTTAGGATAGTGATTTTATCCGCCTTCCAGGCTAGGCTTACAAACTTTGTTCTGTTTTAATTTTTCAAACTATTTTACATCAAAATATTGTCACACATACCACGAAAAATTATTTTTCAAATACTTTCAAATTATATAAATATATATATAATATATTATAAATAATAATCTAAAAGAGATTTATAAATATTTTGTAGGGCATGCATATAAATATAATTATTTGTACTTAATTATAGTTCATTTATCTTGCATATTTTATATTTATATATATAATAAAAAATTTTAGTTGCTTTTTTGGTTATATAGCATCATATTTTTTATTTTTGTATTATACAAAATTAATTAAAGATCCTTACTAAATTTGTACTGGAGCATGCAAATTAATTTTTAAAACACTATATAAACAAATTAATCAAAGATTTTAGGATTTAGAGATAAATAATTTAAATTAAAAAATCTTAACAAATCATAGATCTGATTATTTTAGTGATCATTTTAACAAAACTTTAATTTCTAAATAAATAAATAAATATATAAAAAATATTTAAATTATTTAAATAAATTTTTAATTAAATTATTTTTATTTTTCAAATTTTTTCTGAATCAGATCTGGACCTAATGGCAATCCTTAAGGATGATATCATCCGTCTAAAGCCAGAAAAATTTAATAGATTCCATTTTAGGAGGTGGTAAAGCCAAATGAAATTTTGGTTAACCACCTTAGGACTTCGATCAGTGATTGACCAGTCCATCTGTTTCTCTAGTTTAATTACACCTACTATTTCAGAAGAAGATTACTTGTATAAAGGTAAAATCTTTAGTGCCCTTTCTGATTCACTCTGACATTTACCTGTCAGCTAAAAGTGTGAAGGAATTATGGGATATCTTAGAGTCAGAGTACAATCTTGATGTTGCTAGGGTTAAACGATTAAACACTGTATTATTTTAGGTATAATATGGTAAAAGGCATTCATCAATGACCAGCTTTACCAATTTGAAGAGTATCTTAAAAAATTTCAAGTCAATGGAAATAAATTCTTAGAAGGATTTAAGATCTCTAACCTTCTAGATAAAATGCCTCATTTCTGGAATGGCTTTGTCAAAGGCGAGCTTCAAAAGCAAGGAGAGCTAATCTTAGTCCAATTTTTGAACTCAATCAGGATAGAAGATCAATATAGATCCAAAACTCAGAAAATTAGAATTCCAGGTACCCAAGCTAATCTAACCTAACAATACCAGACCAACAATATAAACTAAAATTAAAATCCAGATTTCAACCAAACTAACAATACCAGTCAAATCAACCTTACTGTTCTAATCTAAATAAGTTCAAATCCAAAGATAAAACTTTCAAAGCCAATAATACTAGACCTAGCATGCCTGTTCAAGATTCAAGTAAATGATTCTATTTTATATGTCGAAGGATAAACCATCTTGTCAGAGATTGCTTTCATCGAAAGGAGCCTTTTCGCAAACTTTCTGGTTCCTTAGATTCTAAGCTCATGTACTTGAAGGTCTAGAAGACTCCATCTTTAGGTCAGTAAGTTTAAGCCTTGAAGTTAATGTTACTTTTTCCAACTTTGATTGGTGGTTGGATATAGGAGTCAATGTTCATGTGTGTTTTGATCGCTCCTGGTTCACTACTTTTCAGGATTTAAGTAGAGGTGTGATCCTAAAAAATAACGCAGTTATCAGGATCATGGAATAAGGTCAAGTCAACTTGAAGATGATATCAAGAAAAGTTCTCATTCTGATGGATGTGCTTTATGTTCCGATTTTAGGAAGAACTTGTTAGTGAATCTTAGCCGGTTCAGAGGAGATATTAAATTATCCTTGATTTAATAAAGTTATAATAACTAAGAATAATATCTTCATAGGAAAATGATAGGCAAGTAGAAGCTTATTTAAATTGAATGTAATAAATTCTTTTATTAATGAAGCTGAGAATCAAATTCATTTTGTGAATGAATCTAAACAAAGTCTGTGGCGTGATAGGTTGGGTCATGTATACTTAGAAAAGCTAAACATATGATGGAGTGTGTGAAATATATGTTGAATCTAAATAATTACGAAAATCATTAAAGTCAATTAAAAGAAATTCTTCAAACTTGGAGTTAATACATAGTGATATATGTGACTTCATCAAGATAACCCGTAGTGGCAATAGATACATAGTGAACTTTATAGATGATTTTTTTATATATTTCTTTTGTTATCTAATTAAATCTAAAAAATGAAATCTTCAATAAGTTTAAAATTTATAAGAGTAAAGTAGAACAACAAAAAAAAGAAAATTAAAATTCTTAGATCTGATAGAGGAGGTGAGTATATCTCAAATGAATTTTTTCAATTCTGTCAAGAACATGGTATAATTCATCAATTGACTGTTTTTTACTCTCCACAGTCCAACGGTGTAGCTAAGCATAAAATCTGTACCCTTTATGTATATGGTAAACGCTATGCTTATCAATTCCGATTTGTTTGAAAACTTGTGGGAGAAAGTTCTTTTATTTTTTGCTTGATTCTTAAATAGAATACCTATTAAGGATAGTGGTAAGACTTCTTAAAAACTTTGAAAAGGGAAGACTCCTAACATAGATTTTTTTAAAGTGTGGAGGTGCCTAGCAAAGGTTAATATCCCTGAATCCAAAAAGAGAAAACTAGGATTTAAGGCTATAGATGATATATTTATAGGTCATGCCTAAAATGGTAATGCTTATAGATTCTTAGTAATAAAATCAGAGATTAGTGATATAACTGACAACTCAATCTTAGAAGCTCGAGATGTTTTTTTCGAGGATATATTTTCTTTTAAGACTAGAATTTCTAGATTCCTAGAATGTGAACCATCTTCCTCTAGAGCTATAAAACTAGAACTAGAAACTGAACCTAAATTAAGAAGTAAAATAAAAATAGTTGAAAAAGATTTTAGAGAAGACTTCTTCAGAGGGTGAACCTTCTACGTATGATGATGCGATGCCATCATCGAATTATCATATTGAAAGAAAGCCATAGTGAAATTCAATCAATCTTGGAAAATAAATTTTAGATTTTAGCTTATTTATTTACAGGAAACAATTCTATAGGAACAAAATAGTTTTTTAAAAGAAAATTAAGGCTAGATCGAATAATAGAAAGATATAAAGCTAAGTTAGCAGTAAAAAATGTTTAATTAAAAGAAAGACAGATTACTTTGACACCTATATTCCTATAACCAGGATAACTATTCTAAGAATTTTAGTAGCTTTATCCTCAATTCATAAATTAATAATGCATCAAATGGATGTAAAACTGTATTCTTAAATAAAGAATTAGAAGAAGAAATCTATATAAACTAACCTTAAATATTTAAAGTAAAAGAACAAGAATATAAGGTATGTAGATTAATTAAATTATTTTATGATTTAAAACAAGCTCCTAGACAATGGTATATTAAGTTTGATGAAATTATTTTAAAAAATAATTTTAAAATAAATAAATATGATAAATATGTATATTATAAAAGACAAGATATGGATTTTATAATATTATGCTTGTATATAAATGATATATTATTATTTGGAATTTCAATGAAAATAATTCAAGAAATTAAAAGCTATTTATCAAATAATTTTAATATGAAAGACTTAGGAGAAGTTGATGTAATTTCAGGAATGAAGCTTAAAAGAGTAGATAGTAGAATAGTAATAAGCCTAGCATACTCAATGGAGAAAATATTTAAAAAATTTGAATATTTTGATTTAAATCCTATATCTATCCTTTATGATCATAATTTTTATTTAATTAAAAATTTAAAAAAATATGCTAATTAATTAGAATATTCCTAGAAGATAGAATCTTTATTATATATTTCAAATAGAACCCATTCAAATTTAGTTTATGCAGTATGTAAACTAAATAGGTATACTAGTAATTTAGTAAAGAACATTAAAAAGGTTTAGAAAGATTCTTTAAGTATATGAAATGAATCTTAGATTATTATCTAGTATACTCAGGTTATTCAGAAGTACTCGAGGATTATAGTGATGCTAATTGGATACAGATAATTTAGATGTTAAGTCCACTAGATGTTCTTTCTTACTAGGAGCTGCAGTATCTTGAGATTTTTGTAAATAAACAATAAATACTATAAGTATATTAGAATATGAATTAATTACTCTTGGCACTACATGAAGCACAGTGACTAAAAGATTTAATAAATGATATAGAAATTCTTTCATCAAAAATTTTATTTTTTAAAAATTATGATTGTAGAGCTTTAATTGATCTGTTAAATTAACAGACAACTAATAAAAATATGAACAATCATATTCTGATCAGATATAAAGCTGTAAGAAATAAAATGAAAGAAGTGCTTTGATTATAATTTATAAGATCAAAAAAAACTTGGCAGATCTTTTGACCAAAGGCTTTTTAAAGACTGCGATATCTAAGACATCGAGGGGGATGGGGCTTAAGCCTATATATTAGTCATCAGGGTGGGCCCTTACCGTCATGGCAATTCTATGGTCAAGGTTCAAAGGAAAACGACCTTTGAAATGATGTTTACGAGCATCGATTTGGAGTCTATCTCCATCCCATCTTTATGATGTGGTGCTCTATTGTGATGATTAGGTTGAGCATAGCTCTTAATGGATTCAAGATTGTGAGTTCAGCGATGTACGATTCTGTTGCATGTATTCTTGAAGGATCTATCTTAGTAAGAGTAGTTGTGAAGCTGCGGTTATGGGATCAGGATGAATTCCTAGTGACTTTTATGAAAATCAAGGCAAGTGCTTGGTCTAAATAGCACTACCTTGCATTATGATCAATTCGTCTTCATATCATGTGTATTTTATACTAAATACAAGTTCAAACCTAGAAGGTACTTGCACTAAGTACATGAAAAATCCAGAAGTTTTATTATTTAAATTATTTACTGAATTTAAATATTTTATGAGTTTTGAAACTTGTGGAGAATTGTCGTACATTTTTTTTGGAGTTTCAAAACTCCAACGGGTTGAATGCCCGGCGAGCGCGGGCGCGCGCTTCTCGCATGGCTGTTCGGTTGTTTCCACCATTTTGTTTTTTTAATTTTTTTTAAAATGCTTCAAATGACTATTTGGAGGGTGTTTTGGAGATTTTGCTAGGATTTTGAGCCCATAAATAGGCCCCAGCCACACAATCCATCCAAGAATTTCAAGTTCTTCCTTTCATATCTCTCTTAAATTTTTTCAAAACTCTCTTTCACAATTTTTATTTTTGATAATTTGGGTTAAAGATGAGTTGATCGATGTTCGTTCGAGATCTATCACCAGTGAATATTGGAGTGTTGGCTTCCGAGTTGTATCTTGAAGGAGAGCGAGAAGTTCAATCGTTCTTCACACGAGAAGAGGGGCCAAATCTCTTTTAGGGCAGTGATTTATCCGCCTCCCAGGTCAGGTTTCCAAATTTAATTATGTCTTAATTTTTTTTAATATTTGTCATACTAAAATATTCTGCCACATACCATGAAAAATTACTTTTTAAATATTTTCAAATTATATAAATATATATATTTCATATATTATAACTAACAAGCCGACATAACTAATGCTGTTGGGTTGGCGAGATGTTGGTGGACTTCTTTACAAGCTTGGTGTCGAGGAACAGTTCAAATTAAGGATAAAAATTTGAAATTACATCATAATTATGGAGAGTTCATCAGATACCAAAAAAACTACGATGGATAACAGAAATAGGGTTTCTGAAATTATTTTTTCAGTTATTCTTGGAATAAACATGTCTTGAAGAGGCAATAACAATAAGCAATAGCAAAAAACATGATGTGATTACAACAAGCAGATTAGGGATGGCAACGGGCCGGGTTCCTAACTACCCAAACCCAAACTTTAATATCTAATAAACTATCAAACACAGTCCAAATATTATCAGGACTGGATTTTTTTTGTCTAAACCCATCTCAATCGGGTATTGGATAACTCGGATTTATCCAGCCCGAACTCAATTATGTCATATTGAGCATTTTTTTCATTTTTGTCAACTCTAAAGCCATCTACCATTCTATAAATTATACATATCTTAAATAAATAAAATTTAACTACATGTTTAGTTCAATAACACTTAGTTCTATATTCAGTCAAAATAAAATTTAAATTATCTTAGGCAAATAAAGTTCAACAATACTTAGTTTAAAATTTTTGAAGTAAATAAAGACATAAACATAATTTAAAAGCACATCTAACTTTAAATTTTAAGTTTCAAAAAGACTTAAAAGAATAATTCTCGAATAATCTTTAGTTGCAACATCATTCTTCATCCGATCCGCCTACAAACAATTAATCATTGTTAGTAATGATTGAATTGGGGGATTAACAAAGAATCGGGGGATTAGCTGATTAGGGTCCTTTTCAATCCTCTTTTTGAAGAATAATGATAAGGATTTAAGTATTTTAGGATTTAATAAATAATAGATAATAATTAATAAAATATATTCAATGTAATATATATATTAATTATATATATTAAATAATAAAATAGTTTGGGCCAAGTTCGGATTGGTTGCATATCTATCCAATCTCGATTCAAATTCAAAGTTAAGCATTTGGATTTTATTCAAACCTGGTCCAAACCCAGTCAAAGCATTGACTACCTGACCCAATCAGGCTGGGTCTGGTATCCATAGATTTGGATTTTATTGCCATCCTTGAAGTAGGTATTATGGGATGGATATTCCTTTTATTCATATTGCTTTATTTGTTGTCATGCTTATGCTGGAAATTGGTCATTCAATTTGTCAGGTTTAAATTCTTTGTATTTCCTCCGTACAATCCAAAATTAGAGATGCCATGTTCACATTTTCTTCTTTATAAAACGTCACTCGGTAGCAGTGTGTTTTTAGACTCCTTGGAAACAGTGCTGTAAAGGCCAGCATATAAAGGGTTAACTGGATGTAAACCCACTTTATGTTTTTATCAGCTAGATAGTGATGATGCTTCTACAAGTTATATTACAATTTTGTTGATCAGACTGACAAATGCTTGTTCAATTTATTTCTGATAGGCTGGGAAGAAAGAAGAAGAGGAATTCAACACAGGCCCTCTCTCTGTCTTGATGATGAGTGTCAAAAACAATACTCAGGTAAGAGACCTCTGCTGTTCATTGGTGTATGTCTGACAATATGCTCAACAAGAGGGTGAGCCTAATTGCTGCAAAATTTTACTGTATTGTTTTTTCTTCACAACTTTGAACACTATTGTAAATCCTACAAAAGGATGATCCCTTTTGGTTATCTTTGAAGAATTTAGTTTTACTTGTAATCTTTTAGACATCTGGCAAAAAATTGTGCTGTATTTATTTCTGTCTTTTGTGCTTAAATCTCCAAGAGAAAAAAAAAAAAAAAAAATTGGACTAAAACTTTTGCCACATCAGGTGCTCATTAATTGCCGGAACAACAAGAAGCTACTTGGCCGTGTCAGAGCATTTGATCGCCATTGTAACATGGTTCTCGAAAATGTTAGGGAAATGTGGACTGAGGTAGTTTCAACACATTTCTTTCTTTTTTATCCTTTATATCATTGGTGTAGCTACCATGATTATGATTGTATTTTTCTGCAGATACCCAAGACTGGTAAAGGCAAGAAGAAAGCTCTCCCCATCAACAAGGATAGATTCATCAGTAAGATGTTCCTTCGAGGGGACTCTGTCATCATTGTTCTCAGGAATCCCAAGTGAGGTCAAAGGTTTCTTTTATAATGAACAGTCATGTCATACTTGTAGTGCATCTGTGAACTGGCTCTTACATTACTAATGTGACTCAAGGTTTACTGTGCAGCTTTCTTGTGGGATGATTTGTACCTTTTGACTTGCTTATGACTTTGTCACCAGAATTAGACTGGGGCTTTTGACTGCTTGATATTCAAGCTCCTTATGAATTTAGTACATCATATATTTTTGTCTCTCTTCATGGTAAGGGATATACATGGGATCAAGGATGGGCATGATATGGTTCTTTCGTGGTTTTATGATACGGTTCTATGGTTCGTTCATGGTTTTATGATATGGTTCTTTCATGGTTTTGCAGTTGCAAAGAGGTCAAGGGCATTTGTCACCTAGTTATGAACCATGTCTTTAAATTCATGTTTGAAGAAGTTCTTTGCATAGAATCTTGTACAATAGCTTCTTCTTTTTTTTTTTCACTTTAAAGAATGTTGAGGCTAAATGTAAAGTTTTCTATCATGGAATGATAAAGTTATGTGTGAATTTACTTTCTTGCATGAGGTGATTCTGTGGACCTGTAGGAACAATAATCTTGAAAAATGCATTTATAGAATGCAAAACTGTTGTTTAAAACGTTTTATCGGGAATACTTGATAGCCAAAGCAGAATTGAGGTCCGTTTCTTACTAGGAAAAGATGAATAGAAATTTGAACAACTTTTTTGCGCTAATGAGGTCTGAATAGCTGATTTGGTTATTTCTGTGGTTGGATGGGGTCCTCAGGGATGATTGTGCAACTTGTTATGGTATTGAAGATCTCAGAGGAGTTGAGATTTTGCAATAGAATGGATGGTGAAATTGATTACTAGGAAGATCGACATGAGTTATTCTTCAAGTAATTGTTAGGTTTTGCAATTTTATGTGGAATGTTGCAGCAATGCTGTCAGAGCAGGTATTTGCCTTTGCCTTGGTGGATACCTGTTGATAAAGTAACGTCTAGTACCTTGTAATCGCAAGAATTCTGTTCTATTGCTAGATATTGTCCTGCAGGGCGTGAGAGATATCTAACTTCAACATGTAATCTTTCTTGCCGATGAGAAGGAAAAGCAGGGAGCTTGTGTACTAACGTTTTTGATGCTTATAACATCCTTGTCAAGCGCTACTCCAATGCCTAGAGCAACTTGTGTGGGGGCATAGGTTTAGCCATGCCGAGCTTGATCAAGTTTTGTTTCAAATTAATTTTAAGCTTCCATGCTTGAATTACAAGATAAGCTTCATTTGTTTATCCTTGTTTCAAGCTCGAGGCAATATATGTTTAATTTTGAATTTAGCTGAATACAAACTTGCTTGATCAGCTTAGCAATCCCAAATCAAGTTGAAATCAACTTGAGATTAAATCCATGTTAGTTCAAGCTTAAACGAAAACTTGATTCTTGATTTTGAGTTTTGCTTTAAAGTTTGGTTCCAATCTAAATTAACATTTAATTGGCTCATTTTTTTTTTTTTTTTAAAAAAAAACATCAATTAGAACCTTAATATGAATGATTTTTGTATGTAAAATTTGGTGTTAAAAAAATAAAAAATCAAGTTTTATCAATTTGAGTTTGGTTGCGGTAGATTAATTTTTGGCTCAGCTTAAGATTAATTTTGCACTATTTTATTAGTTTGAGCTTGATTCGAGCTTTTCCCGTGTGTGTGTGTGTATATATATATATATTCAAATAAATGATAAATCATAATTTGCCCTATTTTTTTAAAGGAGGTTATAATCTTATCCCATTTAGCCCATCATACACTATTCATTTAGCTCATTCTATAAGCTGTCTAGCATGGTTAGAATTTAAAAGATAGTAGGCCATTTAATTTATTCCATCATTTATCTATTTAATAGAAGGCCAATATCCACAATCCAAATAATCAAATCGAGCTAAACCAATTTTTTTGAAATAGTTGGAATCGTTTTTTCCATGTGATCGATTCAATTTTGATTTAAAAAAAAAAATAATTTAAGCCGGTTCAGTTTGAAGATCGATCTTTAATTGATTTGAATTGAATCGTGCATAACCTTAGTATATCCCAGATCTTTGGATTTGATAATCATAGCATGGACAGTTCTCTCTCTGGAAAAAAAAAAAGCTTGGTATGTTGGTATCTTCTAATATTTTGATGTTTACGTTTAAGTATGGCATGTCTAAAGTCGCTCCAACATACCAAAGGGCTTTTAGTTGGTCATTCAATTATATAGGGTACATGTCATGTCTTCACGTGATATGATACCATACTTAGATGCTTATAGGATCTATATATGATATTATAATGCCTTGGAAGATATAGATGATGCTGCGAGCTTATACGCTAGAGGATAATCATGTTGGTACTAAAAGTGGTTTCTTACTTAAACGTTAACAAATATCTAGGCCCAACATAGCGAATATCATGTTGTTATTTGGTTGGACATGTAACTTTTTAACGTAACTCAATATATGTTGATTGTTTGGTCAAATCCAATTGGCTGAAAGAGGATATTTTCATGATGTGATTCAAGTTCATGATTGTGGCCTTAGCCGGTAGAACCTGGGATTGTTCGTGGCGTATCTTGTTACCTCGTCCCCTAAAAATTATAAAAAATCACAATTATGCCATGAGAGAGGGGGGGGTTTTACAAACCTCTCTATTTAGGATAATTATGCAACCCAAGCATTAATAGTAGTCTAATTTTTTTTTTTTTTTTTTTCTAACTTAGGCTAACATTAATTATTATTTATGATTTATTAAAATCGGGTTGATTATATGGTTCATGTTGATGATATGTGTTGAGTCCAATGTTATGTGATCATTGTGTTTGGACTAGAAGCAACTTATATGAGTTGGTGTGGTTGAGGTGGCATAGTGTAGGCATTGGCCCAACTGGTCCATGATGGAAAGACCTGTTAGGGTTTGCTTATAAATAATAGCTAAGTCCCCTCTCCACTCCTGGTGGTATTATTGTTATTCTACATGAGATTTGTTTTCATGATTTGCCCCATCGAAGAATCGTCTATTCAGAAAGATGCTGAAAAGGACTCTGCTTTCGATGTTCATGTGAACATCTCTTAGAGGTTTAATAGATTAATGGCAACTATAGGTATGCATCTCGAACCTAAATCTTTTGTTGAATCATGATTATGTGATAAAATTACGGATCTGTTTGTTATTCAACTAGATCTCATAAATTTTTGTATTCCAATCTTCTGCTTTGATCCATGGGATTAAAGGAATAATTTCCTACATTTGGTATCAAGCTATATTTTTTGTAGAAGATTAGAATCATCAATTTATTTTCTATTCATCTTTGGATGATTAGCCTGGTAAAGCCTGACACCATTTGTTACATGATTTCTCCTCCTTTTCCCTATCATATTTTAGATCTCATAAAATATATATTATGTTAAAAGAAGGTTGGTTGCCTTCTTTATCATCTTTCACCGCCAGTGAGCATGTGGCTGTGCTAGTGTTCATGGGCACCGATGTGGCGGTCGGCGATGATGAGGAGGTAATGTTTTTGTCTCGGATATAGAACAACTTCCTTGCAAGCAGCGTCGTCGCGTTGCTGAATCCTGTTAAATCTTGACTGGTTTTTTTTAAAGGGTCAAGGTGAAGGGAATGTGAACAGGACTTCTCTCTCTCCCGTTATCCGTCTCTCTCTCTATCTCTCTTCTTGGCTGGTCTTTTTCTCGCTTGATCTCTTTCTTTATATCTTGGTCGATGAGGTCCCAATCACCGGATCTCTTTATCGGCATTTTGCTTCTACTACTTTTACTAATCTCGGGAGGGCTCGATCCATCCACCATGACCTTTAAATTATAGAAATTTTATTTTCTAATTAGCAGGAAGAATCACAAGAGCATTAAGAAAATCTTAAAAGGATTTCTAGGGTTCCAGGTTGTGCCCGAACTGTTGGGCAGATGAGGGGCGCCTACCTGATCGTTGCTTGGGGCGACCGTTGTTCTAGCCAAAGAGACCATTTTTCTGACAAGAACGGCGGCCCCTCCACCCCCAACCATAGGCCTCTCCGAGGCACTGGCAATAGCCGTTGGAGCCTTGGCCCTGCTTCTTTGTCCTTTTTGTGTCCTGCCCTTCCACGTTGGAGAACCTCTACTCCCATGGCACTATCATCGGAAAGCTTACCTTTTGGTTTTGGGCTGACGCCCTCGAGGCAGCTGTCTACCTCTGGAGTCGCTGCCTAGATGCTGCCCACCTCCTGACTACCAAAATCGAGTCCTCCACTGGTCTCTTGGAAATCTTAGAAAACCCCAGTTGCCCTCATGAGGATGCCGTTGATGGTTCTTGTGTTGCTCACCATCTGCTCCTTCTCTTTGTCATCCTCGTCGTTCTTCTCGGTGCTAAAGGGTTCATCGACATTGGCATTGGCCGGCGGACGTGGCCATGGTGGACTGGCCGTCCTCATCGTCGAACAAAAAAACATACCTCGGGGGAGAAAATCTTGGACTAGTTTGGCTTGCCAGTGATCAGGAGATGGCCATCGCTGGTTGGGATGGGCTAGAAACCCATCGATGGTGGTGGAGCTTGGCTCGAAGGTGGCAGCCATGGAGGATTTGGTCATTACAAGGCGGTGATCAGAAGAAGAGAAAAAGAGGAGGAAAAAGTCTTAATGGGTTTTGGTTTTGGATTAATGGGTTTTAGGTTTTAGCCCGTTAAGGCCCAAATCTAATCCATTATTAATTAAATAGGTTGAACTCAAATTGAAATTGGCTGAACCCAATTATATTGGTTAGTTTTAAGTCAAGTTTAAGGGACTTTTGCACTTTAATCCTTGTAATTATAAAATAATGAACAATATTCTGAGGACCTTTTATGATTGAGCCCCTATCAAATTTTGACTTATATATGAGTCCATATAAAATTATATATATGTCCCTAAAATTTTGAATATTACAAATCAGTCATCAAAATTTTACATTGCTATGTTTTTTTTTTGAAAATATATTTTATAGAAAAGTCCCTATATGTTTATAATTTACAGTTTAGTCATATTATTGTTTTTGATAAAAATCACTGTAACTTGCTCGTTTTACATCCAATTTGAGCAATTTTTGGACTGTTGGACTTATAATATTTGAAGAACATTTTGGTAGAGTTCTCCATACATGATAAAATATTTAAATAATTTAAAAATATTTATGTGTAATTCTACTTACTATTATATAATTCAAGTATGTTTTCGGGTAGCCCCAAAGGATCCAGAGCATTCTATGAATTTTAAATAGCTGAGTTATTGAGGACTAATTATTTATTTTTATTATATTTTAAAATTATATATTGATATATCTATTATAGTTGATCCAAAATGACTGTAATTGATTGTGACACTTATTATATACTATAATTCTTGTCCAAAAATATTTTATAGTTGTGTAGTAAGTGTTATTAATAGAAATGACAGTTAAAATGCATTATTATGTTATGATTTGATCAGTGGGGTGCATGTCGTTAAATATTTCATTTTGGACTGATCTTCTGTGGCATATATATGGTTAAAGTATGTTATTTTATATTTGTTTAAAATTTATTTTTTTTATATGAAAAAATTTATGGATTGACATAAATATTTATCACTAAAGTGGTTTATTTATGTTGTCTATGAGTTTTTTATTATGAGAGGGATATTTTCTGGTTATTGCATACAATCGCCTGCCCAAAGGGGTTGTTGTATGTTTTAATTGGAAAAGCTTGCATGGAGCATTGTGTTGCAATGATGCTTTAGCTTTCATGGATCCGTCTATCCAAAGAAAATAGGTTCATGATTGTTAGGGTATTTTATTTGCTTGTGATTTTATGTGAAGAGTACTTATACATATTGCATATTGTGCACAAGGAAGAATATGTGATATTATATTTGGACTCTTATGTATCATTTATATATATATGCCTATTGATTAATATTTTACATTCATGCTATCTTTAATTATATAATTATTTTTTATGTTAATAATAATATTGTTATTGAGGTCTTAACTAGATCAAAATATCAAAGGCAGAGGTATATTAGACTTAAAATATTTGTCTATCCAAAGGGGATAGATTTTTAAATGCCTTGTATCCTTATTGTATTAACCTTTACTTTCTTTAAAAAGAGATATATATTGGATCTAAGAAATTTATCTATCCAAAGGGGATAGATTTTCAAAAACCTTGTATTCTTATTTTATTGACCTCATTATTGGAGCTCAAAAGTATATCATATTCTCTGCCTAAAAAAGAATTTTATGAAGATGCACATGGTATACTTATTAAGAATAGTTTATTATGTTTAAAGCCCTTATTTATTGTTTGTACCTTAAACATATTATATAATATATGATCTTGATTGATATTTTATATATCTTATACCATCTCAGAGGTCATGACTTGATGATCCCTGATTAAAAAGTTTATGAATTTTGATGGATGGAGACCATCAAAGTGGTATGTTTACTGAAATTTACAAGATCCTTTTATAAGATATTTAGAAGGGATTGCATGGCATGATATGTTAAAGAGAGATATCTTATATGGGTCATTTTTTTTTAAAGAAAGTTTTGTTGCATTAGATCAAGGACTCTCATTAAAATAATACTTATAAATTTTTTAGTATATATATTGCCTATATTTCTTTATTGATTAACTGTATAAAGATTGTTTAACAGTTAGTATATTTGTATTCAATAAAGTTAATACTCCCATTATGATGACTCTGACTGAAATAAAATATCAAAACTAAAATTATGCTAGCACTAAATATGATGGATCATAGATATTATATTATGTAATGATCTTCTATCTTGGATACTCATAAGAGTACTTTAGAATAAAGCTACCTATATAAATGGTAAAGAGTGAATCATTTTATTAGTAATATATTTATATAATCGATTCCATTCTTGTTATTGTATTTAAGAATGGTGATTTAATATAATTTTTGATCTCATTTATGAAAGATATGTAGAATTTGATAAAAGAAAATCTGGATAGCTGATGGATAGATAAATTAATATAAGATAGATAGTATGATGGTGTTAGAGTTTATATCTTGAAACTAGAGAGTATTATACCTAAAATTAGTATTATGAGATTTTTATCTCTAATATATTGGTTACTTATTATATTTTAGTTTTTCTACTATACAGTTTAGTGAACTTAAAATCATATATATATAATAATTAATAATCATATCCTATTTTGTTTAAGAAAATTTGATATTTTTGAGAAAAAAAATAAAAGTATTGATATGGTGTATCAATCATATTTTAGAATTTCATACATAATAAGCAAATAGTATTATTGAATATTTGTATAAGTATGGGACAGTTGTTTAATGCACAATGCTTGAAATTTTTAAGCAAAATGATGTGATTGAGGCAAAGCACATTCTGAAAGATATGGTATAAAGTATGATGAGTGGGTACAATTTATCATGATATCTCTAATATAAGATCCTAAAAAATTCATCTATATTTTAAATAAATTATTTATAAAATGGTTATATAAGATACCTTTTTAAGTTAAAGGTCGGTAGGAAGCACAATGTCATTCAATTTTATGTTTAATGCTATTCTGCAATACTTAATCATTGATAATCTATCAGCGAATAAATTTTGATTTTATAATAATATGTTATTTATATTGGTTATCAGATAATTTTAAGTGAATACAGATTCTATTATCTAATAGAGATATAAAGAATATTGAATTAAATCATGCCATGTTTGTAGATTCTGGTTTGCATTATGTTAGATGTTCTTATATTAAAATTATGATATTGAAAAAAAATAAGTTGTTACTCCTATTTTTTTTATTTATGTAAATGTTATATTTTATCATCATGTTGGAGGACAGTGGGAAAGCAACATCATATACACAAACTAATTATAGTACCTCCATTACTAGTTGATGTAATACTAGTAAATAAATTATATAATAAGAAATGAAAGCATATTATTTCTTATAATAACTTGATTTCTCAATATGTGAATAGCTAGAGGGTTTATTTCATAGAATGGCAAAGGTATGAAAATAGAATCTGTAATATTATTTAGATATACAAGCAAAGTTTGTGGCATGTTGCAAGGTCACAATTCATATTGCTTTGATTATGAAACTTTGTCTTGAAACTTATAATTATTGATTTTATCTTAAAATCACTTAAAGTTTATTATAAAAAAATAGTACAGCTATGTTCTTTAAAGGAATAATAAAAGTTTTTATTATCTCTATCTATATGAAGATAGAATATTTGTCAGTCAAAATTTTAGTTAAAAGAAAGATATTTCATAAAATATATTTGTACAAAGTTAATATTTGTTGATCCCCTAATCAAATGAATAAAATTCATAGTTTTCATGAAACATATCAAGAATATGAGCATTTTAGAATCTTTTGATTTTTTGGATTAATGAAAGTTTGACATATTTTGATGTATTTATGTATTGACTTGATTGATAAATTTTATTTATCATTAATTACTTTATTGATGGATTGTAATCCAAGGACATATAATTGTCATATATATATACAAATAAAGTCCATGTTGGTTGATTATCTGACCAAGGATTTGAGGTCCGTATGCTTTATAAAGCATGTTAAAAATATGAGCATATTGAATTCTTCTGTTATCTTGGTTAGTAGGAGTGATTTTATATTTATGCTTTATTATTATAAAGCTTTGTTTCATTTTTTTATAATAGATATTTATATACATTGTTGACATGATAGTTGATGGATTGCATTCCTATATGGTTTATATGTACATGTAAAATAAATATAATATAATATCTCAAGAATGTGTCTTTGTTTGAGAATGACAGTTATATAGGTATGTCTCATTTAATAATTAAGAGATCTCGTTATATTTGTTTGGAGACATACATACTTCTTTTGAAGTCGTGAGATTTCTCTGGCTTAAAATAAAGCATGTGGTTAAAGAGAAATCATGATTGATGATACATTTATTTAATTTCTTTTGATTATGAGATATTTATTTTGATTATATACCTGTTGTATAAATTGAAATCAGGTATCGAGTATCATATATGTTATGCTGTCTCGTCATTAATGCTATGTTTGAGTATGTGAAACAGAATGATTTGTTATTTTTGATGCCATTAAAATTTTTCTTGCCTATTTTATTTTTTAAGCATGTTGAAGGAAAATTGGTGGACTGATATGAAAATAACATGTTTGAATCACTTTAATGCTATTTTCTTGTTATACTACCATATCAAGATTCATGTCGATAGCATTTAT
Source organism: Areca catechu (assembly GCA_021397845.1). NCBI lineage: Eukaryota > Viridiplantae > Streptophyta > Magnoliopsida > Arecales > Arecaceae > Areca > Areca catechu. Next base: position 134,598,847 of record CM038038.1, on the reverse strand, counting down.
GATGCTTGTAACCATTGATAGGTCTTGTATCGAATAAGAAATAAAATGACTCCTATGATTCGATATGATTGATACTGTTGGACCGAGTCATTTGTATGTACTGTCTATGAATCATATATTCGAGTGATCACGTATTGTTTTCAATTCAGAGTCATTTTAAAATAAAATATTTTCAAAATCATAATTAATGTTGCCCAGATGGAATAATGTATTTTTTTTTTTCTAATTTGGGCTAAAATTAATTATTATTTATGGTTTATTAAAATCGGGTTGATTGTATTGTCCATGTTGATAGATATATGTTGAGCCCAATGTTATGTGATTATTATGTTTGGGCTAGGAGCACCTCATGCGAGTTGGTGTGATTGAGATGATATAGTATAGGTTTTGGTCCAATTAGCCCTTGATGGAAGAGCCTATCAGGATTTGTTTATAAATAATAGTTAGGTCCTCTCTTGACTCCTAATGATATTATTATTATTCTACGTGAGATTTGTTCTCACGGCTTGTCCTATTAAAGAGCCACCCGTGGAGAGAGGATGCTGAAGAGGACTCTACCTTCGATATTCATGCGACATCTCTTACATGTTTGATAGATTAATAGCAAATACGGATATGCATATCAAATCTAAATCTTTTGTTGAATCATAATTATATGATAAAAATTATAGATCCGTTTGTTATTCAATTAGATCTCAGAAATTTGTGTATTCTAATCTTCTACTCTGATCCATGAGATGAAAGGAATAATTTCTTGCAAGTAGTTTCTGCAATAATTTATTCCACTTCTTTGTTCATAGGAATGCTGAACATTGATTATATCGAGGACATATATGTAATACATGCAATCAAATTATCATATTTTTTGGTACAAATCTTTTTAATTTTTTTTTTTTTAGCGAAAGCATAAAGCCAACTACAATCGACAATCGTAATCAAATACAGAAGATGATCCGCAATTTAACCAAGGTTTTGAAATTCAGAAAGGAGGGACACTCGGGGTGACGAACAATGCTGGCATTCACACTAATTAGTGTCCATATCCACATCATAACATGGGCAAACAGGTCTAATAAAAGTCAAATGGTTTATTTGACACCATCATTCGTGTCACGAAATATTCCAGTAGATTTGACACTGGACTTATGATCGATTTAAAAGACGTTCTCAAAAAGAAAAAAAAAAAAAAAAAAAAAAATCATGGATGTTCTAAGCATTGCTTTAGTTTCTCAACAATAATTTTTTAAGCGAAGCTTCAAGACAAACATGAGGAGCGGGTAGGCTTGTATCAGCACGGACGCGAGCTTTAATTAATCACTCAATGTGTTGGCAACATCAATGACGAACCGATATTTGACATCCGCCTTGGGGAGCCTCTCCATTGCCGTATTGATGTAACTCATCGGAATAATCTCTCCATGTCGGCTGTTATTTATGCTTGGCTGCAAAATCTAACATCTCTTGCATCCCTCCTGTCGCACTTCCCCCCAACGAGCTTTCTTCCTGCAGCCATATCAAAAGATGAGCAAATTTCTTATCAAGATTGTTCTTCTTTAATTTGGCACATGGGAATTAATGTTTCGTGGAGAGGAAAGCTGGTAGTGGTAGATCCGATTTGACAAAAATTTCATCATTTGATTATATATATATATATATATATATATATATATATATATGTAAAATGAACTAGATCCATAGAGGGTACACTCTTAAAATTAACCAGAGTGTTCACCGGGAATAATTTTGATTTATTACCGGCAAGTAAAGGCATTGCTGGCAGCTCGAGTGGCTTCTCAGGTGCTCCTACTAAAACTAGCTTAATTACCATGAGACTTCAAGAGCTCCAACAAGGGCACCAGCTAGAGGATGCTCCAACGGGGAAAGAACCATGCATTGTTGGTAAGTGAAAAATGTTGATAAGCTCGGGCTGAATTTTACTAGATCCTATTCAAGTTTACGAGTCAGAAAAGGGTAAAAAACAAAAATAAATAAATAAATAAAAGTTAAATTACTACCAAGATAGAGAGAATCTTGGAAGAAAAATCCTGATGCGGAGCTTCCGGACCATAATGCCCTTGCCTGAGAGAATATGGCTGAAAGATGCCATTCATTGCATGGATATAAGAGTAGGGGTACCCCGATCCAATAAAACCCGAAGTAGACAGTTATCGTAAAACGAAAGAAACGTCCTTTTCCCCGCGATAGAAAGAAGACCTTTAAAAAAAAAAAAAAAAACTACCAAGTTCGTGGAACTTGGACGTGACCGATGATATTTAATCTGGATCCAATCATTTGTTCGAAGCCGGAAAGAATGTTTTTTTTTTTTTTTTCCCTTTTTCGCTCCAGCCCCCTCCAATAATCCAAGGGATCAAGGAAACTCCGAGGCATTAATTAATTATATGGTTTGAGAAGAAAGCGATCATAAACCTGGCAAAGAATTGATGGATGCACGAATATTTGCATGGTAACCTTGATTCATTTGCTCGGCATTTCGACTGACAAGAAATGCATCTGCTCCGAGATGCTCGATCTATTGCTTCCTTCGCCTTGGTAGACGTAGCTATATGCGATAAGGAATTTCTGCACCAGGCTGCCGACTTCCGTGACGGTGCCCACAATCTCATGCCTGTTTGTACGAGGAAATTAAGGAAGAAATGTATAAGATCTAGAGAGAGAGAGAGAGAGAGATGCCAGTACTTCTTGCATGCCAAGAAACTAATAATAATTTACACATGCTGACATGCATCGATGCAGAGAACTACCATAGCATCGAGTTTGGGTATAAACTCAAGTTAAGTATGAAGCTTTAGATAATATTTTAGCTCAACTCCTTTGAACAAATTCTTTTATTTTCAGCATATAAACAATCTCTTGAACAAAAAAAAATTCGGAGGACCTACTTGAAAAGAAGAGCACTCTGCGGCGTGCACTTCGGCGACATCATCACCAAATTCCGACATTTCTTGATCGTCTTCTCTCACCATGCTGTCCAAAAGGATATATATAAAGGAAACCAGAAATTAAGTCCCTTAGAAGATGTTAATCCGACTCGAGGAGCGTGCAGCTTGATTTCCTTAAAATAAGAGCATTTAGCTTAAAGAATATACCAGTCCCGAAACGCCGAAAAATACTTTGATAATGAAAGCTCGAAAAAAGAAATTGATATTGATAATGCAGATTTTTGTTTTCTGATTATGGTTAAATGCTAGTAGAATATATATTGATTATTAAAATTAAATATTATGCTGTTTTAACTTGTAGAGTTGTCGGTGAACTTAAATTTAAACCTATCTATAGGAATCGACCTAACTCGAGGGTTTGAGATTTCAGAAGCAGCCAAGTTTTCGCCAGGAAAGATCGTTTTAGCAGTAGAACATTAATTACCGACAGATGGTACTCCCAAGTCAGCCAAGTACAATAACATACATACCCAGGTACGATGGGGTAAATAGATATTCCCCGTTCATTTTTTATGAAGCGAAGATCCGAGTGGCAGACTCCACGATATAGTATCTTTATGTTAACATCCTTTGGCCCCGTACTCCTGCACGAAGGAATCAGAAAAACGTCAGTACAAATTACGCACGTGCTAAAAACTAGCAGCAGGTTTATCACGAGAGAAATTCAAGATTCGAGAAGAAAAGGAAACTACAATAAATTAGAGTTGAATTTCGTGGAACGAAGCAGGATGGACCCGTATATATCCACCACCTTCATGCTAAGAAAAATTATAAGCATGCAATCAGAGTTAAAAAAAAAAAAAATACCTTCGTGAGAATTTGAAAGGGGAGAGCACCCCGTTGGAATCACGAGCCGCCCAGCCAAAGACCTTCTCGGGGTGTTCCTCCTCGTCCTCGGGCAATTTCGCCGCCATCGGAAGTTCCTCTTCTCCTTGGTATAAAGCAGAGACAAACTAAAAGTAAAACCGATCACCTCCTCTTCTAGTTCTCAGCCCTCCCAGTTGTTAAGCACATACGGGAAAGGATTGCTTGCCATTTTAAAAGCAATCACCACCCGGGTGCCAAAACTCGCGCGTAATCACCGAGGTAAGATTGGTGGGGAAATTACGTTATCCCCCTTATCTCCGAACCTTTTTTATGCGCGTAATCACGGTGCTGAGCCGGTTCATCTCGAGATCGGTCGATCGCTGCCTCCCTTTCTTCAAGGTGTTACACAAGATGAACGACTTCACTGGACGGAGAAGTGCAGAACGGCCTTCAAAGAATTGAAGGAGTTCATGGCCACTCCTCCGCTGCTCTCCAGACCGGAGGAAGGGGAGGAGCTCCTGCTCTATCTGGCGATCACATCCAGAGCCGTCAGCTCGGTCCTCGTCCGGGTAGATGAGGATGGGTCACAGAAGCCGGTGTACTACACCAGCAAAATCTTCCGCGATGCGGAGATCAGATATACTCTCTCCGAGAAACTCATTTTTGCACTAATAATATCTGCTAAGTGCCTCAGGGCCCTATATCCAAGCACACCCCATTATGGTCATGATGGACCAGCCGTTGAGGACCATACTTAGCCACCCCGAGACCTCCGGGAGACTAGCCAAGTGGTCCCTGCTACCGAGCGAGTTCGACATAGCGTATCGACCGAGGTCCTCGCAGAAGGCCCAAGTCCTAGTCGACTTTGTGGTCGAATGCATAGGGCTTGCTGAAGAGCCAGAGCAGACAATGACGGAGCGACAAGCAGAGCTCGAACCAGAGAAGGAGCCCTGGATCCTCCACATGGATGGCGCGTCTAATTCCGGCGGGAGCGGAGCGGGCCTCATCCTCGCCAACTGCGATGGGATGGTGACGGAATGTGCTCTCCGCTTCAAGTTCGCCGCAACAAACAACCAGGCGGAGTAGGAGGCACTCCTCGCAGGTCTGAAAATCTTTCGCGAGTTGGGCGTGCAGAGCCTGAAAGTCTTTATCGACTCCTAACTGGTTGCCGGGTAAGTCTCCAGAGAATATGAGGCCAGAGATCCTCAGAGATGAAGTACCTGGAATGAGTCCACTCAAGCACGACGGGCTTCCGATGCTTCAACATTTTCCACATCCCCCGGGGGGAGAATGCACGCGCAGACATGCTGTCGAGGCTCGCGACCCTACCGGACTCATCACTGGGGCGCGCCCACATCGAGTACCTCAAGAATCCAAGCTACGAAGGTCCAGAGGAGGTGCATCAAATCACCCCGGAGCCGAGTTGGATGGACAGGTACGTCAGGTACATCATTGATGGTACCTTACCAGAAGACCGCATGGAAGCCGGCCTCATCAAAAAGAAGGCCTCTCGATTTGTTTTGATGGAAGGCCAGCTCAATCGCCGTTCTCACTCCTACCCTCTCCTGAAGTGCCTCAGGCCCACAGAGATAGCCTTCATGCTCCCGGAGATACACGAAGGCGTCTGTGGGAACTACATGGGAGGGAGAACGCTAGCGTACAAAGCTCTTCGCCAGGGGTACTTCTGGAGACCATGAGGGAGGATGCCGCCAACTTTGTCAAGAGGTGTGACAAGTGCCAGCGCCATGCCCATATATAGCGCCAGCCGGTGGCACCGATCTCCCAGCTCTCCTCCCCTTGACTTTTTGCTCAGTGGGGGATGGACATCCTTGGACCATTCCCCCTTGCTTTGGGACAACGAAGGTTCCTGTTAGTGGCAATTGACTACTTCAACAAGTGGGTCGAAGCATAACCTTTAGCTCAGATCACTAAAGCCAATGCCCATCAATTCTTTTAGAAGTCAGTCATCTGCCGCTTCGGACTCCCCTACTGTATCATCACCGACAACGGGCGATAATTTGACGACCTGGAGTTCGAAGGATTTTGCACTGAGCACGGCATTCAACATGGTTTACCTCGGTTGCCCACCCCCAAATAAATGGGGAGGCCGAGGTGACAAATCAGACCATCCTCCAAGGACTCAGAACCAGACTGGACCAAGCCAAGGGCAGGTGGGCTGAAGAACTCCCAAGTATCTTGTGGGCCTATCACACAACGCCCAGACGGCAACTGACGAGATGCCCTTCAACCTTGTCTTCGGTACCGAGGCAATCATCCCGGTTGAGCGTGGCGTACCCATGCTACGAGTACAGCATACGACGAAGCGCAGAACTTGGCACCTTCTGCTCAACTTAGACCTCCTCGAAGAAATAAGGGACAAAGCTCGGCTACGAATGGCGGCATACCGACACGAGTGGCCCGGTACTACAATGCACGGGTAAGGCCAAAAGTCTTCAGACCGAGACCTGGTGTTGCACCAAGTTGAAGCATCTCAACCCCGGGAGTGCGGCAAACTCTCGCCAAACTGGGAAGACCCTTACAAAGTGGCTGAGGCCTTCTCACATAGGGCCTACTACCTCGAGGACCTGGGCGGTGCCAGGTTTTCTCAAACATGGAATGCCTGCAATCTGAGAAGATACTATTAGCTTTCTTCCGTTAAAAATAAAGATTTCTTTATGCAAAAGGTTATCTACATTGCATGAATATTACAGCCCGGAGCAGAGCTCTCCGGCCACCAAGTCTTCGAGCCCAACTCCAAGACATCCAAGCCCGGGGCAGAGCTCTCCGGCCACCAAGTCTTCGAGCCCAGCTCCAAGATATCAAAGCTCGGAACCAAGCTTTCCAGCCACCAGGTCCCAGAGCCCAGCGCCGAGACCTCAAAGCCCGGAGCAGAGCTCTCCGGCCACCAAGTCTTCGAGCCCAGCTCTAAGATATCAAAGCCCGGAACCAAGCTTCTGGCCACCAGATCCCAGAGCCCAGTGCTGAGACCTCAAAGCTCAGAGCAGAGCTCTCCGGCCACCAAGTCTTTGAGCCTCTCCAAGACATCCAAGCCTGGAGCAAGCTCTCCGGCTACCAAGTCTTCGAGCCAACTCCAAGACATCCAAGCCGGAGCCGAGCTCTCCGGCCACCAAGTCTTCGAGCCCAGCTCCAAGACATCCAAGCCGGAGCCGAGCTCTCCAGCCACCAAGTTGATCTAGATTGTTTGACTGAATTATCAAAGAAAGCATGAATAGTTCGAGCTTGGACTAGAATTTTTGATGTTTTGAATGGATTGGTAAAATTCTATGCAAAGGCTTTAAATGTAGAAAATGGATCAAGGTTTAAATTTGATGTGATATGCTTAAGGCTTAGTAAGGACAAGAAAATTTAATAGTTATGATGTCGTTTTATTTAAAATATTTGAAGGTTAGATTTTATTTATATTCTAATGTAAAGTAGTATCCTTGTTAGAAACTCACCTAATGAAACTAGAGGATTCGATAAATTTATATCAGAGTACGCAGCAGAAGTGTGGTGGTTTAAAATTATTTAAAGTCATAAAGAATATTGATTCTTTAACCTAAGAGTCATGATGATTAGGTACCTCCAAAGTTTAAAATCTCAGCAAAGCTAATTTCAAGAATGAAATTATTTTAATGGAGGGAAAATGTGAGAATCATAAAACAGGGGACTCCTCCTGTTTGACCAAGCAAAGACCTCGCCAAAAAGATCGACGAGGCTACCATGGCTGGGAAGGAGAAAGACAGTGGCATGGAGGATTGGGTCGGAGGACTTCCGATCGTCAATTTTTATCCCATATGGCAAGGAATCTTCATGTTGTTTTTGTTTAAATTTCCTCTCCTCTCACTACCTCTAAGCAAGCATGGATCAAGCCCATCTCACTGTCTTCCTCCTCTTCGATGAGCGGCCGAGGGCCTCGTCAATGCCAGGAGTTCCTTCTCCTCAAATCTCTTTTAGAAAAAAAAAGGGAAGAAATCTTTTGATTTCCTTGAACAGATGGATGCTAATAATCGTGCCACCCAATCACCTTTGTCCGACAATGTCCAATGTGCCTATTACCCTATTTTTCATCCTCATGACTTTCGAGAACCATGGGAGGCCTGTTCGGGATGAACTAGGAAGGAAGTAGGGGAAAAGAAAGAAAGAAGGAAAAAAAAAGAAAAAAAATGAGAGAGAAAGAGAAGATGAGAGAAGGGGAGAGAGAAAGGATAGATAGAGGAGAGAGAAAAAGAGGAGAGAGAAGAGAAGAGTAAAAATAAATAAATATTTAAAAAAGAAGATCTAAATTTTGTGAAATCAATTTAATTGGATATTAATGGAGTCTTCATTGTCTTTATCAGTAAGGGAGTATCGAGGATCTAGGATTTGGTTGCATGTTCCTGATAGAATCAATTTTGGTAAATTATCTCTACCTCTAATATTTTACTATGTTTGATTTGATTAAAAATTTAATTACTGTTAATTTATTTAAATGAGTACTTTATGCTATGCATGGATATGTTTTAGCAAAATGTTGAGTTAAATATGCTTTTATTTGATTGTGATGTGACCGGATCGCTGATGTGGAGCAAGGAGCCTGACGTGGAGCCCTTATTGGATGCCACGCTGGATTTCCACTACAGGCCCCTTCACCGGGCTAAGCTCCCTGAAGTCAACGGGGCCGCCCGTCAAAGCCGGGCTCCGTCCTCCACCAGGTCGGTCCCCGCTAAGTCGGACGCCTAGGTCGGAGCCGAGCTCAAGTCCAACCAGAGGCAAACCTTCCGAGCCCGAGGTCGGGCCCCGTGGTCCAGAGTTGAGCTCAAGCCTCCTCTGCCATGTGGCGCCCCTTCAAGGCCAGGTCCTCTAAGCTGGGCGCGCCTCATCCACCTCTGCTGGCCCGAGCTCGGTCAAAGATGGGCCCTCCCTTGGCCTGGAACCGAGCTCGGCCCTCCTCCGCATAGCCGAACCGTGACGAGGCGGGTCCGCTGCAAGCGGGCCCCATCTTCCCAGCTCGGCCCTCAGCACAAATTGAAGTACCAACTGCCAAAGAAGCTGCACCTCTCCTCCGAAGACGGTGGCGGCCCCCTCGAGGACCGTATAGCAGCACCCGCCATGTCGCCATAAATGCCCACGGCCGTCGCCCACGCCAGAAAGAAAGGAAGTTCACATCAAGGCACCATACCTTCTGCCGACCTGCCGTACAAATGGAGAAAAGACCCCACCGAAGAGCGCGAGTCCCGAAACCGACGGCACGACAGTCGAGGTCCTGCCAGGCTTCCAGGAAGGGCAAGCAGAAGGAATGTCAGAGGCATATCGAAGCTTCTCCAACTACCCAATCAAGAAGGCGTCCCGTCTACGGCACGATACCTCGTCGTACCAGCCTGACAGCATGAGAGAACCCCGAGGCAAGCCAAAGTAGAAGACTCGGCTAGAGTAAGCAAAAAGGAGGTAACAACCCCATTTCAAATGGGGAGACAACTATTTTTTCAACAACACAACCATCCAAAAGAGGGGAAGAGAAAGGGAAGAGGCCAGAGAGGAGGGCAAGACCACCTCGGCCACCACGCCTCCCAGCTCACACTCACACTCTCATACACTCTACTCACTCCTCCTAGCGTGAAGCTCATCCAGAGGGGTCGACCAGGAGGATCTGTTTCCCTGGATCGCCACTGACTTGACCGTCGGAGCGCCCCTGCCGGAATCCCTGGCCCGGGTCACTGATGTTGGCTTTCTTGCAGGTCCCGAGGCACCGGAGGCATCCCCCCGCGGGTGGACGCGGAACACCCGACGCAACCAGCAGCTACGAGCCACGACGATCTGGGCGACAACAGATTGTATTAAATTGCTTAGGAAAATGTGTTCTTTGTTGGTTGTTATGCTCTTTAGTCCAACTATGATCACATGAGTTAGGACCTAGACACCTTCCGGGCCTCCAGTGGGGCGATCACGGTACATGATAGATGGACGGTATGTGTAGTCAGGAGCTAGCTTCTTTTGAACTAACCATGCAAGAAGATCGCTGGCACATGCTGAGGATGCATGACTTCTTGTGTGATATCAAAGCTAAATGTCTTTCGGGCTTCCAGTGGAGCGATTACTGGCATATGACTGTCGGACGATATATGTAATCATGATCTAATCTCTTTGGGACTGTCACGGGTCGATCGTGGCCATAATTAGAGGGACTTGGAAAGTAAAGTGTGAGGGGATGGTCATCCTTGGTTGTTTTATTTTGAAAATATATTGTTATTAACTGTGCTTTATAAAAACTTCATATTGTGTTTTATGAAAATTGTATTTTGATTGATTTGATTTATTTCATCGGCTTATATTTTATGAATAAATATTAAATTTTATATTTTATATTTTGTGAGTTAGAGGTTATGATAACTCACTGGGCTCGTATAATTCATTATATTTTTCTTCCTTTTCAGATGCTATAAAGAAATTGGGGCTTGGGGTCATGCTCTGAGAAGCCTAGGATTTGGAAGAAGTTTTGATAATTTGACTTGTTCTGGTAACGAAGGATTTGAAAGTTAAAAACTAGATCTTGCATATTTGATGAGATTAAATTCTAAAATATGTAAAGCCTAACTTAAGCATCGAGTCGGGGCATGATAGTAGCACGGGAAGGTGCATGGTAAAATTTCTTATTTGCCAGAGTCATATTGGGGTCAACTGTTGCCTTAGCAAGAATTGGTCCAAAAATGGTTCAGTAACCTTTGGACCCAGCACGCACTGCAAAGGTTTCGGACATGGCTCATCCGGGGGCTCCAAGTTCAACTCATTTTGGTTTGTCACAGTTGAAAAGTAATTTAACGAAACAGCAGATTTGTGATATTTCCAATTATTACACGTAGGGCTGGAAGTGGACCAGGTCAGATCGGGTCACATCCCTACCCGAGTCTGGTCTAAAAAAAAAAACTTGGACTTCGGGCCTGGCTTAGGTCCGAATTTTTTTTAAAACTTAGGAATGAGCCCGATCAGGTCGGCCCAAATACAAGCCCAATGACAAAAAAAAGGTTCACCCACTAGCTAAAGCACGGGGGACGTGAGGGCACCGGAACTGTGAGATCGGAGCCGGAAAGGAGGGGCTGCGAGGTCATGCCAGGGGTAATAGGCATCAGGTGGGGCGCTGGAGCCGGGGGAGGAAATCGGAGCCGGAGAGGGGCCGTGGGATCGCATGGGGGGCGGGGTCGTCGGGTGTGGGTGCCAGGGCCGAAGGAGATAGATCGGAGCGGGAAGGAGGGGCCGCAAGGTCGCACCGAGGACAGTGGACATTGTGTGGGTGCCGGGGCCGAGGGAGGCAGATCGGAGCCGGAGAGGGGCCGCGGGGTTGCATGGGGGGTGGGATCGTTGGGTACGGGTGTCGGAGCCTGAAGAGGCCGATCGGAGCCGTAGAGGGGTCGCGGGGTCGCACGGGAGGCGGGGGTTGGGGGCGAGCATCGGGGTCGTCGAGTGGGGTAGCTTGGAAACGAAGAGGGAGAATGGAGGATAACGGGAGTCTAGAGAAGAAATCGAAAGAAAAAGAAAAAAATGGAGAAGGGGAGGGGGCGTCGGGCTTAGTCTAGGTCGGGTTTTGGACCGGTCCAGGCCGGGCCAAAGATGCCTAAGCCCAGTCTGAAAATTGAATGGGCTCTAATATAAGCTCGAAGCCCGGCCTATTTATATAAAAATTGGCTCGAAGCCCAACCCGATTTCGACCGGGCCAGCTCGGGCACCCTTTGGCCTAGCCTGAAAATTGGATGGGCTCTAATATAAAGCCGAAGCCCGGCCTGATTTATATAAAAATTAGTCAAAGCCTGGCCTGATTTTGGGCCGGTCCGAAGCTCATCGGGTTGGCCCGGCCCGCTTCCGTCCTAATTACATATATTAAAAATTAACCATTCCATATTTACACACCTGTACGATAACCTTTATTTGACATAAATATGATTTTTTTTTGGATTGGCAAGCAAAGTTTGTTTGGCTTGCCGTCGCACATCATCAATATCCATAGAGTTCCTCTTCTCAAAATATATTTCGAAAAGTGCTGCTACAAAATCTGATATGATCCGTCCATTTTAACCACTAGCCATATGCTTGTCATACCTAGAAGTCTTCTCGGGCTTCTTTTTACAGGAGCTAGTTGAAGGGCCATGTGAAGGACGGAGAATCAGATTGTTATTGAGGTTTTATCGAGCATGATTTAATAGCTATGATTTTTTTAGGAAAGATTCGATAATTATTTTTTTATCCGACGAGATGCTTACTATTTTTTATTTTATCTATAATATCGAAAATCTTAAAATATTTTAGGATCTTGAAATATTTCTGATTGGATTGGGTCAATTGGATAGGTTGGCCATAGCAATACTACTCAAACCCATAGGTACCCGACTCGACCCGACCCGACCTGGTTGGGCCAGGTAGTCAACGCTTTGACTAGGTTTGGACCGGATTTGGATAAAACCCGAATGATTAACTTTGGATTTGGACCGGAATTGGGTAGATATACACCCGACCCGAATCATTTTAATATTTAAATATATATATTTAATATATATTATATGAAATATATTTTATTAATTATTAATTTTTAGTTATTAAATTTTAAAATATTTTAATCCTTTATCCTAATCATTATTTTTCATAAATAAGGGAATTATAAATTATAATTTGTAATCGGTAAACCCTGATTAATCTCCAGCTCCCCTCTTTCTCTTCGGCGGCTCTTCCTCCTCTCGGATCGGTGTTGAACTAAAAATGTAGTTAAATTTTATTTGTTTAATGTATATATGATTTATAAAATGGTAGATGATTTTAAAGTTTTAAAAAATAAAAAAATATTTAATATGACTCAATTGGGTTCGGACCGGGTAAACCCGAATACCCGATACCCGTTTGAGATGGGTTTGGATAAAAAAAATCCAGTCTCGATAGTATTTAGGCCGGGTTTGGATAATTTATTAAGTATTCGGGTTTGAATTTAGATAGTTATGAACCCGGTCCATTGCCATCCCTAGCCATATTCGAAATACTACATTTTTTATATTGACCAAGATATAAATTTTTATCTCGAATTTAGCATATATATATATATATATATATATATATATATATATATATATATATATATATATATATATATATATATATATTCAGATCAAAATGATAAAAATTGGCCCTCGCCTTTTTTTTTTTTTTTTTCTTGGCTATGATCCAAAATTCCATGGTAAAGCAGCTCCCATCACTTTAAAAATACGGATGTAATCAGATCAAATCAAATCAGATTTAATTAGATCAAAAATCTACCGTACTTATTAAACTAATCAAATATTCATATATGAACAATATTATTTTATAAATAAATATTTTGATTAATTTATAATGACTTGAAGTAGGGATGATAATGGGTCGGATTCGGATCAGACCACCTAAAATCCATACCCATCTCACTAAAAAATTCTTCGTCCCATACCTGTTCCATATCCATTTCGATTCGGGTTAGGTCGGGTATAAAAAAAATTATGTTTGGATCGGATTGGATTGGATATATCCATTTCATATCCAATTTTTTTAAATATTTTATAAATATAGTTTTTTATATATAAACAGATCATGTTTGGATCTACTACTATCCGTATCCTATCCGAATTCAAGTCAAATTTTTTTATATAATTCATATTTATTTATAAATTAGATAAATCGAATTTTATCAATTTTACTAGGATTGAATTAGATTGGATATATATCGGACCGATAAAAATTGTCACCCCTGACTTGGAGTGTGTTAAATGGTTTAAATGGTCTAGAATCGTCCAAAAATTTGCGCCCAGCCTAAGGGAAAAAAAAAAAAAAAACGTTTTTCAGCATATGTTGCACCTGAAGCACAGCCGCACGAAACGGGGGGCTCCACGTGGACGGCACAGCCTCGAAACTCCTTGGGCGCGAAGGGGCAATAGGTCATCGTGACAATGAGAATGAAGGATCGATCGTTTTATTATCATTTCTAGCCAGGGTCGGCTCCTCTCCGTCTTGTTGTTGACTCTTTGACTTTTACCGACTCCTCTAACTCGCTGTTTATTTCCCCTTCTCCGAAGGGCGAAGACGAGAGTCATCTTCCCCTCCTAATTCCATCGCCTCTCTCTGGATCGCTGGGCATCGGATCGAATCGGAGATGACCGGAAGGGAAACAAGCGAACGATGAATTGGATCAGCCGCAAGATCCATCTATACAACGTCACCATGGGCCTCTACATGCTCGATTGGTGGGAGCGCTACCTTTTCAGTATCCTTTTCTCATCCAGTATCTCCATACTTTCATCCGTCCGTTAAGGGTTATATTGGATCCGGTAAAGCCCTTCCCCCCTCTGGATTCTGCTGTTCGATTTGGAATTTCTTTGATTTTTAGTCCTTTCGTGGGATCACTGCTCGAGTTTCATCCACCATGTCTTGCTTTTTCTCTAATAATTGATTTAACTCCATCCGGAATTTCTATTAAATTTTATAAGCGGGCTACACAATTGCATCAAATATTGCAATTCTTAGGGTTTCACATCCTAATATATATATATATATATATATATATATATGATATTATGGAAATCTAATAGACGTGCTGATCATTATTTGCTCTGTTCGGCTGTTTCCTTTCTATTTGATATCATAGAATCATGACGATTCTCTTATAGTGTTGGTGATGGGTTACGGAGTTACATATTATGTGTATTTTTTGAATTTTTCCTTGTCATATCATATAACAAGGATTCTTTGGATTGTGATCTTTCTTAACTCGAGAAGACGTATTGATTCTTATTTTTCTCTGGTTCATCTGCCACAATGGATCTCGTTTCACAACCGAGTTCTATCAAAGGTGAAAATGTGAAATCTCTAAAACCTCTTTCCCTCCTCTATCTTCTTCTCTTCATTTTTTTTTTTTTTTGTAAAAAAAAAGATTTATGAGTACTATTAGTTCAAGGAATCGCTGTAAGGAGTACATTTAGATTGTGGAGGCAACCATTTGGATAGGGACTGCAATTTGAGTTGATTAATAGTAACTACACCATAAACGATTTCTTAATAGATTGCTCATGATATGCTGAATGACCATGCTAACACTTCCAGTAATCGAAGTGCACTGCCTCTCACAATGGATAGCCTTAACGCAAAGAAGTCATCTTGAGCCTCCAATCTTCACGAAGAACTTGACATTGTCAAATGTACAACCTGACTATTTTACTTAAGACAAAAGTGGGAGTAAAGCATGAATGTTCCAGTTTTTGAGGATTGAGATGGTGCAAATCATAAAAATCGGAAGAACCGAACAAAATACACCAAAATCATCATATGAAAATGTGGCAGTTAAAATCTAAACATCTTTTTAACACCATTTTCTCTTCCTTTCTGTTTATGGCCCCTTTTATCATAGTTGGCTGATTTCGACCTACTACTGTCTAACTGATCCCCTCCTTTTGAAATGGACACAAGTTTAAATAAATTTTTTGAAGTCGGTCATAGGGTACCCGTACAATGGTTAATTTATGTAACAAATAACTATTTGAAAATCTAGACCGTTTATATACTAACCTTACAAATTGTTCCAGAAAAGATATAATTAAAGGAAGTGATGAACACACAAAGTTGAATGTACTCTTCTAAATGAAGTTCAATGCGAAACCATAATGCACAACATTGGTCCTGGATTGCTTATGGAAATTTCTAGAAGACATTAGAATGGTCTGATGTGTTCTTATGATTAGAAAAATGGACAATTAAGAGGGTTCGAGCACACACAATGAGCACGTTAGATATTAGATTGCTAAGGTAGATAGTGGTAAGAATGAGAAGAGAGATTTTATCATGAACAAATCAGAGCAAGCGCTAAGAATGGCACCGGTCAGACTAACGATGGAAAATGAATGGGACGGTAGAAGCTGGTAAGGTAAAGGGCTTTGATTTATCTCAGAATATTGACAAATAAACAAGCAAGGCTGGTAAGTGATCGGAAAAGCTTATGTTGACAATGAACGTGGGCCTTGATATGAATGAACAAAGAAGGATTTGTAAGACTGACTTGGATGTGGTTGTACTGGCTCCATCGTGCATTTGTACCTCGATATTGTTATAGCTGTTTCTGTTGGGTTGCTCTGCCTTCCTAGCCATAGCAACTTCATGTTCTTGGATGTACTTCAAAACATCTCTCTCATGAAATTATCAGTTGTTTTTTTAAACTTATTGGTCATCTCTTGGATGGACCTCTCCATGTTCTTCAAACTCACGTACCCTTCTCGCAAAGATTCATTGCTATATTCTGATTGCTCTCTGTATAATTCATGACTCCATCGAAAATTGTCGGGCATATAATTCAAGGGATGTTATTTTAAACAATATGCATTTTTCTATATTGATAATGACTAAATGCAACATGGTGTTAATTGATGGATCTTCCTTTCTTTTTTCAGCCATCTGAAGTCTCAGCCCTTGGCTGGCAGAAACTTTGCAAGGAGGGACTGTTATTCGATGATCAGAATATAAAAGAGCAATAATGAAGTGTGCAATGAACTACATGCTGACTATAGTCAGTGTTTTGAGATACATTCTTCCCTCTCTTTTTCCTGTTAAGCATCTAGGCCATAAGCTTATTTGTACAGTAGATTGCGGTGGATGTTTGTAGCAGTGTTGTTGCATTAGCTTGGCCCCATAGCAGTGCCAACCCGTGACCATGTTGGTACGAGACTGGTTTGGCGTACCAAGCGTTGGTATGCCCTCTTCATTGCATATCAATATTGAACTGGCATGGCAAATCTTGCTATGCACTTTATTGTACTTTAGTTTTTCTTTGCTTTTTTCCATTTGGAGTTATGCTAGCAGCTTTAATTAACCATACTGGACTTCCAATGGAAGTGTAGATGATCACTTTATCATTACATGCAAAATCCAGTGCGGCATTGCTAAAAACATCTACAAACATGATTACTAGTTCAATTCCTCCTTTGGTTGCAGGGCAAATGTTGCGACTTTCAAGTAAGGAGACAGTTATCACCCAATAAAATTGAAGGTGCCTCTCACATAGTGTCTTTAAAGCCCCATGGTAAGATTGGTACTGAAGCTTCTGAGAAGATGGTAAACTGAAGGAGATATTTTGGCTTCTATGATATTCTCACTTTTCTTCTGTATTAGGAGTGATGCCAAGATCAAACTTTTTAGTTAAGTGAAGTCTGACAAAGCATTTCAGGGTGGTAACAAACAAGCTCAAAAGGCAGTGGAAAAGGTCCTAACCTGGCTCCATTTAATATATCCATTTGGAATCTTCCTGTTAATCTAGTTGTTTTGGCATCTAGAGTACCCTCTGGAAGTTTCTTATTAAACCAAGCGCTGGATATGTTGTAATTTACTGTGTTTTTCCTGGTTGTTCGTTAGTTCAGGGCAAACTAGAGTTCAGTACATGCTACACAGGAATGGGAAGAGTGATCATCAACGGAACCTCTTTCGTTTTTATGGTCCGACATTCCAAATCTTGCACTTGAATGATTTCAATCAAAATTTGTCAGCTCTAGCAAAGAAATGACTTGGAGTACTTCAATTCTGAGGATTGGCATATATCAAATTATGAGCTTGTACGTGCATGTCCTCTTAGATCTTAATTAATAAGACACAAATTGAAGTTCTTTTTAGGACTAATTAATGCGAAAGGAGGGGAGAAGAAAGCGAGGGGTAGTTGCTTGATACTTGTGAAATCCATGATTTTTCAGGATATCAGTTTGGATTCTCTCTTTAAACCTATCGTTTTATTCATCTCATCACTCTTGGCATTCCGAGACTCTTTCCCAACCTGGACAAGTCATGATCTAATACTTGCGAAATGCGTTATAGCCGTGCTGACAGTTTTTTATGGACCCAATGAGATGCAGGGCATATATTTGTTGAATCGCCGTGTCCTGTCAACCCATGCCATGACATGCATGCAGATGGGTTTGAACCCTGGTGGGACAATGGTACACTTCTGCAAGCTCCGTGCTATGGATGATCAAGTGTTCTTCTTCTGTTTTTTTTTTGTTTTTTTCCCCAATGGGCCGGTCTGGCACTGCAGCAGCCGGAGACATTGCCTTCCCGAAAGGGTAGGAGGAGAATTTAATTAGCTTCTGTGTCAAAGAAGTCGTCTGAAGGAGCCTCTGCACCATTGGATCTAGAAGGCCTGCACCAAAAGTCGTTCATCCACGGTGGATGGGGGCAAACTTTGCTTACATTATCACATTCTGGCAAAATGATTAGAAAATAACAGATTTAAACCTGTCATTCTCATATGCTAGCGGGCCTTTTTTATAAAAGATAAATAAACAAATTAAACAGTAAGTGAAATCGCACCGAGCTTTTCTTTGCTGGGCTTCATGCAATTGCCTGGTAGAAAGGAACAAATTGTATCCCGATTAAACTGATCTGGTTGTTGAATAACTGTTCTCCAAAAGTGATCGACATTGGCTCAAAAAATGTCCATTAAAAATCATGGTAGGGGAAAAATTGTATCTGATTTTCAAAGGATCTCTCATGTTCTGTAAGATCCTCCGGTGATTAAAATGAGTAGCTGAGATACCATTTTCATGAACGTACTGTAACAGTGAGTCCTCGACGATGGACCAGTTCCATGATACATTTATGAACATAAAATTCTTCTGAGAGGATTGTGTATACCACCAGAAGATTCTCCTCCCGATAAGAGTCTTACGGAGGGGATCCAGTTCATCTTCTCTTCTTTTAGCTGGTTGCATGGAACATCCTTTTTGTTGGATGTGCATGCAATTAGATTCCATTTCTTACACGTCAAAAAAAGTGAAAAAAAATTAATAAGTTTTATGGGTTGCATCGGTGCTGATATCATTCCTGATAAACCAGGATCTCATCTAAAAGGGTTAGGTGGAAGATATTTTCAATGAATAATTGATGTGAAACTAAATGCACGCATACATAGATCCTCACGTTTACAGATAAAAAGTTGATGCATTCCTAAACACTGCATTTATGCAAGGGGTGTAGGGGACAGGATTCATTGTTAGATGAAATGAAGGCCCAAACAGAGTCCCTAATGATGGGAATCACAAGGGAAATTGAAGAATGAATACAGGCCAGGTTTGATGTAATGCTCTAAGCATGCATATATTCCCTTTTTGGTTGATTAGCATAGGTGCAAGGAGGGCCATCAAATTGTCAGTTCATGACCAAAGTACCCGAGTGCTTTTATTAATAACAATGTCAGCTAATTCAATACAAATAATGTAGGTCAAGGTTTTTTTTTTTTTA
Source organism: Areca catechu (assembly GCA_021397845.1). Lineage (NCBI taxonomy): Eukaryota > Viridiplantae > Streptophyta > Magnoliopsida > Arecales > Arecaceae > Areca > Areca catechu. The sequence goes on along the minus strand of CM038038.1, from coordinate 134,579,825 downwards.
AAAAAAGTTACCTAATTCATTCCTCATCATCACAGGATTAACGTACGATGCCTGGATGATGAGATCTGGAAATGCATTTTTGAGAATCAAGATCATTAGTATTTTGTTGGATCTATGAACGGGGACTTGGAAAAAAATAGTGTACGACATTTTGGACAATTTGAATTTGTACTTTGGACGCACTTTGGATCATTTTAGATTGCTGATTGAATGCATTCTGGACACATTTGTGACTTAAATCTGATTTTGAACTATCAGTTATATATATATATATATATATATATATATATATATATATATATATATATATAGAGAGAGAGAGAGAGAGAGAGAGAGAGAGAGTGTGCATTGTTATATATGATTATTCGTCATATTTGACCAGGTACTTGATGATAACATATCTCATTGCAAAAATTACCAACAGTATTTCTTTTTGGCGACAGAAGTTATCACTGTAAAAATGCTTTTAGGATGAAAAGAGATCGTGTGTACGTCATCGCTAATTATAAAAGATGATCGTGACTACATGTTTTGTTTTGGTGACAATTAAGCAGAAGGCTTTTGTCACAACGTATATTACTACTGCATGTTTTGTTTTCGTGACGAGCAGAAGGCTTTTGCGACAACGTATATCATCACAACAGAGTTGTTCCAGGACGAGGAATCTTGTCCTAAAATGTAGAAATCTTGTTAGCATAACACCAAATTACATAAATGCATTTACCTAGCAAGACACGGCCTTTTTTTATAAGAGTTCTCGTCAGGGAAAAACAAGTTTATTCGTGACAGCATATTACTGTCAAAAAAACTTTTAAGCCTTTGTAAAGATTTTTTTTTTTTTTAAAAAAAAAATTGTCACAAAATTTTTTATAATAGAGACTTATGCAACGACCTTGTGATGATTAAAATATTATGATAAATAAAAAGGTGTTTGGTGACCTATATGGTATCATTATGGTGATCTAGAATTAATGGTGATTCTCATGATTTAGAATCTAAGCAAATACATTGGTTCTTATGGTAGTCCAATTATTTTGTTGCAAACTCTTTTTTTAGTGGCTTCTACCTCTAAAAACATGGATTATGTTTAGATTCTTCATATGATCAGATGTATCTTAGATGTAATGAAGTGCCAATGATAATATCTTTCTTAACCCTAATATGAGGTAGTTTGATATTGCACTGATCAACAAAAGGAAAAAAAACTAAGCTCGACCCATATGAATGCAGAAGTGCATAGATCAAAATGCTCTTCTTGATGTCAAATTGGAGAAATTGAATCATATCTAAATTCATGTAGCATCAGCCATGTGTAACTTGTTCGTATTATTCCATTACTCTTCTACACATAAATTTAGGATTACCACGTCAACTAATTTCAAAATCTTTAATATAATTTTCTACCTTTTTCCAATTATTTCTATCCACGAGAAGGCTCAGTATTTAGGGACATGACTCATTATTGTTATTGCCCTCATGATTTTTAACAAATTGTATGGCAACGACAAACATGTACATGCATGATAAGAAAGGCAGGAAGCCATCCAGTTTTTATTATTGAATAAAATTAATATGTACCATGTATCGAACATTTCTGGCCGGAATTGAGGGACCGTCTGGGGATGGCCACGCCTGGGATCTAGCTCATCCCCCTTTTTTCTTATCAAAAAAAAAAAAACTATTACATGAAACTTATCTATAGGTATGGACATGAGGCTACAGGGATATATAGGCTTGTTATCCAAAGAAAACACATGATATATGTGTAGATTGAACTAGGCCATAATTGCTCTTTCTTTTCAGTAGAGTGCAGACATTGTTTTAAAAAGTTTGTGCTTACAAAAAAAAAAAAAAAAAAAAACTTTTATATAATATTTTAGAAAACTAGATAGATTTATATATATATAAAAAAAATATGCATCTATGATCTATGTAAAAAAAAGAAAAAAATTATACTGTTAAGATGGTAGCCCGGTTGGTAGAGACTTAAATTCCTTATCCACCGATCACGAGTTCGATGCATGATTAACACGTGACCCGGATGGTCCGGCGAGAAGGGCGACGGTATTTATCCCCCATTTCCTTTTATTCATAAATAATAATTAAAAAAAAATGCATATCGGATAGACGACAAGAAATATAAAAGCTTTTTTGTATGGATATCAATGTTGAGGAAATGATGGCTGAGATCAGGTCCATCGGTCCGGTGAGTCGTGTGAATGAATGTTTCCATTTGCCATGAGTCTATGAGAAGTGGAGATGAAAAAACCATTGCCTTCGATCTTGTAGATGTCAAATCTAGGTGTCTCGCGTGAGAGCAACGTAGAGGCGGGACATATTATTTATTTTCTCCCGGAAACGTAGAGGGAAAATATGAAGGAAACGAAAAGATTGGTTGTTGAGGCCAGGCCTTGCGACACGAGATATCAGCTACCTGGTGGTATTCCCACCAACTGGCCATCCGCCTAACCCACTGCAGAGCGACAGGTCATATTACGCACTGGATTATATATATATTCCATTAATATTTTGGACAAGGAATCATTAATTATTTTGCTTTCCATCCTATATATCACCTACCTGAACCCCTCGTGCGAGTGCCGTTATACGTCCCATATTCGCATACGTCGTGGTAGATGGGCAGGAGATTCTCGTCATCTTCCAGTTCTTCCTCAACAAAATTTTCGCGCGGGTGTGATAATTACGCCATTTGCCCAGCTTAACCATTATTATCGTACTTAATTTAATTCTTCGATCGAGGGGAATTAGACTTTCATTTGATAATTAAATCTACATTTAAGTTACAAAACTAATTAACCGGGACATCCAACCCAGATCGTATGCCATCGTAACTCACAAGAGGGATATCATGCCACCATCAAAAAATACATGCGATCAACGGCAGCCTTGGACCTCTGGTCAGCGTCAAGATTTAAATATCGAGCAGTAAAGATTTAAATAAGAATCGTCATTATTAGTTACTCGAAAATACTATACCGTTGCATGAAAGATTAACAAGGCACGAATAAAATTAAATAATAACTTTATTGTTTTCATCTCTTGAATTTTATTTTTTTGTTAGAATAAAAAGATCGTAGGTAATAATTAACTAATCATGGAGTTGCCCGGCCTCCTCCGAATACTTCGATCGGGCCCTTAAAAATTTTAGCGAATACAGAATTTGAATTTATTTTCATGGCATATTAATTATTAAAAGGTGCCAGCCGCCGGGAATGTTCAGTACGTACGAGACGGTCATGTATATATATATATATATGCCTAAGTTCTAGATATATATGGGATAGAGTTAATTACTTTGTGATGCCATAGAAAATATATTCATTCAAATGGTCATATTAATTACTTATCTTTGAATGAGATGCCATGCATGCAGAGGTGATCGTGGATCATGGACCATGCTCGGATACCGAACATACCGAATTTCAAGCAGCTGATTGGATTCCAAGTATGGCTAAAAATGATGGAAGAGTTTTAAGTCCAATTAGAACGGGGCCAGCCAGATCAGTCCTGGTGATGGGTACACCACGCAGATGATACGAGCTTCACATGCACGTGGGAATTAATCAAGATCGGTAAATGCATTGGAGTCCATGCATGTATGTGTCCGAAGCCAAACTAGCCGGCAAAGGGATCGATCATTTGGCCAATCATACCTAAACACGGAAAAGATCGAGAGCAATCAGGAGGGCTGGCCCGACGCCCTCTCGGTTCGCTCGGTACGGTTCATTATCGGACTTTGAATGTATTAATTGGAGGTAAGTCCGCCATCAAGCCTGTTGTCATCCATAGGCTTTGGCAGCCGGTGCTCGTTCTCCGAGACCTGGGTGGAGGAGGATATATATCCACGGCTTCGTCGCAGTTGGCGTGATCGTCATATTTGATACATCATATTTCTGGAGTCATATATATATAATTAATTATATTTTTAATTTATTCACTTTTTAAAAAAAAAAAAAAAAAAAAAAAATACATTCGATGTAATGTAATGTAACGTGTTCCAATTTCTTGTAGCATGAAGTTTTGTGGAGGTTCTCTAGCTAGCTAGCTAGCTAGCTTCTCCTCTCCCATCATTTAATATCTTCACAGCTTGCACGCGTTGGACCACCTCATGCTTGATCAACCGTTCCACGCGCGACACGTACGTGATATGAGAGAGAAAAGAAAGAGTCTCCCCAATCCCTCTCCTCTTGGATAAGATTGATTATAATATTCTACGCCAAGAACGGTGCATCATGCTAATTAATCATGGATGCTCGTTTTTACCGGTAGTCCGAGAAATGAACATGCATGTGTTCGATACGATGCCCCACCATGTACATGATGTATGCGATATAAAATATAATTATTTGTTAAATATAGGGGCGATGAAAGAAATGAAGATACTGGACAACAGGAGGGTCTACGAGAGAGTTTTGAATTGGTTTTGCACTAATTCCAAATAGCTAGATATGATAACATTATCTAACTTCATCGGCAACAACGAGACAGCAATGTACCAAACCAAAAAAAAAAAAAAAAAAAGAGACAGCTAATTAATTATTTTGTGGCACGGTACCATCATGCATGAAAAGTTTTAAAAAGTTAAAGTAGCTTCCATATTTGGTTCCATCAAATATCATCTCATACCAACCAACCCTATATCTTAATGAAAAGATGCATATGGGTTTCCCAATTCCCCCGATCGAAGGGTTTACCGACGCGAGCGGTCCGACCGATCATGGAGGGTTGGTGAAATATGTGGCCTAGATCTTCCACTTGATTGCCGCCCGGTCCTCTTGTTATTGATTATAGGTACCCGGCTTCTTAAATAAATATCACATTATAAAACAACTTGTTAATTAAATATCTGCATGAACATCGTGAAATCTATAAAAACTTACTAAGTGAAAAAAAACACTCTAATTATATATATATATATATATAAAGAAAACTAAGAATGTGGGTGATAATACATGGTGCGAATGAGCCAAATAATAAAGTGCTAAGCTTAACTCGGTATATAAAGAAGCTGCTCGAGTTCAAGACCAAGATCGCTGCATCTATGCTTCAAGTCGAACTCTTAGCAAGCTGGTCCAATCTTTTATCCAGGTTCTCTGATTTGGTTCTATTTAAGCTTCCCTTATTTCAACTTTAACAAAAAAAAAAAAAAAAAATAAATAAATAAATCGAGAGCCACTCTTGTTTTCTGATTGAGCTGAGGGAAACCTGAATCGAGCTTCAAATAAATTAGCTAGATGACAATGGGGGAACTATTTAGACCCGGAAAAGATCTATAGCATTCATTAATTATTGGACTCCATGGCATTTGACGGCGAGGAAGTCAGGCTCTGAAGGGGTTGTCGGGAGGGAAAATCATGCGGAAGTGCTGGTGGGCAAAACAAAAAACGACGCTGACCATTCTACCTTATTAATTAGCACTCTTCGCTCTGGATCGCATGTCTTTAGGGCATTATTCCACACCAAATACCAGGCATTATAGACTTCTCCCAAATTAATCTCTTCAAATTTTATTATCTTTGAAGTTTGAACAAACAACGTCCTCGCATTGGGTTGGTAGGAGGTTTCTCACGCACGCACCTACCACCTATGTATATATATATATATATATAATTGGGAGTAAATACCACCAATATTCAAAATAAAAAAAAAAACTTTGAGTCAGCCTGGTTTCTTCCATGGAACTTCTTGACTCAAAGATTCGACCATGTGCATTAAAATGGATCTTAGGTAGGCGCATGCTGTAACCACACTTTCCTTAACGTGTGACGGGATATATCCTCGAGACATGGCATGAACGTGCGTTACGTATCACGTGCCTATCTGATGCAAGATATCACCGCATACGGCCGGGGATCCAGATAACTTTTTTCGCTGCTTGATCCGTCACACCTGACCTTTTTTGCTGCAAAGGTCAGCCATGATATGATTAAAAACTTTCGATCAAGAGATCGATATGGTTTATTCTTAAAAAAAAAAACATTTTTTTTTTTTTATCGAATATTCTTTAAATAATGGTTGGCTATTTTTGTTTTTTATTTTAGTTTCTTTCGAGTCACGGTTAATTTCCCAACCCACCATCTCGTCTCACCAAAGTAGCCAGTACTGTTCGTATATGAGTTAAGCTGCATGATATGTTTTTGTATATAACCAAATTAAAAGGCTCGATTCCGGACTCGCGTTCAGAAACTGATGCCTCTCGTAAGTGCGGTGCATCATCTAATAAAAAAAAAACCTATACGTACTGGTAGTATTAAGTTGCAGAGGCTTTCTTACACGCACGCACGCACGCACGCACACGCTAAGAGAAGTTGTCTAATTTATTTAGTTTCGGGATCGACATGACATCGCGTAATTATTACGACTCATATATATATATATAGCCTTTTCGCGTATCAAAAATAGCCTTTTAATAATTATATTTTCTTTTGCAAATCGGGTGAACTGTTAGTCTCGTACATTTTCCTTAACAATTTTGCACGAGAAATTGGAGTTCATCTCGGTTGCAATCTGTCTCCCGTCTTAAGGCGAGTTGCCGGCCATTCCTCACCTACCTCCCAACGCGACGTGGTTGGTAAGGCTCGACCGAGGAACACGACTGGTGTTCGTTCAACAAACACCATGGAGTGTTTTGTTTGTATTTTAGATGGATGCTAATGTCTTGATCGCAACCATTACCTACCACCTTTTGACCAAGTCAGAAAGTACAATTTGCATGGCACTGTATAAAATACCCATGGTTTGTTTGATTAGTAATTCAATAGAAGGAATAGAAAGAATACTTGAATCAGTGTTCGAGATATCGTGTATCTACAGTCTAGATTTCAGATGCAAAGTTGTAATTATAAATGACTTTGTCGGATCTATCGATGACGTACTATATAACTAGTGAGCTTACCATGCTTGAGCAAATGGTAGATAGCCGTCCCAAGTATTAATAAATACAATCAATGGCTGTCACAGAGTTTGCTTCTTCCCGCAGGAAACATTCGCAAACAAATTTCTTAATCAGTAGATTTTCTTTTTCGAGGTCAAGAAGTGCTCGTTAGACATTCCTGTGGGCTCCTTTTTAATGCTCCCTATCGTCTTGGTATGAAATGGGCTGCCTGATTCTTTTTCAAGGTTATGCAACGATTGTTTAAATGTTATGAATCCACCTCATGATTAGTTAGTTTGTCACCTCAACCTGGCTGTGTTAAGATTATTTTTGATGGTGTCACTTTCTTGAATCATAGATTTAGATAAAGAGGTATGGCTACGAGTCTCGCTGGAAAATACTATCTTTGCTTTTGACTTTTAATGCATGCTCTCCTGATAGCAGGCTTGATTTTAACAATGACTGTTAGTTTTTAAGAGCTTAAAAAATATGGATCGATAGTATCCTTCATGGATCTTGTCCAACCATCAAGGTGGACTGGGCAACTAATCATGGATAATTTATTCCACGGTCTCTGTACTTCGATTCCTTGATGATCGAGTATCGGTATAATTTCTTACTACAGCTTACATAATCGTATTACCTTCTACTTCTACATATCAAAACAAAAAAAGTACCATCAAGCAAAGCTAACGGTAAGATGAAAAAATAAAAGAAAGTGTCGGTACTGATGAGTGATGATAATATATTGAAGTATATATGGAGTTAGTATCACTTCTCATTTCCAAAAAACATGTCCAACTCTAAGAGATTCAAACATGTTCATTTATTATCAAAAGAAAAGGCGAGAAACTTTTTTTTTTTTTCTTTTTCCCTTCTGAGATAATTAAGGAATCTGTACCTTTCCCTGAAATTAATGTCATATATGCATATCTACACCTATACGCTTTCAGAATTTTCAAATGAAAGGGAGGGGTGAAGGCTCTGGCTTCTAGAGAAAATTTGTGCACCACGGATCAAGTATAAACTATTGACTGATTCAAAGGCAATTTCTATAACACGAAGAATGAAGGCAGCAAGATATAAACAGCATTACTTCTTTACATGAAATTAACGTACAACACTATCCGAATCTTGCCATAAATCGGTAGGATTTGACTTGGCCTACACAATCGTTTACCGGGTAAATGCGATCCTCCAAAGTTGGCACGATGTTCGAATACGGTACAGATATGTGTTAAACAAAAAACGAGAAACTATAGGAGCAAGTGGATTAAACTCTAGAAAACTACAAATCAAACTAAGCCCATCTTGGCTTTTTTATGTTACCAGGGTCCCTGCTCCGTTTTCTTCTTACTTATTGTAAGCCTATTTATTTTGTGTTTAGAGCGGTCTCTTATTCAACAAAAGATCGACGATGGTTTTGGTCTAAAGACGGCAGAAGGTGAAGGAATGAAAACATAATAGGTTAGAGGTTGGAATGGCAGGGTCAGAGATTTGTACCGGCCCGTAAATAATAATATTCCTGTAAAACGGTCAAATTGACATAGCTGGCAACTACGTGCAGGGGCTCCCGTTCAAGATCCCGAGCTCTCGATAACGGAGCAATGCCCACATGCCATCCACTGTAAGCACCTCGGTATACGTGAAATTTTTAGTTGACGTCTCGTTACGACGGTGAAGTAACCTACTTTTGTTTTATTTATCTTTTGTGTACGTTACTTTATGGTAAGATTGATCAGCTTAGCGATGAATCTAGCCTAATCAATATATATATATATATATATATATATATATATATATATATATATATATATATATATATATATATATATATATCTTAGTTCAGTTAGATACGGTTACTGGTTGATAGGGATATCGCTTCGGTATATAAGTATTTTTGCTCAATTGGGAGATCTTTGAAGATTTGGGATCCCTGTTCTGCTTTCCGAGCATCTTGAGTGGTTTTCATTTCCTGGCTACCCCCTCCTCCACTGCACTTCACTGTCAGCTTTGACGAGAGTCTTTCCCATAGATCTAGAGGTGCTGCCTTTGTCATACGGGATTCTCGACTGGGCTTCCTGGCGGCGGGTGGCTTTCCTCTCCTTATACTTCCGTTCCTGGGATAGAATTGTATGCAGCCTAGGCCGGCATCAGGTATGCCCGTCAGATTTTCCACCTGGAATGGCTCATCATCGAGGGAGATTCCTTGACGGTCATCTCTTGGATTCGACGGTCCATGTTGGCATCCCCTGCCCACCCCATCCTGAGGGACATCCACTTCCTTTTACGGGATTGTGTGTCCATTCATATTCGTCACATTTATAGGGAGGCTAACTCGACTGCTGATTGGGTAGCCTCTTTCGTCGCCCAGCATTCTGTCTCGTCGATCTGGACTGACTGACACGTTGTCCCTGTACAGCTTAGGAATATTATACTCTCTAACTTTTTGGGTTATATTTAATCTTGTTCTCCTTAATTAATACCCCGTTCTATCAAAAAAAAAAATATATATACCGTCCCTAAAAGGTGGCAACTCAAAGATCCTTGAATATGTATATATATATATATATATATATATATATATGTGTGTGTGTGTTGGGATACAACACATTTGGTTTATTTATATTGATCTAATATGGATTAAATTTGATTGATTAAGAGGTATAAGGCTGATTAACATCCAAGAGACGTAAAGCCGATCAATGTCCAAGAGGCAAAAGGTTGATTAATGTCCAAGAGATGTAAAGTCGATCAACGTCCAAGAGATATGAAGCTGATCAACTCTCAGGAGAAGCAAAGCTGATCAATGTTCAAATGGCAAGAAGTTGTTCGACATCCGAAAAAATAGCTGATCAACTATGGATAACGCTTATTGCACGTGTTGATGTTTTAACAAATTAACCGTTTATAGCTGGAGTTGGCTGGAAACGTTTAAGTTTGAAATCTATAAATATCGGTGAGCGCGATGGAGATGGAGATTCTTTTTCCAAAAATACCTTTCAGTCAATTTTTTTTTAGATCGCATCTGTCTAGTTCAGACATCATTGATGGGCTTAGAAGCAGGAATACTTCAACGCACAGATCCTCTAAGAAGACGAAGATTAATTAGTTCAACTTGATTTCTTTTGATCTAGTTTAGATCCAAACATCGTTGTAATTTATTTGGATACAATATATATATATATATATATATATATCAAGTAAACTCGTACATTATATCATAAGCAAAGTCTCTTAAAATTTAATACATCAATAATTCCAAATTAGATAGTAACTATTACTGCTATATAATTGGATAGAAAAACTTTGAATATGATAGGATGAACCTACGTACGATTTTTTTAGGCACGGCCTTTCATGCAAGCATGGTATAATTTTTTTTTTTGGTAACTCAAATAAGAGGGAAAGGAGTTAGATCCCGGACGTGGCCATCCATAGACGGTCTCCCAATCCCAGCCAGGGAATGTTCACTAGCACCAGCCAGCTGGGACTACAGATTATTTTATTAATTTTTTTTTAAATTTTTTTTTAAATTATTTTATTATTTTTTATTTTATTTTTGAACTTTCTCGTCAAAATATATCCAAATCAAAATTCGAATTCCTACCGGCTGATTATGGAAAAAATTTCACAATCGACCGCACCCCGGTGCAATTTTTTTTTTTTTTTAGTTGCTCGTATCGGGAGAGGCGATTCTTAAAAATATTTTCTATGGGCATTTTCTTATGTCAATTTGTCGGCGTCCAAGGGTGCTATTTTCATGTGAATGATGACACCGGGGCAACAGCTAGCTTACCGGACAAACGATCTCATCTTGTACGCTTCCTTCCTAATTTTGTATTTTACTGTAAAAATAGAGGAAACAAAAGAAAAAAAAAAAAAATCCTGATTTTGAATGTTTAATTTTCAATAGTAAATTCCACTAACTTATCCCTCCTTAGCATAAAAAAGAAATTTGACCGAAAAGTGCATGAATGAAAAATTTATGCTCGAGGGATCAAATAATGAAATTTAACCATGGTAGTAGATATGATGTCGTGTTTAACTATTTTATTTTGGTAAGATCGGAGTTCAAAATATGTTTTAGCTTGCAGCGAGTCTGTAGTTTTAGGTATTAATGATGCGTGCCTTTGCGGTCATCTAGAGGGGCCAAATCGTTTATGGATGGTACAGTTGTCAAAGATTGTTGAATAAAATCCCTTCATGACTTTTCTGGCTAGAACTTCATAGAACTTCATATTATATTATTATTATTATTATTATTATTATTATTATTATTATTATTATTATTATTATTATTATTATTATTATTATTATATTTTTTAAGGATGTAGAAGGAGGTTGTAGAAACAGCCACCTAATTACCCTGACTCGATTCACAACAACATCGAACTAAATGTTATTATCATTTTTATTAACATTTAAATTAGACAAATGCTATCATTTTTAATTAGATATCACAGTTATAGAGATGGACATGAACATTTGATTACTTGGAAAGTACGTGAAATAGAACAAATCGTTCTTCAACTTAATGAAATGAAATGTTCCTTACGTTTTCCTCGTGACTTAATCTGCCCCTAAACATGGGTTGGCCGGTCCGCCTGCCTTGGTTACAAAATTGCCTTCGGTGCTGGTACAAGGATGCTCTTATCACCGCTATTCTTCTCGTTTGTTTAATATATATCTCTATCGATAGATGTCGGACAAATTTAAGTGGGAAAGAATTTTTATTTTTTTTTTTCTACGATAAAACTCAGAAAAAAAATAGGCCTTCCAAGAGAATGTTAGATCAAAATTGCTCTAAAGGGTATATCTCCCAAACGAAAAAAAAAAAAAAAGTTATATACATAATAAATTTTGCACTCTCGTGGCCTCCTTGTTAATGCAGGCAGGTGTTTGTCCTGCATATCTATTTTATACCGGACCTCAATTTTACAGGATAATGAAAATATTTTTATTTTATTTTTTTTTTTTTAAAAAAAAAAAACACAATCACCTAGCTTGTTTATAATATTTGAATAAAATTTTAAAATTTTAATAATCCGATCATGAATCCTGAGAATATTTGATAAAATAACGAAATATGATCAATTTATAGTCGTTCCAACACAAACCCATAAAGAGCATACTTTAAAAATAGATCATATATTTTTAATGGAAAGATTATAATATTTCTTTTAACAAAATTAGTTATTCATCTCGCACTATTTGGATTTTATATAATTGTTAAAATAATTAAATCTAATATCTTGTTCCTGCAACCTTCCTTTATCCAAAATCCTCCATCCTTTAACCTACCTACGAATGAATTTGGTGGTTAATTTGTCATAGTCATGCATGTCGCCAAAATATATAAAAAATACAAAAAATTGGAGTCACCATTCTCTGGTCCACAAAGTCAAAAAATCCAAAGTTCTCGATAATGCTCCATAATTTGATTACAGCTAAGAAAGGACCCAAATCACTTGTTTTGCATTTATTCCTTGATGTCTGCCCTATCAACTTCTGGCCATTTTCTCGTCCTTTTAAATTTATTGGGCGGAAAGCTTCTTCCTCGATTCTTAGAGATTACCGAGAAAAATCAGAAGGCGGAAAAATTAAAATGACGACATGCTTACATTTCCTCCCACCAAACCCCCAAACCAACCCCCCCCCACCATGATATTTGACGAGCGGGAACACGACACCGGGTTCAGCCCCGCACTCCCGACACGTGTCGCACCATCCACCCGTCCGGCGAGACCCGGATCCAACGGTCCAAGGGACCTTCCAACTAACACCCTCCTCCCAGCCCCAACAACCCGGCTCTCGCCGTGACACCGAAGCCTCTATTTAAGACCTTCCTCGGCCCCATTCCCCTCCTCAGGAGGAAGATTTATTTCGTTCTCCACCCCGGAAGAACTCTTTCCGCTCATCGGTAGTTAAATTCGATCCGATCTAATCTCCATCCTCTTCTTCTCTTTCCACTCGATCACCATCCCTTCCATTTCCTCTTCAAGATTAATTTCTTTAATCTCTAATGGAGTTTGCGCACGAGAACGGCAATGCCAATGGCACCGTCAACGGCTTTTGCATCAAAGATCCGTTGAATTGGGCAGCCGCGGCGGAGGCCTTGACCGGGAGCCACTTTGATGAGGTTAAGAGGATGGTGGAGGAGTTCAGGAAGCCTATGGTGAGGCTGGAGGGTGCGAGTCTCAAGATATCGCAAGTCGCGGCGGTGGCGATGGCGGAGTCGTCGGCGAGGGTGGAGCTGTTGGAGGCGTCGAGGGAGGGGGTGCAGGCCAGCAGCCAGTGGGTGATGGACAGCATGAACGACGGGACCGACAGCTATGGGGTCACCACCGGGTTCGGTGCCACCTCTCACAGGAGGACCAAGCAAGGAGGAGCCCTTCAGAAGGAGCTCATCAGGTAACCACTACCCAACCCCCCCCCCTCTCTCTCTTTCTCTGATAGAGAAACTTACGTACAGGATATTTACTCAGAAGTTAAGATGCTTATTATTATTATTATTATTATTATTTCGAGAAAATAGTGGTCCGATCGAGAAGTTCACCAAACTTTTTCCAACCAAATAAATCTCTTTTCTAAAGGTTTCAAATCTAGAAGTTAGATAGGAGGTGTTCAACTTTAGTGATGGTTTGGCTTCTCTTAAGAACAAAAGATGGTTAAGATTAATCTAAAGAAAGCTAGAGAGGGAAACATTACCAAGTAACAATTAGCACGAAATTAACTTGCCCACGTTATCATCAAATGCGTTGGCACGTAGGTGTACAAACGGGCCGAGTTTTTCTATCAAACCCTATCCACTAATACTTGGATATGGCCGAAAGTAGAGGCCAAAATTCCGCGAACGAGTTACTTTATTATAGGCCACAATTCCACCAACGTGTTACTTAAGTCTAGGTCAAATCAAAATCAATTAGGATTTAGCGATTCGGATTGGATGCGGGTTTTAAATTTATCTTTCGCACCCGTTATCAGGTCGGGTAGGTAGCTTGGCTGGATATGATAGCTCGTTGGGACCTAACACCCAAGTGGATGATAGGTACGAGGGGTCCATGGTGGTTGCTTGCATTAAGGGCGTCACACACGTTACAACGTTGCTTGTGATTTTAATAACGAAGGGAGATGGGGACACACTCCCTGGCACGATACCTTTTTTTTTTAAAAAAAAAAAAAAGAAAAAAGAAAAGAAAAGTGCCATTTGGTGGTTTTTTTAATATGGTGGAGAAGAACGCAGCTCCTGCGATGCATGCACTGTAATATGCGGTATACCATGCTGGATATCCATCATATGATCAACGATGACAAACAATGCAGGCCATATCATTGTTTGGAGACCATTTATCGTACGATGGATGCCAGTGTTTACTGTTACATCGCACGCTACAGGGCACCTTAAAGTATCCAGTGGAAAATTGGTCGGAATAGTGGAACAAAACGCTGCGAACTCCAGGCTTTTCAGCAGGAGACAGATCCATCCACAAAAATAAAATATCATATTTGAGAGTGAGGATTAAAATATTTTAGTATTATTCTCCGCGTCCACAATCCACCGACCGACCCCTCACCTAATGTGGGAAGCCTCGAGTGACAAGCTATATAGGACACAACAGCTCGATGCAATGATAAATTTCTCCCTTGATCAAATAAACTAAATGTAATGTAAATTATCTTTCGGTGACTATAGGTCGAGTTCGGTATGGAAATAGGCTGGGTCAAGCTCATCGGATGAAGCATCCAATTCTAATGTGAAGTGTGAATTAAACATGCACGAAGAATTCCAAATAACATCCATAATAATGATTGTTTATATATTCATATATGATGAGAATATTGCATGTGATTTACAGTTGTTCCGGCACATGAATGATAACGTAGAATAAAGCCTAAATGGACAGGTTGATTTTTTGTGATAACACAAATAATTTGCCAGCTAATTATATATGAAACATAATTGTGTAATCACTATTGCATGAAGGATGATGATGATATGCGACATGGGCATCTTCCAGCCTCTTTTCTTTTTTTTCCTTCCCCATAGCTTGACGAGACCCGAATGGTAAAATCATAGCATGAGAATTTGTCCCTGGAAATATTTGCCTATTTTTAGAATCATTTAAACAGCCACCACTAATTGCCTCCCTGACATTAATGCTTGTTGAAACAGATTCCTCAATGCCGGAATCTTCGGCTCCGGCCCGGAATCCGGCCACACATTGCCCCCCTCGGCGACGAGGGCGGCGATGCTGGTCCGGATCAACACCCTCCTCCAGGGTTACTCCGGCATCCGTTTCGAGATCTTGGAAGCCATGAGCAGCCTCCTGAATTCCAACATCACCCCCTGCGTCCCCCTCCGGGCAAGCATCACCGCCTCCGGCGACCTCGTACCCCTGTCCTACATCGCCGGCATCCTCAGCGGCCGCCCCAATGCCGTGGCCATCGGCCCCACCGGGCTTCAAATCGATGCCACGGAGTCCTTCCGCCTCGCCGGAATTCCCCACGGCTTCTTCGAGCTGCAGCCCAAGGAAGGCCTGGCGCTCGTCAATGGCACTGCCGTGGGCTCCGGCCTGGCTTCCCTGGTCCTCTTCGAGGCAAACATCCTCGCACTCCTCTCCGAGGTCCTCTCGGCGATCTTCTGCGAGGTAATGAACGGGAAGCCGGAATTCACCGACCACCTCACCCACAAACTGAAGCATCATCCGGGCCAGATCGAGGCGGCGGCCATCATGGAGCATGTCCTCGACGGCAGCTCCTACATGAACATGGCGAAGAAGCTCCATGAGCTCGACCCCCTCCAGAAGCCGAAGCAGGACCGCTATGCCCTCCGGACCTCGCCCCAGTGGCTCGGGCCCCAGATCGAGGTAATCCGGTCCTCCACCAAATCCGTCGAAAGAGAGATCAACTCGGTGAACGACAACCCCCTCATCGACGTCTCGAGGAAGAAGGCCCTCCATGGAGGCAACTTCCAGGGTACTCCCGTCGGCGTCTCCATGGACAACACCCGTTTGGCGATCGCAGCCATCGGGAAGCTCATGTTCGCCCAGTTCTCCGAGCTCGTCAATGATTTCTACAACAACGGACTACCATCCAATCTCTCCGGCGGCCGGAATCCAAGCTTGGACTATGGCTTCAAGGGTGCAGAGATAGCGATGGCAGCCTACTGCTCGGAGCTCCAATTTCTTGGAAACCCGGTCACCAACCATGTTCAGAGTGCAGAGCAACATAACCAGGATGTCAACTCCTTGGGATTAATCTCTGCGAGGAAGACGCACGAGGCAGTGGAGATACTGAAACTCATGTCCTCCACCTACCTGGTAGCAATCTGCCAAGCCATTGATTTGAGGCACCTGGAGGAGAATTTGAAGAATACGGTGAAGAACACCGTGGGTCAGGTGGCGAAAAGGGTGCTCACGATGGGTGTGAATGGCGAGCTCCATCCCTCGAGGTTCTGCGAGAAGGACTTGATCAAAGTTATCGATCGTGAGCATGTCTTTAGCTACGCCGATGACCCCTGCAGCTCGACGTACAGTCTGATGGAGAATCTAAGGCAGGTGCTGGTCGAGCATGCATTGAACAACGGTGAGAAGGAAAAGGATGCGAGCACTTCAATCTTCCAAAAGATAACCGCCTTCGAGCAGGAGCTCAAGGCTGTGCTACCAAAGGAGGTGGAGTCCACCAGGGTGTCGTTTGAGAACGGGAACTTGCCGATCGAGAACAGGATCCAGGAGTGCAGGTCGTATCCTTTGTATAGATTTGTTAGAGAGGAGCTCGGTGCCGGGTTTCTCACAGGTGAAAAGCTAAGGTCTCCGGGAGAGGAGTTTGACAAGGTGTTCGTGGCTATCAACAGGGGGATGGTGATCGATCCTCTTCTCGAGTGTTTGAAGGGGTGGGATGGTGCTCCCCTCCCCTTGCATTGAGATGGAGATCGAGAAGTTCGATCTTCATCCTCAGCTTTCAGATCTTCTGGCTCATTCCTAGTTCCAACTCCGAACCTCATCCATCGTGTTGTATTGCTTTTAGTGTATGCTCTTTTTTATTCCGTTTTATGTTCTCATGTTTATGCAGTTCCGAGAATCCATAACATCTTGTCATATGCAAGGACAAGTGTAGAAATACAGATACATAAATGCAGTTTGTCGAATTTGCTTACAAGTTCGAAAAAAAGAGCCATGATTAATTTGTTGCCTGCATGCTGGCTTTGTTAGGGAATAAATTAACGATTCTTGTTCGTAGAAAAATAATATTACAAAGTTCGAGACATCGAGATATAATTTGAAATCGGCTGGCTGGCCTCAAAGGTAAATTTCATCATGATAGTACGTGTCCGATGCAATATTTATTTCTGGGTTCTGAGCGGGCAGGATATCAGTTCAAGACGCTTGCTACATTACTGGTACATGGTATATTTTAAATTTGCCAAAAGAGGAGGTCTGACCTCAGCAGGGACATTGATATGTCCATGCCTTGTATTCAAACAGACTGACCATGACACTGATATAATAAGAGACCATAAGATGGCTCCAGCCTACGTATTGTGATGAATATGGATCGGCAGGGGACCTCTCAGCCATATCAAGGAATTCAAAATATTGCAGAAAGTCTGTTCAGATGATTCGTAGGGTTCACAATTAATTACAATGGGGCTAGAAAATGCCTAGGGACAATTTTCTTTCTTTCTTTTTTTTTTTTTTGAGATAATGCCAAGGGACAAAGTTGATAATCTCTTGTCCTCGTATAAGAGATCCGGATTCTCATTATATATTTGGTGACCCTCGGAGAACAAGCTAACAAAGCCTCAATTTATGAGCACGGATTCTCTGCGACCTTTAGCGTGCCAATGCTGCTAAAGAAACACCGGTCCTAAGAGTTGTCTCCACCAGGTGTTCCGTGGCTGTCCAGGACCGGCAGCCGAGCTAAGGGTCTTACAAGCCCCTGGCAACCGAGGCCCGAGAACTCTCCATGCTTGCACCTCTACCTGCGAACGGAATGTCTGTTGACCGATCCTGCTTCCATCAAACACGGAGAAATCTAATTGAGGACTTCTGCCGTGTTGCCGGTACCACGATACTCTCTTGCTGCGTTTCTAATTGGATGATGCTTTGAGATGATCAGAATTGACGAGCATCATCGCACTATAATGCTATGGCACGAGCAGGCACTCATCCAACATCCAATTCCTACTTAGTTTTTCGGTCAGGAAAGATCACACTTTATTTAAATGGACGCATTGCCATGATACAGAGTTCTTGAGGAAATTTCTTATTTGATATTGCACCGACCAGAATCAGCCGAAACAAAAGCTATGAGATCAGTAATGTCGTTTGCCTCCCTTTTATTCGCGTTACATGGAAGACCGAAAAATCTTTACTTCAGTCAGTTATAGCAGAGGACGAGAATGATTTACTCGACCATTGATTAATCCATGTTTTTACGGCAGCCCAAGTCTTCATCCAACGAAACTCAGCTACCTTTCTTCATGACAGCTAGAAGTTGGAAGTTGACCTCAATGAGCCAGCAATTAATGAGGTTCCCGAGAACAACCTTGGTCAAATAGCTCCACATTAGATTTTTTTAAAATTCCCTTTTCAGAATATAGTAGTGCATCGGATTGATATAATCAATTGTTGAAGCAAATTTCTACTTTTTTTTTTTTTTTTTGTGGGGGGGGGGGGGGGGGGGGGGGGGGCACACGGCCACTAAGGTAAATACTTAATCTGCCAGCCCAACTGCCGACCTATCTGCCATCCAGAGCTTGTTACCGAAGTATCTTCAAAGTTAACAATGATCAATTGCTACGGCTTTATCAATCGAGCCATTTGCCGGTCTATGAGTGGTACCGAACTTAATGCCAAAGAAATTTTTACTTAACCATTATCGGTTGATGTTCTTCGATACACTTCTTGTCACATGACTTGTTTTCGAGATTTCAAACAACTAGTCATCCTATATGCAAAAATGATTATTCTATGCAAATAAGATCGATGGCAACCAATACCTTCTTATGCGGGAGCGAACGAGGACTAAGATCCAATGCCTATAACAGCATGATGAATAGCCCGATATTCTTAATGGCAGCGGTTTCTCGGCCGTCTACTATAAATAATCAGAGCCCGAGGATCCCAAATAAGCAACTCTTTTCATGCTCACTACTTCTTCCATTCTAGATCTCTGGCTTCAGCATATCAGGATCCTCGCTAGGACCATCCCTAGCTATCGATTTTGTTTCGAAGGTAACTCTAGTGGCGATTCTCGCCTAACAATGTCCTTTCTGATCTCAAGCCAGAAAATGTAACAACAAATTGATGCTAAAAAAAATAGCCCTAAGCCGATTCAAGGAGGTAAAGCAAGTAAGACATTCTCGATGCCATCCAAGAACGCCATCCTATCGAGAAATACGAGAGCCTGCTATGGCATTAGAGCTCCCACACCTTCATTGCCACTAGCACATCAACCTCTACCTGCCACAGGGATAACCCCGAACCAATTCAATAACCTAGTCCAATAAGTCCATACCCTAACTACTATAGTCCATGGATTGCGGCAAAATAATGATGTCCGTTAAAAGCACAATCTGCTCCCCCTCCCCCATGCAGCAACCTTCTATCGTGGCTCAACAATCTCAGCCACCTTTAACTAATACAATAAGATCAGCTCTTTATAAATAAACTTGGGATTTGCGATCCCAGGTAAGATCGATTCAGGATCATGGGAGAACCAAAGCCATAGAGGGGGATAAGGCAGAGTCAGCCCTGATGTTCGACCGAGGCATGGAGATAATCGCCCACTCCTTACTCCGAAAAGGACTCCATCCCTAGGAGATCACCGTCTCAGAATTCTGAGATCCATAATGTCAGAAACATTGATGTGGAGTAGCATCTCCAAGAGATGTATCACAGAATCAAGACATTGTAAAATCAAGCCTTCAACATGATCAAGGGCTTGGTTTCAATATCAACCCGCCTTTCATTACCAAAATAATGTAGGATTCTATTCTTGCAAACTTTAAGATCATATATCTAGAAACTTGTGATGGATCTGAGGACCCATTAGATCATCTCGAAAATTTTCAAACTCTCAAGCAGCTTCGCCAGGCTTCTGAAGCAATTCTCTATCGGGCCTTCCTTTCAACCCTCAAAAGGACGATAAGGCATTGGTATTCTAGTTCCAAGCCTAGCTTAATTGATTCTTTTAAAGAGCTAAGTCAGTTGTTCGCCTCCCACTTCGACAGTACCAACAACGTCATTAGGGATAGACTATTTAATGAGCATCAAGCAGAAGAAAGGAGAACCCCTTCGCACCTACCTTAGCCGTTTCAACGTGGTCACCCTAGAGATGCGCAATTTGGATCAATTTGTGACATGACAGTCCTAAAGAGTGGACTATAGAAAAATATTTTTCTCTTCATCTTAGAGAAGACTTATATGCAAAATTTTGCGAAAATGTTAACAAGCACAGAGAAGTATGCCAATGCTGAGGAAGTGTACGATGTTCATTCGATTCCCGCTAATCCCAAGGTACAGCAAAAGATGGGAAGTTTGAGGTAGGCCCCGCCTAAAAAGGGCAACCAGAGAAATAGATGGAGGTATCGACGTCCGTCCCGCTGTTGGTCCAGGACTCCACCAAGGAATTGAAGGAATAGGTCTCCTTCCAGGAGATGTGATAACTCACCCCCAAGATGTTTCACCTATTATATGCCTCTGAAAGTCAGGAAGCAGCTATCGCCAGCAAAGAGGCTACATGTTTGGCTTGATCATCACAATCCTAACAAGTATTATCTTTATCATCACGATCATGGGTACAACATGGAGGAGTGCATCTAGTTTATGGACGACGAGATCGGGCAATTTATTTGGGAAGAAAGGCTCCATCGATTTCTTCGAAGGAGGGCACCCCATGAATGTCACCTCCAAGATGTCGGCCGCAACGACTACTAGAGCCTCATAGAGCCCCTGAACAACCTCCTCGATAGGAGAACAAGGAAGAAAGGACTCCTCGTAGGAAGGTGAATATGATATATATGGTGGATAAAGCACACCGAGAACCAGCGGAGTCCTCTGACGCGACAAAAAAGCAAAAGATTGGGAAGGTTATTACTTTCACTGAAGAAGACGCAACCGATGTCTAGCACCCGTACGCTGATACAGCAGTTGCAATATTAAATATTGACAATTGTAATATATACCGAGTCCTGATTGATAATGGAAGTGCAATTGATATTCTATATTTCTTGACTTTTCTTAAATGGATCTTTCTATGGATTGTCTGGCAAAGTATAATTCTCCTATACAGGATTTGTCTGGCAAACCAATGTCTGTGGAAGGGGTGACTATGCTCTCTATCATTTTTGGCATGTTACCTTAGCAGGCTACCCTTCATGTGAACTTCCTGGTGATTAAAGTTCTAGTACCTCATAATGCGATCCTCGGTTGACCAAGCTTATATGCCCTTGATGCTGTAGTCTCCATCAAGCATATGATGGTGAGGTTTCCAACAAAGAATGGAATCCAGGTTGAGGTGTGGCAATGCTTTAATGCCAGGCTTCAAACCGAAGTACAATCCAACCCATTTTCTATGGGACTAGACATGCGAGATGAATTGATTGAGGAGCATAGTGAGCCACAAGAGGATTTGCAAGAAACACCCTTGTCAAGGGACGATCCTGACCGGATGGTGTGAATACGCTCAAATTTGAATCAAGTAACTAAGAAATGACTAATTGCTTTTTCACAAAAACATGTTAATATATTTTCTTGATCCATCACTGATATACTGGGGATAGACCTGGAGGTGTGATGCACGATTGAATATTAACTACACTTATCACCTGATGAAGCAACAGAAACGAAGCTTTGTCCTAGAGTGCCAGCCATCATCGAGGAAGCTAATAAGCTGGTCAAAGCTAGATTCATCAGGGAGATGATGTACCTCGACTAGCTAGCAAATATGATGCTTATGAAGAAAGCAAATAAAAAGTGATGAATGCATATAGACTTTACTGATCTGAATAAAGTCTGCCTAAAAAATAGCTACCCTTCTCCTTCGATGATTAATTGGTTAATGCAACCTCTAGTTATGAACTCCTCACCTTTATGGATGCCTTTTTTGATTATAGTCAAATATAGATGGCACCAAAATATAAGAATACCATCTTTATTACTGATCATGGATTTTATTGTTACAAGATAATACCCTTGGACTTAAGAATGCATGTTCAACATATCAATGTCTTGCGAGTAAGATCTTCAAAAATCAGATTGGCTAGAATATAAAAATCTATATGAACGATATGCTGGTCAAAGCCGGTTGTCTTGAGACGATATTGTCAACCTTCAGGGGGCCTTCAACATACTATGCTGATACAAGACAAAGCTGAACCTGACGAAGTGTGTGTTCAGAGTAACATCTAGTAAATTTCTAGATTTCATGATTTCATGCCAAGGCATCGAGATAAATCCAGAGAAGATTCGGGCAATCCAAGAGATGACTCCTCCAAAAACTATCAAGAAAGTTCAGCACCTTACTGGAAAGGTGGCTGCCCTCAACTGCTTTGTATCCAGGTCGACGGAGAGATTCTTACCATTCTTCAAGATACTCAAGCAGCTAAGAGATTTCCAGTAGACTAGGAAGGGATAAAAAGTGCTCGAAGAGTTAAATACATACCTTAACTCTGCACCATTGCTGAGCAAGCCCAAACCCAATAAAAAACTTTTTCTTTATCTTGTCGTGTCCTCGACAGCAATAAGTGCAGTGCTTATCTTAGAGAAATGATTCAGAAGCCCGTTTATTATATAAACAAAGTTCTCTATGATGCAGAGACTAGGTTCACCAAGCTGAAAAAGTTTATATTTGCTCTTATTATTTTTGCTAGAAAGCTCCAACCTTATTTTCAAGCCCCCAAAATTGTATTTCTTACTAATCAACCCATGAGGACAGCCCTCCATCAATTAAATACCTCATAACAAATAGCCAAATGGATACTTGAACTCTCAGAATTTGATATAAGGTTTTGTCTGAGGCCCTCGATTAAAGCTCAGGTACTTGCTGATTTTGTTTTAGAATGCACAATCCCAAAAGAAGCAGCTCCGCAAGTAGAAGCAGCAAGTTCCAAGATCGACTGGGAGGAGCAATGGACCTTACATATGGATGGTTCATCAAATTCCTTAAGATCAAAGGCTAAACTTATTCTAACCAATCATGAAGGAGATGTTACTTAATATGCCTTACGATCTGAATTTCTCGCCACTAATAATGAAGCGAAATATGAGGTGTTGATTGTAGGGCTAAGAATTGCGAAAGAAGTAGGAATCTAGCATCTTACAACCTTCGATGATTCCTAGTTTGTGACAGGACAAGTTAAAGGAAAATGCGAGATGAAGAAAGAAAACATGAAAAAGTACCTCAACAAGATAAAAGATTTAATCTTATCATTCCAAAGCTTTGAAAGGACCAATGCACTAGCAAAACTAGCAGCATCCTTGCCGTCCAACCTTTGAAAGGATACATACTTCAAAGTACTAAAGAAATTAAGCCTCGAGGAACCTCAACTTGTTCAATAGATCGACAAAGAGCCACGTTGAATCGATGCTCTCTTCAACTTTCTCCAGCAAGGTAAGTTGCCAACAGATCAAAAGAAAGCCCGAAAGATATGGTGCCAAGCGCCCCATTATATTATATTTGATAACAAGCTATACACGCGCTCGTACTCCTTGTCTCTATTGAAGTGCTTGCACTCATTCGAAGCAGATTATGCATTAAAAAAAGTTCATGAAGAACTCTGTGGAAGCCACTTGGAGGCAGGTTTTTGACCTACAAAATACTTCAGCAAGGCTATTACCGACTTACCATGCAATAAGATGCACCTAAGTTTGTACGAAGATGCGATCACTACCAAAGAAACGCAGTCATTCAATGTTAGCCTATAACGCACCTAATTCCAATCACTGCACCATGACCTTTTGTCCAATAGGGGATGAACATTCTTGGTCCGTTTTCTAAAACAACTGATCGTCAATTTTTACTAATGGCTACTGATTATTTCAAAGAGTAGATTGAAGCCAAACCTCTTATCCGTATCAATGAAACTAGGATGAGTGACTTCATTTGAAAATCTATTATTTATCAGTATGATCTTCCCAGGATAATTATCACAAATAATGGCCAGCAGTTTAATGACATATGATAGCAAGTTTTGCCAAGAATATGACATTGCACATCGATTTACTTCAATGGGACATTCCCAAGCCAATGGTGAAGCCAAGTTACTAATAGGAATCCTACAAGGCTTGAAAGTCTGATTGGGTTAGGTGAAGGAATATTGAGTGGACAAGCTATAACATGTATTATAGATTTATCGAACTATCTAAAGAATCCCAATCTAAAAAATTCCTTTTAGCCTCATGTTTGGAACTGAAGCTATCATCCCAGTGGAAATCGAACTACCATCACTTAGAATTAAGGAATACAACGAAGATACTAACTCCGAGTAGTTTCGAGCAAACTTAGACTTGCTCGAGAAAAATAGAAAGCGGGTTGCAATGAAAATAGCTTCCTACCACTAGAGAGTAGCTAGATACTACAATACTCAAGTCAAAGCAAGGAGTTTAAAGCAGCAACCTAGTGCTGCGATAGGCTGAAGCTTCCCAGCCTACAGAGCAAAAAAAGTTGTCATCAAACTGGAAAGCCTATATTAAGCGGACGAGAAAGTCTGCCCAGACAAGTATCGGCTAAAGCAACTTAATAGGACCCCGCTTCCTAGATCTTGAAACTCTTATAACCTTTGCATGTATTACCGATGATGAAATCTTATTAAATAAGTTCCAAGCTTATTATTTAATTTGCATGTTTTTTTGTATAATGATCTATATTTTTTACAAGTATAACGGGATACTTCGAATGCCTTGAATATATCTTTGAAACATGACCACTCAGATAGAAACTTAATCTATCAATTTAGCTATGAACCTATCTATCGTCTAGAGCTTATCATTGAAACATCTTCATAATTAACAGTAACTAATTGCTGTGACTTTATTTGTTGACTCATTTACGAGCCTATCAGCAATGCCGAACTTAATGCCGATGTAATTTTTATATAACCATTATTAGCTGCTATTCTTTGACACGCTCCTTGTTACATGATCTATTTTCAAAATTTTAAATAGTTAGTCACCTATGCGAAAATAGTTATTCCATACGAATAAGATCAACGACAACATATATGCAAGAGCAGATGAAGAATAAGATCCCGTGTGCATAACAGCACGATAAATAGTCCGATATTCTCAATGGTAATGGTTTCTCAGCTATTTTCTATAAATAGCCAAAATCTCGAGAATCCCAACTAATTCTGTCCAAGCTCGCTGCTTCCTTTCTATAACGGATCTCTGACTTAAATATCAGAAAGTCCTCGCTAAACCATCCGTGGCTGTAGATTTTGTTTTGCATATCACTCCAGTGATGATTCTCACCTAACAACGCCTCTCTGATCTCGAACCAGAATCTACAGCAACAGGACAACCATCATATGTGATGAAGATGATGAGCAAAATGGTACAAGCAAAAAAGGCCTAAGGAAGAAAACTGGAGCATCAACTAGGAAAGGAGAACAGGAGTTCAACTTAGTGATAATAAACAGCAGATTAAGGGCAGTTGACGTTCACCAAATATACTTTTTATACAGTAGCCAGTATCCGGCGGGAAGAAGTTTGTAGGGTAGAGGAATATTTTCTAAACAAGAATAATGTTCAATATAAACAACATAAATTCACCCCAAGATTGAGTTTATATGATCCTCAGCCATTCGAAGTGTATCCATCATTTGCTCCCATCGCCGCCTCTCTCTCACACGTAGAAATTTAGCTATGTCAGGGAATTTATCCTGGGATATTCTGTCCAGGCATCCAAAGAGAAATGCGGCATTATCTCCCACATCCTCTTATAACTCGTTGTTGTGCCTGACCAGCCATGAAGAGACTAGTAACCAGATCTTGTTATAGGCGGCCTCTTCTTCCTTGTAATTTATTGAAATCACTTTTTCAGCTGCCTTGCTATCAAGAAAAGTGAAGAGGTGGTGCGCAATCTAAAATTCTGAACAAAGTTCATCCACAGCAATTAGAAGCTGCTGAATAAAACAATGGATAAGAAGCTTCTGCTTTCCCCTTGCCCATTCCTTGGCAATCCTGTGCCGAGTTGCTGCTACTTTTTTATATCAGAAGCAGCAGGTCTCCAGGAATGGGCTCGAAGCCTTCCCCTCCAATGAATATAATTTTCTGCGTGCATGGTTGTTGTCCAATCCCACCAAAACAAACTGATGCGTTTACAAGGTACTCCTGGTATCCTCAGCGTCTCTTCTTTTCCTGGCCTCGTTGGTTGTATCTGTAAACATCGTACCCCACATCGATACTCATCCCAGGCTCAGCAACCTCAACCTCCCAGACAACAACTCTCAGCTCTCAGCGGTGTTGCCTCTTTATCTGGCCAATCTCAGGTCAATCTCCAGTTGGAAACCAACTTTCTGGTCCAATCATTTTAGAGATAGGAAACATGGGAGGTTTAATGAGCCTGTTATTGTCTGGTAATCATCTCTCTTGACCGGTCCCTCCACATATTGGAAAATTATCTGGACCGAGCTGCTTCTTGATGGAAATCATTCTCTATCCAACCAGAGCTAGGAAACCTTGAAAACCTGATGATTCTAAAATCTCCCAAGGAACTAAATCTCAGGTTCAATTTCGTCACAAGTAGGACCATCAATGAAGAGCCTTAGACCTTTCTTTCAATAATTTGAGTGGCTTAATAGCAAAACAGCTAGGTGACCAAACAGAAAGACTTTAATGTTCTAGACTTTTCTTTCAATAATTTGTGGGCTAATACCCCCACGTTGGATATTTTAGACCTCAGCAGAAGCTTACTTAAGTGGAGGGATCCCAAATATTTTAAGAACCATGGATTCTCTGACCAGTCTCACACAAGAGGCTCACAGGCCAACTTAGCCTTTCTCTTGATGAGTTACACCGCGACAATTACACCTCGGTTGGTTTATCCTACAACAATCTTAGGATATCTTTTAGGTACAAGAAAATGTATCCCACCGATGTTTTGTTGGGATCGTAGGTTTCATTCATGAGCTACAGGAGTTTTCTCATCAAAGAAATCCAACAAAAACAACAGAAATTTTAAGATTAGGGATATTCTGGTGGTCTGCATTCCAATTTCCCCATGTTGTTTCTTCTATTCACAAGCTTCAGTACTCACTCATTTCTCCAACCAGGTCGAAGAATGAAACAAAATCAGGTTGCAGAAATTAAAATTGGAAACTTATTTTCAATATGGAACCATGATGGAAAGATTGTCTTCGAAGATATCGTTAAGCAAAAGATAACTTCAATAATATGTATCGCACCGGTACATTGCGGGAAGAGGAGCATATATGAAGTCAAAGACAGATCAATGTGGTAGCTGTAAAAAGATTTGATCCCTTGGAAAGTCGAGAGATGCTCAATGAGGATGTAGAAATGAGATAAAAGTGTTGATGAAAATCCAACACCACAGCATTGTGAAACATTATGAATTCAGTACCCATGGTTGATTCATGTTTTTTTTTGTATCAGTCAACTCATGTTTCGAGTCAACGAATTTATGGGCTTCATTAAAATTAAAAAAATTAAAAAAACTGTATTTGAGGGTGTGAGAAGCCTGTCTTCAATCATAAGTCACAGTCAAACGGACATGGAACTGGACAGGGTAAGGAGGATCAATGCCTTTAGTCCATGAATGTTTATCACAATTACTTTAGATTTATTAAACTTGATGCATTCCTACAGAGGTCACATACAAGGTTAATGGAAGAAGGTGATGTCTATAGCTTGTGTATTGGTTTCAGAAGTCATCAGAGGATGGCACCCAGGAGAACTCATAATGAATTTGTGGTCGTACAATGCCAAAAATGTGCCAGTGATGAATTGTTGACCAGGACTACTAAACCCATCACTGTATATCATGAATGAAATATATGACAGTAAAATTGGCACTTCAACACACATGCACTGATCCATAATTGAGACAAAAAAATGCAGCATCAATCTCAGAGCTTTTAATGTGCAAGCCAACCTTCCTTGACCCTTCTGATGAAATTACTGTGCCATGATTCATTATGCAACAAGGTTGCCAGAAGATTCCTATTTCTTAATTGTATTGCTAAAATATGAGCATTTTATGCAAATTTAGGGTGCCTAATATTATTGCAGGATTACAGTCGGGTCAAGGATCAAAGACCTTTGATGGCCTCATAAAAAATGGTTGGTATATATATCATTCAATCAAGCAGAGGAATTAGAGACCTAAGGACTAGTAATTATCTAGTCTAGACGAATGGTAGAATAGTATTTCATGACCATTTGGGCATCATAGTCTTGCTAGGGCATGGAACATTGAATTAGCATTTACTAAATAAGTACATAACTTGTAGCCATTGAAAGTCTTGACAGTCATATATGATTGTTTACAAGCAGAGTGGCAATTTGATAATGATATATGCTAATGAACTAGAAGCTACTTCATGTACTTTAGTAAAACCCACAAAAATAAAACACCCAATGATAAAATTGTTCATGTCTTTTCAAAAGCAAATCAAATCCATGAATTTTGTTGAAAAGATTAGCAAGTTTTTTTAACAAGATTCGCTCCAAGAAAACTTTTAAGGATGTCGTATTTTTTACCACAAGGACAAAAGGAATGCACCAAAAACAAAACAACCAAAAAAGAACACAGATAAAACCAAAAACAAAACATGGACCAATGATGGGATTGAGAACATGGATATGCACGTTGATGCAGGATTGAGTATATGGTGTAGCCCAACATAAAGCACTTGATGCAAATCAAGAAGCCAATAAAGCTTTAAAAAAAGGCCAGGATGAGTTAGTTATCTAGACCTAGCACAAAAGTAATTGGTATATAAACATAGTGGGCTATAGGATGGCCAGACAGTCTATTGGACTTACCTACACTAGATACTTAAGAGCTGAGTTGGTGTGTGGTGGACTGTCTTTGTTTCAAGCCCACAGAAGGGTGGAATTTGCCCGCAGGCCCTGTATTACACCAAAATATTTCAGTGAAACAGTACAACAGGATAACAACTGGTCTATATTTGCATTCAATGCTTCACTAGAATGAGAAGGAATGAACAATGACAAAGAAGTAGCACAGGGATGTTCAAAATATTCAGCTCAACACTTGAAACTGTCAAGATTTCAAAGGATGACATTTTGATGTTCAAGAGAGTGGTTGCAACAAGTATTTAATGAAGTCCAGAAAATCAGTCCAGGAAGCTAACCATAGCAAGAAACAACTACTGCAATGACTATCTGGTCACAATAATAATAATACTGAAGTAACAAACTAGTAGAATAGCAAATTCCCTGGTGCATGACCTTCAGATTTTTGCTGAAGAATATCCATTTATGTATCATCGATGCTCAAATTTCATGATGGAATTATTACTCCCATTAAGTCTTTCAATCATATTATGGCTATACCTATGAAAACCACGCCCAAAAAAAGAGCTTTTGATCAAACAGAATTTGGGGACATAAAGTAGCATATCTTTAAAATGGCTTAGCAAGCTAATTACCACTCTCCATGACAATGAAGAGAGTGAAAGAAGAAGAAGAAAATAAAAGTTATCCGATAGAATGCTTCCATGAACTTGAACGAAAACCTTGAAAATTTTCCTAATTTTAAAAGCTTACCCTCTGAATCAAAGCTTATCTGAATTGTGGAGACTGCTGAGCGTGTCACGGTATGTCGATGCCTAACCTATAAGGGCCGTTACATCTTCAAAAGCAACTGTACCTTAATTTTAACATTCAATACACAGGTCATTTGATGTGCTGATGAAAACAAGATTTGCCCAGTTACTTGTACAATGGATATCACCGAAAGAAGGGGAAGACAAAATGGCAAGATCTAGATCTCACATTATTGACAGATTAGGTACACATCTATTGGTTCTGAGTGAGTGAACATTTGCTGTCTATTTTTCTTCTAAAAACAGAAGAAAATTTATCTAGAATGAACTAATATCATAATACGTATGATGAAAGCTTTTTGTTTTCTTAGGTTGATATAGACCGGAATTATTTCCGTTAACAAATAAGCGATGGATAATCAAGAAAAAGAACAAATGCACATCCACACCATTAAGTTTAACCTAAAATAAAATACAAGGGACTACACGGTGAATTGAACATGACGACGACCGTAATCGTACAGATTTTTACTCTAACTCCAACTGCTCGAGAGCTATTGGATCATCATCGGCTCCCTTGAGAACTCTTCAGGGATTGCTTGACTAACACGAAGAAAAACTATAACAAAAAAAAAAAAAAAAAAAATCGATCGAGAGAGAAAGGATTAAAAGGGGACAATGAGGAAGGAAAGGGGACTCACAGGGTAAGAGTTTTGTAGCTTGCTAATGCGCCTTGCTTCGCTGGGGCTGCTTATCCGTGGCTAATCTATAGATCCAGTAGCCCTAACACCTCAACACGACAAGACGAGAAGAAAGGAAAGGGGTTAGAGAAATAAGAAGAGAGAGAGGGATTAGGGGCTTGGGGAAGGGGGGAATGGCGGACGTACGAGGGCGAAGACGTGTGCGGCTATGAGAACGACGACGAGGAGGGGAACGGCTTCCAGGATCCACGGCCGAGGAATCGGTTGCACTTCTCTCGCCATCGGAGCCACAGAGAGACTGGGAACCGGGTTCGATACCTAAACCCCACCGGAACTCACTGTTTTCTAAGTTTATTTTTCATAAATCAAGATGCGGTGCAGATATAAACAGAAAATATTAAAATACGGTGCACGTATACCTCTCCATACATGAAAGAAAGTGCAGGATGGATGAGAAAGAAACCAGGATATTTCTATTTTATATTCCGATCAACTAATATTTTAATAATATTAAATTTATATATTTATTTTTAAATTAAAAAAATTATTAGAATCAAATATTCTTTTGGTGAAATGGGATCTGCTAGTAGCTACGTTATATTTATCCTCTATCCTTTTTCTGTAAAATAAAATTTCAAATAAAATACATATTATTTTTTTTAAAAAAAAATTGAAGTAAAGAATTTGGCACTTCCTTCTTTGCCGGAGTTGTTCTTATTCAGGCAACTTCTCCGCGATGCCAAGTAAAAAAAAATAAAATAATGATAATAAAATAACATACCATGCAATTATTTTAATAATTTAAAAATTGTATCAGTAAAAAATAAAATTTTAAGTGTACAAAATTTTAACTAGTATCTAAGAAATCTTTACTTTTTTTTTTTTCTGTATATCTTTGAAAAAAAATATAAAAAAATATTTTCTAATTTTTCCGCTCTTTTCTTTGTTTAAATAGTTTTTTTCTTATTTTTTCTCTATTTCTTAATATTTATTTTATCCTCAGGGTCCCAATAAAATAGAGGCTTGGGAGGGTGGCCGAACAGGGATACACAGATGATGGGGAGGGTTTTGTGTTGGCTATCTTCCCTTTTATTTTTTTTATTTTTTTATTTTTTATTTTTTCTCGGGAGTCTCAATCGAGTTGGAGGCATGAGTTGGTAGAATAGGAAAATTTCGCGGCTTGGATTTGGATTGGTGGTTATAATTTTTTAAATTTTGCTATAAAATTAATAATAATATATAAAAATTTAAGTATATAAAAATAATTAATAGAAAAATGGTTATAAATAAATATAAAAAATAGATATGCGCATCGTTTTATATATTCCAATATTCAACGCATCGCATTTAAAAAAAAAAGTACATCCACATCCGACCATATTCATGTTAGCTTCTTATGAACCCACACAGGTAGGCCAGGGTGCGATAGGATTTATCAAAATCCTATATTACATGTTCATGTAAATTTTCAATAACTTCTTCCATTATCTATATTTGGGTCGAACCTCCGGACCCAACACTTGTTATACGCCAAACATTTGGCCGGTACCTTGCATGCGAAACGAGGCTACCATCATTAGGATACGTGATGTATTTATCGAAAATTTAAAGCTTCCAGGGCGTACTTAAGAGAACATTTTTCAGAAATTAATTTGGTGATATTCGCTTGTGTTGGCGTAGAGTTTCCGATTGGTCGGAATACTGGATCGCAGGATCGCTTTCTATTTCACCTGCAAAGCAAATTTCTTGCCGGAGTTGCTCCGGCGGGGATACTCCGATGCCTAAATCAGAGGCGAGCTCTAGCCACAGAATGGAAAAGATTTTGAAGAAACAGAGGGAAAAGACTTTGAGATTTTTGGAGTATATTGTGCCTCTTACCTCGAGCATTCCCTCTTACCCTTATTTATAAGGAGCCATCCAGCCTGCGATTCTGTTCTTCCAGCAGTTACGGCGAAGAGTTAATTCCTTCCCATGATCCGCAGTCGTGGGTTGTCGTCGAACGGTTCTAGCCAGACCGGAAGCGTTGCGGCTAGAGTTACGTGCCATGATTGTGTCTTGGAGATGGTCGATAGTAACCGTTGGTTACCATTGCTTATCGTGTTTCATAGTGATTTCAGACGGATCATGGATCCAGCTTCAAATTTCTTCCTTTTAAGGAGATTCCCGTAATCAGATCCGGAAAGTCTTCGTCCTTGGAGCTTCTTGAGACAGATTGGAGATCCTATCTTCGGCATAGATCGAGGACTTGGTCCTTGTCAAAGGCCGGAGATCGTGTCTTCGGTATGAATCGAAGAACGTATCTTCGGAGGTTAGTGAGGGTCGTCCCTCGGATCAGGTTGGGGGTCTTGTCTTTATGAGCCGAAGGACTTGGTCTTCGGCAAAGGCTGAAGACGAGATCTGAAGGCCTTGCCTTCGGGTGCCGTAGACCCGCGAAGAGCTTTGGCTTGTCCATTGGTTGCCTGGTTTTTTTCGAATGTCTGGGTCGAAGGCGGTGGTTCGGAAGAGAGGTCTTCGACCGGCAGGACCGGTGGTCGGCTCGTACTTGAACCGGGATATCCTAACAGTTGTCCTCTACTCTCAGTTTTCGAAGCGAATATTTGCCTTGAAGAGTGAGAGTATTAATGGTTTGTCGTTTTCCTTCTCGGGGATGGTGTAGTGGATGATCGTGAAATCTCTGATTGGACTGTCCATCATGACTGCCAGTTGATTTGAGGGTCAGGTAGTGGACAACTGTCATTTCCTGATTGAGGGAAGAGAAGAGAGTGGGCGGCCCTGGGACCGTCTCTTCTTTTTATGTTGCGTGACAGTTCAGCCAATCTTTTGGTTGGGATTTGGATAGTTGTCGTGGTTCCTTCCTGCTCGTTGAATGATGAACGTGCTTCATCCTGGCTATTGATCCAAATTGGTTATACCCTTTGAATTATTCTTTGCAAATCAGCCTGATGGGGCTTCAGGGCCTTTTGGTCTCTTTTTTGGAAAGAGAGAAGGTCTGGTTGAAGAAGCTTCTTCAACCTCACTTCATTCTTCGCTCAACCTTCCCTGCTAAGAGACTATCAGTCTCTTCTGCAGGTAAAACCTTCTTCTACCTTTTTGCTCTATTCTTTTACCATGGCTGAATCTGTAGGGAGCCGAGGGGGACAAGTTGGACCTTCGGAGGCCGGTGATGTAGTGAGTCCAGAATCAGTTCCTAGCTCTGTTTCATCGAAAAAGATGACTCATCTTCGTGAACGCTATCGCATTCCCGAGGGGTTTCCTTTCATTCTTCCCGCATCTGAGGAACGGGTGAACAAACCTCCTCCCGGATGTTTGGCTGTGTACGAAGATCATTTGAAGGCAGGCCTTCGATTTCCCCTGCATTCTTTTTTTATCAAAATCTTTTGCATGTACCAAGTGGTGCCTGTGTAGTTGATTCCGAATAGCATTCGGAACATTTGTGGATTCCTGGTTCGATACCGTATAGCTAACATAGAACCTAGGACCAACTTGTTCACTGCCCTTTTTGTGCTCAAGAGAGATTTTCATGGTAGCGGATGGTGGGTGATCGACCCTCGACAGGGCTACAAGATCGTCAAGGACATGCCCAGCGCCATCCACGGGTGGAAACCCATCTTTGTCTTTGTATTATCTATTGACCCATGGAGCTTCGATAGTGATTGGAAGGAGCCGTGTTTAACCGCCAATGATGGAAAGAAGGTTTTGGCGGTCAATCAATCTGATTATGACCTTATGACTGATTTAGAAATTCCCCCTATCCGTGAGTTGTTGGAGGAGAGGAATCTCAATCTTGCAGGGATTAGCAAGTTCCCTGTATTAGGTATAACGGCAAAATTTCACCTCTTCCCTGCCATTCCTGTCGTTGTTCAGTCGATTCAAAGGAGTTTTTATGTTTGTAGGTGGCGGAATGAAGCCTAGCCTGAGCTGGCTTCATCAAACATCCAAAAAAAGGGTAGCTCAGGCCCCTCTTACAAGGTCGGCGGTTCGGAAAAAGGCCCGAAGAGATGGTCCTGAGGGGGACCGGGGCACTTCATCCTCCCAGAGAACCTCCGGGGAAGGTGTGGTGCCGATGGTGGGGTCCCCGACAAGACCTCATCCAGTTGAAACTTCGTCGACGGTTACTTTTCCGGTCCACCCAAGGGAGAGTCCACCTCAGATGGTAGATGTGCCACCGCCTTGCCCCCCTGCCGCTGACAGGGGCAAGGCGCCACAAGTCGAGGGAGAGTTTGTTCATGAGGCTTCTCCAGCTGGAAGCCGTCCCACGAACTCTTTGGAGCTTTCCCCTACAGGGGGATTGTTGGTTCCTGCCGTGGCCAGGCAGGCACTGAAGAATACATTGCTGCCTCACGATTTGGCAGTTGTCCGAAGCTGAAGCCTTGCCAGAGTATCTGATTCTGCTTTTTCTTCCCTGCAACAGGTATGGTTCTCACCATATCTCCTTTGCTCTGAGAACTGTTCGGTTCACAACTTCATATTGTCGATGTAGTTGGTCTATGACATCACCTTCATGGAGGAAGGCCGGAAAAATGTTGACAGCCTTATCCATGGCCTCAAGGAGGATCTCCATACTGCTAGGGCTGAAAAAGAAGTGGCTGAAGAACTGAAGCAATCCATGGAGAACCAACTCGTTCATATAGACGCTGAGGTTCGTGGACCGAGGGGCGAGCTGAAAAGTGCCCAGTTGACAATCGCAGAGCAAGGAGCAGGGTTGAGGAAGAGCAAAAAACGAGTCGAATCCTTGGAACAATCTGTCAAGGAGGATCAAGAAAGAATGGAGAGTCTGACCAAGATGGAGGAGGAGGCTGTCAGGAGGGCTAAGGAGGCAGTCCTGGAGTCTAAGGCGGCTAAGAGAGAGTCCGCGGCTCTGAAGAAGCTGGTAAGTGATGCTGTAGCAGATTTCAAGAAGTCCTCACAGTTCCAGGAGGAGATGAATGAGGCAACCTTATATGGCTATCAGCATGGTTTCAACGATGGCCTCGCCAAGGTCAGAGGGGCCTTTCCACACCTTGATCTTTCTGGCATCCCCACTTTCAACATAGTTGAAGAAGAAGAGGGGGAGGAGGAGGCCGAAGCTGTAGAAGAAGTTGAAGAGATGTCGAGCCCAAGGGAGGAGATTCTGACCGTAGCTGGAGATGCGGGCGTAATTTCGGTGCAGGCCGGAGAGGCCAAAAAAGTCGAGGAGATGCCATGCTTGGGAGAGGAGGCTCCCACCTCAGCCGAGGGTCTGGATGTGGTTCCAACTCTAATCCCTACCCAGGAGAGGGTTCAGGTTGAGGAGGAAGTCCGAGATGAAGGTTCTCCGGTCCTAGCTCAAGTCGATGAAATCCTTTCTGCGCAGATTGACAAGCTGCTTCAATCCTGCAGTGCTGGGTCTCCTTTAACTGGTGTTGAGTGATCTAAGTAGCTTTAGGCATTGCTTTTTTCTTTTGACATTCCTCCAAAATATAATTGACAACCTCTTGAATGACAACTTTTTGAACTACAAAGTAGCTCTCTCTTATGTCGCATTTTCGGATATAGCTTGAATAAGGTCATCGGCTTAATTTGTAGTTCAAGCTTCGCTCCTCTCTCTTCTGTTCAGTCGAACAGCTGAGGCCGAAGGCCGTTTGGTTGGTGGTTGACGAAGATGAACTTTGGAGCAAGTCAAGATGCCGTTGCTGAAGACCATCTACAGTCGACCAGGCTGACATTACCTTCCTTTCATAATTAAACTGTCCATCAAGGGATAGACATGATGGACAGGTATCATTTTCTTATTGACCGGTGATTAAGGAACCTTGATCATGATTCCTGTAGCTCGTGCTGAATGTGTCGATATTCGAACGGTCGCATTTTCTTGCACCTTAGGTGCCGCCAAATCTCTTTTTTCCGAAAAGGAGCCATTAATGCTGTTGCCGTACGATGGGATTCCTTCGGATTCGAAGCGCCGGCTGTTGCCATCCCAAGAATAGCTCTCAAGTGGTCTCCTGGGATCTCGAAGCGTCGCTCGGACACGTGGCACTCTTTGGTGCGGTTGGGAAAGGACATGGAGCACGTTTCCCTATGGCCAGTCGTGGGTACAGGGTCCCTATAAATGGGACCTTGTCCTCTGCTATCAAAGGTCATCACCTTTCAGACTTCCTCTTTGAAGATTCCTTGTTTCTTTTAGAGCTTCAATCGAAATGAAGTTCAGCATCTCCGAGCTTCGTAGGATGGCAAAGAAGAGAGCCATCAGTTCCGGAGATAGGGGGAGCCCAAGATTCCTTGGGTCGAGCGACGATAATGACCCCATCGTTGATCGTTTGGGGAGAAGGGTCCGTGTCCTGGAGGCTTAACTGATGGAGGCCAGGACCCAGGTCAGGCGGTCGTCGCGGAGGTGGAGGAGGCCAAAAAGAAGGTGGTGGATGCCATCTTGGACTTCAAAGCGTCTTCTGCTTTCAGAGAGGAGGTCATCGAGGCGGCTCTGGATTCTTATCACTAGGGGTTCCGGGAATGTAGGGGTAAGGCCTTCAAGTTTTTGACTTGAAGGGTCTTGACAACATCAAGCCCTCTGTTTCCTTCCCTGGACATGAATTCGACTCTGATTTCAAGGAGGAGTTGGATTCTGATCTGGACAGGAACCCTGAGGCCCCTTCATCCTCCTTCCAAGACTCCCCCCGCCGGCATGGGAAAGTGCCGGTGTGTGGTTAATAGACATGCTTTCCAATTCCTTGCAATCTTTTTATTTTCTCTATTTATGAGAGTTTCTTTCTTTCTTTCTTTTTTGTAAAAAATTTAGGAAGGAAATGAAGTATCTTAACTTTTCTTACCTTCTCTCATGTTTCCTTTGTGTTGTGTCGCATTATGGTATGTTGAGAGCGTAGACTTTTCAGACCACTTGTGATTTACAAAAAAGAGGTGAGGTCGGCTGGGCCATCCTAGGAATGTTTGTTGTCGACAGGAAGGACAACATAGGTCCGTTCAAGCACATTTTCGGATTTATCGTAGGGTAAGGCATCTTCGCCGTCCCTGTGCATTTCTGTCATGATCAAGGTAGGCTATTTAGGCTCATTTCGGCCCGTCTTCGGATTTACCATAGGGTAGGCTGTAAAACCCATCCCAGTGCCTTCTTTAGTGTAAGGTAGGCTGGTTAGGCCCGTCCCGCACGTCTTCGAGTTTTCCGTAGGGTAGGTCACTTGAACTGTCCCTGTGCCTTCTTTAGTATAAGGTAGGCTGGTTAAGCCCGTCCCGGCACGTCTTCGGATTTTACGTAGGGTAGGTCACTTGAACCGTCCCTGTGCCTTTGATCTTTTTGGTGGTTCGATGGGGCCATCCGTTGCGCTCGTCGGACATGCCGATAAGGTGAGTGGATCAGACTCTCCTTTGTGCCATTGACCGATTCCTCAGATCGTGCCATTTAAGCCGTTGTCGTAACAGGCCGTTCAGAGTTGAGCAAATTTGCACAAGAAATGTAGGGGTCAGTTTATTGATAGTATTTATGAAGGTTTTGTACATTCCATGGCCGGGACAGAATTTTCTCCTCTAAGGTCTTGAGTCGATACGTTCTTGGATGTATGACCTCTTCAATCAGGTATGGACCTTCCCAGTTGGAAGAAAGTTTGCTCTGTTCCGCCGGCCTGGACACTTCTGCCTTTCGCAACACCATGTCCCCTGTGCGGAAGATTTGCTTCTTTACTTTGGAATTATAATATTTGGTAATCTTTTGCTGGTACATCGCCATTCTTATCTGGGCCTGAAGCCTGGTGCTTGGCAGCAAATCCAGGTTGATCCTTCTGCGATTGAAATTTTCAGGCTCTTCGTAGTGTCGATTCTTAAGGACTGGAGGGAGACTTCGATAGGAAGAACAGCTTTGGTACCATATGCGAGGTTGAACGGAGACTCGCCGGTGGCCGTCCTTGGGATAGTTCGGTATGCCCAGAGGATGGAGGTCAGCTCTTCGGTCCAAAGTCTTTTGATGGCGTTCAACCTTGTCTTCAGGCCATGGAGAATGGTCCGATTAGTTACTTCGGCCTCTCCATTGGACTATGGGTGGGCAACGGAAGCCAGCCGGTATTGAACATGGTACCGAGCATAGAAGTTCCTAAACTTTGGATTATCGAACTGTCTCCTGTTGTCCATGATTATTGCATGTGGAATCCCGAATCGAAAGATGATGGAATTTTTAACAAAATTCTCAACTTTGCCTTTCGTGATTTGGGCTAACGGTTCGACTTCGACCCACTTTGCGAAGTAGTCGATGGCTACAAGGAGGAACTTCCTCTATCCAGAAGCAGGCGGAAATGGACCGAGAATATCCATCCCCCATTGGGCAAAAGGCTAAGGGGCTGTTAGATGAGTCAAGTGACTTGCAGGTTGCCTCTGAACATTGGCATACCTTTGGCACTGGTCACATCTTCGTACGAAGTCAGCGAGTCCTTTTGGATGGAGGGCCAATAATATCCTTGTCGAATGATATTCTATGCTAAAGACCTGCCCCTAAGTAATCACCGCATATGCCATAGTGGACCTCTCTCAGGGCATAATCCGTATCTGTCGGTCCTAAGCACTTTAGCAGAGGTTGAGAGAATGATCTTTTGTAGAGGGTTCCGTCTAAGATGACATATTGGGATGCCATCTAGCGGATCCTTTTGGCCCCTGCCTTGTCTTCGGTAGCATACCATCATTTAAGAACTTGATGATGGGATCCATCCAGCTTGGCTCGGTGTTAATCTGGTGTACCTCCATAGCCTTCTTGGCTATACTTAGAGTTTCAAGATGTTCAACGAAGGTGCGTCCGAGAGATTCTGGAATTGTAGTAGCAAGTCGAGACAATGCATCTGCCCGAAAGTTCTCTGATCGAGGGACATGAATAATCTCAAAATGCTCCAGTTGAGAAGATAAAACCCGCACTTTCTCCAGATACTGCACCATGGCAGGGTCCCTGGCTTCGTATTCTCCTTTAACTTGATTCATAACCAATTGGGAGTCTGAAAAAGCCCGGAGTCGCTGAACTCCCAAACTCTTGGCGATCCGAAGTCTGGCAAGCAGAGCTTCGTATTCAGCTTGGTTGTTAGAAGCATGGAAGGAGAACCAAAATGCATATTCTACAGTATGACCGTCAGGTTCAGCCAGTATAAGACCAGCTCCACATCCAGTGGCATTGGAAGCTCCGTCCACATGGAGCACCCAAACAAACTCCGTATCCTTTGAAATTCCTTTTTGCTGAAGGTACTTCGTCTTCGGACCTCCAGGTGCACTCAGCCAGAAAATCTGAAAGCACTTGGACCTTCATAGCTGATCGGAGCTGAAAGCTAATATCAAATTCACTTAGCTTTACAGTCCACTTGGCTATCCTCCCTGAGGTATCAGGGGATCGGAGAATGGCCTTAAAAGGTTGATCAGTCAGCACCACGATGGCGTGGGCATGGAAATACGGCCGTAGTCGCTTTGCTGCAATCACCAGAGAATATATCAGCTTCTGCATTTTTGCATACCTTATCTCGGCATCATGCAGAACTTTGCTGATGTAGTAGATCGGTTTTTGGAAGCCATTTTCATCTCTTTGGACAAGAACCGAACTGATCGCTTCATCTGAAGCGGAGAAGTATAAGTAAAGCACCTCGCCTTCTTGAGGTTTGGAAAGCAGAGGCAGGGTCTCTAAATACTTCTTCAACTCTTCAAAGGTAGTACGACAGTCTTCAGACCATTCAAAGCCCCTCGACTGCCGAAGCACCTTGAAAAATGGAAGACACTTCTCGGCTGAGCGAGAAATGAACCTGCTTAGGGAAGCAATTTTTCCTGTTAGCTACTGGACTTCTTTCTTGCAGGAGGGATGTCTCATATCTTTAAGGCCTAGATCTTCTCAAGATTTGCCTCAATCCCTCGCTTGGTAACGAGGAAACCCAGAAATTTGTCCGAAGTGATCCCAAAGGCACACTTTGTTGGATTCAGCTTCATGCGGTAGCATCGCAGAGCATTGAATGATTCTTTCAAGTCCTGGATGTGATCTTTTTAGAGGAAGCTTTTAACGATCATATCATCGACATAGGCCTCCATGTTCCTCCCCAGTTGCTCCTCGAATACTTTGTTGATCAATCTTTGGAATGTCGCTCCAGCATTTTTGAACCCAAATGGCATCATCTTGTAGCAGTACAGACCTTTGTCGGTGACAAAGGCCATCTTCTCCTCATCTTAGGGATCCATTCGGATCTGATTATAGCCAGAGAAAGCATCCATGAAGCTCAGTAGTTGGTGGCCAGCGGTGGCGTCGACCAGCTGATCAATTTTTGGAAGAGGGAAGCTATCTTTTGGGTAAGCCTTGTTGAGGTTCGTGTAATCGATGCATATCCTTCACTTGCCATTAGCTTTTCTCACCATCACTACATTGGCCAACCACTCGGGGTAGTGGGCCTCTTAGATGAACCCCATCTTGGGGAGCTTGTTTACTTCCTCGTCTATTGCTTTCTGTCTTTCAGGGACAAAGCTTTTCTTCTTTTGTCAGACCGGTTTATACCCGGGGGTGACTTCCAGCCGATGAGTGATTACTTCGGTGGGAATCCCTGGCATGTCCGAAGCTGACCAGGCAAAGATATCGGCATTATCTTTGAGGAAGTGGATCAGCTCCATTTTGATTTTTTCATCAAGCATACTCCCGATTTGCACGACTTTGGTGGGGTCCTCTCTCGTCAAGGGTACCAGGACAGTTCCTTCCATGGGTTCACCAAAATCTGTGGTTGAGTCCCTCAGATCCAACTGATCCAGGGTTG
The DNA here is from genome assembly GCA_021397845.1 of Areca catechu. Lineage (NCBI taxonomy): Eukaryota > Viridiplantae > Streptophyta > Magnoliopsida > Arecales > Arecaceae > Areca > Areca catechu. The sequence goes on along the minus strand of CM038038.1, from coordinate 134,538,755 downwards.
CAGAATCATTGGAGTGCTTATCTTGAATCATTAGGCACTGTCGTGCCGCTCTCTGATCTTCTTTAACTTCTCCAACACCATTCCTGGTGGGGAAGCGTACTAGAAGATAATAAGAAAACACTACGATTCAGAACTTGTTCAGGGCGGGCCATCCCAAAATGATATTGTAGGCTGAAGGGGTTCGGACCACCGTGAAATTGATCGACAGTATCTTTTATCGAGGTTCAATGCCAAGGGTTATAGGCAATACTATTTCTCCCTCGGCATCAACCTGATTACCCCCGAAGCCAGTGAGTGGTATGGGGGATCTCCGTAGTCGATGTCTAGGCAAACACATCTTAGAGAATGCATCGTAGATCAATACATCAGTCAAACTTCTATTATCAATTAGGATCCATTGTACATCATAGTTAGCCACAACGGTGAGATTACAATAGAGTCATCGTGCGAGAGCCGAACTCCCGCAAGATCGTCATTGGAGAAGAGAATAGTATTGTCATCCTTGAATCGCTTCGGGACATCGTCTTTGTCTCTTCTCCAGTTGGTATGTCGATGTATCATTTCCACGCCTCCGTTGGTGGGCCTTTGATTCGGCAATTTGGCCTCTTCAGGAGTTGGTTGGGGAACAGCAGCTTCTGACCGAGGTCCTTGGCGACCAATATACCGCCCCATATATCCTCTTTTGATGAGATCCTCGATTGCATCTCTTAGTTTGATGCAGTCTTCAGTGTTGTGGACGTGGTCCCAGTGGAATCGGCAGTATTTGTTCCTATTCCTTACGGAAGAGGATGCCTTCATGGGATGGGGCCGTTGGAGAAAGTTTTCTTTCTCTATCTCCATGAGGATTTTTTCTCGAAGGAGATTGAGGGGGGTGTAGGAGTCGAATCTTCCACCCGATGCTTTGGATCTGGGGGTACTCCTTCGGCGGTCAGTATACTTGTTGTTGTTGGCGATTGGGGGACCTTGTCTCCTGTTGTTTTCCTTTTTTGAAGGGGGCTTCTCTTCGATCAGTCATCGGTTCGCCTCCTACTCTTCAGTATCGGCATATTTCTGAGCTCTCGTGAGTAGCTCAGCTTAGCATTTGGGAAACTTCTTATCCAGAAAAAAGGTGAGCCTGGATGTACGAAGTCCTTTCTTTAGAGCATATATGGTCACATGCTCATTGAGATCAGGGATCTCAAGCATGGCCGCATTAAATCTGGAGATGTAATCTCGCAGACTTTCTCCTTCATTCTGGTGAAGGAGGAATAGTATATTCGTATTTCGGGAGGTTTTGCGACAAGTCCTGAAATTCAAGACAAATATTTTTCTAACTCGGAGAAGGAATCGTTGGTACCTGGGAGCTCGAGTACCATATCCGAGCAGCTTTCTTCAAGGTGGCTGAGAACGCGAGGCAGTACATTGCGTCCGAAGCTCCTTGGATCATCATATGGGCTTTGAAACTGTCCAAGTGGTCGAAAGGATCGAAGGTGCCGTCGTAGGGTTCCATCTGGGGAACCCTGAAGTGCCGAGGAATGACTTCGACCATGATGCGGTCAGTATAAGGAGGACGTAGATCACATATTGTTGCATCATTGTGACCTTGTTGCTCCCTGATTCTCGCCATTTCCGACTCGATGGCCTTGAATTTTTCATCGTAATCCGGGAGAACCCGATTCGGCACTTTCTTTACAGGGGTAGAGTTCTCAGAAGAAGGAGAGGAGGTTTGCCTAGGTCTCTTCCCCCTTTGTAGGGAATCAGCAGGCCTGGACGTTTCCGAATTTTGGCCTTCGAGAGAGGGCCGAAGACGAGGGGAGAGATATGTGGACCCCTCTCGAGGGGCTCTCTTCCTCCGTGAGCGTGAGCTGTATCTGGAGTTGGTCGGCGGAGTCACCACTTGGAAAGCTCTGCTTTGGAAGTCCTGAACTATCGCCGTGAGGTTAGTGACTTGGTTCAGGAGGGCTTCAAACTGTTGTCGTTCCACGACCATGGTAGGAGGTGGAACCTCGTTCTCTACCGGTGCTCCTTCCCCCTGGGATGGAGCGTGACTTCGGCTAGTTGAGGCGATCTGTCTTTTCTCTTGCCATTGGAAATTTTGTACTTCCCCTTATTAGGGAGGGGAGCTTAATAATAGAGAGTTGCCTTCCCCTTCATGGTGCACCAATCTGTTGGCGTAGAGTCCCTGTTTCGGCCGGTCGGAGCTACTGGATCGCAGGACCACTCTCTGTTTTACCTGCAAAACAAATCCCTTACCGGAGTTGCTCCGGCGAGGGACACTCCGATGCCTAAGTCAGAGACGGGCTCCAACCACAGAATGGGGAAGGTTTTGGAGAAACAGAGGGAAAAGACTATGAGATTTTTGGAGTATTTTGTGCCTCTTACCTCGAGCATTCCCTCTTACCGTTATTTATAAGGAGCCATCCAGCCTGCGGTTTCGTTCTTCTTCCAGCGGTTACGGCGGAGAGTTAATTCCTTCCCCATGATCCGCAGTCGTGGGTTGTCGTCGAACGTTTCCGGCCAGATCATAGGCATTGCAGCTGGAGTTACGCGCCATGATTGTGTCCTGGAGATGGTCGATAGTAACCGTTGGTTACCGTTGCTTATCGTGTTTCGTAGTGATTTCAGACAGATCGTGGATCCATCTTCAAATTTTTTCCTTTTAAGGAGATTCCCGTAATCAAATCGGGAAAGTCTTCATCCTTGGATCTTCTTGAGACAGATTGGAGATCTTGTCTTCAGCATAAATCGAGGACTTGGTCCTTATCAAAGGCCGGAGATCGTGTCTTCGGTATGAACCGAAGAACGTATCTTCAGAGGTTAGTGAGGGTCGTCCCTCGGATCAGGTTGAGGGTCTTGTCTTTATGAGCCGAAGGACTTGGTCTTTCGGCGAAGGCTGAAGACGAGATCCGAAGGCCTTGCCTTCGGGTGCCGTAGACCCGTGAAGAGCTTTGGCTTGCCCATTGATTGCCTGGTTTTTTCCGAATGTCTGGGTCCGAAGACGGTGGATCGGAAGAAAGGTCTTTGACCGGCAGGATCGATGGTCGGCTCGTACTTGGACCGAGATATTCTAACAGCTTGTTTATATTAACAATGCGATCTCACCATGTTGTGCTTTTGATTCAGGACGAAGGATATGAATGATCTTGATTTACGCCATAAAGCAAAGAAAATCATTCGTTCATATCAAAAATTTAGGAGAAAAAAAAAGAAAATCATTCGTTCATATCAAAAATTTAGGAGAAAAAAAAAAAGAAAATCACACCAACTAGTCCCTGATTCAAATCAAAGTAAGTTCTCCTGTCGTGAATTCCCTCCCGGACTAACAGATGGATTGCTGTTTTATTTTCTCAAAAAAATTATAAAAAAAATGCTGTTACAGGGTGGGAGTTTCGGGCCAACGCCAATTTACTCAAAAATCGCAGTCTATAGCATTTCGTATTAACAAAAATATAATTTTTGTTTGAGAGAACTTATGCTACCTCTTTATAGGTAAGAACATAATAGAATATAGCATAGAATAGCAACTAGCAACAAACTTACTCGATCCTTCCTAAATTTAGATAATAAATTATTTTTATTCGCAACTAAACTCCTAAAAATCAGGTCAACGTAACTGAAATAATAACTTATTTTTAACATTTCATGGACCCTCTGGGGATAGGATAAAATTATCAAATGGCATGAATCACCAAGCAAAATAATCTCAATGCACTTCATATTTGATTTTTTTTTATTATACCATCGACAATGAAGGTGAAATCATACCAAATTCTCGAACTTTTTAACTGGACAATACCCGATCATTTTTCTACAACTTGGTGGCCCTTTTGCTCCAAACCTATTGTTCAGAGAATTCCATGTATGATCTGGCTAGATATCATAAACTGCTGCTTTTAAATAAAAAGCAAAATCACAAAAAATAAAAATATTTTTTTATTTGAAAGATATTTTAAATGGCCACTGATCACACATCATTCTGAAAAATAAGCGATGAATGAAGCAAAATTAATAAAGCCAGACAAATCAACAAAAACTGAATCAAGAGTGACTTAAATTAAACAATAGTTACAAAATTACATGCCAAAGCCAACCTGTAGAATATAGAACCTATTTGATTTTAGGCTTTGTTTGGATAGCCCTCATTAAGAAAAGGAAAGGGAAACATCATCCTGTTTGTATAGTCCTCATAAGGAGAGAAAAAAAAGAAAAATATATTTTAAATTAAAAAGACTATTATATCCTACGAGGAAATAAAAATCTACATAAAGAGAAACTAGTTTCATGTCCTTCATGACTTACACTAACAATAAATATCAATAAAAAAAATAAAAAATCGAGTAACTAACTTTTAACACGATCTCGTCGATGAAAGATGAGGGATGGATATCATCTTTAGTTTGTATAGAAGGAAATAAAATGATGCTAGTGAACAATGAAAGAATAATGTTGATAAAAAAAATGTCATTTCGAAAGAAAATTTTTGTCCTTTGATTAATTTATATTTCTTTCCTTCGTAATTTTTTAAATCAAAAAAATTAAAAATTTAGCTTAAAAATTAATATACAAACAAGAAAAAGATAATTCTTTTTTCCCAATCCCTCTTGCTTCCTCTTTAAATGAAGGAGATACCGGAGCCTCAGCCGTAAACTATTAGCTAACAGTTTTGTAACTAGAAGTAGCATTAACAGAAACCAGCAGTCGGGTAAATGATAGGTAACCTCAGCTTGCCATGCCGGCTGTATCCCTCTATGATCACAGCTGGTCCACAGGTTCAAAAATCAAAATTGTTAGAACAACGCAAAATGGAAAAAAAAAAAAAAAGAAAAAAAAAAGATAGAGGGATAGAGGAAATGACCAAAACATATATATATATCTTAAGAGAATTCATCCAGGTAATAAAAGTTTCGCCCTCCTAACTTTCTTCTTATCTAGGATCTTCATTTCCTTGATGTTTCAGAGAGTATCTGTCAAAAAATGACTGTGCCAAAAAAATGCCTGTTTAGCACATGAATGCACGCATATCAGTGACCAACAATGGCAGGTTGATTGTGAAATGGTATTGTTGCTATGCTTCGGAAGAAAGATCTATTCCCAACAATGGCAGATTGAAATATCCCATTTTGAAATGGTGCCCGCTTCTTGTGGATTTGCAGCTTGTTTTCCTGAAATAAGTAGACAAGAATCAAATATTTGAACTGCTGATTTTCCTTGATATCAAGGCAATGGGGGAAAAAAGGAAAAATGAAATGATCCAAACACAGAGTCATCATGCCATCAAAATTATGATAACATACCACAGATCATATTTTACTAAAGATGAAGATTTTATCACTTTCAAGAACATTGATGATGCCTTTAAATTTTAAATCCCAAAATCATGAATGGTGGCAAGAAAGCTGCAGGGTGAGCGGTCCAGTTGGCACCACGGTGGTGGAGAGCACCGGCTGAACTGAAGAGATGGGAGAGAAAATGAAGCCGAAGAAGCGAGCTTATAAAAATTAGGTGTTTGATTTTTCCAATCTGGACCATCTAGCTTGAATGGGTGGCCCAGATTCCCTACTTTTATAATATTTTAGATCGAAATAACGGTAAATGTACATTTCCAAGTATCAAGTAGCCTTTCAAGATCTTGACCAAAATAAAGTAGGGTCATGAATTAGTAAGCTGGCCAAGGTCCAAAGGTCTTTTTTTTTTTTTTTTTTTTTTAAGGCATGCTTGGATCTTAGTATCACATCTCGAATCCAGTATCGAAATCGGTTGTGCGACCGGTCGCACGAATCCTAAACTATTTTTAGCATTCATGCAAGACTTAAAAATTTTTCATTATAACTTCAATCCTTCATAATATTATTGATCGCAATTTATAAAAAAAATTATCTAATACAAAGAAAATAGTACAGCACATATGGTTCAATTTCAGTCATCTGCTTGGTATTAAAAACTCTTTAGCTACTCATCATTTTTTCATGAATCTCATTCATCACCAAGCTCAAATATCCTGTACAACTTTAAGAAGGGAAAATAAATAGAGGGTTGTGAGCTTTACAACCCAGTAAGATCTCCAAACAGTCACCAATAATAATAATAATTTGAAAATAATAAGGATATAAGAGTATATCATGTCATGCAACCAAATAACTCAAATGTCGACAAATCCTTTTGTAAAATCATGCTTCCTTTTTATATTTCAATTTAGTCATTCTTCTTCTTTAGGATTCTAGATTAATCATGGTCATGCTTCAGTCCATGACTGGCAATCTTATAATCGATCATTTATCCGTGGTCAGGCTAGTCTCATAATCGACCATTTATTCATGGTCAGGCTAGTCTCATAATCGACCATTTACTCGTGACCAGGCTAGTCTCATAATCGACCATTTCTCGTGGTCAGGCTTGCTCACGTACAAAGCCCGTGGCTCAGGTTGTGTAACCACGATCCCGTGGCATGGCTAGTCTAAATACCGTATTCTCTTGGTTATCACTAATCGACCATTTCTCTTTAAGTACTTGAATTGGGTGCGTCATCATGGCCATCTGGTCATAGAAGAGAAGTAGGGCTGCAAGACCCTCTCTTCCCATTTAATGAGATCTCCTATAACATGTAGGGGTACTGCTGTGATTTGACCCATGAAGAAGAATAAAAAGAGATAACTCTTTTAGGGCTTAGTTTCTGCATCCCATAATTCCAGTATATGGTCTGTTCATTTAATTGTTTATGCATATAAAAAACTCAAAAAATTCTGATTCTTGTTTTACTAGATTCATTACATTTGATACTTTTCATCATAATTTTTTTCTAATTTATTTAGGTCTGTAAATTTTTTGCACGTCTATTTTCTTCCTAAGAACACTTCTGCTCTAAAATTTTAGTAAGTCTATTTCAGCATTGTTTAGTTAGATTGTTGTTTGTTGCATTCATTTTAAACTACTTAAAGGATGACAATATCATAAGATAAGAGAAGGAGGTCATTCCCTTTTCTTGGTCTAAAAATAACCAACCATATTTTGCATCGAAGCCAAGTCCTTTTAATAAAATTGAGTAGCAACCTAATTAAAATTAGGGACACCAACAAGTCAAGCTCAATTAGTGTGTAGAGACTAGTGTGAATCATTTCTTCATCTACTCCTAGAAATTGGTGTCTAAGGCTAGAGGTCCAAAGGCAAATGCCTTAAGTGGATTTGTGGTTCCTTAATTGGATCCTCGTGAAAGCGGAGGGGGCCTCTCACAATCCCACCTCTTACCTAGCTAGTTGAAAGGGTATTTGTAGTCTTGATCTATATCGAGTTAATTCATACTACATTGGACTTCTAGGTCTGGCAAACCCTATAACGTGTCTTTGTATTGAATGATCACTAGATCAGGAACTCCATACCAACATTCACAAGACCAACCAGGTTCTATCATGGATCCCAATTTAGAAGCTCTAATGAGAACTATGAATGAGCAGTTCAAGCAATTGACCAATAGGTTTGATCAAATGAAAGAAAGCATAGGAACTCTTGAAGAGACATGTATGACCCCTACTAAGCCACAATCACCCAGATTAACACCCATCCATCCTAGAGTCCAATGCCAGGAACATACTCCTGACCCACACCAAAGAAGGCCATACCATGAATATGTTGACCAGGATGAAAGAGCCCTTAGAAACATTCGTCTATATGCACCCACATTCGATGGAAACTTGGATCTTAAGGTATATATTGTTGGGAATTGTGTCCCAAAGCCAATCGCCTGGTTGTAGGCGGTTGTGCTAAGTATTGTATTCATTTTATGAATTAATAAAATAATTATTTTTGGCAGCTCATCACATACTTAATTTCCCTGAAATGAACTCTTTCCATGTGATGAAGTCCTTAGGACTACAATGACTTCGATACAGAGAGGATGTATCGAGTGGTCCTTAAACCATGTTCACAACCAAAGGATATATTGTACTGGACGGTAATATATCAAGTATAGGTTGTTGTAGTTCACATCGTTTGGTTGTCCTCTTGACCAAATGAGTGTGGTGACATTGATGTGATCTGCAAGTAGGATATGTGATATCTCATTGAACGTGACTCCGTGCAGCCCTTTTTCTGCCAAAGGGATACTCACGATTGGATATGGGTATATGTGTCCCTCTGACCTGAGGTCATCATGGTAGCTTGCAAGCAACTCCCTGTGCTTTGATGCCGGACTACCCAGATTTTTAATCCGGTGACGGAAGGTTTCTGGGTACAGGCAAGTACTTGTGGAGCAGTGATGGACCAAGATGGAATTGACCTGTCCAAACAGTTTGGATTGAATGTCTCGCAGTATCTCAATTTAGCAAATCCTCGACCGGAGTAGTCCTAGTGAAGAGTTACTGGGCTTGCGAGGTTGAGACACGTAGTCGACTGACTTTGTCTGGGATGGCAGCCCAATCTCAGTCGTCATGAGCATTAGAGGTCAAAAGAATGAATTATACGGTAACCATATGCTAGAGGTTCGATAGTTTGCTCCCGCATCTTCGATCTATCCGGACGCCGAGATCCATTACTAGATGGTTTCCTGTGCTGGTACTAGAAATTGTTCTAATGCTACCGTTTAGGTTCGAACCTATGAGGTCACACGCCATAGAGGATAACTCTCTGATCCGGATACCGATTACGATTGGGAATCGTCTCGGTTTTATGGTCACAGTTTTTTTTGAGCACTCTTTTCCCTGTCTTGCCCTTGTTTGTGTCGACCGGAAAATGTTCCGGGTTGACCAGCACTGCGCCAGGATTTTTCTGAATCAGTTTTGAACTGATTCGGAGTTCGTTTCGGCCTCCAATTGGTTGTGAACCAATTTTATTCCCTGAACCAGGTTCAATTGGATTGAACCACTGTTGGGTTTGAACCAAATTGGTTTAATGAGATTGGACCATTTTTGGTTGGACCTGCTTTGGATGAACCGATGTTATTTTTCTCTATGGACTGTTTTACACGGTCATTTGAATGGAGGAAGTCCAAACGATTGGACAAGGCCAAACGACCGAACAAAACTCCCATCGCTGGCGTTTCTTCCTCTTCTCCCTCCACCGTTTGAAAGCTTTAATCCTGGATTAAGGCTAATTTATTTGGTTTACTTGCTGCTGCCTCTCTTGGCCTTCCGTCGCTCCACCTCCCTCTCCCTCCCAGCTAGCTTATAAAACCAAACCAGCGTCCTGTTTTGAGGGAAAGTTTAAAATCAAGAGAGAAAATTTTCTCTTCACCGTGAGAGAGGCTTAAAGAGAGAGAGCTTTGGGCATTCTTTGAGAGGCTTAAGCAAAGATCTTTGGGGCTGGGTTTAGGAGTTTTGTGAGAGAGAAACAAGGCCTTAATCCCATTGTTTCAAGTGCTCTAGTTCTGCCCTGTTGCAGAATTCCTGTGACCATGAAGCCCTCTTCCGGCGGCTAGCACCGTGCGTGGAGGCAGATCCGAGAGTCCCGGACGTATCTCCCCTCTAGAGGGAGTACCACTCTACTCCTAGGAGCAAACTATGCGGACCGGGATCGCCCCAATTGCTCCGAAACGAAGGCCAAAGTCTACTATCCAGTTCTGCTGCAGAAATCTGGCAGCAGACTTTGGTGATTTATTTAATTTTTTTGGCATAGATTTGATTGCAGCAACTGGTGGCAAATCGAAGAAGACTTGTCCAAGAAGCTGCTGCTCAAATTTGGGAGCAAACGGAGGTCCGGAAGGCGGTGTTCCGACGACGTTTTGCAAGCCAAAAACAGGGTCCCAAGGAAGAAGATAACTGGAATAACTTTATTCCAGTTATTCCAGTCTATTCCAGGTTTATTCTAGAGTTATTCCAAGCAGAATAAAGGTATGGAAAATTAATTTTTTAATCATGCATGGATAGATTAAATTGTTTAATATTTTATAAATATTTTATATGATTATGCATGCCTAAATGCAACTAGACTTAGATTAGTTCCTGGTGGACCCCGCTGCGCGATTTTTAAAAAAAATTGTTTTAAAATCCAATCTGCTCTCGCAGATGTTTGCATGCCTAGTGTAGGATCTTGTCAAACCACCTGCTTCAGTCTACTTTCATATATAGACTGGGAAAGTTATATGGATCAATACTTTGATTGATATGAAATGTCAGAAGATAGAAAATTTAAGTTTGCTAAACTTAGATTGGTTCGTTAGGCTAGATTATATTGGGGTAATGTTGAGCGCATTAGTCGGTAGAGAGGTGACATGTCCATAACCACTTGGAGAGCCATGAAGGTAAAGCTTAGGAAGAAGTATTTATCACTGTCCTATGAACAAAGACTCTTTGATCAAAGGCAACGATTAAGTCAAGGAAATAAGATGGTGTTAGAGTATATTACCAAGTTTGATGAGTTCGTCATGAGATGCAATGTGGTTGAGTCAGAAGCTGTGACCTTGTTTAGGTTTAGAGCAGGTCTACGAGAAGAAATCCAGAGAAAGTTATTTCTTAGAGAGGTCCATGATCTAGACCAAGCCTACCAAATTACTAGGGACCGTGAGAGATTTCAAAGGGGACCCATTTTCCGTCGACCCGAACCCAATAGGATTAATTCCCCTGGAAGTAGGCCCAGTCCAAGCACAAGTCCATCCAACAGACCCAATCCTACTACTCCATTAGCTCGTAAAGATGACAAAGGAAAGAGTCCTGAAGTTCGAAGAGAAGGTAATGTCCATTGTTTCAGGTGCCATAATATAGGCCACATTGCAAGCTAATGTCCTACCAAAGCGTTACACATAGGAGAAGTAGAAGAGAAAGTCCTCGAACCCATAGAAGATTGTGAGGAAGAAGTGTATGAGGCCAGTGTGAACTTAGTTGATGAGTATGAAGGGGATGAAGAGATCATTGACTCATCAGAGTTTCTAGGAGTTGTGAGATGTATCTTGACCCAGGCTAAGGAGCAAGAAAATTGGCGTAGGACCAACATCCTACAAATCTTTGTTAAAATAAGGGAAAAGTTTGCAAGATCATCTTAGATAGTGAAAGTTGCGTCAATGCCATATCAACCAATACAGTCAAGAATTTAGGTCTACCCACTATGCTCCATCCCAACCCATATAAGATATTTTGGATAGATTCGACCTCGATTCCCATCAAATTTAGGTGCCAAGTCACAATCCAAATCCAGTCATACCAAGAAAAGGTTTGGTGCGATGTTCTTCCTATAGAAGTAAGCAGCATCATATTAGGCTGACCATGGTTGTATGATCATGATGCTATACTCTATGGTCGTTTTAATTCTTGCTCTTTTACTCATAATGGAAAGAAGATTGTAATCAATTCTTCACCACCTAAGGACAATGTTAAGAGAGGATCAAGTCACCTGAGGGACAAGAAACAAGGAATAAACATGATCAGTGCTAAGGAATTGGAGCAAGAGCTTAACGATGGTTCATCTATTTGGATTTTGTCAACTAAGGAAGTTCGGGATCAACCCCATAAAGAACAGCCCCGGAAAGTATTAAGGTTTCTAGAGGAGTTTCAAGACGTATTTCTAGAAGACCTTCCTAATCACCTTCCACCCTTAAGAGATATTAACATGCCATAGATTTGATCTCAGGATCTACATTACCAAACCTTCCCCATTATAGGATGAATTCTACAGAACATTCTGAGTTATAACGACAAGTTGGAGAACTTCTCCAAAAAGGATTCATTAGAGAAAGCCTGAGCCCATGTGCAGTACCTGCCCTTCGACTCCTAAGAAAGATGATACATGGAAAATGGTGTAGATAGTTGAGCCATTAATAAGATTACCATAGTATCGTTTCCCTATTCCCTGTTTGGATGACATGTTGGATATGATGGCCGGAACCACCATTTTCTCCAAAATCGACCTTAAAAGTGGCTATCATCAAGTAAGAATTAGGCCCGAGGATGAATGGAAAACCGCTTTCAAGACTAAAGATGGCTTGTCCGAGTGGGTAGTAATGCCTTTCCTTCTGTCCAATGCACCCAGCACCTTCATGAGGATCATGACCCAAGTTTTAAGGACATTTATTGGAAAGTTTGTAGTGGTATATTTTGATAACATTTTCATTTGTAGTAAAACGAAGAAAGACCACTTGAACCATTTTAGACAAGTTTGCCAAGCCCTTAGACAAGATAGTCTCTATGCCAACCTTAAGAAATGTGAATTCATGATCCATAGAGTTATCTTTGTAGGATTTGTTGTTACCACTGAAAGAGTGTCTACCGACCCCGAAAAGGTCAAGTCCATAGTTGAGTGGCCGGTATCCAAAAGTGTCCATGATGTTCGTAGTTTCCATGATTTAGCCACCTTCTATAGGAGATTTGTTCAAGGATTCAGTACCATAGTAGTACCCATTACCGACTGCATTAGGAAGGAAACCTTTGAATGGATAAAAGCCACCGATAGAGCCTTCCTAGAAATCAAGGAGAGAATGACCCAGGCACCTATTTTAAGATTACTTGATTTTTCAAAAGTATTTGAGGTTGCCTGTGATGCCTCTAGAGTAGGAATTGAAGAAGTTTTGAGTCAGGAGAGTCATCCAGTGGCATTCTTTAGCAAAAGTTGAATGAGACAAGAATGAGATATTCAACTTATGATAAGGAATTGTACGCGGTAGTGCAAGCTTTGAGATATTGGAGACACTACTTACTATCGCAAGAGTTCGTTCTTTATTCCGATCATGAAGCCCTACGATTTCTTAATTCCTAAAAGAAATTGAACCTTAGGCACGGAAAATGGGTAGAGTACATTTAGGCATATACCTTTGTTCTGAAATACTGTGCTGGCACTGAAAATAGAGTTGCAGATGTATTGAGTCGACGATCCATGTTTTTGACCTTCAATTAGCACTGAAATTATAGGGTTTGATAGACGGAAAGAAGAATACCCTAAGTGTCCTGACTTTAGTATCATTTATCAATCCTTTCAACAAGGACCATCTAGTGTACATAATGATTATACCATTCATGATGGATTCCTTTTCAAAGGAAACCAGTTGTGTGTCCCCCGAACTTTTATTAGAGAGTTTTTGATCTAGGAAGTTCATGTTGAAGGCCTAGCAGGTCATTTTGATAGAAATAAGATCATCTGAGCAATAGAAGACCAATTCTTTTGGCATGGCCTCAAGAGCAATGTAGCCCAAGTTGTGGCGCAATATCGAACATGTGTTGTTACCAAACACCAAAAGCATAACACTGGTCTGTACACTCCTCTACTAGTCCTTGATTATCCCTGGCAACATCTTAGCATGGACTTCATACTAGGACTACCAAAGACCTCAAGGAGACATGATTCCATCTACATTGTAGTTGACCGATTCTTAAAGATGGCTTACTTTATACCATGCTCTCAAACTTTTGATGCTTCAAGAATGGCTAAGCTTTTTCTTGACGACGTGGTTAGGTTACATGGTTTACCCAAAGCCATTATGTCAGATAGAGATGTTTGGTTCACTAGCTACTTTTAACAAACCCTTTGGCATATGCCAGGAACCAAACTAAAATTTTCTACTGCCTACCATCCTTAAACTGATGGCCTAACTAAAGTTGTTAGTCGGAGTCTAGGAAATCTGTTGAGATGTCTAGTTGGTGATAATATGGAAAATTGGGATCTTTTATTACCTCGTGTCGAGTTTGCTTATAACAGCTCAGTTAATAGATCTACTGGAAAGAATCCCTTTGAGGTGGTCCATGGTTACAAACCTAGGAAGCCCATAGATCTCATCCCATTTTCCACACATGCACAAGTGTCTGAATTTGCTGAGTCATATGCACAGCATATCAAGGATTTGCATAAAGAAATCAGTAAAAAAATCCATATGAGCAATGAAACTTACAAATGTATGGCTAATTCATATAATAAAATCAAGAAATTTTATGAGGGAGACTATGTGATGGTTAGGCTTAAACCTGAATGGTTCATACCTGGAACTATGAAAAAAGTACATTCCCGCGATGCAGGGCTATTCAAAATCATAAAGAAAATTGGACCTAATACGTATGTATTGGAACTACCATCTGACTTAGGTATCAGCTCGACCTTCAATGTTTCAGACTTAGTAGAGTATAAGGAACCGATATTGATACCTAGTGAGCCTTTTGGGTCTGAACTTATCATTGAGAGTGATCCTACTCCCGAGTGTCCACCAGCCACTATACCTGAGCGGCGAGACAGAATTGAGAGAATTCTGGACGACAAAACTATCACTACCAGGAATAAAGACTATCAACATTATTTGATTTAATGGCAAGGTCGACCGGAATCAGATAACTCGTGGATCACTCGACAGGATCTACAACGAATCAACCCAGACTTATTGGAATACTATCAGAGTCAGATTGACCCATACTCGACAGGGTCGAGTCTTTTCCATCCCGGAAGAATTGGTATTGGTACCACGGCTCGAAAGAGAATTCAATCAAATATCAAACCAGGTTCATTATGGATTTCAATGGATTAAGTTAATTTTACTTTTGGTTTCAATGTTATTTCTTTAATTGAACATGAGTCATGTACATAGGAAAATTTATTTCTTTGGTTGAGTTTGAGTCCTATAATTAGGGTTGGCTTATTTCAATTTGGTCTTTTGAATCCAATTAGGGTCAATTTGGTCTTGTAATTAGTGAATCTACAAGTTGGGTTCAAGATTGGTTTGGGTTGGGTTCAAATTTAGCAAGAAGACTTGAAGATTAGGCGAGACAAACTACTTCAACAAACCTTGCCAAGTTAGAGCGCCACATCATCAAGCATAATTGGAAGCCACCTCACTTTTCATGCCAACATGGAAGACAACTCACCATGCCACTTCATCCATCTTGGGCGCCCAAAATCAAATTCAAAAGGAAGGTAGCTGACCACATTATTCTCCATGAATCAAGGAAGTTTTAAACTCTACACTCTTCATGGTTGTAACCCCTCCCACTTCCCACTCCATGAATCTTGTAACTTCCCTTGAAATTCAAATTTTCAAAAGGCTTTGGAGGGCTATAAATACCACTTCAAACCCACTTGTAGAAGATGGTTGAATGAAAAAAATTCTAAAGTTTCTACTTCCATTTGTTATGCAAATGTCCTCCAAGAGGGAAAGGGTGAGAGGCCCATAAGTTCTTCCATTAGTCAACCTAGCCACCATCAAATAACCTTCATTCAACCAAGGATTGCGCCATCTTCCATCAACTCAAGGACACCCATCAACTTCAGCCAAGGAGCCCAAGCATTCCTTCTTCCAAGGAGCCATTCCTTTCAAACAAGCCACCACATTTTCCATCACCAAATCGCCACTTCTAACCCTCTTCCAAAATTATTTATACTCCATTCTTCCATCCCTTCCAATCACTAATGAGTTCCCTTACAGGATCCTCCATGGTCGCGAGCTAATGAGGAGGTGTACTTTGCCTTGGAACCAACATCATGGAAGTCTTCATCCTAGGTGTGATAGTTTTCTAGTTCAAGTCTTCAATCCATTGAGTGCTGAAATTTGATCCACCATAACAGAGTGTGAGAGCTCAATATTGGTAAGTAAACCTTTCTTTACTCTTAGTGTTTGAATATTTGAATGGTTTATGTCCTAGTTGGAATGGTTTCCCAACCATTAGGTTCAATCTTCATGGATTAAATAAGAACTATAGTTTGGGTTACCTTTAATCCATTGTTTAGCTTTCCTTCATATGATTCCTATGCTTATTTTATGAATGAGTTTTTGCTTATGTAAGTAAGGATGATTGCTCAACCAACTAATTAATCTTCTAGCTTAGAAATCATCCTTTGCATGCCGCATCACAGGGACAGGATTTCTCTCCACCCACATTAGCAGGTTCCAACAAAATCACTCTTGAAGACATCCTTAGCTAGAGTAGAGAGGAAATATGGTGACACTATATCCGGACATTCAAATCCTGTAGCTTGAACAAAGATAATCTCTTGCACAGGCTTCAAGTTTGAACAGCACTTCCCATCAGTATCCAATTTGTTCGGGTCATCATATATGAACATCAAATACAAGTTAACATGATGACAAGGAAACCCAATGCATCTCAAAGAGGCATAGCAAGGAACATAGAAACCAAAGACATCCCTGCAGCTAAGAATATGAAGATGGCAAGTTCCAACAAAAGCACCCCTAAAGACACCCCCAACTAGCAAAATATGATGGTAGGTTAGAGCATGGCAACACTATATCCAAGATACACAAATCCTGCAGCATGAAAAAAGATAAGCTCCTACACATGCTTCAATTTTGAACAACACTTCCCATCAGTATCCAATATGTTTAGTTCATCATATTGGACCATCAAATATAGGTTAATATAATGACAAGTAATCCCAATGCATCCCATGGAGGCATAGCTCTTAGGAAAACCCAAAATTTTCTCCATATAACCATTTAATTATTTGACCATTTTATTTTTAATTTGACCATTTTAGAAATTGATAAGAATAATCTTTTTAAAGAAAAAAAAATTTGGAAAAAGAAAATTTTGATTTGAAAGAATTATACAATAAGTTTTCAAATAAGAAAAATATTTTATTAAATGAAATAGAAATTTTAAAAAAATCCAAGATTTTTGTATCAAATGATGTACTTTTAAAGAAAAACAAAAATCTTGAGTTGAAAAATAAGAATTTCTTTGTTGATGTATCTTCCAATCTAACTTGTTTTAGATATTATAAAATTGGGCATAATGCATATCATTATAAATTAAGAAAAATTGGATTTCAAAAGGAACCATATTTACTAATCCTAAAGGATCCAAGAAAGTTTGGGTACCAAAATTGTCTACTTAATATGTTTTGCAGGAATGTCTTGTAACCCAATATGAAGAAAGGAAGTTGTTGAAAAGTGGCTGTACAAGTCAATATAAAGAGTGGACAAGCTATATTTTGGACTAAATGGTAAAGGAAGGATTATACATATTGATAAATTCTAAACATTTTCTTTCATAATTAAAAATGTAGTTGAATATTTGTTATAAATGTTGCATCAATTACTTTAAAAAATTATTTTAAATGATTAATTAGAATCAAGTTTAGACTTATAGTCATTAATTATGATCATAAACTTTTTGATGTTGATGAATTTTATGCTATCATGATTAAACTTGTGATTATAAGACCTTCACTTGATTTTAATTAATATATCTTAAATTACTTCATGAAAAATACTTTTAAAGTTGTATATTGCTTTGAAAATTATTTCAATTGATTAATTAGAATCAAGTTTAGATTAATAGTCATTTGTTGTGATCATGAACTTTTTGATGTTGATGGATTTCATGCTCTCATGATTAAACTTGTGATTATTAGACTTTTACTTGATTTTGATTAATATAGTTTTAAACCTTTTTAAGTGAAATGTTATGATTTATGTATTTTCATTTTTGACATCCATGTTTAAGTTAGAAATGATTTGGATTAAGACTAGAACTGGTAGTTAAGGATTACATTTAAGAAGAAGGTATGCATATTGATAAATTCTTGCTCTAGTAGCTAAACTTGGTACTATATTACTTCTAATATTTGTATGGGTAATCAAAATCATTTCAAATCATATGTTCTCATGAAATGTATTCTATTTTGTATCCATGCTTAGATTAGAAATGATTTGAAACAAGTATAGAACTTGTAGTTAAGGGTTATATTTAAGAAGAAGGTATACATATTGATAAACCCTTAATTTAGTAGCTAGACTTACTATTAAATTACTTCTAGCATCTATATGGATATCAAATCATTTCAAATAAATTTGAAATCATGCTAAAAGTTTTTAAATGATCAATCCTTTGCATTTTGAAAATCTTGTATATCTTGAAAACTTAAATATTCGATTTCAGACTTAGTATTTATGTTCATATCTCAAATTGTCTGAAATTATGATGCTTGTGCTTTCATGTTTTATTCCTCAATGAATGCATATTTTTAAGAAGGAATAATATTTAGATGGAGCATCCAAAGATTTGTTATCATATATATTACTTTCAATGTTTTCTTTGATATCATGCTTTACTTATATTGCTCTGATACTCCTCCTTGATATCAAATCTTTTTTTTCTTGAGGGAAGTTATATTCAATTGGTATCAAGATTTATTTCATTAAGAATCTTAAAAAAAAGAAAAATTTATAGTAACTACTTCGATTGGGTTAGTCACCATGGCCGTCGGTCATAGGAGCTAAGTAGGTTTAAAGACCCTCTCTTCCTATTCAATGGGATCTCTTATGACGTATTGGGGTGCCACTATGGCCTTATCCCATGAATAAGTGAGGTGAATGGATTGTTATCTTAATCATACATTGTTTATGCATATTAGAGCTAATATACATTGAATTATTTTTTGCATGTGCATGCCATTTTTGTGGTATCTGTTCAATTGGTATCATATTTAATTAGTATCATGTATTAATTTTGATGATCTACTTGCTATTCTTTCCACCTTCATTCCAATTTTGTATTGCCTTTCATCATTTTTCATGATGACAAAAAGGGGGAGAAATATGTTAAGTATGAAAAGGGAAAAGATATGATAAACATGAAAAATTATAAGAGAAATGAAAGAAAGGGCAAAAGGGGGAGAAGAAAGCAAAATGTTATAATCTTAAGGGAAGAATTAGCATGGAAGAGAATGTTTAAAAATTTTGAATAATTTTTGAAAATATTTTTAAATCATATTTTGAGGAGGAGCTTGATACTTATTGATTTTGAGCTTACATGTTTATCTTATTGTTAATCTTTTTAAGCTTACCCTGTTTATATACTTAAAGGTTTTGTCATCATCAATAAGGGAGATATTATTGACTCTGATCTTGATTTTGATGATTGATAAAATGTTTAAGTATATATGAGTACTAATTATATTTTTAAATATGTTTATAAGATCTTAGTACTCATCAATGTTGAATGAAGAAATATATATTTTCAATTGAAGAAAATCCTTAAATTAATGAAAAATCAAGTATATGGACTTTAGAATTGATATGGAAGAACTTAAAGAGGCTAAAAATCAATTTTGAGAAGTTTCAGCAAGTTTCAGTACTGGCACAAGCAAGTATCGACTCATGAAGAAGTTTAAGTATCGACTCAAAGCATGAGAACAAGAAAAATATAGAACAATGTCAAACCATAATTTTTGCCTTGAGCTGACCTAAGTGTCGACTCAAGAGATCGACTCATGATGAAGTGTCGACTCATGAAAAAAATCAGGAAATTCAAGTGTCAACACTTGGTATAATGGCTAGTTTTTCAGAAGTACAGAATTGATTCCAACTTGCTTCAAATGGCTAGTTTTTCATCCTCAATGATCATAAACGTCATCTATAGGTTAAAGAGCTATATAAATACCAAAAATCAAATGGGGAAGTAATCCTTTTGTGAGATTATAGAATATCATTCAAGATTCAAGAGTTGAGTGGTTCAAGCCTTCAAGTCTCAAAAAATAAGAGAGTGCATCCAAGTTCATATTATCAAGTTGCAATCAAAGGCTTCAACAACTTGAAGAAAAGATCTTCATCAATATTCAAAGAGCTTCAAAAAGATATTTGCTTTTATTAGAAAGCTTTATTGTATTTTTTTCTTTCATTCTTACATTGTTGTATCAAGGTTTCTGGTGAGTCTTAGAAAATCAAAGAGGTTGTTGGTTAGCTTTTGTATAAAACCAACATAGGTTGTTGGTGATCCCATAAAAGCAATATAGGTTGTTAGTGAGTCCGCAAAACTAACAAGATTTTTGGTTAGCTGTGAAAACTAAGAGATTATTGGTTAACCTAAGTTAGAAAATCAACAAGGGGTTTTGACTTGTGAGCCCGGAAAAACAATTGGATTTTGATTAGTGAGCCTGAAAAACTAATCGACTGTAATCTTGGTGATTATAGTAAAATTTCTAAGAAAAACTTGAGAAATGGATGTAGGTGCCTTGAGTGCACTAAACCACTATATATTCTTGTATTTGTGGTTGCTCTTATTTATTACTTATTTATTCTTGCATTTTCTTTGTTAATTCCGTTGCATACTTTCATTAAGCACATAAACACTTTGGCAAAACACAAGCACTTAATTATAATTAGCACATACTTGTATTATATCCGTTGAAATAGTTCAAAAAGTTTTATAAAACCCAATTCACCCCCCTCTTGGGTTGCTTCGTCACCGGGCAACAATTTTTTTCTCCAAGTTTTTCTTATTTCAAAGTTATTTTACTGGGTGCTGAAAAAGTCTCCATCAACCTTTTCACGATCGTGCTCGCAGGCGAAGAATCCTGGTCGTATCTTGGGGTAGTGTTTCCGATAATTTCCATACAAGGGACGGAAATATGCCTTAGGATAGTGTTTACACGCTTCTGGATATGAATTAGATTGTTCGATTTCATATAAGTATTCTATCATTTTTCTACAATTAAATCCTTCATTAGTTTTCTTTAATGAATCCATGATCCTTTTCAAAGTCCTACCCTAACAATAGCAACCCACGTAGAAATCAAAGATATGCCTTCAACCAAGAATATGATGGCAGGTACAGCATATTGAAGCACCTTCTGTGAAATTTAGAACCGTAAACAACATATATATATATATATATATATATATATATATATATACTCTGGAGTAGAGAAGAGATATGGCAACAATAAATACAAATATACAAATCCTGCACCTTGAACCAACAATGCTCATGCACTACTGGGTTAATCATGATATAACAATAGTCATGAATTATGGTTGATGAAGTGATAGCATATACTTCCTATATAGAAGGTAATGCGGCAGGCTTCAAGTTTTTGCAACATTTCCCATCAGTTGATAATACCTTCGGAACGTCATATAGGAATAGGAAACAGACGGCGAATAAGTAACAAGTGCCAGCCAAAGACTAAAAGGAGTATAGCTGAATGCAAAATCCCGAATCTCACATATGTAAGATATAATACCAAACAAGTCCACCAGGATGTCTCCCAAAAAAAAAAAAGAAAAACAGAAGGCAGCAGATATAGCTCCGAAACCCATGTATAACAGCAACATATATTTCCGCTATATAGGTCACTGTATTGCCTCCATATTTTTGCACCATATTCCATCAGTAATTGCTTTCCTTTGGCACATCATATGGGCGAAGGATAATAGCAACGAGGGAGCCCCAAAGGATCTGAAAATCATAAGAAAGAGAAGGAATAATATTGCTAAACTGAGATTGAAGTATACCAGTATCATAGCAATAGCTCCTGGTCCTTTCAAATAAAAGGCAACAAAGAAAGTTATGAAAGGATGGACCCTTGGTAAAATAAGCATCCACCGGTAGTACACTCAAAGAAAACCTCCACACCATCATTGTTCAACAGAAATTTGAGGCACACAGCAAAGACAAGGACGATAATGAGGCAAAATATACTGAATTCAAAATTAGAGCAAATACTTTCATTAATAAATACCCCCTTCCTTGTAAGAAGAAGGAATACTGAATAAGTTTCTAGCAGGGAGGAAGTAAAGGCAGCCATGCAATGCACTTATCAGCATATATCTATTCCACATCATCATTGTTCAATAAAGGAAAAAGTCTTTGAATAGCAGTACAATAGAAGTTAGCCCTCTTATAATAATGATATATACACTTGATTATGAGTAAAAAAATCCAGTTTAAATGCCAAAACCCATAACACAATCAACAACCTTTATCCTACATATCACATAACATAGAGATAGAACCATGTAATAATAACAGATACAAATCGGGATGTGTAGCTTCAGAAAATAAATCATCGGAAAAAAAAGATTCTCAGGATGGAATTAATCACGATCCTATCCATGTTTAAGAAATATAGTTTTAGCTGCATCAACCTGCAAGATGGCCCCAAAGAAAGATTAATTAAATCATTACGCTTCCGCATAAAGGCACTATTTAATGCACGGTTAGCCATATAGTCGATTGCCTGATTTGTATCCCGTAAAACATAAGAGAAATGGCATATGAGGCAAGTTTCTTCCTATATTTTTAAAACACACAACAGCAAATTAGAAGGGGTTTCGGATTCAAGGTTGAATAATCAAGAAATAACAATACAAGAGGCCCTCAATCTAGAATCTATTATTATTGGAAAACTTAATGGCTATTCGAGCCAAACAACCGCCAACTCGGCATAAGGCACCAAAAGATGAACCAAAGGTCTACTATAAGTAATTGGCCATATCCATCTCTAATAACAAATCTAGTAATAGTTATAGTCAAGTGATCGAATAATCAAAATTAATTTAAATATTTTCATAGAAGAAGCAGCCATGAAACTAAATTAGATGGTGAGTTAATTAGCGAACACCGAATGTCACTACTTTATTGTCGCAATGGAGTAACCAATGATACATGAGTCATATTAATGTATTCTTTTGAGTATAAGTTAATCAATTGAGTGACAAATAAATGTATTTGCTAGATTTGCTGATAACTCTTTCATTTTTAGACTTTCAAATCATCCATGCTAAATAAGCAATATTTGATTTAATATCCTCATTCACCATGG
Organism: Areca catechu; assembly: GCA_021397845.1. NCBI lineage: Eukaryota > Viridiplantae > Streptophyta > Magnoliopsida > Arecales > Arecaceae > Areca > Areca catechu. The sequence continues at coordinate 134,516,318 of CM038038.1, read as the reverse complement.
TATCTATTAAATAACTAAGAAGACCCCTCGAAATAGATTGAAAAGCAAATTTATATGTATGAGCAAGAATATTCTAATAATATAATAATTTATTTCGTTTATGACATCCATCGGCAATGATGATCTCATAGTCTTATATAAGAAGAAAAAAAAAAAAAAAAATGAAGGTTAGTTTACATGCAGGCCTGGATCGACCTGCATCGAACCCGAGTTCGTATTCCGTCTTAGTCGCACTGGTTATGGCTCAGGGTAACAGGTAATAGTCTCATGGCCAAGAAATCCGACCTAAAATGCAAGCCAAATTTTGAGCTGGTTGGATTAGATCCGGACCTAGAGATTTTAAGTCCAAACCAAACCGGACGAGTCTGAGCCGAACCAGTGCTGGTCGAACCAATGTGGGCAGCAGCTGCCTCCGATCGGCCGGGGAATCCGAAGTCACCCACCCACCCACCCACTCCGGCGGAGCCAGATGGTAGGTGAGAGAAAGAGACTCCTCCTCTTCCCCTCCTATGATCATAAATACCCTGTCATCTCTCGCACCGAGTGACTCGGATCCCCCATTGCGTTTCCTTTCTCTCTTTCGCTCGCTTGCTCTCCGAAATGGCTTACGAAGGCATTCTCCTGGGGATGGGGAATCCCCTTCTCGACATCTCCGCGGTCGTCGACGAGGAGTTCCTCGAAAGGTAATCTATCTCTCCCTGATCTCATGCTCTGACCCTTTCTTGATAGCTGATGCTGTGGATCTGACTGTTTCTTGGAGTTTCTAGTTCTTTGATCGGATGTATGCTTATCTTACCTCGTCGGTCAACTGTTGAATCTTCGATCCCGTGCTCTGATCCGTTCTTGGTAGCTCACTTCATGCGTGTTTCTTCAAATATCTGGTTCCTTGATCTGATTTATGGTCATGGATTTCTTGAACGTTAGTTCTTCGTTGCTCTATGGATTTCGACAGGAGTGCATCGGGATCGTAGACCCTAGCTTATTGGGCAAGTGATGAACAATGGATCTTGTTCTGAGATCCGTGGCTCGTGGTTTCGTGATATTGGACGAGTTCGAAATTCTAGGTTTCTTGATCTATTTGAGTAAAGAGTTGTCGTTCTTGTGATCTTATCTTGTAGAGCTGAAGGTTAGATCATATGATCTTTCCTGAAATGTTGGAGATGTGAATGGATGAGGCGTTTCATGGAATTTGAAGATGTCATTGGCATACCAACGAGTTGATTTTATTCTTTTCTATTTCACGCATTTTCTTTATTCTCTTTTTGATAATTCTCTTGAGATCTAGCTTTTTTCCACTGATGTCTGTGTTTCTTTCTTTGGTTTTGTCTCCTGTTAATTGTATACCTAACTCTTGTGGTAAATATGGGTTGTCTTATGCACATCAGTTTTTCTTATATATAATTCTTGATTCTTTGAGCTTGTTCATTGGGAGTTCGGATATTGACATTTCTGGTTTTCAAACTAATCTGGGGTAAATCAGACGGTTATTTGGCACTCTTTGATGTTCTAAATATCGTAAAATAGTGTATGATGGTTATTATTTTATAAATCTTTTATATGTTCTGTTATAAGTTTGTAGATTTCTTTTTTTCAAAAATGGTTATAAATCGTTTATATGCTGAGATTGTTTTGCTTGCTTAGCTGTTACTGGATTTTTGTATTGTAGATTGAATAATCTTGTGAATGAAAATGCATTGTTTTTTAGTTTTTCTCTCCCCTGATTATTGTCAGGATTTTGCTGTTCTATAGGTGCACTGATGTGGACTTTTTAATTTATTTTTCTTTTCCGTTATTACCGCTTTTTTTTTTTTTTGACATTCCAAAGGCCGGTTACATAAATTCTTTTATTGTTGTAACGTGTTTTTTAAAAAATCATATTTTATGATAAATTTCCATGAACAGCTCAGTCCTTTTTCTTTATTTTCTTATCTTTCCTTTGTAGATTTAGTTCCTTCATGCTATCTTACATGTTATAATGAGCCACGGTAACTTGACCTTTGTGTGTTGTGTGCTTTTGTGATTAGGTGGTGTGTTTGTTGTTTTGTGTTTTTTATGTGCTTTTTATTTTCAAAAAATCTATGGTCTGAATATGATGAATACAATTATGGTTCCTTGTGCTCTTCTCTAAATCTTAGAGCTCCTGATTCTAGATATGCATGTTTCTTTGAGATCATTTGTAAGTTTGGTTAAATTTCTAAAATCTTGATTCTTGAACTTTCTTTGCATTTATTGACATTTACATTGTCTTCTATATTACTATTAGGATTTTTTTAGAAAATTGTTTTAGAAGCTCCTTTTCTGCATATTTCTTAAATGCTATGGAGCTAGCAAGTATCTATATCCCTTTCCAGGTACAGCAGTTTAATTATATAGAATATAATTTATGTTAATTAGAGAATTTTATGGATGTACCAGAGCATTATGACTTTCATGACTATGACAACTCACATTTCTGATTCCATTCCAGATATGATATCAAGTTGAACAATGCAATTCTTGCTGAGGAAAAGCATATTCCTATGTAAGTTTTAAATCACTAAGTTAAAAATGATATGGCATTTTTGCATAGGTCTGGCGATAGATGACGACATGACATTCTTGACTTAGTTTATTTTACTGTAGTTCTTTTCCTTGGAATTAGAAAATGACAATATGTAAGAGGTTTTGAATCTCTCTTTCTTTTTTCTTTCTTCAAAATAAATAAATAAATAAATAAAACTGTTCATTGTTGTGACCTGTTTTCTGCTGCTCTATGCATATGTTATTGTCCCAGGTATGATGAACTAGCTACTAAATACAATGTTGACTACATTGCTGGAGGTAATTCTTTGGCTTTGCTGATCTGATGTTCATTAAAGGAGGTTTGGTTTGATATGTTCTAACTTTCTAGTCCTATGCTTAATTTATTTGCCCAGGGGCTACCCAGAATTCGATTAGGGTTGCTCAGGTATGCTTTACCATGAACTTAAATTTAATATTGAAGGCAAGGTTTACTGTTTCGGTACCGGACTCCATACTCGTACCATCTTATTACAGTGTCGGTATGCGGTTCGGTACGGTACAGCTCGGCGTACTGAATGTTGATACATTACGGTTCGTCTGGTATGGTATGGTATCAAATGGTATGGCAAATCTTGATTGAAGGGTTATCATTGTTTGCATATCCTTTTGTAGTGGATGCTTCAAATTCCTGGTGCAACAAGTTATATTGGCTGCATTGGAAAGGACAAGTTTGGAGAGGAAATGAAGAAAAAGGCAAAAGATTCAGTTGTTAATGTAAGTTCTTGTTCTTACCTCAGAGTTTATATGCATCTCTTTTCTGCCATTGGATCATGCTCAAATAAATTTTTTCCATGACTATCAAACAGGGTCACTATTATGAGGATGAGACTGCTCCAACTGGCACATGTGCTGTTTGTGTTGTTGGTGGTGAAAGGTAAGTTCTTGTTAGGATTGTTTGTCAGGCTGCTAGGTTGACAGCTATCTCTTGTATGACATATATGTCTCCTTAGCCAACCCCAAATAGTTGCGAAAAGGCTAGATGATTATGATTATGACATATATCTGTGCTTGTTGTATTCCTGGCATATGTATGGCTCAGGTCCTAAAATCATTAATTTTTGTCTCCATGAATTGCACCAACAAATATCACCTCTATCTCCGTGCCTGGTTATGATCTTGCCAATCACCAGCTTTTGTTTAAATTTTGACATAAGTCTTGGCCTAACCCAATATTGTTTCAGGAAAGTGTATACTAACATCAATTTATCTAGTAGGTCAGCCCACAAAACCATGGGCCTTAATGACTCTTTTGTATCTCTAACCCCTCCCAGAAGATGAACACTCTAATTCAGTCTTGTCACTATATTGTTCTTTCTGATATATATCTTGTTATAATTTTTCCCCCATATCTGATGCTTTAAGACACTGTTTCATTTTCATTTTTACAATATAGATTGTATGCCTAAGAGTGGTGAATGTGGTAGACCTTGACTTGTTACCAATTGAAACCTTCCAACTGTTTTTAGTTCCTTTATGCATATATCAGCGAAATACATGGATTAGGACCAAGTGCTAGTCTGCCAGGTACCTTATTCATATCAAAGTTGTCCACAAGGAACATTCCTATTGAATCCATGCTTTATATAGTATCGATTCACTTTCTCTTTCTAGTTGAAGGAGCTATATTGTGAATATTCGTTTGATTTCTGAATGATCTATTCATTTATTTGGTTTCTAACATATGGAATTATGGATATCAGTAGTTGAATGTGCTTGTGCGTCTTCAGGATATATAATGACATTGTTCTTTTTATGATAAATAGGTCTCTTGTTGCCAATTTATCTGCAGCAAATTGTTATAAGTCAGAACATTTAAAGAAGCCTGAAAACTGGGCATTAGGTAACTTTCTGCTCTTTGAATCTAGTCCATAGAATACCTATTTATGTATTCTTTTCAAGCACATGTCATTGTTATGGATGGAGATTACAAGAATTTCTCATACAACTTGAGGACTTCAAGCCTTTGGAAGACATGGAGAAATTAAGGCTGGAACAAAATAAAAAAGAGATTAGTAAATTTCAACTCTAGCTGTTTAGAGGGTTTCCCACTTGCAAGCTAACATGGAACCCTTCTGCTTCTCATTTGAATAAAGCTTTTGTGGTGCTGATAACCCTTGTTTTTTATTTGCTTAATTGAGGAAAATGGCGATTTTTTTCTCTATATGCAAAAGGAGGGAGTTTGTCAACTCTTTAACTATTTGGCATATAATATCTAAATTTGGTTTGTCTGAGCTAGGTTACAAAGAACTGTAGTTGATGATAGTCTGCAACAATTGGAAACTTTGTTGAAAGAATCATGGAGCATGCTTACCCATAACCCATTCCTTATGGTGGGAAGTGAGGAAAGGAAAAAGTTGGATCTTTGGTTTTGTTTTTGTTTTTGTGTTTTTTTTTCTTTAGAGAGAGAGAGAGAGAGACCCTTTTTACAAAATTGGTTGTGCAAATATAATTAAAAGGGAAAAGGAAAATATGCATCAAAATGTGTTTCTTCTAAGCTTGCCAACATTTTTTCCCCAAAATGTGTACAATGTCAAGAGAATAAAATTGAAGGTATGAGACGTTTTCTTCACTTTCAGTTTCACATCTTTAGGAGAAGTGCTACGACTTGAGGTCCTTACACGTGCTGCTTTTATTGCCATCGACAATGCGACGACCAATGCTTCTGTCTGTGCCTCCAACATTGCTGCCGGCTACCAACTTTTTCACCACCTTCATCATCATTTGTCACATCATCATTACTGTGACGGTTGCTACTTTTCCTGCACTACCATGACTACTACCTTTCTTGTAGTCAATACTACCATCTCACTACCACATTGCTGTCTTGTAGTCACACCACTACTAGTACTAATGATGGTGCTGCCGTTGATGCCAACACTGCTCCTGTTGTTGCAACTATTGTAGCTACTATTTTGCTTGCACTAGCATACCCTTTGCTATGTAGAAGTGGTGATAACTACTAGTGCTACTGCAACCACCATTGTTGTTGAAACTCTTGTCATCATTACCACCATCTTTGATAGGGCTGTCACCCCTGCTCACAAACTTGGTACTGGACACTGTCGCTACATGGACATAACTCCAACCTGCTGAATAATATGGGTCCAAATTTGGACCGACTGAAATTTTCCAGTGCTGTCTAGCTTTGAGGTTTTTAGACCCAATCCAGTTTGATCGCAACTAATCACGTGCTTTATATACCTTTTATTTTCTAACCTCTGGGTATATGAAACTTTCTTCTATAACTTAATGGGACAGAAAGAATAAAAATTCTGTACTTGACTATCTTTTCAATTTAAGTAATCATTGTTATATTGGTTAACTATCTAGTGCTTGTTGTTCATGATTTACGTTTTGGAGCATGTAATTGGGCATTTCATTGATAAACTTCTCAAAGTAAGGCATAGATGATTTAGCTGGATGAATAATTTAAAGTATATTATTTGGTACCTGATGGGAACTTAGATTCGATACACACCAAAAGCTTTGATGGGAAACCTTCCTACCTAGTAAACTGCATTCCTGAACTGCTTTTTGAATAGTCTTACAAGTAGTAGATGGTTCTTCAATCATCTTCGAAGTCTGGTTCTGCATTTGAAGAAAGGGCACATGATTAATTTCTGCTAATTGTTCCAAACCATTAGTTTAGCTTCCATCAACTTTCCATTAATTGTATTACTTTTGTCAGTTGAAAAGGCAAAGTATATTTATATTGCTGGTTTTTTCCTGACGGTGTCTCCGGAGTCCATTCAACTTGTTGCTGATCATGCTGCAGCAAAGAACAAGGTAATTTTCCTTCTTCATCATTAGGCTTCTCATGTATTTTACCATGGAGTTGCATCATTCAGTCCCTCACATCATGCTCTTTCTTTTGCAGGTATTTATGATGAACCTTTCTGCTCCATTTATTTGTGAGTTTTTCCGGGATGCCCAGGAGAAAGCTTTGTGGTAAGTAGCTCGTACTTGCTATCAGATGTCAGAAACAGTTTCTGGATACCTTTGTTGGCTGTTGATTTAGCATGACAAGTAGGCTTCTTTTCTCAAATGGTGAAGTAGAGATATGTTTGTTATGAAAGTTCCTTAAAAGAGATCCTGTTGGATTTTTCTTTTCCATTCTGATTTATTGTAATTCAAGCTGTTCTAACTGACTGAACTAGCATGGGGCTAGGTTAAAGCAAATCTGCCACTGTCTGATATTGTTCACTGACCAGATTTTAAAACATTGGTCAAAATTGTTAAAGGATTATTACAACAAATTTATTTTATTCATTATCTCAGTTATGTCGACTATCTCTTTGGGAATGAAACAGAAGCAAAGACTTTTGCTAAAGTTCATGGTTGGGAGGTAAAAAGCTTTTATATTTTCTATACTTTTCTTGTTAGAGACTCATTCTGATAGGTGATCAATAATTCTTAGACCGAGAATGTTGAGGAGATTGCTCTGAAGATTTCTGCACTTCCCAAGGCATCCGGGACACACAAGAGGATTACTGTTATCACCCAAGGTTGTGATCCGGTCATAGTTGCTGATGATGGAAAGGTTAGCATTTTGGGTGTTCATTTCAATGTTCCTCCAAAATTGTTGCGTAGGTATTACATGATTAAACAGTGAAACATGGAATATGGAGAAATACATGATTAATGATCAAACAGGTGTGATGCTTATAGATTTGCTAGTGGTGCAGCTGAACCACTGTCCGTAGCCATGACTATCAATCCTCCTCCCAGCTATTTCTTGACAGCTTTCCAAATTATAATTTCCATAATGTTCCTATTAAAGCTTACCCTGGTTTTGTTGCAAACTTTCTATATATTTTGTTGCAAACTTTCTATATATTTTGTTGTAACCACCATCTTTGTTGGTTTGAATCTTGTTTGTGACTGTTGCGGTACAAGTTTGAGTTACTCGCATGACCAGGGCTTCTTAGATACCTCTTGCCATGTTCCTGTCATCTCGGTTGGTTCTCCATGAGTTTGTCATCCCCCTCTCATATACTCTATCTGTCTCAACATTTCTGATCTCTACCATATTCAATTGTTCATCTTGTTTGCTTGGGTTTTCTTCCCCTCCACATTAAATCTTACAACATTATGGACATTGTTGATATTTTATTGTACTTTGCCTAAGGCATGAAAGTGAAGTTATTATTTATGAGACTCAGATTTTGCACTGTCTGATAGTATGTGTAAGGTTGATGCTGAAACGAGTCTTGGAATTTTGGGGATAATAAATGTCTTCTCATGACCTTTCGTTTTGTGCACCGTGGCAACAGGTGAAAATGTTCCCTGTGATTCTGTTACCGAAGGAGAAGCTGGTCGATACTAATGGTGCAGGTATTTCCTACATCTTAGGTAGCATCCATGGTTATTGAAAGGAACATGTCAGACATCATTATAGCACTAGGACAAATTTCTAACCCTCTTTTTAAGCATGAGATGATTGTTTTGTGACTATTTGATGTGACTAATGCTGCTTTTTCTGTTCCTTTTTGTCCAATGATTATTGGATTCTGAATCATATTTTTTGCTTGATACACTGTTTTCTTCTCTCTTTTGTGAAAATCTTGGCAGGTGATGCATTTGTTGGAGGATTTCTGTCTCAGTTGGTTCAAGAGAGGAGCATAGAGGACTGTGTAAGAGCTGGGTGTTACGCAGCAAATGTCATAATACAAAGGTCAGGCTGCACTTACCCTGAGAAGCCTGATTTTGACTAGGCACCTTTGATATTCATAGATGAGCGTATGCCAGAGGCAAACCATACTACACTTTTGATCCTGATATCATTTTTGCTTTGTTTTCTGAGGCGTCTTGCTTGTGTGCTAGTATTCATCTTTGCCATCGCGCTATGGCAATGACTGCATGCTCTGAATTTCCACAGCTATGTTCTTGTAGTTCAGGTGTAATGCCCTAAAGGTGAATAACAATGTCTCTCGATGCATTATTATAACATTGATAATTTAAATTCTTATCGAGTTTGTGTCCATAAGTTAACCACTAACACCAAATTCACTAGAAGCATTGTCTTCATATAAAATATCAAGGCGTTCTATGTGTAAATTCATTTCCACCTTTCCTTTCTTTTTTTTTTTTTTTTTTTTTTTTTTTTTCTGTCTCTAGGATGCTTAGATGGTTTTATTTGAGGGAGAATGCTATGCGCTATCCTGAATTATTCTCTCTCTCTCTCTCTCTCTATATATATATATAGAGAGAGAGAGAGAGAATATATATATATATATATATATATATATATATATATATATATATATATATATATATATCTCTCTCTCTCTCTCTCTCTCCCTCTATATATATATATATATATATATATATATATATATAGAGAGAGAGAGAGAGAGAGAGAGAGAGAGAGAGAGAGAGACTTGCTTTAGGTCAACCAGATTTGGCTCCAAATTTTGTGGGTTTTTAATCATTTGATTTTCATGGATTTCTATGTAACAAACCAAAAAATTGATGGCCATTGGCTATTAATATGGATGGGACACAAGTCCTATTAATCCGAATAGGATGAAAGTCTATTCATGCTGAGAGTTGTGGTAGAGTTTATATTTATTTTAAAATATTTTTGATTATCTTACAGAGTTTGTGTATTACATGGCCGTAGTTAATCACAGCCTCTGGTAGGGGTGCATCAAGATGAGGATCCCATGGACAAGAATGGGGGCGTGCATATAGGATATAATTTCTTCCAAGAAAGAAAATTTTCTAATATTACACTTAAGAATAATAAACCTGCTAAGCTAATTTATAGTAATAATTATATTTTTTTGGCAAAATAATAGGACCAATTGAATAACTACAGATCCATTGATTACAAAGTATCGGGGGTATCCTCAAATAAAAAACCCCGAAAAGTTAAAAAATAATTATTAGACCAAACTCTGGTGGATGGTAATTTTTACGGCAATCAGATCATGTCATTTCCTATATTTTTCAAAATAAATATGCAGTTAATGTTGTTTACTTTACCCTGTACGACATTTGAGATAAAATAATTTCTCAAGATCCCACGACCATTAACTTTTTTGGTGGTAGAAGTAGAGATTATAATAATATTAAACTGATGTAAACATAAAAATGTAGAGCGGTACACCTAAGCGCAATCAAAAAAAAAAAAAAAAAAAAGCGGTGCCTAAAGGATCTATACGAACAAATAGGTATTCATGCGTACAAAAACCTGAGAAGACGAGGAAGTATGAGTTGATAAGTAAGAGATTACAAAAGGTGATAACCCAAATAGAATATATGTATAGTCCAACCATCAGCCATAAAATGGATTTGACCATAAAATGGATTTGACAGTTCTAATCATGATATAAGTCTTTCATTTACCGGCCAAGCAAGAAAATATGACAGTAGTTATGATTAATACAGTTCAACCATCAATCATAAAATAGATTTGGCAATTCTGATCATGATATCAGTTCATGTGCCAGCCAAACAAAGAAATAGGATACGGCTAAGGTGGTAGCCCGCTTTACTAGATATCTCTATCAATCGGTTAAGGATTTGAAGCATAATTTTATAAATGATTTGATTAAATCTAGAAAAATGAAATCTACGATGATTGATATGAGTGAGAGAACGTGCTACTAGCAAGCGTCTTACTACATCAGATTATCCTGCTCATCATTAGGTGGCCTACCGTTCATTATATTGATACTTCCTGCTATCACTGTTCAACCAGGTATATACCTAGGTTTCTAAACCAGGTATGATACCTAGGTTTCTAAAAATGACAGCAACACATATTGATGACCAAAGTCACCTATGTGACCAAAGTCACCACTCATCAATTATCGATATCTGATTGGATGGTAATAGATGCTTCACCAATGACAAAAATTTGCTGTATCACCGAGGAACTTTTGGCTTCAACAATGACAAAAATTTTCTGTATCCCCGAAGAACTTGATGAAATTGATATCGGGCTGCAAGACAAGGCGAATATCCAAGTTAAATATCGAGAGATATAGAGAACATGCAGCTCAAAACGGAGTGACAATAAAAAAAAAAAGAAAAAGAATAAAAAAGAAGAACCACACCTTCATACTTTCGATGTATGTTATTGGTTTGTTTACTAACACAGCAGACTCAAGCTGGGGGCTAATAACAGTTTCCATCTGCAAGAAGATAGATAGCTGTTGTCGTCGTATCCGTTTGGATAGAAATCAATAAATCAATATGGCTGAAAAATACCGACGTGGATGACAACAGGTAGGTAGATGTTTGTTTGTGGACATACCAATCTAAGTCCGCCCGAGACAAAAGTTTTTGAGGGGCATTCGTGGTTTCTGCAACTTTTTTAAAGTTCTTGACCCTCCATGCGTATCCATGGATGTTTTTTTTACAATAATATTGTTTATTAAATATTTATCAAACTGGTGCTGTCCTAAATAAATTTATTAAACTAGTTATTTTTGAACACATAAAAAGTATGGATATAGAAGAGGGGGAGGGGTTTTGAAAATTACATAGAGGAATCGTAGGTTACACCTGTGATTTCAATGTGTTGGGATATGTCAGCCCAAGCATGGGCCGATCACCGATTTGACCGACCGAAGATCACCGGTCGAAGATATTCCCTCGAACCATGAGCATCCAGGCCCAAAATTCGGAGAAGACCGAATAACTTGGACAAACGAAAGCTCTTGACAGGTCCATGGCTCCAGAAGACCAAGTCCTCAGCTTGGACCAGAGTACGACCTCCGAAGACACGATCTTCGAATTATGCCGAAGACACAGTCTTCGACCTACGACGAGGATCAAGGTGTGTCTTCGGCCTACGATGAGGATCAAGTCCATGACCCGCGCCCAAAAACACGACATCCGATCTATCTCAAATCTCTACGAAACATGATGAGCAACGGTTATCCTTGACTATCTTTGGCATGATCATGGCGCGTGATTCCAGCGGCAGCGCCCCCGTCTAGCCGTCGGAATTGCCCCAATAACCACCCACGATCCTTGATTAAGGAAAAGAAAATAACTCCCCCGTCGTAACTGCTGGAGGGAGAAAGAAAACCGTAGGCGGGACAACTCCTTATAAATAATGGTAAGAGGGAACACTGGAGGTAAGGCACTGACATCCTTGACCATATCAGAGCTTTTCCCTTCTCCGTCTTTTCCATTCTGTGGCTAGAGCCCGCCACTGACTTAGGCATCGGAGTGTCCCCCGCCGGAGTATTTCCGGCAAAGGATCTATTTTGCAGGTGAACCAGGGAGCGGTCCCGCGATCCAATAGCTCCACCTGATCGGAAGAAGGGGTTCAATGCCAACAGATTGGCACGCCAGGTAGAGGGCGAGTACAAATCGCATTGTTAAGCTCCCTCCATTGGTAAAGGGGAAGAAAGAAATCCTCAATGGCAAGAGGAAAAGCTCAGATCGCCTCAACCAATCGAAATCGTGCTCCGTCTCAGGGGGATGCACCCCTTATGGAGAACGAAGTTCCACCTTCCATAATTGTTGTCGGACAGCAACAGTTTGAAGCCCTCCTAAGCCAGGTCACCAACCTCACGGCTATGGTTCAGGATTTCCGTAACAAAACCTTCCAGGTGGCTCATCCGCCGGCCACCTCCGGACATAGTTCCAGATCTCGGAGGAAGAGAGCCCCTCGCGAGGGGTCCACACACCTCTCCCTCCGCCCTCAGCCTTCTCCCGAAGGTCGAAGTTCAGGGGAGCCTAGGCCTACTGCTTCCCCGCAGAAAGGGAAAAGACCTAGGCAGGCTTCCTCAACTTCTTCTGAAGACTCTACTCCCGTAGAGAAAGGGCCGAATAGGCTCTTCCTGATTATGACGGGAAGTTTAAAGCCATCGAATCAGAGATGGCAAGGATGCGGGAGCAAAGGGGCCACGATGACTTAGCGGCATGCGATCTGCGCCCGCCCTTTACCGACCGCATCATGGCCGAAGTCACCCCACGGCATTTCAGGGTTTCCCAGATGGAGCCCTATGATGGCACCTCTGATCCTTTTGACCACTTGGGCAATTATAAAGCCCATATGATGATCGAGGGGGCTTCGGATGCGATGTACTGCCTCGCGTTCCCAGCTACCCTGAAAAAAGCGGCTCGGATGTGGTACTTTGAGCATACGTCCAGGTACCATCGATTCCTTCTTCGAGTTAGAAAAATTATTTGTTTTGCATTTCAGGACTTGTCGCAAGACCTCTCGGAATACGGACACACTATTCCTCCTTCACCAGAACGAAGGGGAAAGCCTGCGAGACTACATCTCCAGGTTCAATACGGCCACACTCGAGATCCCTGATCTCAATGAGCATGTGGCCATGTCAGTATTGAAGAAGGGACTTCGCACGTTCAGGCTTACCTTCTTCTTGGATAAGAAGTTTCCTAAAAGCTACGCTGAGCTGCTCGCAAGGGCTCAAAATATGCCGATGCTGAAGAGCAAGCGGCAAACCAATGACTGATCGAAGGGAAGCCCCCTTCAAAAAAGAAAAACAACAGGGAACAAGGTCCCCCAACCTCCAACAACAACAACTATACTGACCGCCGAAAGAGTCCCCTCAGGCCCAGAGCATCGGGTGAAATAGTCGACTCCTACACCCTCCTCAAACTCCCTCGAGAAAAAATCCTCATGGAGATTGAGAAAGAAAACTTTCTCCAGCGGCACCGTCCCATGAAGGCATCCTTTTCCGTACGGAATAGGAACAAATACTGTCGATTCCACCGGGACCATGGCCATAACACTGAAGACTGCATCCAACTAAGAGATGCAATTGAGGATTTATCAAAAGGGGATATCTGGGGCAGTATATTGGTTGCCAAGGACCTCGATCAGAAGCTGCTGTTCCCCAACCAACTCCCGAAGAGGCCGAACTGCCGAATCAAAGGCCTACCAACGGAGGTGTTGGGATGATACATCGATCTACCAGTTGGAGAAGGGATGATGACGACGTCCCAAAGCGACTCAAGGACAACAACTCCATTCTCTTCTCCGATGACGATCTTGCGGGAGTTCGGCTCCCGCACGACGACCCCATTATAATCTCGGCCATTGTGGCCAACTATGATGTACAATGAGTCTTGGTTGATAATGGAAGTTCGACCGATATCTTGATCTACAATGCATTCTCTAAAATGTGTTTGCCTAGACATCAACTGCGAGATCCCCCATTCCACTCACTGGCTTTGGGGGTAATCAGGTTCATGCCGAGGGAGAGATAGTACTACCTGTAACTCTTGGCACCGAACCTCGATAAAAGACACTACCGATCAACTTCACGGTAGTCCGAACCCCCTCGACCTACAACATTATTTTGGAACGGCCTTTCTTGAACAAGTTTCGGACCGTGGTGTCTTCTTATTTCTCATAGTACGCTTCCCCACCAGGAATGGTGTTGGAGAAGTTAGAGGAGACCAGAGAGCGGCATGACAATGCCTGATGATCCATGACAAGCATTCTAATGACCCTACGTCTGGAGATTACCTATACCCAAGAGACTCAACTACAGATTCTGGCGAGCCCATGGAGAGGACTATTTCCATACCCTTGACCAAGGAAGACCCCACCAAGGTCGTGCAAATCGGAAGCATGCTAGATGAAAAAACCAAGGCCGAGCTGATCTACTTCCTCAAAGACAATGCTGACGTCTTCGCTTGGTCGGCTTCGGACATGCCAGGAATTCCCGCTGAAGTGATCACTCATCGGCTGGAGGTCGCTCCTGGATATAAGCTAGTCCGACAAAAGAAGAGGAGCTTTGCCCCAGAAAGGCAAAAAGCCATAGATGAAGAGGTGAACAAGCTCCTCAAGGCAGGGTTCATCCGTGAAGCCCACTATCCCGATTGGTTGGCCAATGTGGTCATGGTGAAAAAAGCTAGTGGCAAGTGAAGAATTTGCATCGACTATACAGACCTCAATAAAGCTTGCCCAAAAGATAGTTTTCCTCTTCCAAAGATTGACCAACTGGTTGATGCCACCACCGGCCACCAACTGTTAAGTTTCATGGATGCTTTCTCCAGCTACAATCAGATTCGAATGGACCCACGAGATAAAGAGAAGACGGCCTTTGTCACCGACAAAGGCTTATACTGTTACAAAATGATGCCATTCGGGCTCAAGAATGCTGGGGCAACATTCCAAAGGCTAATCAACAAGGTATTCAAAGAACAGCTGGGGAGAAATCTGGAAGCCTATGTTGACGACATGATCGTCAATAGCCTTTTTAAGGAAAGTCACATCCGAGACCTAGAAGAATCATTCAGCGCCTTGCGACATCACCGAATAAAGCTGAACCCCATGAAGTGTGCCTTCGGGTCACTTCGGGCAAATTCCTGGGTTTTCTTATAACCAGACGAGGTATTGAAGCAAATGCTGAAAAGATTCAAGCCCTCAAGACATGAGACACCCATCCTGTAAGAAGGAGGTACAACAATTAACTGGAAGGACACCTCCTTGAGCAGATTCATTTCTCAATCGGCCGAGAAGTGTCTTTCCTTTTTCAAAGTACTTCGACAATCTCGAGATTTCGAATGGACCGAAGACTGTCGTACTGCCATTGAAGAATTAAAGAAGTACTTGAAAACCCCGCCTCTACTTTCCAAACCTCAAAGGGGGAGGTGCTACTTATACCTCTCCTCTTCGGACAAAGCTGTCAGTTCGGTCCTTATCCGAAAGGAAGAGGATGGCTCTCATCAACCGATCTACTACATCAGCAAAGTTCTACATGATGCTGAAACAAGATACTCAAAGATGCAGAAGTGATCTACTTTCTAGTAATTGCGACAAAGCGACTACGGCCTTACTTCTATGCCCATGCCATCGTGGTGCTGACGGATCAGCCTCTCAAGGCCGTTCTCCGAAGTCCTGATACCTCGGGGAGGATAGCCAAGTGGGCCGTGAAACTAAGCGAGTTTGACATTAGTTTCCAGCCCCGATCGGCTATGAAGGCCCAGGTGCTTTCGGATTTCTGGCTGAATGCACCTGGAGGATCGAAGATGAAGCATCTCCATCCGATGAATACGGAGTCTGTTGGGTGCTCCATGTGGATGGAGCTTCCAATTATGCTGGGTGTGGAGCCGGTCTCATACTAGCCGAACCCGATGGCCACACAGTGGAGTACGCACTCCGATTCTCCTTCAGAGCTTCAAATAATCAGGCTGAATATGAAGCCCTCCTTGCAGGACTTTGGATCGCCAAAAGTTTGGGGGTTCAAAGGCTCCAAGCTTTTTCGGACTCCAAGTTGATTGTAAATCAAGTTAAAGGGGACTACGAAGCTAGAGATCCCACCATGGCACAATACCTAGGAAAGGTACAGATCTTGTCTTCGCAACTGGAACACTTTGAAGTTATTCATGTTCCCTGTTCAGAGAATTCCCGGGTAGATGCGTTATCTTGACTTGCCACTATAGCCCAGAATCTCTCGGTTTCACTTTCATTTAATATCTTGAGGCCCCAAGTATAGTTGAAGAAGCTAGGGAAGTGCATCAGATAGAAACTGAACCAAGCTAATGGATCCCATCGTCAAGTTTTTGAATGAGGGTGTGCTACCGGAAGATAAAGCCGAGGCCAAAAGACCCGCTGGATGGCATCTCAATATGTCATCTTGGACGGGATCCTCTACAATAGGTCATTCTCTCAGCCTCTGCTGAAATGCCTAGGGCCATTAGATGCTGACTACACCTTGAGGGAGGTCCATGAGGGATGTGTGGTGATCACTTGGGGGGCAGGTCTTAGCTTGTAAAATTATACGCCAATGATATTATTGGCCCTCCATCCAGAAGGACTCGGTCGACTTCGTGCGGAGATGTGATCAGTGCCAAAGATATGCCAACATTCAAAGGCAACCAGCGAGTCACCTGACCCAGCTGATAGCCCCCTGGCCTTTTGCCCAACGAGAAATGGACATCCTTGGCCCTTTCTACCTGCACCGGGACAGAGAAAATTCCTCCTCGTAGCGATCGACTACTTCACAAAGTGGGTTGAGGCTGAACCACTAGTCCAAATCACGGAGGGCAAGGTTGAATTTTGTCAAAAATTCTATCATATTTCGGTTCGGGATCCCACATACAATAATTACTGATAATGGGAGGCAGTTCGACAATTCGAAGTTCAGAGACTTCTGCGCTTGGTACCACATACAACACAGGCTAACCTCCGTTGCCCATTCGCAGTCCAACGGAGAAGCCAATGTAACCAATCGGACCATTTTTCATGGTCTGAAGACAAGGTTGAATGTTGCCAAAGGATTGTGGGCCGAAGAGCTGATGTCTTTTCTCTGGGCATATAGAACTATCCCAAGAACGGCCACTGGCGAGTCTCCGTTCAACCTAGCATATGGTACTGAAGCTGTTCTCCCTATCGAAGTCTCCCTCCAGTCTTTGAGAATCGACAGATATGAAGAGCCTGAAAACTCCGATCATAGGAAGGTTGATTTGGATCTGTTACCAAGCGCCAGGCTCGAAGCTCAACTAAAAATGATGACATACCAGCAAAAGGTCGCCAAGTACTACAATTCCAGAGTAAAGGAGCAAGTTTTCGAATCAGGGACATGGTGTTGCGAAGAACAGAAATTTCCAGGCCAACGGAACAGGGTAAACTTTCCCCCAACTAGGAAGGTACATACCTGGTTGAAGAAGTCATACGTCCAGGGACGTATCGACTCAAGACCTTAGAAGGAGAAATTCTGTCCTGGCCATGGAATGTACAAAACTTTCACAAATACTATCAATAAACTGATCCCCAGGTTTTTTGTGCAAACTTGTCCAACTCTAGATGACCTATTACATCAACAAAACGATGACAGCTTGAATGGCACGATCTGAACAATCTACCAACGGCGTAAAGGAGAGTCTGATCCACTCACCTTATCGGCATGTCCGACGAGCGCAACGGATGGCCCCATCGGACCACCAAAAAGATCAAAGGCACAGGGATGGTTCAAGCAACCTACCATACGAAAACCCGAAGACGTGCCGGGGCGGGCCTAATCAACCTACCTTATACTAAAGAAGGCGCAGGGATGGTTTTCATAACCTACCTATGGAAAATCCAAAGAACGCCGGGGCGGGCCTGAATAGCCTATCTTGATCACGACATAAATGCACTGGGACGCATAGATGCCTTACCCAACGGTAAACCTGAAAACATGCTTGAATGGACCTATGTTGTCCTTCCTGTCAGCAACAAAACGTTCATGAGACAACTTAGCCGATCTCATCTCTCCACAGATCACAAGTGGTCTGAGAAGTCTACGCTCTCGGCGTACTATAATTCAACAAATCACAGTGGAGACGCGGGAAAAGGTTGGAAAAGTTAAGATATTCCATTTCTTTTCTAAATTTTTTACAAAAAAAAAAAGAGATTGCAGGAATTTGGGAAGCACATTCAATAACCGCCCGCCGGTCCTTTCCCATGCCGGTAGGGGGAGTCTTGGAAGGAGGATGAAGGGGCTTCAGGGTTCCTCTCCAGATCAGAATCCGACTCCTCAAAGTTAGAGTCGAATTCATGTCCAGGGAAGGGAACTGAGGGCTTGATGTTGTCAAGGCCCTTCAAGTCATAAAACTTGAAGGCCTTATCCCTACATTCCCGGAATCCCTGATGGTAGGCATCTAGAGCCGCCCAGGCGACCTCCCCTTGAAGGCGGGAGATGCCTTGAAGTCCATAATGACGTCCACCATCTTCTTCTTGGCCTCCATCGCCTCCACCAGGGTCCTGGCCGCCTCTAATTGGGCCTCCAGGACCCGAATCCTCCTTTCCAGGCGATCGACAACCGGGCCTTCATCGTTGTCCAGCCCGAAGGACATTGGGCTGCCCCCTGCTCCGCTGCTGATGCCCTCTTCTTTGCCTCCCTCCGGAGTTCCGAAATGCTGAACTTCATTGTAGCGGATTCGTTAAGGAAGGAAAGGTTTCAAAGGAAAAGTCTGTGCTACGATGGCCTTCGATAGGGAAGACAGGGTCCTATTTATAAGAACCTGGCACCCATGAATGGCCAGAGGGGAATGTGCTCCACGTCTTTTTCCAGGCGTACCAAAAAAAGCCACGTGTTAAAGCGACATTTCGAAATCCCAAGGTGGCCTCGTGGAAGCGGCGTGATCACCAATAACCGCTCTGAGGAATGGAGAACGACGACGCTTCGAATTTGAAATAATCTTCATCGTACGGTGACAACATTAATAGCTCCCTTTCGAAAAGGGAAGATATGGCGGCACCTGGGATGCAGGGAATGCGACTGTTCGAATATCGATGTTTTCAACGCGAGAAGTGAGAATCGTGATCAATGTCCCTTAATCAACGGTCAACAAGAAGGTGACACCTATCCATTGTGTCTATTCCGGAATAGCCAGATTACTTATGATGAAGAAATATCGGCGTTAGCCTGGCACGATCATGATCAGTCATCGGCTACGATCGTGGTCAGTCATTGGCTACGATTACGGTCAGTCATCGACAACGATAATACGACTCTGCTTCAGAATTCATCTTTGACACTAGCCAAGAGTCGGACGACCTTCGGCTTCGACTCTTTGACTAAAAGAGAGAAGCGATAAATGTCAAACCCTCACCAAGGCTAGCAACCTTGCCTAAACCATGTTCAAGAATATGACACAACGCGCGCAGAAAGCTACTTGGGAGCTCCGGAAACTACTTGAAAGTTCAAGAAACCATTTGGAAATTCATAAAATCTGTTAATTACACCTTGGAAGAAAGTAAAAAAGAGAAACTTGGGTTTCCTCCCCAGGCTGAACCCCCTCTGGGGTCGAGGTTAGAGTTGGAACCACCTCCCAGGAGGAAAATGATAAATACTCTCACTCTTCGAGGCAAATCTTCGCTTCGAAGACTGAGAGTAGGGGGCAACTGTTGGGATATGTCAGCCCAAGCATGGCCGGCCGCCAATTTGATCGATCGAAGACCACCGGCCGAAGACATTCCCTCCGAACCATGAGCACCAGCCCAGATATTCGGAGAAGACTGAATAACTATGGGCAAACGAAAGCTCTTGACAGGTCCACGGCTCCAGAAGACCAAGTCCTCAGCCTGGACCAGAGTACGATCTTCGAAGACACGATCTTCGAATTATGCCGAAGACACAGTCTTTGGCCTACGACGAGGACCAAGTCCATGACCCGCGCCAAAAAACACGACATCCGATCTGTCTCAAATCTCTACGAAACATGATGAGCAACGGTTATCCTTGACTATCTTCGGCATGATCATGGTGTGTGATTCCAGCAGTAGCGCCCCGGCCTGGCTGCCGGAACTGCCCCAATAACCACCCACGATCCCTGATTAAGGAAAAGAAAATAACTCCCCCATCGTAACTGCTGGAGGGAGAAAGAAAACCGTAGGCGGACAACTCCTTATAAATAATTGTAAGAGGGAACACTGGAGATAAGGCACTTGACATCCTTGACCATATTAGAGCTTTTCCCTTCTCCGTCTTCCCCATTCTGTGGCTAGAGCCCGCAACTAACTTAGGCATCGGAGTGTCCCCCACTGGAGTATCTTCGGCAAGGGATCTATTTTGCAGGTGAACCAGGGAGCGATCTCGCGATCCAGTAGCTCCACCCGGTCGGAAGAAGGGGTTCGACACCAACATAATATAAACTCGTATGTACAACCTATAATTTTTTATTTTAAAATTTAATAAAAAATAAAAATTATTTTCAAAAATAAAAAATGAAAATTTTAAAAATAAAAAATAAGAATTATAATAACATAATATTATAATAATATATTATAACATATTTTATATTATAATAAATATTTTAATATATTAAATTATAAATTATAATTATAAATTATAATATAGTATATATATTGATGCGTGTGCACCAGTTGTAGTGGCGGTGATGTCGCACCGAGTGCCGTCGATGCAAAACGACAGGATGTGACATCCATTGAGAGTTGGGATTGGAGGCGATGGGGTGCAAGAGTGGCAATGTCAGTGCGAGCCTAGGCACCCACTTGCTCGTGCCCCCCAAGACTTGATCTTGCTGCATGATAGCTACGACCGCCAGTGTAGCATGTGGCTCCACCACACATGATATCCATCAGTACGACAAGGCTAATGAAGGCTATCGAGATAGCAATCGCTACTCGGTGTGTCGATGGTATCTAGCCTTGTATATGTGTAGCCATCCGATTGTACCATAAGGATGTTTTTGATGGTCATGCTGTGCAATGAGTTCGATTACTATGGAGATGCAGGGCTCTACAGCACGCGACATTTGTTAGTGCAGTAAGGTTAACGAAAGCTACCGAAATGGCAGCGACCACTCATCACGTTGGTGGTATTTGACCTTGTTCACATGTAGCAGCTCGATCGAGCCTTGGGAGCGTTCCTGTCGGTTGCATCGCTCGACCGGTTTGACTATCATGGCGGTGCTTAGCTCTACTGCATGTAACGCCTGTCAATGTGACGGGATCGACAGGAACACCCCATATTAAAATAATATATTATAATATAAATAATAAAAAATATATATTATTACTTATAAATAATATATAATATACTTTATTATTATTTTAACAACAAATGTACTATATATTTTATACTATAATATATAATATATAGTATATTATATATATAGTATAATATACTATAGTATATAGTATATTATATATTATATTATATTATAAATATATTATATATTACTTAGTATATTATAAGTAATATATTATATTATATATTTGTTGTGGCCAGTACATGTGCATCAATAAATATACTATAATATAATATATAATATATAATTTAATATATTATAATATATTTATTATATTTTATAATATAGAATATTTATTATAATATAAAATATATCATAATATATTATTGTAATATCATGTTATTATATTTTTTTATTTTATTTAGTTTTTTAGATTTTTTAAAAAATAATTATTTTTAAAAAAATATTAATTTATTAATTATATATTTTTTAATCAAATTTTGACATGGGAAATCATAGGCTCTCCATGTAAATTCTTCGAGTCATGTCCGTACTTTTCATGTATTAAAAATATCTAGTTTCATAAATATTTTAAAATGACTTTAGTTTCACAAATATTTAATTAAAAAAATATTATTTAAAAAAACTCCTCTTTATGAGTGCTGGTTTTGTTTTTCTTTTAGAGCCAAGCACTCATCTATTCAAATGAATATTGTTTTACTTCTTGGCAATTCTTCATTTTGTGATCATAAAGGCATCCCTTCTACTATAATTTCTTATAGTAGGACGGTCCCAAACTAGCCTAAAGGATGTCCCCAAAGGTGGCTGTTACTATGATCCTTCCGGAATACTTTGCTGAAAAGTTTGAAGTATAAACTATTATAGTATTAAGCTATTAAAGATACCTTGATGCAACTTCCATGTAAGAGAGCAGTAAAAAGAAATGAAAATCAAAATCTTTTTTTGAAGAATATAGATTTCATTAAAGATTTTTGAAAAATACAATAACATAAACTTCATTTGCTTCTTGCCTTTTGAAGAACACTTGGCCTTGGAAGGATTGGAATTTTGATACAAATTTGAGATCCTCAAGGATCCCAAAGGGTTTTTTTAATAAACTTGGATATTGAATAGTTAGGATTGCAAGGGAAGGGTTTTTTGGAGAGTCTTTCAGAAAGGCTTGAATGATGGGTTTTTTCTATTCTACCTCCTTTAGTTCTTGCTTCTTCTTATAAAGGTGTTTGCTTCATGAAAATTGAGGTTGTTTGAAGTCCGAAATCATATTTGAAAATCAGTTGGAGTCCACTAAGATTCCAATGCCTTGATCAGAGTGCTTGTCTGGCAGGTATATCCGATACCATCCTTATTTGCTTTATGGTACAGCATCTTTATAGGAAGGTATTGTTTGGTACTGTCCCGTTGATTGATTTGAATAGAGGGTAATATCTGATACTGCTTTTATCAATGATTTGATAGAGGTCATTATTTTTATCGGTGATGGTACCGTCCTGATTTGACCATAGCGCATTGCTTTTGTTAGTGATGGTACCGTCCTTTTGTTTTGGTAAGGAATCTTGTCAATAGCCGATATAAGTGTGATTATCCTCTACTTCAAAGAATTATTGGGACTGCTTTGAGATCTGTGCTTCATAAGATCCCAAAATAATCATCTTCATTGTTGGATATTTGATTGGAGGAAGAAGAGCTATCATTTTGATTTCTTCTTTCTTTTTAAATTCTGCCAAGATTTCTAGCAGAAGTTTTTTGTATTCTGCTCTTGTCCTTGTTGCTACTAATCTGGAGCTGGCAAAAGATCTCTAGGTAAGGAATCTTAAAGTAGGGGGTTCCATCTTAACTGATAATTATAGATTTATATTGAACCACTCCAACTCTTTGGGCTTGGTGGCCTTTTCCGGATTGAATTTGTGCCATCATTTTGTCTTGAACTTTTTGGCCAATGTTGGTTGAAAATTTGGTATATTGATAATAGAATAGTCCTAGCATGAAATCCATAACAGAAAAAAATTAAGCAAAGAAAAAGAAGGAATTTCTTTTCTCTGTCTGGTAGTAATATTTTTTATTGATAGGTAAGATATCCCTCATTGATTGTTTGGGGTAATATTTTGAGGGTTGGCCCACAATGGCACCATCAGTCTGAGAACCAGTATGAAAAATAAAACTTGGTATTAGTTTTGAAGTAGAATAACCAAGAGTGCCTGTAGTAAGTATTTTGGAAGAGGAATGCATGGTACTATGCATTTATGTAATTCTAGTTATTGAAGTATGGGGAATTATATTTTTGGAATAATTTTTTGAAAGTGTTTGGATTGTCTCCCTATGTAGATGGAGATAAAATTTGCAAAATCTAGACTGTTGAATGGATAATAATGGATGAATTAGCCCTGTCTTTGTAGTATTTGATGGTGATTGAGTTCATATCCATAGGATAAATTCATAGAAAATATGTGTCTTCAAAGGATCTTTGGATGGAAAATGCTAGTTTTCTGCGAATATTTTTGAAACTATTTTTCATGGATCATTATCCATATATTCATTTTCTATGGTTAGAATGGATTGGAAAGTAGGTTTTTCAAAATATGACAATTTTTTGGATGGTATTTTTTGAAGAGAAGTTGGGTCAAAAATCCTAACTTTTATTTGAGATGTTTGAAGTGGTAATGAGTCAAAAATTTCAATTACCGATTTTTTTGTTTTGAAATTGCCTGTTGCTGAGCTTCAAACTCAACAATTGCTTTTTGAAAAATTTCCAGGCTCATAAGCGCTAGATTTGCCTTGGCTAATTCAACCATTATTTGGTAGAAAGTAGGGAGCTTTGATTTTTCTTAGGTTTTTTTCTCATTTTTCTCCTGGGTTACAATGTCATACTGGGATAGTTTTGGTAAAGTAGGTTGGGATTTTGGAGATTAGGAACTTTGAGATTGTAATGGGATCGCAATAGTTTTAGGTTCAGATATTTGAGTATAAGAGGTTTTGGTTTGTTTTTGGGCTGTGGGTTTTTGGGCTGGAGGTTTCTTGGAAGCCATGGAATTTGAAGCCCTGCAAAAACTCACGAGACAAAAAATTAGGTAGCAAATTTTCTTGGCTTTTGATGTGTTTAATATCAAATTCGAAGACTGATAATAAATCTTGCCATCTAGCAAATATGTATGTTTTGAAGCTAGAATTTTAACATCTTTTTTCAAGATAAATTTTTCTGCTTTGCAATCAATTTGAAGTAAAAATTTTTGATTGAGTAAATTACTTTGAAACACATAAAATAATAGCTAAAACTTCATTCTTGATAGTTGAGTACTTTTGTTGAGTATAATTTCAACTACTAGAAGTAAATTGAATTAATTGCTCTATTCCCCTTTCTTTTATTTGAGAATGCCTATAAAGCCTAGTTTAGAGACATCAGTTTCAACAATTTTGGGAGTCTTAGGGTCTAGTAAATAGAGGCATGGAGGACTCCTAACTTGGGTATTTATTTGTTTAACGATGTTGATATGCTCCTGTGTCTAACTCGGAGCATTCTTTCCAAGTCTTTGATAAAAGGATTTTACAATGATTTTGAGGTTTTTAATATGGTCAAAAATAATTGAGACTACTTAAAAATCTTTGTAATTATTTTTTATCTA
The DNA here is from genome assembly GCA_021397845.1 of Areca catechu. Lineage (NCBI taxonomy): Eukaryota > Viridiplantae > Streptophyta > Magnoliopsida > Arecales > Arecaceae > Areca > Areca catechu. The sequence goes on along the minus strand of CM038038.1, from coordinate 134,491,698 downwards.
GGATTGTATCGAAAAATTTGTCAGCAAACTCTATTGACCTGCTGATGGGTCTAATTATTCCTTGGTTTAGATTATGACCTAGAAACCTAACTTTTGTCCAAAATAATTTTATTTTTGATTGAGAAAGAACCAAACCATTTCTGATTACTAGATTCAAAAAGATTTGGAGGTGTTTGAAATGCTATTCTAATGATTCAGAGAATATTAGGATATCATCAATATAAATAATAATAAATTTTAAGTATGGAGTAAAAATATCGTTCATGATTTTTTAGAATTCAGAAGGAGTATTTTTAAGTCCAAAAGGCATTATATTCCATCCATACTGTCTGAAGGAAATTGTAAATGCAGTTTTGTGCTTATCATGTTCATAGATTTGGATTTGCCAAAACCCAGACTTTGGATCGAATTTTGAAAAGATTTTTACTTTGATCAATTTGTTTAGAAAATCTTTCTTATTTGGTAATAGATACCGATGTAGATTTTCTAATTAAACTGCAAGCGCACGGTGTGCAGAGTAGTACATCTGACGAGTACGGGTCGATCCCACAGGGAAATGGGTCTTAATCGGTTTTCAAGCGCACAGTGTGCAAAGTAGCATGTCCGACGAGTACGGATCGATTCCACAGGAAATGGGTCTTAATCGGTTTTCAAACCCTCGCTTAAAGAAGCTGACAAAAATGAACAAAATTAATTTAATGAGCGGAAAGATATAATTTAAAGATGTAGGACTTTTGAATCCACTAGACCAACGATTTAGAAAACTATTCTAAGGATCTCTCTAATAAATCGTTCCAACTTCTTTCTTTATTAACTAAGTATGGATTATAAAAAGATTAAACTCAACAATAACCCATCAAGGTTTTATAAGGAAAGAGAGAAAGGAGTCTCCTGTCTTTCGTCCTTCTTGCATTAAATCAAGCATGAACTATGAAGGGATTGAAACCCAACTATAGCTCATCAAGTCTCTAGGCAAGAAGTTCAGAAAAAGAAGAAAACTCTTAAAAATTAGAGCTCCAGAAAAGATCCAAGAAAAGGCTTCTAATCTTGGTCTAGCTTCATCGCCAACCCCAGAGGGTTTGCTTAACCAGACATGATTAAAATAAAACTTTAAAAATTAAGATAAAATAATATAAAATTTACCTATACTACTCACAAAAAAATCAAAATTGCAGAATGTAAATGTAAAAATAGGAACTATTCTAATTGTGAGAATGTAAATTGCATATTATATATTGCATAAAATAAATTTATACTAATATGCAGGAAATTAAATTGCATAATTTAAACTATCCTAGCAGAGATTATAAAATATAGAAAATAGAAAAAAATAAATCTTTATTGATTAACTATAAAAGAAAATCTAGAACATGAAAATAAAAATAAGGCTAAAAATAAAAACTCCTTCGGCTCTGCTCTCTCTTCTGCTCCTCTCGGAAAAGAAAATCAAACTCGAAAAATTCCTTCTCCCAGGCTTCCGAAGGACTTGTATTTATAAGAAAAATTGCATGGGAGAAATCACTCGGACTCCTCTCCGTTGTGTCTGGGTCTTGGCCACCACTTCCGTAACCAACTCCACCACTGTGTTTGGTGTTATCCCGAGTCTGCGATTGAGATCCTTTGGACATCCAAGTTCCCGACAAGAAGTGGACTGCACCGAACCGTGGAGGAAGATGAAGCTCAACCGTGGAAGATGGCAGCAGCATGAAGAAGACGGCTTGCTGGTGGCTTGGAAGAATGGGGCGGTGTAGTGGAGGAGATGGGAAAACAGCAGGGAAGAAGATGATGGCAGCAAGCTTGGTGCTCGGTTTTTGAACAGGGGAGGCGAAAGGAGATGTCCATAACGGTGGTGATCCTTCCTCTCTGCGGTGTGCACGGCAGTGTCCGATCATGGAGGGAATAGTGGCTTGATGGGGATCTCGGATGGCCATGGGAGCAGCAGCAGCAAATAGGGAGCAGCAAGAGGCTTTTCCGGCTGTGAGGAAGGTTCTCCGGCATCTTGGTAGCGAGAGAGGGGTCTCCGGCGAGTTCGTAGCTTGGAGAGGCCTATGGTCCACGGACTGAACCCGTGGACCGGTTGCAATGGTAGATATGGACCGAAGAAATTGTGGTGAATCGTTGAGCTGGTTCACGTTGAACCATTAAATCCCGTGTGCTTTAAAATTCGTGCTATTCCATGGGTTAATCCTTCAAAATTCAATTCCTAGCTCAATTCAAGTCCGATTCGCATGCCGTTCATGCCATTGGATCCCAAAAATTATGCTCTTCATGTTGGTGGGGTTCAATTATCTAAAACACTGCATAAAAATATAAAATATAATCAAATAAGGGTAATTTAATATATAACTTAATGCTTTAATACTTAATTTTTATGCATTTATCACTCCTCCCAACTTGAATCTTATTCTGCACACCGTGCGCTAGCGGTTTAATTAGAAAATCTACATCAAGTTTTTGGCCAATTTATGTATAAAGAATCCAATGAAACCTGGCAATTCTTAGAAGACCTAGCTGAGAAAAGTTTACAATGGAAAACAACTAGGGAACCAGAAAGATCCATAACATCAAGAGGTGGAATCCATCAAGTTCAAACTACCCTAGCTACTGAAGCCAAAATTGCAACACTGACACGTAGGTTAGAGGCCTTAGAACTTCAAAGACCAGTCAGTATCAATCAAGTGTCTGCAACCATGTGCAATGGGTGCAATGCATCTGACCATGTCTTTGAAAAATGTCCATTCCTGATGAACCAAATAGATAATGAATGTGCACATGTGAATGCCACATTCCAGAGACCAATGAACAATCCCTATGCACCCACCTATAACCCAGGATGGAGGAATCATCCAAATTTTTCATGATCACAGAACCTAAATGTAGGCGGTCTAAGTTTCAATCAGCAAAACCCAAGGTCTAATCCTGTGATGAACAACCTACCACCACCAGGCTTCAATATTAATGAAAAGAAGCTTAGCGCTTTAGAAAAAAGCCTGGAAGCCTTAGCCAAATCAAATGTTGACACCAGTGCTACAATGAATAATTTTATGCAAACCACGAGCCAAGCCATAGCCTGATTGGAAATGCAAGTGGGTCAACTAGCATCTACCATTGCTGAAAGAGAACGAGGTAGGCTACCTAGCCAACCTGAGCCCAACCCAAGGAACCAAACTGGTCCACGATCCCAACAAGGAAATCAAGTCGATCATGTGAATGCTATTCATACATTAAGATCAGAGAAACAAGTGGATAATCGGGTATGAGCATCTGACATTAGAGAAGATTCAACTATTGAGTCTGCAGAGCCACCCAATGAACAACCTACATTACAAACTCAAGCTCCTGAAACTGATAGTGCACTGAATCAGGTACCCATAATTTCTAAAGCTCCTTTTCCAAATTGATTAAGATCTAACAAACAATTAGAACATTTAGATAGGATGTTGGAGATGTTTAAACAAGTTCAAGTTAATATCCCTCTTCTAAACATGATTTAGCAGTTCCGACTTATGCCAAATTCTTAAAAGACCTTTGTACCAAGAAAAAAATCATAAATGTACCGAAAAGAGCTTTCTTAGCAGCAAGTGTGAGTTCCTACCTATTGAGTCACATGCCTATAAAGTATAAGGATCCAGGTTCTCCAACAATTTCTTGTATCATAGGAGAAACCATATCGAGAAGGCTTTACTTGATTTAGGAGCTAGTGTGAACATTTTGCCCTATTCAGTGTATGAGTAATTGGGATTGGGAAAACTTCAACCAACAGGGATTACATTATAATTAGCAGACCGATCTTTCAGAATCCCTAAGAGAATGGTAGAAGATGTTTTGATTAAGGTTGGAAATTTTATTTTTTCGATTGATTTTATCATTTTGGAGACTGAACCGATGTTGAATTCTAAAGGTCATTTCCCTGTTATTTTAGGAAGACCATTCTTAGCTACCGCTAATGCTGAAATCAATTATCGGAATGGACTTATGAAACTGTCATTTGGGAATATGACTATTGATCTGAACATCTTTAATTTGGAACAGGAATCTACTAGGCATGCTAATGTTAGTGCAATTCAAGATGAAATTTATGAGCCTATAGACATTAGCAAAGAAGAAGTCGACCTTGAGGAGACTAGTATCTGGCCTACCCATGAAGATGAGAATTTAGAGAAAATATTTGAAGATAATAATAAAAATGGCCAGAGGTGGGAGTCTCCTACTGAAACATTATTGGAAATGGCTAAATCATCAAACAAGCCATCAATAGAAGAGGCACCCAAGTTAGAGTTGAAACCCCTTCCTAAGCATCTTAAGTATGTGTATTTAGGTCCAAATGAAACGTTGCCTGTAATTATTGCCTCAGACCTAAATCCTAAACAAGAGGAGGAGTTATTAACTATTTTGAGAGATAGTCAAGAAGCAATAGGCTGGACCATGGCATACATTAAGGGAATAAGTCCTTCCATAGTTCAACATAGGATACATTTGGAGGAAGAGGCTAAACCAACTAGAGAAGCCCAGAGAAGATTGAATCCAGCCATGAAGGATGTAGTCAAGAAGGAGATTTTGAAGTTGCTAGATAATGGAATCACTTACCCTATATCTGATAGTTCATGGGTGAGTCCTGTACAAGTTGTACCAAAGAAATCTGGGATAACAGTGGTCCAAAATGAAGCAAATGAACTCATCCCAACTAGGACCCAAACGGGTGGAGGGTCTATATAAACTATTAAAAATTGAATGCGGCAACAAGAAAAGATCACTTTCCATTGCCATTCATTGATTTGATGTTAGAGAAGTTAGCCGGACAAGAGTTTTACTGTTTTCTTGATGGATACTCCAGTTATAATCAGATTCCCATAGCCCCTGAAGATCAAGAAAAGACTACATTTACGTGTCTATTCAGAACCTTTGCATATAGGCGAATGCCCTTTGGATTATGTAATGCACCAGCAACCTTCCAAAGATGTATGATCAGCATTTTTTCTGACATGGTTGAACAATTTCTAGAAATTTTCATAGGATGACTTTTCTGTCTTTAGCCCTACCTTTTTCGAATGTTAAAACCATTTGAGGCTAGTTTTAGAAAGATGTAAGGAGAAGCATTTAGTTCTCAATTGAGAGAAATGTCAATTCATGGTTAGAGAAGGTATAGTGTTTGGCCATGTAGTATCAAGAAAGGGAATAGAAGTTGACAAGGCTAAAGTTGACCTGATTGCAAGTCTTTCACCACCCAAGTTGTTAAGGAAATTCGTTCATTTTTCAGACATGCTGGATTTTATAGAAGGTTCATATCCAATTTTAGCAAAGTGGCTCGCCCGTTGACAAATCTATTGGCAAAGGAAGCGAAATTTGAGTTTACTCCTGAGTGCTTAGAGTCTTTTGAATTTCTTAAAAAGACACTCATTTCTACTCCTATCATCCATCCACTTGTCTGGACTGAACCTTTTGAACTCATATGCGATGCATCTGATATGCTGTAGGTGCAATGTTAGGTCAAAGGATTAATAAGTTGCCTAGAGTTATTTATTATGCAAGTAAAACTTTAAATGATGCGCAACTTAATTACACAACCACAGAAAAGGAGTTCCTAGCTGTTGTCTTTGCTTTAGAGAAGTTCAGGCCTTACTTGGTTAGATCACACACTACTGCTTATACTGACCACTCAGCCATCCGACATCTTTTAGCAAAGAAAGATGCTAAGGCACGTTTAATAAGATGGATCCTACTCCTACAGGAATTTGACTTAGAAATTAAAGATAAAAAAGGAACAGAGAATGCTGTAGCAGATCACTTATCCCGAATCATTATTGAACCATCTAGTGAACCACCTGTTAATGAGTATTTTCTGAATGAACAACTCTTGTCTGTGTCCATTGAACCTTGGTATGCTGATATTGTCAATTATTTAGCCATTGATAAAGTTCCCATTCATTGGACCACTCAGGACAGACATAAATTCTTTGCCCAAGTGAAGTATTTCATCTGGGATGATCCTTATTTGTTCAAACAATGTCCTGATAAGATCATTAGGAGGTGTGTCCCGGATAATGAGGTTAGAAGTATTCTATCATTTTGTCATGATCAGGCATGTGGTGGTCACTTTGCATCTAAGAAAATAGCTGCCAAAGTACTTCAGTGTGGATTTTATTGGCCAAATTTATTTAAGGATGCACATGTATATTGTAAGAATTGTGCTAGATGCCAACAAGTGGGTTGAATCACCAAGAAAGACATGATGCCACTCAATCCAATCTTAGTGGTTGAATTTTTGATGTATGGGGGATAGATTTTATGGGACCATTTCCTATCTCCTTTGGGAATGAATATATTCTAGTGGCTGTCGATTAAGTGTCTAAGTGGATAGAAGCTGTTCCATGTAGATCCACTGATAGCAAAGTGGTCATCAAATTTATCAAGGAAAACATTCTCTCCCATTTCGGTACTCCTAGAGCAATCATTAGTGATCGGGGGACACATTTTTGCAATCGACATTTTGTTACTTTGATGAAGAAATATAATGTTACCCACAAATTGGCCACACCATATCATCCTCAAACAAGTGGACAAGTAGAGGTATCTAATAGACAAATCAAACAAATCTTGGAGAAGACTATTAATGCCAATAGAAAAGATTGGTCTTTGAAATTAGTTGATGCACTTTGGGCATACTGTACTGCCTATAAGACCAACCTAGGAATGTCTCCTTATAGGATTGTGTTTGGAAAATCATGTCACTTGCCTGTTGAATTGGAACACAAGGCTATGTGGGCAATTAAGAAGTTAAACATGGATTTGGATTTAGCTGGAAACCATAAGAAGCTTCAGATTAATGAATTGGAATAACTCAGAAATGAAGCTTATGAGAATGCTAAGGTATACAAGGAAAGAACGAAAGTATTTCATGATCAAGTAATTCATAGAAAATCTTTTACTCCTGGATAAAAAGTTCTGTTATACAATTCGAGGTCACACCTTTTTCCTGGAAAGCTTAGGTCTAGATGGACATGACCTTTCTTAGTTAAAGAAGTCTTTCCATATGGAGCTGTAGAAATTAAAAATCCAAGCAATGGTGTTGTTTTCAAAGTTAATGGTCAACGATTAAAACCATTCTTGGAATTGCCCACAGAATCTATAGAGGAAGCCATGATTCTTTATAAACCGACATATCTTGACTAGCCTGTTGTCAAGTCTGGCTGAAGACTTTAAACTTAGCGCTTCTGGAAGACAACCCAGCTTCTTTCTTTCTGTCTAATGGATTTTTTTTATTGTTAGGTTTAGCAGAGTTTGACTTGAATAAAGTTCTATCGGCTAAGTTGGGAGGAGATCTCAAGAAAATTCTTCAGGTGTCTTCATTTCCTTTTACTTCATATCATGCATATATCTAGAATCATTTTTATTTGTGGGGGATAATGAGCTGAATGAATAAATATTTGGAGCTACCTTCACCTTAGTATCTTATATTTGTTGATCTTGGACTTAGGGTGAATCACGCACTTTGAATAATAGTTGATTGAACATCTAGATAATTCTTGAAATATTGAAGGATTAAATATTAATAGACTCAAGTAAAAATGGTAAGTAAGAATGAAATCAAATTTCTAGATAATTCTAATCCTCCTATTTGCAAAGAAAAAGAATTTACTTCTTAGATGTGTGTGGGTATTATTAAATGCAAAATTCCCTTATTATTATTAAAAAAAAAGAGAGAGTTAATAAAAGCAAGTTCTGAACATTGTTTCATCGAGTAACTGGGCCTCTTCGCCTAAGTAAGCGGTCGAGTCTCGCGTCAAAAAGTGGAGATGTGAAGAAACCTTGCTTTACAGCCAGTTTTGATCTGTAGCCTTTCTGACTCAAGCCAGTAAGCCTGAGGGATGTTCTACACCTAGTGCCATAAGGTCAACTGATCTGGGAGACATTGGTCAAAAACTTGTTACAAGGATCAGATAGAAAGCTTAAGAGATTAAGACATTGCACGGTCTGTAGTAAAAAAAAAAAAAACGAGAGAGTGTAATAATAAGAGGAACACCCTTGCACTAACAACATCTCACCACTCCAAGAAGAAAACGATTTGGAAATAACAATAGAAGTGGTCAAGAATTATTTAGAGAAATGAGGAGTTCGCACTTAACCAATTTACTTGAAGCTATTAATATCCCAATGATTCATTTCATTTGCTATCTAATAGGAAATCTTCTAGTTATAAAAAGATGTGAAAGTAACTTTTAAATCTGAATAAACTTGTATATGGTATCAAGAGTTTTTGGTAGGCTCCTTAATTATTTCTAATAAAAATTCATGAATTATCTTTTATCCTTACTCGAGGATGAGTAAGATTCAAGTTGGGAGGAGTGATACATGCATAAAAATCAAATATTAAAGCATTAAGTTATATATTAATTACCCTTATTTGATTAAATTTTATATTTTTATGCAGTGTTTTAGATAATTGAACCCCACCAACATGAAGAGCATAATTTTTGGGATCCAACGGTATGAACGGCATGTGAATCAGACTTGAATTGAGCTGGGAATTGAATTTTGAAGGATTAACCCAAGGAATACCACGAATTTAAAGCACACGGGATTTAATGGTTCAACGTGAACCAGCTCAACGGTTCACCACAATTTCTTCGGTCCATAGCTGCCATTGCAACCGGTCCACGGGTTCAGTCCGTGGACCACAGGCCTCTCCAAGCTACGAACTCGCCGGAGAACTCGTCGGAGACCCCTCTCTCGCCGCCAAGATGCCGGAGAACCTTCCTCACGGCCGAAAAAGCCTCTTGCTGCTCCCTATTTGTTGCTGCTCTTCTCCCATGACCGTTCATCACCCTTGTTGCACCTGCTGCCGCTCCCATGGCCGTCCGAGATCCCCATCAAGCCACTATTCCCTCCATGATCGGACACCGCCGTGCACACCGCAGAGAGGAAGGATCACCACCGTTGTGGACATCTCCTTCCGCCTCCCCTGTTCAAAAGCCGAGCACCAAGCTTGCTGCCATCATCTTCTTCCTTGCTGTTTTCCCATCTCCTCCACTACGCCGCCCCATTCTTCCAAGCCACCAGCAAGTCGTCTTCTTCATGCTGCTGCCATCTTCCACGGCTGAGCTTCGTCTTCCTCCATGGTTCGGTGCAGTCCACTTCTTGTCAGGAACTTGGATGTTCGAAGGATCTCAATCCCGGACTCGGGATAACACCAAACACAGTGATGGAGTTTGTTACGGAAGTGGTGGCCAAGATCCAGACGCAACGGAGAGAAGAGTCCGAGCGATTTCTCCCATGCAATTTTTTCTTATAAATAAGAGGCCTTCGGGAGCTGGGAGAAGGAATTTCCGAGTTTGATTTTCTGTTCCGAGAGGTGCAGGAGAGAGCAGAGCCGAAGGAGTTTTTATTTTTTTTTATTTTTAGCCTTATTTTTTTTCATGTTCTAGATTTTCTTTTACAGTTAATCAATAAATTTTTTTTTTCTATTTCCTGTTATTTTATAATTTCTACTAGGATAGTTTAAATTATCTAATTTAATTTCCTGCAAATTAGTATAGATTTATTTTATAAATTTATAATATGTAATTTACATTCTCGCAATTAGAATAGTTCTATTTTTACATTTAGTATAGGTAAATTTTATATTATTTTATCTTAATTTTTAAAGTTTTATTTTAATCATGTCTGCCTAAGTAAACCCTCTGGAGTTGCGATGAAGCTAGATCAAGATTAGAAGCCTTTTCTTGGATCTTTTCTAGAGCTCTAATTTTTAAGAGTTTTCTTTTTTTTTTGAACTTCTTGCCTAGAGACTTGATGAGCTATAGTTGGGTTTCAATCATTTCATAGTTCATGCTTGATTCGGTGCAAGAAGGATGAAAGACATGGAGACTCAATATTTATTTATTTTTCATTACTTTCTCTCTTTCTTGTAAAACCTTAAAACCTTGATGGATTATTGTTGAGTTTAATCTTTTCATAATCCATACTTGGTTAATAAAGAAAGAAGTTGGAATGATTTATTAGAGAGATCCTTAGAATAGTTTTCTAAATCGTTGGTCTAGTGGATTCAAAAGCCCTAGATCTTTAAATTATAACCCATTTTCCAGTGGGATCGACCCGTACTCGTCGGACGTGCTACTCTGCACACCGTGCGCTTGTGGTTTAATTAAAAATCTACATCAAGTTTTTGGCCCGTTGCCCGGGAACTTGATGTAGATTTTTTAATTAAACCACAAGTGCACGATGTGCAGAGTAGCACATCCGACGAGTACGGGTCGATCCTACAAGAAAATGGGTCTTAATCGGTATTCAAACCCTCGCTTAAAGAAGCTGACAAGAATGAACAAAATTAATTTAATGAGAGGAAAGATAGAATTTAAAGATCTAGGGCTTTTGAATCCACTAGACCAATGATTTAGAAAACTATTCTAAGGATCTCTCTAATAAATCGTTCCAACTTCTTTTTTTATTAACCAAGTATGGATTATGAAAAGATTAAACTCAATAATAATCCATCAAGGTTTTACAAGGAAAGAAGAAAGTAACGAAAAATAAATAAATATTGAGTCTCCTGTCTTTCATCCTTCTTGCACCGAATCAAGCATGAACTATGAAAGGATTGAAACCCAACTATAGCTCATCAAATCTCTAGGCAAGAAGTTCAGAAAAAGAAGAAAACTCTTAAAAATTAGAGCTCTAGAAAAGATCCAAGAAAAGGCTTCTAATCTTGATCTAGCTTCATCGCCAACCCCAGATGGTTGCTTAGCCATACATGATTAAAATAAAATTTTAAAAATTAAGATAAAATAATATAAAATTTACCTATACTACTCGTAAAAAAATCAAAATTGCAGACTGTAAATGTAAAAATAGAACTATTCTAATTGCGAGAATGTAAATTGCATATTATAAATTGCATAAAATAAATCTATACTAATATGCAGGAAATTAAATTGCATAATTTAAACTATCCTAGCAGAGATTATAAAATAATAGGAAATAAAAAAAAATAAATCTTTATTGATTAACTATAAAAGAAAATCTAGAACAGGGAAACAAAATAAGGCTAAAAATAAAAACTCCTTCGGCTCTGCTCTCTCTTCTGCTCCTCTCGGAAAAGAAAATCAAACTCGGAAATTCATTCCCCCAAGCTTCCGAAGGCCTTGTATTTATAAGAAAAAATTGCATGGGAGAAACCGCTCGGACTCTTCTCTCCGTTGCGTCTGGGTTTTGGCCACCACTTTCGTAACCAACTCCACCACTGTGTTTGGTGTTATCCCGAGTCTGTGATTGAGATCCTTCGGACATCCAAGTTCCTGACAAGAAGTGGACTGCACCGAACCGTGGATGAAGACGAAGCTCAACCGTGGAAGATGGCAGTAGCATGAAGAAAACAGCTTGCTGGTGGCTTGGAAGAATGGGGCGGCATAGTGGAGGAGATGGGAAAACAGCAGGGAAGAAGATGATGGGAGCAAGCTTGGTGCTCGGTTTTTGAACAGGGGAGGCGGAAGGAGATGTCCACAATGGTAGTGATCCTTCCTCTCTGCGATGTGCACGGCAGTGTCCAATCATGGAGAGAATAGTGGCTTGATGGGGATCTCGGACGGCCATGGGAGTGGCAGCAAGTGCAACAAGGGAGATGAACGGTCATGGGAGAAGAGCAGCAGCAAATAGGGAGCAGCAAGAGGCTTTTCTGGCCGTGAGGAAGGTTCTTCGGCGTCTTGGCGGTGAGAGAGGGGTCTTCGGCGAGTTCGTAGCTTGGAGAGGTCTGTGGTCCACGGACTGAACCTGTGGACCGGTTGCAATGGCAGTTATGGACCGAAGACATTGTGGTGAACCGTTGAGCTGGTTCATGTTTAACCATTAAATCCCGTGTACTTTAAAATTCGTGCTATTCAATGGGTTAATCCTTCAAATTTCAATTCCCAGCTCAATTCAAGTCCGATTCGCATGCCGTTCATGCCATTGGATCCCAAAAATTGTGCTCTTCATGTTGGTGGGGTTCAATTATCTAAAACACTACATAAAAATATAAAATTTAATCAAATAAGGATAATTTAATATATAACTTAATGCTTTAATACTTAATTTTTATGCATTTATCACTCCTCCCAACTTGAATCTTACTCGTCCTCGAGTAAGGATCTCTCTAATAAATCGTTCCAACTTCTTTCTTTATTAATCAAGTATGGATTATGAAAAGATTAAACTCAATAATAACCCATCAAGGTTTTATAAGGAAAGAGAGAAAGTAACGAAAAATAAATAAATATTGAGCCCCCTGTCTTTCGTCCTTCTTGCACCGAATCAAGCATGAACTATGAAGGGATTGAAACCCAACTATAGCTCATAAGTCTCTAGGCAAGAAGTTCAGAAAAAAAAGAAAACTCTTAAAAATTAGAGCTCTAGAAAAGATACAAGAAAAGGCTTCTAATCTTGGTCTAGCTTTATCGCCAATCCCAGAGGGTTTGCTTAGCCAGACTTGATTAAATTAAAACTTTAAAAATTAAGATAAAATAATATAAAATTATCTATACTACTCGCAAAAAAATCAAAATTGCAGAATGTAAATGTAAAAATAGGAACTACTCTAATTGCGAGTATGTAAATTGCATATTATAAATTGCATAAAATAAATCTATACTAATATGCGGGAAATTAAATTGCATAATTTAAACTATCCTAGCAGAGATTATAAAATAACAGGAAATAGAAAAAAAATAATTTTTATTGATTAACTATAAAAGAAAATCTAGAACAGGGAAACAAAAATAAGGCTAAAAATAAATAAGGCTAAAAATAAAAACTCCTTCAACCAATTTATGTAAAAAGAACCCAATGAAGCCTGGCAATTCTTAGAAGACCTAGCGGAGAAAAGTTTACAATGGAAAACAACTAGGGAGGTAAGAAATTGTGGTGAACCATTGAGCTAGTTCACGTTGAACCATTAAATCCCGTATGCTTTAAAATTCGTGTTATTCCATGGGTTAATCCTTCAAAATTCAATTCCTAGCTCAATTCAAGTCCGATTCGCATGCCGTTCATGCCGTTAGATCCCAAAAATTGTGCTCTTCATGTTGGCAGGGTTCAATTATCTAAAACACTGCATAAAAATATAAAATTTAATCAAATAAGGGTAATTTAATATTTAACTTAATGCTTCAATACTTAATTTTTATGCATTTATCAGATACCTGGTCCTTCTTAAAGCTTGATTGAGTGGCTTGTAATTAATTACGAGCCTTGGAGCTCTTCTTTCCAATTTTGATTTCTTTTGAATATAGAAAGCAGCACAACTCTAAGAGGATTGGCTTGGCGTAATTATTTTTTTTAACAAGGTCATTGATTTCTTGCTTACAATATTCTAACATTTCTTGATTCATTTAAATTGGTCTGGCTTTGTAGGTATTTTTCTTTCATTGAAATTCTTTTCATAAGAAGACTTACTGCGTGTTTCTTCCTATTCCAAAAAGCACCGGGCATATTAGAACATGCAGATTCTTGAATTGGATTTTTAAAGTTTTCTATCTTATGTATTATTACAGGATTTTTCAATTATTCTTCAATCTTTTTGTAATTTATTTTTTCTTTTAAAAATTCTATGTGTTTTGTTCTTCTTATTATTCATTGAGTGTATTTAGGATTTTGATAAATTCTCTTGTTACAAATTTGATTTTTAATTTTTGTCCTAAAGCCTTTGTGGTAATTCTTTCATCATCCATAGTGAAGGATTTTATCAGATTGAGAAAAGGAGTCCCTAGAATGATAGGTCTATTTAGGTTCCTTATTAAAATAAATTGGGTGACAAAGTATTGGTCTGCAAAATAAATTTTTATTTCAAAAAGCTTATACTTTATTATTAACTTTGAACCACTTGCAGTATTTAATTTTTCTTTAATTTTTCTAAAATACTTCGTGGGGATTAGACCTTCTTGTATACAGTTTAGGTCTGCACCCAAGTCAATTAGAGCAATGATTTCTAATTTGAATTCATCTATTATGATTTTTACTCTAACATACCAATTTTGTATGGTTAAGTTTGAGATTAATTATAAAAAAATTGATTTTGAGGATCTTGGTGTTCTGGTTGTGAATTAGAGTCTTCTTGGTTTTTTAATTATTTTATCTGACCTTTGATTTGATTTATTTTCATTTTCATTTGGTTTACTTTAGATTATAGGTCTTGTAATGTTATTGGTTTTTGTCTTTGATAACTAAACTTATTAAAAATATCATTCAGATTGTAAGTTTGAGGCATAGATGATTGGTTTTCACTTAGGATTTCCTTTATTTGAGAAAATACTTCTTTTTGAGTTATGGTTTATTGATTTTATCTATGAAGTATGGGAATAAATTTTGTTTCTTTGTTATCATATTTATGCTTGAAGATAGTAGATCATCTTCTTCAAATTCTTCTGAAGAAGATTCAACGTCAGATTCAAGTACTAGTTTTTCTAATTAAATCTTGAAGAAATTTTCAAGATCTTCTTTGTCAATTTGTATTTCATTTTTTTTCTTTTGAACTTGCAATATCTGGCATAGTGTCCAACTTTACCATACTTAAAGCAAGTTATTTGATTTGTTGATTTACTTATTTGTTTTCTATTTTGAAAGGTCCGTTTTTCTTTCTTTATAGATTTTTTTTATAGCTTGTTTATATTTTGTAAATTTATATGATTATTTTTTCTTGGTACAATTGTGACAAGATTTTGATTTAGGAAACTTTTTTTTGGTTAAAGGATTATAACCAAATTGTTCACAGAAGTTTCCCAGCTCCCTTATGCCAGTTAGTTGTTCCTTTTTAAATGTTGCTTCATTTTTAGATCATTATAGAGATTTAAGCCTTCAGAATTGATAGTATTGATTAAATCTCTATAAATGAGTCTATCATAAGGCATTGTATTATTATTTAGTTCTCTGATTTTTAATTTGACCTTTTCTGCAAAGACTTGAGGGAGTCTAGCAATAACTTCTCTTTCCAAAATGATTGGCAATCATTTCTAGCATTACTTTGATAAGAAAGATATCTTTGTACCACCTGAAGTCTTGCAACTTCTTATATCTAGGATTAGCTAAAATTTTAGAACTTCTATCTTTTAGATTTGATGGATCACCTAAGAAGTATTTTGCGATTGCAAAAATGAGGGTAGAAATCGAATCCTATATTGGTTCACTCGCTTCATCTTTAACAATTACACATTCTTCATTCCTTCTGTAGGCAAAGAGAATATTATTTCTGTCAATTTCATTAAGGTAATGATCTCACCAACCTTTCAGTTGGCCAGTGAAACCGGCAACCAAAGTTTGGGCAATTGCTTGTTGAGTTTTTTTCGATAGGCCGCAGCTACCATGATCATTTCTTGAAGGGTGTTGAGAATTTGGTATTCAATTTGGCCGTCTATGTTCCATTCATACATAGATGGTATTTGCTGAATAATAGTTTTGTCTAATTGATGGCTTTTCTTCTAAGGCCATATCAGGAGAGGTAGGTTTGTGATATAACAGTTTTGGGGATTGAACCCAAGTCTGAATTTTGTTAATTTCCAAATTCTTGTCATTGTTTTGGGCATCCTGAATTTCGGGATTACTATTACAATCAGTGCTAATTTCAATGGAATCCTCGTTGTTGGAGGTTTCCGGGTCTTGGGTTAAAACAGAAATATTTCTACTTTATGGACTATTGATGTTAATGGTGGAGCTCTATCTGGGGTGTCTAACATAGTGGTGGTTAAGAGTTCCATTTTTTCTAGTCTTTTATTGATTTCGGTTATCATATTACTTTCTTTTAATTAGGAAATTAATTTTTTGGAATTTCATGTGGAGTAAAAATTAGAGTTTTTTCTTTGCTTTTTATTGGTTGTTTTCTTCTTTTACCAATTTTTTAATCTTGGTTAATTGGTCTCTTATTGTTTTTAGATTTTGATTTGTAAAATTATTTTGTTTTATTATGTTCTTAAGGTCCCTACCATTAGGTGTTTCCACGGATCAGACTTGATTTTGAAAGGTAATGCCATAACTTGTGTTTCTTTTACAAGAATCTTAATTTCTTGTAGGGGAGGGTGAACTTTTTCAATTGTTTTACCCTTTCCATCTGGCAAGAAATCACAGATTTTTCTGCAAGCATGTTTACTTATTTTGGATTTTCTTTCATATGGTATTCAAACTAGATGAAAAAGTTTACATTTGTTCTTAAGATTTCTAGGATTTGATAATATTTCTGTTGGATCTCATCTCTTTGTTGTTTGTTAAAATTATTAAAAAACTATTTCCTTTTTTCTATGTTTTTTGATGAATAGAAGCCTTTCTTAACTTTTCTTTATCTATTATAAAGTATTTGTATATCATACAGATTTTAGAGTCTTATCTCTGTAATTTATGAGAATATTGAAGAAATTGGAGGTGATGTTTGGTTATTGCAAATAGTTTGAGGAACCTTTGGTTCATTATCTACTTCTCTAAGTTTGGTTGCTGAACTAGAGTAGCTAAACCTAGGTGGTATTGAATCTTGAGGGGTTGATGGGTACCTATGGCTATAGGTCCTGTGAAGGTTTTTGTTGAATTTTATCTCCACATCCCCTTCTAGGAGTGTAGTGATGGAATCAGGAGTGCTTGGTGCTTGTCTAGGGATTGGAATAGCATTTTCAAGGAATCAATTCTCCGAAAGGGAGATTTGATCCCAAATTAAAGTTTTTGGAATATGTGTGTTCCCTTTTAAAGGGTTGGTTTGGAAGTAGGCTATGCTTCCCAAGGTTCTTTTGTTGATCATGCGAATATGATCAAGATTATTGGTTACCTTATAGTAGATTTTAAAAATAATTGCTACAGAGTATGATCTTGGCATGATGTTAAACCCGTGAAGCTTAACATCGAGTTTTAAAGCTTTAAGAATGTTTTGGTCCTTAAGTTTTAGCGTCAGAACTGTATTATAATTGAAATAAATAGATCCTTCGTATAGGCTTAACTTTACCATTCCCAACAGAGAGTCATGGAACTTGTTAGTTGGCTATCTCTTAGACAGAGGAGAATGGTAGTATAAAGTTCTCTTCTGATTAAGGGTTTGGCTGCTACCTGGACCATGCCTATATGGATGAACTCATACTTAGACCTAAGGATTTTGACTAGGTCTTGAGAGATGATTGGTGTAACTGTATGGTCTCCCGCTATTGACATAGTTTTTTCTTCTATCCTAATCCTATTATCAGGTAGGGTTCTATGTTGATAAATTGATCTTTTATTTATTTTTGGAATAGTCCATTTGTTCAACTATTCATCCCTTATCTCCATTGGATGACTATAGGCATCATTCTCTTTGGAAGAACCTGTAGAAAACAACCTAGATACCAGATTCATTTCGGAACCTCAGTGTATCCCTTTCCCTTTAGACAACTGTTTATGACCAACAATGCCTATCCATGGATAAAACGGTCGATGCTTGGTCAATGTCTACTCAGGATACATAATGATTCACAAATAAATCAACTATCTAAATATTTTTTTACCTTCCTCCCCCTTCTGGCTCTGATACTAGGGTAACACCGCAATATATGGTAATTCTCAGCATGGACGCTTCAATAACTTGAGAACCAAAAATGCAGTTGTTGTTGACGAGGGGTCCGGAGGATTGATTTTTTCATAGTTTCAAGGCACATCCAGCAACCATATTCACCTACACATAGAGTGATGCATATTATATTATACAATATTATCCAGTAAAAAAAATCCATAACTATATTTTTAGAACGTGGGAATCACCTGCAGATAGCATTGTGTGGAATATATATAAGAGTTTTTCTTATTTGGACTAACATTAATTATTATTATTTATAATTTATTAAAATATGGTTGATTTTATGATCTATATTGATAGATATGTATTTGTCCAATATTGTATGTTCCTTATATTTTGGGCTCTGGGCACCTTATGTGAGTTGGTATGGTTGAGGTGGCACAGTGTAGGTCTTGACCAAAGTGGTCCATCATGGAAGGGCATGTTAGGATTTGCTTATAAATAATAGACTAAGTTCCCTCTCCACTCGTGATATTATTATTATTCTATATGAGATTTGTTCTCATGGCTTGCCCCATCGAAGAGCCGCCTATTGTGAGAGGATGCTGGAGAGAAGGAGGCCTTCGGTGTTCAATGACAAATACATGTATGTATCCAAAATCTAAAACTTGTTTCTTGATTATGTGATAAATATTATGAGATCTGTTCATTAATCAATTAAATCTAAGATATTTTGTATTTTAATCTTCTACGTTTGATCCATGGGATTAATGAAAAGTTTTTTCATATTTGGTATCAGAGCCCTGGTATTTTTGTAGAAGATTGGAATCATCATTTAGTTTTCTATTCATTTTTAAATGATTAGTCGGGAAAGCTCAACATGATCTGATATGTTGATTTTTTCCCATTATATTTAGATCTTAAAAAATATATGTATACATATTATAATCACAAAAAAATATGCTTTTCTTCTTTATCTAAATGGAGCATAAGCCCCCTCCTTCTTCCAACCCACCGATCTTCACCGACCATCTCTATCGACGGCATTTTTGGATGCGCCAGTCCTTGTCAGCATCGAGGGATGGCCGGCAGCGACCAGAAGATGACCGTGATGGCTGGTGGTGGCGTGGATATGGTCGTCGATAGTCACTGGCAGCATGGTGGTGGCCGTGGCAACCATCTCAGTGATGCGGGACATATAAGACGTAACCTGATTTATTGGGAAAACAGGAGAAAACCTAAACAAACTAGGACCGTGTGAGGGCTAAGAAGCCTCCCGGACTAGGGCGAACTGACACTAAACCTAAAACAATCGAACTCTTTTGATTTTCAATTTTTATGGGTGGAGAAACATGGGATGGAGGATAGGAAACATGGACACTCTAGGACTGGGGATCCACCTTCACGGAGAGACGTCGCACCTCTAGGGCATCTTACCCACCCCACTATATGTAGTCTAGGGCGTCCCACCATCTCACTACACGCGGAGCCTAGGGCATCCTACCCAAATCGCTACCTGGGGCCGTAAAGAAAAACCCCTAGGCCTAAAGGGGGACTCGATGGAAAAGGGGGATAACTAGGGCCTCGCGTCCCTCGACGCTCGCATGCGAGCGAAGGAAATGGGGTCTCACACCCCTCGACACCCGCAGGTGAAGGAAAAACGGGCTCGGCCCAGAACCAGAACCAGTGGCTAAACCAAAAATTCATTCAACTCTGATTACAGGGGGGAGGGGGCCCCTTTATATAGAAAAACCAAAACCTTCAGTACTTAGCCTACAAGAAACCCAAAAAAGAAAAATAAATTATATCAAA
The DNA here is from genome assembly GCA_021397845.1 of Areca catechu. Classification (NCBI taxonomy): domain Eukaryota; kingdom Viridiplantae; phylum Streptophyta; class Magnoliopsida; order Arecales; family Arecaceae; genus Areca; species Areca catechu. Next base: position 134,472,404 of record CM038038.1, on the reverse strand, counting down.
AACTGTGCTACATCAATATTGATGCTGATCTGCTCTGAGAAGCGTGTTGGCTTGATGATCTGCTCCAGAAAGCATGCTGCTCTGAAAACTGGGCAGCTTCAAAAGCCGTGCAAAATCCTCTCGCGGCCGTGCACAAGTGAAGAGAACGATCTCCGTCGAGCACCAGCAGACAGTCGGCGGCCTGGAAGCGGGCGGCGGACGGGGTCGGCGGACGGCCGGCGGCGCCTGCAGGCGGGCGGCGTATGCACGGTCATGCCGTTTGGGCTTCTGATGGCTATGGGGCCCATGGGCGCGGCGAGGGCCCCCGGTGACCAGGCGAGGTCGACGGACGGCGGGCGGGCGGCGGACGGCGGGCGGGCGGCTGGCAGCTGATCGACGGTGGCAGACAGTGGTGGCGACGCATGGGCGGACGGACGCCTCCCGCGTCCGTTCGTCTTCCCACGGGCATGGGCGATGGCGGCCGGCTTTTCCGGCGAGGGCGGGGCCGGCGGGCGGGCCGGGAGGGGGACGACTGGGGGTCGGGCAGCCTGGACTAGGGGCGACGAGACGGTGGTTAGGGTTTGCGAGGTTTTTTAAACTCACGCGATGAACATAGAATAAAGCTGGAATAAGGAGGGAATAATCTGGGAATAAAACTGGAATAGTGGGAATAAATGGAATAGCGGGAATAGGAAAAATAAAAAATGCGAGAAAAATAAGAAAAAAATAGAAAAATACCCGGACCTGCCCTGGATCCCCATCACTCAGCCTTCAAAACATCCCACCAGCCATGAGTCTTTCTTCTCTCCACCGGCGGCACCACCTTGTTCTTGTTTATCCCTGAACTCCGGTGGCGACGGCGATGGTCTCGATTGAGATCACGAACAAAAAAAAATGAACCGGTGAATTGTGAGAAGGATCATCGAAAATCCTCACACGAAGTGGCCTTTTTTTATCTAGCCATCGGCAACATGGAGCGGTGGCGATCCGCTATCTCGAGTCGGTCTGGTGACCGGTGACTTCGAAATCGGGTTTGGCCATTGGATTTGAGAGGGCGGCGGCGGCCCTCCTTTTGTATTTTTTTCCCTTTGGATGTCATGGGGAAGGAGGCCAGAAATCATGACCGAGCGAGGTCTTTTGGCCATTGGCAATGTGGAGAGGTAGCGATCCATGATCGGGTTCGGTCGGTTGACCCCGCGGGGGAGATCTCAAGTTCGTTGACTCCATTAATGGAGTTTTTGGGAGGTAACCGGGAGAAGAAGGGAGGAAGAATGAGAGGTTTTAATGGATTTTGGGTTAATGGATTTTGGATTTCAACCGACTTCAAACCCAATCCATTAATTATAAGTTGAGCCCAATTGAAGAACTGGCTGAACTAAATCACATTGGATCAGTTTTAATTTGGGTTAAGGAGAATTTTGTAATTAAGCCCCTATAAATTAAGAATTATATAATGGTCCATATAAAATTATAGATAGGCCCCTAAAGTTTTGAAAATTATAAAATTAGTCCTAAAATTTTTACATTTATGTCCTTGTCATTTTCTGAAAATGTATTTTACAGAAAAGTCTTTATATTTTCTATATTTTATGGTTTAGTCATCTATTATTGTTTTTGATAAAAATCGATGTAACTTGCTTGTTTTACATCCGATTTGAATAATTTTTGAACCATTGGACTTATAATAATTTAAAAAATATTTTGATAGAATTCTTCATGCATGATAAAATATTTAAATAATTTAAAAATTATTTATATACAACTTTACTTACTATTATATAATTCGAGTATGTTTTCGTGTAGTCCCAAAGGATTCGAAGTACTCTATGAATTTTAAATAGCTGAGTTATTGAGAACTAATTATTCATCTTTTATTATATTTCAAATATATATTGATATATCTATTACAGTTGATCCAAAAATGATTGTAATTAATGGTGATACTTATTATATACTATAATTTTTATTCAAAGATATTTTATAGTTGTATAATAAGTATTATTGATAGAAGTGGTAGTTAGAATACAATATTATGTTATAATATGATCAGTAGAGTATATGTTATTGAGCATCACATTTTGGACTGATCTTTTATAACATACATGTCGTTAAAGTATATCATTTTGAATTTATTTGAATATTTTTTTTCTTGTATGAATAATTTTATAGATTGACATAAATATTTATCATCAAAATGATTTATTTATATTGTCTATAAATTTTTTGTTTTGGGAGAGATATTTTTTGATTATTAGATATAATCGTTTGTTCAAGAAAAATTATTGTATGTTTTAATTAAAAAATTGTATGAAATATTATATTGCCCGGATACACTAGTTTTTGTGGATATGTTTATAAAGTTATTATGCAAGAAGATGGCGAAACCCGCATAGAAAGGAATACGAGAAATCTTGTACTAATTCGATGATAACGTACAACTTGTCCTCCGTCGTAATTATCGCATAGGAACGAGCAAGAAAACCACGAAGTTTCAACTTAATGACTAAAGTCCCCTCGAATAATACGTGGAAAACATCAAAAGCATCAATGGTCGAAAGGTCAGTACACCGTAATCCAAGGACATTCTTGTCCACACAAGTCTCCCAAGTTGACGGTATTACCCTCATCCCGTTCCCCGACACTAGTTGAAGTGAAGACTCCAGTTGGGGAGAAATCCACGGAGTCGCACCGAATCGCTACCGTAACAAACTGGCACGAGCGTCGGCCGGCCAACGTAATAGCCATGGTGAACGCCGGCCCGCCGCGGCTCGACCTCCAGACCGCCGGTCACGTGCTCCGCCGGTCGTGGTCTCTCCTCCTTGCCGCCTTCCCCGCTCTCCTTCTTGCCGCCCTCCTCCTACTTTCCTTCCGTTCCGCCCTCCTCGCCGGCAATCTCCACCTCGCCTCCGTCGCCGACCGCGACCCCGCCGTCCGCTCACTTCTCTCCCGCCTCTCTTCCGCCGCCGCCGGCTCCCCTCCACGTCCTCCTCCCCGCCGCCGCCCCTTCCGTCACCTCCCCCGTGTCGGCACCCTCGACGAAGACTTCTTCTCCGACTCCACCGCTGGCGACCACCAAGCCTTCCACCGGCCGGCCGCCTCCTTCAACGTTTCCTTCCCCACCCTCGTCCCCCTCTTCCTCGTCGACGGCTCCCCGGGGTTTCCAAGATCCCCAAAATCCGTCAAGATAAGGGTTCCGGACTTCCCTTTCTCCCCCTTCCTCTTCTCTTTCCCCGATGGCGAAGGCGGTGCCGACAATGCCGCTGGCGATCGAGACCAGGCCGGCGATCTCCGGATTTTCGGACGCGGACTCAACCTGGACCGCCAAGATGTGATGGTGATCCTCTATCTCCTTACCCTACTCTCCTCCACCCACTCCCTCGCCATCCTAGGGTTCATCCTCTCCTATACCTCCGCCCTCGGCGTTGTCTTCGTCGCCGTCACCACTTCCCTCCTCCAGAAGCCGGTCTCTATCACCGGAATTATCTATTCAGGCGCTCGATTGGGGATCCGGCGGCTCACGGGGTTTTTGTTTTTGCGGTGGGCTGCGAGGGACGCCGTGGTCCAGTTCCTCTGCATGTGGTTTTTCTCCGACGTTGGGGACCAGAACGAGCTCTTCAAGCTCTTTGTGAAGGTCAAACTCATGCCTTTCTCCCTCTCACCGTTGAACCCATGGTCTGGGCCCCGTGATGCGGTTCTCTCGGGGTTCTTCGTCGTCTGGGCCTTGCTCGACATGGTGGTCTCTGTTGTGTTTGCGCTTGTTCCATGGGTAGTGATCATAGACCACAATTTGAGGAGGCGGGGGCGACATGTGGTGAGAGAAGGGTGCCATTTGATATCAATGATGCCAGCCCCGGCTATTTTGCTCAAGTGTTTGGAGACGCTGGTCTGTGGGATTCTTGGGAGGAGATTTGCAATGATGGTTGGGGGGAGGCTCTTTGCGGAGGTGTTTCATTCCGTGGCGGAGGTTTACTTCTTCATGGTGTGGCTGATATTCTATTTTGCAGCAAGGTGTAAGGATGGGGAATTGGAAGGTAGGAGTTTTGGAAGGCAAGATTTGGAGGAATGTATCAATGGCCTCAGATGACTTCGGTGGTCGAGCTGGTCGCAAAGACTAGAGGTACCAGCAATGTCTCTTTTGTTATTTTATTTGCAATTGAGATGCCATCTTCCAAGTTCTTTCCTTTATGCTGTTGTAATAGATTCTTTAATGATGATGTGGGGAATGTGAGGTTGCATGTACACCATCAATTTCCTAGAATGGGGAAATGTACATTAATATTAGGCGAATGATACTTCAGAGTTGCCTCTATACTGCTATGTTGAATCCATCACTAATCTTCGTATACTTTTTCTTTGTAGAGCTCTTTATGATTTTCCCTTTAGAACACATCTGAATTTGTCATATTTTTATCCTGTAATTGGAAAAATGGAGGGCAAACAATGTAGATATTTATGTGATGTTTTAAAAGACATGCTTTGGCCGCCTAGGTGCTTGCTTTAATGTTTTATGGAGGATGAGACCCAAAAATGAACCATTATCAGATGTTGCTGAGTTGGTACTGATCATTAGAAACTCAATACAGCATATTTTATATGTGTTATATTTCATATTTAAATTGTAACTTTTCAGGTTTTCATTATTAATTTTTCAATTTATTGTTTGTTGGGCCACCTTGATCTCTAGCGACTCATCAGGCTTTTAGGTGCTAGGTGCCCTTTGGTTGCTGATTTAGCATCAACAATGTTTTAAAAATTGACGTGTGCTCCTTTAATTTTTGTTAAAGGGGATATCTATTGTTGCAAGGGTTTGTTTTGCAATAAGAATCAAAGAGTTATATAGTTTGTGAAAATTTTTGGAAACCTAGCAAAAATAATCAGAGGGAGAGCAGAGTGGGAATTCGGTGCATTGGGTCATTATTTTGGATACCTAGACACTTGGACATTCAAATTTTAAAGTTTTTGGAAGTGTCAATACCTTTGGATGCTTGGACATAATGGGACTTGATAGCGCACAACTAGATGTTTCACTTTGAAGTGCCCTGTTAATATCAGCAGAGAGTCCCAACATTTGGCACTTGTCAATTTCTTGGTTTTAAGTGCTGGAAACTTGAAATATACCTAAGCAATAACTTAAACAACTTGCAAACCCATGGTTGTTTTATTGTATTGTTTGTTAGAGATCATATATCTTTCTCTCGTTCTCCTTTTATTTTATGTTTTCTGGATAAGCATCGAAACAATGCTTATAGGCTTATACATACATATACATATACACACACATACACACACACATACATGCAGATACATAGATACATACATAGATGTATGCTTTTTCATGCTAAGATTTTTGGTAGCAGCTGTATCCAACACTTGAGAACAATTAGAGACTTGACACTTATGTAAAATGTCCATTTAATATTGGCACCAAAGATTTAAATGTCAAGGTATGGGCCCATATCGATCCCATGCCAATACAGTGTGGCATATGATATGGGTGCATATATGTTGGTACAAATGAATGGATAAATTAGCTGTATCGACTGGTACAAGGTTGATGCACCTCATTACCATGCAATACAAGGTGGTACTTTTAGATAGGGTATGATATAACAAAGTTCAGGCTTGGTTCACTAAATCACGATGTACTAAGGTCCATTGTACTGGTACTTGTCTGATATACTATGGCCTGTTTGGAGCCCGTATTTTCAAGTCTCAAATCTTTGACTAGTAATCTCTTACAAATTACGTGTGAAAGTAGGCATTTCCCTTTATTTAAGACATTCCTTGTTCAGTAGTTGTTGATTTCTAATTGGAACACCTTTTGATAAGCATAGTTTGGGTCTACAGCAAGTGCACTCATGCATTACATGATGTTACTACTCTAGGTTGTGTATGCCAAATAGTATGTCTCAAATTCTTAAGGATCCATTTTATACTAGGGATCCATGTCATTCAGTTTTATTTGGTTGTATTTAGCAGATTTTCCAAGTTCTTTACTTGGTTAGCTTTTAGTGACTTTTGCATGGATATCCATTTTGTGCTTGATGAGTTTGGACCACTATATGATTATCTTTCAGGCACTCTATTTGACATGGTTATAAGTTTTCAAATATAACTAGTATAATTTCATTGGGATTTTTTGGCAATATTTTGAACTTTGAATCCATTGGCAGTGGTTCAGGGCAAAGCATAAGGGGTTTGAGAGTTCTTGTTTACCCCTTTTTTTGGAGGTCATGCTTTGTCGAGTTTGCAAAAACTGGAATTGGGTGCTTCTACTAGGCTAAAGAGCTGGTTTCTAAATGTTCTTGCTGCAGGTGGAAGAATAAACATGAAAGTTCCCTTTGTGCCTAGGAAGCACAATCTCAAATCTCATCTGTGTTCATATATGATATGTTTAATATGGCTAGGATATCTTGCATACTTATTCAAGTATCCTGTTTTTCAAAATTAAAATAAGGAACCAGGATACTTCCCAAGTATCTTTATGAATAAGAGGAAGGGCTTTCATTCTTTAAACGTATGTTAACGTTTTGATGATGGATGCTTGATTTTAGTGTTTGTGATGTTGATGTTATTTTCTAATGCATTGATTTGAATAAATGACTAAATTATCGTGTTTACGGTAGTTGATGTTATTCTATAGAATATTGGCTACATTATTGTAATAGATCATTTTGCTTTATGGATGCTTTTTTACATATGTGTGAACAATATATATTTATTTATTATCATAACACAGCTATATTATACCCTATTTGTTTTAAAAATTTACCATTTTGGTGTATCCATCTCACGTTGTATTAATATCCTCTGCTAGGTATCCTGCTTCATAATAGGTTTGTGGGTGGAATCAGTGCAAATGTTCAAATAATTTCCTCCAGTTATACCATATTTATCAATACCATATCCACATGCAAGTAATAGCATTATAGTCACTTGGGTAAAAATCATAGGAATTCTCAGTGTTATGGTATATGTCAAATACCAATTGGGGAATAGAATGAATGCACATAAGAGTTAGAGTTGATCATGGGCCAGCGGGCTAAGCTATATTCATTTTTAGTTGGGCTTCGGGCCAACCCCATTTGAAATTTTGACATTTTCTATGTCCAAGCCCAGCCCATGATCAGCTCTAATCAGAGTGCAACATTTGTTACAATCTTCCTTTTATCATCTTTTTTCTATTTTTTCTTTTGAGTGCTGATTAACTTGTGTGACTCTTGTGATGTTGTGTGTGTGGTCTATCATCAACACTGCAGTGTCCATTATGTTTGGAGTTGATTTGTAAATGGGGAACATGGACCACTACTTGAAGAGGTTGTGTGACAGGATGGGGGAAGCAAAGATGCCATCTTTTGTTGGTGATCTGGGACAGTCCATTTGAATCCAGTGCTTGAAGATAGTGGCTTGGGGGGATTTGACTAGTTGGACTGCGATGATGGTTGAGTGTTTGCTTGTTCCATTTGGTGGAGTCTTACTTTCTAGTGGTTTGCTTGATAACAGAAGGTCGATTGACTTTTACTAGTTTGGCAGTTTTAAGATTGACTTTCCCTAGTTTCAGTATAAAAATTAAAGAAATATGAATAATATAAAAATCAGAATATGATGAAGTTAAGAATTTATTTGGGATATATTTATGATCTCTAGTGTAATTTGTATGTAGGTGGTTTTATGCTGGAACAATTGAAAATATTCAAAACTGAAAGGTTTAAAAAACATTTTTGACATCATTCTAGATGAGACATACACACACATATAATTATATTGTTTGATAACAATGTAAAATCAAAATGTATGTATAAGAGCTTTTAGTGAGGAAGAGATCCAGTACTAACATCCCAATTTTTGCATTGCATTGATCTGATGGGACAGTTTAGGCACTTGATCCATCCATGCCATCATGGTGTCAACCATTTGTTAGCGTTTGATGGTGGATTGGAGTTGGAGGCATTTGATGTTCCAATCTATATGTTAGAACATCGAACATCCATAGCTTAGGTTCGAATGCTCTAGAGTGTCCATTTGTGAGTTTGAGTCAAGTTATTTTTGTTTGTTTGATTTCATCATGCACCCATAACCCACAAGTCGTAACCTATATATGGGATCTGGGATATCATGGCAAGCCATGTACTCTTTACAATTTTCATAGTGAATTTGAATTGAACTTTGAGTTCTCTTGAGTCACTCGTGATGTGAGGCAATGAAGAAAATGGCAGTGAGGTTGTGGATTCAAGGGGAGGGCTTGTGAGGGTTTGGATTCCTTCATCGAGGCCCTGTGAAGATTAGATGTGCGAGGCTGAAGGTTGGGAAGGAACAGGAGGTGAAACTAGTCATCCCATTGATGTATGAGGTGGACCTTAAATTCATGCAATGTCCTTTCAACCTTTATTTATCCTTTACTAGTCATTATTTAGTTCAGTTTTTTTTTTAGATTCATATAGCTTCCTATGCTGTCCTAGTTTAGTTGTATGTTGACATTGTGAGAGAGGTGGATTCCATCCTTGCCTGCATCAGATAGCCAACCTACATTAAAGATGCAACTTTTCATGTAAATTTGGAGCTAAACATATCATATCATGACTTGCAAATCTTAGTTCAATCTCAATAGAATGCTTCTTGTATTTGAATAGAATAAGTTTAAAATTCTATTCAAAAGAAGAGGATAGAGTTTAAAGGTTTGCTTGACTTGGCCATCTATACAATAATTAGGTATTTGGTCTTAAACTGTTTTTCACCAAATTCATATTGGTTTTAACCAACACAAACAATCTTGGTTTTGATTTCTGAATTTCTTGTGAAATTTGAAATAATATGGTAGGAGTGCTAAGGCAATCAATAGCTAGTACAAGATTTGATGGATTGATTAAAAAATTTTATGTTTCTTGTGGTTCAAAGTGTCATTGGGAGCAAGAGAAGAAGGACAACTGAAGAGTGTCTTCAGCAAAATAATTCCATGACTCCATCTGGCTGCAGAACTTTTGTGCCAACACTTATCTTGAAAGAAAAATTATCTAAATAATGGATTCCAGAAAGAGAGGAGCAAATTATTTCTATTGGCCTGGATAACAATCCATTGTGTAGAAGGATTCCTTGACAACTACCTATCCAGCGGCATCTCTGTCGAAGCAAGAGAGATGCCAGTGCCATCCTTCAACAAAATGTGACATCTCCTTTCATATTGTACTTTCTTTATGATGAATGATGGCTTGAGCCATGTGGACCATGAATGTGCCTCTATGTGTCTAGCCATCTGCAACATTAGATCATTGTAGTGATTATCTTTTAGACCAAATTAGGCCTGGCCAGATCATCCAAATAGGTTTTGACGGGTTATCTCCAATCCTTTGGATTCTTTGACTGATTATAAAATAACCATGATGTAAATTTTTGAGGAAAGACATTTTCTCAAAATGCTACATATGTTATGGCCAATAATGGCCATGCACCTTGAATAGGGCACTGATCAGTAGTTTGTGGTAATTTGACAATTTGTAAATTTACTACTAATGAAGATTTTCCTACAATGGAAACAATAATTTTGGTTCTGTATTTACAATCCTGTTGTCTACTTTTGATCTAGTAGTATTCTCAAACTTTGATTGAGGAGTATTGTGTACAAATTTTAGTATGTCCAAGTTTGGGAATCATTCTCTTTCTATAGTTAGCATGTAAGTTTATACCGTGCTGTAAAAATTAGGTGAAGCCTGCAAATGTAGTTGTTTCAGCTTTAGTATCTTATATATTATTTTATAAGCTATAACAGCTAACTCAAGCTTTGACATTTGTGAAGCACTGAACTGAATTGTTACTTCTGGATGGTTCCCAAGTATCCATGATCACTTTATATCAGCTTTCCAAGTTTGAGACTGGTATCACAATGTCAGAAACTGTAGTGTTGGTATTCTCCTCCATTTTTTTTTTCCGGTGGGCAGGGGTACGTGTAAGCTAACATTCGTTGCAAGGATTCAAAAATTTTGAAGCCCAATGACTTATAAGGGCCCATTTGGTATTGCTTTCGTTTTCAGATTTTGTTTTTGAAAACTGGAGGAAAATGAATTGGACTGAACAACATGTTCAATGAAGCAAGTGATGATGTCGTTGGAGCTTTTGGTCACAAGGATTAATTACTTCCAAACAAGAGTGAAAATTGAAGCAACTAATGGAAGAAGTGAAAATTGAAGCAACTAATGGAAGAAGCTCGTAAGTTCGCTTTTAGCGTTTGCTGTGTCTTGGGATTTGTGAGCATCCACAGTGCTTCGTCCCCTCATTGCTCCCGAGTGGGTTTCTGCATCGTTTTCCGTGCTTCGTGATTTGGGTGCCCTCCTTTGGATCTTGCTGCGTTCCTTTGCTATCTTTCTATCCCTTATCTTCTCCGGTTAGTCCCTTTTATCTTTGCTGGGCTCCTTTCGGTGTTCTCTCTTTCTATTCCTTTGTTAGGTGTGGGCTTCTTCGACCTTGCTCGGGATGGCGGAGGTTGCGAAGCAGCCGGATCCTAGTGGTGCGGAGGAGGCCCAATCGGCTGCAGGGTGACTGATCCTGGGCTTAGGTTGTCCAGGAGCAGGGACGGTCGCCGGTCTGGTCATTCTACAAAATTTCTAAGGAAGACTTGGATCATCTTTAGAAGTATTTCACCAAGGTGTTGCATTTGCCGGCTCCGCTCTTGGAGGATTCCTCCCGGCAGTGGGAGGGGTTTGCTATCATTTTTTGGAGTCTTAGCCACCGGGTGTCTCCTGTTGGGGTGGCTCGGGAGGTGCGGTCCAAGCTCCTCCTCTCCTATGACCCGGAGACCTATCCGGTTGGGGATGACCACATCGTCTTGCGGCTTGCTTCATCCGGAGATTGCTCTAAGGTGCTGGGAGGGGGATCGTGGTTCGTTGGCAGTCAACTCCTGGCATTTGAAAAGTGGGTGCCGGATTTTCGCCCGGCCCGCCGTCCAGTCAACTCTACTATGATATGGATGAGGCTCCCGGAGCTTTCCCTTGAGTACTGGCTTCCGGTGGCGATCATGGCGGTGGCTGCTGAAGCTGGCCGTCCGATCTCCATCGATAATTTCATCGACCGGCCGAAGAAAATAGGGTTTGCCAGAGTCCGGCTTGAACTGGATGCTTCCAAGCTGCTCTTGCCGGGAGTGCTGATCCAAGGTCAGTCTTCAATTTTCTGGCAACAATTTGTCTGAAAATTTGCTGTGCGTCTGCTTTCATTGTGGTCGAATGGGCCACCTTGCTGCTGCCTGCTGTTCCTCAGGCGAACCGAAGCTCTCCCCTAATGCTGGCCATGCCTTGGGTCCTTCCAACCTTGTTGCTCAGGACCGGGCTGAAGGGTCTACCGATCAGGGTCTGGTGGCTGCTCCTGAGGACCCTGCTGCGGTGGAAGGCCGGTTGAAGTTTGGCCCTTGGATGGTGACATCCAGGGTGCGCTTGCCTCGGCAACCGGCAGGCCCATCCAAGAATGGCCATGGGCCTCAGAAGGGGAAATCTCCTGTTTCTTCCTCGGATTCCCCCTCTTCATCTCCGCCCCGGTCGTCCTCCACTCCAGTCTCCTCTTCTCCTGACTCGTCACCCGACTCCGATGGGTGGTAAAAACCCTCCAAATTGGCTCGCCGTCGCTCTCCTGTGGCAGGTCGTTTGGCACAGGGGGAGGTTGTTGCAGGGCTCCTTCCTCTCTCTGGTACTTATGCCTCGTTGGGAGACTGCATGGAGCTCGTCCTGATGGAGGCGAGATCGGTGGACCACCTAATGCTGGACTATGGCGTTGTCTCTCTCAAGCGAGGCCGATGCTTGGTTAAGTCTTCTGATCCTTCTTCCCTCTCAGTGCCCCCTGAGTCAGCCGTCAAGGTGCCTCCTTCTAAATTCCCTTTGCTTTTAAATACTTTGCTGCCTCCTCTGGGAGTTCGGGTAATCCTGGGTCTTCTAAGTTGGTTGCTGCCCCTGTGGAACCAGTGTTGGTCAATGTCCCTGTTGTGATGCTGGGTCTGGGAGAGCAGGGCTGTCGGGGAGGGCCCTTCCTCCTCTCCCGTGGGTAAATCCTCGAAGGCTGCCTCCATTATTTCTACTGTGGGGGATGATGTTGATATGGGGTGTCCTAGGCTGGGTGGATCCAGGATTCTGAAACGGGGTTTGGAGGGGGTATCGGGAATCTCCCTGCCGCTTGCTTGAGCTACTTTGCCTCCCCAGCTAGATTCGATTGATCTTGTGGCTGTCTCGTTGTCTCCTGAGGGTGGGCGGCTGTCTCATGACTTAGTCTCATCTAAACTCCAAAGCGCTTTGGCTTCGGTGGGGGGGGTCTTTAGAGGGGTCCAGTAAGGATTCTGTCAATGATGTATCCAGTGCTCTTCGATCCTCTGTGGCTGGGAAACAGCCTGCTGTGAGTGTTGATGTTGAGGAAGATGCCAGTCTGAGCTCCGGGTCATCCAAGTCATCCTAATTTCCAATTGAAACTTCTGGTTTGGAATGTTCGGGGGGCAGGAAAACCCGCCTTCCTTTCTACCTTTGGTCGCTTTCTGCAACTGCATAACCCCCAAATCTGTATTATTCTGGAGACTAGACTGTCGGGTCCTAGTCTCGAGCGCGTGCGACGTCACTTTCCCCGAAATTGGGGTTTCTATTTTATTGACTCTCGTGGCCTATCGGGAGGTATTATTGTCTCCTGGGATCAGGGGACTGCTAAAGTTACTACTTTTCATCGGTCTTCTCAGATGGTTGCTATTGTCGTGTCGGAGCCTAATTGGCTGTCTTGGCTTCTGTGCGGTATATATGCCTCTACCTCTGACAAGGAAAGGAACATGGTCTGGGAGGAGGTTTCTGCTCTGATTGACCAGGGTGTTCCTACTGTTGTTGCTGGTCATTTCAATGTCATCGATCGGGCTGAGGATAAGAGGGGAGGCAGGCCCTTCGTGGAAAACGCTGTCTCCTTGGAGTTTTCCAGCTTTATTCATGACCCTGGCCTGGTTGATTTGGGTTTTCTTGGTCCCGCTTCACCTGGTATAATAATAGGACGGATGCCGCCAGGGTCTGGGAGAGACTGGATAGATGCTATGCTACCCTGTCCTGGCTCTCCTTGTTCCCTACTCGGTTCGTCACCTGAGCTGCATTGTCCTCGATCACTGCCATCTTCTCTCGATGGATGCCTATATCCGGGGGCCCACCCCGTTCAGATTTGAAAAATTTTGGCTATATTTTCCTAAATCCAGAGAGATCATTAGGGAGATCTAGAGGATTGCTGTGCGTGGTGATGCTTCCTATCGGATTTCTAGGAGGTTAGAGCTTCTCAGGAGGTGTCTCCTCCACTGGAACAAAGTGGAGGTGGGTAACATCTTCTCTAGACTGAAGACTATTGAAGACACCATTGCTCACATACAGGATAAAGAAGACAGGTTAGGTTGTTTATCTCAGCCTGATCTAATCAGTCTTCGGGCCCACCTTTCCTTGCACCACTCTCTGCTTCGCCATCAGGAGGTCTTCTGGAGATAGAAGTCCAGAGTTCAGTGGTTACAGGATGGGGACAGAAACATCCGGTTTTTTCATCAGGCCACTATTATCAGGAGATACAGAAGTGCCATCACGATCCTCTGAGGGTCAGCTGTTGGAGGAGGGTGCTATTCGGGAGGAGATCCTTTCATTTTTAGATCCAGATGGATCAACTCGTCACTGGTTATTCCTTCTGTTTCCCACCTCCTCCCCTTCTCTATTATCTATCCTTCTCAAAATGCTATCTTGCTTGCTCCGATTCTCTGGGAGGAGATCGTGCCACTGGTTATTCCTTCTGTTTCCCACCTCCTCCCCTTCTCTATTATCCATCCTTCTCAAAATGCTATCTTGCTTGCTCCGATTCTCTGGGAGGAGATCCGTGCTGCCTTGTGGGACCTTGGGGAGGATAAAGCCCTTGGCCTTGATGGTTATCCTCCCTTCTTCTTCTGGAGGTATTGGGATATTGTGGGCTCTGACCTTGTTGCTGTTGTGTAGTACCTTTTTGTTTCAAGTTCTATGCCTGATTCTTGGAAGAGGACCTTTATTGTCCTCATTTCCAAGCATCCAGATGCCTTGGAGCCTGCTCATTATCGACCGATCAGCTTATGTACTATCCTTTATAAAATTTGTGCTAAACTGATGGTCAACCGGATGCGAGCCATCCTTCCTCACCTTATCTATCCTGAGTAGGGTGCTTTCCTCGTGGGTCGGAGCATTTCTGATAATGTGCTTATTGTCCACGAGTTTATGTCTGATCTCAACCATGCTTCGTCCCGTCGGAGTCTCATGGTCATTAAGCTGGATATGGAGCGAGCCTATGATAGGGTCAACTGGGACTATCTCCTCTCGGCCTTGCAGGCTTTTGGCTTCCATCGGACTTGGATATCCAGGATTTTGGCTTGTGTTGTCGGACCTTCCTCTCTGTTGATCAATGGTTCTCCTACGGAATTCTTCTCTTCGAAAGTGGGCCTCCATCAAGGTTGTCCCCTTTTCCCATCCCTGTTTATTATTTGTGCTGACCTCTTATCCAGGACGTTGCGCGCTTCGGTCCGAGATCTTGGCATCCAGCCGTTTATCCCTGCGCCTGGTGCTCATCTGATCTCTCATCTCTTATTTGTTGATGACTGCTTATTATTGGGTCGGGCCTCTATTCTTTCTGCCCAGGGATTTCATAGGGTCCTCGCAGGTTATTGTATGGCTTCTGGTCAGAGGGTCAATTTTCAGAAATCGGCTATTTATTTTAGCCCCAAGACCTCTATGCATCTTCGACAGCGGATCTTGGACACCCTTGGTATTCAGGAGCGCCGGAGCCCTCTCACCTACCTGGGAGTGCTGATCTCCGGTACCAGACTCTCTAGATCGGATTGTGCTCCGATGTTGCACACTGTGCGCGAGCGGATTAAGGGATGGCATGGTAGAGTCCTCTAGTCTATGGGGAGGATTATCCTTATCCGCTCGGTCCTGACCTCTCTCTCGGTCTATCTCCTATCTTATGCTGTTGTCCATGAGACTATTGTCATGTATGTGGAGTAGTTTATTCGGGCTTTTCTTTGAAATTCTTCTCCGAATTATCGCAGGATCCATCTCGTTAGCTGGCAGTCTATCTGCAGGTCGACCGACCAGGGCGGGCTGGGTATTACCTCCCTACTCAGCAGGCGTGAGGATTTGCTCGGTAGGTACCTGGCCAGGTTCTTCCTCTGTCCTAACAGCATGTGGTCGACGATGCTTTCTGCCCGCTATAGGGATTACTACTCTGTCCTCGACGGTTCCCCTTCCCCTCCGAGATGCTGCTCGGCTATCTGGAGGGAGATGATGCTGAGAGCCCCTTTTATTACCCCCCACCTGTTTTGGATTATTGGAGATGACAGATCTGTCAGAGTTATGACGGAGCTATGGATTTCTGATACTCTCCTTTGTAGATGGCCTACATTTATCTCGGTTGACATATCTGTCACTATGACTATTGCTGACCTCATTGTTTTGGGGGAGTCCCGATGGGATAGCCGGCTAATGTTGTCCCTCTTCGGGAATATCCTGGGTCCTCGAGTTCTCTCGATCATTCTGCCGGTAGTTTCTGCTTCTGATGTGAGTTTGGAGGCACTCTTCTTCCGCTCGGGTTCCCATGTCGGATTTGCTCTCCATATTCTCTCTGAAAGTGCCGATGGACTCATCCTTCCGTTGATTCTGGGCTATTCCTGTTCACCCCAAGGTCTCCTACTTTAACTGGAAGCTTGTCCGAAATCGCCCGCCGACCAGGTCTTTTTTGGCTTCCAGAGGTATTCACATGCCCCCTAGCTGCCCCATATGTGGATTGGAGGATGAAACCCAGATCCATGCCCTATTCTCTTGTGATCGGGCCTTGAGGATTTGGCACCTGGCTGGCGTTGCTGGGTTTATCTCTCAGGATGTCGTTCACTCTTTCCTTTCTACCTTGAGATCTGTTAGGGAGTTCTCCCAGGTTAGTGTCCTGGCTTATCTTGCTTATCATATATGGTTTGCCAGGAACGAGCGGGTCTTTGCTTCGGTTACATGCTCTCTCCGGGTGCTGGTCGACGGGCTACCGTTTCGGTCTATGATTTTTTGTGCTCGACTGGGAGGTCTTTGGAGATCTGGGGTCCTTTCTCTACTCCTAGAGCGTCCTGGGTGGTATGTCTCCTAGGCACCCCCCCTCCTCTGCACTTCACGGTCAGCTTCGACGGGAGTCTCCATCATAGATCTGGAGGCGCTGCTTTGTCATTCGGGATGCCTATCTAGGTTTCCTGGTGGCAGGTGGCTTGCATCTTCTTGATTCTTCCGTCCCTGGGACGGAATTGCATGCTGCCTGGGCCGGCATCAGGTATGCCCGCCAAATTCTTCACCCGGACCGGCTCATCATCGAGGGGGATTCCTTGACTGTCATATCCTGGATTCGGCGATTTATGATGGTTCCCCCTGCCCATCCCATCATGCAGGACATCCACTTCCTCTTACGGGATTGCGTGTCCATCTAGATTCGTCATATTTTTAGGGAGGCTAACTCGGCCGCTGATTGGATAGCCTCTCTTGTTGCTCGTCATTATGTTCCGTTGATCTGGACCGACTGGCATGCTGCTCTTGTACAGTTCAGAGATATTTTTCTTTCTGATTTTTTGGATTGTATTCACTCTTATTTGCTTTGAAGAATATCTCGTTCCATCAAAAAAAAAAAAAAAAAAAAAAAAGAAAGAAAAAGAAAAGAAGAAGAAGGAGCTTTGGGTAAATGGTTTTTTTTACATCAATCTTTATTTGATATTTTACTAATTTGTAGAGAAACAAAAATAGCAGTGATGCCAAACAGGCCTTCGAATATTTGAAGACGTAATGCAATCTACACCTTCACATGGCCCTTGTATAAAAGTGGGATCTTAAGCGGTTATTTGAGAAATCATATAATCTATCAGGGTACAAAATGGTGAATGGGTTTCAGAATATACAAATGGTAATTCTGTTGAGAAATCTTTCAATCTCTGTATGATGGATGGTTCTCAGGGCACAAAGATTTATTATCATGTATCTTTCATTGTATGAGAAGACAGGAGAGTGCAACAAATTGTGTAGGCGGATCTTGGTTAAAATCATTACTGATACAAGGTGATGTTGTGAGATAATGTTCTGAAGTCATCAGATCAATGTAGAAATTCATTTTTTAATATCTCTGTACTATGTTACTTGCAGAAGAACTCATTTATGGATGATTTGACACATCATTTTAGTCCTTTTCACTTACTAATTTTTATTTTTGATTTTCATTTACTCTATGTCCTTTATTCTGCCCATCTTCTTCTGGTCCTCTGTTACATCGAAAAGATCGCGACTCCTTGGTCTGAATCTCAGCTTATTATTGTTTCTTTCTTCCAACAGTCAAGAGCGTTACTCTCGGCATTTTATGTTATGCATTGACATATTGAATGCATTTTATGTTATGCCATTTAGATTCTTATGTAGGCCTCTATGCGGGGAACAGAGGAAATGAGAAAAGATCAAACTTTTATCAACGCAGCCAAAAGAACATTCATTTGGTTATGTATGCTCTTTGAAGCAACATAATGAAAATGTTCTTATTGCAGGATATGCGGAGTTCTGAGTCAAGCTTGATTGAATTCATGGTACAACCCATGTTCTCTACATTTCAGGCATACATAGGTGAGCCTCTAACAAGACACATGATGAACCTCCCGTTGAGAAGTGCGGGCATTGTCGGCCGGAATGCCACCCTCGGAAGGATTAGAACGATCAGCTCTGCTCTTCCTGGTTGCTTCGTGTCCACACGCCTTCTGCGAAGCCGATTTTCTTGCTGACTCTTTGCCTGTTTTAATAAGGTCGAGTCCTTTCGGACCAAGGAGGAGTTCTCTGCAGTCCCGAATTGGCTAGATGCGGCTCGGCTGGGATTATTCCTTGATGGCGTTCTACCTCTACCATGGCACCCCTGGCACCCCAAAATAATAATAATAATAAAAAAAAAGGGCGGGCAAACAACAGGTGAGGGTAAATTGATGATTTGACTCGTGGGGGTTCATCAAGTTCCTTTCGAAACATAGAAGTTCAGCCGGACCCCAACTGGAAGATAAGATGGTGACGGGGTTCATCATTCGTATGGGGTCCGGTGAATTGAAAAGTACCCGCGAGTGACGGATGATGGCCCACAAACTTGGAACCATATTCTTCTCTCTCTCACCGAGAAAGCCATATCAAAAATAAATGAACACAAGTGCACTGCTACCCATCTATCTCTATCAAGTCCTAACATATTAATTAACAAACATCCAAGAAGATGGACCTTTTTAGCATGACTTGGAATAGAGAGGAAGTGTAGAAAAGGGGTCAATTCATTCATCAAGTTCCTTGCCAAAGTCGGTGAACGATGCTTTCGTGGCAATCATCAATAAGATCACGTCACATGGCGTATTTCTTTCCGTCATGAGGCAACTTTCGAGCATCTATCACGATAATTTCGATGCTTCGTGTTCCTTCAAAAAAAAATGAAATCTAACATAATTTTATGCTTGAAGGCATAAATCTGTCTAACATAATGCTTAAACTTTATATACGTGGCATGGTGCAGCATGCAGGAGTTTTCTCTCTCTCTCTCTCTCTTTTTCCTGATATTTTTTTCATAATTGGAGACCGCGCTAGCGGATGAGCATCTGCCATAAATACGGTGCATCATAAGAACGCAGGGGGCGTGATGAGGGCAAATTCGATCGTGACATGCGACAAATGGGCTTGGACGGACTGCATGACTCGTGGAACCAATCATAGCGTTAAAATACGTTGCATCTTGATAATAATTGGGTGTTTTTACCGTAGTTGGTCCCAAAAGATATCCAGATAGAAGTAGGATATAGTTTTTTTTTTTTTTTTTCTAAAAAAAATTAAAAATATTCAAGATCAAAAATTTTCAAACCTTCTATATTTACTTGCATATTTGTAGTAATTATATGGTCAATTTGGATAGTTCTATCATGAATTGATTTATATGTAGAATCCTAAAGATAGATTTATGAAATTTATAAACACGTTGAATTGATTTTTTAAATTTACTAAATTTGTACAAATTATACATATATGTATGTATATTTTATTCTTAGCATCATTTTTTTCTCGTAGTATTGGAGCATGAAGGTTCCTAGGTTTGTATCTTTCTATACTTTTTTTTTTCTTGCTTTTATTCTCATATTTGTAAAAACATATTTGCTCTTCGTTCTACTATATTACCTTATCCATTAAAAAAATATTGATTTGTTGATCGATCATTGTCAAAACCATCAGCTCCTCTCTCTAATGTTCAAGCTCAGAAAAAATGTAATTCTATAATTGTTTCATGGATTTTCAATTATTTATCAAGAGACCTCTACAAGACTATTACTTATATTGACACAACTCAAGAAGTGTGGAAAGATCCTGAAGAATGATTCTCTCAAAAAAATGAAATCCAGATTTATCAACCTTATCATGAGATTGCTTTGCATGAACAAAAGCAATAATATGTCATGGTATGCTTTACCGCTCTTTAAAGTTACTGGGATGAGCTTGAAACCTATATAGCAAGTCCAACCTGCAAGTGTGGAGTATCAAAGGAGCTCCTCAAAGAAGCTTATTAAAGTGACAAGTTGGGTATTAGGGATCTCGATGCTTCAATTCGAGGGAGAGTAAAAGAATCTCGAAGATTCTCCAAGAGTTTTTTAAAGATTTTTCAAACCTTCTACATTTACCTATATACTTACCGTGATTACATGGTTAATTTGGATAGCTTCATCATGAATTGATTTATGGGATCTGATAGAATTCTAAAGATTGCTTTATGAGATTTGCATGCATATTATTAATTTTGTAAACATGCACAAATAATGTATGTATGTATCTTATTGCTAATATAATAATATCAGGCCATTCCAATCATCTTTTCTTCATTATTAGCATGATTCATGGATTCATATAAAATTGTTTTGGTGATATTTTTCTTGTTAATTTGATTCCGTATCATTTTCTTTTATTAGCATGATCTTGTATTTCTTGTTATTATTTTCTTTATTAGTCTGATTTTATATTAGTTGTATTGTTGCCAAACCGCTCTCCTAGGACTTTGTTGACATCAGGCAACCCCACTACCTTCTCCGGCAATATGTGCTCCTGGAGCTTTAGGCTTCCCCTACAAGAAGTCCCTCTTGACTAGTAGCTATCAGTGAGGGACCCTTCGATGCTCAAGTTAGTTAATAATTTAGACAATAATGAATTTTAGAGAGAGATGGAATGACTGAATTAGCTTGGATGGTAGCAAACGTACTTGTGTCGGGAGTCTACTCTTACCTATTTATAGAGTTATTTAGAATAACTGATTTTTGTTGAGAGGTAACCTCTTTCGGTTGAGGATAACCTCTGTCTATCGAGGCTAACGTCTTCCTGTTGGAGGCAACTTCTTTCTGGTAGGATAAGAGTATTTCATTAAGATTCTAACATCTTTTGATTAGTGTAATAGCTATGATAGCTGTCTTGGCCACCCGTGCCTCTTACTCGGGTGTCTTGGATAGTAACTAGTATCTTGGTCATTGTAGATTGTAGTAGCTTTGATACTATCCCAGCATGCCCGACTAAGTTAGCCTTGATAGTTAGTCAGGCCCGAGTAACTATTCGGTCAAAGCGCATTGAGAGAGGTCATGTCAATCAGGTTATAACTTGCAATTTCTCTAATATGGGCACTATTCCTTATTCAGTGCAGTTGATAACTTAGTTGGCTCTAGCTTAGTTGTTATCCAGGTTATTCTCAAGGTCGAGTAAGTGGTTGCCATAATAATTGCCCTCCACTTCCAAATCTAGAACATTGCTGAACAAGTTTTTTGGACTTTGTTGTTTCTGGGTGAAGGGAGGAATGACTCCTTCGATCTCGAGAGTTGAGCAGGTTTTCTCATCATACGGACATTCATTGGTTCATTGGAAACTATCATCAACTATTTTATCACCTTAATCGTAATAGATAGAGAAATCATTGGCCTAACATTCGAAAGGATTGCACATGAACTCCCTGAGCTTCTAGCAATTTGACTGATCTTCGTTGGACAATCAAGTTGTTCCACGTGGCTTGATAGATGTAGCCCTTAAATGATTTGTGTGGACTCTAGTGGCGAGAGTTAATCAGCTAATTATAATCTTGAGGTGGATAGTTATTGCTTGGTGTGGATTAAACCACGTGTCGGAATTAAGCGGCTCCAATCGAGTTAGGGTTTGAATTCAAGTCATTCGAATGGGCTATAAAAAGGGCTCCTTGTCATTGTTACAGGGATCTTGCTTCTTTGCAAAACCAGGGATCTTGCTTCTTTGAAGAAGAAGAAGAAGAAGAAGAAGAAGAAAAATTCTGCTTGAGTTCCAAGCCCTCTCCCAAGAAAACTTTAACCCTTAGGTTGGTCATCCCTCCTTGCTCTCTTTTTTTGCTCTTTTATCTTCTTTAGTACTCCCTTAGGGCTTCCTTGGTGAAACCACTTTCAGTAGTTTCCACCACTTCTTCCCTCAAAGCTTCACCCTGTTCTTGAGTGGGATTTTCTATCTGTTATTCTTTCATTTTTGTTTTTTTTGTTGGATTTTTTCCCATCTTATCTTTTTGGAAAAATGACTTCTTCCAAGGATAAAAGTTACTTGGTGAGTTATGCTTCATACCTTCAAGGCTCTAAGGAACCTTCTTTGGAGATGGGTTCCCAGGAGTGAGAAGAGGTTGGTACCTCTTTTCAAGAAACTTTTTGGACAAGCTGATCTGCTAGCCTGGAGGCTTCCCTCCCCTTTGGTTTGATGAACACTGCTTCATCGATGATAGAGTCAGAAGCTCTTTGATTTCAGAAACAATATTGGTTCTTGAGTTCGTTCCAACTTCACGCTCCTGAGCTTGATAATCGGGTGACTTCTTTCATACCAGGTCATATCGCTATGTACGAAGAGTTTTTTATGCAGGACTTAGATTTCGTTTCCATCCTTTAATTCTGAATGTTCTTGATCTATTTATAGCCATACCGGCTTAACTTGCCCCAAACTCTATCAGGATTTTTTGTTCTTTCATCGTCTTATACCATATGCTTGGAATCTGACTAAGTATTTCTTTGTTCTGAGCTCTTTTCATTTTTAAAAGATACCCCATGGCAAAGGACTGGTGGTTCATCGACCCTCGCCACAAGCATTCTTTTATTTTGGGCCTACCCTCTTCCATCTGTAATTGAAAGAGCAAGTTTTTTTGTCTCCTTCAACCAACCTTGGGGTTCAATTGAGCTTGGAGAGAGCCGATCGATCTCCCAACAAGAGTGATGAAGTCCATGTCAGCAACAAAGAGGATTTCAAGAGGTTGATTGCTATGAAGATCCCTCCATAGCAGATTCTACTATTAGAGCAGAATCTATATGACGTGAGGCTTAACCCAGTTAACTCTTTAGATAATCTCTCCAAAATACACTATTTCTTCTTATCTTCACTTGAGATACTAAGTCATATATTCGGCTTCCTGTAGGGATGAAAGTTTCAATGGAAATGCTGAAGAATGTGGCCCAGAAGAGGGCTCCTAGTCAGGAGGGCCATAATATGGCCATCATTAAGAAGCCTCAGCCAGGACCTTCTCTATGGGGCCCATCCGCATCGGCGAGAGCTCTGGTTCTAGAGCTGAGAGAAACCCTCATAGTACCAACGATGATGATATTATGGTCATCCCGGCACCACCTTCATATTCTTCGGCACCAGCACAAGCACCCCCTGCATCATCCTTAGCAATAGCACCGAGACAACCAAGATTCTCAGCCCAAATGGAGGTCGACACATCCAGAGGGAAAGCTCCAGAGAATCACCTTGGGGTTTGAAACTGTGCCTCCTTGCAACGAATAGGAGATAGTGACCATGGAGGTGCATGTGAAGGCCATTGCTTTGGCCCTCTACAATACCATGCTCACTTGGGAGCTTATGAAAATGATCCTCCTTCCTCGAGATTAGGAGTGAAAATTTGGTTCCTTGGATGAGATTTTATCTTCTTTCTTTCTAGCCCTTTTAGGAGTAAGTATTCTTCAATCTTACATTTTTGCCAAGTATCACTGACGAGAACATACTTGCCTCTTTTTCACAGCTTATTCGTGATGTATCCATCATCCAGGAAGGGTTTAGTGGTTTGCTGAATTGACTAATTCCTTGAACGACAAGGTCAAAATCACCAAGGCTTGGGTCGAGGTCTCCGAATAATTATTAAAGGCAAGTGAAGCCCAGGAGACTAAACTCCAGGAGTTGGTGGCCTCTAAGACTACTATTTGGAGCTTGGGGCCTAAATAACAAAGAAAAAAGAGGTGATCACTAGCAAGTGTGCCCTCCTCGCCAAGTCGAAGAACATCATCATCGAGTCATGGCTCCAAGCTTCCAAGTCCAAGCTTTAGGTCACTGAAGAGTGAGCAAATACCACCAGTGTCTCTGTGGTAGAAGAGTACAAGTGGTTGACAGCCTTTCTTGAAGAGTTGGCCGAGAGTTCGGTGGATGCCTATAGACTCGGGTTTGTTGAGTGTAAGGACAAGGTTGCTCAGGCCTTCCCTGAGTTGGACCTGAGCAACATTATCGATATTGAGCTCAAGGAAGAAGGGGATGTCGATGAAGCTATAGACATAGCACAGGAGGACGAGGTGGTCGACACTAAAGAAGTTATTGCCGAGGCACATGTAGCCGAGGCAACAGTCAATGATAAGGAGGCCGGGGCCGAAGCAATCATCGTGGCTCCTGGAATAGATGCAACATAAGTCCCCGAGGGATTGGTAGCAGGTCCCGAAGAGTGAACTTGCAGTTTTCATTTGTTCTTTTTCTATTTTGCTTTCTTCAGGCTCAGTCCGTCATTTTGTAATCACTTGATCATATTATTAAAGAAGTTACTTTTCCTTTAATCTTTCCTCTTTTCTATGACGAATGACAAGTGCTTTAGTGGGAATGGTAGATTAGGTTGAACAAATAGTCTGGCCAATGTTTGAATGTGATATGCACAAGTCCCTTAATTGGATAAGAGGTTTGCAATCGAGCATCAAACCCCTAAATATAGAAACCAAACCTTTAATAGTAGGACTTAGGAACTATAGTAAGTTGGTCGCCACTAAAATGTGTCAACATTTTTCTCTCAATGACTAAGTATTAGTCAATCATCATAGTTGAATAGCTGTTAATTGGTAAGGTGTTGCCTTTGCCTGATTAACTTTGTTGATTTCCTTCTGATGACCGAGTGCCATTCAGTTGTCTCCGTAGCTTAGTTCCAACCAAGTCAGCGGTTGTTCTTCTTTGTCAGCAGGGATTAATAAGCTGTTTTGGGCTTTAGTGAGCTCGGTGAAGATAAAAGGTGTTCCAATGTAATCATCTTTATTGGGTTGGGTGTTAAGCAGCTAGTAGGATTTAGTGGGCCCAACGAGCTTCAATGGGCTCGATGAGCTTCAGTGGACTTGGAGGGAATGAAAGGTATTAAACACAATCATCTTTGTTGGTCAGATGTTATGTGACCGATAGGCTTTAATGGGCTTAGAGGGGATGAAAGGTGTTCCAATGCAATCATCTTCATTAGCTTGGTGTTAAGCAGTTGGTGGGCTTTAGTGGGCCCGGTGAGTTTCAGTGGGCTCAAAGGGGATGAAAGGTGTTTAAAGAAATCATCTTCATTAGTTGGGTGTTAAGCGATCGATGGATTTTAGTTGGCTCGGAGAGCTTCAGTGGGATCAAAGGGGATGAAAGGGGTTTAAATGCAATCATCTTCATTGACTATATGTTAGGTGGCTGATGGGCTTCAGTGGTGTGAAACCTTGGTGTTTGGGTTAAAGTTGGCAAGCCCAGCCGACTTCAACTCAACAAAAAAAAAATAGGGGGAGGCAGAGTCAAAACAGGGGAGGAGTACTCACCTTTTTTTTCCGGCCAGGGTTTTCACCGGAGAAGTCGGGGGAAAAGTCGTAGAGGGGAGGGGAGTGGTCGGCGATGGGGTTGAGTGGGTTGGGACTCCGATTAGTAGAGTCTTTCCTCTCTAAACGGCAAGAAGAGCCGTCAATGTCTCCCTTCAAATTTTTTACACCGCCATCGGTTCGAACCCATAGAGTTTTCCCCACTATTGTCCTCCCCGGCGAGCATCTGATAGTCCATCGAGGTCCAGTGAGTGTTCTTTTATTTTTTTAGAAGGATTTAACCGGGTTTTCTTTGGATTTGTTTTGATTGGGTTTGGTCTTGGGAACATGGACCATCGATGGCCGCGCCGCCGTCGCTCTGGTCTGTCGAGCCCTTCCTGGTGATTCCCTTTCTTGGTCGCTGATGACTATGGGGAGGCCAGTTCGGCCAAGCCAAGGAAGCAGGGGGTTCGGGAGAAAGAAAGAAGAGAAGATAAGAAAAAAAAGAAAAAAAAAGGGAAAAAAAGAAAAAAAATAAGGAGAGGGAGGAGAAAGAGAAGATGAGGAGAGAAAGAAGAGAGAGAGAGAAAAGAGAGAGAAAGAAGAGGCTATCCATGGATGGAAATTGTGGTTCTTCTACGTGGATAGCCTCCAACCTTGGGGTTTCGAGGTATTGTGGAGAGAACCAAGGCCGAAAGCCATTGATGGAAGGGCGGTACTTATGGCCGATCAGAACTACTTCGATGAGATGGAGGGGGTCGGCCCCACCATGGTATACGAGTTGCTCCGAGAGGATTGCCTTTCGATGGCTGGGATTAGCAGCCACGGGCGCTTAGGTAGGATCGAAGTATCTGTCGTCGGTCCCTTTTGCACTTTGCAGCCCTTATTTTCTTTTGTACTAACTTTGGTCTTATCCCTGCAACATGAGATAAAATGAAGCCTGACAGCGCCAAGGTGGCAGAGCGGGCAGCGAAGAGGAGGGCGGCCCAGTCCGCGAGGCCGACCATGGACCAGCCGAAGAAGCAGCGGGTGAAGGAACGACCTGCAGTAGTGGTGTCGGTGGACTCCGACGAGGATGACATCCCTCTGTTGGAGTGACCGGCAGCGAGGGTGTCGGGAGCCCATTCATCCCCCATCGGACAGTTGGCTGCCCGATCGGAGCAGGAACTGCTAGAGCCGATTGGTGTGGCAATGGCTCTAGCCTCATCATCCACAGGGCCGATGGAAAGCGGCTCCCCCCAAGGATAAAGGGAAGGAAGCAGCTATAAGGGAGGAGGCCTACGATGCCTGCTTTGAGACATACCAGCCTTGGTGCACCCTCCACAATGCGGGGCACACCAGGGAGCTGCTGAGGGGGTCCATGTCGGAGGCCGACTGGGAGGAGTCCAGTTGGAGGAAGCTGAACGATGTCGCGAAGGAGGCCTACCGCGACATAATGAGGGTAGGTCATAATTTTTACCTCCTTCTTCCCATTTTTTCTTCTCTGTGCATGATTTAACTCCAGTTTTCATTTGCCGCTTGTCCATGAGATCTCGCTGATGGATGACGGACTTGGCGAGATGCTCTATGCAGTACAAACTATGACCAAGAAGGTCGAAGAGTCGAAAGCGGCCAAGAGTGCGGTTGAAGAGAGGCTATTGACCAGTCGGGCTGAAGCCAAATCTTTGAAGAAGCAGGTAGAAGTCTTGCAGACTCAACTGGCCGACCGGGAGGCCAGATTAAAGGAAAAGAAGAAGGTGAGCTCCCTGGTCCATCGGCTGACCGCGGAGGTGGAATGGTCGGCCTAAGCTAAGAGGCACTCATGAGGCCACCAATCTGTGGCAGCAAAGTACATGGGCCTGCTGAAGGAGGCCAAGAAGCAAGCAGTAGAGGCAGTCGACAACACCATAGTGGAGTACAAGGCTTCTGCCAGCTTCGAGGATGAGATGGAGGAGGCCGGGGCGACCAGCTTCGATTATCGCTACGAGGATTGCCTGAAGAAGGTGGCCGATGCCTTTCCAGAGCTGGATCTGTCTGCCTTGCAGTTACCGAAGCTAGCAGAAGAAGGGGTTGAAGAAGGAGTGGACCCGACCGACACCGGGGACAATGCCCAGATTGCGGCTGACACAAGAGGGGTAGGTGGCCCATCGGATACCAGAGCCGATGCTCATGTTGTTGCTGACATGGGACTGATGGATGCCCCGATCGAAACTTCGGGTGTGGTGCAGGAGGCCAAAATCAGAGTCCCTCCTATGTACTCACAGGGCCAGACTTATATCACTTGTAAAAGTCTGCCCTGCTCTTTGTAAAGAACTTTTGCCAAGAAATAAAAATACTTCTTCTTCTGATATCTCTTTAGTATTCATTCTTCTGAATGTGGGACGGTCAGATTGGTACGAACTCCTTTTTCTTGAAAATGTTTCTAAGTGTTGAACAATTGCTCAGTCCGAACCAAGTCCTTAGAAATATTTCTAAGTGTTAAAGGGTTGATTTAGTCTGAACCTTAAAGCTGATCGCTTACAGGGTAATCCTTCAAATACTTAGGGATTCCAAGTAGAATTTCCCGAGCGAGGTGGGATTTTTGAATGGACTGTCATAGAGCCTCTGCCAACCGGGATTGGATTTTCGGTTTGCTGCCCTAGAGCCTTTGCCGACCAAGATCGGACTTTCGGAGTGGGCTGCCTTAGAGCCTTTACCGACCAGGATCGGACTTTCGGAGTGGGCTGCCCTAGAGCCTTTGCCGACTGGGGTCGGACTTTCGGTGGGTTGCCCTAGAGCCTTTGCCGACCTGGGTCGGACTTTTGGAGTGGGCTGCCCTAGAGCCTTTACCGACCGGGGTTAGACTTTCGGTGGGCTGCCCTAGAGCCTTTGCCGACTGGGGTCAGACTTTTAGAGTGGGCTGCCTTAGAGCCTTTCCTGATCGGGGTCAGATTTTTGGAGTGGGCTGCCTTAAAGCCTTTACTGATCGGGGTCAGACTTTCGATGGACTGCTCTAGAGCCTTTGCTGATCGGGGTCGGACTTTCGGTGGGTTGCCCTAGAGCCTTTGTCGATTGGGATCAGACTTTTGGAGTGAGCTGCCTTAAAGCCTTTGCCGACCGGGGTCGGACTTTTAGAGTGGGCTACCTTAGAACCTTTGCCGATCGGGGTCGGACTTTCGGTGGGCTACCCTAGAACCTTTGCCGACCGGGTTTGGACTTTCGGTGGGCTACCCTAGAGCCTTTGCCGACCGGGTTTGGACTTTCGGTGGGCTGCCCTAGAGCCTTTGTCGACTGGGGTCGTACCTTTGGAGTGGGCTACCTTAGAGTCTTTACCAACCAGGGTTGGACTTTCGGAATGGGTTGTCTTAGAGCCTTTGCCGACCGGGATCGGACTTTTGGAGTGGGCTGCCTTAGAGCCTTTGCCGACCGGGGTCGAACTTTCTTGTGGAATGAACTATTATTTTCATTGATAATACTTGCGAAGGTTGTCTACATTTCAAGGATGCGCTACTTGATGTCCATCCAGATATTTGAGTCGGTATATTCCGGCTCGGATGATGCAGAACAAATAAAGGGATGCGGTGTGGAAGTAAATTAAGATTAACTAATTTTTTTTGTTGTTTTTATATGTTTGTAGAAGTTGGCTTCAAATCAAAGAAAAGTTAACCTAACATTGAAAGATACTAATATGATAATTGAAAGCACAATTTTAAGGAAACTAAATTATCAGAGTAGTTCAGAAGCAACAGATCGCTGGGGGTTGAGAAACTCCCAGACCTAGAGTTTCGCTCCGAACTTTCAACAGAACAGAAATAAAGAGAAGAGATGGTTTACCTAACCAGACAATGATCTTCACAGATTTTGGTGGAAGAACTCTCCCGAGCAGATTGTTGGATCCTCGGATTCAGATATCTTCGCAATGGATCCTCCAATACTGGTCCTTTGGCGGGTTGGCTTCTCCTGAACTCAAGATCTGGAAGAGAAGAAAAACAATTGATGGAATCAGAGAGTCAAGGGAAAAATTTACCAGGTTGATGAACTTGAAGATTGAAATTGCTGAAAACTGGATTCTCCTGGAAGCTGATATGATTTTCCTTGAAACTTGCTCTGGATCTGAAGTAGCCGGACTGGATCTGGATGAAGGTGGACGGCCTGGACTTGTAGAGAGAGAGAGGCCGTGGGAGATGGAAGGAGCTAGGGTTTGATGGATTGAAAATAATGAAGGGCGGCTAGGGTTTTGGATTTTTAAGTGGCTAACCTAGGGTTTTGGATAAAGATGGAGATCTCTCACCTCCTCAAGGCTCCAATGGAACCCGGATTACCCCCTCACGGAGCTCAACACTTAGAATAGTGTGGAAGAAGAGAAACCTAGGTTACTCAACACAAGAGAATAGCAAAAATAATTTTTCTTCATTGATTTTCTAAAGTTACAAAGAGAGGTCTATTATATAGACCTAAAATTTTCTCCAAGTTTGTACAAATTCCCATGTGGGACTAAACTCCTCCAACCTCTAGATTAGGTAGAAAACCTCCTCTCTTGGCTGACCAAGAATTCAAAAAAATTTGGGACGGCCATAAAGGATTTTTTTAGAATTTTTTTTTATTTTTATGGCGCCTTCTTTGGAGTTGGATTTGGATTTGGAGTCCTCTTCTCCTTATGGCATTTCTTCTTTTCTTCCACTCCAAGTTAAGCTCTTTGATTTTGATTTGAACTTCAATTAGGAGTAGGTTGGATGTCCTTCTTTGATTTTTTCTCCAAGAGAAGTCCCTTTCCTTCTTTGCTTAGACAAAATTGGCAGGTATGGGCGCCTCCTTTAAATTGGCTTCCAATTTGATTTTTTTCTTCTTTGGATGTGGGGACCATGATACTGGGATGCCTCTGTGGCGCCTCCTGGACCCTGGCGTGTGCTCGGAGTGTGGCTGGGCGTGTGGCTTGGAGTGTGGCCTCCACTTGCTTGGACCTTGATTTGCTTGGAAGACAAATGTGGCACCATTTTGGACCTTGATTTGATTGGAAGACAATTGCGGCACCATTTTGGATAAAATTGAAACCACATCGGGATTTGCACCGAGTCAACATGACTCAACAAAATTTAAATGGTGACTCAAGAAATAAATAAAAATAAATAAACTGGTTGACCAGGTCAACCTTTATTACAAACCCTAATTTCTCGGGCAATGTCAATCAGAGATCCAAATGGAGCTCTGAAGTCTTCTTATGAGTCTGGTGCCCGCACCAATTCTCCCGGGGTGGGAGGAACTCGACCCTGTCGAGTAAGGCTCAAGTTGGCTCTGGTATCTCTCCAAGAGGTCTGGGTCCAATTCTTGTAATTCTTCTCGGGAGATCCAAGAGTCATCAGAATCTGGCCTTCCTTGCCAGCGGACCAGGTACCTTTGGTATCCTCGATTACGAGTAGAGATAACCTGATCATCCAGGATCTTTTCAATCTGCTCTTTCCTCACAGGCCAGTTTGTTGGTGGACACACAGGGTCGGGATCACTCTCAATGATAGGGTTAGGCTCAAAAGGCTCACTAGGAATCACAGCTAGCTCCCTGTACTCTACTAAGTCTGTAATGTTGAAAGTAAAGCTAATGCCTAGTTCTGGAGGCAACTCGAGCACATAGGCATTGGATCCTACTCTCTTTACCATTCTAAATGGTCCAGCTCCCCTAGCATGTAACTTTCTAACGGTTCTAGGAGGAAACTGTTCAGGCCTTAACCTAATCATCACATAGTCTCCCTCAACAAAAGATTTGACTCGCCTTTGAGTATCAGCCAACTTCTTATAAGCTTCATTACTTAAATTTATTTTGGCATGAATTTCTTTATGCAAGTCTTTTACATGCTGTGCAAAATTCTCAGCAGACTCGGAGACTCGAGTGTGGACAGGTAAAGGGACTAGGTCAAGAGGTGTGTGAGGTTTGTACCCATGTACAATTTCAAATGGACTCTTACCCGTAGACCTATTGACCGAGTCATTGTACGCAAATTCTGCCCTTGGTAGGTATAAATCCCAATTTCTGGTATTTTCACCAACAAGACATCTCAGCAGATTTCCTAGGCTACGGTTCACTACTTCAGTTTGGCCATCAGTTTGGGGATCATAGGCAGTTGAAAACTTAAGTTTTGTCCCTAACTTATGCCAAAGGGTCTTCCAAAAGTAACTGGTGAACCGGACATCCCTATCTGAAACGATTGTCTTAGGTAGGCCATGGAGTCTAACTATTTCATTGAAGAAAAGTGTGGCTACCTTAGACGCATCAAAGGTTTGGGAACAAGGCAAGAAGTGGGCCATTTTAGAGAATCGGTCGACTACGACACAGATAGAATCATGTCTCCTCTGGGTCTTAGGTAAACCTAACACAAAATCCATACTCACATCTTGCCAAGGACGATCTGGGACAGGGAGTGGGGTATAAAGGCCAGTGTTTTGTTTTCGCTGTTTGGCAACAGTGCAGGTTCGACATCTAGCTACAATATTAGCTACATCCCTTTTCAAGCTAGGCCAGAAAAAGTGGTCTTCAATAGCTAGAATGGTCTTGTCTTTTCCAAAATGGCCGGCTAAACCTCCAGCATGGATTTCCCAAATCAAAAATTCCCTAAGAGAAGTTCTAGGGATGCAAAGCCTATTTTTGAAGAACAAAAAACCATCTATAAGGGTATAATCCTGGTGATTACTAGATGGTCCTTGAACTAGATCCTGATACACAGTTGTGAAATCCGGACAAGACTCATATTCCTCTTTGATTTGCTCAAACCCTATGACCTCAGTTCTAACAGAATTTAATAACAGAGATCGGCGACTAAGGGCATCAGCTACCTTATTCTCAACTCCAGCCTTATGTTTCAGGACAAAAGTATAGGACTGGATATATTCTACCCACTTAGCATGCCTAGGGTTAAGCTTCTTTTGGGAGTTCAGAAATCTAAGAGCCTCATGGTCCGAAAATAGTACAAATTCCTGCGGTAGCAAATAATGTCTCCAGTAACGCAAAGCTTGCACCACCGCATAAAATTCCTTATCATAGGTAGAATACCTAAGCTTAGCATCATTAAGTTTTTCACTAAAGAATGCTATGGGATGATTCTCTTGGCTTAGGACTCCACCTATTCCTACACCTGAAGCATCACAGGCAACCTCAAATACTTTAGAAAAATCGGGTAATCTCAGAATGGGTGCCTGGGTCATCTTATCCTTAAGATCTAGGAAGGCTTTATGGGCTGACTTAGTCCAATGAAATTCTCCCTTCCTAATATAATCAGTGATAGGAGCAGCTAAAGTACTAAACCCCTTGATGAATCGCCTATAGAAGGTAGCCAAGCCGTGGAAACTTCTAACTTCATGCACATTGGTTGGCTCTGGCCAGTCTACTATGGACCTAATCTTCTCAGGATCGGCCGTCACGCCGTCAGGGGTTACCACAAAACCAAGAAAGATAACTCTACTAGTCATGAATTCACACTTCTTAAGATTACCGTAGAGTCTATCATTCCTCAAAACTTGGCAGACTGCTCTAAGGTGGCCTAGGTGATCTGCTGGGGTCTTACTATAGATCAGGATGTCATCAAAATAGACCACCACAAATTTTCCTATGAAAGCTCTAAGTACCCGGGTCATAATTCTCATGAAAGTACTAGGGGCATTGGACAACCCAAAAGGCATAACAACCCATTCATAAAGACCATCCTTAGTTTTGAAAGCAGTTTTCCATTCATCCCCGGGTCTAATCCTAACCTGATGATAGCCACTTTTGAGATCAATCTTAGAAAAAAACATTGCACCAGCCATCATATCAAGCATGTCATCTAGTCTAGGGATGGGAAACCTATATTTGATTGTAATTTTATTGATGGCACGACTGTCAACACACATCCTCCACGTGCCATCTTTCTTTGGGGTCAGTAAGGCTGGGACTGCACAAGGGCTAAGACTTTCTCTAATAAACCCCTTTCTCAATAATTCTCTAACCTGCTTTTGCAGTTCTTCATGCTCAGATGGATTCATCCTGTAATGGGGCAAGTTGGGAAAAGTCGCTCCTGGGATTAGATCTATGGCATGCTGGATATCCCTAAGAGGTGGAAGGTGGTCTGGCAAATCCTCGGGAAAGACATCCTCAAATTCTTTTAACACAGGTTTAACTTCTTGAGGAGGCTCTGAGGGTTCCGAAGTTCTAAGTTCCTTAGCAGTCAACATCCAGATGGGTGAACCACTATGAATTTCTTGTTCTAGATCCTTAGCACTGATTAGGTTCACTCCAGTTTTCATCTCCTTAACCTTACCGGCTCCTTTAGTTACCTTGTCCTTAGGGGGAACTGAATGGATCGTAATCTTCTTCCCATTGAAACTAAAGACACAGGTATTGGATTTTCCTAAGAGGGTGGCATCATGATCATACAACCAAGGTCTTCCGAGAATTATACTGCTCACCCCCATGGGTAAGACATCGCACCAAATCTTTTCGTGATAAGATTGCATTTGGATTTGGACTTGACATCTAGACTGGATGGGTATGGAGGTAGAATCTACCCAAGAAACCTTATAGGGGTTGGGATGGGAAACTGGGATTAAGCCTAACATCTTGACAGTGCTAGTAGAGATGGCATTTACACAGCTTCCACTATCTATGATGATCTTACATACCTTATCCCCTAATTTAAGAAAAGTCTGTAGGATGTTAGTCCTACGCCAATCCTCTTGAACTAGATTCTGGGATAGGATGCATCTTACAACTCCTAATTGGTCAGATTCATTGGGTTCTTCCTCTCCTTCATACTCCTCAACCAAATTCATTCCGGCCTCATAAACTTCTTCTTCAAATTCCTCACTGGGCTCGGAATTATCATTCTCTCCCTCTTCTATGTAAAGGGATCTACGTGGGCACTGGCTAGCAACATGACCTACCTTATGACACTTGAAACAGGCTATGGCAGTACACTGACTGGAAATGTGACCTGGTTTCTGACACTTAAAACAGGTGATATTTGAACTAGGGGTTCTCTGGGTGTCAGGTGCCTTACCTTTGTCCATGGGCCTAGGGGTAGAAGTACCCTGAAAAGGTTTACTAGGGATAACTTGGCTAGGTCCATTCCTTGGGATTGGGGCACTAACCCTAGAAGGTATAGGTCCTCTCTGAAATTTCTCAGTGTTCAGTGCAATCTGGTAGGCTTGGTCTAGATCAGTAACCTCTCTCAGAAATAGTTCTCTCTTGATATCTTCCCTCAGTCCAGCCCTAAATCTAGACAAAGTGACTTCGTGGGCTTCACTCACATCACATCTCATTAGGTATTCATCAAAAGTAGCTATGTAGTCTGAGACAGATCGGTTTCCTTGTTTCAGGTTTTGCCATTGGTCTAACAGGTTTTGCTAGTATGAAATGGGTAGGTATTTATCTCTCAGTTTTTCTTTCATACCCTGCCAAGTGGTTATGGGCTCAACATTCCGTCTCCTAGTGGTTAGCTCAATGTTCCCCCAGTATAACCTAGCTTGACGCACTAATTTCATCTTGGCAAACTTGTATTTCCTCTCCTCAGACATAGCATACCACTCAAAGTATTGGTCCATCTCACCCTCCCAATCAGAATACACCTTAGGGTTCAGACTACCATCAAAAGTGGGTGCATCTAATTTGATGTTCCTGATGAACCTATCATCTCTATCTTCAGGCTCTGGGTCAGGCCTCCTATGATTAGGTTCAGGATCTCTATATAAAGGCCTTCTAGGCTCCTGATGTGGGTGAGGTTGAGGCACATTAAAATCGGGGTCAGGAGTCCAATTCCGATGTCTAGGTTCTTCAAGTACTTGGACTCGTCCCTAAGTTGGGTAAGATCCTCATGAATTTGTGCGCTAAACTGGGCCACAGTGTTTGTCATATCCTGATTCATTTTAGCCATACTTTCAGTAAGAGTTCTGATCATGGCCTCTAAATCAGGTTGGGTTTGACCAGGTTGATATGGCACTCCGTTTCTGATAGACATGATGATTCAAGCAAGCACACAAAATGAGACTAGACTAAATCGACTACTGGATCACTAGACCTAGAGTCCAAACTAGATGCCCAATCAGAGTGGCAAGCTAGCCTGTAGTAACTCAGGACTCAGCCAGGCAGGTGTAAGGGGAGTGTTAGGTCCCTGATTGCCAATCCTAGACACCAATCAGTGATTGGCCAGGTAGGCGGACCAGCACACAAGCCCTTCGAGAATGGATCCCTGAACCACCGTTCTAGACACTGAGTGCTAAGCACACACAGAATAACTTGGCAAACTGGCTCAACACTAGCCTAGACCCGACCAATTGGTGTCCCTAGCCCACTAGGGCAAATTAGGTCTAACTGATTTTAAATTAGGTCTAGGTTCGAATGATTGGATGGTGGTTTTGGGCTAAGGAGAGGTAATCAACTCCTCCCCTTATCTTAGATGCTCAATTTCCCTTAAGTAAATTATGAGATGATCACTCCAAAAAGAATTGAATTGCAGAACACAAAAAACAGAGTTATTGTATTTTAATGCTCAAAATTTTTACCGAAACCAATAAATCACAGAAAAACTATGGAAAATAGGTTCAATTATACTGGTTTCAACGAAGCAAAAATCATGCAATTTAGAATTTTATGCAGGGAGAAATAATTCAGACAACAGGACAATTACGGGCTGCAACTAGATTGTCTTCCCCGTTTATAATCCCTGCTACGAAGTTATAACCCAATGGATCCCCTACACGCCCTAGGAACACCCCGTGGAATGGGAGGAGGAGGCTTGCGCCTCGCTTAGTTCCTAGGACCGGACGTCCTGGGGAGTCTACTTCGAGCAGACAAAATAAAAAGAGAAAACAATCAAAACAAGCAAGCAAGCAAATCAGAAACCCTAGACTGGGCTCTGATACCAAAAATGATGCAGAACAAATAAAGGGATGCGATGCGAAAGTAAATTAAGATTAACTAATTTTTTTTTGTTTTTATATGTTTGTAGAAGTTGGCTTCAAATCAAAGAAAAGTTAACCTAACATTGAAAGATACTAATATGATAATTGAAAGCACAATTTTAAGGAAACTAAATTATCAGAGTAGTTCAAAAGCAACGGATCGCTGGGGGTTGAGAAACTCCCAGACCTAGGGTTTCGCTCCAAACTTTCAACAGAACAGAAATAAAGAGAAGAGATGGTTTACCTAACCAGACAATGATCTTCACAGATTTTGGTGGAAGAACTCTCCCGAGCAGATTGTTGGATCCTCGGATTCAGATATCTTCGCAATGGATCCTCCAATACTGGTCCTTTGGCGGGTTGGCTTCTCCTGAACTCAAGATCTGAAAGAGAAGAAAAACAATTGATGGAATCAGAGAGTCAAGGGAAAAATTTACCAGGTTGATGAACTTGAAGATTGAAATTGCTGAAAACTGGATTCTCCTGGAAGCTGATGTGATTTTCCTTGGAACTTGCTCTGGATCTGAAGTAGCCGGACTGGATCTGGATGAAGGTGGACGGCCTGGACTTGTAGAGAGAGAGAGGCCGTGGGAGATGGAAGGAGCTAGGGTTTGATGGATTGAAAATAATGAAGGGCGGCTAGGGTTTTGGATTTTTAAGTGGCTAACCTAGGGTTTTGGATAAAGATGGAGATCTCTCACCTCCTCAAGGCTCCAATGGAACCCGGATTACCCCCTCACGGAGCTCAACACTTAGAATAGTGCAGAAGAAGAGAAACCTAGGTTACTCAACACAAGAGAATAGCAAAAATAATTTTTCTTCATTGATTTTCTAAAGTTACAAAGAGAGGTCTATTATATAGACCTAAAATTTTCTCCAAGTTTGTACAAATTCCCATGTGGGACTAAACTCCTCCAACCTCTAGATTAGGTAGAAAACCTCCTCTCTTGGCCGACCAAGAATTCAAAAAAATTTGGGACGGCCATAAAGGATTTTTTTGGAATTTTTTTTTTTTTTTTATGGCGCCTTCTTTGGAGTTGGATTTGGATTTGGAGTCCTCTTCTCCTTATGGCATTTCTTCTTTTCTTCCACTCCAAGTTAAGCTCTTTGATTTTGATTTGAACTTCAATTAGGAGTAGGTTTGATGTCCTTCTTTGATTTTTTCTCCAAGAGAAGTCCCTTTCCTTCTTTGCTTAGACAAAATTGGCAGGTATGGGCGCCTCCTTTAAATTGGCTTCCAATTTGATTTTTTTCTTCTTTGGATGTGGGGACCATGACACTGGGATGCCTCTGTGGCACCTCCTGGACCCTGGCGTGTGCTCGGAGTGTGGCTGGGTGTGTGGCTTGGAGTGTGGCCTCCACTTGCTTGGACCTTGATTTGATTGGAAGACAAATGTGGCACCATTTTGGACCTTGATTTGATTGGAAGACAATTGCGGCACCATTTTGGATAAAATTGAAACCACATCGGGACTTGCACCGAGTCAACATGACTTAACAAAATTTAAATGGTGACTCAAGAAATAAATAAAAATAAATAAACTGGTTGACCAGGTCAACCTTTATTACAAACCCTAATTTCTCGGGCAATGTCAATCAGAGATCCAAATGGAGCTCTGAAGTCTTCTTATGAGTCTGGTGCCCGCACCATCGGATTACTTCAATTATCCTGTAGAGGCCTTCCCAGTTAAGGGAGAGTTTTCTTTGTTCGGTCGATCTGGATATTTCAGTCCTCCGTAGAACCAAGTCTCCGACCTTGAAGCTTCGAGCCTTGACTCAACTGTTGTAATACTTGGCCATCCTTTGGCGATATGTCACCATTTTCAAACCAGCTTGGAGTCTGATTTCCTCGAGCAAGTCGAGGTCAGTTTCTCTCCTCTCAGAGTTAGCTGGCTCGACGAAATGATCGATTCGAAAGGATTGCAGGAAGATTTCCACAGGTATGACCGCCTCACTTTCGTAGGTCAGATTGAATAGAGTTTCTCTAATTGCTGTCCGGGAGGTGGTTCGATAGGCCCAAAGCACCGAATGGAGTTTTGTCCAGAGTCCCTTGGCATCATTCAGTCGGGTCTTCAACCCGTGCAGGATCGTCCGATTGATAATTTCGACTTCTCCGTTGGATTGGGGATGTCCAACTGAAGTTAGCCGATGAGAAATATGGTATTGCTGGCATAACTCCCAAAATTTCGGGTTGTCGAACTGTCTTCCATTATCGGTAATGATTATCTGTGGTATGCCGAACTGAAAGATAATGTAATTCTGGACAAAGTTTTTCACTTTGATTTCTGTGATTTGTGCCAGCAGCTCAGCTTTCACCCATCTATGAAGTAGTCGATGGCTACAATCAAGAACTTCTGTTGTCCAGAGGCCGGTGGGAATGGCCCAAGGATGTCCATTCCCCATCGTGCGAACGGCCAGGGAGTGGTCAGCGGGGTTAGCTGACTGGCTGGTCGTCTCTGAATGTTGGAATATCTTTGGCATGCATCGCACTTTCTGACGAAGTTCGATGCGTCCTTCTGGATAGTTGGCCAATAATAACCTGCCGAATGATTTTGTAGGCCAAGGATCTCCCTCCTAGGTGGTCATCGCGACACCTTCATGCACCTCTCTGAGTGCGTAGTCGGTGTCCGACGGCCCTAGGCATTTGAGCAGTGGTTGCGTGAACGACCGTTTGTACAAAGTTCTATCGAGGATGACGTACTTCGAGGCATTCCAGTATACATACTTGTCTTCAGTCTAATCCTTTGGCAAGGTTCCTTCGATGAGGAATGCAAGGATGGGGTCCATCCAATAGGTT
Source organism: Areca catechu (assembly GCA_021397845.1). Classification (NCBI taxonomy): domain Eukaryota; kingdom Viridiplantae; phylum Streptophyta; class Magnoliopsida; order Arecales; family Arecaceae; genus Areca; species Areca catechu. The sequence goes on along the minus strand of CM038038.1, from coordinate 134,433,918 downwards.
TCCCGCTCCACTTGATGGATTCCGACTGTCTCTTCAACAATGCTTGGGCATTGCAGGTATTTTCAAAGGTTTGGTCGGAGGAGTTGGTGACGGCAGTAGCCAGTCATGACAAGGCATTCACTCGAGAGTTCTGCATTCAAGGTATATGGGAAATCTCGAAGAATTTAAGTCGAGTTACGAGATTTTGTATCTTGCCCAAGTATTTGGCTAGGGTCGGATCTCTCGCCTCGAATTCATCCTTCACCTGGTTCACCACCAGTTGAAAATCGGAGAAGGCCCTGATCCGACCGATGCCCAACTCGTTGGCTATTCTTAGTCCTGCAAGGAGGGCTTCATATTCTGCCTGGTTGTTTAATACCTAAAATACAAAATGCAAGGCATACTCTAGGCTCTGTCTGTCGGGGTCGGCTAGGATTAAGCCTGCTCCACACCTAGCAAGGTTAGATGCCCTGCCCACATAAAGTGTCCAGGTGGGCTCTGCTTCTTCAGCAATGTCTTCCTCAGGTGTGTTGGTCGATTGCGGAGGTGCTTCCTATTTCCAAGTACACTCCGCTATGAAGTCGGCGATCACCTGAGCCTTCATGGCCGACTGAGATTGGAAAAAAATGTCAAATTTATCCAGCTTGACAGCCCACTTGACAAGCCAACCGGAGGTGTCGGGGCTTTTCAGGATTGCCCTGAGAGGTTGATCAGTCAGGACGACGATCGGATGCACTTAAAAGTAAGGGCGTAATCGCTTGGTTGATATGATCAAGGAATAAGCAAGCTTCTGCATCTTGGGGTATCTCGTTTCGACGTCATGGAGAACTTTGCTAATATAATAGACAGGCTTTTGCTAGTTGTTCTTCCCATTCCAGATGAGGACGAAGCAGGCCCATTCCAGATGAGGATGGAGCTAACTGCTTCGTCCGACACCGACAGATACAAGTATAAGGGCTCTCCCTCCACAGGCTTAGCATGCAAGGGAAGGGTCTTCAGGTACTCCTTCAATGCTTCAAAGGCTGACTGACACTCGTCGGACCACTGGAAACGATTCGACTGCCACAGGGTTTTGAAGAAAGGAAGACACTTCTCGGCCGACCTGGAGATAAAATGGCTGAGAGAGGCTATTTGGCCTGTAAGTTCCTGTACTTCTTCCTGTTGGTCGGATGCCCCATGTCGATGACGGCCTTGATTTTATCAGGGTTGACCTCAATTCCTCTTCACGTGACTAGAAAGCCAAGGAATTTTTTGGAGGTCACCCCAAAAGTGCACTTGGCCAGGTTCAGCTTCATCCAATGATGTCTCAAGGCATCAAAGGATTCTTGCAGATCCTTGATGTGGTCGGCTCTTCGGAGGCTCTTGACTATCATATCGTCAACATACACCTCCATGTTTGGGAAAGTTGCCATTCGAAAACCCGGTTGATTAGTCTTTGAAAAGTGGCTCCGGCATTCTTCAGACCGAAGGGCATCATCTTGTAGCAGTACAGCCCTTTATCAGTGATAAAGGCTATCTTCTCCTTGTCCTCCGGGTGCATCCTGATTTGGTTATACACGGAGAAGGCATCCATAAAGCTCAGAAGTTAGTGACCGGTAGTGGCGTCCACCAGTTGATCGATCTTTGGTAAGGGAAAGCTATCCTTCAGACAATCTTTGTTGAGGTCGGTGTAGTCCACACATATCCTCCATTTTCTATTGGCTTTCTTTACCATTACAACATCTGCTAGCCAGTCGGGGTAATGAGCCTCTTTGATGAAGCCAGCATCAGAGAGCTTCTTAATCTCCTCATCAATCGCCCTTTGTCTTTCAGGGGCGAAGCTCCTCTTCTTTTATCCGACAGGCTTGTAAGCTAGGTCCATGATGTGACCGGATCGTTGACGTGGAGCAAGGAGCCTAACGTAGAGCCCTTATTGGATGCCACGCTGGATTCCCACTACAGGCCCCTTCGCCGGGCTGAGCTCCCCGAGGTCACTGGGGCCGCCCGTCGAAACCGGGCTCCGTCCTCCGCCAGGTCGGTCCCCATCAAGTCGGATGCCTAGATCGGAGCCGAGCTCAAGTCCCACCAGAGGTAGACCTTCCGAGCCCGAGGTCGGGCCCCGTGGTCCGGAGTTAAGCTAAATCCTCCTTCGCCATATGGCGCCCCTTCAAGGCCAGGTCCCTTGAGCTGGGCGCGCCTCATCCCCCTCTGTCGGCCCGAGCTTGGTTAAAGATGGGCCCTCCCTTAGCCTGGAACCGAGCTTGGCCCTCCTTTGCATAGCCAAGACGCGACGAGGCGGGTCCATTGCAAGCGGGCCCCATCTTCCCAGCTCGGCCCTTAGCACAAATTGAAGTACCAACCACCAAAGAAGCCGTGCCTCTCCTTCGAAGACGATGGTGGGCCCCCCGAGGACCGTACAACAGCACCCGCCACATCGCCATAAATGCCCACGGCCGTCGCCCACATCAGAAAGAAAGGAAGCTCACATCAAGGCACCATACCCTCTGTCGACCTGCCGTACAAATGGAGAAAAGATCCCACCGAAGAGTGCGAGTCCCGAGACCGGCGGCACGACAGTCAAGGTCCTGCCAGGCTTCCAGGAAGGGCAAACAGAAGGAATTTCAGAGGCATATCGAATCTTCTCCAACTACCCAATCAAGAAGGCATCCCGTCTATGGCACGATACTTCATTGTACCAGCCTGACAGCACGGGAGAACCCCGAGGCAAGCCAAAGTAGAAGACTCGGCCAGAGTAAGCAAAGAGGAGGTAACAACCCCATTTCAAAGAGAGAGACAACTATTTTTTCAACAACACAACCACCCAAAAGAGAGGAAGAGAAAGGGGAGAGGTCAGAGAGGAGGGCAAGACCACCTCGGCCACCACACCTCCCAGCTCACACTCACACTCTCATATACTCTACTCACTCCTCCTAGCGTGGAGCTCATCCAGAGGGGTTCGACCAGAAGGATATGTTCCCCTGGATCGCCACTGACTTGATCGTCAGAGCGCCCCCACCGAAATCCCTGGCCTGGGTCACTGACGTTGGCTTTCTTGCAGGTCCCGAGGCACCGGAGGCATCCCCCCCGCGGGCGGACGCAGAACACCCGATGCAACCAGCAGCTACGGGCCACGACGATCCGGACGGCAACAGATTAGCGCGCCAGGTAGGGGGATCCGAACGACACTTGATACAGTTCATGCCATGTTCAGACGATCCATTGGGAGGATGGTGACCACTCGGGCAAGGGGAGCTTCTCCCAGCCGTGCAGAGGCATCCCTCGCTCATGGGAACCTGGACGACCCGGAGACGGAGCCACCTGCCCCGGTTTAACCGCCCCCACTGGAGACCCAGCTGACCGCACTTGCCCAGCAGATGCATACTCTCACTACAGTAGTGCGCTAGCTCCAGCATTAGCATCGGTCCCTGGTTACCCACCAGCAGCCAGAGACCCCCGCGGCCCACGCCGCAACACCCCGCGATAGCCTGCGTTCCTTCCATGGAAGGCCTTCGCAGCCGCAGGCCGTTACAGACCCTCGGGGTACCCACCAAGCTCCGATGAAGCGACGGCGGGCCAGTTCTACTGACGAAGAAAGTTGCTCACCGCACCTTGATCGGGGGGCACCTAAACCCTGCCAAGGTCGGAAGGGCAAAGCTCCTCGTCGTGGGTGCCGCGCGTCCACATCACCTTCACCACCCCCCTCAGCGGAGGGGTCCACAGACAAAGCCATCAGGCGCATGGCAAAGAAGCGCTTGGAGGAGCATGATCACAAGCTGGCGGAGTTTGCTCACTGGTTCGCCAACCTGCCCGGCTTTGCTAGCGAGTCAGCGGGCTATGATGCCCGCCCCCCATTCTCCCAGGAGATCCAGGCGGAGCCAATTCCTCGTCGATTCCGCATGCCGCAGGTGGATCCGTACGACGGGACCACCGATCCCCTGGACCACCTGGAAAGTTACCGGGCCCTCATGAGGATCCAGGGGGCTACTGACGCTCTCTTGTGTGTCACCTTTCCTGCTACCCTTCGGAAGGCTGCTCGAGTATGGTTCACCCGTCTCGAGTCGGAAAGCATCAATTCTTTTGCCCAGCTGGGGCAAAAGTTCGTGGCCCATTTTGACGCATGTCGGAAGGTGCCACGTGAAGCAGACAGCCTTTTCTCTATCAGGCAGCAGGATCGTGAGCCGCTGTGGGACTACGTGGCCCGCTTCAAAGCCGCTACCTTGGAGATCTACAGCCTGGAGGAGCCGGTTGCAATGCTGGCTCTAAAGCGAGGGATTAGGACTTCCCGCCTGACCTGCTTGCTTGACAAGAAGCCCCCGAAGACCTACGTCGAGCTGCTCTTCCAAGCCCAGAAGTACATCCACGCCGAGGAGGCGGATCGTACAAGGCGGGAGCTCGATGGGAAGCCACTGAGGGGGCTGGCACCCGTCGAGGCACCTGGTGCACGGAGGCCAGGACCGCCAGCTCAGAGCTCCCGACCAGCACCAAGGCCAAGGAACGCTCCCGTCCCTCCGGGTAACTTCACTTCCCTTCTCGCCCCTAGAACGAAGATCCTCATGGAGATCGAGGGCGAGACCTATCTGAGGCATCCTGTGCTGTTGAAGCCATCCTTCACCCGGTATAAGACGAAGTACTGCCGCTTCCACCGTGACCATGGCCACGACACCGAGGAATGCCGCAATCTCAAGTAGGAGATTGAAGAGCTCATCAAGAGAGGCTACCTCGGAAAGTATGTGGAGGGCAGAACTCGACCAGAGTCCCAGGCACTCGTTGCTCTCTCGCCAGCTCCAGCCAATGACAATCGCCCCACCGAGAAGCCAGTGGGCATGATCTCCTGGGGAGCTGAGCGCGCATCCAAGAAGACCCGGGGGCAGGGAACTCTGAGAATGTACCCCCTTTATGAGGAAAGGAAAAAATGGGGAGAAAAATGTAAATAATGATACTGTGGTCATTGAGATGATGATCGCAAAGCATCCTGTAAAGTGCATTATGGTAGATAGTGGAAGCTCCACGGATATACTTTTCTACAATGCTTTCCCCTGGATGAATCTCTCCCTTACTCAGCTCAAGCATGTATATACCTCCCTTGTTGGTTTCACGGGAGACTCCGCAAGGGTGGAGGGAGAAATCACTCTCCCGATCACTGTCGAGACCCCATTTCGGCAGAGCACCGTCATGATGATGTTCACGGTTGTCAGGCTTCCCTCGCCTTACAATGTGATTCTGGGCCGACCTGGGCTCAATCTTCTCGATGCCGTCGTCTCCACCAAAAGACTGCTTGTGCAATTCCCAACCCCTTGCGGTGTGTGGGAGATGAGGGGAACGCCCCAGCCAGTGCAGCACTGCTTCCAAACCCTCCCCGGGGCTCGGGTGCTCGAGGAGGGCTCCATGGCGGACGAGCTCGACCAGAGGATTCAGGACCCCAGAGGAGGCTCGACCGAGCGCCTGCTTCCTTACTAGCTCGGGACCGACCAGACGAAGACCGTGCAGATCAGAGCCCAACTGCCCGAGGAGGAGAATGCTCCGCTGTTGGAATTCTTGAGGGCGAATGCGGATGTGTTCACATGGACGGCAGTCGATATGCAAGGTATTCCCCCTGAAGTCATCACCCACAAACTCAATGTTGATCCGAGATACAGACCAGTTCGATAGAAGAAGAGAAGCTTCGTCCCAGAAAGGCAAGCGGCCATCAATAAGGAAGTTGAGAAACTCCTCACCGCCGGCTTTGTCCGGGAAGTACAGTATCCGAGCAGGCTGGCGAATGTGGTAATGGTGAAGAAGAATAATGACAAGTGGAGGATCTGTGTATACTACACCGACCTCAACAAGACGTGCCCGAAGGATAGTTTCCCTCTCCCGAGGATAGACCAATTGGTAGATGCCACCTCAGGGCACAGGCTGCTCTCCTTTATGGATGCATTCTCAAAGGTACAATTAGATCCCGATGCACCCAGAGGACGAGGAGCACACCGCCTTCATCACTGACCAAGGGATATACTGCTACAGGGTGATGCCCTTTGGCCTGAAGAATGCTGGGGCCACGTACCAACGTCTCGTTAACAAAGTATTCAAGGACCAGATTGGCAGGAATGTACAAGTGTACATGGACGACATGCTCGTCATGAGCAAACCGAGCTCGGACCACATTGCCAGCCTCGTTGAAGCCTTCCATAGTCTCCGGAAGCACCAGAGGAAGCTCAACCCAGCGAAGTGCACCTTTGGGGTGGCGGCCGGGAAATTCTTTGGCTTCATGGTCACCCAGAGAGGCATCGAGGCGAATCTGGAGAAGGTCTAGGCAATCCTCAACAAGAAGCATCCAACATCCAAGAAGCAGGTCCAGCGCTTGATGGGGAGAGTCGCAGCCCTAAGTCGGTTCATCTCGAGATCGGCTGATTGCTAAGCGTTGTGCAAGATGCACGACTTCACCTGGACCGAGGAGTGCAAAGTAGCCTTTGAAGAGCTCAAGAAGTTCCTAACCTCCCCATCTCTGCTGTCCAGACCCGAAGAAGGAGAAGAGCTTTTGCTCTATCTGGCGGCCACACCAGGGGCCGTCAGCTCGGTCATTGTCCGTACAGACCAGGATGGATCCCAGAAGCCGGTGTACTATACCAGCAAAATACTCCATGATGCAGAGATCAGGTATACCCGCTTCGAAAAACTCATTTTTGCACTAATTATGCCTGCTAAGTGCCTTAGGCCCTATTTCCAAGCGCATCCCATCGTGGTTGTGACTGATCAGCCGTTGAGGACCACGTTGAGCCACCCCGAGACTTCCGAAAGGTTGGCCAAGTGGTCCCTGACGCTGAGCGAGTACGACATCGCATACCGGCTGAGGTTATCGTAGAAGTCCCAAGTCCTAGCCGACTTCATGGTCGAGTGTACAGGGCTTCCCGAGGAACCAGAGCGGATGGTCCCGGAGAGCCAAGCTGAGCCCAGCCCACCTGGGGACCCTTGGGTCCTTCAAGTGGATGGAGCCTCCAATTCTTGCGGGAGCAGAGCAGGCCTCATCCTCGCCAATTCCGACGGAGTGGTGATAGAGTGTGCACTTCGCTTCAAGTTCCCTGCTACAAACAACCAGGCAAAGTACGAGGCGCTCCTTGCGGGCATGAAGGTGTCCCGCGAGCTGGGCGTACAGAACCTCAAGGTCTTCACCGACTCCCAACTGGTTGCCGGACAAGTCTTCGAAGAGTACGAGTCCCGAGATCTCCAGATGATGAAGTATCTGGAGAAGGTACGTTCGAGCACGACAGGCTTCTGCTACTTTCATGTTTCCCACATCCCCGTGGAGAAAACGCCCGTATGGATGCACTGTCAAGGCTTGCAACCCTACCGAACTCATCCCTGGGGCGTGCCTACGTCGAGTATCTCGAGAATCCAAGCTACGACAGCCCCGAGGAGGTGCAACAAGTAGCCCCCGAGCCGAGCTGGATGGATAAATACGTCAAGTACATCCAGGACGGCATACTACCGGAAGACCACAAGGAAGCTGGCCTCATCAGAAGGAAGGCCACCCGCTTCGTCTTGATGGACGGCCAGCTCTACCGTCGATCTTATTTCTACCCCCTCCTGAAGTGCCTCAGGCCCACGGAGGCAGCCTTCATGCTCCAGGAGATACACGAGGGTCTCTGTGGGAATCATGTAGGAGGGAAGACTCTGGCGTACAAGGCCTTTCGCCAGGGATACTCTTGGGAAACGATGAGGGAGGACACCGCCGACTTCGTCAAGAAGTGTGACAAGTGCCAGCGCCATTCCCATATTCAACGCCTACCGGTTGCATCGATCTCCTAGCTGTCATCTCCTTGGCCTTTTGCACAATGGGGGATGGACATCCTGGGACCGTTCCCCACTGCACCTGGACAGCTGAAGTTCCTACTAGTGGCGATCGACTACTTCACCAAATGGGTCAAAGCAGAGCCTCTAGCTCGGATCACAGAAGCCAATGTTCGGTAATTCTTTTGAAAGTCCATCATCTGCCACTTCGGACTCCCCAATTGCATCATCACCGACAATGGGAGACAATTCAATAACCAGAAATTCGAAGGATTCTATGCCGAGCACGGGATCCAGCACCGCTTCACCTCGGTTGCTCATCCCCAGACCAACGGTGAAGCTAAGGTGACAAACCGAACCATTCTCCAAGGACTCCGTACCAGGTTGGATCAGGTGAAGGGCAAGTGGGCAGAAGAACTTTCCAGTGTCCTGTGGGCCTACCACACAACGTCTAGAATGGTAACGGGCGAAACCCCCTTCAACCTTGTCTTTGGATCTGAAGCGGTGATCCTAGTCGAGCTCGGCGTGCCCACACTCCGGGTGCAGCAGTATGACGAGGCCTAGAATTCGGCACATCTCCTACTCAACTTCGATTCCTTGAAGAGACAAGAGACAAAGTCCGGCTCCGGATGGCGGCCTATCGGCAACGAGCCACCCGATATTAAAATGCACGGGTGAAGTAGAAGGCTTTTCGACTTGGCGACCTGGTGCTGCGCCGGACAGAAGCCTCCCAGCCCCGAGAGTGCGGCAAACTCTCCCCGAACTGGGAGGGCCCTTACAAAGTGGCCGAGGCCCTGTCGTAGGGGGCCTACTACCTAGAAGACTTGGATGGTGCCAGGTTTCCCTGGACCTGGAATGCCTGTAATTTGAGAAGATATTATCAGTAATGTAAGTATTCCCTCCATGATAAATAAAGATTCCTTTCTGCAACACGATTTATCTATCTTGCATGAAACTCAAGCCGCGAGCCCAGCTCCTCGGCACCAAAGCCCGGAGAAAAGTCCTCCGGCATGAAGACCTGGGAAGCCCCCAGGCACACAAGCCGCTAGCCCAGTTCCTCGGCACCAAAGCCCAGAGAAAAGTCCTCCAGCACAAAGACCTGGAAAGCCCCCAGGCACACAAGCCACGAGCCCAGCTCCTCGGCACCAAAGCCTGGAGAAAAATCCTCCGGCATGAAGACCTGGGAAGCCCCCAGGCACCGGTGAGCCTAGCTCCCCGGCATCAAAGATCGGATGACCCTCCGGCATCAAAGACCGGATGACCCACTGGCACCGGTGAATGGTGCCAGTTAAATCAAGCCCAATCCATGAGTCCATGAAGCATCAAGACAAGAAGAAGCCACCTCATCAAGTGACCCCCACCTTGTGCCACATGTCAAAAGCTCCAATGGATGTCGCCACCTCAACAAGTGGTCCCCACTTTATGCCACATGTCAAGAGCTCCAAAGGACACCGCCACCTCATCAAGTGGTCCCCACCTTGCACCACATGTCAAGCTTTGAAGGAGTTTCAAGCAACAAATGCCACCATATCCTCCAACTCCCCACATTTCAAGCAACAAATGCCACCATATCCTCCAACCCCCCTTGTAATCCTCCTAATCCTATGGGTTTTGAAATTTTAAAAATGTTGTAAGGCTTCTATTTAAGCTATGGGATGCTCCATTGAAAGGGGTTAATGAATGAAGTTGGTATTTTTTCTTCTATGTATTTTTTTTCCTATGTGTCTATGTGGTAGCTTAGCCTTTCTCTTCCTCCACGCCAACCCTAATCTTTCCTTCTTCCACTCCCAACGCCAAAGACTTCCTCTTCTTTCATAACTTCAAACTAGCTCCAGCGTTTAAGGGTGAATCAAGAAGATCATCACAAGGTGACCAACCTACTCCACTTCAAGCATTCCACCATGACGCCAAGATGATCTCCTTCAATGCCTCTTCCACCCTTCTTTCTTTTCTCTAGTTGATTGCTTGTTAAGTCACACATCTTAGGGTTTCTTTGTTGCAGGGTTCTTCGGGATTCCGGCTTCAAGAGGAAGGTTTACTTGCCATAGATCCAGAAAACAAGAGGGGCCTTCAGTGGTATTATGTTCATGTCATCCAGGAGACCTCTTCAAGAGTGAATCTATTTAATTGAAGGGCCAATGTCAGGTATGTCTAGTATTGATTAAGTCTGCAATGTTAAATTAGACCTAGCTTGGCTTGCATGGTTCTCTTCTGGTCCTATTCCTTTCTTATTTTGAGAGTCTCGATCACTAGATTTATGTTAGATCCTTCGAGCTTCTTCACTAGATCTCTTTGATAGTTTATGTTGAGTTGTTTATATGCAAATAGGGAATTTCTTGGTTAATCATTTGCTAATCTCTATCAGGGTTGCATAGTTTCATTTTACATTCTACACCATTCTTGGTATTAGAGCATGGTCGGATAATTTCCTGCATTTAGATATGTTGCATGCATACTTGTTATCTAGTTATTTTTTTTTAAAAAATCCAAGCAAGATCTAAAATTCACGCCTCATGAGCGGGTGTACTCCAGTACACTGTCACGACCCATGGGAATAATGAGTCCCTGGCCGGACGTGAATTTTTAGATTGAAGTTTGGGTAAGCCAATGCACTTATTTGATTAGGTTCTGTTTACTGAAAATTTGCATCTGCTTACTGAAAATTTGCATCTGCTTACTGTAATCCATCTGCAGCTCCAAAGGCAAGTCACTAATTTCTTGTTGAAATATTTTTTTTCTCGTTCCTTTTTAAGTCAGTTATCCCCATATTAAACTTCATCATCAGAAAAAAATACAAAAAAAATGAAAATTCTTACTTCAATCTTCTGTCCTGTTGAAATAGTCTACAGTACATGGTCTGTTGTTTTTATTGTTTCTCTTTATATACAGATCTAAATTTTTTGATTTTTGTTTTTCTGGGATCCTCATAATTCATATTATTTTTCAACATTTTTTTCAGATTTTATTTCAATTGCTAGAATTTCTAGCATTCGAAATACTCTCTGAGATTCAGTCTGAACTGAAATTCCAGCAAGAACCAATCTCAGAAATTTTTTTTGAATTTGAAGTTCAAATTTTAAATTTTAAAATTTTGAATTCTGACATTCTAGAATCTGAAACTTAAAGTTTGAAATTTAAATTTTAAAATTTAAGTTTGAATTTGAAATTGTTTGAAAACTAATCAAGTCAAATAATTAAGTCAGCTCATAAAAAAAAAAAAAAATTTGCATTCATTTGAAAACATCTTAAGGGCATCAATATGACATGGGGGCAAGAATTCATCACTTGTCCTTAGCCCAAAACCACAACCCATCATCTCGATCCCAATCCTTAATAAAAACCAATTAGACCTAATCACCTTAGTGGGTTAGGGACACCAACGAGTCGGGTTCGGATTAGGGTCAAGTTAATTGTGTCCACTAATTGATGTGTGCTTACGGGCTTGGTGTCTAGGATTGGTGTATTAGGGCTTGTGGGTTGGTCTGCCTACCTGGCCAATCATAGATTGGTGTCTAAGGTTAGCAGAACAGGGACCTCCATACCCCTTCCCACCTACCTGGCCAAGTCACGTAAGTTACTACTAGCTAGTTGGTCATTTTAATTAGATCTCTAATTCGTACTCTAGGTCTAGAAATCCTTAGCCCGAATTTGAGTCTAATTGTTTGTATGACAACTAGATCAGGAACTCCTTACCACCCTTCACAAGACCAACCAAGTTCATCCATGGACACTAGTATGGAAACCCTTATGAGATCTATGATTGAGCGACTGGAACATTTGGATGCTAGGTTTGATCAGTTCGAGGAAAGGATAGGAACCCTAGAGGAATCTAGGTTGACCCCAACTGAACCACCTTCACCCATATTACCTTCAGTTCGCCCTAGAGCCCAACGACAGGAACATACACCTGATCCAATTCATAGAAGGCCACATCAGGATTATGCTGATCACACTCTAGAGCCATATCCTAGAAGACCTCGCCATGATACTTTTGATCAGGATGATCGGGCCTTAAGGAATATCCATCTAGATGCACCAACCTTTGAGGGAAGCCTAGATCCTAAGGTGTACATAGACTGGGAGGCTGACATGGACCAATATTTTGACTAGTATGATATGTCTGAAGAGAGAAGATTCAAGTTTGCCAAAATCAGACAAGTCTGTCAGGCTAGGTTGTATTGGGGAAATGTCGAACGCATAGCTAGGTAGAGGGGAGACTTACCTATAGCGACCTGGAGAGACATGAAGAGGAAGCTTAGAGAGAAATATTTGCCTATGTCTTATCAGCAAAGGTTGTTAGATCAGTGGCAGCGATTGACACAAGGAAATAAGACCATTTCTGAATACGTTGTTAAATTTGATGAGTTTGTAATGCGATGCAACGTAGTCGAGTTTGAGGCAGCCACTTTATCGAGGTTTAGATCAGGATTGAATGAAGATATAAAAGGAAAATTATTTTTGAGAGAAGTCCATGATTTAGAACAGGCATACCAAGTTGCCATGGACTATGAGAGGTTTCAGAGGAGAGCTTCATTTAGGCGACCAGAGCCCACTAGGTTTAATCCTCCTATTAGTCGACCTAGTTCAGTCCCTAATACAGCCAATAGACCAAGACCCAGCTCGAATCCAACCCCTAGACCCAACCCTACCATTCCTCCAATTCCTAGAGAAGACAAAGGAAAGAGCCCTGAAGTTCGAGGTGAGAGGGAGCGAGTCTGTTATAAGTGTCGTAAACCCGGTCATTTCCTGAGCCAATGTCCCTCTAGAGCTTTACATATAGGGGAGGTAGAAGAAGAAGAAGAATCAGAACCCCTGGAAAATAATGAAGAGGAGGTTTATGAAGCAGGGGATTGCTTAGCTGATGAGTATGAAGGAGATGAAGAAAATGTAGACTCATCAGATGTGTTAGGAGTTGTGAGATGTATCATGACATAGACCAAAGAGCAGGAAGACTGGCGTAGGACTAGCATCCTACATACATTTGTCAAAATAGGAGAAAAGGTCTGTAAGATCGTGATCGATAGTGGAAGCTGTGTCAACGTCATTTCCACTAGCGCAGCCAAGAGTCTAGGATTATCCACTGAACCACATCCCAATCCATATAAGGTATCCTGAATCAATTCCACTTCTATCCCAATCAAGCAGAGATGTCAGGTCCGAATCCAACTTCAGTCCTATCAGGAATGAATTTGGTGTGATGTGCTCCCTATGGGAGTAAGTAGCATCATCCTAGGTAGGCCATGGCTGTTTGACCATGATGTGACAATTTTTGGTCGATCAAATTCCTGTGCTTTCAATTTCAATGGCAAGAAAATTGTCATTCATCCAACCCAGCCTAAGGACAACACCAAAAGAGGAGCTAGCAGCCTGAAAGAAAAAAGGACTGGATTAAATTTGATAGGTGCAAGAGAATTAGAAAAAGACATTAATGAGGGAGCACCTATTTGGATGGTAGCTGCTAAGGAAACTAAGAACCACACCCCTGTAAAATACCCGTAAGAGGTGGTCCAATTATTGAAAGAATTTGAAGACGTGTTTCCCGAAGACCTACCCAATAGTCTTCCACCTTTAAGGGACATACAGCATGCCATAGATTTAGTCCCTGGCGCGACTTTGCCTAATTTGCCTCATTATAGGATGAATCCAACTGAACATCAGGAGTTACAAAGGCAAGTTAGTGAACTTCTTAGAAAGGGGTTTGTTAGAGAAAGTTTAAGCCCATGTGCAGTCCCTGCCTTGTTAACCCCTAAGAAGGATGGCACCTGGAGGATGTGTGTAGACAGCCGTGCAATCAACAAGATTACTGTCAAATATAGGTTTCCAATCCCAAGACTGGACGATATGTTAGACATGATAGCCGGATCAACGATTTTCTCCAAGATAGACTTAAAGAGTGGCTATCACCAGGTTAGGGTTAGGCCTGGAGATGAATGGAAGACCACTTTTAAGACTAAAGATGGATTATATGAGTGGTTAGTCATGCCGTTCGGTCTGTCCAATGCACCCAGCATCTTTATGAGAATTATGAATCAGGTGTTGACAACTTTCATCGAAAAATTTGTGGTGGTCTAGTTTGATGACATTCTTATCTATAGCAAGACTAAGGCAGACCATTTAACCCACCTAAGGCAAGTTTGCCAAGTCCTTAGAAAGGATAGCCTCTATGCTAATATCAAGAAGTGTGATTTCTTAACACATAGAGTTATCTTTCTAGGATTCATAGTCACATCTGAAGGAGTGTCCGCTGACCCTGCAAAAATTAAGTCCATAGTAGAGTGGCCTGTACCCAAAAGCATCCATGATATCCGTAGTTTCCACGGTTTAGCCACCTTCTATAGGAGATTCATTAGAGGGTTCAGTACGATAGTGGCTCCAATCACTGATTGTATCAGGAAGGAAACTTTTGAGTGGACTAAAGCAGCAGACAAAGCCTTCCTAACAATTAAGGAAAAAATGACACACGCACCCGTCTTGAGTTTACCTGATTTTACCAAAGTGTTCGAGGTTGCTTGTGATGCTTCTGGGGTAGGAATTGGAGGTGTCTTGAGTCAAGAGAATCACCCAGTAGCATATTTCAGTGAAAAGTTAAATGAAATGAGACTAAGGTATTCCACCTATGATAGGGAGCTGTATGCGGTAGTTCAGGCATTACGTTATTGGAGGCATTATCTTCTACCACAAGAGTTTGTCCTATTTTCTGACCACGAAGCTCTTAGGTTCCTTAGTTCTCAGAAAAAATTGAACCCTAGGCACGGGAAATGGGTAGAGTTCATACAAGCTTATACGTTCGTACTGAAACATCGTGCTGGTACTGAAAATAGGGTTGCCGATGCGTTGAGTCGTCGTTCCATGTTGTTGACTTCTGTGAGCACTGAGGTAGTAGGGTTTGATAGATTGAAAGAGGAGTATCCTACATGCCCTGATTTTGGTAACATCTATCGATCCCTTCAACAAGGACCATCTAGTAAGCATAGTAATTATACCCTTTTAGATGGATACCTTTTCAAAGGAAATCAGTTGTGTATTCCCAAGACCTCTGTTAGGGAATTTCTGATCTGGGAAGTTCATGCTGGAGGCTTGTCAGGATATTTTGGTAGGAATAAGACCATCTTAGCAATAGAAGACCAATTCTTTTGGCCTGGTCTCAAAAGAAATGTGGCCCATATTGTAGCTCAGTGCCGTACCTGTGCTGTTGCAAAACAGCAAAGACAGAACACCAGTCTGTACACACCCTTACCTGTCCCTAATTGTCCATGGCAGGATATCAGCATGGATTTTGTAGTAGGCCTCCCTAAGATGTCTAGGAAGCATGATTCTGTCTTTGTGGTTGTCGATCGTTTCTCCAAGATGGCTCACTTCATTCCTTGTTCTCAAACTTTAGATGCTTCGAAGGTGGCCAAGCTTTTTCTCGATCAGGTCGTTAGGCTTCATGGTTTACCCAAAACCATTGTGTCCGATAGAGATGTCAAATTTACTAGCTATTTCTGGAAAACTCTCTGGCACATGTTCGGTACCAAGCTGAAATTCTCTACTGCCTATCATCCTTAAACCAATGACCAGACAGAGGTAGTAAACCGAAGCTTAGGAAATATGTTGAGATGTTTAGTTGGTGACAACCTGGGAAACTGGGACCTATTACTTCCTCGTGCTGAATTTGCCTACAACAGCTCAGTTAATAGGTCTATTGGAAAAAGTCCGTTCGAAGTGGTCCATGGATACAGACCTAGGAAACCTTTAGACCTAGCTCCATTACCCACACATGCACGAGTGTCTGAGTCTGCTGAGTCATATGCACAGCATATTAGAGAATTGTATAAGGAGATTAGCCAAAAGATCCAATCGAGCAATGAACCCTATAAGCATATGACTAATTCACATAAACGGTTAAAAGAATTTAATGAAGGGGACTCCGTTATGATCAAATTTAAACCTGAAAGGTTTCCGCCGGGAACTATGAAGAAACTCCATGCCCGGGGAGCCGGACCTTTCAAAATAATAAAGAAAATTGGACCTAATGCTTATGTATTAGAATTACCACTAAGTTATGGCATTAGTTCAACATTTAACGTTTCAGACTTAAAAGAACACAAAGAACCTGCATTGATACCTAGTGAGCTTTTTGGTCCTAATACTTCTTTTGAGAGTGAAGCCCCAAAAGAATGCCCACCACCGAGTGTTCCTGAGCGAAGGGAGAAAATTGAAAGGATCTTGGATGACCAGATCATGACCACTAGAAATAAGGGCTACCAACGTTATCTGGTTAGATGGCAAGGATGTCCTGATTCTGAAGACTCCTGGATCACCTGAGAGGACCTACAACAAATCGATCAAGATGCATTAGAAGCTTATCAGGCTAATCCGTACTTGACAGGGTCGAGTTCCTCCCACCCCGGGAGAATTGATGTGGGCACTAGAATCAGGAAAAGACTCCAACCAATTCAGGTGAAGTCTGAGTCCTTGTGGTTGGAGTAACAAAAGAGAAGTCCTGTAATTTTTCTTTTCCAAATAATCTTGTAGTTAATTTTGATTCCATGTTGGGTCTGGTTTAATATCTTAGTTAACCCTGTAATTGAGAGTTGGGTCCAGTTAAATCAAGCCCAATCCATGAGTCCATGAAGAATCAAGACAAGAAGAAGCCACCTCATCAAGTGACCCCCACCTTGTGCCACATGTCAAAAGCTCCAATGGATGTCGCCACCTCAACAAGTGGTCCCCACTTTATACCACATGTCAAGAGCTCCAAAGGACACTGCCACCTCATCAAGTGATCCCCACCTTGCACCACATGTCAAGCTTTGAAGGAGTTTCAAGCAACAAATGCCACCATATCCTCCAACTCCCCACATTTCAAGCAACAAATGCCACCATATCCTCCAACCCCCCCTTATAATCCTCCTATTCCTATGGGTTTTGAAATTTTAAAAATGTTGTAAGGTTTCTATTTAAGCTATGGGATGCCCCATTGAAAAGGGGTTAATGAATGAAGTTGGTATTTTTTCTTCTATGTGTTTTTTTTCCTATGTGTCTATGTGGTAGCTTAGCCTTTCTCTTCCTCCATGCCAACCCTAATCTTTCCTTCTTCCACTCCCAATGCCAAAGACTTTCTCTTCTTTCATAACTTCAAACTAGCTCCAGCGTTCAAGGGTGAATCAAGAAGATCATCACAAGGTGACCGACCTACTCCACTTCAAGCATTCCACCATGATGCCAAGATGGATCTCCTTCAATGCCTTTTCCACCCTTCTTTCTTTTCTCTAGTTGATTGCTTGTTAAGTCACTCATCTTAGGGTTTCTTTGTTGCAGGGTTCTCCGGGATTCCGGCTTCAAGAGGAAGGTTTACTTGCCATAGATCCAGAAAACAAGAGGGGCCTTCAGTGGTATTATGTTCATGTCATCCGGGAGACCTCTTCAAGAGTGAATCTATTCTAATTGAAGGGCCAATGTCAGGTATGTCTAGTGTTGATTAAGTCTGCAATGTTAAATTAGACCTAGCTTGGCTTGCGTGGTTCTCTTCTGGTCCTATTCCTTTCTTATTCTGAGAGTCTTGATCACTAGGTTTATGTTAGATCCTTCGAGCTTCTTCACTAGATCTCTTTGATAGTTTATGTTGAGTTGTTTATATGCAAATAGGGAATTGTTTGGTTAATCATTTGCTAATCTCCATTAGGGTTGCATAGTTTCATTTTACATTCTACACTAATACATGTCGAGGTCAGCAGCTTCGACCGAGGAGTTCCTATTCAGAGATAGATCTGGGTCGCTCCAAACCCAGTCGATCCCCTCTACTGAGGCGAAAAAGAACCTACTCTTCCATCCTTTGATGGAAGAGGGAAGTACAAATCTGATGCCCCGAGGGCGGGAAGAAAGGGACCACCACCCGTCCTCGGTAGGGTGACGTTTCAGGGTGAAGAAGGCCCTGAACAAGAAAAAACGGGCAACAATCCTGTAGAAGTGGCACAGAACGATGAAGCAAAATATCGTCCTGACGACGTTGGGGACCAGCTGGACAGGAACAAGTCGATAGTTGGCCAAGAAAGAAAAGAAGAAGGGATGGACAGGAAATCGAAGGCCCCCGGTGAAGGTCTCCTCATAGAAGGCGATCCGCCGAGGGCTACTAGAGGTAACCCGCTCCCCGGGATGAGGGACGAAAAGCCGGATGGACTCGGGGATGCCATAAGCTTCTCGGATAGACATGAGGTCTTCAGCGGTAATCACCGAAGTGATCCCTCCAGGACCCATTGACCGAAAAAGTTCAGGCTCAGGAAGGGAAGCAGAAGCAGAAGTAGAAGCAGAAGCAGAAGCAGGAGCAGGAGGAAGAGCCAAGCGGGGAGAAGGAGAAGACTTAGGTTCCCTGATGGCCAAAGGACCTTGAGAGGGCCTCCTACTAAATTCATATCATGCCGCCTCCATTTCCTCTTCGAAGGAAGAAAGAGTCCTCGGCCAGGAAGCTCCAGCTTCGGCTTTGCACGAAGGGCAGAAATTTGGACCGAAGCGATCCATGGAAGAAGAGGAGAAAAAAGGAAAAGACGATGAAGGAGGACCTACGGCAACCCCTACTCGGCAAGGAAGGAGGAAAAAGAGAGGGCTAACCTGCTAAGATCTTAAGCGGATGATGACGACCGGAGTGGAGGAAGAAGAAGACTACTGTACTACGCCGGGTGCGAAGGGTTCGAAAGAGGTAAACTTCGAAAAGACTTACCCCTCCATTCGAGACAACCTGCACCCGATCGTACCATTATGGCTTCCCCAAGGGCCACGCCATGCATCACAGATCAACGGGGCCAGCACCCCCAATCTGACCGCGGTCGCTCTGACTTCCGTGCTCGCCATAACCACTTCCCAAGCGTGGCCATGTGGCACCCCCGCACAAGCTCGAGGACCCACCGGGCGAGACACCGCCGATATCGATCATTATTGTACCAGATCTTCCCACCTTTTCATGTCAGCACCGCAATTACTCTCTTCGCCTTGAGCGCCACGCGACAACGAGCCTCGGGAGTGGGGGGCAAATGATGTGACCGGATCGCTGACGCGGAGCAAGGAGCTTGATGTGGAGCCCTTATTGGACGCCACGCTGGATTCCCATTACAGGCCCCTTCGCCGGGCTGAGCTCCCCGAGGTCAAGGGGGCCGCCCGTCGAAGCCTGGCTTCATCCTCTGCCAGGTCGGTCCCCGCCAAGTTGGATGCCTAGGTCGGAGCCGAGCTCAAGTCCCACCAGAGGCAGACCTTCCGAGCCCGAGGTCGGGTCCCATGGTTCGGAGTTGAGCTCAAGCCTCCTCTGCCACATGGCGCCCCTTCAAGGCCAGGTCCCCTGAGCTGGGCGCGCCTCATCCACCTCTGCCGGCCCGAGCTCGGTCAAAGATGGGCCCTCCCTTGGCCTGGAACCGAGCTTGGCCCTCCTCCGCACAGCCGAGCCATGACGAGGTGGGTCTGCTGCAAGCGGGCCCCATCTTCCCAGCTCGGCCCTCAGCACAAATCGAAGTACCAACCGCCAAAGAAGCCGTGCCTCTCCTCTGAAGATGGTGACGGGCCCCCCGAGGATCGTACAGTAGCACCTGCCACGTCACCATAAATGCCCATGGCCGTCGCCCACACCAGAAAGAAAGGAAGTTCACATCAAGGCACCATGCTCTCTACCGACCTGCCGTACAAACGGAGAAAAGATCCTGTCGAAGAGCACGAGTCCCTAGACTGGTGGCACGACAGTCGAGGTCCTGCCAGGCTTCCAGGAAGGGCAAACAGAAGGAATGTTTGAGGCATATCAAAGCTTCTCCAACTACCCAATCAAGAAGGTGTCCCTTATACGGCACGATATCTTGTCGTACCAGCCTGACAGCACGGGAGAACCCCGAGGCAAGCCAAAGTAGAAGACTTGGCCAGAGTAAGCAAAAAGGAGGTAACAACCCCATTTCAAAGAGAGAGACAACTATTTTTTCAACAACACAACCATCCAAAAGAGAGGAAGAGAAAGGGGAGAGGCCAGAGAGGAGGGCAAGACCATCTCGGCCACCACACCTCCCAGCTCACACTCACACTCTCATACACTCTACTCACTCCTCCTAGCATGGAGCTCATCCGGAGGGGCTCGACCAGGAGGATCTGTTTTCCTGGATTGCCACTGACTTGATCGTCGGAGCACCCCCGCTGGAATCCCCAATTCGGGTCACTGACGTTGGCTTTCTTGCAGGTCCCGAGGCATCGGAGGCATCCCCCCATGGGCGGACGCGGAACAACTCCCTCTCTGAAATTGGCTAGGGGTAACTTGGCTAGGTCCATTTCTTGGGATTGGGGAACTAACCCTAGAAGGTATAGGTCCTCTCTGAAATTTCTCAGTGTTCAGTGCAATCTGATAGGCTTGGTCTAGGTCAGTAACCTCTCTCAGAAACAACTCCCTCTTAATGTCTTCCCTAAGTCCAGCCCTAAATCTAGACAAAGTGACCTCATGGGCTTCACTCACATCACATCTCATCAAGTACTCATCAAAGGTGGCTATGTAGTCTGAGACAGATCGGTTCCCTTGTTTCAAGGTTTGCCATTGATCTAACAGATTCTGCTGGTATGAAATGGGTAGGTACTTATCTCTAAGCTTCTCTTTCATACCCTGCCAAGTGGTTATGGGCTCAACATTTCGTCTCCTAGTGGTTAGCTCAATGTTCCCCCAGTATAACCTAGCTTGACACACTAACTTCATCTTGGCAAACTTGAACTTCCTTTTCTTTGACATGGTATACCACTCAAAGTACTGGTCCATCTCACCCTCCCAATCAGAATACACCTTAGGGTTTTAGCTACCATCAAAAGCAGGTACATCTAATTTGATGTTCTGGATGAACCTATCATCTCTATCTTCAGGCTCTGGGTCAGGCCTCCTATGATTAGGTTCAGGATCTCTGTATAAAGGTCTTCTAGTCTCCTGGTGTGGGTGAGGTTGAGGCACATTAAAATCTGGGTCAGGAGTCCAATTTTGATGTCTAGGTTCCTCAAGTACTTGGACTCGATCCCTAAGCTGGGTAAGATCCTCACGAACTTGATCCCTAAACTGGGCAACAGTATCAGTCATATCCTGACTCAATTTGGTCATACTTTCGGTAAGAGTTCTAATCATGGCCTCTAAATCAGGTTGGGTTTGACCAGGTTGGTAGGGTATTCCGTTCCGGGTGGACATGATGATGCAAGCAAGCACACCAAATGAGACTCGACTGAAACGACTACGGGCTAACTAGACCTAGAGCCCAAACTAGATGCCCAATCAGAGTGGAAAGCTAGCCTGTAGTAACTCGGGACTCAGCCAAACAGGTGTAAGAGGAGTGTTAGGTCCCTAATTGCCAATCCTAGACACCAATCAGTGATTGGCCAAGTAGGCGGACCAGCACACAAGCCCTTCGGGATAGAATCCCTGAACCACCATTCTAGACACTGAGTACAAAGCACACACAGAATAACTAGACAAACTGACTCAACACTAGCCTAGACCCGACCAGTTGGTGTCCCTAGCCCACTAGGGCAAATTAGGTCTAATTAATTTTAAGATTAAAGGCTTAGGTTCGAATGCACGAGAGGTGATTTTGGGCTAAGGAGAGGGTCTCAATCCTCCCCTTATGTTGTAACTTCGGTGCCCTTAAGATAGATTCAATTTATGCACACTCAAATAAAAAAATAGCTTGCAGAAAATAAAAAGCAAAACAGCAGTAAAATTGATCTCAGAAAATCTATAGAAATTAATAAATAATAAAAATTTTATGTAAATTACTTTCAATTATACTGGTTCCAGCAAAATAAGAATTACTTAATTTGAAATTTTTTACAGGAAGAAACAATTCAAATAACAGGATAGTTACTGGCAGAAAACAGAACGTGTGTCCTGTTTACAATCCCTGCCTAGAAGTTATAACCCAGCGGCACCCCTATACGCCCTAGGAACCCCCATGGAATGGGAGGAGGAGGCTTGCGTCTCACTTGTTCCTAGGACCGGACGGCCAGGGGAGTCTACTCCAGGCAGCAAAAGTAAAACGGAACGAAAAAATAATCAAACAAGCAAGAACCCTAGACAGGGCTCTGATACCAAAAATGATGCAGAACAAATAAGATGATGCGATGCGGAAGTAAATTAAGACTTTTTTTTTTTTTTTTGTGTTTTGTTAGAAGTTGGCTTGACTCAAAAACAAGGCTAACTAATATTGAAAGAAAATATGCACTGAAAGAAAGCACAATTCAAAAGAGTAGATTATCAGAGTAATAAAGAAGTAGGATCGCTGGGGATTGAGAAACCCCCAGACCTAGGGTTTACTCCTCTTTCAAGAAACAGACGAAGAGAGAAGAGAAGGTTTATACCTGACTGTGATATCTCTCTTTGCTTCAATTGAAGGACACTCTCGAGTAGATTGTAGGATCCTTGGAGACGGGGTATCTTCGCAATGGATCCTCGGATTGTAGTCCTATGGCAAGGTTGGCCTTCTTCTCGTACTCTGGATCTGGAAAAGATGAAGAACAAGATAAGGATGTAAGAAACTCAAGGAAGAGACCTTTACCTGGGATAGCTCCGGACTACTCGAACTTTGAAGATGAGGGAAGAGTATGGAGGTGATGGTGGAAGATGGAGTGGATTTAGGGTTTGGCTGGTAGGGCGGCAGCTTGCAGATGAAAAGGACCTAGGGCTTGATATAGTGAGCGGTGGCTTGGAGAAGGAGATGGCGGCCTTGAATGAAGTGGGAATAGGGTTTAGGAATTTGGGTGTTGGCGGCTAGGATGATGAAAGGAAATTAGGGTTGGCGACCAGGGATGAAAGTGGGGCAGGGTTTTGGTAACTTTGGAGATCTCTCACCTCCTCAAGGCTCCAATGGAACCCGGATTTACTCCCTCACGGAGCTCAACACTCAAAGAAATGCGGAAGAAGAGAACACAAGGTTGCTCAACACAAGAAAAGATTTCATTTACTCATTAAAATCAAAAGATTACATAAGGGTCCAATATATAGACCTTGCAAGAGAAACCAAATTACACTACTTCCCATGTGGGACTAAACATTCATCCTAAGCATGAAAAACTTTCCCTTGACCGACCAGGCTTCTTTCCTTGGAGTGGGCGGCCTCAAATGCAAGGTGATGGCTTCATATGGCAGGTATGTGGGGCACCTCCTAGTTCTTCTCCTTAAGTCATGGGTTTTCCTTCTATGACTTGCTCTTTCTTGGAAGAAAATACTCATCTCCTAGTCTTTCTCCCCAAGACTAGGCTCCTTCCATTCATAGCCAGGTACTTTAGGTAGGTGTGGGCACCAACCTTGAAGTCCTCTCCAAGAAAAATCCCCTGCTCCTTTAGCTTGGTTACTTTTGGCAGCTTGTGGGCGCCTTCCTTGACTTCTCCTAAGAAAATTTTCTTGCTCTCTTGGGCATGGGGACCAGGGACACTGGGATGAAATGTGGCGCCAACTGGTCCTGGGAGTGTGGCTGGGAGTGTGGCATCCACTTGCATTTGGCCTTGGAAGAAAAAATGATGCCCTAGGGAATGGCGCCAACCAGGACTTGACTTGGACTTAGACTGAGTCAACATGACTCAACAAAATGAAATGCAGACTCAAAGAAATAAAATAATCTGGTTGACCAGGTCAACCCTTATTACAAACCCTAATCTTCGGGCAAGGTCATTCAGAGATCCAGATGGAACCCTGAAGTCTTCTTCTGATTCTGGTGGCCGCACCACCCGAAGGATAGCTTTCCTCTCCCAAGGATCGACCAGCTAGTGGATGCCACCTCGGGCCACCGGTTGCTCTCCTTCATGGATGCGTTTTCAGGATACAATCAAATCCGTATGCATCAAGAGGACGAGGAGCACACTGCCTTCGTCACCGACCAAGGGATGTACTGCTACAGGATGATGGCCTTTTGCTTGAAGAATGCGGGGGCCACCTATCAACGCCTGGTCAGCAAGGTCTTCAAGGACCAAATTGGCCGTAACATGCAAGTGTATGTGAACGACATGCTCGTCATGAGCAGTTCGGGCTCGAGCCATGTAGCCGACCTCACCGAGTCTTTCCATAACTTGCGGCAGCATCAGATGAAGCTGAACCCGGCGAACTGCGTCTTTGGGGTGGCCGTAGGAAAATTCCTTGGCTTCATGGTCATCCAAAGGGGCATTGAAGCAAATCCGGAGAAGGTGCAGGCCATCATCGACATGGAGCACCCGACCTCCAAGAAGCAGGTCCAGCGCCTGATGGGACGCGTCACCGCCCTCAGCAGATTCATCTCGAGGTCGACCGACCGTTGCCAGTCGTTCTTCAAGGCACTGCGCAAGATGCATGACTTCACCTGGACCGAGGAGTGCAGGATAGCCTTCGAGGAGCTGAAGAACTTCCTCGCCTCCCCCCCACTGCTCTCCAGGCCGGAAGAGGGGGAGAAACTCCTACTGTACCTGGTGGTGACACCGGGAGCTGTCAGCTTAGTTCTCGTCCGCACAGACGAAGACAAATTTCAGAAGCCGGTGTACTACACCAGCAAAATCCTTCGTGACACGGAGATCAGGTATACTCGCTTTGAAAAACTCATTTTTGCATTAATAATGTCTGCTAAGCGCCTCAGGCCCTATTTTCAAGCACACTCGATAGTGGTGGTGATGGACCAGCCACTGAGGACCATCCTCACCCGACCCGAGACATCCAGGAGGTTAGCTATGTGGTCCCTGCTGCTCAGCAAATTCGATATAGCGTACCGACCGAGGTCATCACAAAAGGTCCATGTTCTGGCCGACTTCGTGGTCGAGTGCACCGGGTTCGCTGAGGAGCCAGAGTAGACAGCTACGGAGCCCGGGCCAGGAGAAGAGCCCTGGATTCTCCATGTAGATGGAGCGTCAAATTCTGGCTGGAGCGGAGCTGGCCTCATCCTGGCCAGTGGCGATGGGGTTGTGGTGGAATGCGCCCTCCGTTTCAAGTTCGCTGCAACTACTAACCAGGAGGAGTACGAGGCACTCCTCGCGGGACTAAGAGTCTCCCGCGAGCTGGGTGTGCAGGACTTGAAAGTCTTCACCGACTCCCAACTGGTTGCTGAACAAGTATCCGGGGAATATGAGACAAGGGACCCCGAGATGATGAAGTATCTGGAGCAAGTCTGAGTGAGCACGGCAGGCCTCCGGCACTTCAGCATTTTTCACATCCCTCGAGGAGAGAATGCATGCACGGATGCACTGTCTAGATTTGCGACCCTGCCGGACTCGTCACTGGGACGTGCCTACATCGAGCACCTTGAAAGCTCCAGCTACGAGAGCCCGACGGAGGTACATCAAGTCGCCCCCGAGCCGAGCTGGATAGACAAGTACATCCGGTATATCACTGACGCACCCTCCCGGAAGACCGTGCGAAAACTTCCCCCGTCAGGAAAAAGGCCTCTCGGTTCACCCTGATGGAGGGCCAAATCTACCGCCGGTCTTACTCCTACCCACTCTTGAGATGCCTCAGGCCCGCCGAGTCAATCTTTGTGCTCCAAGAGATACACGAAGGCCTCTGCGGGAATCACGTGGGAGGGAGGACACTGGCCTACAAAGCTTTCTGCCAGGGGTACTTTTGGGAGACTATGAGGGAAGACGCAGCTGACTTTGTCAAGAGGTGCGACAAATGCCAGCGCCATTCCAACATCCAGCGCCAGCCGGCGTCGCCGATCTCCCAGCTCTCAGCCCCTTGGCCCTTCGCCCAGTGGGGATTGGACATCTTGGGGCTGTTTCCCCCAGCATCAGGGCAGCAAAAGTTGCTGCTAGTGGTGATCGACTACTTCACCAAGTGGGTCGAGGCAGGGCCGCTAGCTCGGATCATGAAAGCCAATGTCCGCCAGTTCTTTCGAAAGTCAATCATCTATCGCTTCGAGCACCCCCATTGCATCATCACCGACAACGGGCGATAGTTCGATAACCATGAGTTCGAAGGGTTCTATGCAGCCCACGGCATCCAACACCGGTTCACCTCAGCAGCTCACCCCCAAACAAACGGGGAGGCCGAGGTGACCGACCGAACCATCCTACAAGGGCTCCGAACCAGGCTGGATCAAGCTAAGGGCCTGTGGGCAGAAGAGCTACCTAGCATCCTGTGGGCATACCACACGATGCCCAGGACGGTGACCAATGAAATGCCCTTCAACCTCGTCTTCGGTGCCGAAGTAGTCGTCCCCGTCGAGCTCGGCATGCCTACGTTGCGGGTGCAGTAGTATGATGAATCACGGAACTCGGCGCACCTCCTGCACAACCTGGATCTCCTTGAAGAAGCAAGGGACAAAGCCCGCTTATGGATGGCAACCTACTGACAAAGGGTGGCCCTGTACTACAACACCCGTGTCTGGACAAAAGCCTTCAAGCCCGGAGACCTGGTGCTGCGGCGGGCGGAAGCGTCCCAGCCTAGGGAGTACGGCAAGCTTTCCCCGAACTGGGAGTGCCCTACAAAGTGACTGCAGCCCTCTCGCAAGGGGCCTACTACCTCGAAGATCTCGACGGTGTCAGGTTCCCCAGAACATGGAATGCCTGCAACTTATGAAAATACTATCAATAATGTAAGGTTTTCCAACAATGAATAACAATGGTTTTTTCTCATGCAAGTGTCTATTTGTCTTGCAGGAGAATGCCAATGGCATCCCCGAGCCCAGCTCTAGGATGCCAAAGGGGTCAAGGAGCCATGCTGCTCCCGATCGACGATGCCCTCGGGCCCAGCTCGAGGACGTCGAAGAATCGTCAAGCCACGTAGCTCTCAATTCAAGGCATCCCCGGGCCCAACTCCAGGACGTCGAAGAACCATCGAGCCAAGTAGCTCTCCATCTCAAACATCTCCGAGCCTAGCTACGAGACGCCAAGGGATCACAGGGCCACGCAACTCCCGTCAACGCCTCGAGCCTAGCTCCAAGGCGCCAAAGCCCTGAGCCAAGATCTCAGGCAATTCCTGGGCCCGAGCCTAGCTCCACGTCTAGGAAGGCCTCGAGCCTAGCTCCAAGGCAATCAAGACTGGTAACCCCTCTACCCTAATCTCCCCACTCGAAAAGAAGACGAGAGGAAAAGGAACGAAAGGGAATAAAGAGGGAAGCCCGACAGTCCCTTCTCTGATCTCCCCACTCGAAAAGAAGACGAGGGAGAAAGGAAAGAAAGAGAACAAAACAGGGGTCCAGCCAGCATCCTCTCCTCTGATCTCCCCATACTAAAAAAAAAAAGAGATAAAAATGAATGAAAAGAAAAATGAAAAATGAATGAGAGAAGAGTGGGGAAGGAAAGAGAGAGGGAGAACAAGAAGAAAATACAACATCATCGAAGCTACCGCTCTCAGCAACCATTATCCCCGAACCTAGATCCAGGACACTTTCTCAAGACCGGAGCTCAGATCTCTGGCCAAGGGAACTTCGAGCCAAGCAGCTTTCAACAACCACTATCCCCGAGCCCAGCTCCAGGACACTTTCTCAAGACCGGAGCTCAGATTTTCGGCCAAGGGAACTTCGAGCCAAGCAGCTCTCAGCAACCACTATCCCCGAGCCCAGCTCCAGGACACTTTCTCAAGACCGGAGCTCAGATCTCCGGCCAAGGAAACTTCGAGCCAAGCAGCTCTTAGCAACCACTATCCCCGAGCCCAGCTCCAGGACACTTGCTCAAGACCGGAGCTCAGATCTCCGGCCAAGGAAACTTCGAGCCAAGCAGCTCTCAGCAACCACTGTCCCCGAGCCCAGCTCCAGGACACCTTCTCAATACCGGAGCTCAGATCTCCGGCCAAGGAAACTTCGAGCCAAGCAGCTCTCAGCAACCACTATCCCCGAGCCCAGCTCCGGGACATCTTCTCAAAACTAGAGCTCAGATCTCCGGCCTAGAGATCACCGAGCTCAGCAGCTCTCAGGTACACCCTACCTGATCTCCCCATACATTAAAAGAAAGACAAAAGTGGAAAGGGAGTGAAGGAGGGGAGGAGCTAAGCAGGAAAGACAATTGCAAGAAAATTCGCACTTCATTAATCAAGTATCAAGTACAAGTACCCTATAGGCCCCCGACATGCCGAGTGGCCCTGCTAAATACAAAGGAAGAAGCAAAAAGTGGCTATCCACTTGATGGGTCACCGAGCCGGGAGTCTCCATCAACAGGGGCTTCCGACCGTGTGGCCTCAGACTCAGCTGGCGTGGCTTCCCCAATGCCCGCCTCCTGATCTGAAGTACCGGGATAGTCAAGGTAGCCGCAGCCCTCGATCGAGACGAACCCCTCGACCAGGCGGCATAGGTACATGAAGCCTTTGAAGAAGGAGTCCGACACCGTCTACTGGATTTCAGCGAGAAACTCCTCCGAGGCCCTGTACCTATCCACCGCCTCCCTGGCTTCCTTCTTTGCTGAAGCCACCTCATGCCTGGCATCCGCGATCGACTTGGTTGCCTCATTCGCTGCCCTCTGAGCCGCAGCTGACTTCTCCTCTTCTGCCGTCAGTTGAGCTTGGAGAGATTGGGCTGTCCATTTCTGCCGGGCCGCCTCGGCCATGACCACGTCCAACCTCTGCTCGGAGTCGACAAGCACCTTAGCTTTCTTCCTTGACTCCCCCTGCTCATGGTCTAGCTCCTCCTGGAGCTCCTTTACTCACCCCTCAGAGTCGGCGAGCTGCCTCTCGAGGTCCTTGGCCCATCGGTCAAGCGCTTCCTCAGAGTCGGCCTTCCCCTTCAGATCGGTCTTCAACGATGCGATGTCGGCCATCTGCTGCCTCGCAGACTGCTCCCAGTTTTGGTAGCAACTCCTAATGAAGAGGGCCTCAATACCCATTTGCAGTACATGGGAGGTCAAAAAAAAAAGGGGGAGAAGAAAAGAAGGAAGGGAGAGAGGACGGAGCTGTTCATCATGTACAGATGGAGAAAAATGCTGTTGATCAAGAGTCCAACCGGTAGCCCGTCCATGTTTTCCCGTCGCACCTTTGGATGGAGAAGTCCATCATTTGGTAGGCTAGTGCACGATTGTCGGCCAAGGAGCTCTCCGGCCCCAACTTGAATGGGAGGCGATGCCTCGCCTCATCCCTCCTGCTCTCTCGAGGGGCAGGTGCACCCGCCACTCCAGCGGCAGAACTTTCAAAGACTGGCCGAGGACCCGGCACCGTCATGACCGGAAAACCGTCAACTTCGGTCATCACCGGACCTGGAGAGCGGAGCGGAACAGTAGCAGCAGCATCGGTCTGGACGACCATTGCGGGCTCCGGGACAGGGGGTTCCGCCTGCGGCTCTGTCCGTCGCATAGGGGCTCCCACAACCTCCTTTCCTTTCGAGGCTGCCGGCACAGCAAGGGCAGACACCGGCATGCCCTCAACCCGGGCCTGCCTCGAAGGGGGCTCGGCCACCACCTCGGTAGGCGGCCTCTTCCTGGAGATCGGCGATGGCTCGCCCTTCGTAAGATTCGACCCTGCACATAGGAACCGGGAAAGTCAACCCAAAATGAAGAAAAGAGAAGCTGCATGCAGAGGAAAGAGCTGAACTTACCTGGCCCTGACGATGAGTCGACCCTGGCATCGAGAAGATTCTGCTCTGATAGCAGGACCTCCAAGGAAGGGATATGAGCAGTGCGAAGCTGATCATAGTCATCCTGGTCGGTAGCTTCGACCCCAGAGATCCGGTTTGGGGATCGGTCTGGCTCACTCCAGGCCCAGTCGACCCCCTCGACACCCGCAAAGAAGAACTTGCTCTTCCATCCCTTGATGGAAGAGGGAAGCTCGAACTTGATGCCCTTCGGGCAAGAAGACAAAGACCACCACCCGTCCTCGGTCGGGTGGCGTTTCAGGGTGAAGAATGCCCTGAACAGGGAGAACCGGGCAACGAACCCGTGGATGTGGCAGAGCATAATGAAAGAAAAGATCACCTTGATGGCATTCGGCACCAATTGGGTGGGGACCAGGCGATAATTGCTTAGAACAGACAAAAAGAAAGGATGGAAAGGGGATCGAAGACCCCCGGAGAAGGTCCCCTCATAGAAAGCGAGACGCCCGGGTCCACTGGATGTGACTCGTTCCCCGGGGCGGGGGGCCATGAGTCGAACGGAAGATGGGATCCCATAGGCATCCTGGATGGCCTCCAGTTCCGCGACAGAGATCGTCGAAGCAACCCCGCCCAGACTTGTTGACCGGACTAACTCGGAGGCTGGTTCAAGCAAAAGAGGAGGACTGACAGGAAGAGAAGGAATGACCTCCAGCTCCCCAACAGACACCGGAGAGGCAGGAAGGGCAGGTCTCACACTAATCCTAAACTGCTACCCCTCCGACTCCTCATCAGAGGAGGAGAGCACCACCCTTCGGGCGGAAGACTCAAGACGAGACATGCTGAATCAAAAGGGAAGGAGCCTATCCCAGAAGGAGAGAAAGAAGGAAGATGAAGCTGGTCTAGACCCTCAGAGAAGGAAAGAACATATGCAGATCGTGGAGGAAGAAAGGCCCGGACGCAGCAATGAGCGCGAAGGATTTGAAAGGAAAGGACTTTTTGATCTGCACCACGTGCTGCCCGTCGGCGAAAAAGGAATCCCAGCCGCTCAGAATTCTGCGCCAGCATTAACTGCTCCTCGGACGTGGCCACGCGTCTTCCCCACACTGGCTTATGGGGCCGTCCCTCAAAGCGCCAGCGACCACGCCATCATTGCACCAGATTTTCGCCCCTCCACGTCAGCACTACAATTACTCCCTTCGCCTCGAGCGCCGTGCACCGACGAGCCTCGGGAGTGGGGGGCAAATGATGTGGCAAGACCGATGACGTGGGTAGCTGATGAGCGCCACGTTAAAGGAGACCACCACGGCGGGCGCCAAGGCAACGCCTCAGTTCGGGGCACTTCGCCGAGCTGAGTCGAGTTCTCACAGGACAGCAAGTCGAGCTCAGTCCTCCACTAGGTCGAGCTCGTGAGCTCGACGCCTAGGTCGGAACCGTCCTCCACCCTCCAGAGCGAGACCCTCAGAGATTAGTGCCCTACGGTCGAGGTCGGGCTAAGAGCTCGCCCGCCGATGTGGAGCCTCTCCGAGCGCGCACCCTCTGGACCGGGTCCATCCTCCACCCTCCAGAGTGAGACCCTCAGAGGTTAGTGCCTTGCGGTCGAGATCGGGCCAAGAGCTTGCCCGCCGATGTGGAGCCTCTCCGAGCGAGCGCCCTTTGGACCGGGTCTGTCCTCCGCCCTCCAGAGCGAGACCCTCGGAGGTTAGTTCCCTGCGGTCGAGGTCGGGCCAAGAGCTCGCCCACCGATGTGGAGCCTCTCCGAGGTGCGCCCTCTGGACCGGGTCCGTCCTTCGCCCTCCAGAGCGAGACCCTCGGAGGTTAGTACCCTACGGTCGAGGTCGGGCCAAGAGCTTGCCCGTCGATGTGGAGCCTCTCCGAGTGCATGCCCTCTGGATCGGGTCCGTCCTCCGCCCTCCAGAGCGAGACCCTCGGAGGTTAGTGCCCTGTGGTCGAGGTCGGGCCAAGAGCTCGCCCGCCGATGTGGAGCCTCTCCGAGCGCGCGCCCTCTGGATCGAGTCCATCCTCCGCCCTCCAGAGCGAGACCCTCAGAGGTTAGTGCCCTGCGGTCGAGGTCGGGCCAAGAGCTCGCCCGCCGATGTGGAGCCTCTCCGAGCGCGCGCCCTCTAGACCGGGTCCGTCCTCCACCCTTCAGAGCAAGACCCTCGAAGGTTAGTGCCTTGAAGTCGAGGTCGGGCCAAGAGCTCGCTCGTCGATGTGGAGCCTCTTCGAGTGCGCGCCCTCTGGACTGGGCCCGCACTCTTCTCTTCTCCACCAAGGTGACCGCACGAGCTCGGAGCGCCCACACTGGAGCAGACCCTGCTGTCCCAAGACACCGGCGAGCCGCCCGAGGACTACGGAATGGCGCCCCCCATGCCGCCATAAGTACATGTCCGGCCGTACTTCCAGGGGATGGGCCAGCCAGAGAGCATGCACCTCTGGACGGCGGCCCCCGGATCGAGACTCTGCCAGACTTCCCAAAATGGGGCAACCAGAGAGGATGTAAGAAGGAATGGAAGCTTCCCCTACCACCTGTCAGGAAAGGTATCCCGTTCACGACACGGAATCCTGCTCCATGCGCTTGCCAACCCAGCGAGGATCCCGAGGCAGGCTCCCAACGGCCAGTTTTCAACTACAAAGAATGATCGGCACCCTCGGAAAGGGGAGGTAACAAAAAAAAAAAAAAAACAAAAAAATACAAGCGCAAGCTCAACCGAGAGAGTAGAGCGCCACCACCAACACCACGGTAGAAGGAAAGTCGCCGGAAAACAGGGAGAAGCGGAGCAATAGGGAACCCCTCTGTCCTCGCTGTCACTCTCCCCCTGCTGCTTTTCTCCTTCACCGACACATCGGTTCACTCCTCCTAGTGCGAAGTCCATCAAAAGGGGCCCAACCAGGAGGATCTGTTTTCCTGGATCGTCACTGACTTGACCGTCGGAGTGCCCCCGCCGGAAACCCCGGCCCGGGTCACTAACCCCTGTTTCGCAGGTCCAGGAGCAGAGGACCGGTAGGCAGCGAGAGGAGTGCACTCCGGCACGGCAGCTACGAGCCACGACGGTCCTGGCGGCAACAGGTATAACTAAATTCATTATAGAAAACACAATATAAGCATAAATAAAAGAAAATAAAAAAAATTATTAATGTCGTATTAAAGAAATATGGAAGATGGGAAAGAGAAGAACAAATATATTATAGGAAGAACTTCATCCCTCTTTAAAACGGAGGAGTATAATCATAGATGGATTAAATTGATAACATCTTCTTTCTCTGCATCTTAATTCTACAATAAAAAATAATAAAAAAAAAATCAAAATAACTTGTAGCTGCTCGCTGCCTTGGTTTTTTTTGTGGTTGTTCTTTTATAAGGCTCGACGAAAGCTCTTTTCCGGTCCGACTTGGAATATAATTGAAGTAGAAATAATCCTAGACTCCGTGAAGAATTTATAAAATTCTTGCCATTCGTGCGCGGTTAGATGGTGAAAACTGGACGTGAAACTTCGCCCAAATCGCGAGGAAAATTCCTTCAACCCATCGGAGATTATTTTGGCTGCTCGATCTTCACTGGACGTGCTCCCATCCACTCGTTAGTGTTCTGGAATAAGTCCCAGCAAATGCGCTCCAATGGATCGGTATGGCTGTTTATGTGTGCTGCTGTAAGCAGAAGCCTATTCCCGGTAAGCCATGTGAAGGAGAGAAGTGAAAAACTTCTCTATTGCCACGTTAACCCTTTGACTGAGTCCACTTCCATTTCAAATTGTTTAATGTCAATTCCTTGCCTACCACGTGAACTCCCACTAAAAGCTTGAGAAAATTCTCATTTTGCCCCTATTCTATGTGCTAAGTTTTTTAATCTTTCTTAATTGCCTTTAATTCATGTATAGATATCATTCAAATAATTCTATTTAAACTCTATTTTAAATTTCATTTAATTTCTAGATTAGGTCGAGTTTTTTTTATTAATGACTACCGTTCCTGTAAAATACACATAAAAATATTAATTTTTTAAAAATTTAAAATTAATTAATATATATTTGATATTTTTATTGAAATATTTATTAGACTTATGAGTAACTATTCGATCAAAGCGCGTTAAGGAAGGTCATGTTAATCAGGCAACTTGTAATTTCTCTTTTCTGGTGCTATACCTTATTCGGTATAGTTGATAACTTAGTTGGTTTCAACTTAGTCGTCATTTGAGCTGGTTTTTGAGACCGAATAAGTGGTTGCCATAATAAATTATTATTTTCTTTGTATGGTATTTATACAATATTATAAATAACTCATGCGATGCATTGAATAAAATTAATACATAGTAATAAAATCTTTTTCTCTCTCTTTCTTTCTCTTATTTTTTCTTTTATCATTTTTTTTAACGTAGTATTAGAGCTACCATCTCTGTTTTTTTATAGATATTCTATATTCAATGGATCTACAAACCTTTTTTTCGATAGATGACCTAATTGTTTTTATTTTTAAATGAATCTGCAATAATTCTTTGCCACTTTGTCCCTTTATTTTTGAGTATTTTGTCGTCCAATTTGAGACATTTTTTTTGACATTTTGTAGTCCAATTTTGGATCTTTTCTTTTTTTTTGGATGTTTTGACTTATGGGGATATCAGGTCAACCCTAGTTTACTATCGATCCCTGAGTTTTGAGTCCCTAGCCATGATGCAAATTTTGTCTTTGAGTCCAATAATTTGCATATGTTAACCATTTGAGTTTTGTATTTGGGTCTTGAGTTTGTTTTTCAGGCCTTGTTACACTTGAATCTGTATTTTGGCCTCTGAGTCCTGTTTAGGGCATTTCTACAGTTGAGTCCTGTAATTAGAATATTGAGTCAAGTTTTGGATGCTTAGTGAGTCTTATGAGTCCTGTAAATTTTGAGTTTTATGCATTCAGTCTAATTTGTAAGTCTTATATTGAGTACAGTCCAATTTTGTAAGAAGACTCAAGTTACTTATGAAGCCAGTTAGCATAATACTACAACTACTGCATGGAATCCAGTCATCCACATAATTGTGCCACTTGAAAAGCTTAGAAGGATTCTTGGAGCTATCATTGAAGACCTGGTGACAAGTACATCAGCCCACCATGAGGAGATGGACAACCGGAAGAAACCCTAAAAGACCTAGCCCAGCACTGAAGTGGGCCGCCCAAAGCCCAAAAGTCCAAAGTTCTTCATATGGTGCCCCACGTTATGGTCACCCTCCATATGGCGCCCCCTTATGATTACCCCCTTGGACCAAGTCAAAGAGAAGGAGAAGACCAAGTCAAAGAGGAGGAGAGGAGTAATCCTAGTTGAGAGAAGAAATTTGAACCTATTTGAGAGAGGACTTATGGAAGAGTTTGTAAAGGAAAAGGAAGTCCATGTAAAATCTCTTGTATGCCCTAACTTGTATGCCTATATAAAGGCCATTCCCCCCCCCCCCCCCCCCCCCCCGCTCACGTATTATTGCTGATTATTGATGAATGAATTATTCTTGAGTTCCTCAAAATTGTATGTGAAGTTATCTGTGTGATCCCTTAAGGTATCTGTGTGATCCCTACTCCCTGCCTCCAAGCTGACAGCCTCTTCATCTTCCTAGCCGCCCCTCTTCCTTCCCTTCTTCTTTCAGCAATTTAACCTTTTTTCTTCTTTATTTTCTAACCTTTGAATGATGATTTACAGGTCCCTCAGAGTTCATGAAACCAGGATTTCAATCGACAAGCTTTCGGGTCAGCGGATTGAAAGCCGCAAATCTGCATGTCGATAGCTTTGTTTTCTAGGTCACATTCATCAAGCATAGAGTGAACTCTTCATGGATCAATCTTCAAATCTCTACCAGGTACACCCCCTAGACTCATCAGGTACCGGTATTACAGAAGAGCTAGTCCTAATCAGGGTTTCTTAGCCTTGGCGGTCCTGTTTCTTCACTTGTAGGATCTATTTCTGTATGCATCTGCTTCTAGAATTTATATAGAATTCTCTACTTCGAATCTTGGCTTAAAATTCGGGATATAAACTCCTAGTTTAATACTTAATACATGAAAAATAATTGGCATACATGAATAGTGCCGTATCAATTTGGTATCAGAGCAGGTTTAGGATAGTTTTTACCTGTTTTGCATTCACAAACCCTAATTTCAGCGTCATATCCACTACATTAGGTATCTAGGTTTCATCTGATTTGGGCATCTTAAACATTTTATTTTTATATGAAATTTGCACTACATGTCCTCTGTTCTGTCCTAATAATTATCAAAATTTTTAATTAATTTTACTAAAACCCTAAATCTCTAAAATTTAGCATATTAGAAACCTTAATAGAATCCTGATAATTTCTATAGCAGTCCAAAAACCCTAGGATTTGCATTATCATATGATTTTTGTTTTGCATGAAATTTGGCAAGTTTCATCATCACCATCCATCCTCTGTTCTAGATTTTTTTAATTTTTTTGCATCGAGATCTGTGTCAAACTCTGCATCAACTGAAACCCTAATCCTCTGATTTTTGCTAAATTCTGCATCTTGACTCAACCTAACCTAATCAACTTCCACATTCCCCAATCCCAAGCCAAACTTTATTTGCTAACCCCAGTTAACTTGAACCTAACCTGACACATCATAAAATAATTAAAAAATATTTTATTTTATTTTATTATTTTTAGATTGCATCAGGATCATCGATTGCCATCATCTTTAACCTAATCTTAAGGGCAACTCCATATCTCATATCAGGGCAGGATTTCATCACCTATCCTGGGTCCAAAACAACCATCATCATATTAACCCAAGCCTAATTAAAATCAATTAGACCTAATTTGCCATAGAGGGCTAGGAGACATCAACAGGTCAGGTCAGAATTGTGTGGGCCAACTAGTGCATTTAATCCTCTAACTATTACTGAAAGCTGGTGTCTAAGGCTGGGATCCAGAGTCAAACGACCTAAGTGGTGTTGTGGTTTTTAATTGGGTCCCTGCGAAAGCAGGGGGGCCTCCTACACTCTCACCCCCTACCTGGCCAGTGGAAGGATTAGCTATTGGGTTAGGTATAAGTTGAGCTGACCCACCCAGTTTCTGGCTCTAGGTCTAGGAAACCCTAGATTATACTAGCTTTTTCTCTCTCTTTTGCATGCTTGGTTGCATCATTTCATTTTAAATGTTGATTTATTGCATGACCACTAGATTAGGAACCGAATACCAGAAGTCTAAACCCCAACCCAGTTCAACTATGGAGTCCAGTTTTGAAGCACTCATAAGAACCATGAATGAACAATTGAACCATAAACTTGACCAAACCAATACCCAGATGATCCAATTGACCCAATCCCAAAACCAATTGACGTAATCACAAAACCAAATGAACCATAGATTCGACCAAAGATTTGACCAAATAATCCAAACCAATAACCAGGCAACCTATAGGATTGACAACCCTAGATTTAAACCCATAACCCTTAGTTTATCCATCCCTGTTACCCTAGACTATAGTCAGTTTCCCAGTAGCCAAACCCCTCTTACCACCTCATTGGTTCACCCAAATGACTTTGAAGAAGAGATATATAAGGTTGACCCAAGCTTAGTGGATGAGTACGAGGAGGAAGAAGAGGAGTTCCCCATAGAAGATTTAGGGTTAGTTGAATCAATAGATACCCAGGTAGAAGCCATCCTGGAATCAGTTGACCCTGACCATACCTAAGTAGCAGCCAACCTAGAATTAGCTAACCTTGACCATAATCAGTTAGTGGCCAACCCAGAATTAGATAACTCAGATCACACCCAGGCAATAATGGAAGAGCAAGTAGAGGAAGAGAACCCAGATCCTATTATGAGAATCCTACCCGAGGAGCCACTAGAAGAAAGCCCAATTAGAGAGCCCAGTCCTTTGATTTATGAGCCAGAATAGTTTATTAAGGACTTGACCTCTTTGAATCAGTACCCTCAGGATGAAGTCACCTCTTTGACTCCACTTGATCTCTTTCCTGAAATTAGTGACCCATTCTTCTATGAGGCAGACCCTTTAGATATACATCAACCCCGTAAGATCAACATCATTAGTCTAGGACTAATTCCTGATACCCCTTCCTGCATCCTATTCTACCCGATTAACCCCGAACCCTTTCCTTATTAATTATCCAATCAGACTAATCCCGAATTCACTTCTTATTTTCTACCCTTTTATGAAACTTTTCATGATTTTCTAACCCTTAGATTGCATTTCATAGAGGTTTGCATACTGCATTCATTCATCGAGTCTGTCATGTTTGCTTCCTACTTCTGGAAGATCCTCTGGTATCTACTAAGAGTTCATGTCACATTTTCATGTGCATGTTATGATAGGATCAAACCTAAAGAGTTTATAGTCTGTTAGGTTTTGTCCCTTAGAGTCATCCAGCATCAGTTTGGTATCAAACCTAGAGAACCTATAGTCTATTATGTTTAGGCCCAGAAGAGTCCAATAAAGTCCCTCTCAATAGGAATGCATAGTTGAGTTTGCATTTTGTTAGGTGTCAGTACAAGTCAGGTGCATCATTCACATTAAGCATTAATTTTGAATCAACTGGCTAATTCCCGAAAAGAGAGCCAAGAGATTTAATGTAGGAGATTCTGTTATGCTTAAGAAGCTTCACGCTCGTAGAGCTGGACCCTTTCGAGTGATAGAGAAGGTAGGATCCAATGCTTATATGTTACATCAGCTCTCTGATTTTGACATTAGCTCTACCTTCAATATTGCTAACTTGGTTAAGTATAGGGATTCGGTAGTGATTTCTAGTGAGGTTTTGAACCTGCTCCATCCTTTGAGAGAGAATCTAACCCAGAGTGTCCATTTATAAATTGGCTTGAGAGAGGTGAATGGATCGAGCGTATCCTAGATAATCAAGCCATCATGACCCGGGGCCACGCTTATCAATGCTACCTGGTCTGTTGGCATGGTCGACCAGAATCTGATGATTCATGGATTACTTGAGAGGACTTGCCGCGCCTCAACCTAGACCTCCTTGAGCGATACCATAGCCAGAGCGACCCTTACTCGATGGAGTCGAGTTCCTCCCACCCCGAGAGAATTGATGGGGACATCAGGTCAACCCTAGTTTACTATGGATCCCTAGTTTTGAGTCCCTAGCCATGATGCAAATTTTGTCTTTGAGTCCAATAATTTGCCTATGTTAACCATTTAAGTTTTGTATTTGAGCCTTGAGTTTATTTGTCAGGCCTTGTTACACTTGAGTCTGTATTTTGGTCCCTGAGTCCTGTTTAGGGCCTTTCTACAGTTGAGTCCTGTAATTAGAGTATGGAGTCAAGTTTTGGATGCTTAGTGAGTCTTATGAGTCCTGTAAGTTTTGAGTTTTATGCATTCAGTCCAATTTTGTAAGTCTTATATTAAGTCCAGTCTAATTTTGTAAGAAGTCTCAAGTCACTTATGAAGCCAGTCAGCATAATACTACAACCACTGCATGGAATCCAGCCATCCACATAATTATGCCACTTGGAAAGCATAGAAGGATTCTTGGAGCTATCATTGAAGATCTGGATGACAAGTATATCAGCCCACCATGAGGAGATGGACAACTTGAAGAAACCCTAAAAGATCCAGCCCAGCACTGAAGTGGGCCGTCCAAAAGCCCAAAGTTCTTCATATGGCGCCCCACCTTATGGTCACCCTCCATATGGCGCCCCTTTATGATTACCCCCTTGGACCAAGTCAAAGAGAAGGAGAAGACCAAGTCAAAGAGGAGGAGATGAGTAATCCTAGTTGGGAGAAGAAATTTGAACCTATTTGGAAGAGGTCTTGTGGAAGAGTTTGTAAAGGAAAAGGAAGACCATGTAAAATCTCTTGTATGCCCTAACTTGTATGCCTATATAAAAGCCCCTTCCCCCCCTCATGTATTATTGCTAATTATTGATGAATGAATTATTCTTGAGTTCCTCAAAATTGTATGTGAAGTTATCTGTGTGATCCCTTAGGGTATCTGTGAGATCCTTGCACCCTGCCTCCAAGCCGACAGCCTCTTCATCTTTCTAGTCGCCCCTCTTTCTTCCCTTCCTTCCCTTCTTCTTTCAGCGATTTAACCTTTTTTCTTCTTTATTTTCTAACCTTTGAATGGTGATTACAGGTCCCTCAGAGTTCACGAATCCAGGATTCCAATCGACAAGCTTTCGGGTCACCGAATTGAAAGCCGTGAATCCGCAGGATCGATAGCTTTGTTTTCCAGGCCGCTTCCGTCGAGCATAGAGCGAATTCTTCATGAATCAATCTTCAAATCTCTACCAGGTACACCTCCTAGACTCATCAGGTAGCGATATTACAAAAGAGCTAGTCCTAATCAGGGCTTCTTAACCTTGGCGGTTCTATTTCTTCACTTGTAGGATCTATTTCTGCATGCATCTACTTCTAGAATTTCTATAAAATTCCCTACTTCGAATCTTGGCATGAAATTCGGGATATAAACTCCTAATTTAATGCTTAATACATGAAAAATAATTGGCATGCATGAATAGTCCCACATCATCGACGTTCTGTTTAAGACTTTTTTCTTTTCTCTGGATATTTTATTATCCAATTTAAAGCATTTTTTTTTTCTTATTTGATATTTTGTCTACGAGAATCATTAATCTTCGATTGTCTTCTATTTAAACATCATCCTTCTTTTACGTGGAATTATTATTTGTGAGGATCATTGACTTTCGATCATCTCCAATGTCGGTCTTCTCTTTTATAAAATTTTTATTTTCAAGGATTATCAATTTTTTACTATTTTGTTTTTTGAGCACCCGATCTTCTTTTCTATAATATTTCTGTCTACAAGAAAATAATAATTTTCAAACTCAAATTAGCACCTATAATACCATGTTGAGTTCGAGGAGGTGTATTAGCATAATTCATAAGATCATATAAAATTGATCTTGCGATATTATTTTATCGGTTTGATTTTGTATCATTTTTTTATTAATATAATTTTGTATCGGTTATTATTATTTTCTTTTATTAGTCTGATTTTGTATCGGTTATTATTATGTTCCTTGTATAATATTTATATATCATTATCATTAACTTCTGCGATGTTTCAAATAAAATTAAAATAGAAATAATAAATTTTTTTTCTCTCTTTCTTTCTTTTATTTTCTTTTTTTTTTACATAATTATTTTTAATAAATAAATATATATTTTATAAATATAATAGTTGGAGCATCTTTCCATGGGTTAAAAAAAAAAAAAAAAACTCAGGGAGTATCACTTTAAATTTTTATTTTTAAAAAAGCAGCGGCTGTTAAAGTTGTCTATCTCAAATTAATACTCCGGAACACTATCATCATGGTTTAAGCCAAAAGCCTCGTCCCAAATGCTGGGTTATGGTCCACTCCATGGAAAAGGATATACTTTGAGGTGAAAATTATGGAAAACAAAAATTACGTAAATGAATTTTTTGGAAAAATTATCATGTCATGCATGACGTCAGCATTTTACCGTAACAAGGGATTTTCCATTGGATGTGAGATCCGGCCAGTTTGCTTCCTTCTAGCAAACTAATTAAGCATCTCTTTAAAATTATAAATTAATTATCAGTAATTGTTAGCATGGTCGATCGGCCAACAATTCATCTCCGAAGGTTTGTTGTTCAAGAAACAACAATTCAAGTATGAAGTATTATTCTAAAAAAAATTAGTTGTCATACCATATAAAAAGTTATTTATTTTTTAAATTTTATTAGTACAACAAGGCAGTAAAAAAAAGTGAGGCTTAACTAGCGGTGGATTCATGGGATAAAACCATGCTTCCACCCCGTAAAGTTCTTCCTACCGCGTGGTGGTGAACATTAATGTTGGCAGTACCTTGCCATCATCCGGAACAAAGCTTTCTCGATGCGATCGAGAGGCCGCTTCTGTCGTCTTTAATTGGAGTGGTCTCTGGGATCGCTTACAGGATATAAAAACACTAGATTGGAGCGGAACCTGGTGCTCGACTTTGAAAAATGGAAGCTGGCGAAGACGGGTAGTATAGATATTAAAAATCGGATCAGCATTCCAAGGTAGAGGTCCTGAACTTATGGATATACAAAATTGATTCATTTAATCACTTACTATAGATTTAGCTCAAATCTTAGTCTAGTTTAGTCTAGCTGTTAAAAGATCTTCCAGTAATAGAAATCCAACTTTCATGATACGGGATACCTTAAAAGAGATTCAATATAATATAATAAAATGATTGGTCGGTTAGGAAGCACATGTGGTCTATTTGATATGGAAATCATAGATTCCATCCAATTTATATGATAATTAATGCTTCTATGTAATGGTTAGAAAAAAATTATCTGAATGAGATTCAGGAGGTATTCCTCGAGATATGATATCACACATATCCTTGGAGGGATTCATGTATGTAAAAGTATCGATATATGACCACGGCCAGAGATATATATAATATTTAAAAACTTTTATGAAATAATCAAGATATTTGCATACGGTCATTAATATGCAAATTCACGATATGAGATTTTTATATTATGAATAAAAGAAATGTTATTCAAGATCTGGTTCACTTCCCTTGCTTTAGATTAATAATATTGATATTAAGCGAAGTTAAACCATGAAAAATACTTTATCCATTGCACAGTATATATACTTAGCAAAAAATTATTTTTATTATTTTTTATTTTTTAATTATTTCACGAGTTTTAAGTTTTGAGAAAGATTGTTGAAGGAAAAATTCAAAATTCCTTCCAACTTCCTTCCAAATCTACTTCCATGAATTGTTCAGTCCTGCATGGAAAAGAGAAAATGTTGAAAATTGGTTTATAAATAAAATTAATATCTTAAGCTTTGTTATGTTTTGGCCTATTCTCCGCATGCATGCGCGGGGCTCAGCTTAGCTCGCATGCATGCTACCGTGCTGCATGCACTAGCACCCATGCTGGGGTGTGGTCTATATTTTATTTATTTATTCTTGTTTTGATCTGGATCAATTGTTAGTTAACGTTATTCTCTAATACCGAACAAATCCTCTTAACTATTCTTTTAGCCATTACTTAATACTAATTACTAATTAATTATATTTTTGCCTATTAGCATCTCAATATCTTGATTTTTCGTCTGAATTACTTTTTATTATTGGCTAAAGCCCAAATGATACTAATTAATTACATGTTGTCCGCTAATCTCATAATAATCCAATTAATCTCCCGATTTATTTCTTACCGTTGGCTAAAGTACAAATGATTAGTTTTGGGCTTTTTTATATATATATATATATATGTAAAGTCTAGATAGAAATTGTTTAATCTAGTAAAATTCTTTCTTCCAAGCCCCTAATCTATCTTCTAAACTCTCATTCTCTTTCATGTTTTTTCCTCATGCATAATTTTCTCCCTATTTTTTTTCTTTATTTTTTTATTACTGGGTTGAAATTCTATTATTCTTTTTACAATCATGCCCGCACGAGAGATATCCGATTATATCTTGGATGGAGTTTTTGAGTCTAATTCCGCATGAGGATTGGGATCGCCTTAAAACAGTGTGTTATACGCCTCTGGATGATTACATTCTATAGTTTTTTTATAAGTTTTGTTAGTTTCTTTGGATTACAATCGAATTTTTTGTGGGATACAATTTACAACATGCAATATATATTCCTAATAATGACTCTATTCTTGGTGGTCATTCGGTTAAAGATTTTTTTTTTTTTTTTAATTTTTTTATAGTGGCAACTTCTATTTGATTGCAGTGAAGATCAAAACAAGGCCACCATGGTTATATATATATATTAAAAAAAAAAAAAAAAAAAAAAAAAAAAAAAGAAAAGAAAGAAAAAAAATGCATTCCTTATTGTAAATAACTTCTTTGTACCCCCATCTTAATTTGCCCTATTTGACCTCCAAGTTAATAGCACATTGATATGAACATATATTTTTCTTAATAGCTTATGAATGTTATATAAAATTAAATAGTATTACCGATAAAATCAAATATCTGGATGTAAATCAGCTAGGTTGTTGTATATCCATATCTATATATATATTTCATGATAGATGTAAATATAGATTTTAATTAGATAGATTTGGATATGAAAATGAATCTAGAGGACATTATTTAATCCACTTTCATCCTATTTCTTGGCAAGCATGGAAGGTTGAAGGTGTGCAGCAATTATCTGATAGCTGAGACATGTTCGTGTTCTTTTTTTGAGAAATATTAATCTGAGGCTGGCCAATAAAATAGAGTAATTAACACACGTTTATGATTCACTATATCAGGTAGCTTTTTTCTTTTTCTTTTTTTTTTCTTTTTGGCCTGTGGTCACGTAATGTTTGTTGACCCTTGAATCCATGTAGCGCTAGTTTTTGAACGAAATCCTGGCCTGGAGCTTTTCAGCGTTATACAAGCAGACGATACTTGATCAACGTAGTCTAGTCAAACTGCACCTTGTTTTTTGATTTCAACTTTGGAAGCTACGAAAAACACGTGGTCCAACACCTTCTGGCTTGGAAAAAAAAAAAAAAAAAAAAAAAAAAAAAAATACAAATGAAATCCAGAAAATTTCTCGCAAAACCTAAAGCCAATTCTTTACAAGGTTTTCGTTGACGCAATATACAATATTATGATCATTTT
The DNA here is from genome assembly GCA_021397845.1 of Areca catechu. Classification (NCBI taxonomy): domain Eukaryota; kingdom Viridiplantae; phylum Streptophyta; class Magnoliopsida; order Arecales; family Arecaceae; genus Areca; species Areca catechu. Next base: position 134,390,173 of record CM038038.1, on the reverse strand, counting down.
CATCTAGCATTGTCGCAATCATTCAATTTGTCCCACTTATTTGACGGTGGTTTTATAGATAGATCCTTGTCTCGCCCATTTAGAGCTAGGTTCCGAAATTGACGGTCAGGTTCTTGAAGGCCTTAATACCTAGTATCCAACTTTAATTCCACCATTTAAATATTCGACCTCACTATATGGAAGCTAATATCCTTGGAACTACTAGTGTCGGTTATCATCGGTACAGAATCTTACTACCCTAATTGATGCTTGAAAGAAAATTTTCCTGTGGGAATAGATCGAGGAACATTATAACAAATGTTTGATGCAAGTATTGATTTATAGAAAAGTTTTGGGCAGGACAAATGGCTTTAGTGAAGTGGTTTTGAGTCACAATTCATGTAATTAGTTTCCATGTATTTGCAACACCTATGCATTCGATCGCCATTGTTGAGATCGATGATTGCATTCTTAGGCACCTTGTGCGGTATAAAGATAATCTTATTTGGTGATTGGGCGTAATAATAGTAATGAATTTTGATGAAATTGACAGATAAGGGGTCTTCATAAGGACCAATCTACGATGGCCTCTCACGCACTATCAGCTCATGTAGTTGGATTCCACGGACAAATGATAAAGACCACAGTAAGAGTTTATCTTCACTTGGTAAATCAAGAGCTAACCTTGGTTAGGGCCATCATCGAAGGCATCCAATATATAGGGATGGCAAAATATGACCCGACCCATCAACATGACCCACTTTCGATCCATCTTAAACAGGTTTGGATCGAGCCTAAACGGGTTCGGATCATAAACAAGTCAACTCATTTAACTTAATTAATATACGAGTCGAGTTTAAATTTCAGGTCCTTGACCTGTTTGACCCATTTAACCTGTTTAATATATGGGTCTAAACAGGTCAAGTTAGGTCGAGTTGTTATCCTGTTTAATAAAGCCCACTATCCATATATTTATAAGCCATGGCAAATTATAAATTACTACAGCCACTTGTATTGGGGCCTAGCCCATTAGTGGGAGCACCTCAGGCCCTCAGCACCGATGCCAGTCATCGACTCTTCACCTTCGGTCTTCTTCGTTGAAAGACTTCCGGAAGGTGGAAACTAGGGTTTGCCTTGCCCTTTGCCCCTTTAGCATGCGCCTCCCCAACTTCCCTCGATCTCAAGGTAGCTCGCCTTCGCCTGGCCCCCTTTCTTTCTTCAGGCTTCTCCCATCCCCGATATCACGACGGTGCGCGGCGTGTGCCTTTCCCTGGCCCCCTCTCCTTCTTCGAGCTTCTCCCACCTTCGATCTCATGGCGGTGCACGGCGTGCACCTTCCATCCCCGATCTCATGGTGGTGCATGGCGTGCGCCTCCCCCTAACCCCCTCTCCTTCTTCAAGCTTTTTCCACCCCCAATCTCACAGCGGTGTGCCGTGTGCAGTGTGCGTCTCCCCCTGCCCCCCTCTCCTTCTTCAGGCTTCTTCCCCTAGCTTATGGCAGTTGCATCCCCCTCTCACGGTGGTGCGCATCCCCCCGGCCCCCTCTCCTTATTCGGGTTAATTTCTTTCGCCTCCCATCTCATGGTAGTGCGTAGCGTGAGCCTCCCATTGGCCCCTCTCATTTTTCATGCTTCTCCCCCTATCTCACGGGCAGTGAGCATCCCCCCAACTTTCTCAGTCTGCATGAGTCTCCTTAAACCCCTCTCCTTTTTCAGCATTCTCCTCTCCATCTCACGGCGGTGCGCATCCCTCTCCTTCTTCAGGTCATTTAGGGGTCTTTCCCTTCCCTTCCACCCCTTCTTAGATTTTTTTTCCCTTTCTTTGTCTCCCTCGTATTTGGTGCAATAACTGCAGTTGGAGTGGAAGCAAGTTTGAACTCTGAAGGTAATTTCTTGATCTATTTTTTGAGATTAGCTTTGTGCTCTGATTTGGTTTTTAGATAATTTAATCTTTATTTTTTGAGGGTAAATATAATTCTATCTTTTGAAATCATTGTTACTCTAAATTATAAGGTTTTACTCTAATCTGGAGGCCTTCTAAAATATAATCTTTATTTTGTATCGATTTTCTTTGCTGCTTATGATATATGATTCATGATCTTATTGTTGTTAGTAGACTAGTAGTTCTTTTGTCATATAATCTACCTGTTTTGTTGTCTCTTTCTTATCAAGTGCTTGGAGGGTAAAGAAGCTTTCTTGTTTACATTTTAACCAATTTTGAAATTAGTTTAAGTTTTGTATATGGAGGCTATGATGATTTTGGGATGTATGTTTTACTAATTCAACTATTTCTAATGGCATCAATCTTGGATGGCCTTCTTTTGTAGGCAACCGATTATAGTCGTTTTGATTTAGTTGCATATTAAATACAAATCTGAGCCTCCTCTTTTTCTTTCCTTCTTTTTTGTACAAGCAAGTGACCATCTTTTCTATACAGTTTGATACTTATATTTTTTGTGTAGCTTATTGGTGGATAATGATTGTAATTTTTTTAGTATGCTAACTTATCTTTTGAGTATTATGTAAGGAGTGTCTATCTACAATTCTGGAGAGTTAGTAGTATAGATGAAGAATGTTTCCTTGATATCCTGTATCTCTCTGCAGACAAACTTTAAAGCTTTCAAGTGTGTAGTAGAATTTAATTTGATCAACTCTTGTATCTTTTTATTTTGTAGTTTCATCTCAATTACTTTTGTAAGCTGCTACTTTATTATATTTATGTAGTATAAGTTTCTATTGTTTCTTGTAAGGTTAAATATATTTTACTAATATTGTTCTAAGTTCTACAAAAAAAACTCTTTTTTATTTTCCATGTGCTGCTTCTACTTTTTATTTTAAACAGATTAAATGGGTTGGAACGGGTTAACAATTTATCTATATATTAAATAGGTTAAACGGGTTGGGTCAGGTCGGTTGTATCAATAGGTTATTTACTTATTAAACGGGTTAAACAGGTCGAGTTGAGTCGGGTTAGTAGTAATAAATGGGTCGGATCGGATTACTTGTTTATTAAATGGGTTAGATTCAGGTTTTAAATTATAATCTATTTAATAAATAGGTCGGGCTCAGGTTGAGACTTTTCTGACCCGACACAAATCTGATTGACCCCTTGTACCTAACCCGACCTAATTACCACCCCAACCAATAGAGGATATTTGGTAGGGCCTTCTACCATGTACGGTCTTTGATTGTCCCTCAGTAGTCCATCTAGATGCAAGGCACATCAAGGTTATCCTCATGGATGCAGCACAACAGATGTCACATCCCAAATCTAGCATCTGGTTTGGCCATGTGACCAGTCGCACGAATCCAAGAAAACATCTTAGAGATCATGCAAGGTCTTTAAAAATTCACTACAACTTTAATTTTTAAAAATACTATTGTTTACTATTCACAAGAGAATACCTAATGTAAAGAAAATAATACCACTCATATAATTACAAATTTGATCATTCTGTGATCATTCAATCGGTATCAAAAACTCTCTATATTTTCATCCTTGTACTTGTGAATCCAATCCATCACTAAGCTCGAATATCCTGATAACTCTAAGAAGGAAGAAAGTAGGAGGTGTGAGCTTTATATCCCAATAAAAATCCCTACACACTCATACCAGTATAATATAATATAATTAAAAAATAATAGTAAACAGTATCAAACAGAATATAAGTTTTAAAATTTCATGTCAAGTAACCAAGATAACTCAATATTGATAAATATAAAGACATGCATCAATTAATATCAAATATCTATCTCATTCAAAATGAAATACCATAGATGTCATTAAGTAAAATCTATTTTTTCACTTAATTATTATTTTTTTCTTATCATCCACATCTCATTAACATGATCCAGATCAACCATAGTTATCTTTTTAGAATTTTGGACTAATCACGGTCATGCTCTAACCTGTGATTGGCAATCTCAAGATTGACCATGTATTAATCGCCCGTGGCCAGGCTAACCCACGTACTTCCATCCGTGGCTTGGCTATTTCACGTACTAAGCCCGTGGCTCGGCTATTCCATGTACTATCCACTTGTGGCAGGCAATTCTATGTACTATCCATCCATAGCTTGGCTATTCAACGTACTAAGCTCGTGGCTCGGTTGTTTCACGTACTATCTATCCATGGCTGACTATTCCATGTATTATCTATATATGGTTTGGCTATTCCACATACTAAGTCTGTGGCTCGGTAATTCTCTATTTAACATGGCTAGTCTAAACACTCATTCTTCTTGATTATTACTTTATCAAATCACAAACATATTATCAAATCATGTTCTTTTTAAGATTTACAATAACCAGTATCACAATTCAAATCATTCAAAAATAATCATGTTTGATATAAACGTATTATACTAAACTATGAACACCATATCGATAATTTGTGAAATAAATATACACTACAAGAAATCAAAATTATACCGTACATAAATAATCATTCATATCAAAGATCGTATCTAAGGATCAAATTATGCAATGTAAAAATATATATATAAAGTAGTAATTATGTCTAAGAATCCTTATCTTTATTGAAGACAAATTTAACACGCTCGATATCAATCTATACCTGAATTCTCGATATAGGTATTACAGAACTCGTTCAATGCTCTCCTGTCTAGAAAATTATCTTTCTATAATAATAATTTTAATATAAATAAATAATTTCTTAGCGTAGTAATTATAAACTTAGAACCTTTTACCCAAATTCTATCCGCGGTCCATCCACTGGTACCCCAATTTTATAAATTTCTTAGAAGAGAAATTTTTAGATATCTCTTTTTCAATATTTATTTATTTAACTTGTTCATTTTCTCTCTTTTCTTTTATTATCTTCTCTCTCTCTTTCTCTTTCTCTTTTTTTTTTCTTTTCTTTTTTCTTCTTCTTTTTTCCTTCTTCTTTTTCTTTTCTTTTTCTCTTTTCTTTCGCTCAGCCCAAAACAGGAAACTCTTTTTAGTCCCCTTCCTTTTTCAGATCTCGAGTGGACTACCTCGGATCTGTCCTCCCCTCCGTTCGATGGACTGTAAAAGGGTCGAGGTGCTGTCAATGGCAAGGATCATGTCGTTGGGGCTGAAGCCGTCGCGATGGTGGCGAGGGACAAGATAGAGGAAGGATGGATGGTTGGGAAGAAGGGATGGTGATGCGGGATGATTAATGCATGCAAAGTATTTTTCCGTAATTAACTAAGGAGTTAGGGTTTTAGATCCCTAGTTTCAAGCTAAGATTCAAAGTATAGAATTCTATGAAAATTCTGGAAGTCATGCATGCAGAAATAAACCTTAAAAGTTAGAGAAAACAGATCGCCAAGGTTTAAGAAAATCCTGGTAAGGCTGCTCTTCTGCAAGACCACTATTGGGGAGTCAAGGAGGTGTACCTGGCAACGGTTGAAGTGCTTGATGAAGATCGTGCATGAAGAGATCACTCTCGCTCCCGGATACAGCCTGGAAAAGTAAGCTTCTGACCCTGTGGATTCGCGACTTTCTGCTCGATGATCTGAAGGCTGATCAGAAGGTATCCTCGGATCGTGGGAACTAAGGGATCTGCAAACCACCATCTACTGGTTAGAAAATGGTGTAGGAATGAAGAAATAAATCAAAAACAGCAAGGGAAAGAGTGTTTTGTGTTGGGCAGCCAAGGCTTGGAAGGAGGGTGGCTAGGGTTTTGATGTTGGGATGGAAGCAGGGTGCAGGAATAAGGAGAAAATAACTCACACACAGCTCACACACAACACGCACATAGCAAAGAGAGAAAACTCAATTTAATTCATAAATTCATCTCCAATTACGTGAGGAGGGGAGGCCTTTATATAGGCTTACAAACTTGGAACTTAAGAAAGGGTATACAAGTAATCTCACAGTAAACCCTAACCTATACAGACTCTCCCTCAAGTTCTCTCCACTTTTACTGAGTCTATCTCTCTCCCTCTCCTTCTCTTGGTCGGCCAAAGGGTGGTGACCCTAAGGGTGGCCGACCAAGGGATGGTAACCCTAAGGGTTGGTGCCTTCTTGGTTGCTCTTGGGCCTTGGGAGGCCCACTTTAATGCTGGGTAGGCTTCAGGGCTTCTTCAGCTGTTCTCCTCTCTGGCATGCTAGATCACATGTCCTCCAGGTCTCCCTTAATGGCTTCATGCTCCTAAATGGCTCAACTGAGTGGATGACTGGAGTGTTATGCTGACAGGCTTCAAAATGATTTGAGTATTCTTCTTTTTTATAGGACTAAAGTGGACTCAATAGACTGGACTCACACTTACATAATTTAACTTCAAAATTTACATGACTCAAACTTGACTTGACTTAACTAACTTGACATAATCCAAAAACTGATCTCAAACCCTAATAGTATGGATCAAAACCCAAATATAGGACTCAAATATTGAAAGGTCCAAAATAGGACTCAGGGCATACAAAGACTCATATGGACTAACCCACAAAACTCAAATGAACTCACTCAAATTAACTAAACCATAATTTCAAATTGGACTCAAATCCTAAACTCTAATTTGATAACCACAGATGATTGAGATGCCTCTGCCAAAGTCTGGGACCTCTGATATCCCCATCAATAGGAGGGTTTCCAGTAGTGAGTTGCTCCACAAAGGGAGGGGATCCCTTCTTATAGTCAGAAATCGTTTGATTCAGCTTGGTTTCAGACTCTTCTCAAAGGAGAAGGAGAAGGCTCTCGGTGGGAGTCTTCTTCTAATTTTTTTTTTTTCAAACGGGGTGGATCAGCAAGCTCCAGTCCATGATGATGTTGTAGGATAGTTGAAGGTGGCTTTATTTCAGGAGACAGGGAAGGCGAAGCAGGGGGAGGGGATCTTGTGGAGGCTGTGCATGTGGGGTCTGTGGATGCTGTGCATGTTGGGTCTGTGAAGAGCCAAGGGGTGGCTTCTTCCAGGGGTTAAGGGTTTTTGTATGAAGATCCTATCGTTGAATGCTAGAGGGGCAGGGAAACCTTCCTTTGCCTCCTCTTTTCGTAGAATAAATCTTTTAAATCATCCTGATATTTGTTTGATACTGGAAACCCGTCTGGCTGGATCTTTCTTGTAGAAGATTCGGCACTATCTTCCCAAGAATTGGGATTTTTATACTATTGATGCTTGGGGGTTATCGGGGCATTGTTGTAGCTTGGGACAGGGCTGTCGCTAGAATCAATGTGTTCCACAGGTGTACATAGAATGTGATTATGGTGATTACTGAAAACAATGATCACTCTTAGATCTTTTCTGGAGTCTATGCCAGTACTTGCTACAAGGAAAGAAGATTTCTGTGCAATGAGATGTCTCGGTTGATCAATTAGGGCTTCCTGACTATTGTAGTTAGAGACTTCAATTGTATTACTAATGTAGAAGAGAAGAGAGGGGGTAAACCCTTTTCTCAGAATGTGACAACCAAGGAATTCGCTCATTTTTTGGATTCCAATGGCTTGGTGGACCTGGGCTTTGTGGGCTCTAGGTATACCTGGTGCAATAACAGATCCGGAAGGGCCAGGGTTTGGAAAAGGTTAGACAGAGCTGTGGCAACCATAGGTTGGCTCCACCTATACCCCAAATTCATGGTGCGGCATCTGGACAGGGTGGCTTCTAATCATTGTCCCATCCTCTTGACTACATATTCTCTTTCTCCCATTCATACTCCTTTCAGGTTTGAAAAAATCTGGCTTTCTTATCCAAGCTCCAGGAAGGTTGTAAGAGAGGTTTGGAGAATTCCTATAAGGGGTAATGCTTAGTACCGGATCAACCGTAGATTGGAACTTCTCAAACGTCAGTTGAGGAGGTGGAACAAAGAGGAGGTTGGTAATATTTTTACAATATTGGTAGAAATGGAGAAAGTCATCCATGATTTCTAGGTGAAGGAGGATAGGGATGGTGGTCTAAATGATACAGATCTCTTCTCTTTGAGAGCTACTCTTGCTTCTTATAATTCTCTGCTAGCTCAGCAAGAAACTATATAGAGGCAGAAATCCAAGGTTCAGTGGTTAGCTCAGGGGGATAGAAATTCTCACTTCTTCCACCAAGCTACCCTTGTTAGGAGGCACAGAAATCGATAGTGGCTCTAAAGTCCGAGGATGAGCATTGGATTGAGGGTGAAGAGAGTACCTTGTATGAGCTTGGGTCATTTTTTAGATCCAGATGGAGTTCTGATGAGGGTGACCCTCCTTACTTCCAGGTTTCTACCCTTGAGAGGTTTGTATCCCATAACCAGAATGCTGGACTTCTAACTCCTACTTCTGAGACTGACATTAGAGAGGCACTTTGGTCTATGGCGGAAGACAAAGCTCCTGGTCCTGATGGCTTTCCCCCTATCTTCTTTTGGAGATATTAGGGAATTGTTAGATCTGATGTTACCTCTACTGTGCCACTCCTTTTCTCTACTGGTCTGATGCTGGATAGGTGGAAGCAGACACGTTACTCTTATCCCTAAGTGTTCTCAACCTTCTCATCCTTCCCACTTCAGACCTATTAGCCTGTGTGGTACTCTGTATAAAATTTGTGCTAAACTGTTGGCCAGGAGAATGAAGGCTATTCTTCTGGGCATCATCTCTCCAGAGCAGGGAGCTTTTATTGGAGGTAGGGGCATTTCTGATAATGTCCTGCTGGCTTAAGAGTTTATGCATGACATGTGGACGGCATCGTCTAGATCTGCTCTGATGGCTATCAAACTGGATATGGAGAGAGCCTATGACCGGGTGCGGTGGAGCTTTGTGGAGCGCTCACTACATGATTTTGGCTTCCATCCGCTGTGAATTTCTAGGATTATGGCGTGCATCATGCGCCCGTCTTTCTCTATTATTATTAATGGATCTCCCTCGAAGTATTTTCACTCTTTGGTGGGTCTATGGCAAGGTTGTCCGCTCTCCCCCTATCTGTTTTTATTACTGCTGACTCCCTCTTGTGAGCTTTGCGGGATGCTATTCAGGCATCAACAATCCATCCTTTCATTGCTACCCCATCAGTAGGCCCGATCTCGTACCTTCTTTTTGTAGATGACTGCTTATTTCTAGGTAGCGCATTTGAGGCTACGGTGCGAGGATTCAGGACTATGGTTATGGCATATTGTCTTGCATCCGGTCAGAGGGTCAACCTGGCAAAGTCAGAGGTCCATTTTTCTCCAAAGACTACAGTCCGCATTCGTAGTCTGATTCTTTCCATTATAGGGATTGAGGAGAAGGATGGTCCCATCCGCTATTTGGGCATACCTTTTCTGGTGGGCAGCTCAGTAGGGCAGACTCTCCAGGGTTTGGTGCAGGCAGTGCATGATAGGGTCGAAGGTTGGCAGGGTAGGACTTGATGGGGGACTAATATGCATGCAATTCTTTTTGTATGTTTTATATGTGGGGTTAGGTAATTAATTCCTGAATTTCAGATCAAAATTAGTTAGGGAATTTTGTATGAATTTTGAAGCCAAGCATGCAGATTAGAACCTAGAAAGGTACTAAAGAAGGATCGCCGGGGCTGCGAAGCCTCGGTTAGGGCAAGTTCTCTTACAATAATAAGACTGGAGGTAGAGGGGTGTACCTGACAATGTTTGAAGTGCCCGATGAAGATCGCAGCGAAGAGAACTCTCGTTCCTCGATGAACGCGGCCTGGAAAACCGAGCCAAAGACCCGCGGATACCCGACTTTCTGCTCGGTGGTCCGATTGAGGCGTGGCTGGAGTCATTGGATTCGTAGGAACTCGGGGACCTGCAAACGACCTGTCAGGGTTTAGAAAACTCACAAAGGAACAAGAAAACAAAAGAAAAATAGCAAGGGAAGGCTTCTTTTGGAGTGGGCGTCCAGGGATCTGGAGGGTTTGTTGGCAGTAGGAAGATGATTGCAAACACACGGGAAGAAGAACTCTCACAAACCCCTTTATGCACACAGCAAGGTATCACATAAAGAGACGGGGGGAGGATCGAGAGATCTCCGAAAGTCTCCGGGGAGGGGACGGGGCTGAAGGCGGTCCGGCGATATAAAAGAGACGGTAAAAGCAAACGAAAAGGTAAGCGATAAGAGGGAAGAGTGCCGAGAGAACGATCCTTGGACCCCGGAAGTCCTCAGGCACGAGCTCGTTGAACCCAGCACAGAAAGCCGGGCTTCAACCCCTCTCTTTCTCACACTTCTTTCATCTAAATCTCCTCTAAGCACGGGGATCCTTCAGGAACCCGCCTTAGTGGACCTGTTCCATCTTGCCGTTCTCTAACTTGATCATCGGAGTGCCCCCACCGGAACCCCCGGCCCGGGTCTCTGACTTTGTTTTGCAGGACCGAAGGCTTGGAGATCTCGAGGTAGGAGAATCTGAGAACCGGTGCCCGCTCACAAGCTACAGGCCATCGCGGTAAGATCGGCAACAGATTGGCGCGCCAGGTAGTGGGGTAGAACAGCAACCCCTGTACAAGCAAGCTCTCCGTAAGCAAGACTGTACATCAACCATGGTGTTGACACGTGGGCACGAAGCATCCACCAGCCGAGCAGGAGAGGTTCCCTCTCCCCCGGCCCGTGCAACCCGGAGAGGGAACTTCCTGCCCCACCTCATCCTCCTCAGCCATCCTCGATGGACGTCCTTTCGCAGCTGTCGTCCAGCAGTTGCAAACACTAATAATGGCCGTGCGACAGCTGCAGCACCAGCAGCGCTCCTTGCCCACCCAGCCCTAGCCGGGGACCCCTGCGGCTCGAGCCACGGGCCCCCGCAGAAGCCTGCACTCCATCCAAGGCAGGCCTTCCCATTCGTGGGCAGTAACCAATCCCCGCGGAGCCATCAAACTCCCGTGAAGAGACCACACCGGTTCGGCGGATCACGAGAGTCGATCCCCGGCCGACGATGCTGAAGTAGTATGGCACAGCAGGCACCATCGGGCAAGGCCCCTCGTCGTGATCGATCGGCACCTCCTTCTCCACGGCCTCGTTAGAAGGTTCCACCGATGAGGCCATCAGGCGCCTGGCCAAGAGGCGTCTGGAGGAGCACGAGCGCAAGTTGACGGAGCTTTCCCACCGTTTCGCCAACATGCAGAGCTCCCCAACCAGCCAGTGGGCTATAATGCCCAACCACCTTCTCTCGGAAATCCAAGAGGAGCCAATCCCGAATCGGTTCCGCATGCATCAAGTAGATCCCTACAATGGACCACCGACCCCTTAGACCACTTAGAGAGCTATAAGGCCCTCATGGAGGTCCAGGAGGTGACGGACGCTCTTCTATGCATTGCCTTCCCGGCCACCCTCCGGAAGGCTTCTCGAGTATGGTTCACCCACCTCGAGCCAGAATCCATCAGCTCCTTCCAGCAGTGGAAGAAAAGTTGTGGCACACTCGATGCCTGCCGAAAGGTACCGTGAGAGGTGGATAGCCTCTTCTCTATCCGCCAGTAAGACCAGGAGCTGCTGCGGGACTACGTCAACCACTTCAAGATCGCCACCCTGGAGATTTATAGCCTAGATGAGCCTGTCGCTATGCAAGCGTTGAAGCACGGGCTCAAGACCTCCCGTCTGATGTATTCCCTGACAAGAAGCCCCCCAAGACGTATTCTGAGCTCCTCCTCGGTGTCCATAAGTACATCCATGCTGAGGAGGCCGACCGCACCAGGCAAGAGCTAGACAGGAAGCCTTCAAAAAAGCCTGCCCCAAGGGATGTCCCTAGGACCCGGAGGCCTGGACCACCTGCAGACTTCTGTCCGAGTCCGAAGCTAAAGAATGGTGCTGCCTCGGAGTGAGCCTTCACCCTTCTCCTCGCTCCTAGGACGAAGATCCTCATGAAAATTGAGGGTGAGAACTACCTCCGTCGACCTCCTCCTAAGAACCCAAGGAACACCCGTGACAAGACGAAGTATTGCCAATTTCACCGTGAGCACGGCCACGACACGGAGGAGTGCCATAATCTAAAACAGAGATCAAGGAGCTGATCAAGAGGGGCTACCTCAGGAAGCTCGTGAGGAGTGAAGCCCCGGGAGCACCAGCCACTTGCGGCTCTTCGCCCTGTCCCCGCGGTTGACAACCGTCCAACAGAGAAGCCGGTGGGCATGATCTCTTGGGGGATAGGGCGTGCGTCGAAAAGAGCCCGGAGACGGGAGACCTGGAGAATGTACTCCCCTTTGAAAAGAAGAATGAAAGTGAAAATGTAAACAATGATGCAGTGGTGGTCGAGATGACATCGCAAAGCATCCTGTACATTGTATTATGGTGGATAGTGGGAGCTCTACTGACATACTTTTTTATGATGCTTTCTCCCGAATGAATGATTAGTCTCATGATCAGCTGAAGCCGGTGCACTCCCCTCTTGTGGGCTTTACCGGAGATTCTGTGGGGGTCGAAGGAGAGATCACTTTCCCTGTTACCGCCAGATCCCAACCCTGGTAGAGCACGATCATGATGACGTTTACCGTCGTTAAGCTCCCATCACCTTACAATGCTATCTTGGGCCGTCCAGGGCTTAACCAGCTGGACGCGGTCATTTCCACCAAGAGGTTGCTGGTGCAGTTCCCTACCATTCTCTGGACGGAGTGATGAGAGGACAGCCCAACCTGTCCTGCATTGCCTGCAGACGGTCCCAGGGGCCCGAAGTGCTGAGCTCGACTACGATGTCGATGATCTCGACCTGAGAGCGCAAGATCCCAGGGGGGGGCCCGTGGAGTGCTTATTGACATACCCCCTCAGATCGGACCCTTAGAAAATGATGCATATAGGAGCCCAACTCTCGAAAGAAGCGCGGGCTTTCCTACTAGATTTCTTCCGGACAAACACTGATGTGTTCACCTGGTCTGCTGCAGACATGCCAGGTATCCCCTCGGAGGTTATCACCCACCAACTGAAGATTGATCCAAGGTGCCACCAGTCCGCCAGAAGTTTTTGCTGCAGAGAGACAGAAGGCCATCAATGAGGAAGTGGAAAAGCTTCGCGCTGTCGACTTTGTACGAGAAGTGCAGTATCCTAGTTGGCTGGTGAACGTGGTAATGGTGAAGAAGAGCAACGGCAAGTGAAGGATCTGTGTGGACTACACCGACCTCAACTGAGCTTGCCTGAAGGACAGTTTTTCCCTTTCTAAGATCGACCAGCTCGTGGACACTACCTCGGGCATCGTCTCCTCTCTTTCATGGACGCTTTCTCCGGGTACAACCAGATTCGAATGCACCCAGAGAACGAGGAGCACACCGCCTTCGTCACCGATCGCGGGACCTACTACTATAAGATGATGCCGTTCGGCCTCAAAGAATGCAGGTGCCCAGTACTAATGTCTGGTCAACAAGGTCTTTAAAGACCAAATTGACCGCAACATGCAGGTGCACGTGGATCACATGCTGGTGATGAGCAAGCCAACTTCGGACCATGTCGGTGACCTGATGGAAACCTTCAGTAACCTCCGTCTTCACCAAATGAAGTTGAATCCCGCGAAGTGCACTTTCGACGTATCCGCGAGGAAGTTCCTGGGCTTCATGATGACCCAAAGAGGAATAGAGGCCAACCGGAGAAGGTTCAGGCGATCCTAGACATGGAGCAGCCCACCTTCAAGAAGCAAGTGTAGCGACTCACTGGCCGGGTAGCAGCCCTGAGCTGGTTTATCTCAAGATCCGTTGAACGCTACCGGCCCTTCTTTAAGGTGCTAAGGAAGATGCACGACTTCGCCTGGACGAAGGAGTGCCAGGAGGTATTTGAAGAGCTGAAGAAGACATTGGCATCGCCGCCATTGCTTTTCTGGTCGGAAGAGGGAGTGGAGCTCCTCCTGTACCTGGCGGTCACACCGGAGGCTGTCAGTTCGGTCCTGGTTCGGATGGACGATAGAGGAATGCAGAGGCCGGTGTATTACACAAGCAAACTTCTCCGCGATGCGGAGCTCAGGTATTCTTAGTCTGAGAAACTGATTTTTGCGCTAATCATGTCCGCCCAGCATCTCAGGCCTTATTTCCAAGTGCACCCCATTGCGATCCTGATGGATCAACCACTGAAAGCGGTGCTAAGCCGCCTGACACATTTGGATGCTTGGCAAAATGGGTGCTCAAGCTCAGCGAGTTCGACATCACCTACCGGCCAAGGTCGGCCATGAAGGCACAGGTACTCGCTGATTTCTTGGTTGAGTGTGCAGGCCTAGACGAGGGACCGGAAGAGAGCCCCTAAGAGCGGCAGCCAGAGCCTGGACTGGAGGAAGACATCTGGATCCTTCATGTAGACGGAGCCTCGAACTCCGGTGGGAGTGGAGCCAGCCTCATCCTTGCCAACGGCGAAGGGGTCATCGCCGAGTGTGCGCTCCGCTTCCAGTTCGCCGCCACCAATAATCAGACGGAGTACGAGGTGCTCCTCATGGGCTATCAGTTTCCCACGAGCTGGGCGTGGCTTGCCTCAAGGTCTTCACCGACTCGCAGCTAGTGGCCGGGCAGGTCTTGGGGAGTACGAGGCGCGGGACCCCCAAATGGCGAGATACCTGTAGCTCGTACAAACGAGCGCGGCAGGTTTTAGGCGCTTCAGCATCTCCCATATTCCTCACGGGAAAACACTCGCGCAGATGCCCTCTCCCGCCTGGCACCCTGCCGGACTCATCACTGGGCCGCGCTTACATCGAGCATCTTAAAGCCCCGAGCTATTAGACACCCATAGAGGTCCAGCAGGTCAACCCAGAGCCCAGCTGGATGGACAAGTACATCGAATACATCACCAACGGCACCTTGCCAAAGGATTGCGTGGCGGCCAGCCTCATTAAGAGGAAGGCCGCATGATTCGTATTGATGGACGGGCTACTGTATCGGAGGTCCTACTCCTACCCGCTCCTCAAGTGCCTGAGACCCAACGAAGCCGCACTCGTGCTCCAGGAGATCCATGAGGGCATCTACGGGAACCAAGTGGGGGGTAGGATGCTGGTATATAAGGCCCTCCGTCAAGGTTATTTCTGGGAAACAATGAGAGAAGACGCCGCTAATTTCGTAAAAAGGTACGATCGATGTCAGTGACTCGCTGTGGTGCAGCGTTAACCTGCCGCTCCACTCTCCCAGCTCTCCGCCCCATGGCCGTTCGCTCAGTGGGTATGGATCTCCTCGGACCTTTTTCCCCGGCATCCGGGCAACGAAAGTTCCTGATTGTGGCTATCGACTACTTCACGAAGTGGGTCAAGGCCGAGCCCTTAGCCCGATCACGGAAGTAAATGTCACCAAGTTCCTTTGGAAGTCAATTATCTGCCGCTTCGGTTTGCCCCACACCATCATCACTGACAACGGATGCCGGTTTGATTGTCGGGAGTTCGAGGAGTTTTGCGACGACCTCGGAATCCATCATCGTTTCACCTCGGTGGCGCACCCTCAGACAAATGGAGAAGCCGAGGTAACAATAGGACCATCTTGCAAGGCCTCCGGACAAGATTAGCCAGGCCAAGGGGAGGTGGGCAGAAGAGCTCCAAGCATCCTGTGGGTGTACCATACTATCTTGAGGATGGCCACGGATGAGATCCCTTTCAACCTCATCTTTGGAGCGGAAGCAATTATTCCAGTAGAGCTCAGCCTGCCGACCTTGCACGTTGAGCAGTATGACGAGGCGGAGAACCCGGCACGGCTGCTACTGAACCTGGACCTCCTTGAAGAAACAGGGATAGGGCCCGAGTTCGAATGGTGGCCTATCGACAACAAGTGGCCAGATACTACAACTCCAGGATGCGACCGAAGTCCTTCCGCCAGGGGGACTTAGTGCTACGCCGCGCTGAAGCTTCCCAGCCGCGGGAGTGCGGTAAGCTCTCACCGAATTGGGAAGGCCCTTATAGAGTGGCGGAGGCACTTCCCCGGGGAGTACTACTTGGAAGAGCTAGGCAAATCCCGGTTCCCGCGGACCTAGAATGCCTCAAACTTGAGGATGTACTACCAATAGTGTAAGACTCCCTAAACTTTAGCAATAAAATTATTTTTCACCAAATGCCTATTCTCATCTCGTAGGACAATCGCCATTCAGCTCTAGTTTCAGCGAGCAAGGGCAAGGAAAAAGATCCGCGAAGGTGCGAAGTCCCCTCTCTAAAAATCTCGAAGTTCAGTCCGAATGTCGCACGGAATTAAATTCCGATATGCGACCCCCGGAGTTCAATCCAGAAGAGGTCCCAGAGACTTAGATCCCGGTCCTACAAAATTTCGGAGAATAGCTTGATAAGTCGCGCAAGGCTTAACCCCAGCCTGCAGCCCCAGGGTTCAGTCTGGAAGTTCTCACGGAACCTGGTTCCAAAGCGAAGTCCCGGACCTCGGTCTAGAAGGTGGGGCAGAATCCAATTCGCCCACGCAATCTTGGAGTTCAGCCCGGAATGCACCATGGGACTCAATCCCGGTGGTTGGCGCCGGGGTTCAGTCCGGAAGATGCACAAAAAAAAAAGGAGAAGAAAACATATGAGAAAAGAAGGAACAAATTAATGGAAGAAGATCTTCATTTCTATTAAAAAGTTTCTTACAAAAAGGGCCCCGACAGGCCGGGTGACCCGAAGAAACAGGAAATGAGTTCATGATAAAAACAAAACAAACAGAGCCGTAGGGCCACTTCGCTGTGGCCGCGTCCTCCTCCGGCTGGGGGGCACCCTCTCCGCCGGCGGCGTGGTCAGAAGGCTGCTCGGGGATTGCCACCTCAGCAACCACTGTAGTTGAAGCTCCCTCAGTGGGCTCCTCCCTCCGGCCTCCCAGGACGACTCCGCTGAGGTCGAGCTCGGGGAAGAAGGAACTCACCTTTTCCCGGCACACCCTCGAAGCCCTTCAGGAAAGAGTCGACGGTCGCTTCGTGCATCTCGGCCGTGAACTCCTCAAACACCCAGAACTTCGGCATGGCCTCCTACGCCTCCCTCTTGGATGCCTCCAGCAGCCCGTTGATGTAGGAGTTCTTCTCCTTGGCCATGCTCAGCTCCTTAAGGATCTCTTCGACCCTGCGCTCCAGCAACCATGATTGGGCCTTGAGGTGTGACACCTCCGTCGTGTCGTCCTCAGCACGGTGCTGGTTCGATATCCTCTCCTCTGACAGAGAGGTCTCGAGCTCCCTCATGCATCCCTCGACGTGACCCAGGTCCATCTAAAGGGCCTGGTTGTTCTCCCGCAGCTCGACCCCCCTTCCATGAGGTCCTTGACGTCAGCTACGAGTTTGCCGACTTCTCCTTCTCGGCATCCTTCTTGGCATAGCCCGAGAGGAAGTTCCTCAGCAACAGAACATCCGTCCCGATCTGTGTCAGAGAAAGAGATGGGATGTTAGAAGGATCCAACTGATACTTTAAAAGAGGAGAGCTCGGGACTTACCGTGAAAAGCAGAGGGAGGATCCCAAACAGCGTATCGGCGTAGTCCTGGCCGCCCCTCAGACGGCAGTCCCAAGGCGTGCTCGCAAACTCCATCATCCTCTCTGTGAGCCCTTGTTCACAGATAACAGAGGAGCTGGCGATGAGATCTGGGGGTAGAACGTGAGCATCGATAGCAGGCTGGGTGGCCGTCCCTCCGCTGGGTGGTGCGGCCACCGGTGGAGCTACTGTCACCTTGGTGGCCACCGTGGAGACGATCGACGTAGTGGCCGGAGCAGGCATCGCCCGAGGGGGTTCCAGTCTCCTCTCTCCCCCGACCCTATCGAGCTCGAT
The DNA here is from genome assembly GCA_021397845.1 of Areca catechu. NCBI lineage: Eukaryota > Viridiplantae > Streptophyta > Magnoliopsida > Arecales > Arecaceae > Areca > Areca catechu. The sequence goes on along the minus strand of CM038038.1, from coordinate 134,372,660 downwards.
GATAGGGACATCGGGCGCGCGAGACTGAGACGGACCCTTTGCCCCAGTGCGGTAGCAGCAGAAGTGGGGGCGGGTCCCTGGCTCGCCTCGTACGAGCCCTCTTCGCTGGAGCCTCTTGGGTCCCCTCAGCAGCGTCCCTCTTCCGGGCACCCTCCATCAAGCTTTCGACGGAGAACTTCATACCTGGATGAAAGAAGCGGTTAGGCCGGTTTGAAAGAAAAGAAGTAAAGAGCAGAAAATGAAGGCGGAAGAAGGAGATCCGGGTCTCACCCAACTCCTAGATGGGACTGATTTCTACCTCGAATAAATTCTGCTCCGAAAGCAGAATTTCTAGAGTCGGGACCACGTCACCCAGCATCTGCGTGTAGACCTCTTGGTCCGTCGGCTCAACCTGGGAGTTCCGGTTCAAGGACCGGTCTGGCTTGCTCCAGGCTCAGTCGACATCCTCAACTGAGGCGAAGAAGAAGCGGTTTTTCCAACCCTTGATCGATGAGGGGAGGTCGAACCTAAGGCACGTAGGCCGGGCGAAATATACCACCAGCCATCATCGATAGAATAGCGCTTCAGGGTGAAGAGAGCCCTGAACAGGAAGAAACGGACAACAAACCCGTGAAAATGATAGAAGACGATGAAGGCGAAGATGACCCGGATGGCATTGGGAGCCAACTGGCCGGGACAAGGCGAAAGTGACTGAGAAAGAAAAGAAAGAAGAAATGAAGGGGAAAACGAAGACCCCCAACAAGGAAGTCTTCATAGAAGGTGACCCTCCTAGGGCCACTCGAGGTTACTCGGTCCCTGGGTCCTGGGAATGAAAGACGGATTGAATCCGGGACCCCATAGGTGTCCCGAATCTAGGAAAGGTCATCTCCGGTCATCATCGAGGCGTAACCGGAGGGACCAGAAGAAGAGGCCTCCACCATCGGAGGAGGAAGAGAGGGAATTGGACGTGCGGAAACTACAGGTGGAGACCTAGGACCCCTAGGGACGCCTATGGTCACGACCCTTGGTCAAAGCTGCCTCCGACCTCGACCGGAATCTCTTCCCCCTATGAGGAGGAAGACGATGAAGTTCTCAGCCGGAAGGACCGGCCTCAACCGGGTTTGAAGAAACATGACGGCGACGTGCCATCGAGGAAGAAGTAGCAAGAAGATGAGATTCGTAGTGACGCACAGTCGGGAGATAGAAGAAGAGGAGAAGATGTCGTAGGCACTCACCGGGATGTTTCGTACCGAAAGGTTGGCAACCTATGGAAGATGAAGGGAGATCGCAGCAACTGTCGGCGAGGTGAGAGAAAGCCGAGAGACCTCGTTTCCGGAAAGTTTCTCTCCTTTTCAAACTCAATCAACAGCAGCCGTACGCCTCTTCCCGTCCCGAGCCATCGGATGATCGCCACGTGGAGGTAAGCCTGACATCGACGCTTCGGTCCGATAGAAACTGTCTCGGTTTTGAAACGACGTATTAATGGCCCGTCAGACGCGCGCACGTGCAGCCTCCCACAGGGTCTCGGGCGCAACAGAAGCGGCGACAGCGATCATGGTAATTATGGCACGAGATTTTCGCCTTTTCCACATCATCTCTGCATTAACTCCCCACGCCCCAAGCCACGATGCTTCGATGGGACTCGGGGATGGGGGGCAACTGATATGGCTACATCGCTGACATGGAACGTGTGTCAGATCCAGCTGGATGCCACCGGTGCCACGTGAATTTTTCTTTCAAAGTTCCCCGATCGGGAAGTGGCACCCCCGCTACCTCGCCAGGTGGCGCCACAAGACGGGTCCACCTCTGTCGAGGTTAAGTTGGGCTCTCCTGCTCCTTTGCCAGGTGGCACCCCAAGACGGGTTCACCTCGGTCGAAGTCGAGCTTCTCTCTGCCACTTCGCCAGGTGTCCACCTATGAGGGGCCACCTCGGCCGAAGCTGGCGGCCCCCTCTCCCTTGCCAGGTGGCACCCCAAGACGGGTCCACCTCTGCCGAGATCGAGCCGGGCTATCCTGCTCCTTTGCCAGGTGGCACCCCAAGACGGGTCCACCTCGATCGAAGTCGAGCCTCTCTCTGCCACTTCGCCAGGTGTCCACCCAGGAGGGGTCCATCTCAGCCAAAGCTGGTGGCCCCCTGCTCTCTCGCCAGGTGGCACCCCAAGATGGGTCCACCTCTGCCGAGGTCGAGCCGGGCTCTCCAACTCCTTTGCCAGGTGGCACCCCAAGACGGTCCACCTCGATCGAAGTCGAGCCTCTCTCTGCCACTTCGCCAGGTGTCCACCCAGGAGTGGTCCACCTCGGTCGAAGCTGGCAGCCCCTGCTCCCTCGCCAAGTGGCACCCCAAGACGGGTCCAACTCTGTCGAGGTCGAGCAGGGCTCTCCTGCTCCTTCGCCAAGTGGCACCCCAAGACGGGTCCACCTCGGTCGAAGCTGGTGGCCCCCTGCTCCCTCGCCAGGTAGCACCCCAAGACGGGTCCACCTCTACTGAGGTCGAGCCGGCTCTCCTGCTCCTTTGCCAGGTGGCACCCCAAGACAGGTCCACCTCGGTCAAAGTCGAGCCTCTCTCTGTCACTTCGCCAGGTGTCCACCCAGGAGGGGTCCACCTCGACCGAAGCTGGCGGCCCCCTGCTCCCTCGCCAGGTGGCACCCCAAGTCGGGTCCACCTTTACCGGGTCGCCGGGCTCTCCTGCTCCTTTGCCAGGTGGCACCCCAAGACGGGTCCACCTCGGCCGAAGCTGGCGGCCCCCTGCTCCCTCGCCAGGTGCACCCCAAGATGGGTCCACCTCTGCCAAGGTCGAGCCGGGCTCTCCTGCTCCTTCGCCAGGTGGCACCCCAAGACGGGTCCATCTCGGCCGAAATCGAGCCTCTCTCTGCCACTTCGCCAGGTGTCCACCCAGGAGGAGTCCACCTCGGCCGAAGCTGGCGGTCCCCTGCTCCCTCACTATGTGGCACCCCAAGTCGGGTCCACCTCTATTGAGGTCGAGCCGGTTCTCTTGCTCCTTTGTCAGGTGGCACCCAAGACGGGTCCACCTCGGCCGAAGTCGAGCCTCTCTCTGCCACTTCGCCAGGTGTCCACCCAGGAGGGGTCCACCTCGGCCGAAGCTGGCGGCCCCCTGCTCCCTCGCCAGGTGCACCCCAAGACGAGTCCACCTCTGCCAAGGTTGAGCCGGGCTCTCCTGCTCCTTCGCCAGGTGGCACCCAAGACGGGTCCACCTCGGCCGAAATCGAGCCTCTCTCTGCCACTTCGCTAGGTGTCCACCCAGGAGGGATCCACCTCGGTCGAAGCTGGCGGCCCCCTGCTCCCTCGTCAGGTGGCGCCCCAAGACGGGTCCATCTCTGCCGAGGTCGAACCGGGCTCTCCTGCTCCTTCTCCAGGTGGCACCCCAAGACGGGTCCACCTCGGTCGAAGCCGAGCCTCTCTTTGCCACGTCACCAGGTGTCCACCCAGGAGGGGTCCACCTCAGTCAAAGCTGGCAGCCCCTGCTTCTCCGCCATGTGGCACCCCCTGATGGGTCCACCTCGGCAGAAGTCAGCCTTACTCTGCAAAGCCTCGGGGAGGTAGAGGCACGGTTCACGAGGTCACCACTAGAATCGGCGTGCGCCGCATCCCGTATAGGGTGCCAGTATGGCCTGCAGCGGTACGCGAAACCTCGTTTGCATCAGTTAAGCAGGGCCCCACAAACGAGGAATAAGATCCTCACGGGCAGGGGCCTGAAACACTGAAAGCCCACTGTCAACACCCTGAAAGGAAGGCTCCCGTGCTTGGCTCGAGGTCCCGCCAGTTTTTTCCCTTTCGTAACACACGACGGACGAGGCGTGCCAGCCACTTAACTCCCGGACTTGAAGGAGAAGGGGGAAGGATCGAGAGATCTCCGGAAGTCTCCGGGAGGGGACAGGGGCTGAAGGCGGTCCGGCGGTATAAAAGAGACGGTAAAAGCAAACGAAAAGGTAAGCAGATCAGAGGAAAGAGTACCGAGAGAATGATCCTGGGATCCTGGAAGTCCTCAGGCGCGAGCTCGGTGAACCCAGCGCAAAAAGCTGGGCTTCAACCCATCTCTTCCTCACACTTCTTTCATCTAAATCTCCTCTAAGCACGGGGATCCTTCAGGAACCCGCCTTAGTGGACCTATTCCATCTTGTCGTTCTCTAACTTGATCGTCGAAGTGCCATCGCCGGAACCCCTGACCCGCGTCTCTGACCTTATTTTGCAGGACCGAAGGCTTGGAGATCTCGAGGTAGGAGAATCCAAGAACCGGTGCCCGTTCACAAGCTACAGATCACCACGGTAAGATCGGCAACACCTTATTTCCGTGATTTCCTCCAGCATGTAGACAATATGGTTTTGGACCACGGGAACCTTTCCTCTTTTCTGAATAAAAAGCCGTGATATGTGTCATGTTATTGTTAATATATAAATGACATGGAGTAATAATTTGCTGCACAACTATATTTCTATTGCTATATATTCCGATTCCAGAGCAGAGAAAAGGACTCAGCGAGGATTGTCTGATATTCAAGTTAGAGATCTTGAATAGATGAAAAGTAGTGAGCAAGAAAGAAAGATCGCTTACTTAAGATCCTCGAGATTTTGAATATTTATAGCCACCGATTGAGAAATCGTTTATTATCAAGAATATCAACTGTTCATTGTACTGTCATGGATACTAAATTTTAGCCTTCATTTACTTCCATACAAGGATAAATCAATTATTGTCGATTTTATCTACATGAAATAGCCATTTCGGTATATTGGATGACCGGTTGTTTGAAATTATATAGACAAGTCACATGACTAAAAGTGAGTCGAAGAACTGCAACCGATAGACTCAGGATACTTTGGCACTAAGTTCAGTGTAGCATATAGCTTGGCGAATAGGTCGGCAGATACGGCAGTGGTCTTTTGAGTCTATATTCCAAATATATATCCGAGCATTTAAGTATCCCACAACAATTTCTTACTCTATTTTTTTGTTAATTATGATACGGAATAAGTAGTGTAATTTGTGGGATTGAGTTGCTCTATTTCGCAAGGTATCCTGCACTACATCAACACCATGCCAAATGGGAACGAAGCGGGGGATTATGCTATGTAGCATGTAGCATACGAAGCATTGAAAATATGTAACTACGGTACTATAACCTAACAAGTATTTTTTATTATTTAGTAAAATAATGTTGGATAACATCGTTTTTATCAAACAAAATAGTGGCAACTCAACTCATATTATACTAAAAAAAAAAAAAATTATATGAGTGGAGATTGAGATGTAGAGAGATGCAGAGAATTGAATTATTTGCCAGTTGAATGCTTACTGGATTAGAAATTGGCCAATATATTAGGTTTGGAAATATAATTGGCATGACCTAATGGACTCTATAGCATTAAATTTTGATGTGCGGTGTACATGAAAGAAATATTTTTTACATATGTAATGTCAATGAAAGGAGGCATGACGTCATGAATTATAATTATTTATGCGAGAAGAAGCATGGTGGGCATGTTCCCTATATCTATTTAAATATTTTTTATTTACTTTTTTTTTTTGTGGGGGGGGGGGGGGGGGGGGGGGGGGGGCGGTGAAATCGATCAAGTGATTATAATCTTTCTCTCTTATTGATATCATGGCATCCTTTTGATAATCGTTTGATGTGCAATTTCTTGGAAATTCCAACTTATTGACAGTCTACTTAAGGGTTTTATTTTTGGACAAGTATGACTTAGATTTTTTTTTTTTTTTATTTAGGATTGTAGGTGAGACATCGATCATCCCATCTTTGACTATGCATGTTAGATGATCAACCAAGTCGCAAGAAATTGCTTAATACAAACTCCTCTACCATAATGGTCAAAGCGGAAATCGAATACTATTATTTTAGCACAAAATCCCATCTTCCTGGGGGGCCATTGGTGGACTTTCATACATGGCGTTCCACAAATTAGTAATTTCTTATTGCCGTTCTTGAAGAATTTAAAACTTGCTGACAAGTGATCGAGGGAGAATAAGCAGACACGCCTATCACACAGGTAGGACGGTTAAACTGCGATCCCCTCTTCTTGCTATCAGGTTTCCTATCTTGCTTGGAAAATGCACGCCGTCGACCAACATTGCAACAAAGAGAGAGAAGGATAGCATAAACCATCGAATATGCCATCCATTCGCTCCTCCAGTCAGAGTCGGTGGCCGGCCCCACAAGAACGAAGCAAAGCAAGAATATTCCAACGAAGAAACCTTTCACGAAAATAAGAGCGAAAGCAAATTCCTATACCTGGATCTGTTTATATGATACGGTACCAGAACACCATGCAGCAACTTACAAAAAAAAAAAACCAAAACCAAACAAAAAAAAAACGAACTCACAGGCACTTTACTTTATTCCTTCCTTAAGGAAAAAAAATATATACACTCAGACGTTAGAGAGATCGAAAAGATTGGGAAACAATCCCATCTTTATCGCACATCGAGACCTCAAGCTCCGGAGTCCCTTCTGGAAAAATTAACAAAGAGGCACGATCTTTGTACGCAATGCCCGCGCTCAACCTCCTTTAATCTTCTTTCTAGTTTAGTTTCTCTTCTGGTCTGAGTCCCCCACCACCGGTTATCCATGGATGCCCTGATATTTTTAAATTTTCACAAAACAAGGCCTAATTAGAGGAGCGCAAATCAATTTTTTTTAAAAAAATACACAATTAGATTCTATGCAATGTGGAATTTCTTTTTTTTTAAAAAAAAAGAGATGCCAAAAAAACGGAGAAAACAAAATCACAAGATACCGCAAAAGATTGGCGTTTAACAAATATGAGTCCCAACCTATTAATCCAAAACACAAGACCTTGGAGAACAAGAAAAGAAGGGGGAAAAAATTTCGCAGCTAAAAATAAATCAAGAAAAGGAAAAATCACTAGTTCAAGTCGAAGAACAAGGATTTTCAAAGAATGAGATAAACCTGACAAGAAATCCAAGAAAGCTAAATAAAACCAGACAAATTGAAAAAAGAAGCGCTGGAAAAAGAGATCGGAACCCAAATATGAGAAAAGAAATGGAGATCGAATGAGGAGGCATACCGAGGACTTGCTCCGCCGAGAACCTTCGCGAGACGTCCTTGCAAAGCATCCGGCGGAGCAGATCCTTGGCCGCCGGGGAGACGGTGCGGAAGATCCGAGTGGGAAACCGGAGGTTGGCCCGGAGCACCGCCTCGAAGATCTCCACCGCCGTGTCTCCGTAGAACGGCGGCATCCCGGAGAGCATTATGTACAGCATGACGCCGGCGCTCCAGACGTCCACCTTCTCGTCGTAGTCCCTCCCCGCCACCACCTCCGGCGCCACGTAGTAGGGCGTCCCCACCAGCCCCCTCATCGGCCGCCCGTCCCCGAAGCACGCCGCCGACCCGAAGTCTGCCAGCTTCAGCCGCCCACACCCGTCGAACAGGACGTTGTCGGGCTTGATGTCCCGGTGCGCCAACCCCCGCCGATGGCACACCGCCACCGCCTCAATCAGCGGCGCCATCACCGCCGCTGCCTCTGCCTCCTCCAGCGGCGCCCCCCGCCCGCTGATCCGGTCGAAGAGGTCCGGCCCGGGCACAGTTCCATCACCACGTGGAGCCACTCCTCGTCCTCGTACACGGCTTGCACCTGGACGGCGTGCGGGTTCCCGGCGGCGGCGTGCTGGGCGATCTTGGCCTCCCGCTCGACGCACTCACGGTCGATGGTGTCGGCGAGGAGGGCCTTCTCGATGGACTTCACGGCGAACTCCTCGCCGGTCTCCGCCGAGACGCACCGGTACACGGTGCCGAACCTCCCCCGTCCGATTTGTGGTCCTATCTCGTACTCCCTCCTAAGCATCTCGCTCATCTCTCTATCTCGACTATAATTTCTCTTTGGAGGCTAAACGGTGATACTTGGCAGGCTTTTATGCTGCGGCGTATTCGGTGTGATTCCGATCAGACAGCTCCAAATACAAAACAACTGTCACGCGGACCTGGAGGACCCTTCCGCTTTCAAGTCAACTTCGATTTTACTTTTATTTCCAAAATGCCACTATCTTTTATTTTGTTAGGCACGACCTAAATTTGAGTACCCAGTAATAGCTTATACTTTGCGAGGGCACAACCGTCTGATAATATAATTATAAAAATTAATAGAGGGACATGTGCCACAAATTAATCCGGTTAGTTTTCGCTTCTAAGAGCTTTAAGCTCATCCCATAATGAGGTTATTTTTTAAAAAAATTATTTGGGATCGACTTCCAACTCGTGTAATGTTTGGACATTCCGTTACCTGCCGGCTAATAGGCTTAAGGATGAGTCCATGGAGCAGTAGCATGCACTCCTTCGATATTCATAAACAAGATTGATTTAGAGGACGATAGAGCCGGTCTCGAAGGACTAGCAGTGGCTTGTGGCTTATTTCATTTCAAGTTATGATCTATAAAAATTTGTTAAAAGCTTGTTCGGCTTTCAAGGGACTAAATTGGCATGTATCACTTATCATATTTGGCTTTTCAAAAATAATTTGATTTTTGATACTAAGATTATGTCTACTCAACGGGTTCTTAATAGAACCTTGTTTTTAGTTGCTGAGTATTACTTTTTCGATACTGCTACCTTGTCTGTTGACGTCTTGGCTTTCTTGAACTCTCATACTATGCTTGCAACGAGCTAGAGGGCACTTTATCTTTTGAAAGTCCCCACCATCTATATTTGTAAAGATCAACTTCGATGATAATATAAGGAATGATAAAAATAGTACATACTTTGTCATACATGATCTGAATGCCAAGCTCTTGGTTGCCGCTGACTCTTACATATTTAAGCTACTATCCTGGAAGTAGAGCTTCATGCTGTTTATGCAAGTATTATCTATACGAGGCAAGACCTGTAGATAGAAGAATTATTTTTGAAAATAATTCTATCATTGTTATTAGTTGGATTCGGACTAGCATAAACTATTTGGATGTCTATTTAATTTTTTACGATATCCAGAGCTTTTTCAATTTTTTTATTATGATAGCTGTTTAGTATATTTTTTGGAAAGCCCAAGTATTGTAAATTAGATTGCTTTCTTTGTTACTGAATTGAAGTTGGCAACTCCATGATTTATATTCTTAAATATTAAAAATTTTATACTTTAATGATTTGGTTATTGATGCACCCATTCGGCTAGTCCTCGATCGGACCGGCCCCCGGTGGCTAGTCTCTGCACGGAGTCCGACTCCCCGGTCGGCTTTCCCAAAGAGCCGACCCGGAGGCTTTGAGGGCTGATCGGCGCCCCACCGCCCGTGTGACGGTCCTTTTTATCATCGCAGTCGCTCCTGGGAGCCAGCTGACCCACTGCTGAAGAGATCGTCCGAGATTTCCAGGAACCTTTTCTCTCCGACATTTCTGATTTTGTTATAACAAACTCCAGCGCATGGCCACTACTCTGATACGCCTGGCACGCCACCATCCACGATCCCATCGCCATGCCTGTTCTCCTGGAGGCATATTCGAGTTTTCCCAACTTGCTTCCCAACAGAATTTGGCAGTGCTCCGTGCCTATAAAAGATGCCCGCAGAACCTTCATGAAGGATAACATCCTTCTTCCCCATTACATACTCTCTCTTCGAGCTTTCTCCCATTCTGTTGCTCCAGCTCTCCTCTAATTTAAACATCGAATGTTGTTCATCGGAGCCCTTTCGGTCCAGGAGCTCTCCACACGTTCGCCGCGCTTGATTCAGGGAAAAGAGAGGCAACAGTTATATTCGTACAAAATTAATACGGTCATCCGTTTCTTAAATTTTTTTTTTTTTAAAAAAAAAAGTGCGATCGGTTCCGGACACCCTCGAATCGGACTATTGCATTCTTGATACCGACTGCTAGATACGATCGTCCCCGCATGGATAGGAAGGTAGGAGCACTCGAGAGGCTCGTATCGTAACGGCCTTTTGGAAAAAGTTCGAGTTTTTTTGGGCCCCGAGGGACCTTCCAGACGACAGAGGTGCGCAACGACCGAAAAGACAAAGGAATGAGGACACGTGGAAGGATAGCTTTGTTCGGACCATTGGATGCCCACCGCGTTCCCACACCAGGCCCACGTGATGGTGTCCTGGCCTTTTCTTTCGCAGCTTTGGTAATTAAGTAATTAACGCGGAAGTGGAGCCCGCAGGTCTGGCTACTTTACTTATAATATAAGCTGTTTAAGGGACACGGATACACGATATGTTAGGTGAGCTATCACTGTCGCTGATAAGCTCATCGCATGGCTTCGGACTACTCCCCGGCCCTATCTTTTCCCGAGAAGAGTAATGATATTTTTAATATTTTTTTATTTCAATTTTTTTATTTAAAAATTTATTTTAAATTTAGTGCAGCTCGGACAGTTGGACCCGGTCAGATGCAATTTACACTTTTTTTAATGCATATCTTTGTTTTTTTTTTTTGGTAAAATACGCGAATTTATATTAAAACAAGGACGAGAGATTGGAAATACATATGGTTATACATATATTTGATTTTTACTATTTAATCTATTTTTAATAAAAAAATAGAATGATAAATTCTGATGTACTATTTTCGCAGATGAGTTGGCGATCTTGGATTCTAAAAAATTCTGAATTTAATCGAGTCTAGGATGTACCTCGAACCTGCAACCGGTTGATAGTAACATCTTGATGATAATCTAAATATTTTTAATCAACCCAATTTGCATCTGTCTTGGTTTTGTAGCCTCATGAACGTAACATAATTTGGATTAAAACAAAAATTGAAATCGGTTATTTTGGTAAAAAAATAAAATAAAAAATAAGGGCTCGGGCTTAATAAAGTTTGATTAAGTTAGGTTTTGTGCAACAATTTGCTGTGGATAAGAATTTTATGCATAGTTTGTTAAATTGTGTCAGAGCTAGAAATGGGTAATGCAATCAAAAAATCGAATTGAAATAAAAAATTATTCCGAGTTGATCCAAAATTTTTAGTTAACCAAATCAATGGATTTGATTTCGGATTTGGCATTTTTAAAAATTGATTTTCCAATTTAATTTTGATTTTAGACTAGTTGATTAATTGAACTAAATCATGTATATACATACATATTGTTGATACTGGACCAAATAGACCAGATAGAGTGATTTCTTCCATCAGATCGTCGTCGACCGGTACCTGCAAGAAATCCCTGATCGGAGGTTTTCCGACGGGAGACACTCCGATGCCTAAGTCAGAGAAAGCCCAGGCAACAGCAGAATGGAGAGTTTCGAGAGCAAGAAGGAAAAAGGAGAATCAAGAAAATGCCCGGACAACTCTCGATCCGAGAAGGTGGTAAAATCTACGTTGCACCCTCCCTCCGAAGTGGCGTTCCATCTAGGACCCTCTTTGGATCGATACTTCGACCTTTCCTGACTTCTATCTTTCGGAGGGGCAATCATAGATTCTTTATTAAAATTTGTATCTCGTTGATCCATGGATGGTGCATGTTGAGACTCCTTGGAGGGGACATCCTCCTCGGTGAACTTCTACAGAATCAGGTGGAACCGGAGAAGTGGAAGGAACGTCTTCATCTGGCACGGCCTCATCGGAGGTGCGCTAGAACCCTCCTCAGCCCTTCTCTTTTTCCGTACTTCAGTTGTTGCAGGAGCGGCCACCACCCTTTTTCTAGAGGTTTGCCAAACTTTGTCAAGTTGAGGCTTCATTTTCTTACTTGCAATTGAAACAAGATTGTTATGCATGTGCATATAGAGAAGTGAAGCAAGAAGAATCCGATGACCACTTATTCTATACCTAACGTCGGGACTTTTCGCTGATATGAGCACGGTGAAGATTTTCTTTTCTTAGCAGCTCCTTAAGGGAAAGATATCTCCGGTTCCGACAAGTCTCAAATCTTTGGCATCGGCCTTCAAGATCCTCTTACCGGCGTTTTGCATCCAAATGCGGAGCCGACCACTCAGTGTTTGAAACCCCAATGGGTATAATACATAAAAAAAGCAAGGCTCCATCCATGTATCGCACTGGGAGTTCCTTTTAGTAGTCTTCGGCCTGACCGAGGACCTATGACCCACCACCCTTTGCCGTGAAAATCCCTTTTCAGCATAAACAGGAAGTAAACAGGGATGTCTTTCGGCTCTATGTTCCTAAGTTTTGCAAAGTACTACTAGGATCCGCAGATGTTCCTAAAGCTATTGGGGGTTAGTTGAGCTGGGACTATCTGGTATCAGTTAAAAATCTTCGTAAAAAAGGATGAAGGGGAAGCCGAAGACCCACTTTAAAATGGTATTCATATATAGCTATGGATCGCATGGGAGGCTTATCTATCCTTTCTTCTGGTTTTGGAAGAATCATTAGGAAGGTACGTGGAATGTTGTAACACTGTTTAGTTTCTTCTTCTATTTTGGCAAGGGTGTAGGAGCTTTCGACGGAGTTCGGTGATCGTTCCAAGCTCCGCTTCCTACCAGAACTACTTCCCCTACTGGTTTCACCCTGAGGTTCCTACTATCCCACCTCCGCGATCCTAACTAGCGGTCTCTCTTTCGGGTAATACTCTACCCGCTTCACCTACCAGTGAACCGCTACTAGAGCTAGAGGAGGACTCCTAGAAGACCCCGACATTGAAAGGAATAAGGAAGTGGGAGGAGGAAAGGGCCTCTAACCTGTGAAAAAACAAAAATGGCAGACCACGGGGAAGATGACGGACTGCGAACTACAGGAAAAATTGGGATTTCAGAGGCACGAACGCGAAGGAAAATTTTTCTCTCAGTTCTCTCTTTTTATAGGTGAAGGAGGTGGGCCTTCGAGACGGTTCGGAGATCTAAACGATCGTGAGCCGTATCGGCGGTTTCGATCGTGGGTACGACCTTTGAGAAAGGTCATTAATGAGACAAGTTGTAGTGATCCGCGTAAAGCCTCGCTATTAGCTGAGATCATGCCAACGAAGTTTCCACTCCACGCTCCGGATGACCGCCACGTGTCCAATCCCTGTCGAATAAAAGTCTCTTTTCTGAGAATTTTCCGAGATCTTTTTAAAATCGAGGCGTTCTCTTTTGAGGCCGCCTGTGATAGGGTGACACATGTCTTTGCCACGTTTTGTTGTGCCACCAGGCAGTTTATGGCGAAAAAACGTGTCAGAACCCTGCCATTATTACTTGGCGGTTGTCACTAGAAGACAATTAAAGTACTCCCATTCTTCGAAACTTAATCGTTTCGAACTTGGAGTGGGGGACAGCTGTTATGACATCCATATTTTATTTCAAATAATTATTTGTTATTTATTTTATTGGTTATATCGGATGGCAAAAGATCTTCGGCTTCCTGTTACTGTCTTCTCGTTATTGATCCTGGATCTCCGGTTTCTTACATCCACCTTGGCTCGAAGACTATGCCTAATATTTAGGGTCTTATATCTATGATCCAAGATGTTTACTTTGTCTTTGGCTTCGTATTATTAAATCGGTCCAAGGATCATGCCCTTTTTATGGCTTCATCTGTTCCAAAGGATGTTATTCACCTTAAATCTTCGGCTTCGTACACTCACTTTACTCCGAAGACTATGCATAATATTTATGGTTTTATATTCGTTCTGGAAGGCGTCAACTCTGGGTCTTCGGCTTTGTATTATTATCTCATCCGAAGACCATACCTAACTTTCGGGGAAGCAAGTTTTGTTTACTGTCTTCGGCTTCGTACATCCTCCTTGATCCAAAGACTTGACCTCCTATGCAAATGTCTTCGGCTTTACTTCCTTAATATGATCCGAAACTCTGTAAGTATTTATTTTTGCTACATTCAAAAGAATCCGAAATGCTAACATTCCCTTCATTGGCGCTACTAAAGAGAATGTAAAGTTCACTTCGGATTCATCCTTAAAAGACAGAAGTTTCTGGTGCATGTGGGTTTCTTGGACAAACAGTTAATCTGTTTGGGTTGTTACAACCACCCACATGGTCCGAAGCTTCAGGTTGAACAACCCCGAGTGTAACAGCTTCTCCGACAGCCACTACTTACAGTTGTGAAGTGGTTGCATCCGTCAACCTTCATAACCATAGTAGTTACGTTGGAGCCTATAAATACTGGTAAGAGGGGACACTCAGGGGACTTTTTTTTTTTTGTCCGGCATTTTCTTGATTCTCCCTTTTTCCTTCTTGCTCTCGAAACTCTCCATTCTGCTGCTGTGCCTGGGCTTTCTCTGACTTAGGCATCGGAGTGTCTCCCGTCGGAAAACCTCCGATCAGGGATTTCTTGCAGGTACCGGTCGACGACGATCTGATGGAAGAATCACTCTATCTGGTCTATTTGGTCCAGTATCAACAATATGTATGTATATACATGATTTAGTTCAATTAATCAACTAGTCTAAAATCAAAATTAATTGGAAAATCAATTTTTAAAAATGCCAAATCCGAATCAAATCCATTGATTTGGTTAACTAAAAATTTGGATCAACTCGGAATAATTTTTTATTTCAATTCGATTTTTTGATTGCATTACCCATTTCTAGCTCTTGACACAATTTAACAAACTATGCAAAAATTCTTATCCACAGCAAATTGTTGCACAAAACCTAACTTAATCAAACTTTATTAAGCCCGAGCCCTTATTTTTTATTTTATTTTTTTACCCAAAATAACCGATTTCAATTTTTGTTTTAATCCAAATATGTTACGTTCATGAGGCTACAAACCAAGACAGATGCAAATTGGGTTGATTAAAAATATTTAGATTATCATCAAGATGTTACTATCAACGGTTGCAGGTTCGAGGTATCATCCTAGACTCGATTAAATTCAGAAATTTTTTAGAATCCAAGATCGCCAACTCATCTGCGAAAATAGTTACATCAGAATTTATCATTCTATTTTTTTTTATTAAAAAATAGATTAAATAGTAAAAATCAAATATATGTATAACCATATGTATTTCCAATCTCTCGTCCTTGTTTTAATATAAATTCGCGTATTTTACCAAAAAAAAATACAAAGATATGCATTAAAAAAAGTGTAAATTGCATCTGACCGGGTCCAACTGTCCGAGCTGCACTAAATTTAAAATAATATTTTTAATAAAAAAAATTGAAATAAAAAAATATTAAAAATATCATTACTCTTCTCCGGGAAAAGATAGGGCCGGGGAGTAGTCCGAGCCATGCGATGAGCTTATCAGCGACAGTGATAGCTCACCTAACATATCGTGTATCCGTGTCCCTTAAACAGCTTATATTATAAGTAAAGTAGCCAGACCTGCGGGCTCCACTTCCGCGTTAATTACTTAATTACCAAAGCTGCGAAAGAAAAGGCCAGACACACCATCACGTGGGCCTGGTGTGGGAACGCGGTGGGCATCCAATGGTCCGAACAAAGCTATCCTTCCACGTGTCCTCATTCCTTTTTGTCTTTTCGGTCGTTGCGCACCTCTGTCGTCTGGAAGGTCCCTCGGGGCCCAAAAAAACTCGAACTTTTTCCAAAAGGCCGTTACGATACGAGCCTCTCGAGTGCTCCTACCTTCCTATCCATGCGGGGACGATCGTATCTAGCAGTCGGTATCAAGAATGCAATAGTCCGATTCGAGGGTGTCCGAACCGATCGCACTTTTTTTTTTTAAAAAAAAAAAATTTAAGAAACGGATGACCGTATTAATTTTGTACGAATATAACTGTTGCCTTCTCTTTTCCCTGAATCGCGCGGCGAACGTGTTGGAGAGCTCCTGGACAACGAAAGGGCTCCGATGAACAACATTTCGATGTTTAAATTAGAGGAGAGCTGGAGCAACAGAATGGGAGAAAGCTTGGAAGGAGAGTATGTAATGGGAAGAAGGATGTTATCCTTCATGAAGGTTCTGCGGGCATCTTTTATAGGCACGGAGCACTGCCAAATTCTGTTGGGAAGCAAGTTGGGAAAACTCGAATATGCCTCCAGGAGAACAGGCATGGCGATGGGATCGTGGATGGTGGCGTGCCAGGCGTATCAGAGTAGTGGCCATGCGCTGGAGTTTGTTATACAAAATGTCAGAAATGTCGGAGAGAAAAGGTTCCTGGAAATCTCGGACGATCTCTTCAGCAGTGGGTCAGCTGGCTTCCCAGGAGACGACTGCGATGATAAAAGGACCGTCACACGGGCGGTGGGGCGCCGATCAGCCCTCAAAGCCTCCGGGTCGGCTCTTTGGGAAAGCCGACCGGGGAGTCGGACTCCGTGCAGAGACTAGCCAACCGGGGGCCGGTCCGATCGAGGACTAGCCGAATGGGTGCATCAATAACCAAATCATTAAAGTATAAAATATTTTTTAATATTTAAGAATATAAATCATGGAGTTGCCAACTTCAATTCAGTAACAAAGAAAGCAATCTAATTTACAATACTTGGGCTTTCCAAAAAATATACTAACAGCTATCATAAAAAAAAATTGAAAAAGCTCTGGATATCGTAAAAATTAAATAGACATCCAAATAGTTTATGCTAGTCCGAATCCAACTAATAACAATGATAGAATTATTTTCAAAAATAATTCTTCTTATCTACAGGTCTTGCCTCGTATAGATATACTTGCATAAACAGCATGAAGCTACTTCTTCCAGGATAGTAGCTTAAATATGTAAGAGTCAGCGGCAACCAAGAGCTTGGCATTCAGATCATGTATGACAAAGTATGTACTATTTTTATCATTCCTTATATTATCATCGAAGTTGATCTTTACAAATATAGATGGTGGGGACTTTCAAAGATAAAGTGCCCTCTAGCTCGTTGCAAGCATAGTATGAGAGTTCAAGAAGCCAAGACGTCAACAGACAAGGTAGCAGTATCGAAAAAGTATACTCAGCAACTAAAAACAAGGTTCTATTAAGAACCCGTTGAGTAGACATAATCTTAGTATCAAAATCAATTATTTTTGAAAAGCCAATATGATAAGTGATACATGCCAATTTAGTCCCTTGAAAGCCGAACAAGCTTTTAACAAAATTTTTATAGATCATAACTTGAAATGAAATAAGCCACAAGCCACTGCTAGTCCTTCGAGACCGGCTTCTATCGTCCTCTAAATCAATCTTGTTTATGAATATCGAAGGAGTGCATGCTACTGCTCCATGGACTCATCCTTAAGCCTATTAGCCGCAGGTAACGGAATGTCCAACATTACACGAGTTGGAAGTCGATCCCAAATAATTTTTTTTAAAAATAACCTCATTATGGGATGAGCTTAAAGCTCTTAGAAGCGAAAACAACCGGATTAATTTGTGGCACATGTCCCTCTATTAATTTTTATAATTATATTATCAGACGGTTGTGCCCTCGCAAAATAAGCTATTACTGGGTACTCCAAATTTAGGTCGTGCCTAACAAAATAAAAGATAGTGGCATTTTGGAAATAAAAGTAAAATCGAAGTTGACTTGAAAGCGGAAGGGTCCTCCAGTCCGCGTGACAGTTGTTTTGTATTTGGAGCTGTCTGATCGGAATCACACCGAATACGCCGCAGCATAAAAGCCTGCCAAGTATCACCGTTTAGCCTCCAAAGAGAATTATAGTCGAGATAGAGAGATGAGCGAGATGCTTAGGAGGGAGTACAGATAGGACCACAAATCGGACGGGGGGTTCGGCACCGTGTACCGGTGCGTCTCGGCGGAGACCGGCGAGGAGTTCGCCGTGAAGTCCATCGAGAAGGCCCTCCTCGCCGACACCATCGACCGTGAGTGCGTCGAGCGGAGGCCAAGATCGCCCAGCACGCCGCCGCCGGGAACCCGCACGCCGTCCAGGTGCAAGCCGTGTACGAGGACGAGGAGTGGCTCCACGTGGTGATGGAACTGTGCCCCGGGCCGGACCTCTTCGACCGGATCAGCGGGCGGGGGCGCCGCTGGAGGAGGCAGAGGCAGCGGCGGTGATGGCGCCGCTGATTGAGGCGGTGGCGGTGTGCCATCGGCGGGGGTTGGCGCACCGGGACATCAAGCCGACAACGTCCTGTTCGACGGGTGTGGGC
Source organism: Areca catechu (assembly GCA_021397845.1). Taxonomy (NCBI): domain Eukaryota; kingdom Viridiplantae; phylum Streptophyta; class Magnoliopsida; order Arecales; family Arecaceae; genus Areca; species Areca catechu. Next base: position 134,354,758 of record CM038038.1, on the reverse strand, counting down.
GGCTGAAGCTGGCAGACTTCGGGTCGGCGGCGTGCTTCGGGGACGGGCGGCCGATGAGGGGGCTGGTGGGGACGCCCTACTACGTGGCGCCGGAGGTGGTGGCGGGGAGGGACTACGACGAGAAGGTGGACGTCTGGAGCGCCGGCGTCATGCTGTACATAATGCTCTCCGGATGCCGCCGTTCTACGGAGACACGGCGGTGGAGATCTTCGAGGCGGTGCTCCGGGCCAACCTCCGGTTTCCCACTCGGATCTTCCGCACCGTCTCCCCGGCGGCCAAGGATCTGCTCCGCCGGATGCTTTGCAAGGACGTCTCGCGAAGGTTCTCGGCGGAGCAAGTCCTCGGTATGCCTCCTCATTCGATCTCCATTTCTTTTCTCATATTTGGGTTCCGATCTCTTTTTCCAGCGCTTCTTTTTTCAATTGTCTGGTTTTTATAGCTTTCTTGGATTTCTTGTCAGGTTTATCTCATTCTTTGAAAATCCTTGTTCTTTCGACTTGAACTAGTGATTTTTCCTTTTCTTGATTTATTTTAGCTGCGAAATTTTTTCCCCCTTTTCTTTTCTTGTTCTCCAAGGTCTTGTGTTTTGGATTAATAGGTTGGGACTCATATTTGTTAAACGCCAATCTTTTGCGGTATCTTGTGATTTTGTTTTTCTCCGTTTTTTTTGGCATCTCTTTTTTTTTAAAAAAAAAGAATTTCCACATTGCATAGAATCTAATTGTGTATTTTTTTAAAAAAAATTGATTTGCGCTCCTCTAATTAGGCCTTGTTTTTGTGAAATTTAAAAAATATCAGGGCATCCATGGATAACCGGTGGTGGGGGACTCAGACCAGAAGAGAAACTAAACTAGAAAGAAGATTAAAGGAGGTTGAGCGCGGGCATTGCGTACAAGATCGTGCCTCTTTGTTAATTTTTCCCAGAAGGGACTCCGGAGCTTGAGGTCTCGATGTGCGATAAAGATGGGATTGTTTCCCAATCTTTTCGATCTCTCTAACGTCTGAGTGTATATATTTTTTTTTTCCTTAAGGAAGGAATAAAGTAAAGTGCCTGTGAGTTCGTTTTTGTTTTGGTTTTGGTTTTTTTTTTTTTTGTAAGTTGCTGCATGGTGTTCTGGTACCGTATCATATAAACAGATCCAGGTATATGGAATTTGCTTTCGCTCTTATTTTCGTGAAAGGTTTCTTCGTTGGAATATTCTTGCTTTGCTTCGTTCTTGTGGGCCGGCCACCGACTCTGACTGGAGGAGCGAATGGATGGCATATTCGATGGTTTATGCTATCCTTCTCTCTCTTTGTTGCAATGTTGGTCGACGGCGTGCATTTTCCAAGCAAGATAGGAACCTGATAGCAAGAAGAGGGGATCGCAGTTTAACCGTCCTACCTGTGTGATAGGCGTGTCTGCTTATTCTCCCTCGATCACTTGTCAGCAAGTTTTAAATTCTTCAAGAACGGCAATAAGAAATTACTAATTTGTGGAACGCCATGTATGAAAGTCCACCAATGGCCCCCCCAGGAAGATGGGATTTTGTGCTAAAATAATAGTATTCGATTTCCGCTTTGACCATTATGGTAGGGGTTTGTATTAAGCAATTTCTTGCGACTTGGTTGATCATCTAACATGCATAGTCAAAGATGGGATGATCGATGTCTCACCTACAATCCTAAATAAAAAAAAAAAAATCTAAGTCATACTTGTCCAAAAATAAACCCTTAAGTAGACTGTCAATAAGTTGGAATTTCCAAGAAAATTGCACATCAAACGATTATCAAAGGATGCCATGATATCAATAAGAGAGAAAGATTATAATCACTTGATCGATTTCACCGCCCCCCCCCCCCCCCCCCCCACAAAAAAAAAAAAGTAAATAAAAATATTTAAATAGATATAGGGAACATGCCCACCCATGCTTCTTCTCGCATAAATAATTTATAATTCATGACGTCATGCCTCCTTTCATTGACATTACATATGTAAAAATATTTCTTTCATGTACACCGCACATCAAAATTTAATGCTATAGAGTCCATTAGGTCATGCCAATTATATTTCCAAACCTAATATATTGGCCAATTTCTAATCCAGTAAGCATTCAACTGGCAAATAATTCAATTCTCTGCATCTCTCTACATCTCAATCTCCACTCATATAATTTTTTTTTTTTTTTTTTAGTATAATATGAGTTGAGTTGCCACTATTTTGTTTGATAAAAACGATGTTATCCAACATTATTTTACTAAATAATAAAAATACTTGTTAGGTTATAGTACCGTAGTTACATATTTTCAATGCTTCGTATGCTACATGCTACATAATCATCCCCCGCTTCGTTCCCATTTGGCATGGTGTTGATGTAGTGCAGGATACCTTGCGAAATAGAGCAACTCAATCCCACAAATTACACTACTTATTCCGTATCATAATTAACAAAAAATAGAGTAAGAAATTGTTGTGGGATACTTAAATGCGTCGGATATATATTTGGAATATAGACTCAAAAGACCACTGCCGTATCTGCCGACCTATTCGCCAAGCTATATGCTACACTGAACTTAGTGCCAAAGTATCCTGAGTCTATCGGTTGCAGTTCTTCGACTCACTTTTAGTCATGTGACTTGTCTATATAATTTCAAACAACCGGTCATCCAATATACCGAAATGGCTATTTCATGTAGATAAAATCGACAATAATTGATTTATCCTTGTATGGAAGTAAATGAAGGCTAAAATTTAGTATCCATGACAGTACAATGAACAGTTTGATATTCTTGATAATAAACGATTTCTCAATCGGTGGCTATAAATATTCAAAATCTCGAGGATCTTAAGTAAGCGATCTTTCTTTCTTGCTCACTACTTTCATCTATTCAAGATCTCTAACTTGAATATCACAATCCTCATCCTCCTCGCTGAGTCCTTTCTCTGCTCTGGAATCGGAATATATAGCAATAGAAATATAGTTGTGCACAAATTATTACTCCATGTCATTTATATATTAACATAACATGACACATATCACGGCTTTTTATTCAGAAAAGAGGAAAGGTTCCCGTGGTCCAAAACCATATTGTCTACATGCTGGAGGAAATCACGGAAATAAGGTGTTGCCGATCTTACCGTGGTGATCTGTAGCTTGTGAACGGGCACCGGTTCTTGGATTCTCCTACCTCGAGATCTCCAAGCCTTCGGTCCTGCAAAATAAGGTCAGAGACGCGGGTCAGGGGTTCCGGCGATGGCACTTCGACGATCAAGTTAGAGAACGACAAGATGGAATAGGTCCACTAAGGCGGGTTCCTGAAGGATCCCCGTGCTTAGAGGAGATTTAGATGAAAGAAGTGTGAGGAAGAGATGGTTGAAGCCCAGCTTTTTGCGCTGGGTTCACCGAGCTCGCGCCTGAGGACTTCCAGGATCCCAGGATCATTCTCTCGGTACTCTTTCCTCTGATCTGCTTACCTTTTCGTTTGCTTTTACCGTCTCTTTTATACCGCCGGACCGCCTTCAGCCCCTGTCCCCTCCCCGGAGACTTCCGGAGATCTCTCGATCCTTCCCCCTTCTCCTTCAAGTCCGGGAGTTAAGTGGCTGGCACGCCTCGTCCGTCGTGTGTTACGAAAGGGAAAAAACTGGCGGGACCTCGAGCCAAGCACGGGAGCCTTCCTTTCAGGGTGTTGACAGTGGGCTTTCAGTGTTTCAGGCCCCTGCCCGTGAGGATCTTATTCCTCGTTTGTGGGGCCCTGCTTAACTGATGCAAACGAGGTTTCGCGTACCGCTGCAGGCCATACTGGCACCCTATACGGGATGCGGCGCACGCCGATTCTAGTGGTGACCTCGTGAACCGTGCCTCTACCTCCCCGAGGCTTTGCAGAGTAAGGCTGACTTCTGCCGAGGTGGACCCATCAGGGGGTGCCACATGGCGGAGAAGCAGGGGCTGCCAGCTTTGACTGAGGTGGACCCCTCCTGGGTGGACACCTGGTGACGTGGCAAAGAGAGGCTCGGCTTCGACCGAGGTGGACCCGTCTTGGGGTGCCACCTGGAGAAGGAGCAGGAGAGCCCGGTTCGACCTCGGCAGAGATGGACCCGTCTTGGGGCGCCACCTGACGAGGGAGCAGGGGGCCGCCAGCTTCGACCGAGGTGGATCCCTCCTGGGTGACACCTAGCGAAGTGGCAGAGAGAGGCTCGATTTCGGCCGAGGTGGACCCGTCTTGGGTGCCACCTGGCGAAGGAGCAGGAGAGCCCGGCTCAACCTTGGCAGAGGTGGACTCGTCTTGGGGTGCACCTGGCGAGGGAGCAGGGGCCGCCAGCTTCGGCCGAGGTGGACCCCTCCTGGGTGGACACCTGGCGAAGTGGCAGAGAGAGAGGCTCGACTTCGGCCGAGGTGGACCCGTCTTGGGGTGCCACCTGACAAAGGAGCAAGAGAACCCGGCTCGACCTCAATAGAGGTGGACCCGACTTGGGTGCCACAGTGAGGGAGCAGGGGACCGCCAGCTTCGGCCGAGTGGACTCCTCCTGGGTGGACACCTGGCGAAGTGGCAGAGAGAGGCTCGATTTCGGCCGAGATGGACCCGTCTTGGGGTGCCACCTGGCGAAGGAGCAGGAGAGCCCGGCTCGACCTTGGCAGAGGTGGACCCATCTTGGGTGCACCTGGCGAGGGAGCAGGGGCCGCCAGCTTCGGCCGAGGTGGACCCGTCTTGGGGTGCCACTGGCAAAGGAGCAGGAGAGCCCGGCTTGACCTCGGTAAAGGTGACCCGACTTGGGGTGCCACCTGGCGAGGGAGCAGGGGGCCGCCAGCTTCGGTCGAGGTGGACCCCTCCTGGGTGGACACCTGGCGAAGTGACAGAGAGAGGCTCGACTTTGACCGAGGTGGACCTGTCTTGGGGTGCCACCTGGCAAAGGAGCAGGAGAGCCCGGCTCGACCTCAGTAGAGGTGGACCCGTCTTGGGGTGCTACCTGGCGAGGGAGCAGGGGGCCACCAGCTTCGACCGAGGTGGACCCGTCTTGGGGTGCCACTTGGCGAAGGAGCAGGAGAGCCCTGCTCGACCTCGACAGAGTTGGACCCGTCTTGGGGTGCCACTTGGCGAGGGAGCAGGGGCTGCCAGCTTCGACCGAGGTGGACCACTCCTGGGTGGACACCTGGCGAAGTGGCAGAGAGAGGCTCGACTTCGATCGAGGTGGACCCGTCTTGGGGTGCCACCTGGCAAAGGAGTTGGAGAGCCCGGCTCGACCTCGGCAGAGGTGGACCCATCTTGGGGTGCCCTGGCGAGAGAGCAGGGGGCCACCAGCTTTGGCTGAGATGGACCCCTCCTGGGTGGACACCTGGCGAAGTGGCAGAGAGAGGCTCGACTTCGATCGAGGTGGACCCGTCTTGGGGTGCCACCTGGCAAAGGAGCAGGATAGCCCGGCTCGATCTCGGCAGAGGTGGACCCGTCTTGGGTGCCACCTGGCAAGGGAGAAGGGGGCCGCCAGCTTCGGCCGAGGTGGGCCCCTCATAGGTGGACACCTGGCGAAGTGGCAGAGAGAAGCTCGACTTCGACCGAGGTGAACCCGTCTTGGGGTGCCACCTGGCAAAGGAGCAGGAGAGCCCAACTTAACCTCGACAGAGGTGGACCCGTCTTGTGGCGCCACCTGGCGAGGTAGCGGGGTGCCACTTCCCGATCGGGGAACTTTGAAAGAAAAATTCACGTGGCACCGTGGCATCCAGCTGGATCTGACACACGTTCCATGTCAGCGATGTAGCCATATCAGTTGCCCCCCATCCCCGAGTCCCATCGAAGCATCGTGGCTTGGGGCGTGGGGAGTTAATGCAGAGATGATGTGGAAAAGGCGAAAATCTCGTGCCATAATTACCATGATCGCTGTCGCCGCTTCTGTTGCGCCCGAGACCCTGTGGGAGGCTGCCACGTGCGCGTCTGACGGGCCATTAATACGTCGTTTCAAAACCGAGACAGTTTCTATCGGACCGAAGCGTCGATGTCAGGCTTACCTCCACGTGGCGATCATCCGATGGCTCGGGACGGGAAGAGGCGTACGGCTGCTGTTGATTGAGTTTGAAAAGGAGAGAAACTTTCCGGAAACGAGGTCTCTCGGCTTTCTCTCACCTCGCCGACAGTTGCTGCGATCTCCCTTCATCTTCCATAGGTTGCCAACCTTTCGGTACGAAACATCCCGGTGAGTGCCTACGACATCTTCTCCTCTTCTTCTATCTCCCGACTGTGCGTCACTACGAATCTCATCTTCTTGCTACTTCTTCCTCGATGGCACGTCGCCGTCATGTTTCTTCAAACCCGTTGAGGCCGGTCCTTCCCGGCTGAGAACTTCATCGTCTTCCTCCTCATAGGGGGAAGAGATTCCGGTCGAGGTCCGGAGGCAGCTTTGACCAAGGGTCGTGACCATAGGCGTCCCTAGGGGTCCTAGGTCTCCACCTGTAGTTTCCGCACGTCCAATTCCCTCTCTTCCTCCTCCGATGGTGGAGGCCTCTTCTTCTGGTCCCTCCGGTTACGCCTCGATGATGACCGGAGATGACCTTTCCTAGATTCGGGACACCTATGGGGTCCCGGATTCAATCCGTCTTTCATTCCCAGGACCCAGGGACCGAGTAACCTCGAGTGGCCCTAGGAGGGTCACCTTCTATGAAGACTTCCTTGTTGGGGGTCTTCGTTTTCCCCTTCATTTCTTCTTCTTTCTTTTCTTCTCAGTCACTTTCGCCTTGTCCCGGCCCAGTTGGCTCCCAATGCCATCCGGGTCATCTTCGCCTTCATCGTCTTCTATCATTTTCACGGGTTTGTTGTCCGTTTCTTCCTGTTCAGGGCGCTCTCTTCACCCTGAAGCGCTATTCTATCGATGATGGCTGGTGGTATATTTCGCCCCGGCCTACGTGCCTTAGGTTCGACCTCCCCTCATCGATCAAGGGTTGGAAAAACCGCTTCTTCTTCGCCTCAGTTGAGGATGTCGACTGAGCCTGGAGCAAGCCAGACCGGTCCTTGAACCGGAACTCCCAGGTTGAGCCGACGGACCAAGAGGTCTACACGCAGATGCTGGGGACGTGGTCCCGACTCTAGAAATTCTGCTTTCGGAGCAGAATTTATTCGAGGTAGAAATCAGTCCCATCTAGGAGTTGGGTGAGACCCCGGATCTCCTTCTTCCGCCTTCATTTTCTGCTCTTTACTTCTTTTCTTTCAAACCGGCCTAACCGCTTCTTTCATCCAGGTATGAAGTTCTCCGTCGAAAGCTTGATGGAGGGTGCCCGGAAGAGGGACGCTGCTGAGGGGACCCAAGAGGCTCCAGCGAAGAGGGCTCGTACCGAGGCGAGCCAGGGACCCGCCCCCACTTCTGCTGCTACCTGCACTGGGGCAAAGGGTCCGTCTCAGTCTCGCGCGCCGATGTCCCTATCATCGAGCTCGATAGGGTCGGGGGAGAGAGGAGACTGGAACCCCCTCGGGCGATGCCTGCTCCGGCCACTACGTCGATCGTCTCCACGGTGGCCACCAAGGTGACAGTAGCTCCACCGGTGGCCGCACCACCCAGCGGAGGGACGGCCACCCAGCCTGCTATCGATGCTCACGTTCTACCCCCAGATCTCATCGCCAGCTCCTCTGTTATCTGTGAACAAGGGCTCACAGAGAGGATGATGGAGTTTGCGAGCACGCCTTGGGACTGCCGTCTGAGGGGCGGCCAGGACTACGCCGATACGCTGTTTGGGATCCTCCCTCTGCTTTTCACGGTAAGTCCCGAGCTCTCCTCTTTTAAAGTATCAGTTGGATCCTTCTAACATCCCATCTCTTTCTCTGACACAGATCGGGACGGATGTTCTGTTGCTGAGGAACTTCCTCTCGGGCTATGCCAAGAAGGATGCCGAGAAGGAGAAGTCGGCAAACTCGTAGCTGACGTCAAGGACCTCATGGAAGGGGGTCGAGCTGCGGAGAACAACCAGGCCCTTTAGATGGACCTGGGTCACGTCGAGGGATGCATGAGGGAGCTCGAGACCTCTCTGTCAGAGGAGAGGATATCGAACCAGCACCGTGCTGAGGACGCACGACGGAGGTGTCACACCTCAAGGCCCAATCATGGTTGCTGGAGCGCAGGGTCGAAGAGATCCTTAAGGAGCTGAGCATGGCCAAGGAGAAGAACTCCTACATCAACGGGCTGCTGGAGGCATCCAAGAGGGAGGCGTAGGAGGCCATGCCGAAGTTCTGGGTGTTTGAGGAGTTCACGGCCGAGATGCACGAAGCGACCGTCGACTCTTTCCTGAAGGGCTTCGAGGTGTGCCGGGAAAAGGTGAGTTCCTTCTTCCCCGAGCTCGACCTCAGCGAGTCGTCCTGGGAGGCCGGAGGGAGGAGCCCACTGAGGGAGCTTCAACTACAGTGGTTGCTGAGGTGGCAATCCCCGAGCAGCCTTCTGACCACGCCGCCGCGGAGAGGGTGCCCCCAGCCGGAGGAGGACGCGGCCACAGCGAAGTGGCCCTACGGCTCTGTTTGTTTTGTTTTTATCATGAACTCATTTCCTGTTTCTTCGGGTCACCCGGCCTGTCGGGGCCCTTTTTTGTAAGAAACTTTTTAATAGAAATGAAGATCTTCTTCCATTAATTTGTTCCTTCTTTTTCTCACTTATGTTTTCTTCTCCTTTTTTTTTTGTGCATCTTCCGGACTGAACCCCGGCGCCAACCACCGGGATTGAGTCCCATGGTGCATTCCGGGCTGAACTCCAAGATTGCGTGGGCGAATTGGATTCTGCCCCACCTTCTAGACCGAGGTCCGGGACTTCGCTTTGGAACCAGGTTCCGTGAGAACTTCCAGACTGAACCCTGGGGCTGCAGGGGGTTAAGCCTTGCGCGACTTATCAAGCTATTCTCCGAATTTTGTAGGACCGGGATCTAAGTCTCTGGGACCTCTTCTGGATTGAACTCCGGGTCGCATATCGGAATTTAATTCCGTGCGACATTTCGGACTGAACTTCGAGATTTTTTAGAGAGGGGACTTCGCACCTTCGCGGATCTTTTTCCTTGCCCTTGCTCGCTGAAACTAGAGCTGAATGGCGATTGTCCTACGAGATGAGAATAGGCATTTGGTGAAAAATAATTTTATTGCTAAAGTTTAGGGAGTCTTACACTATTGGTAGTACATCCTCAAGTTTGAGGCATTCTAGGTCCGCGGGAACCGGGATTTGCCTAGCTCTTCCAAGTAGTACTCCCCGTGGGGAAGTGCCTCCGCCACTCTATAAGGGCCTTCCCAATTCGGTGAGAGCTTACCGCACTCCCGCGGCTGGGAAGCTTCAGCGCGGCGTAGCACTAAGTCCCCCTGGCGGAAGGACTTCGGTCGCATCCTGGAGTTGTAGTATCTGGCCACTTGTTGTCGATAGGCCACCATTCGAACTCGGGCCCTATCCCTTGTTTCTTCAAGGAGGTCCAGGTTCAGTAGCAGCCGTGCCGGTTCTCTCCGCCTCGTCATACTGCTCAACGTGCAAGGTCGGCAGGCTGAGCTCTACTGGAATAATTGCTTCCGCTCCAAAGATGAGGTTGAAAGGGATCTCATCCGTGGCCATCCTCAAGATAGTATGGTACACCCACAGGATGCTTGGGAGCTCTTCTGCCCACCTCCCCTTGGCCTGGCTAATCTTGTCCGGAGGCCTTGCAAGATGGTCCTATTTGTTACCTCGGCTTCTCCATTTGTCTGAGGGTGCGCCACCGAGGTGAAACGATGATGGATTCCGAGGTCGTCGCAAAACTCCTCGAACTCCCGACAATCAAACCGGCATCCGTTGTCAGTGATGATGGTGTGGGGCAAACCGAAGCGGCAGATAATTGACTTCCAAAGGAACTTGGTGACATTTACTTCCGTGATCCGGGCTAAGGGCTCGGCCTTGACCCACTTCGTGAAGTAGTCGATAGCCACAATCAGGAACTTTCGTTGCCCGGATGCCGGGGAAAAAGGTCCGAGGAGATCCATACCCCACTGAGCGAACGGCCATGGGGCGGAGAGCTGGGAGAGTGGAGCGGCAGGTTAACGCTGCACCACAGCGAGTCACTGACATCGATCGTACCTTTTTACGAAATTAGCGGCGTCTTCTCTCATTGTTTCCCAGAAATAACCTTGACGGAGGGCCTTATATACCAGCATCCTACCCCCCACTTGGTTCCCGTAGATGCCCTCATGGATCTCCTGGAGCACGAGTGCGGCTTCGTTGGGTCTCAGGCACTTGAGGAGCGGGTAGGAGTAGGACCTCCGATACAGTAGCCCGTCCATCAATACGAATCATCATGCGGCCTTCCTCTTAATGAGGCTGGCCGCCACGCAATCCTTTGGCAAGGTGCCGTTGGTGATGTATTCGATGTACTTGTCCATCCAGCTGGGCTCTGGTTGACCTGCTGGACCTCTATGGGTGTCTAATAGCTCGGGGCTTTAAGATGCTCGATGTAAGCGCGGCCCAGTGATGAGTCCGGCAGGGTTGCCAGGCGGGAGAGGGCATCTGCGCGAGTGTTTTCCCCGTGAGGAATATGGGAGATGCTGAAGCGCCTAAAACCTGCCGCTCGTTTGTACGAGCTACAGGTATCTCGCCATTTGGGGGTCCCGCGCCTCGTACTCCCCCAGACCTGCCCGGCCACTAGCTGCGAGTCGGTGAAGACCTTGAGGCAAGCCACGCCCAGCTCGTGGGAAACTGATAGCCCCATGAGGAGCACCTCGTACTCCGTCTGATTATTGGTGCGGCGAACTGGAAGCGGAGCGCACACTCGGCGATGACCCCTTCGCCGTTGGCAAGGATGAGGCTGGCTCCACTCCCACCGGAGTTCGAGGCTCCGTCTACATGAAGGATCCAGATGTCTTCCTCCAGTCCAGGCTCTGGCTGCCGCTCTTAGGGGCTCTCTTCCGGTCCCTCGTCTAGGCCTGCACACTCAACCAAGAAATCAGCGAGTACCTGTGCCTTCATGGCCGACCTTGGCCGGTAGGTGATGTCGAACTCGCTGAGCTTGAGCACCCATTTTGCCAAGCATCCAAATGTGTCAGGCCGGCTTAGCACCGCTTTCAGTGGTTGATCCATCAGGATCGCAATGGGGTGCACTTGGAAATAAGGCCTGAGATGCTGGGCGGACATGATTAGCGCAAAAATCAGTTTCTCAGACTAAGAATACCTGAGCTCCGCATCGCGGAGAAGTTTGCTTGTGTAATACACCGGCCTCTGCATTCCTCTATCGTCCATCCGAACCAGGACCGAACTGACAGCCTCCGGTGTGACCGCCAGGTACAGGAGGAGCTCCACTCCCTCTTCCGACCAGAAAAGCAATGGCGGCGATGCCAATGTCTTCTTCAGCTCTTCAAATACCTCCTGGCACTCCTTCGTCCAGGCGAAGTCGTGCATCTTCCTTAGCACCTTAAAGAAGGGCCGGTAGCGTTCAACGGATCTTGAGATAAACCAGCTCAGGGCTGCTACCCGGCCAGTGAGTCGCTACACTTGCTTCTTGAAGGTGGGCTGCTCCATGTCTAGGATCGCCTGAACCTTCTCCGGGTTGGCCTCTATTCCTCTTTGGGTCATCATGAAGCCCAGGAACTTCCTCGCGGATACGTCGAAAGTGCACTTCGCGGGATTCAACTTCATTTGGTGAAGACGGAGGTTACTGAAGGTTTCCATCAGGTCACCGACATGGTCCGAAGTTGGCTTGCTCATCACCAGCATGTGATCCACGTGCACCTGCATGTTGCGGTCATTTGGTCTTTAAAGACCTTGTTGACCAGACATTAGTACTGGGCACCTGCATTCTTGAGGCCGAACGGCATCATCTTATAGTAGTAGGTCCCGCGATCGGTGACGAAGGCGGTGTGCTCCTCGTTCTCTGGGTGCATTCGAATCTGGTTGTACCCGGAGAAAGCGTCCATGAAAGAGAGGAGACGATGCCCCGAGGTAGTGTCCACGAGCTGGTCGATCTTAGAAAGGGAAAAACTGTCCTTCAGGCAAGCTCAGTTGAGGTCGGTGTAGTCCACACAGATCCTTCACTTGCCGTTGCTCTTCTTCACCATTACCACGTTCACCAGCCAACTAGGATACTGCACTTCTCGTACAAAGTCGACAGCGCGAAGCTTTTCCACTTCCTCATTGATGGCCTTCTGTCTCTCTGCAGCAAAACTTCTGGCGGACTGGGTGGCACCTTGGATCAATCTTCAGTTGGTGGGTGATAACCTCCGAGGGGATACCTGGCATGTCTGCAGCAGACCAGGTGAACACATCAGTGTTTGTCCGGAAGAAATCTAGTAGGAAAGCCCGCGCTTCTTTCGAGAGTTGGGCTCCTATATGCATCATTTTCTAAGGGTCCGATCTGAGGGGGTATGTCAATAAGCACTCCACGGGCCCCCCCTGGGATCTTGCGCTCTCAGGTCGAGATCATCGACATCGTAGTCGAGCTCAGCACTTCGGGCCCCTGGGACCGTCTGCAGGCAATGCAGGACAGGTTGGCTGTCCCTCTCATCACTCCCGTTCCAGAAATGGTAGGAACTGCACCAGCAACCTCTTGTGGAAATGACCGCGTCCAGCTGGTTAAGCCCTGGACGGCCCAAGATAGCATTGTAAGGTGATGGGAGCTTAACGACGGTAAACGTCATCATGATCGTGCTCTACCAGGGTTGGGATCTGGCGGTAACAGGGAAAGTGATCTCTCCTTCGACCCCCACAGAATCTCCGGTAAAGCCCACAAGAGGGGAGTGCACCGGCTTCAGCTGATCATGAGACTAATTCATTCGGGAGAAAGCATCATAAAAAGTATGTCAGTAGAGCTCCCACTATCCACCATAATACAATGTACAGGATGCTTTGCGATGTCATCTCGACCACCACTGCATCATTGTTTACATTTTCACTTTCATTCTTCTTTTCAAAGGGGAGTACATTCTCCAGGTCTCCCGTCTCCCGGGCTCTTTTCGACGCACGCCCTATCCCCCAAGAGATCATGCCCACCGGCTTCTCTGTTGGACGGTTGTCAACCGCGGGGACAGGGCGAAGAGCCGCAAGTGGCTGGTGCTCCACCGGGGCTTCACTCCTCACGAGCTTCCTGAGGTAGCCCCTCTTGATCAGCTCCTTGATCTCCTGTTTTAGATTATGGCACTCCTCCGTGTCGTGGCCGTGCTCACGGTGAAATTGGCAATACTTCGTCTTGTCACGGGTGTTCCTTGGGTTCTTAGGAGGAGGTCGACGGAGGTAGTTCTCACCCTCAATTTTCATGAGGATCTTCGTCCTAGGAGCGAGGAGAAGGGTGAAGGCTCACTCCGAGGCAGCACCATTCTTTAGCTTCGGACTCGGACAGAAGTCTGCAGGTGGTCCAGGCCTCCGGGTCCTAGGGACATCCCTTGGGGCAGGCTTTTTTGAAGGCTTCCTGTCTAGCTCTTGCCTGGTGCGGTCGGCCTCCTCAGCATGGATGTACTTATGGACACCGAGGAGGAGCTCAGAATACGTCTTGGGGGGCTTCTTGTCAGGAATACATCAGACGGGAGGTCTTGAGCCCGTGCTTCAACGCTTGCATAGCGACAGGCTCATCTAGGCTATAAATCTCCAGGGTGGCGATCTTGAAGTGGTTGACGTAGTCCCGCAGCAGCTCCTGGTCTTACTGGCGGATAGAGAAGAGGCTATCCACCTCTCACGGTACCTTTCGGCAGGCATCGAGTGTGCCACAAACTTTTCTTCCACCTGCTGGAAGGAGCTGATGGATTCTGGCTCGAGGTGGGTGAACCATACTCGAGAAGCCTTCCGGAGGGTGGCCGGGAAGGCAATGCATAGAAGAGCGTCCGTCACCTCCTGGACCTCCATGAGGGCCTTATAGCTCTCTAAGTGGTCTAAGGGGTCGGTGGTCCATTGTAGGGATCTACTTGATGCATGCGGAACCGATTCGGGATTGGCTCCTCTTGGATTCTCGAGAGAAGGTGGGTTGGGCATTATAGCCCACTGGCTTGGTTGGGGAGCTCTGCATGTTGCGAAACGGTGGGAAAGCTCCGTCAACTTGCGCTCGTGCTCCTCCAGACGCCTCTTGGCCAGGCGCCTGATGGCCTCATCGGTGGAACCTTCTAACGAGGCCGTTGGAGAAGGAGGTGCCGATCGATCACGACGAGGGGCCTTGCCCCGATGGTGCCTGCTGTGCCATACTACTTCAGCATCGTCGGCCGGGGATCGACTCTCGTGATCCGCCGAACCGGTGTGGTTTCTCTTCACGGGAGTTTGATGGCTCCCGCGGGGATGGTTACTGCCCACGAATGGGAAGGCCTGCCTTGGATGGAGTGCAGGCTTCTGCGGGGGCCCGTGGCTCGAGCCGCAGGGGTCCCCGGCTAGGGCTGGGTGGGCAAGGAGCGCTGCTGGCTGCAGCTGTCGCACGGCCATTATTAGTGTTTGCAACTGCTGGACGACAGCTGCGAAAGGACCGTCCATCGAGGATGGCTGAGGAGATGAGGTGGGGCAGGAAGTTCCCTCTCCGGGTTGCACGGGCCCGGGGGAGAGGGAACCTCTCCTGCTCGGCTGGTGGATGCTTCGTGCCCACGTGTCAACACCATGGTTGATGTACAGTCTTGCTTACGGAGAGCTTGCTTGTACAGGGGTTGCTGTTCTACCCCACTACCTGGCGCGCCAATCTGTTGCGATCTTACCGCGATGGCCTGTAGCTTGTGAGCGGGCACCGGTTCTCAGATTCTCCTACCTCGAGATCTCCAAGCCTTCGGTCCTGCAAAACAAAGTCAGAGACCCGGGCCGGGGGTTCCGGTGGGGGCACTCCGATGATCAAGTTAGAGAACGGCAAGATGGAACAGGTCCACTAAGGCGGGTTCCTGAAGGATCCCCGTGCTTAGAGGAGATTTAGATGAAAGAGTGTGAGAAAGAGAGGGGTTGAAGCCCGGCTTTCTGTGCTGGGTTCAACGAGCTCGTGCCTGAGGACTTCCGGGGTCCAAGGATCGTTCTCTCGGCACTCTTCCCTCTTATCCGCTTACCTTTTCGTTTGCTTTTACCGTCTCTTTTATATCGCCGGACCGCCTTCAGCCCCGTCCCCTCCCCGGAGACTTTCGGAGATCTCTCGATCCTTCCCCCCGTCTCTTTTATGTGATACCTTGCTGTGTGCATAAAGGGGTTTGTGAGAGTTCTCTTCTCCCGTGTTTGCAATCATCTTCCTACTGCCAACAAACCCTCCAGATCCCTGGACGCCCACTCCAAAAGAAGCCTTCCCTTGCTATTTTTCTTTTGTTTTCTTGTTCCTTTGTGAGTTTTCTAACCCCTGACAGGTCGTTTGCAGGTCCCCGAGTTCCTACGAATCCAATGACTCCAGCCACGCCTCAATCGGACCACCGAGCAGAAAGTCGGGTATCCGCGGGTCTTTGGCTCGGTTTTCCAGGCCGCGTTCATCGAGGAACGAGAGTTCTCTTCGCTGCGATCTTCATCGGCACTTCAAACATTGTCAGGTACACCCCCTCTACCTCCAGTCTTATTATTGTAAGAGAACTTGCCCTAACCGAGGCTTCGCAGCCCCGGCGATCCTTCTTTAGTACCTTTCTAGGTTCTAATCTGCATGCTTGGCTTCAAAATTCATACAAAATCCCTACAACTAATTTGATCTGAAATTCAGGAATTAATTACCTAACCCCACATATAAAACATACAAAAAGAATTGCATGCATATTAGTCCCCCATCAAGTCCTACCCTGCCAACCTTCGACCCTATCATGCACTGCCTGCACCAAACCCTGAGAGTCTGCCCTACTGAGCTACCCACCAGAAATATGCATGCCCAAATAGCGGATGGGACCATCCTTCTCCTCAATCCCTATAATGGAAAGAATCAGACTACGAATGCGGACTGTAGTCTTTGGAGAAAAATGGACCTCTGACTTTGCCAGGTTGACCTCTGACCGGATGCAAGACAATATGCCATAACCATAGTCCTGAATCCTCGGACCGTAGCCTCAAATGCTTTACCTAGAAGTAAGCAGTCATCTACAAAAAGAAGGTGCGAGATCGGGCCTACTGATGGGGTAGCAATGAAAGGATGGATTGTTGATGCCCGAATAGCATCCCGTAAAGCTCACAAAAGGGAGTCAGCAGTAATAATAAACAGATACGGGGAGAGCGGACAACCTTGCCATAGACCCACCAAAGAGTGAAAATACTTCGAGGGAGATCTATTAATAATAATAGAGAAAGACGGGCGCATGATGCACGCCATAATCCTGGAAATCCACAGTGGATGGAAGCCAAAATCATGTAGTGAGCGCTCCACAAAGCTCCACTGCACCCGGTCATAGGCTCTCTCCATATCCAGTTTGATAGCCATCAGAGCATATCTAGACGATGCCCTCCACATGTCATGCATAAACTCTTAAGCCAGCAGGACATTATCAGAAATGCCCCTACCTCCAATAAAAGCTCCCTGCTCTGGAGAGATGATGCCCAGAAAAATAGCCTTCATTCTCCTGGCCAACAGTTTAGCACAAATTTTATACAGAGTACCACACAGGCTAATAGGTCTGAAGTGGGAAGGATGAGAAGGTTGAGAACACTTAGGGATAAGAGTAACGTGTCTACTTCCACCTATCCGGCGTCAGACCAGTAGAGAAAAGGAGTTGCACAGCAGAGGTAACATCAGATCTAATAATTCCCCAATATCTCCAAAAGAAGATAGGGGGGAAGCCATCAGGACCAGGAGCTTTGTTTTCCGCCATAGACCAAAGTGTCTCCCTAATGTCAGTCTCAGAAATAGGAGTTAGAAGTCCAGCATTCTGGTTATGGGATACAAACCTCTCAAGGGTAGAAACCTGGAAGTAAGGAGGGTCACCCTCGTCAGAACTCCATCTGGATCTAAAAAATGACCCAAGCTCATACAAGGTACTCTCTTCATCCTCAATCCAGTGCCCATCCTCGGACTTTAGAGCCACTATCTGATTTCTATGCCTCCTGACAAGGGTAGCTTGGTGGAAGAAGTGAGAATTTCTATCTCCCTGAGCTAACCACTGAACCTTGGATTTCTGCCTCTATATAGTTTCTTGCTGAGCCAGCAGAGAATTATAAGAAGCCAGAGAAGCTCGCAAAGAGAAGAGATCTGTATCATTTAGACCACCATCCCTATCCTCCTTCACCTAGAAATCATGGATGACTTTCTCCATTTCTACCAATATTGTAAAAATATTACCAACCTCCTCTTTGTTCCACCTCCTCAACTGGCGTTTGAGAAGTTCCAATCTACGGTTGATCCGGTACTAAGCATTACCCCTTATAGGAATTCTCCAAACCTCTCTTACAACCTTCCAGGAGCTTGGATAAGAAAGCCAGATTTTTTCAAACCTGAAAGGAGTATGAATGGGAGAAAGAGAAGATGTAGTCAAGAGGATGGGACAATGATTAGAAGCCACCCTGTCTAGATGCCGCACCATAAATTTGGGGTATAGGTGGAGCCAACCTATGGTTGCCACAGCTCTGTCTAACCTTTTCCAACCCTGGCCCTTCTGGATCTATTATTGCACCAGGTATACCTAGAGCCCACAAAGCCAAGTCCATCAAGCCATTGGAAACCAAAAAATGAGCGAATTCCTTGGTTGTCACATTCTGAGAAAAGGGTTTACCCCTCTCTTCTCTTCTACATTAGTAATACAGTTGAAGTCTCTAACTACAATAGTCAGGAAGCCCTAATTGATCAACCGAGACATCTCATTGCACAGAAATATTCTTTCCTTGTAGCAAGTACTGGCATAGACTCCAGAAAGGATCTAAGAGTGATCATTGTTTTCAGTAATCACCATAATCACATTCTATGTACACCTGTGGAACACATTGATTCTAGCGACAGCCCTGTCCCAAGCTACAACAATGCCCCCGATAACCCCCAGCATCAATAGTATAAAAATCCCAATTCTTGGGAAGATAGTGCCGAATCTTCTGCAAGAAAGATCCAGCCAGACGGGTCTCCAGTATCAAACAAATATCAGGATGATTTAAAAGATTTATTCTACGAAAAGAGGAGGCAAAGGAAGGTTTCCCTGCCCCTCTAGCATTCAACGATAGGATCTTCATACAAAAACCCTTAACCCCTGGAAGAAGCCACCCCTTGGCTCTTCACAGACCCAACATGCACAGCATCCACAGACCCCACATGCACAGCCTCCACAAGATCCCCTCCCCTGCTTCGCCTTCCCTGTCTCCTGAAATAAAGCCACCTTCAACTATCCTACAACATCATCATGGACTGGAGCTTGCTGATCCACCCTGTTTGAAAAAAAAAAAATTAGAAGAAGACTCCCACCGAGAGCCTTCTCCTTCTCCTTTGAGAAGAGTCTGAAACCAAGCTGAATCAAACGATTTCTGACTATAAGAAGGGATCCCCTCCCTTTGTGGAGCAACTCACTACTGGAGAACCCTCCTATCTGATGGGGACATCAGAGGTCCCAGACTTTGGCAGAGGCATCTCAATCATCTGTGGTTATCGAATTAGAGTTTAGGATTTGAGTCCAATTTGAAATTATGGTTTAGTTAATTTGAGTGAGTTCATTTGAGTTTTGTGGGTTAGTCCATATGAGTCTTTGTATGGCCCTTGAGTCCTATTTTGGACCTTTCAATATTTGAGTCCTATATTTGGTTTTGATCCATACTATTAGGGTTTAAGATCAGTTTTTGGATTATGTCAAGTCAGTTAAGTCAAGTCAAGTTTTGAGTCATGTAAATTTTGAAGTTAAATTATGTAAGTGTGAGTCCAGTCTATTGAGTCCACTTTAGTCCTATAAAAAGAAGAATACTCAATTATTTTGAAGCCTGTCAGCATAACACTCCAGTCATCCACTCAGTTGAGCCATTTAGGAGCATGAAGCCATCAAGGGAGACCTGGAGGACATGTGATCTAGCATGCCAGAGAGGAGAACAGCTGAAGAAGCCCTGAAGCCTACCCAGCATTAAAGTGGGCCTCCCAAGGCCCAAGAGCAACCAAGAAGGCACCAACCCTTAGGGTTACCACCCCTTGGTCGGCCACCCTTAAGGTCACCACCCTTTGGCCGACCAAGAGAAGGAGAGGGAGAGAGATAGACTCAGTCAAAGTGGAGAACTTGAGGGAGAGTTTGTATAGGTTAGGGTTTACTATGAGATTACTTGTATACCCTTTCTTAAGTTCCAAGTTTGTAAGCCTATATAAAGGCCTCCCCTCCTCACGTAATTGGAGATGAATTTATGAATTAAATTGAGTTTTCTCTCTTTGCTATGTGCGTGCTGTGTGCGAGCTGTGTGTGAATTATTTTCTCCTTGTTCCTGCACCCTGCTTCCATCCCAACATCAAAACCCTAGCCACCCTCCTTCCAAGCCTTGGCTGCCCAACACAAAACACTCTTTCCCTTGCTTTTTTGATTTATTTCTTCATTCCTACACCATTTTCTAACCAGTAGATGGTGGTTTGCAGATCCCTTAGTTCCCACGATCCAAGGATACCTTCTGATCAGCCTTCAGATCATCGAGCAGAAAGTCGCGAATCCGCAGGGTCAGAAGCTTACTTTTCCAGGCTGTATCCGGGAGCGAGAGTGATCTCTTCGTGCACGATCTTCATCAAGCACTTCAACCATTGCCAGGTACACCTCCTTGACTCCCCAATAGTAGTCTTGCAGAAGAGCAGCCTTACCAGGATTTTCTTAAACCTTGGCGATCATGTTTTCTCTAACTTTTAAGGTTTATTTCTGCATGCATGACTTCCAAAATTTTTATAGAATTCTATACTTTGAATCTTAGCTTGAAACTAGGGATCTAAAACCCTAACTCCTTAGTTAATTACGGAAAATACTTTGCATGCATTAATCATCCCGCATCACCATCCCTTCTTCCCAACCATCCATCCTTCCTCTATCTTGTCCCTCGCCACCATCGCGACGGCTTCAGCCCCAACGACATGATCCTTGCCATTGACAGCACCTCGACCCTTTTACGGTCCATCGAACGGAGGGGAGGACAGATCCGAGGTAGTCCACTCGAGATCTGAAAAAGGAAGGGGACTAAAAAGAGTTTCCTGTTTTGGGCTGAGCAAAAGAAAAGAGAAAAAGAAAAGAAAAAGAAGAAGGAAAAGAAGAAGAAAAAAGGAAAAGAAAAAAAAGAGAAAGAGAAAGAGGAGAGAGATAAGAGGAGAGAGAAGATAATAAAAGGAAAGAGAGAAAACGAACAAGTTAAATAAATAAATATTGAAAAAGAGATATCTAAAAATTTCTCTTCTAAGAAATTTGTAAAATTGGGGTACCAGTGGATGGACCGCGGATAGAATTTGGGTAAAAGGTTCTAAGTTTATAATTACTACGCTAAGAAATTATTTATTTATATTAAAATTATTATTATAGAAAGATAATTTTCTAGACATGAGAGCATTGAACGAGTTCTGTAATACCTATATCGAGAATTCAGGTATAGATTGATATTGAGCGTGTTAAATTTGTCTTCAATAAAGATAAGGATTCTTAGATATAATTACTACTTTATATATATATTTTACATTGCATGATTTGATCCTTAGATACGATCTTTGGTATGAATGATTATTTATGTACGGTATAATTTTGATTTCTTGTAGTGTATATTTATTTCACAAATTATCGATATGATTGTTCATAGTTTAGTATAATATGTTTATATCAAACATGATTATTTTTGAATGATTTGAATTGTGATACTGGTTATTGTAAATCTTAAAAAGAACATGATTTGATAATATGTTTGTGATTTGATAAAGTAATAATCAAGAAGAATGAGTGTTTAGACTAGCCATGTGAAATAGAGAATTACCAAGCCACAGACTTAGTATGTGGAATAGCCAAGCCATATATAGATAATACATGGAATAGTCAGCCATGGATAGATAGTACGTGAAACAACCGAGCCACGAGCTTAGTACGTTGAATAGCCAAGCTATGGATGGATAGTACATAGAATTGCCTGCCACAAGTGGATAGTACATGGAATAGCCAAGCCACGGGCTTAGTACGTGAAATAGCCAAGCCACGGATGGAAGTACGTGGGTTAGCCTGGCCACGGGCGATTAATACATGGTCAATCTTGAGATTGCCAATCACAGGTTAGAGAATGACCGTGATTAGTCCAAAATTCTAAAAAGATAACTGTGGTTGATCTGGATCATGTTAATGAGATGTGGATGATAAGAAAAAAAATAATAATTAAGTGAAAAAATAGATTTTACTTAATGACATCTATGGTATTTCATTTTTGAATGAGATAGATATTTGATATTAATTGATGCATGTCTTTATATTTATCAATATTGAGTTATCTTGGTTACTTGACATGAAATTTTAAAATTTATGTTCTGTTTGATACTGTTTACTATTATTTTTTAATTATATTATATTATACTGGTATGAGTGTGTAGGGATTTTTATTGGGCTGTAAAGCTCACACCTCCTACTTTCTTCCTTCTTAGAGTTATCAGGATATTCGAGCTTAGTGATGGATTGGATTCACAAGTACAAGGATGAAATATAGAGAGTTTTTGATACCGATTGAATGATCACAGAATGACCAAATTTGTAATTATATGAGTGGTATTATTTTATTTACATTAGGTATTCTCTTGTGAAATGTAAACAATAGTATTTTTAAAAATTAAAGTTGTAGTTAATTTTTAAAGACCTTGCATGATCTCTAAGATGTTTTCTTGGATTCGTGCGACTGGTCACATGGCCAAACCAGATGCTAGATTTGGGATGTGACATCTGTTGTGCTGCATCCATGAGGATAACCTTGATGTGCCTTGCATCTAAATGGACTACTGAGGGACAATCAAAGACCGTACATGGTAGAAGGCCCTACCAAATATCCTCTATTGGTTGGGGTGGTAATTAGGTCGGGTTAGGTACATAGGGGTCAATCAGATTTGGATCGGATCAGAAAAGTCTCAACCTGAACCTGACCTGTTTATTAAATGGATTATAATTTAAAACCTGAATCTAACCCATTTAATAAACAAGTAATCCGATCCGACCCATTTATTACTACTAACCCGACTCAACTCGACCTGTTTAACCCGTTTAATAAGTAAATAACCTATTGATACAACCGACCTGACCCAACCCGTTTAACATATTTAATATATAGATAAATTGTTAACCCGTTCCAACCCATTTAATCTGTTTAAATAAAAGGTAGAAGCAGCACATGGAAAATAAAAAGGGAGTTTTTTTTGTAGAACTTAGAACTGTATTAGTAAAATATTTTAACCTTACAAGAAACAACAGAAACTTATACTACATGAATATAATAAAGTAGCAGCTTACAAAAGTAATTGAGATGAAACTACAAATAAAAAGATACAAGAGTTGATCAAATTAAATTTTACTACACACTTGAAAGCTTTAAAGTTTGTCTGCAGAGAGATACAGGATATCAAGGAAACATTCTTCATCTATACTACTAACTCTCCAGAATTGTAGATAGACACTCCTTACATAATACTCAAAAGATAAGTTAGCATACCAAAAAAATTACAATCATTATCCACCAATAAGCTACACAAAAAATATAAGTATCAAACTGTATAGAAAAGATGGTCACTTGCTTGTACAAAAAAGAAGGAAAGAAAAGATGAGGCTCAGATTTGTATTTAATATGCAACTAAATCAAAACGACTATAATCGGTTGCCTACAAAAGAAGGCCATCCAAGATTGATGCCATTAGAAATAGTTGAATTAGTAAAACATACATCCCAAAATCATCATAGCCTCCATATACAAAACTTAAACTAATTTCAAAATTGGTTAAAATGTAAACAAGAAAGCTTCTTTACCCTCCAAGCACTTGATAAGAAAGAGACAACGAAACAGGTAGATCTATATGACAAAAGAACTACTAGTCTACTAACAACAATAAGATCATGAATCATATATCATAAGCAGCAAAGAAAATCGATACAAAATAAAGATTACATTTTAGAAGGCCTCCAGATTAGAGTAAAACCTTATAATTTAGAGTAACAATGATTTCAAAAGATAGAATTATATTTACCCTCAAAAAATAAAGATTAAATCATCTAAAAACCAAATCAGAGCACAAAGCTAATCTCAAAAATAGATCAAGAAATTACCTTCAGAGTTCAAACTTGCTTCCACTCCAATTGCAGTTATTGCACCAAATACGAGGGAGACAAAGAAAGGGAAAAAAATCTAAGAAGGGGTGGAAGGGAAGGGAAAGACCCCTAAATGACCTGAAGAAGGAGAGGGATGCGCACCGCCGTGAGATGGAGAGGAGAATGCTGAAAAAGGAGAGGGGTTTAAGGAGACGCATGCAGACTGAGAAAGTTGGGGGATGCTCACTGCCCGTGAGATAGGGGGAGAAGCATGAAAAATGAGAGGGGCCAATGGGAGGCTCACGCTACGCACTACCATGAGATGGGAGGCGAAAGAAATTAACCCGAATAAGGAGAGGGGGCCGGGGGGATGCACACCACCGTGAGAGGGGGATGCGAACTGCCATAAGCTAGGGGAAGAAGCCTGAAGAAGGAGAGGGGGCCAGGGGGAGACGCACACTGCACACGGCACACCGCTGTGAGATTGGGGGTGGAAAAAGCTTGAAGAAGGAGAGGGGGTTAGGGGAGGCGCACGCCATGCACCACCATGAGATCGGGGATGGAAGGTGCACGCCGTGCACCGCCATGAGATCGAAGGTGGGAGAAGCTCGAAGAAGGAGAGGGGGCCAGGGAAAGGCACACGCCGCGCACCGTCGTGATATTGGGGATGGGAGAAGCCTGAAGAAAGAAAGGGGGCCAGGCGAAGGCGAGCTACCTTGAGATCGAGGGAAGTTGGGGAGGCGCATGCTAAAGGGGCAAAGGGCAAGGCAAACCCTAGTTTCCACCTTCCGGAAGTCTTTCAACGGAGAAGACCGAAGGTGAAGAGTCGATGACTGGCATCGGTGCTGAGGGCCTGAGGTGCTCCCACTAATGGGCTAGGCCCCAATACAAGTGGCTGTAGTAATTTATAATGTGCCATGGCTTATAAAATATGGATAGTGGGCTTTATTAAACAGGATAACAACTCGACCTAACTTGACCTGTTTAGACCCATATATTAAACTGGTTAAATGGGTCAAACAGGTCAAGGACCTGAAATTTAACTCGACTCGTATATTAATTAAGTTAAATGAGTTGACTCGTTTATGATCCGAACCCGTTTAGGCCCGATCCAAATCTGTTTAAGATGGGTCGAAAGCGGGTCATGTTGTTGGGTCGGGTCATATTTTGCCATCCCTATATATTGGATGCCTTCGATGATGGCCCTAACCAAGGTTAGCTCTTGATTTAACAAGTGAAGATAAACTCTTACCGTGGTCTTTATCATTTGTCCGTGGAATCCAGCTACATGAGCTGATAGTGCGTGAGAGGCCATCGTAGATTGGTCCTTATGAAGACCCCTTATCTGTCAATTTCATCAAAATTCATTAATATTATTACGCCCAATCACCAAATAAGATTATCTTTATACTGCACAAGGTGCCTAAGAATGCAATCATCGATCTCAACAATGGCGATCATCGAATGCTAGGTGTTGCAAATACATGGAAACTAATTACATGAATTGTGACTCAAAACCACTTTCACTAAAGCCATTGGTCCTGCCCAAAACTTTTCTATAAATCAATACTTGCATCAAACATTTGTTATAATGTTCCTCGATCTATTCCCCAGGAAAAATTTCTTTCAAGCATCCATTAGGTAGTAAGATCTGCACCGATGATAACCGACACTAGTAGTTCCAGGATATTAGCTTCCATATAGTAGGTCGAATATTTAAATGGTGAATTAAAGTTGGATACTAGGTATTAAGGCCTTCAAGAACCTGACCCTCAATTTCGGAACCTAGCTCTAATGGGCGAGACAAGGATCTATCTATAAAACCACCGTCAATAAGTGGGACAAATGAATGATTGCGACAATGCTAGATGAAAATGATCATAATATTGTATATGCGTCAACGAAAACCTTGTAAAGAATTGGCTTTAGGTTTTGCGAGATATTTTCTGGATTTCATTTGTACGGTATTTTATTTTATTTCTTTTCTTTTCAAGCCAGAAGGTGTTGGACCACGGAGGACCACGTGTTTTTCGTAGCTTCCAAAGTTGAAATCAAAACAAGGTGCAGTTTGACTAGACCACGTTGATCTGATGGGATTGGCTCTTATCCCTCCCTGGCACTCATGTTAGATCGACCTCGGGAGGTGTAGTTTTCCTTATAAAACAAAGATTAGGTATCGTCTGCTTGTATAACGCTGAAAGCTCCAGGCCAGATTTCGTTCAAAAACTAGCGCTACATGGATTCAGGGTCAACAAACATTACGTGACCACAGGCCAAAAAGAAAAAAAAAAGCTACCTGATATAGTGAATCATAAACGTGCGTTAATTACTCTATTTTATTGGCCAGCCTCAGATTAATATTCTCAAAAAAAAGAACGCGAACATTCTCAGCTATCAGGTATTGCTGCACACCTTCAACCTTCCATGCTTGCCAAGAAATAGGATGAAAGTGGATTAATAATGCCCTCTAGATTCATTTCATATCCAAATCTATCTAATTAAAATCTATATTTACATCTATCATGATATATATATGTATATAGATATGGATATACAACAACCTAGCTGATTTACATCCAGATATTTGATTTTATCGGTAATACTATTTATTTTATATAACATTCATAAGCTATTAAGAAAAATATATGTTCATAACAATGTGCTATTAACTTGGAGATCAATAGGGCAAATTAGATGGGGGTACAAAGAAGTTATTTACAATAGGGAATGCTTTTTTTTTCTTTTCCTTTTTTTCTTTTTTATAACCATGGTGGCCTTTTTTTGATCTTCACTGCAATCAAATAGAAGTTGCCACTAAAAAAAAATTAAAAAAAAAAAATCTTTAACCGAATGACCATCAAGAATAGAGTCCTTATTATTAGGAATATATTGCATGTTGTAAATTGTATCCCACAAAAAGTCCGATTGTAATCCAAAGAAACTAACAAAACTTATTAAAACTATAGAATGTTATCATCCAGAGGCGTACAACACACTGTTTTAAGGCGATCCCAATCCTCGTGCGGAATTAGACTCAAAAACTCCATCCAAGATATAATCGGATATCTCTCATGCAGGCATGATTGTAGGAAGAATAACAGAATTTCAACCCAGTAATAAAAAATAAAGAAAAAATAGGGAGAAAATTATGCATGAGGAAAAAATATGAAAGAGAATGAGAGTTTAGAAGATTGATTACGGGCTTGGAAGAGAGAATTTTACTAGATTAAACAATTTCTATCTAGACTTTACATATATATATATAAGCCCAAAACTAATCATTTGTACTTTAGCCAACGGTAAGAAATAAATCGGGAGATTGTTATTAGATTATTATGAGATAGCGACAACATGTAATTAATTAGTATCATTGGGCTTTAGCCAATATAAAAAGTAATTCAGACGAAAAATCAAGATATTGAGATGCTAATAGGCAAAAATATAATTAATTAGTAATTAGTATTAAGTAATGGCTAAAAGAATAGTTAAGAGGATTTTTCGGTATTAGAGAATAATGTTAACTAACAATTGATCTAGATCAAAACAAAATAAATAATAAAATATAGACCACACCCCAGCATGGGTGCTAGTGCATGCAGCACGGTAGCATGCATGTGAGCTAAGCTGAGCCCCGCGCATGCATGCGGAGAATAGGCCAAAACATAACAAAGCTTAAGATATTAATTTTATTTATAAACCAATTTCCAACATTTTCTCTTTTCCATGCAGGACTGAACAATTCATGGAAGTAGATTTGGAAGGAAGTTGGAAGGAATTTTGAATTTTTCCTCCAACAATCTTTCTCAAAACTTAAAACTCATGAAATAATTAAAAATTAATAAATAATAAAAAATAATTTTTTGCTAAGTATATATATTGTGCAATGGATAAAGTATTTTTCATGGTTTAAACTTCGCTTAATATCAATATTATTAATCTAAAGTAAGGGAAGTGAACCAGATCTTGAATAACATTTCTTTTACTCATAATATAAAAACTCATATCGTGAATTTGCATATTAATGACCGTATGCAAATATCTTGATTATTTCATAGAGTTTTTTAATATTATATATATCTCTGGCCGTGGTCATATATCGATACTTTACATACATGAATCCTTCCAAGGATGTGTGTGATATCATATCTCGAGGAATACCTCCTGAATCTCATTCAGATAATTTTTCTAACCATTACATAGAAGCATCAATTATCATAGAAATTGGATGGAATCTATGATTTCCATATCAAAGAGACCACATGTGCTTCCTAACCGACCAATCATTTTATTATATTATATTGAATCTCTTTTAAGGTATCTCGTATCATGAAAGTTGGATTTCTATTACTGGAAGATCTTTAACAGCTAGACTAAACTAGACTAAGATTTGAGCTAAATCTATAGTAAGTGATTAAATGAATCAATTTTGTATATCCATAAGTTCAGACCTCTACCTTGGAATGCTGATCCGATTTTTAATATCTATACTACCCGTCTTCGCCAGCTTCCATTTTTCAAAGTCGAGCACTTGGTTCCGCTCCAATCTAGTGTTTTTATATCCTGTAAGCGATCCCAGAGACCACTCCAATTAAAGACGACAGAAGCGGCCTCTCGATCGCATCGAGAAAGCTTTGTTCCGGATGATGGCAAGGTACTGCCAACATTAATGTTCACTACCACGCGGTAGGAAGAACTTTACGGGGTGGAAGCATGGTTTTATCCCATGAATCCACCGCTAGTTAAGCCTCACTTTTTTTTACTTCCTTGTTGTACTAATAAAATTTAAAAAATAAATAACTTTTTATATGGTATGACAACTAATTTTTTTAGAATAATACTTCATACTTGAATTGTTGTTTCTTGAACAACAAACCTTTGGAGATGAATTGTTGGCCGATCGACCATGCTAACAATTACTGATAATTAATTTATAATTTTAAAGAGATGCTTAATTAGTTTGCTAGAAGGAAGCAAACTGGCCGGATCTCACATCCAATGGAAAATCCCTTGTTACGGTAAAATGCTGACGTCATGCATGACATGATAATTTTTCCAAAAAATTCATTTACGTAATTTTTTGTTTTCCATAATTTTCACCTCAAAGTATATCCTTTTCCATGGAGTGGACCATAACCCAGCATTTGGGACGAGGCTTTTGGCTTAAACCATGATGATAGTGTTCCGGAGTACTAATTTGAGATAGACAACTTTAACGGCCGCTGCTTTTTTTAAAATAAAAATTTAAAGTGATACTCCCTGAGTTTTTTTTTTTTTTTTTTTAACCCATGGAAAGATGCTCCAACTATTATATTTATAAAATATATATTTATTTATTAAAAATAATTATGTAAAAAAAAAAGAAAATAAAAGAAAGAAAGAGAAAAAAATTTTTTATTGCTATTTTAATTTTATTTGAAACATCGCAGAAGTTAATGATAATGATATATAAATATTATACAAGGAACATAATAATAACCGATACAAAATCAGACTAATAAAAGAAATAATAATAACCGATACAAAATTATACTAATAAAAATGATACAAATCAAACCGATAAAATAATATCGCAAGATCAATTTTATATGATCTTATGAATTATGCTAATACACCTCCTCGAACTCAACATGGTATATAGGTGCTAACTTGAGTTTGAAAATTATTATTTTCTTGTAGACAGAAATATTATAGAAAAGAAGATCGGGTGCTCAAAAAAAAAATAGTAAAAATTTGATAATCCTTGAAAATAAAAATTTTATAAAAGAGAAGACCGACATTGGAGATGATCGAAAGTCAATGATCCTCACAAATAATAATTCCACGTAAAGAAGGATGATGTTTAAATAGAAGACAATCGAAGATTAATGATTCTCGTAGACAAAAATATCAAATAAGAAAATAAAAATGCTTTAATTGGATAATAAAATATCCAGAGAAAAGAAAAAAGTCTTAAACAGAACGTCGATGATATGGGACTATTCATGCATGCCAATTATTTTTCATGTATTAAGCATTAAATTAGGAGTTTATATCCCGAATTTCACGCCAAGATTCGAAGCAGGGAATTTTATAGAAATTCTAGAAGCAGATGCATGCAGAAATAGATCCTACAAGTGAAGAAATAGAACCGCCAAGGCTAAGAAGCCCTGATTAGGACTAGCTCTTCTGTAATACCGCTACCTGATAAGTCTAGGAGGTGTACCTGGTAGAGATTTGAAGATTGATTCATGAAGAATTCGCTCTAAGCTCGACGGATGCGGCCTGGAAAACAAAGCTATCGATCCTGCGGATTCACGGCTTTCAATTCGGTGACCCGAAAGCTTGTCGATTGGAATCCTGGATTCGTGAACTCTGAGGGACCTGTAATCACCATTCAAAGGTTAGAAATAAAGAAGAAAAAAGGTTAAATCGCTGAAAGAAGAAGGGAAGGAAGGGAAGAAAGAGGGCGACTAGAAAGATGAAGAGGCTGCCGGCTTGGAGGCAGGGTGCAAGGATCTCACAGATACCCTAAGGGATCACACAGATAACTTCACATACAATTTTGAGGAACTCAAAAATAATTCATTCATCAATAATTAGCAATAATACATGAGGGGGGAAGGGGCTTTTATATAGGCATACAAGTTAGGGCATACAAGAGATTTTACATGGTCTTCCTTTTCCTTTACAAACTCTTCCACAAGACCTCTCCCAAACAGGTTCAAATTTCTTCTCCCAACTAGGATTACTCCTCTCCTCCTCTTTGACTTGGTCTTCTCCTTCTCTTTGACTTGGTCCAAGGGGGTAATCATAAAGGGGCGCCATATGGAGGGTGACCATAAGGTGGGGCGCCATATGAAGAACTTTGGGCTTTTGGATGGCCCACTTCAGTGCTGGGCTGGATCTTTTAGGGTTTCTTCAAGTTGTCCATCTCCTCATGGTGGGTTGATATACTTGTCATCCAGATCTTCAATGATAGCTCCAATAATCCTTCTATGCTTCCCAAGTGGCATAATTATGTGGATGACTGGATTCCATGCAGTGGTTGTAGTATTATGTTGACTGGCTTCATAAGTGACTTGAGTCTTCTTACAAAATTAGACTGGACTTAATATAAGACTTATAAATTGGACTGAATGCATAAACTCAAAACTTACAGGACTCATAAGACTCACTAAGCATCCAAAACTTGACTCCATACTCTAATTACAGGACTCAACTGTAGAAAGGCCCTAAACAGGACTCAGGGACCAAAATACAGACTCAAGTGTAACAAGGCCTGACAAATAAACTCAAGGCTCAAATACAAAACTCAAATGGTTAACATAGGCAAATTATTGGACTCAAAGACAAAATTTGCATCATGGCTAGGGACTCAAAACTAGGGATCCATAGTAAACTAGGGTTGACCTGATGTCCCCATCAATTCTCTCGGGGTGGGAGGAACTCGACTCCATCGAGTAAGGGTCGCTCTGGCTATGGTATCGCTCAAGGAGGTCTAGGTTGGCGCGGCAAGTCCTCTCAAGTAATCCATGAATCGTCGGATTCTGGTCGACCATGCCAACAGACCAGGTAGCATTGATAAGCGCGGCCCCGGGTCGTGATGGCTTGATTATCCAGGATACGCTCGATCCATTCACCTCTCTCAAGCCAATTTATAAATGGACACTCTGGGTTAGATTCGCTCTCAAAGGATGGAGCAGGTTCAAAACCACACTAGAAATCACTACCGAATCCCTATACTCAACCAAGTTAGCAATATTGAAGGTAGAGCTAATGTCAAAATCCGAGAGCTGATGTAACATATAAGCATTGGATCCTACCTTCTCTATCACTCGAAAGGTCCAGCTCTACGAGCGTGAAGCTTCTTAAGCATAACAGAATCTCCTACATTAAATCTCTTGGCTCTCTTTTCGGGAATTAGCCAGTTGATTCAAAATTAATGCTTAATGTGAATGATGCACCTGACTTGTACTGACACCTAAAATGCAAACTCAACTATGCATTCCTATTGAGAGGGACTTTATTGGACTCTTCTGGGCCTAAACCTAATAGACTATAGGTTCTCTAGGTTTGATACCAAACTGATGCGGGATGACTCTAAGGGACAAAACCTAACAGACTATAAACTCTTTAGGTTTGATCCTATCATAACATGCACATGAAATGTGACATGAACTCTTAGTAGATACCAGAGGATCTTCCAGAAGTAGGAAGCAAACATGACAGACTCGATGAATGAATGCAGTATGCAAACCTCTATGAAATGCAATCTAAGGGTTAGAAAATCATGAAAAGTTTCATAAAAAGGTAGAAAATAAGAAGTGGATTCAGGATTAGTCTGATTGGATAATTAATAAGGAAAGGGTTCGGGGTTAATCGGGTAGAATAGGATGCAGGAAGGGGTATCAGGAATTAGTCCTAGACTAATGATGTTGATCTTACGGGGTTGATGTCTATCTAAAGGATCTGCCTCATGGAAGAATGGGTCACTAATTTCAGGAAAGAGATCAAGTGGAGTCAAAGAGGTGACTTCATCCTGAGGGTACTGATTCAAAGAGGTCAAGTCCTTAATAAACTATTCTGGCTCATAAATCAAAGGACTGGGCTCTCTAATTGGGCTTTCTTCTAGTGGCTCCTCGGGTAGGATTCTAACAGTAGGATCTGGGTTCTCTTCCTCTACTTGCTCTTCCATTATTGCCTGGGTGTGATCTGAGTTATCTAATTCTGGGTTGGCCACTAACTGATTATGGTCAAGGTTAGCTAATTCTAGGGTGGCTGCTACTTAGGTATGGTCAGGGTCAACTGATTCCAGGATGGCTTCTACCTGGGTATCTATTGATTCAACTAACCCTAAATCTTCTATGGGGAACTCCTCTTCTTCCTCCTCATACTCGTCCACTAAGCTTGGGTCAACCTTATATATCTCTTCTTCAAAGTCATTTGGGTGAACCAATGAGGTGGTAAGAGGGGTTTGGCTACTGGGAAACTGACTAGAATCTAGGGTAACAGGGATGGATAAACTAAGGGTTATGGGTTAAATCTAGGGTTGTCAATCCTATAGGTTGCCTGGTTATTGGTTTGGATTATTTGGTCAAATCTTTGGTCGAATCTATGGTTCATTTGGTTTTGTGATTGCATCAATTGGTTTTGGGATTGGGTCAATTGGATCATCTGGGTATTGGTTTGGTCAAGTTTATGGTTCAATTGTTCATTCATGGTTCTTATGAGTGCTTCAAACTGGACTCCATAGTTGAACTGGGTTGGGGTTTAGACTTCTGGTATTCGATTCCTAATCTAGTGGTCATGCAATAAATCAACATTCAAAATGAAATGATGCAACCAAGCATGCAAAAGAGAGAGAAAAAGCTAGTATAATCTAGGGTTTCCTAGACCTAGAGCCAGAAACTGGGTGGGTCAGCTCAACTTACACCTAACCCAATAGCTAATCCTTCCACTAGCCAGGTAGGGGGTGGGAGTGTGGGAGGCCCCCCTGCTTTTGCAGGGACCCAATTAAAAACCACAACACCACTTAGGTCGTTTGACTCTGGATCCCAGCCTTAGATACCAGCTTTCAGTAATAGTTAGAGGATTAAATGCACTAGTTGGCCCACACAATTCTGACCTGACCTGTTGATGTCTCCTAGCCCTCTATGGCAAATTAGGTCTAATTGATTTTAATTAGGCTTGGTTAATATGATGATGGTTGTTTTGGGCCCAGGATAGGTGATGAAATCCTGCCCTGATATGAGATATGGAGTTGCCCTTAAGATTAGGTTAAAGATGATGGCAATCGATGATCCTGATACAATCTAAAAAATAAAATAAAATAAAATATTTTTTAATTATTTTATGATGTGTCAGTTTAGGTCAAGTTAACTGGGGTTAGCAAATAAAGTTTGGCTTGGGATTGGGGAATGTGGAAGTTGATTAGGTTAGGTTGAGTCAAGATGCAGAATTTAGCAGAAATCAGAGGATTAGGGTTTCAGTTGATGCAGAGTTTGACACAGATCTCGATGCAAAAAAAAATAAAAAAAATCTAGAACAGAGGATGGATGGTGATGATGAAACTTACCAAATTTCATGCAAACAAAAATCATATGATAATGCAAATCCTAGGGTTTTTGGACTGCTATAGAAATTATCAGGATTCTATTAAGGTTTCTAATATGCTGATTTTAGAGATTTAGGATTTTAGTAATTTAATTAAAATTTTGATAATTATTAGGACAGAACAGAGGACATGTAGTGCAAATTTCATAGAAAAATAAAATGTTTAAGATGCCCAAATCAGATGAAACCTAGACACCTAATGTAGTGGATATGATGCTGAAATTAGGGTTTGTGAATGCAAACAGGTAAAAACTATCCTAAACCTGCTCTGATACCAAATTGATACGGCACTATTCATGTATGCCAATTATTTTTCATGTATTAAGTATTAAACTAGGAGTTTATATCCCGAATTTTAAGCCAAGATTCGAAGTAGGGAATTCTATATAAATTCTAGAAGCAGATGCATACAGAAATAGATCCTACAAGTGAAGAAACAGGACCGCCAAGGCTAAAAAACCCCTGGTTAGGACTAGCTCTTCTGTAATACCGGTACCTGATGAGTCTAGGGGGTGTGCCTGGTAGAGATTTGAAGATTGATCCATGAAGAGTTCACTCTATGCTCGACGAATGTGGCCTAGAAAACAAAGCTATCGACATGCAGATTCGCGGCTTTCAATCCGCTGACCCGAAAGCTTGTCGATTGAAATCCTGGTTTCATGAACTCTGACGGACCTGTAATCACCATTCAAGGTTAGAAAATAAAGAAGAAAAAAGTTAAATCGCTGAAAGAAGAAGGGAAGGAGAGGGGTGGCTAGGAAGATGAAGAGGCTGTCAGCTTGGAGGCAGGGAGTAGGGATCACACAAATACCTTAAGGATCACATAGATAACTTCACATACAATTTTGAGGAACTCGAGAATAATTCATTCATCAATAATCAGCAATAATACGTGAGGGGGGGGGGGGGGGGGGGGGGGAAGGGCCTTTATATAGGCATACAAGTTAGGGCATACAAGAGATTTTACATGGACTTCCTTTTCCTTTACAAACTCTTCCATAAGTCCTCTCTCAAATAGGTTCAATTTCTTCTCTCAACTAGGATTACTCCTCTCCTCCTCTTTGACTTGGTCTTCTCCTTCTCTTTGACTTGGTCCAAGGGGGTAATCATAAGGGGCGCCATATGGAGGGTGACCATAACGTGGGGCACCATATGAAGAACTTTAGACTTTTGGGCTTTGGGCGCCCACTTCAGTGCTGGGCTAGGTCTTTTAGGGTTTCTTCCGGTTGTCCATCTCCTCATGGTGGGCTGATGTACTTGTCACCAGGTCTTCAATGATAGCTCCAAGAATCCTTCTAAGCTTTTCAAGTGGCACAATTATGTGGATGACTGGATTCCATGCAGTAGTTGTAGTATTATGCTAACTGGCTTCATAAGTAACTTGAGTCTTCTTACAAAATTGTACTGTACTCAATATAAGACTTACAAAATTGGACTGAATGCATAAAACTCAAAACTTACAGGACTCATAAGACTCACTAAGCATCCAAAACTTGACTCAATATTCTAATTTACGGACTCAACTGTAGAAATGCCCTAAATAGGACTCAGAGGCCAAAATACAGATTCAAGTGTAACAAGGCCTGAAAAATAAACTCAAGGCCCAAATACAAAACTCAAATGGTTAACATATGCAAATTATTGGACTCAAAGACAAAATTTGCATCATGGCTAGGGCTAGGGACTCAAAACTCAGGGATCCATAGTAAACTAGGGTTGACCTGATATCCCCATCAGTCAAAACATCCAAAAAAAAAAAAAGATCCAAATTGGACTACAAAATGTCAAAAAAAATGTCTAAAATTGGACGACAAAATACTCAAAAATAAAGGGACAAAGTGGCAAAGAATTATTGCAGATTCATTTAAAAATAAAAACAATTAGGTCATCTATCGAAAAAAAGGTTTGTAGATCCATTGAATATAGAATATCTATAAAAAAACAGAGATGGTAGCTCTAATACTACGTTAAAAAAAATGATAAAAGAAAAAAAAGAGAAAGAAAGAGAGAGAAAAAATTTTTTATTACTATGTATTAATTTATTCAATGCATCGCATGAGTTATTATAATATTATATAAATACCATACAAAAAAAATAATTTTATTATGGCAACCACTTATTCGATCTCAAAAACCAGCTCAAATGATGACTAAGTTGAAACCAACTAAGTTATCAACTATACCGAATAAGGTATAGTACAAGAAAAGAGAAATTACAAGTTGCCTGATTAACATGACCTTTCTTAACGCGCTTCGATCGAATAGTTACTCATAAGTCTAATAAATATTTCAATAAAAATATCAAATATATATTAATTAATTTTAATTTTAAAAAAATTATTTTTATGTGTATTTTACAGGAACGGTAGTCATTAATAAAAAAACTCGACCTAATCTAGAAATTAAATGAAATTTAAATAGAGTTTAAATAGAATTATTTGAATGATATCTATACATGAATTAAAGGCAATTAAGAAAGATTAAAAGCTTAGCACATGGAATAGGGGCAAAATGAGAATTTTCTCAAGCTTTTAGTGGGAGTTCACGTGGTAGGCAAGGAATTGACATTAAACAATTTGAAATGGAAGTGGACTCGGTCAAAGGGTTAACGTGGCAATAGAGAAGTTTCTCACTTCTCTCCTTCACATGGCTTACCGGGATAGGCTTCTGCTTACAGCAGCACACATAAACAGCCATACCGATCCATTGGAGCGCATGTGCTGGGACTTATTCCAGAACACTAACGAGTGGATGGGAGCACGTCCAGTGAAGATCGAGCAGCCAAAATAATCTCCGATGGGTTGAAGGAATTTTCCTCGCGATTTGGGCGGCGTTTCACGTCCAGTTTTCACCATCTAACCGCGCACGAATGGCAAGAATTTTACAAATTCTTCACGGAGTCTAGGATTATTTCTACTTCAATTATATTCCAAGTCGGACCGGAAAAGAGCTTTCGTCGAGCCTTATAAAAGAACAACCAAAAAAAAAACCAAGGCGCGAGCAGCTACAAGTTATTTTGATTTTTTTTTTATTATTTTTTATTGTAGAATCAAGATGCAGAGAAAGAAGATGTTATCAATTTAACCCATCCATGATTATACTCCTCCGTTTTAAAGAGGGATGAAGTTCTTCCTATAATATATTTGTTCTTCTCTTTCCCATCTTTCATATTTCTTTAATACGACATTAATATTATTTTTATTTTCTTTTATTTATGCTTATATTGTGTTTTTCTTGAATGAATTTAGTTATACCTGTTGCCGCCAGGACCGTCGTGGCTCATAGCTGCCGTGCCGGAGTGCACTCCTCTCGCTGCCTGCCGGTCCTCTGCTCCTGAACCTGCGAAACAGGGGTTAGTAACCCGGGCCGGGGTTTCCGACGGGGGCACTCCGACGGTTAAGTCAGTGACGATCCAGGAAAACAGATCCTCCTGGTCGGGCCCCTCTTGATGGACTTCGCACTATGAGGAGTGAACCGATGTGTCGGTGAAGGAGAAAAGCAGCAGGAGGAGAGTGACAGCAAGGATAGAGGGGTTCCCTATTGCTCCGCTTCTCCCTGTTTCCCGGTGACTTTCCTTCTACCGTGGTGTTGGTGGTGGCGCTCTACTCTCTCGGTTGAGCTTGCGCTTGTATTTTTTTTTGTTATTTTTTTTTTGTTTGTTACCTCCCCTTTCCAAGGGTGCCGATCATTCTTTGTAGTTGAAAACTGACCGTTGGGAGCCTGCCTCGGGATCCTCGCTGGGTTGGCAAGCGCATGAGGCAAGATTCCGTGTCGTGGACAGGATACCTTTCCTGACAGGTGGTAGGGGAAGCTTCCATTCCTTCTTACATCCTCTCTGGTTGCCCCATTTCGGGAAGTCTGGCAGAGTCTCGATCCGGGAGCCGCCGTCCAGAGGTGCATGCTCTCTGGCTGGCCCATCCCCTGGAAGTACGACCGGACAGGTACTTATGGCGGCATGGGGGGCGCCATTCCGTAGTCCTCGGGCGGCTCGCCGGTGTCTTGGGACAGCAGGGTCTGCTCCGTCTGGGCGCTCCGAGCTCGTGCGGTCACCTTGGTGGAGAAGAGAAGAGTGCGGGCCCAGTCCAGAGGGCGCGCACTCGAAGAGGCTCCATATCGGCGAGCGAGCTCTTGGCCCAACTCGACTTCAAGGCACTAACCTCCGAGGGTCTTGCTATGAAGGGTGGAGGACGGACCCGGTCCAGAGGGCGCGCGCTCGGAGAGGCTCCACATCGGCGGGCGAGCTCTTGGCCCGACCTCGACCGCAGGGCACTAACCTGAGGGTCTCGCTCGGGAGGGCGGAGGATGGACCCGATCTAGAGGGCGCGCGCTCGGAGAGGCTCCATATCGGCGGGCGAGCTCTTGGCCCGACCTCGACCACAGAGCACTAACCTCCAATGGTCTCGCTCTGGAGGACGGAGGACGGACCCGATCCAGAGGGCACGCACTCGGAGAGGCTCCACATCGACGGGCAAGCTCTTGGCCCGACCTCGACCGCAGGGCACTAACCTCCAAGGGTCTCGCTCTGGAGGGCGAAGGATGGACCCGGTCCAGAGGGCGCGCGCTCGGAGAGGCTCTACATCGGCGGGCGAGCTGTTGGCCCGACCTCGACCGCAGGGAACTAACCTCCGAGGGTCTCACTCTGGAGGGCGGAGGACAGACCCGGTCCAGAGGGCGCTCGCTCGGAGAGGCTCCACATCAGCGGGCGAGCTCTTGGCCCGACCTCGACCGCAAGGCACTAACCTCTGAGGGTCTTGCTCTGGAGGATGGAGGATGGACCCGGTCCAGAGGGCGCGCGCTCGGAGAGGCTCCACATCGGCGGGCGAGCTCTTGGCCCGACCTCGACCGCAGGGCACTAATCTCTGAGGATCTCGCTCTGGAGGGCGGAGGACGGCTCCGACCTAGGCGTCGAGCTCACGAGCTCAACCTAGTGGAGGACTGAGCTCGACTTGCTGTCTTGGGAGAACTCGACTCAGCTCGGCGAAGTGCCCCGAACTGAGGCGTTGCCTTGGCGCCCGCCGTGGCGGTCTCCTTTAACGTGGCGCTCGTCAGCTACCCACGTCATCGGTCTTGCCATATCATTTGCCCCCCACTCCCGAGGCTCGTCAGTGCACGGCGCTCGGGGCGAAGGGAGTAATTGTAGTGCTGACGTGGAGGGGCGAAAATCTGGTGCAATGATGGCATGGTCGCTGGTGCTTCGAGGGACGGCCCCGTAAGCCAGTGTGGGGAAGACGCGTGGCCACGTCCGAGGAGCAGTTAATGCTGGCACAGAATTCTGAGCGGCTGGGATTCCTTTTTCGCCGACGGGCAGCACGTGGTGCAGATCAAAAAGTCCTTTCCTTTCAAATCCTTCGCGCTCATTGCTGCGTCCGGCCTTTCTTCCTCCACGATCTGCATCTGTTCTTTCTTTCTCTGAGGGTCTAGACCAGCTTCATTTTCCTTCTTTCTCTCTTTCTGGGATAGGCTCCTTCCCTTTTGATTCAGCATGTCTCGTCTTGAGTCTTCCGCCCGAAGGGTGGTGCTCTCCTCCTCCGATGAGGAGTCGGGGGTAGCAGTTTAGGATTAGTGTGAGACCTGCCCTTCCTGCCTCTCCGGTGTCCGTTGGGGAGCTGGAGGTCATTCCTTCTCTTCCTGTCAGTCCTCCTCTTTTGCTTGAACCAGCCTCCGAGTTGGTCCGGTCAACAGTCTGGGCGGGGTTGCTTCGACGATCTCTGTCGCGGAACTGGAGGCCATCCGGGATGCCTATGGGATCCCGTCTTCCGTTCGACTCATGGTCCCCCACCCTGGGGAACGAGTCACATCCAGTGGACCCGGGCGTCTCGCTTTCTATGAGGGGACCTTCTCCGGGGGTCTTCGATCCCCTTTCCATCCTTTCTTTTTGTCCGTTCTAAGCAATTATCGCCTGGTCCCCATCCAATTGGTGCCGAACGCCATCAAGGTGATCTTTTCTTTCATTGTGCTCTGCCACATCCATGGGTTCGTTGCCCGGTTCTCCCCTGTTCAGGGCATTCTTCACCCTGAAACGCCACCCGACCGAGGACGGGTGGTGGTCTTTGTCTTCTTGCCCGAAGGGCATCAAGTTTGAGCTTCCCTCTTCCATCAAGGGATGGAAGAGCAAGTTCTTCTTTGCGGGTGTCGAAGGGGTCGACTGGGCCTGGAGTGAGCCAGACCGATCCCCAAACCGGATCTCTGGGGTCGAAGCTACCGACCAGGACGACTATGATCAGCTTCGCACTGCTCATATCCCTTCCTTGGAGGTCCTGCTATAAGAGCAGAATCTTCTAGATGCCAGGGTCGACTCATCGTCGGGTCAGGTAAGTTCAGCTCTTTCCTCTGCATGCAACTTCTCTTTTCTTCATTTTGGGTTGACTTTCCAGTTCCTATGTGCAGGGTCGAATCTTACGAAGGGCGAGCCATCGCCGATCTCCAGGAAGAGGCCGTCTACCGAGGTGGTGGCCGAGCCCCCTTCGAGGCAGGCCCGGGTTGAGGGCATGCCGGTGTCTGCCCTTGCTGTGCCGGCCACCTCGAAAGGAAAGGGGGTTGTGGGAGCCCCTATGCGACGGACAGAGCCGCAGGCGGAACCCCCTGTCCCGGAGCCTGCAATGGTTGTCCAGACCGATGCTGCTGCTGCTGTTTCCGCTCCGCTCTCCGGGTCCGGTGATGACCGAAGTTGACGGTTTTCCGGTCATGACGGTGCCGGGTCCTCGGCCGGTCTTTGAAAGTTCTGCCGCTGGAGTGGCGGGTGCACCTGCCCCTCGGGAGAGCAGGAGGGATGAGGCGAGGCGTCGCCTCCCATTCAAGTTGGGGCCGGAGAGCTCCTTGGCTGACAACCGTGCACTAGCCTACCAAATGATGGACTTCTCCATCCAAAGGTGCGATGGGAAAACATGGACGGGCTACCGATTGGACTCTTGATCAACAGCATTTTTCTCCATCTGTACATGATGAACAGCTCCGTCCTCTCTCCCTTCCTTCTTTTCTTCTCCCCCTTTTTTTTTTGACCTCCCATGTAATGCAGATGGGTATTGAGGCCCTCTTCATTAGGAGCTGCTACCGAAACTGGGAGCAGTCTGCGGGCAGCAGATGGCCGACATCGCGTCGTTGAAGACCGATCTGAAGGGGAAGGCCGACTCTGAGGAAGCGCTTGACTGACGGGCCAAGGACCTTGAGAGGCAGCTCGCCAACTCTGAGGGGTGAGTAAAGGAGCTCCAGGAGGAGCTGGACCATGAGCAGGGGGAGTCAAGGAAGAAAGCTAAGGTGCTTGCCGACTCCGAGCAGAGGTTGGACGTGGTCATGGCCGAGGCGGCCCGGCAGAAATGGACAGCCCAATCTCTCCAAGCTCAACTGACGGCAGAAGAGGAGAAGTCAGCTGCGGCTCAGAGGGCAGCTAATGAGGCAACCAAGTCGATCGCGGACGCCAGGCATGAGGTGGCTTCAGCAAAGAAGGAAGCCAGGGAGGCGGTGGATAGGTACAGGGCCTCGGAGGAGTTCCTCGCTGAAATCCAGCAGACGTGTCGGACTCTTTCTTCAAAGGCTTCATGTACCTATGCCGCCTGGTCGAGGGGTTCGTCTCGGTCGAGGGCTGTGGCTACCTTGACTATCCCGGTACTTCAGATCAGGAGGCGGGCGTTGGGGAAGCCACGCCAGCTGAGTCTGAAGCCACACGGTCGGAAGCCCCTGCTGATGGAGACTCCCGGCCCGGTGACCCATCAAGTGGATAGCCACTTTTTGCTTCTTCCTTTGTATTTAGCAGGGCCACTCGGCATGTCGGGGGCCTATAGGGTACTTGTACTTGATACTTGATTAATGAAGTGCGAATTTTCTTGCAATTGTCTTTCCTGCTTGGCTCCTCCCCTCCTTCACTCCCTTTCCACTTTTGTCTTTCTTTTTAATGTATGGGGAGATCAGGTAGGGTGTACCTTAGAGCTGCTGAGCTCGGTGATCTCTAGGCCGGAGATCTGAGCTCTGGTTTTGAGAAGATGTGCCGGAGGTGGGCTCGGGGATAGTGGTTGCTGAGAGCTGCTTGGCTCAAAGTTTCCTTGGCCGGAGATCTGAGCTCCGGTCTTGAGAAGGTGTCTTGGAGCTGGGCTCGGGGATAGTGGTTGCTGAGAGCTGCTTGGCTCGAAGTTTCCTTGGCCGGAGATCTGAGCTCCGGTCTTGAGAAAGTATCCTGGAGCTGGGCTCGGGATAGTGGTTGCTAAGAGCTGCTTGGCTCGAAGTTTCCTTGGCCGGAGATCTGAGCTCCGGTCTTGAGAAAGTGTCCTGGAGCTGGGCTCGGGGACAGTGGTTGCTGAGAGCTGCTTGGCTCGAAGTTCCCTTGGCCAGAAATTTGAGCTCCGGTCTTGAGAAAGTGTCCTGGAGCTAGGCTCGGGGACAGTGGTTGTTGAAAGCTGCTTGGCTAGAAGTCCCCTTGGCCGAATCTGAGCTCCGATCTTGAGAAAGTGTCCTGGATCTATGTCCGGGGATAATGGTTGCTGAGAGCGGTAGCTTCGATGATGTTGTATTTTCTTCTTGTTCTCCCTCTCTCTTTCCTTCCCCACTCTTCTCTCATTCATTTTTCATTTTTCTTTTCATTCATTTTTATCTCTTTTTTTTTAGTATGGGGAGATCAGAGGAGAGGATGCTGGCTGGACCCCTATTTTGTTCTCTTTCTTTCCTTTCTCCCTCGTCTTCTTTTCGAGTGGGGAGATCAGAGAAGGGACTGCCGGGCTTCCCTCTTTATTCCCTTTCGTTCCTTTTCTCTTGTCTTCTTTTCGAGTGGGGAGATCAGGGTAGAGGGGTTACCAGTCTTGATTGCCTTGGAGCTAGGCTCGAGGCCTTCCTAGACATGGAGCTAGGCTCGGGCCTAGGAATTGCCTGAGATCTTGGCTCAGGGCTTTGGCGCCTTGGAGCTAGGCTCGAGGCGTTGACGGGAGTTGCGTGGCCCTGTGATCCCTTGGCGTCTCGGAGCTAGGCTCGGAGACGTTTGAGATGGAGAGCTGCTTGGCTCGATGGTTCTTCGACGTCCTGGAGCCGGGCCCGGGGATGCCTTGAATTGAGAGCTACGTGGCTCGATGATTCTTCGACGTTCTCGAGCTGGGCCCGAGGGCGTCGTTGATCGAGAGCAGCATGGCTCCTTGACCCCTTTGGCATCCTAGAGCTGGGCTCGGGGATGCCATTGGCAATCTCCTGCAAGACAAATAGACACTTGCACGAGAAAAACCATTGTTATTCATTGTTGGAAACCTTACATTATTGATAGTATTTTCGTAAGTTGCAGGCATTCCATGTTCTGGGGAACCTGACACCATCGAGATCTTCGAGGTAGTAGGCCCCTTGCGAGAGGGCTTCAGTCACTTTGTAGGGGCCCTCCCAGTTTGGGGAAGCTTGCCACACTCCCTAGGCTGGGACGCTTCCGCCCGTCGCAGCACCAGGTCTCCGGGCTTGAAGGCTTTTGTCCAGACACGGGCGTTGTAGTACCGGGCCACCCTTTGTCGGTAGGTTGCCATCCATAAGCGGGCTTTGTCCCTTGCTTCTTCAAGGAGATCCAGGTTGTGCAGGAGGTGCGCCGAGTTCCGTGATTCATCATACTACTGCACCCGCAACGTAGCATGCCGAGCTCGACGGGGACGACTACTTTGGCACCGAAGACGAGGTTGAAGGGCATTTCATTGGTCGCCGTCCTGGGCATCGTGTGGTATGCCCACAGGACGCTAGGTAGCTCTTCTGCCCACAGGCCCTTAGCTTGATCCAGCCTAGTTCGGAGCCCTTGTAGAATGGTTCGGTTGGTCACCTCGGCCTCCCCGTTTGTTTGGGGGTGAGCTGCCGAGGCGAACCGGTGTTGGATGCCGTGGGCTGCATAGAACCCTTCAAACTCGTGGTTATCGAACTATCGCCCGTTGTCGGTGATGACGCAATGGGGGAGCTCGAAGCGATAGATGATTGACTTCTGAAAGAACTGGCGGACATTGGCTTCCGCGATCCGAGCTAGCGGCCCTGCCTTGACCCACTTGGTGAAGTAGTCGATCACCACTAGCAGCAACTTTTGCTGCCCTGATGCTAGGGAAACAGCCCCAAGATGTCCATTCCCCACTGGGCGAAGGGCCAAGGGGCTGAGAGCTAGGAGATCGGCGCCGCGGCTGGCGCTGGATGTTGGAATAGCGCTGGCATTTGTCGCACCTCTTGACGAAGTCAGCTGCGTCTTCCCTCATAGTCTCCCAAAAGTACCCCTGGCAGAAAGCTTTGTAGGCCAGTGTCCTCCCTCTCACGTGATTCCCGCAGAGGCCTTCGTGTATCTCTTGGAGCACAAAGATTGACTCGGCGGGCCTGAGGCATCTCAAGAGTGGGTAGGAGTAAGACCGGCGGTAGATTTGGCCCTCCATCAGGGTGAACCGAGAGGCCTTCCTGACGGGGGCAGTTTTCGTACGGTCTTCCGGGAGGGTGCGTCAGTGATATACTGGATGTACTTGTCTATCCAGCTCGGCTCGGGGGCGACTTGATGTACCTCTGTCGGGCTCTCGTAGCTGGGGCTTTCAAGGTGCTCGATGTAGGCACGTCCCAGTGACGAGTCCGGCAGGGTCGCAAATCTAGACAGCGCATCCGTGCGTGTTCTCTCCTCGAGGGATGTGAAAAATGCTGAAGTGCCGGAGGCCTGCCGTGCTCGCTCAGACTTGCTCCAGATACTTCATCATCTGGGGGTCC
Organism: Areca catechu; assembly: GCA_021397845.1. Lineage (NCBI taxonomy): Eukaryota > Viridiplantae > Streptophyta > Magnoliopsida > Arecales > Arecaceae > Areca > Areca catechu. The sequence goes on along the minus strand of CM038038.1, from coordinate 134,310,958 downwards.
CTTGTCTCATATTCCCGGATACTTGTTCAGTAACTAGTTGGGTCGGTGAAGACTTTCAAGTCCTGCACACCAGCTCGCGGGAGACTCTTAGTCCCGCGAGGAGTGCCTCGTACTCCTCCTGGTTAGTAGTTGCAGCGAACTTGAAACGGAGGGCGCATTCCACCACAACCCCATCGCCATTGGTCAGGATGAGGCCAGCTCCGCTCCAGCCAGAATTTGACGCTCCATCTACATGGAGAATCCAGGCTCTTCTCCTGGCCCGGGCTCTGTAGCTGTCTACTTTGGCTCCTCAACGAACCCGTGCACTCGACCACGAAGTCGTCCAGAACTTGGACCCTTGATGGGGACATCATCCTGCACGAATCTCGGAGCAGCACAAATTTCAGAGCAGCAAATAATTTGAAAAATAAATTTAGGATTTATCTTTTATTTGAAATTTAATTAGGATTTTGTTGTTATGATTGAGATATGGATAGGCTTATCTTATCCTATCTTTTATTTGAAATTTAAATTAGGATTTGTTGGTTATGATTGAGATATGGATAGGCTTATCTTATCCTATCTTGTATTTGAATTTGAGTTATCCCTATCCTGTATTCAAATTCAAATGAGGTTATGGAGCTTATAAATAACCCCTCATTCCTATTGTAAAAAGGAGAAGAAAATTGAATTTTTGGGATTTGGTTTGTCAGTTGGTTTGGCAGTTGTTGTTCAGGGCTATGGCCCATTATGTCTTCACCTGCGGGTGTTGATGTTGTCTTTGTCCTTCGGGACTTCGTAGGGGCGTGATGCCCTAGTTATCCCCCCATTTCGTTTTCCTCCATGTTCTTTGAAATCCCCCTCATGGCTCCAGGAGTGACCTGGGTGGCAGGTGAAATACCCTGGGCTCCGCGTGTAGTGAGATGGTGGTAGGTGAGATACCCTAGACTGCATGTAGTGAGGTGGGTGGCAGGTATAATGCCCTAGAGGTGTGAAGTCTCTCTGTGAGAGTGGGTTTCAGGGTTCGTGGTAGTCCATCCTCGTTATCCTCCATCCCTATTTTTTCCTTCGTCACCACCATAAAGAAATCAGAAAATAGAAAAAAAAAATAGGATACCCTAATCTTCGGTGACTTCTTAGCTCGCCGACGATCCTATCCCTTTTCCGTCCCCCATCACCTTGGTATCAGAGCCTAGACGGATTAGGGTACGTTTCTTTTTCCCAACTCTTTTCTATGTTGACACCCCCTGCTACCATCGCTCGTGAAGACCGTCTCCGTCGCCTGCAGCCGATCCAGAAGTTGTCGCCGACGGAGTCGAGTTCTCCCCACCTCAGGAGAATGATGGGGACATCATCCTGCACGAATCTCGGAGCAGCACAATTTCAGAGCAGCAAATAAATTTGAAAATAAATTTAGGATTTATCTTTTATTTGAAATTTAAATTAGGATTTTGTTGGTTATGATTGAGATATGGATAGGCTTATCTTATCCTATCTTTTATTTGAAATTTAAATTAGAATTTGTTGGTTATGATTGAGATATGGATAGGCTTATCTTATCCTATCTTGTATTTGAATTTGAGTTATCCCTATCCTGTATTCAAATTCAAATGAGGGTTATGGAGCTTATAAATAACCCCTCATTCCTATTGTAAAAAGGGAGAAGAAAATTGAATTTTTGGGATTTGGTTTGTCAGTTGGTTTGGCAGTTGTTGTTCAGGGCTATGGCCCATTATGTCTTCACCTGCGGGTGTTGATGTTGTCTTTGTCCTTCGGGACTTCGTAGGGGCGTGATGCCCTAGTTATCCCCCCATTTCGTTTTTCCTCCATGTTCTTTGAAATCCCCCTCATGGCTCCAGGAGTGACCTGGGTGGCAGGTGAAATACCCTGGGCTCCGCGTGTGTGAGATGGGTGGTAGGTGAGATACCCTAGACTGCATGTAGTGAGGTGGGTGGCAGGTATAATGCCCTAGAGGTGTGAAGTCTCTCTGTGAGAATGGGTTTCAGGGTTCGTGGTAGTCCATCCTCGTTATCCTCCATCCCTATTTTTTCCTTCGTCACCACCATAAAGAAATCAGAAATAGAAAAAAAAAATAGGATACCCTAATCTTCGGTGACTTCTTAGCTCGCCGACGATCCTATCCCTTTTCCGTCCCCCATCACCCTTTGTGATGACCTCGGTCGGTATGCTATATCGAATTCGCTGAGCAGCAGGGACCACATAGCTAACCTCCCGGATGTCTCGGTCGGGAGGATGGTCCTCAGTGGCTGTCCATCACCACCACACTATCGGGTGTGCTTGGAAACAGGGCCTGAGGCGCTTAGCAGACATTATTAATGCAAAAATGAGTTTTTTCGAAGCGAGTATACCTGATCTCCGTGTCGCGAAGGATTTTGCTGGTGTAGTACACCGACTTCTGAAATTTGTCTTCGTCTGTGTGGACGAGAACTAAGCTGACAGCTCCTGGTGTCACCGCCAGGTACAGTAGGTTTCTCCCCCTCTTCCGGCCTGGAGAGCAGTGGAGGGGAGGTGAGGAAGTTCTTCAGCTCCTAGAAGGCTGTCCTGCACTCCTCGGTCCAGGTGAAGTCATGCATCTTGCGCAGTGCCTTGAAGAACGGCTGGCAACGGTTGGCCAACCTCGAGATGAATCTGCTGAGGGCGGCGACGCGTCCCGTCAGGCGCTGGACCTGCTTCTTGGAGGTCGGGTGCTCCATGTCGATGATGGCCTGCACCTTCTCCGGATTTGCTTCAATGCCCCTTTGGATGACCATGAAGCCAAGGAATTTTCCTGTGGCCACCCCAAAGACGCAGTTCGCCAGGTTCAGCTTCATCTGATGCTGCCGCAAGTTATGGAAAGACTCGGTGAGGTCGGCTACATGGCTCGAGCCCGGCCTGCTCATGACGAGCATGTCGTTCACATACACTTGCATGTTGCGACCAATTTGGTCCTTGAAGACCTTGCTGACCAGGCGTTGATAGGTGGCCCGCGCATTCTTCAAGCAAAAGGCCATCACCTGTAGCAGTACATCCCTTGGTCGGTGACGAAGGCAGTGTGCTCCTCGTCCTCCTGATGCATACGGATTTGATTGTATCCTGAAAACGCATCCATGAAGAGAGCAACCGGTGGCCCGAGGTGGCATCCACTAGCTGGTCGATCCTTGGGAGAGGAAAGCTATCCTTCGGTGGTGCGGGCACCAGAATCAGAAGAAGACTTCAGGGTTCCATCTGAATCTCTGAATGACCTTGCCCGAAGATTAGGGTTTGTAATAAGGGTTGACCTGGTCAACCAGATTATTTTATTTCTTTGAGTCTGCATTTCATTTTGTTGAGTCATGTTGACTCAGTCTAAGTCCAAGTCAAGTCCTGGTTGGCGCCATTCCCTAGGGCGTCATTTTTTCTTCCAAGGCCAAATGCAAGTGGATGCCACACTCCCAGCCACACTCCCAGGACCAGTTGGCGCCACATTTCATCCCAGTGTCCCTGGTCCCCGCCCAGAAGCAAGAAAATTTTCTTAGGAGAAGTCAAGGAAGGCGCCCACAAGCTGCCAAAAGTAACCAAGCTAAAGGAGCAGGGGATTTTTCTTGGAGAGGACTTCAAGGTAGGCGCCCACACCTGCCTAAAGTACCTGGCTATGAATGGAAGGAGCCTAGTCTTGGGAGAAAGACTAGGAGATGAGTATTTTCTTCCAAGAAAGAGCAAGTCATGGAAGGAAAACCCATGACTTAAGGAGAAGAACTAGGAGGTGCCCCACATACCTACCATATGAAGCCATCACCTTGCATTTGAGGCCGCCCACTCCAAGGAAAGAAGCTTGGTCAGTCAAGGAAAAGTTTTTCATGCTTAGGATGATGTTTAGTCCCACATGGGAAGTAGTGTAATTTTGTTTCTCTTGCAAGGTCTATATATTGGACCCTTATGTAATCTTTTGATTTTAATGAGTAAATGAAATCTTTTCTTGTATTGAGCAACCTTGTGTTCTCTTCTTCCGCACTTCTTTAAGTGTTGAGCTCCATGAGGAGTAAATCCGGGTTCCATTGGAGCCTGAGGATGTGAGAGATCTCCAAAGTTACCAAAACCCTGCCCCGCTTTCATCCCTGGCCGCCAACCCTAATTTCCTTTCATCATCCTAGCCGCCAACACCCCAATTCCTAAACCTATTCCCACTTCATTCAAGGTCGCCATCTCCTTCTCCAAGCCACCGCCCACTATATCAAGCCCTAGGTCCTTTTCATCTGCAAGCTGCCGCCCTACCAGCCAAACCCTAAATCCACTCCATCTTCCACCACCACCTCCATACTCTTCCCTCATCTTCAAAGTTCGAGCAGTCCGAAGCTATCCCAGGTAAAGGTCTCTTCCTTGAGTTTCTTACATCCTTATCTTGTTCTTCATCTTTTCCAGATCCAGAGTACGAGAAGAAGGCCAACCTTGCCAAAGGACTACAATCCGAGGATCCATTGCGAAGATACCCCGTCTCCAAGGATCCTACAATCTACTCGAGAGTGTCCTTCAATTGAAGCAAAGAGAGATATCACAGTCAGGTATAAAACCTTCTCTTCTCTCTTCGTCTATTTCTTGAAAGAGGAGTAAACCCTAGGTCTGGGGGTTTCTCAATCCCAGCGATCCTACTTCTTTATTACTCTGATAATCTACTCTTTTGAATTGTCTTCTTTCAGTGCATATTTTCTTTCAATATTAGTTAGCCTTGTTTTTGAGTCAAGCCAACTTCTAACAAAACACAAAAAAAAAAAAATAGTCTTAATTTACTTCCGCATCGCATCATCTTATTTGTTCTACATCATTTTTGGTATCAGAGTCCTGTCTAGGGTTCTTGCTTGTTTGATTATTTTTTCGTTCCTTTTTACTTTTGCTGCCTGGAGTAGACTCCCCTGGCCATCCGGTCCTAGGAACAAGCGAGATGCAAGCCTCCTCATCCCATTCCATGGGGGTTCCTAGGGCGTGTAGGGGTGCCGCTGGGTTATAACTTCTAGGCAGGGATTGTAAACAGGACACACATTTTATTTTCTACCAGTAACTATCCTGTTATTCAAATTGTTTCTTCCTGCAAAAAATTTCAAATTAAGTATTCTTATTTTGCTGGAACCAGTATAATTGAAAGTAATTTACATAAATTTTCATGATTTATTAATTTCTGTAGATTTTCGGAGATCAATTTTATTGCTATTTTGCTTTTTATTTTCTGCAAGCTATTTTTTTATTTGAGTGTGCATAAATTGAATCTATCTTAAGGGCACCGAAGTTGCAACATAAGAGGAGGATTGAGACCCTCTCCTTAGCCCAAACCACCTCCCGTGCATTCGAACCTAAGTCTTTAATCTTAAAATTAATTAGACCTAATTTGCCCTAGTGGGCTAGGGACACCAACTGGTCGGGTCTAGGTTAGTGTTGAGTCAGTTTGTCTAGTTACTCTGTGTGTACTTTGTACTCAGTGTCTAGAACGGTGGTTCAGGGATTCTATCCCGAAGGCTTGTGTGCTGGTCCGCCTACCTGGCCAATCACTGATTGATGTCTAGGATTGGCAATTAGGGACCTAACACTCCCCTTACACCTGCCTGGCTGAGTCCTGAGTTACTACAGGCTAGCTTGCCACTCTGATTGGGCATCTAGTTTGGGCTCTAGGTCTAGTTAGCCCATAGTCGTTTCAGTCGAGTCTCATTTGGTGTGCTTGCTTGCATCATCATGTCCACCCGGAACGGAGTACCCTACCAACCTGGTCAAACCCAACCTGATTTAGAGGCCATGATTAGAACTCTTACCGAAAGTATGACCAAATTGAGTCAGGATATGACTGATACTGTTGCCCAGTTTAGGGATCAAGTCCGTGAGGATCTTACCTAGCTTAGGGATCGAGTCAAAGTACTTGAGGAACCTAGACATCAGAATTGGACTCCTGACCCAGATTTTATGTGCCTCAACCTCACCCACACCAGGAGCCTAGAAGACCTTTATACAGAGATCCTGAACCTAATCATAGGAGGCTGACCCAGAGCCTGAAGATAGAGATGATAGGTTCATCCGGAACATCAAATTAGATGCACCTGCTTTTGATGGTAGCTTAAACCCTAAGGTGTATTCTGATTGGGAGGGTGAGATGGACCAGTACTTTGAGTGGTATACCATGTCAGAGAAAAGGAAGTTCAAGTTTGCCAAGATGAAGTTAGTGCGTCAAGCTAGGTTATACTGGGGGAACATTGAGCTAACACTAGGAGACGAAATGTTGAGCCCATAACCACTTGGCAGGGTATGAAAGAGAAGCTTAGAGATAAGTACCTACCCATTTCATACCAGCAGAATCTGTTAGATTAATTGCAAACCTTGAAACAAGGGAACCGATCTGTTTCAGACTACATAGCCACCTTTGATGAATACTTGATGAGATGTGATGTGAGTGAAGCCCATGAGGTCACTTTGTCTAGATTTAGGGCTGGACTTAGGAAGACATTAAGAGGGAGTTGTTTCTGAGAGAGGTTACTGACCTAGACCAAGCCTATCAGATTGCACTGAACACTGAGAAATTTCAGAGAGGACCTATACCTTCTAGGGTTAGTGCCCCAATCCCAAGAAATGGACCTAGCCAAGTTACCCCTAGCCAATTTCAGAGAGGGAGTTGTTCCACGTCCGTCTGTGGGGGGGATGCCTCCGATGCCTCGGGACCTGCAAGAAAGCCAACGTTAGTGACCCGAACCGGGGATTCCAGCGGGGGTGCTCCGACGGTCAAGTTAGTGGCAATCCAGGAAAACAGATACTCCTGGCCTAGTCCCTCCGGATGAGCTCCATGCTAGGAGGAGTGAGTAGAGTGTATGAGAGTGTGAGTGTGAGCTGGGAGGTGTGGTGGCCGAGATGGTCTTGCCCTCCTCTCTGGCCTCTCCCCTTTCTCTTCCTCTCTTTTGGATGGTTGTGTTGTTGAAAAAATAGTTGTCTCTCTCTTTGAAATGGGGTTGTTACCTCCTTTTTGCTTACTCTGGCCAAGTCTTCTACTTTGGCTTGCCTCGGGTTCTCCCATGCTGTCAGGCTGGTACGACGAGATATCGTGCCGTATAAGGGACACCTTCTTGATTGGGTAGTTGGAGAAGCTTCGATATGCCTCAAACATTCCTTCTATTTGCCCTTCCTGGAAGCCTGGCAGGACCTCGGCTGTCGTGCCACCGTCTAGGGACTCGTGCTCTTCGCAGGATCTTTTCTCCGTTTGTACGGCAGGTCGGTAGAGAGCATGGTGCCTTGATGTGAGCTTCCTTTCTTTCTGGTGTGGGCGACGGCCATGGGCATTTATGGCGACGTGGCAGGTGCTACTATACGGTCCTCGGGGGGCCCGCCCTGTCTTCAGAGGAGAGGCGCGGCTTCTTTGGCGGTTGGTACTTCGATTTGTGCTGAGGGCCGAGCTGGGAAGATGGGGCCCGCTTGCAGCAGACCCACCTCGTCATGGCTCGGCTGTGCGGAGGAGGGCCGAGCTCGGTTCCAGGCCAAGGGAGGGCCCATCTTTGACCGAGCTCGGGCCGGCAGAGGTGGATGAGGCGCGCCCAGCTCAGGGGACCTGGTCTTGAAGGGCGCCACGTGGCAGAGGAGGCTTGAGCTCAACTCCGAACCACGGGACCCGACCTCGAACTCGGAAGGTCTGCCTCTGGTGGGACTTGAGCTCGGCTCCGACCTAGGCATCCGACTTGGCGGGGACCGACCTGGCGGAGGACGAAGCCAGGCTTCGACGAGCGGCCTCGTTGACCTCGGGGAGCTCGGCCCGGCGAAGGGGCCTGTAGTGGGAATCCAGCGTGGCATCCAATAAGGGCTCCACATCAAGCTCCTTGCTCCACGTCAGCGATCCGGTCACATCATTTGTCCCCCACTCCCGAGGCCCGTTGTCGCGCGACGCTCAAGGAGAAGAGAGTAATTGCGGTGCTGACATGGAAAGGTGGGAATATCTGGTGCAATAATGATCGATATCGGCGGTGTCTCGCCCGGTGGGTCCTCGAGCTTGTGCGGGGGCACCACATGGCCATGCCTGGGAAGTGGTTATGGCAAGCACAGAAGTCAGAGCGACCGCGATCAGATTGGGGGTGCTGGCCCCGTTGATCTGTGATGCATGGCGTGGCCCTTGGGGAAGCCATAATGGTACGATCGGGTGCAGGTTGTCTCGAATGGAGGGGTAAGTCTTTTCGAAGTTTACCTCTTTCGAACCCTTCGCACCCGGCGTAGTACAGTAGTCTTCTTCTTCCTCCACTCCGGTCGTCATCATCCGCTTAAGATCTTAGCAGGTTACCCTCTCTTTTTTCCTCCTTCCTTGCAGACTAAGGGTTGCCGTAGGTCCTCCTTCGTCTCTTTTCCTTTTTCTCCTCTTCTTCTGGATCGCTTCGGTCCAAATTTTCGCCCTTCGTGAAAAGCCGAGGCTGGAGCTTCCTGGCCGAGGACTCTTTCTTCCTTTGAAGAGAAATGGAGGCGCGCGATATGAATTTAGTAGGAGGCCCTCTCAAGGTCCTTTGGCCATCAAGGAACCCAGTCGTCCTTCTCCCTCCCCGTTGGCTCTTCCTCCTGCTCCTATCTCTTCTACTTCTGCTTCTACTTCTGCTTCTGCTTCCCTTCCTGAGCTTGAACTTTTTTGGTCAACGGGTGTCGGAGGGATCACTTCGGTGATTACCGCTGAAGACCTCATGTCTATCCGAGAAGCTTATGGCATCCCCGTCCATCCGGCTTTTCGTCCCTCATCCCGGGGAGCGGGTTACCTCTAGTAGCCCTCGACGGATCGCCTTCTATGAGGAGACCTTCACCGGGGGCCTTCGATTTCCTGTCCATCCCTTCTTCTTTTCTTTCTTGGCCAACTATCGACTTGTTCCTGTCCAGTGGTCCCCAACGCCGTCAGGACGATATTTTGCTTCATTGTTCTGTGCCACTTCTACAGGATTGTTGCCCGTTTTTTCTTGTTCAGGGCCTTCTTCACCCTGAAACGTCACCCTACCGAGGACGGGTGGTGGTCCCTTTCTTCCTGCCCTCGGGGCATCAGATTTGTACTCCCCTCTTCCATCAAAGGATGGAAGAGTAGGTTCTTTTTCGCCTCAGTAGAGGGGATCGACTGGGTTTGGAGTGACCCAGATCTATCTCCGAATAGGAACTCCTCGGTCGAGCTGCCGACCTCGACATGTATTGGTGTAGAATGTAAAATGAAACTATGCAACCCTAATGGAGATTAGCAAATGATTAACCAAGCAATTCCCTATTTGCATATAAACAACTTAACATAAACTATCAAAGAGATCTAGTGAAGAAGCTCGAAGGATCTAACATAAACCTAGTGATCAAGACTCTCAGAATAAGAAAGGAATAGGACCAGAAGAGAACCACGCACGCCAAGCTAGGTCTAATTTAACATTGCAGACTTAATCACACTAGACATACCTGACATTGGCCCTTCATTAGAATAGATTCACTCTTGAAGAGGTCTCCCGGATGACATGAACATAATACCACTGAAGGCCCCTCTTGTTTTCTGGATCTATGGCAAGTAAACCTTCCTCTTGAAGCCGGAATCCCGGAGAACCCTGCAACAAAGAAACCCTAAGATGAGTGACTTAACAAGCAATCACTAGAGAAGAGAAAGAAGGGTGGAAGAGGCATTGAAGGAGATCCATCTTGGCATCATGGTGGAATGCTTGAAGTGGAGTAGGTTGGCTTGTGATGATCTTCTTGATTCACCCTTGAACGCTGGAGCTAGTTTGAAGTTATGAAAGAAGAGGAAGTCTTTGGCGTTGGGAGTGGAAGAATGAAAGATTAGGATTGGCATGGAGGAAGAGAAAGGCTAAGCTACCACATAGACACATAGGAAAAAAAACATAGAAGAAAAATACCAACTTCATCATTAACCCCTTTCAATGGGATCCCATAGCAAAATAGAAACTTACACACATTTTTAAATTTCAAAACCCATAGGATTATTACAAGGGGGGTTGAGGATATGGTGGCATTTGTTGCTTGAAATGTGGGTCCTTTGGAGATTAAAGGTGGGGGTCACTGTGATTTTGGCATTCTGGTTAGAAATAAACCATCTGGAGCTTTCTAAAACTTAAGTATACCTTGAAAACTATTCGGTCAAAGGCCTGTTCATCTAATTCAGGGAGGTGTGGTATGAGATAGAAACGGGTATTGGGGGATTGGGTGTTTCGGTGGTGGTGGTGTGTGAGCAGGTGTTGGTGCTTGGAAATGGGTGGGTTTGTATGGTGGCTTGGAGGTTTGGAGGATATGGTGGCTTTGTTGCTTAAACTCCTTCAAAGCTTGACATGTGGCGCAAGGTGGAGACCACTTGATGAGGTGGCGATGTCCTTTGAAGCTTTGACATGTGGCATAAAGTGGGGACCACTTGTTGAGATGGCGACATCCATTGAGCTTTTGACATGTGGCATAATGTGGGGTCCTTGATGATGTGGCTTCTTCTTGTCTTGATGCTTCATGGACTCATGGATTGGGCTTGATTTAATGCTGGCACCGTTCGCCGGGCCCAGTGGGTCACCGTCTTTGATGCCAGAGGGTCATCCGGTCTTTGATGCCGGGAGCTAGGCTCGCCGGGCCTGGGGGCATCCCAGGTCTTCGTGCCGGAGACTTTTCTCCATGCTTTGTGCCCGAGGAGCTGGGCTCGTGGCTTGTGTGCCTGGGGGCTTCCCAGGTCTTCGTGCTGGAGGACTTTTCTCTCTGGGCTTTGGTGCCGAGGAGCTGGGCTAGCGGCTTGTGTGCCTGGGGCTTTCCAGGTCTTCATGCCGGAGGACTTTTCTCCGGACTTTGGTGCCGAGGAGCTGGGCTCGCGGCTTGAGTTTCATGCAAGATAGATAATCGTGTTGCAGAAAGGAATCTTTATTTATCATGGAGGGAATACTTACATTACTGATAGTATCTCCTGCAATTACAGGCATTCCAGGTCCAGGGAACTGGCACCATCCAAGTCGTTCTAGGTAGTAGGCCCCTACCACAGGGCCTCGGCCACTTTGTAAAGCCCTCCCAGTTCGGGGAGAGTTTGCCGCACTCCCGGGGCTGGGAGGCTTCTGTCCGGCCGCAGCACCAGGTCGCCAAGTCGCTGAAAGCCTTCTACTTTCACCGGAAGCGTTGCATTTTAATATCGGGTGACTCGTTGCCGATAGGCCGCCATCCGGAGCGGGACTTTGTCTCTTGTCTCTCAAGGAATCGAGGTTGAGTAGGAGAATGCCGAATTCTCGAGTCTAGGCCTCGTCGTACTGCTGCACCCGGAGTGTGGGCATGCCGAGCTCGACTAGGATCACCGCTCAGATCCAAGACAAGGTTGAGGGGTTTTCGCCTTTGCCATTCTGGACGTTGTGTGGTAGGCCCACAGGACACTGAAAAGTTCTTCTGCCCACTTGCCCTCACCTGATCCAACCTGGTATGGAGTCCTTGGAGAATGGTTCGGTTTGTCACCTAGAGCTTCACTCGTTGGTCCCGTGGATGAGCAACTGAGATGAAGCGGTTGGATCCCGTGCTCGGCATAGAATCCTTCGATTTCCGGTTATTGAATGTCGCCCATTGTCGGTGATGATGCAGTTGGGGAGTCCGAAGTGACAGATGATGGACTTCCAAAGAATTCGGACTTGGCTTCTGTGATCCGAGCTAGAGGCTCTGCTTCGATCCATTTGGTGAAGTAGTCGATCGCCACTAGTAGGAACTTCAGCTGTCCAGGTGCAGTGTGGAACGGTCCCAGATGTCCATCCCCCATTGTGCAAAAGGCCAAGGAGATGACAGCTGGGAGATCGATGCACCGGTAGGTTGTGTGAATGTGGGACTGGCGGTAGGGTGACCTGTCACACTTCTTGACGAAGTCGGCGTGTGTCCTCCCTCATCGTTTCCCAAAGTATCCCTGGCGAAGGGCCTTGTACGCAGAGTCCTCCCTCCTACATGATTCCTGTCCAGAGACCCTCGTGTATCTCCTGGAGCATGAAGGCGCCTCCATGGGCCTGAGGCACTTCAGGAGGGATAGAAATAAAGATCGGCGGTAAGAAGAGCTGGTCGTCCATCCAGACGAAGTGGGTGGCCTTCCTTCTGATGAGGCCAGCTTCCTTGTGGTCTTCCGGTAGTATGCCATCCTGGATGTACTTGACGTAGTTATCTATCCAGCTCAGCTCGGGGCTACTTGTTGCACCTCCTCGGGGCCTTTCGTAGCTGTGGATTCTCGAGATACTCGGACGTAGGCATGCCCCAGGGATGAGTTCGGTAGGTTGCAAGCCTCGACAGTGCATCCATACGGGCATTTTCTCCACGGGGATGTGGGAAACACGAAAGTAGCAGAAGCCTGCCGTGCTCGAACGGACCTTCTCCAGGTACTTCATCATCTGGGGATCTCGGGACTCGTACTCTTCGAAACTTGTCCGCAACCGTGGAGTCGGTGAAGACCTTGAGGTTCTGTACGCCCAGCTCGCGGGACCCTCATGCCCGCCAGGAGCGCCTCGTACTTTGCCTGGTTGTTTGTAGCAAGGACTTGAAGCGAAGTGCACACTCTGTCACCACTTCGTCGGAATTAGCGAGGATGAGGCCTGCTCCGCTCCCCGCAAGAATTGGAGGCTCCATCCACGTGAAGGACCCAAGGGTCCCAGGTGGGCCGGGCTCAGCTTGGCTCTCCGGGACCATCCGCTCTGTTCCTCGGGAAGCCCTGTACACTCGACCATGAAGTCGGCTAGGACTTGGGCCTTCTGCGATACCTCAGCCGGTATGCGATGTCGTACTCGCTCAGCGTCAGGGACCACTTGCCCAACCTTTCGGAAGTCTCGGGTGGCTCAACGTGGTTCTCACGGCTGATCAGTCACAACCACGTTGGGATGCGCTTGAAAATAAGGCCTAAGGCACTTAGCATGCATAATTAGTGCAAAATGAGTTTTTTGAAGCGATATACCTGATCTCTGCATCATGGAGTATTTTGCTGGTGTAGTACACAGCTTCTAGGATCCGTCCTGGTCTGTACGGACAATGACGCGAGCTGACGGCCCCTGGTGTGGCCGCCAGATAGAGCAGAAGCTCTTCTCCTTCTTCGGGTCTGGACAGCAGAGATGGGGAGGTCAGGAACTCCTTGAGCTCTTCAAAGGCTACTTTGCACTCCTCGGTCCAGGTAAGTCGTGCATCTTGCACAACGCTTTAAAGAAAGGGAGGCAGCAGTCAGCCGATCTCGAGATGAACCGACTTAGGGCTGCGACTCTCCCCATCAAGCACTGGACCTGCTTCTTGAATGTTGGATGCTTTCTTGTTGAGGATTGCCTAGACCTTCTCCAGATTCACCTCGATGCCTCTCTGGGAGACCATGAAGCCAAAGAATTTCCCGGCCGCCACCCCAAAGGCGCACTTCGCTGGTTGAGCTTCATCTGGTGCTTCCGGAGACTATGGAAGGCTTCAACGAGGTTGGCATTGTGGTCCAGCTCGTTTGCTCATGACGACTTGTCGTCCACATACACTTGTACATTCCTGCCTTTGGTCATTGAATACTTTGTTAACGAGACGTTGGTACGTGGCCTCAGCATTCTTCAGGCCAAAGGGCATCACCCTGTAGCAGTATATCCCTTGATCAGTGATGAAGGTGGTGTGCTCCTCGTCCTCATGGGTGCATCGGGATCTAATTGTACCTTTGAGAATGATCCATAAAGGAGAGCAGCATGTGCCTTGAGGTGGCATCTACCAATTGTCTATCCTCGGGAGAGGGAAACTATCCTTCGGGCACGTCTTGTTGAGGTCGGTGTAGTATACACAATCCTCCCCTTGCCATTATTCTCTCTTCCCATTACCACATTCGCCAGCCAGCTCGGATACTGTACTTCCCGACAAAGCTGGCGGTGAGGAGTTTCTCAACTTTCTTGTTGATGGCCGCTTGCCTTTCTGGGACGAGCTTCTCTTCTTCTATCGAACTGGTCTGTATCTCGGATCAACATTGAGTTTGTGGGTGATGACTTCAGGAGAATACCTTGCATATCGACTGTCATCCATGTGAACACATCCGCATTCGCCCTCAAGAATTCCAACAGCGGAGCATTCTCCTCCTCGGGCAGTTGGGCTCTGATCTGCACGGTCTTCGTCTCTGGTCGGTCCCGAGCTAGTAAGGAAGCAGCGCTCAGTCGAGCCTCCTATGGGGTCCTGAATCCTCTGGTCGAGCTCGTCCGCCATGGAGCCCTCCTCGAGCACCCGAGCCCGGGGAGGGTTTGGAAGCAGTGCTGCACTGGCTGGGGCGTTCCCCTCATCTCCCACACACCGCAAGGGGTTGGAAATTGCACAAGCAGTCTTTTGGTGTTCGAGACGGCATCGAGAACATCGTGAGAGCCCCCCGTTGGCCCGAATCACGTTGTAAGGCGAGGAAGCCTGACAACCGTGAACGTCATCATGATGGTGCTCTACCAAAATGGGGTCTCGACAGTGACCGGGAGAGTGATTTCTCCCTCCACCCTTGCGGAGTCTCCCGTGAAACCAACAAGGGAGTATATACATGCTTGAGCTGAGTAGGGGAGAGATTCATCCGGGGGAAAGCATTGTACAAAAGTATATCCATGGAGCTTCCACTATCTACCATAATGCACTTTACAGGATGCTTTGCGATCATCATCTCAATGACCACAGTATCATTATTTACATTTTTCTCCCCATTTTCCCTTCCCTCATAAAGGGGGTACATTCTCAGAGTTCCCTGCCCCCGGGTCTTCTTGGATGCGCGCTCAGCTCCCCAGGAGATCATGCCCCTGGCTTCTCGGTGGGGCGGTTGTCGATGGCTGGAGCGGCAGAGAGCAACGAGTGCCGGGACTCTGGTCGAGTTCTACCCTCCACATACTTTCCGAGGTAGCCTCTCTTGATGAGCTCTTCGATCTCCTACTTGAGATTGCGGCATTCCTCGGTGTCGTGGCGTGGCCAGGTCAGGGTGGAAGCGGCAGTACTTCATCTTATACGGGGTGAAGGATGGCTTCAACAGCATAGGACGCCTCAGATAGGTCCCCTCGCCCTCGGTCGTCATGGGGATCTGAGGATCGTTCTGTTCGAGGGGCTAGAGGGAAGTGAAGTTACCCGAGGGATGGAACGTTCCTGTTCCTTGGCCTTGGTGCTGGTCGGGAGCTCTGAGCTGGCGGTCCTTGCCTCCGTGCGCCAGGCGCCTCGACGGGTGCCGCCCCCTCAGTGGCTTCCCATCGAGCTCCCGTCTTGTACGATCCGCCTCCTCTGCGCGGATGTACTTCTGGGCCCGAAGAGCAGCTCGGCGTAGGTCTTCGGGGGCTTCTTGTCAAGCAAGTAGGCAGTCAGGCGGGAAGTCCTAATCCTCGCTTTAGAGCCAGCATTGCAACCGTTCTCCTCCAGGCTGTAGATCTCCTTAGCAAGGCTTTTAAGCGGGCCACGTAGTCCCACAGCGGCTCCGGCGGTCCCTGCATGCTGCCTGATAGAGAACAGGATGTCTGCTTCACGTGGAACCTTCCGACATGCATCAAAATGGGCCACGAACTTTTGCCCCAGCTGGGAAAAAGAATTGATGCTTTCCCCGCTCGAGGCGGGTGAACCATACTCGAGCAGCCTTTCGAAGGGTAGCAGGAAAGGCGACACACAAGAGAGCGTCAATAGCCCCGGGATCCTCATGAGGGCCGGTAACTTTCCAGGTGGTCCAGGTCGGTGTGTCCGTCGTACGGATCCACCTGTGGCATGTGGAACCGCGAGGAATTGTCTCCGCCTGGATCTCCTGGGAGAATGGGGGTGGGGCTCAATCATAGCCCGCTGCTCGCTAGCAAGCCGGGCAGGTTGGCGAACACATGAGCAAACTCCCGCCAGCTTGCGATCATGCTCCTCCAAGCGTTCTTCTCGCCATGCGCCCTGATGGCTTCGTCTGTGGACCCCGTGAGGGGTCGCTGGGGGGAATGGTGAAGGTGACGTGGACGCGCGTGCGGGCGCCACACGAGAGAGCTTTGCCCTTCCGACCTTGGCGGGGTTTAGGTGCCCCCGTTCAGGTGCGGTGAGCAACTTTCTTCGTCAGTAGAACTGGCCCCGTCGCTTCATCGGGGCTTGGTGGTATCCCGAGGGTCTGTAACGGCCAGCGGCTGCGAAGGCCTTCCATGGAAGGAACGCAGGCTGTCGCGGGTGCTGCGGCGTGGGTCGCGGGGTCTCTGGCTGCTAGTGGGTACCAGGGACCGATGCAATGCTGGCGCTAGCGCACTGCTGTAGTGAGAGTATGCATATGCTGGGCAAGTGCGGTCAGCTGGGTCTCCAGTGGGAGCGGTTGAAACCGAGGCAGGTGGCTCCGTCTCCGGGCCATCCAGGTTCCCGTGAGAGAGGATGCCTCTGCATGGCTGGGAGAAGCTCCCCTTGCCCGAGTGGTCACCATCCTCCCAATGGATCGTCTGAACAGGCCTGAACTGTATCAAGTGTCGTTCGGGGACCCCCTACCTGGCATGCTAATCTGTTGCCGTCCGGATCGTCGTGGCCCGTAGCTACTGGTTGCATCGGTGTTCCGCGTCCGCCCGCAGGGGGATGCCTCCGTGCCTCGGACCTGCAAGAAGCCAACGTCAGTGACCGGCGGGGCCAGGGATTTCGTTGGGCGCGCCGACGATCATCAAGTCGGTGGCGATCAGGGAACAGATCCTTCTAGTCGAGCCCCTCTGGATGAGCTCCAGCTAGGAGGAGTGATTAGAGTATATGAGAGTGTGAGTGTGAGCCTGGGAGGTGTGGTGACCAAGGTGGTCTTGCCCTCCTCTCTGGCCTCTCCCCTTTCTCTTCCTCTCTTTTGGGTGGTTGTGTTGTTGAAAAAATAGTTGTCTCTCTCTTTGAATTGGGTCGTTACCTCCTCTTTGCTTACTCTGGCCGAGTCTTCTACTTGGCTGGCTCTGCCGGGTGGGTTCTCCCGTGCTGTCAAGCTGGTACGACGAGTATCGTGCCATAGACGGACGGGATGCCTTCTTGATTGGATAGTTGGAGACTTCGATGCGCTCTGAAAATTCCTTCTGTTTGCCCTTCCTGGAAGCCTGGCAGACCTTGACTGTCGTGCCGCCGGTCTCGGGCTCGCCGCACTTCGGTGGGATCTTTTCTCCATTTGTACGGCAGGTTGACAGAGGGATGGTGGTGCCTTGATGGAGCTTCCTTTTCTTTTGATGTGGGCGATGGCCGTGGGGCATTTATAGCGACGTGGCGGGTGCTGTGTGTACGGTCCTCGGGGGCCCACCATCGTCTCGAAGTGAGAGGCACGACTTCTTGTGGCGTTGTTTGGTCGATTTATGCTGAGGGCCGGAGCTGGGAAGATGGGCCCGCTTGCAATGGACCCGCCTCTCCATCTCGGCTCGTGCTGGGGGGGGGGAGGGGGCCAACTCGGTTCCAAGCTAAGGGAGGGCCCATCTTTGACCAAGCTCGCCGACAGAGGTGGATGAGGCGCGCCCACTCAAGGGACCTGGCCTGAAGGGGCGCCACGTGGCGAAGGAGGATTGAGCTTAACTCTGGACCACGAGGCCCGACCTCGGGCTCGGAAGGTCTACCTCTGGTGGGACTTGAGCTCTGCTCCGATCTAGGCATCCGACTTGACGGGACCGACCTGGCGGAGG
Source organism: Areca catechu (assembly GCA_021397845.1). Classification (NCBI taxonomy): domain Eukaryota; kingdom Viridiplantae; phylum Streptophyta; class Magnoliopsida; order Arecales; family Arecaceae; genus Areca; species Areca catechu. The sequence goes on along the minus strand of CM038038.1, from coordinate 134,293,448 downwards.
ACGGAGCCCGGTTTCGACGGGCGTCCCCATGACCTCGGGGTCTAGCTCAGCCCGACGAAGGGGCCTGTAGTGGGGATCCAGCGTGGCATCCCTAGGGCTCTAGGTATGTTAGGCTCCTTGCTCCACGTCAGCGATCCGGTCACATCATGGACCTAGCTTACAGGCCTGTCGGATAAAAGAAGAGGAGCTTCGCCCCTGAAAGACAAAGGTGATTGATGAGGAGATTAAGAAGCTCTCTGATGCTGCTTCATCAAGAGGCTCATTACCCGACTGGCTAGCAGATGTTGTAATGGTAAAGAAAGCCAATAGGAAATGGAGGATATGTTGGACTACACCGACCTCAACAAAGCTTGTCTGAAGGATAGCTTTCCCTTACCAAAGATCGATCAACTGGTGGACGCCACTACCGTCACTAACTTCTTGAGCTTGTATGGATGCCTTCTCCGTGTATAACCAAATCAGGATGCACCCGGAGGATGAGGGAGAGATACCCTTTATCACTAATAAAGGGCTGTACTACTACAAGATGATGCCCTTCGGTCTGAAGAATGCCGAGCCACTTTTCAAAGACTAATCACCGGGTTTTTGAATGGCAACTTTCCCAAACATGGAGGTGTTATGTTGACGATAGGATAGTCAAGAGCCTCCGAAGAGCCGACCCACTCAAGGATCTGCAAGAATCCTTTGATGCTTGAGACATCATTGGATGAAGCTGAACCTGGCCAAGTACACTTTTGGGTGTGACCTCCAAAAAATTCCTTGGCTTTCTAGTCACGTGAAGAGGATTAAGGTCAACCTGATAAAATCAAGGCCGTCTTCGACATGGGCATCCGACCAACAAGAAGAAGTACAGGAACTTACAGCCACATAGCCTCTCTCAGCCATTTTATCTCCAGGTCGGGCCGAGAGTGTCTTCTTCCTTTCTTCAACCCCTGCGGCAGAGTCGACTTCATCTCATTTCCGTGGCCGACGAGTGTCAGTCAGCCTTTGAAGCATGAAGGAGTTACCTGAAGACCGCGTCCTTTCATGCTAAGCCTGTGGAGGGAGAGCCTTATACTTGTATCTGTCGGTGTCGACGAAGGCAGTTAGCTCCATCCTCATCTGGAATGGGCCTGCTTCGTCCTCATATGGAATGGGAAGAACACTAGCAAAGGCATGTCTATTATATTAGCAAAGTTCTCCATGATGTCGAAACGAGATACCCCAAGATGCAGAAGCTTGCTTATTCCTTAATCATATCAACCAAGCGATTACAACCTTACTTTTAAGTGCATCCGATCGTCGTCCTGACTGATCAACCTCTCAGACAATCCTCAAAAGCCCCGACCCCTCCGGTTGGCTTGTCAAGTGGGCTGTCAAGCTGGATAAATTTGATATTTTTTTCCACCTCCTCAGTCGTCCATGAAGGCTCAAGTGATCGCCGACTTCATAGCGAGTGTACTTGGAAATCGGAAGCACCTCCGCAATCGACCAACACACCTGAGGAGAGCTTGCTGAAGAAGCAGAACCCACCTGGACACTTTATGTGGGCAGGGCATCTAACCTTGCTAGTGTGGAGCAGGCTTAATCCTAGCCGACCCCCGACAGACAGAGCTAGAGTATGCCTTGCATTTTGTATTTTAGGTATTAACAACAGACAGAATATGAAGCCCTCCTTGCAGGACTAAGAATAGCCAACGAGTTGGGCATCGGTCGGATCAGGGCCTTCTCCGATTTCCAACTGTGGTGAACCAGGTGAAGGATGAATTCGAGGCGAGAGATCCGACCCTAGCCAAATACTTGGGCAAGATACAAAATCTCGTAACTCGACTTAATTCTTCGAGATTTCCATATACCTTGATGCAGAACTCTCGAGTGAATGCCTTGTCATGACTGGCTACTGCCGTCACCAACTCCTCAGACCAACCTTTGAAAATACCTGCATGCCCAGCATTGTTGAAGAGACAGTTGGAATCCATCAAGTGGAGCGGGAACCTATTGGATGGACCCCATCCTGCATTCCTCATCGAAGAACCTTGCCAAGGATAGACTAAGACAAAGACTAGAAATGCATGTATACTCTCGCCTCGAAGTACGTCATCCTCGATAGAACTGTTAATAAAACGGTCGTCACGCACGAATCAACAACTGGCTCAAATGCTCAATGCGCTGTCAGACACCGACTACGCACTCAGAGAGGTGCATGAAGGCGTCTACGTGACCACCTAGGAGGGAGATCCTTGGCCTACAAAATCATTCGGCAGGTTATTATTGGCCAACTATCCAGAAGGATGCATCGAACTTCGTTAGAAAGTGCGATGCGTGCCAAAGATATTCCAACATTCAGAGATGACCAGCCAATCAGCTAACCCCCGCTGACCACTCCCGTGGCCGTTGCGCCACAATGGGGAAAGGACATCCTTGGCCATTCCCCACCGCCTCTGGATAACAGAAGTTCTTGATTGTAGCATCGAATACTTCATAGATGGGTGAAAGCTGAGCTGCTGGCACAAAGCACAGAAATCAAAGTGAAAAACTTTGTCCAGAATTACATTATCTTTTAGTTCGGCATACCACAGATAATCATCACCGATAATGGAAGACAGTTCGACAACCCAAAATTTTGGGAGTTATGCCAGCAATACCATATTTTTCATCAGCTAACTTCAATGGACACCCCAATCCAACGAGAAGTCGAATTATCAATCGACGATCCTGCACGGGTTGAAGACCCGACTGAATGATGCCAAGGGACTCTGGACAAAATTCCATTCGGTGCTTTGGGCCTATCGGACCACCTCCCGGATGGAAATTAGAGAAACTCTATTCAATCTGACCTACGAAAGTGAGGCGGTCATACCTGTGGAAATCTTCCTGCAATCCTTTCGAATCGATCATTTCGTCGAGCTAGCTAACTCTAAGAGGAGAAAATTGACCTCGACTTGCTCGAGGAAACCAGACTCCAAGCAGTTTTGAAAATGGTGACATATCGCCAAAGGATGGCCAAGTATTACAACAGTTGAGTCAAGGCTCGAAGCTTCAAGGTCGGAGACTTGGTTCTACGGAGGACTGAAATATCCAGATCAACCGAACAAAAAAACTTTCCCTTAACTGGGAAGGCCTCTACAGGATAATTGAAGTAATCCGAGCCAAATATACCGACTCGAATATCTGGATGGACATCAAGTAGCGCATCCTTGAAATGTAGACAACCTTCGCAAGTATTATCAATGAAAATAATAGTTCATTCCACAAGAAAGTTCGACCCCGGTCGGCAAAGGCTCTAAGGCAGCCCACTCCGAAAGTCCGATCCAGGTCGGCAAAGGCTCTAAGACAACCCATTCCGAAAGTCCACCCTGGTTGGTAAAGACTCTAAGGTAGCCCACTCCAAAGTACGACCCCAGTCGACAAAGGCTCTAGGGCAGTCCACCGAAACCAAACCCGGTCGGCAAAGGCTCTAGGGTAGCCCACCAAAGTTCGACCCGGTCGGCAAAGGTTCTAGGGTATCCACCGAAAGTCCAACCCCGATCGGCAAAGGTTCTAAGGCAGCCCACTCCAAAAGTCCGACCCCGGTCAGCAAAGGCTCTAAGGCAGCTCACTCCAAAGTCCGATCCCTCGACAAAGGCTCTAGGGCAACCCACCGAAAGTCCGACTCCGTCAGCAAAGGCTCTAAGCAGTCCCACCGAAAGTCTGACCCCGATCAGTAAAGGCTTCAAGGCAGCCCACTCCAAAATCTGACCCTGGTCAGCAAAGGCTCTAAGGCAGCCCACTCTAAAAGTCTGACCCCAGTCGGCAAAGGCTCTAGGGCAGCCCACCGAAAGTCTAACCCCGGTCGGTAAAGGCTCTAGGGCAGCCCACTCCAAAAGTTCGACCCAGGTCGGCAAAGGCTCTAGGGCAACCCACCGAAAGTCTGACCCCAGTCGGCAAAGCTCTAGGGCAACCCACTCCGAAAGTCCGATCCTGGTCGGCAAAGGCTCTAAGGCAGCCCACTCCGAAAGTCCGATCCTGGTCGGCAAAGGCTCTAGGGCAGCAAACCGAAAGTCCATCCCGGTTGGCAGAGGCTCTATGACAGTCCATTCAAAACCGACCTCGTCGGGAAATTCTACTTGGAATCCCTAAGTATTGAAGGATTACCCTGTAAGCGGTCAGCTTTAAGGTTCAGACTAAATCAACCCTTCAACACTTAGAAATATTTCTAAGGACTTGTTTCGGACTGAGCATTGTTGTTCAACACTTAGAAACATTTTTCAAGAAAAGGAAGTTCGTCACCAATCTGACCGTCCCACATTCAGAAGAATGATACTAAAGAGATATCAGAAGAAGAAGTATTTTTATTTCTTGGCAAAAGTTCTTACAAAGAGCAGGGCAGACTTTTACAAGTGATATAAGCTGGCCCTGTGTGTATATAGGAGGACTCTGATTTTGGCCTCCTGCACCACACCCGAAGTTCGATTCGATCGGGCATCCATCAGTCCCATGTCAGCAACACATGAGCATCGGCTCTGGTATCCGATGGGCCACCTACCCCTCTTGTGTCAGCCGCAATCTGGCATTGTCCCCGGTGTCGGTCGGGTCCACTCCTTCTTCAACCCTTCTTCTGCTGGCTTCGATAACTGCAAGGCGGACAGATCCAGCTTTGAAAAGGCGTCGGCCACCTTCTTCAGGCAATCCTCGTAGCGATAATCGAAGCTGGTCGCCCCGGCCTCCTCCATCTCATCCTCGAAGCTGGCAGAAGCCTTGTACTCCGCTATGGTGTTGTCGACCGCTCTACTGCTTGCTTCTTGGCCTCCTTCAGCAGGCCCATGTACTTTGCTGCCATAGATTGGTGGCCTCGTGAGTGCCTCTTAGCTTCGGCCGACCATTCCTCCTCCGCGGTCAGCTGATGGACCAGGGAGCTCACCTTCTTCTTTTCCTTTAATCTGGCCTCCCGGTCGGCCAGTTGAGTCTGCAAGACTTCTACCTGCTTCTTCAAAGATTTGGCTTCAACCCGACTGGTCAATAGCCTCTCTTCAACCGCACTCTTGGCCGCTTTCGACTCTTCGGCCTTCTTGGTCGCAGTTGTACTGCATAGAGCATCTCGCCAAGTCCGTCATCCATCAGCGAGATCTCATAGACAAGCGCAAATGAAAACTGGAGTTAAATCATGCACAGAGAAGAAAAAATGGGAAAAAGGAGGTGAAAATTATGACCTACCCTCATTATGTCGCGGTAGGCCTCCTTCGCGACATCGTTCAGCTTCCTCCAACTGGACTCCTCCCAGTCGACCTCCAACATGGACTCCCTCAGCAGCTCCATGGTGTGCCCCGCGTTGTGGAGGGTGCACCAAGGCTGGTATGTCTCAAAGCAGGCATCGTAGGCCTCCTCCCTTTTAGCTGCTTCCTTCCCTTTGTCCTTGGGGGAGCCGCTTCCGTCGGCCCTGTGGATAATGAGGCTAGAGCCATTGTCACACCAATCGGCTCTAGCAGTTCCTGCTCCGATCGGGCAGCCAACTGTCCGATGGGGGATGAATGGGCTCCCGACACCCGCTCGCGCGCGCCATCCAGGGGATGTCATCCTCGTCGGAGTCCACCGACACCACTACTGCAGGTCATTCCTTCACCCGCTGCTTCTGCTTCTCGGCTGGTCCACGGTCGCCTCGCGGACTGGGCCGCCCTCTCTCCTCCTCTTCGCTGCCCGCTTGCCACCTTGGCGCTGTCGGGCTTCATTTTATCCATGTTGCAGGGATAAGACCAAAGTTAGTACAAAAGAAAATAAGGCTGCAAAGTGCAAAAGGGACCGACGACAGATACTTCGATCCTACCTAAGCGCCCATGGCTGCTAATCCCAGCCATCGAAAGCAATCCTCTCGGAGCAACTCGTATACCATGGTGGGGCCAACCCCCTCCATCTCATCGAAGTAGTTCCGATCGGCCATAAGTACCGCCCTCCCATCAATGGCTTTCGGCCTTGGTTCTCTCCACATACCTCGAAACCCCAAGGTTGGAGGCTATCCACGTTAAGAACCACCAGAATTTCCATCCATGGATAGCCTCTTCTTTCTCTCTCTTTTCTCTCTCTCTCTCTTCTTTCTCTCCTCATCTTCTCTTTCTCCTCCCTCTCCTTATTTTTTTTTCTTTATTCCCTTTTTTTTTCTTTTTTTTTCTTATCTTCTCTTCTTTCTTCTCTCTCGAACCCCCTGCTGCTTCCTTGGCTTGGCCGAACCGGCCTCCCCATAGTCATCAGCAGCCAAGAAAGGGAATCACCAGGAAGGGCTCGACAGACCAGAGCGACGGCGGCGCAGCCATCGACGGTCCATGTTCCCAACCAAACCCAATCAAAACAAATCCAAAGAAAACCCGTTAAATCCTTCTAACTAACCAATCACAGCCAAAATCAAAGAAAAGCCCGTGTTAAAACCCAATAAATCCTAAAAACATCATTTCATTGCTATCTAATAGAGAAATATTCTAGTTATAAAAAGATGTGAAAGTAACTTTTAAATCTGAATAAAAATTGTTATGGTATCCAAGAGTTTTTGGAGGCTCCTTAATTATTTCTAATAAAAATCATGAATTATCTTTTATCCTTACCGAGGATGAGTAAGATTCAAGTTGGGAGGAGTGATACATGCATAAAAATCAAATATTAAAGCATTAAGTTTATATTAATTACCCTTATTTGATTAAATTTTATATTTTTATGCAGTGTTTTAGATAATTGAACCCCACCAACATGAAGAGCATAATTTTGGGATCCACGGTATGAACGGCATGTGAATCAGACTTGAATTGAGCTGGGAATTGAATTTTGAAGGATTAACCCAAGAATACCACGAATCTTAAAGCACACGGGATTTAATGGTTCAACGTGAACCAGCTCAACGGTTCACCACAATTTCTTCGGTCCATAGCTGCCATTGCAACGGTCCACGGGTTCAGCGTGGACCAAGGCCTCTCCAAGCTACGAACTCGCCGGAGAACTCGTCGGAGACCTCTCTCGCCGCCAAGATGCCGGAGAACCTTCCTCACGGCCGAAAAAGCCTCTTGCTGCTCCCTATTTGTTGCTGCTCTTCTCCCATGACCGTTCATCACCCTTGTTGCACCTGCTGCCGCTCCCATGGCCGTCCGAGATCCCCATCAAGCCACTATTCCCTCCATGATCGGACACCGCCGTGCACACCGCAGAGAGGAAGGATCACCACCGTTGTGGACATCTCCTTCCGCCTCCCCTGTTCAAAAGCCGAGCACCAAGCTTGCTGCCATCATCTTCTTCCTTGCTGTTTTCCATCTCCTCCACTACGCCGCCCCATTCTTCCAAGCCACCAGCAAGTCGTCTTCTTCATGCTGCTGCCATCTTCCACGGCTGAGCTTCGTCTTCCTCCATGGTTCGGTGCAGTCCACTTCTTGTCAGGAACTTGGATGTTCGAAGGATCTCAATCCCGGACTCGGGATAACACCAAACACAGTGATGGAGTTTGTTACGGAAGTGGTGGCCAAGATCCAGACGCAACGGAGAGAGAGTCCGAGCGATTTCTCCCATGCAATTTTTTCTTATAAATAAGAGGCCTTCGGGAGCCTGGGAGAAGGAATTTCCGAGTTTGATTTTCTGTTCCGAGAGGTGCAGGAGAGAGCAGAGCCGAAGGAGTTTTTATTTTTTTTTATTTTTAGCCTTATTTTTTTTTCATGTTCTAGATTTTCTTTACAGTTAATCAATAAATTTTTTTTTTTTTTATCTTTCCTGTTATTTTATAATTTCTACTAGGATAGTTTAAATTATCTAATTTAATTTCCTGCAAATTAGTATAGATTTATTTTATGCAATTTATAATATGTAATTTACATTCATGCAATTAGAGTAGTTCCTATTTTTACATTTACATTCTGTAATTTTGATTTTTTTTACGAATAGTATAGATAATTTTATATTATTTTATCTAATTTTTAAAGTTTTATTTTAATCATGTCTGCCTAAGTAAACCCTCTGGAGTTGCGATGAAGCTAGATCAAGATTAGAAGCCTTTTCTTGGATTTTCTAGAGCTCTAATTTTTAAGAGTTTCTTTTTTTTTCTGAACTTCTTGCCTAGAGACTTGATGAGCTATAGTTGGGTTTCAATCATTTCATAGTTCATGCTTGATTCGGTGCAAGAAGGATGAAAGACATGAGACTCAATATTTATTTATTTTTCATTACTTTCTCTCTTTCTTTGTAAAACCTTGATGGATATTGTTGAGTTTAATCTTTTCATAATCCATGGTTAATAAAGAAAGAAGTTGGAATGATTTATTAGAGAGATCCTTAGAATAGTTTTCTAAATCGTTGGTCTAGTGGATTCAAAAGCCCTAGATCTTTAAATTATAACCCATTTTCCAGTGGGATCGACCCGTACTCGTCGGACGTGCTACTCTGCACACCGTGCGCTTGTGGTTTAATTAAAAATCTACATCAAGTTTTTGGCGCCGTTGCCCGGGAACTTGATGTAGATTTTTAATTAAACCACAAGTGCACGATGTGCAGAGTAGCACATCCGACGAGTACGGGTCGATCCTACAAGAAAATGGGTCTTAATCGGTATTCAAACCCTCGCTTAAAGAAGCTGACAAGAATGAACAAAATTAATTTAATGAGAGGAAAGATAGAATTTAAAGATCTAGGGCTTTTGAATCCACTAGACCAATGATTTAGAAAACTATTCTAAGGATCTCTCTAATAAATCGTTCCAACTTCTTTTTTTATTAACCAAGTATGGATTATGAAAAGATTAAACTCAATAATAATCCATCAAGGTTTTACAAGGAAAGAGAGAAAGTAACGAAAAATAAATAAATATTGAGTCTCCTGTCTTTCATCCTTCTTGCACCGAATCAAGCATGAACTATGAAAGGATTGAAACCCAACTATAGCTCATCAAGTCTCTAGGCAAGAAGTTCAGAAAAAGAAGAAAACTCTAAAAATTAGAGCTCTAGAAAAGATCCAAGAAAGGCTTCTAATCTTGATCTAGCTTCATCGCCAACCCAGATGGTCTGCTTAGCCATACATGATTAAAATAAAATTTTAAAAATTAAGATAAAATAATATAAAATTTACCTATACTACTCGTAAAAAAATCAAAATTGCAGACTGTAAATGTAAAAATAGGAACTATTCTAATTGCGAGAATGTAAATTGCATATTATAAATTGCATAAAATATCTATACTAATATGCAGGAAATTAAATTGCATAATTTAAACTATCCTAGCAGAGATTATAAAATAATAGGAAATAAAAAAAATAAATCTTTATTGATTAACTATAAAAGAAAATCTAGAACAGGAAAACAAAGATAAGGCTAAAAATAAAAACTCCTTCGGCTCTGCTCTCTCTTCTGCTCCTCTCGGAAAAGAAAATCAAACTCGGAAATTCATTCCCCCAAGCTTCCGAAGGCCTTGTATTTATAAGAAAAAATTGCATGGGAGAAACCGCTCGGACTCTTCTCTCCGTTGCGTCTGGGTTTTGGCCACCACTTTCGTAACCAACTCCACCACTGTGTTTAGTGTTTATCCCGAGTCTGTGATTGAGATCCTTCGGACATCCAAGTTCCTGACAAGAAGTGGACTGCACCGAACCGTGGATGAAGACGAAGCTCAACCGTGGAAGATGGCAGTAGCATGAAGAAAACAGCTTGCTGGTGGCTTGGAAGAATGGGGCGGCATAGTGGAGGAGATGGGAAAACAGCAGGGAAGAAGATGATGGGAGCAAGCTTGGTGCTCGGTTTTGAACAGGGGAGGCGGAAGGAGATGTCCACAATGGTAGTGATCCTTCCTCTCCGGTGTGCACGGCAGTGTCCAATCATGGAGAGAATAGTGGCTTGATGGGGATCTCGGACGGCCATGGGAGTGGCAGCAGGTGCAACAAGGGAGATGAACGGTCATGGGAGAAGAGCAGCAGCAAATAGGGAGCAGCAAGAGGCTTTTCTGGCCGTGAGGAAGGTTCTCCGGCGTCTTGGCGGTGAGAGAGGGGTCTTCGGCGAGTTCGTAGCTTGGAGAGGTCTGTGGTCCACGGACTGAACCTGTGGACCGGTTGCAATGGCAGTTATGGACCGAAGACATTGTGGTGAACCGTTGAGCTGGTTCATGTTTAACCATTAAATCCCGTATGCTTTAAAATTCGTGCTATTCAATGGGTTAATCCTTCAAATTTCAATTCCCAGCTCAATTCAAGTCCGATTCGCATGCCGTTCATGCCATTGGATCCAAAAATTGTGCTCTTCATGTTGGTGGGGTTCAATTATCTAAAACACTACATAAAAATAAAATTTAATCAAATAAGGATAATTTAATATATAACTTAATGCTTTAATACTTAATTTTTATGCATTTATCACTCCTCCCAACTTGAATCTTACTCGTCCTCGAGTAAGGATCTCTCTAATAAATCGTTCCACTTCTTTCTTTATTAATCAAGTATGGATTATGAAAAGATTAAACTCAATAATAACCCATCAAGGTTTTATAAGGAAAGAGAGAAAGTAACGAAAAATAAATAAATATTGAGCCCCCTGTCTTTCGTCCTTCTTGCACCGAATCAAGCATGAACTATGAAGGGATTGAAACCCAACTATAGCTCATCAAGTCTCTAGGCAAGAAGTTCAGAAAAAAAAGAAAACTCTTAAAAATTAGAGCTCTAGAAAAGATACAAGAAAAGGCTTCTAATCTTGGTCTAGCTTTATCGCCAATCCCAGAGGGTTTGCTTAGCCAGACTTGATTAAATTAAAACTTTAAAAATAAGATAAAATAATATAAAATTATCTATACTACTCGCAAAAAAAATCAAATTGCAGAATGTAATGTAAAATAGGAACTACTCTAATTGCGAGTATGTAAATTGCATATTATAAATTGCATAAAATAAATCTATACTAATATGGGAAATTAAATTGCATAATTTAAACTATCCTAGCAGAGATTATAAAATAACAGGAAATAGAAAAAAAATAATTTTTATTGATTAACTATAAAAGAAAATCTAGAACAGGGAAAAACAAAATAAGGCTAAAAATAAATAAGGCTAAAAATAAAAAACTCCTTCAACCAATTATGTAAAAAGAACCCAATGAAGCCTGCAATTCTTAGAAGACCTAGCGGAGAAAAGTTTACAATGGAAAACAACTAGGGAGGTAAGAAATTGTGGTGAACCATTGAGCTAGTTCACGTTGAACCATTAAATCCCGTATGCTTAAAATTCGTGTTATTCCATGGGTTAATCCTTCAAAATTCAATTCCTAGCTCAATTCAAGTCCGATTCGCATGCCGTTCATGCCGTTAGATCCCAAAAATTGTGCTCTTCATGTTGGCAGGGTTCAATTATCTAAAACACTGCATAAAAATATAAAATTTAATCAAATAAGGGTAATTTAATATTTAACTTAATGCTTCAATACTTAATTTTTATGCATTTATCAGATACCTGGTCCTTCTTAAAGCTTGATTGAGTGGCTTGTAATTAATTACGAGCCTTGGAGCTCTTCTTTCCAATTTTGATTTCTTTTGAATATAGAAAGCAGCACAACTCTAAGAGGATTGGCTTGGCGTAATTATTTTTTTTAACAAGGTCATTGATTTCTTGCTTACAATATTCTAACATTTCTTGATTCATTTAAATTGGTCTGGCTTTGTAGGTATTTTTCTTTCATTGAAATTCTTTCATAAAGAAGACTTACTGCGTGTTTCTTCCTATTCCAAAAGCACCGGGCATATTAGAACATGCAGATTCTTGATTGGATTTTTAAAGTTTTCTATCTTATGTATTATTACAGGATTTTTCAATTATTCTTCAATCTTTTTGTAATTTATTTTTTCTTTTAAAAATTCTATGTGTTTGTTCTTCTTATTACTTCATTGAGTGTATTTAGGATTTTGATAAATTCTCTTGTTACAAATTTGATTTTTAATTTTTGTCCTAAAGCCTTTGTGGTAATTCTTTCATCATCCATAGTGAAGGATTTTATCAGATTGAGAAAAGGAGTCCCTAGAATGATAGGTCTATTTAGGTTCCTTATTAAAATAAATTGGGTGACAAAGTATTGGTCTGCAAAATAAATTTTTATTTCAAAAAGCTTATACTTTATTATTAACTTTGAACCACTTGCAGTATTTAATTTTTCTTTAATTTTTCTAAAATACTTCGTGGGGATTAGACCTTCTTGTATACAGTTTAGGTCTGCACCCAAGTCAATTAGAGCAATGATTTCTAATTTGAATTCATCTATTATGATTTTTACTCTAACATACCAATTTTGTATGGTTAAGTTTGAGATTAATTATAAAAATTTTGATTTTGAGGATCTTGGTGTTCTGGTTGTGAATTAGAGTCTTCTTGGTTTTTAATTATTTTATCTGACCTTTGATTTGATTATTTTCATTTTCATTTGGTTTACTTTAGATTATAGGTCTTGTAATGTTATTGGTTTTTGTCTTTGATAACTAAACTTATTAAAAATATCATTCAGATTGTAAGTTTGAGGCATAGATGATTGGTTTTCACTTAGGATTTCCTTTATTTTGAGAAAATACTTCTTTTTGAGTTATGGTTTATTGATTTTATCTATGAAGTATGGGAATAAATTTTGTTTCTTTGTTATCATATTTATGCTTGAAGATAGTAGATCATCTTCTTCAATTCTTCTAGAAGATTCAACGTCAGATTCAAGTACTAGTTTTTCTAATTAAATCTTGAAGAAATTTTCAAGATCTTCTTTGTCAATTTGTATTTCATTTTTTTTTCTTTTGAACTTGCAATATCTGGCATAGTGTCCAACTTTACCATACTTAAAGCAAGTTATTTGATTTGTTGATTTACTTATTTGTTTCTATTTTGAAAGGTCCGTTTTTCTTTCTTTATAGATTTTTTTTATAGCTTGTTTATATTTTGTAAATTTATATGATGATTTTTTTCTTGGTACAATTGTGACAAGATTTTGATTTAGGAAACTTTTTTTTGGTTAAAGGATTATAACCAAATTGTTCACAGAAGTTTCCAGCTCCCTTATGCCAGTTAGTTGTTCCTTTCTTAAATGTTGCTTCATTTTTAGATCATTATAGAGATTTAAGCCTTCAGAATTGATAGTATTGATTAAATCTCTATAAATGAGTCTATCATAAGGCATTGTATTATTATTTAGTTCTCTTTTTTAATTTGACCTTTTCTGCAAAGACTTGAGGGAGTCTAGCAATAACTTCTCTTTCCAAAATGATTGGCAATCATTTCTAGCATTACTTTGATAAGAAAGATATCTTTGTACCACCTGAAGTCTTGCAACTTCTTATATCTAGGATTAGCTAAAATTTTAGAACTTCTATCTTTAGATTTGATGGATCACCTAAGAAGTATTTTGCGATTGCAAAAATGAGGGTAGAAATCGAATCCTATATTGGTTCACTCGCTTCATCTTTAACAATTACACATTCTTCATTCCTTCTGTAGGCAAAGAGATATTATTTCTGTCAATTTCATTAAGGTAATGATCTCACCAACCTTTCAGTTGGCCAGTGAAAACGGCAACCAAAGGTTGGGCAATTGCTTGTTGTTGAGTTTTTTCGATAGGCCGCAGCTACCATGATCATTTCTTGAAGGGTGTTGAGAATTTGGTATTCAATTGGCCGTCTATGTTCCATTCATACATAGATGGTATTTGCTGAATAATAGTTTTGTCTAATTGATGGCTTTTCTTCTAAGGCCATATCAGGAGAGGTAGGTTTGTGATATAACAGTTTTGGGGATTGAACCCAAGTCTGAATTTTGTTAATTTCCAAATTCTTGTCATTGTTTTGGGCATCCTGAATTTCGGGATTACTATTACAATCAGTGCTAATTTCAATGGAATCCTCGTTGTTGGAGGTTTCCGGGTCTTGGGTTAAAACAGAAATATTCTACTTTTATGGACTATGATGTTAATGGGGAGCTCTATCTGGGGTGTCTAACATAGTGGTGGTTAGAGTTCCATTTTTTCTAGTCTTTTATTGATTTCGGTTATCATATTACTTTCTTTTAATTAGGAAATTAATTTTTTTGGAATTTCATGTGGAGTAAAAATTAGAGTTTTTTCTTTGCTTTTTATTGGTTGTTTCTTCTTTTACCAATTTTTAATCTTGGTTAATTGGTCTCTTATTGTTTTTAGATTTTGATTTGTAAAATTATTTTGTTTTATTATGTTCTTAAGGTCCCTACCATTAGGTTTCCACGGGATCAGACTTGATTTTGAAAGGTAATGCCATAACTTGTGTTTCTTTTACAAGAATCTTAATTTCTTGTAGGGGAGGGTGAACTTTTTCAATTGTTTTACCCTTTCCATCTGGCAAGAAATCACAGATTTTTCTGCAAGCATGTTTACTTATTTTGGATTTTCTTTCATATGGTATTCAAACTAGATGAAAAAGTTTACATTTGTTCTTAAGATTTCTAGGATTTGATAATATTTCTGTTGGATCTCATCTCTTTGTTGTTTGTTAAAATTATTAAAAACTATTTCCTTTTTTCTATGTTTTTTGATGAATAGAAGCCTTTTCTTAACTTTTCTTTATCTATTATAAAGTATTTGTATATCATACAGATTTTAGAGTCTTATCTCTGTAATTTATGAGATATTGAAGAAATTGGAGGTGATGTTTGGTTATTGCAAATAGTTTGAGGAACCTTTGGTTCATTATCTACTTCTCTAAGTTTGGTTGCTGAACTAGAGTAGCTAAACCTAGGTGGTATTGAATCTTGAGGGTTGATGGGTACCTATGGCTATAGGTCCTGTGAAGGTTTTGTTGAATTTTATCTCCACATCCCCTTCTAGGAGTGTAGTGATGGAATCAGGAGTGCTTGGTGCTTGTCTAGGGATTGGAATAGCATTTTCAAGGAATCAATTCTCCGAAAGGGAGATTTGATCCCAAATTAAAGTTTTTGAATATGTGTGTTCCCTTTTAAAGGGTTGGTTTGGAAGTAGGCTATGCTTCCCAAGGTTCTTTTGTTGATCATGCGAATATGATCAAGATTATTGGTTACCTTATAGTAGATTTTAAAAATAATTGCTACAGAGTATGATCTTGGCATGATGTTAAACCCGTGAAGCTTAACATCGAGTTTTAAAGCTTTAAGAATGTTTTGGTCCTTAAGTTTTAGCGTCAGAACTGTATTATAATTGAAATAAATAGATCCTTCGTATAGGCTTAACTTTACCATTCCCAACAGAGAGTCATGGAACTTTGTTAGTTGGCTATCTCTTAGACAGAGGAGAATGGTAGTATAAAGTTCTCTTCTGATTAAGGGTTTGGCTGCTACCTGGACCATGCCTATATGGATGAACTCATACTTAGACCTAAGGATTTTGACTAGGTCTTGAGAGATGATTGGTGTAACTGTATGGTCTCCCGCTATTGACATAGTTTTTTCTTCTATCCTAATCCTATTATCAGGTAGGGTTCTATGTTGATAAATTGATCTTTTATTTATTTTTGGAATAGTCCATTTGTTCAACTATTCATCCCTTATCTCATTGGATGACTATAGGCATCATTCTCTTTGGAAGAACCTGTAGAAAACAACCTAGATACCAGATTCATTTCGGAACCTCAGTGTATCCCTTTCCCTTTAGACAACTGTTTATGACCAACAATGCCTATCCATGGATAAAACGGTCGATGCTTGGTCAATGTCTACTCAGGATACATAATGATTCACAAATAAATCAACTATCTAAATATTTTTTTACCTTCCTCCCCTTCTGGCTCTGATACTAGGGTAACACCGCAATATATGTAATTCTCAGCATGGACGCTTCAATAACTTGAGAACCAAAAATGCAGTTGTTGTTGACGAGGGGTCGGAGGATTGATTTTTTCATAGTTTCAAGGCACATCCAGCAACCATATTCACCTACACATAGAGTGATGCATATTATATTATACAATATTATCCAGTAAAAAAAATCCATAACTATATTTTTAGAACGTGGGAATCACCTGCAGATAGCATTGTGTGGAATATATATAAGAGTTTTTCTTATTTGGACTAACATTAATTATTATTATTTATAATTTATTAAATATGGTTGATTTTATGATCTATATTGATAGATATGTATTTGTCCAATATTGTATGTTCCTTATATTTTGGGCTCTGGGCACCTTATGTGAGTTGGTATGGTTGAGGTGGCACAGTGTAGGTCTTGACCAAAGTGGTCCATCATGGAAGGGCATGTTAGGATTTGCTTATAAATAATAGACTAAGTTCCCTCTCCACTCGTGATATTATTATTATTCTATATGAGATTTGTTCTCATGGCTTGCCCCATCGAAGAGCCGCCTATTGTGAGAGGATGCTGGAGAGAAGGAGGCCTTCGGTGTTCAATGACAAATACATGTATGTATCCAAAATCTAAAACTTGTTTCTTGATTATGTGATAAATATTATGAGATCTGTTCATTAATCAATTAAATCTAAGATATTTTGTATTTTAATCTTCTACGTTTGATCCATGGATTAATGAAAAGTTTTTTCATATTTGGTATCAGAGCCCTGGTATTTTTGTAGAAGATTGGAATCATCATTTAGTTTTCTATTCATTTTTAAATGATTAGTCGGGAAAGCTCAACATGATCTGATATGTTGATTCTTTTCCCATTATATTTAGATCTTAAAAAATATATGTATACATATTATAATCACAAAAAAATATGCTTTTCTTCTTTATCTAAATGGAGCATAAGCCTCCCTCCTTCTTCCAACCCACCGATCTTCACCGACCATCTCTATCGACGGCATTTTTGGATGCGCCAGTCCTTGTCAGCATCGAGGGATGGCCGGCAGCGACCAGAAGATGACCGTGATGGCTGGTGGTGGCGTGGATATGGTCGTCGATAGTCACTGGCAGCATGGTGGTGGCCGTGGCAACCATCTCAGTGATGCGGGACATATAAGACGTAACCTGATTTATTGGGAAAACAGGGGAAAACCTAAACAAACTAGGACCGTGTGAGGGCTAAGAAGCTCCCGAGACTAGGGCGAACTGACACTAAATCCTAAAACAATCGAACTCTTTTGATTTTCAATTTTTATGGGTGGAGAAACATGGGATGGAGGATAGGAAACATGGACACTCTAGGACTGGGGATCCACCTTCACGGAGAGACGTCGCACCTCTAGGGCATCTTACCCACCCCACTATATGTAGTCTAGGGCGTCCCATCCATCTCACTACACGCGGAGCCTAGGGCATCCTACCCAAATCGCTACCTGAGGCCGTAAAGAAAAACCCCTAGGCCTAAAGGGGGACTCGATGGAAAAGGGGGATAACTAGGGCCTCGCGTCCCTCGACGCTCGCATGCGAGCGAAGGAAATGGGGTCTCACACCCCTCGACACCCGCAGGTGAAGGAAAAACGGGCTCGGCCCAGAACCAGAACCAGTGGCTAAACCAAAAATTCATTCAACTCTGATTACAGGGGGAGGGGGCCCCTTTATATAGAAAAACCAAAACCTTCAGTTACTTAGCCTACAAGAAACCCAAAAAAGAAAAATAAATTATATCAAAAACTGTGCTACATCAATATTGATGCTGATCTGCTCTGAGAAGCGTGTTGGCTTGATGATCTGCTCCAGAAAGCATGCTGCTCTGAAAACTGGGCAGCTTCAAAAGCCGTGCAAAATCCTCTCGCGGCCGTGCACAAGTGAAGAGAACGATCTCCGTCGAGCACCAGCAGACAGTCGGCGCCTGGAAGCGGGTGGCGGACGGGGTCGGCGGACGGCCGGCGGCGCCTGCAGCGGGCGGCGTATGCACGGTCATGCCGTTTGGCTTCTGACGGCTATGGGGCCCATGGGCGCTGGCGAGGGCCCCGGTGACCAGGCGAGGTCCGACGGACGGGGGGCGGGCGGCGGACGGCGGGCGGGCGGCTGGCAGCTGATCGACGGTGGCAGACAGTGGTGGCGACGCATGGGCGGACGGACGCCTCCCGCGTCCGTTCGTCTTCCCACGGGCATGGGCGATGGCGGCCGGCTTTTCCGGCGAGGGCGGGGCCGGCGGGCGGGCCGGGAGGGGGACGACTGGGGGTCGGGCAGCCTGGACTAGGGGCGACGAGACGGTGGTTAGGGTTTGCGAGGTTTTTTAAACTCACGCGATGAACATAGAATAAAGCTGGAATAAGGAGGGAATCTGGGAATAAAACTGGAATAGTGGGAATAAATGGAATAGCGGAATAGGAAAATAAAAAAATGCGAGAAAAATAAGAAAAATAGAAAAATACCCGGACCTGCCCTGGATCCCCATCACTCAGCCTTCAAAACATCCCACCAGCCATGAGTCTTCTCTTCTCTCCACCGGCGGCACCACCTTGTTCTTGTTTATCCCTGAACTCCGGTGGCGACGGCGATGGTCTCGATTGAGATCACGAACAAAAAAAAATGAAACGGGTGAATTGTGAGAAGGATCATCGAAAATCCTCACACGAAGTGGCCTTTTTTATCTAGCCATCGGCAACATGGAGCGGTGGCGATCCGCTATCTCGAGTCGGTCTTGGTGACCGGTGACTTCGAAATCGGGTTTGGCCATTGGATTTGAGAGGAGCGGCGGCGGCCCTCCTTCTGTATTTTTTTCCCTTTGGATGTCATGGGAAGGAGCCAGAAATCATGACCGAGCGAGGTCTTTTGGCCATTGGCAATGTGGAGAGGTAGCGATCCATGATCGGGTTCGGTCGGTTGACCCGCGGGGGAGATCTCAAGTTCGTTGACTCCATTAATGGAGTTTTTGGGAGGTAACCGGGAGAAGAAGGGAGGAAGAATGAGAGGTTTTAATGGATTTTGGTTAATGGATTTTGGATTTCAACCGACTTCAAACCCAATCCATTAATTATAAGTTGAGCCCAATTGAAGAACTGGCTGAACTAAATCACATTGGATCAGTTTTAATTGGGTTAAGGAGAATTTTGTAATTAAGCCCCTATAAATTAAGAATTATATAATGGTCCATATAAAATTATAGATAGGCCCCTAAAGTTTTGAAAATTATAAAATTAGTCCTAAAATTTTACATTTATGTCCTTGTCATTTTCTGAAAATGTATTTTACAGAAAAGTCTTTTATTTTCTATATTTTATGGTTTAGTCATCTATTATTGTTTTGATAAAAATCGATGTAACTTGCTTGTTTACATCCGATTTGAATAATTTTTGAACCATTGGACTTATAATAATTTAAAAAATATTTTGATAGAATTCTTCATGCATGATAAAATATTTAAATAATTTAAAAATTATTTATATACAACTTTACTTACTATTATATAATTCGAGTATGTTTTCGTGTAGTCCCAAAGGATTCGAAGTACTCTATGAATTTTAAATAGCTGAGTTATTGAGAACTAATTATTCATCTTTTATTATATTTCAAAATATATATTGATATATCTATTACAGTTGATCCAAAAATGATTGTAATTAATGGTGATACTTATTATATACTATAATTTTTATTCAAAGATATTTATAGTTGTATAATAAGTATTATTGATAGAAGTGGTAGTTAGAATACAATATTATGTTATAATATGATCAGTAGAGTATATGTTATTGAGCATCACATTTTGGACTGATCTTTTATAACATACATGTCGTTAAAGTATATCATTTTGAATTTATTTGAATATTTTTTCTTGTATGAATAATTTTATAGATTGACATAAATATTTATCATCAAATGATTTATTTATATTGTCTATAAATTTTTTGTTTTGGGAGAGATATTTTTGATTATTAGATATAATCGTTTGTTCAAGAAAAATTATTGTATGTTTTAATTAAAAAATTGTATGAAATATTATATTGCCCGGATACACTAGTTTTGTGGATATGTTTTTATAAAGTTATTATGCAAGAAGATGGCGAAACCCGCATAGAAAGGAATACGAGAAATCTTGTACTAATTCGATGATAACGTACAACTTGTCCTCCGTCGTAATTATCGCATAGGAACGAGCAAGAAAACCACGAAGTTTCAACTTAATGACTAAAGTCCCCTCGAATAATACGTGGAAAACATCAAAAGCATCAATGGTCGAAAGGTCAGTACACCGTAATCCAAGGACATTCTTGTCCACACAAGTCTCCCAAGTTGACGGTATTACCCTCATCCCGTTCCCCGACCCTAGTTGAAGTGAAGACTCCAGTTGGGGAGAAATCCACGGAGTCGCACCGAATCGCTACCGTAACAAACTGGCACGAGCGTCGGCGGGCCAACGTAATAGCCATGGTGAACGCCGGCCCGCCGCGGCTCGACCTCCAGACCGCCGGTCACGTGCTCCGCCGGTCGTGGTCTCTCCTCCTTGCCGCCTTCCCCGCTCTCCTTCTTGCCGCCCTCCTCCTACTTTCCTTCCGTTCCGCCCTCCTCGCCGGCAATCTCCACCTCGCCTCCGTCGCCGACCGCGACCCCGCCGTCCGCTCACTTCTCTCCCGCCTCTCTTCCGCCGCCGCCGGCTCCCCTCCACGTCCTCCTCCCCGCCGCCGCCCCTTCCGTCACCTCCCCCGTGTCGGCACCCTCGACGAAGACTTCTTCTCCGACTCCACCGCTGGCGACCACCAAGCCTTCCACCGGCCGGCCGCCTCCTTCAACGTTTCCTTCCCCACCCTCGTCCCCCTCTTCCTCGTCGACGGCTCCCCGGGGTTTCCAAGATCCCCAAAATCCGTCAAGATAAGGGTTCCGGACTTCCCTTTCTCCCCCTTCCTCTTCTCTTTCCCCGATGGCGAAGGCGGTGCCGACAATGCCGCTGGCGATCGAGACCAGGCCGGCGATCTCCGGATTTTCGGACGCGGACTCAACCTGGACCGCCAAGATGTGATGGTGATCCTCTATCTCCTACCCTACTCTCCTCCACCCACTCCCTCGCCATCCTAGGGTTCATCCTCTCCTATACCTCCGCCCTCGGCGTTGTCTTCGTCGCCGTCACCACTTCCCTCCTCCAGAAGCCGGTCTCTATCACCGGAATTATCTATTCAGGCGCTCGATTGGGGATCCGGCGGCTCACGGGGTTTTTGTTTTTGCGGTGGGCTGCGAGGGACGCCGTGGTCCAGTTCCTCTGCATGTGGTTTTTCTCCGACGTTGGGGACCAGAACGAGCTCTTCAAGCTCTTTGTGAAGGTCAAACTCATGCCTTTCTCCTCTCACCGTTGAACCCATGGTCTGGGCCCCGTGATGCGGTTCTCTCGGGGTTCTTCGTCGTCTGGGCCTTGCTCGACATGGTGGTCTCTGTTGTGTTTGCGCTTGTTCCATGGGTAGTGATCATAGACCACAATTTGAGGAGGCGGGGGCGACATGTGGTGAGAGAAGGGTGCCATTTGATATCAATGATGCCAGCCCCGGCTATTTTGCTCAAGTGTTTGGAGACGCTGGTCTGTGGGATTCTTGGGAGGAGATTTGCAATGATGGTTGGGGAGGCTCTTTGCGGAGGTGTTTCATTCCGTGGGGGTTTACTTCTTCATGGTGTGGCTGATATTCTATTTTGCAGCAAGGTGTAAGGATGGGGAATGGAAGGTAGGAGTTTTGGAAGGCAAGATTTGGAGGAATGTATCAATGGCCTCAGATGACTTCGGTGGTCGAGCTGGTCGCAAAGACTAGAGGTACCAGCAATGTCTCTTTTGTTATTTTATTTGCAATTGAGATGCCATCTTCCAAGTTCTTTCCTTTATGCTGTTGTAATAGATTCTTTAATGATGATGTGGGGAATGTGAGGTTGCATGTACACCATCAATTTCCTAGAATGGGGAAATGTACATTAATATTAGGCGAATGATACTTCAGAGTTGCCTCTATACTGCTATGTTGAATCCATCACTAATCTTCGTATACTTTTTCTTTGTAGAGCTCTTTATGATTTTCCCTTTAGAACACATCTGAATTTGTCATATTTTTATCCTGTAATTGGAAAAATGGAGGGCAAACAATGTAGATATTTATGTGATGTTTAAAAGACATGCTTTGGCCGCCTAGGTTCTTGCTTTAATGTTTATGGAGGATGAGACCCAAAAATGAACCATTATCAGATGTTGCTGAGTTGGTACTGATCATTAGAAAACTCAATACAGCATATTTTATATGTGTTATATTTCATATTTAAATTGTAACTTTTCAGGTTTTCATTATTAATTTTTCAATTTATTGTTTGTTGGGCCACCTTGATCTCTAGCGACTCATCAGGCTTTTAGGTGCTAGGTGCCCTTTGGTTGCTGATTTAGCATCAACAATGTTTAAAAATTGACGTGTGCTCCTTTAATTTTTGTTAAAGGGGATATCTATTGTTGCAAGGGTTTGTTTTGCAATAAGAATCAAAGAGTTATATAGTTTGTGAAAATTTTGGAAACTTAGCAAAAATAATCAGAGGGAGAGCAGAGTGGGAATTCGGTGCATTGGGTCATTATTTTGGATACCTAGACACTTGGACATTCAAATTTTAAAGTTTTTGGAAGTGTCAATACCTTTGGATGCTTGGACATAATGGGACTTGATAACGCACAACTAGATGTTTCACTTTGAAGTGCCCTGTTAATATCAGCAGAGAGTCCCAACATTTGGCACTTGTCAATTTCTTGGTTTTAAGTGCTGGAAACTTGAAATATACCTAAGCAATAACTTAAACAACTTGCAAACCCATGGTTGTTTTATTGTATTGTTTGTTAGAGATCATATATCTTTCTCTCGTTCTCCTTTTATTATGTTTTCTGGATAAGCATCGAAACAATGCTTATAGGCTTATACATACATATACATATACACACACATACCACACACACATACATGCAGATACATAGATACATACATAGATGTATGCTTTTTCATGCTAAGATTTTTGGTAGCAGCTGTATCCAATACTTGAGAACAATTAGAGACTTGACACTTATGTAAAATGTCCATTTATATTGGCACCAAAGATTTAAATGTCAAGGTATGGGCCCATATCGATCCCATGCCAATACAGTGTGGCATATGATATGGGTGCATATATGTTGGTACAAATGAATGGATAAATTAGCTGTATCGACTGGTACAAGGTTGATGCCTCATTACCATGCAATACAAGGTGGTACTTTTAGATAGGGTATGATATAACAAAGTTCAGGCTTGGTTCACTAAATCATGATGTACTAAGGTCCATTGTACTGGTACTTGTCTGATATACTATGGCCTGTTTGGAGCCTGTATTTTCAAGTCTCAAATCTTTGACTAGTAATCTCTTACAAATTACGTGTGAAAGTAGGCATTTCCCTTTATTTAAGACATTCCTTGTTCAGTAGTTGTTGATTTCTAATTGGAACACCTTTTGATAAGCATAGTTTGGGTCTACAGCAAGTGCACTCATGCATTACATGATGTTACTACTCTAGGTTGTGTATGCCAAATAGTATGTCTCAAATTCTGTAAGGATCCATTTTATACTAGGGATCCATGTCATTCAGTTTATTTGGTTGTATTTAGCAGATTTTCCAAGTTCTTTACTTGGTTAGCTTTTAGTGACTTTTGCATGGATATCCATTTTGTGCTTGATGAGTTTGGACCACTATATGATTATCTTTCAGGCACTCTATTTGACATGGTTATAAGTTTTCAAATATAACTAGTATAATTTCATTGGGATTTTTTGGCAATATTTGAACTTTGAATCCATTGGCAGTGGTTCAGGGCAAAGCATAAGGGGTTTGAGAGTTCTTGTTTACCCCTTTTTTGGAGGTCATGCTTTGTCGAGTTTGCAAAAACTGGAATTGGGTGCTTCTACTAGGCTAAAGAGCTGGTTTCTAAATGTTCTTGCTGCAGGTGGAAGAATAAACATGAAAGTTCCCTTTGTGCCTAGGAAGCACAATCTCAAATCTCATCTGTGTTCATATATGATATGTTTAATATGGCTAGGATATCTTGCATACTTATTCAAGTATCCTGTTTTTCAAAATTAAAATAAGGAACCAGGATACTTCCCAAGTATCTTTATGAATAAGAGGAAGGGCTTTCATTCTTTAAACGTATGTTAACGTTTTGATGATGGATGCTTGATTTTAGTGTTTGTGATGTTGATGTTATTTTCTAATGCATTGATTTGAATAAATGACTAAATTATCGTGTTTACGGTAGTTGATGTTATTCTATAGAATATTGGCTACATTATTGTAATAGATCATTTTGCTTTATGGATGCTTTTTTACATATGTGTGAACAATATATATTTATATTATCATAACACAGCTATATTATACCCTATTTGTTTTAAAAATTTACCATTTTGGTGTATCCATCTCACGTTGTATTAATATCCTCTGCTAGGTATCCTGCTTCATAATAGGTTTGTGGGTGGAATCAGTGCAAATGTTCAAATAATTTCCTCCAATTATACCATATTTATCAATACCATTTCCACATGCAAGTAATAGCATTATAGTCACTTGGGTAAAAATCATAGGAATTCTCAGTGTTATGGTATATGTCAAATACCAATTGGGGAATAGAATGAATGCACATAAGAGTTAGAGTTGATCATGGGCCAGCGGGCTAAGCTATATTCATTTTTAGTTGGGCTTCGGGCCAACCCCATTTGAAATTTTGACATTTTCTATGTCCAAGCCCAGCCCATGATCAGCTCTAATCAGAGTGCAACATTTGTTACAATCTTCCTTTTATCATCTTTTTTCTATTTTTTTCTTTTGAGTGCTGATTAACTTGTGTGACTCTTGTGATGTTGTGTGTGTGGTCTATCATCAACACTGCAGTGTCCATTATGTTTGGAGTTGATTTGTAAATGGGGAACATGGACCACTACTTGAAGAGGTTGTGTGACAGGATGGGGGAAGCAAAGATGCCATCTTTTGTTGGTGATCTGGGACAGTCCATTTGAATCCAGTGCTTGAAGATAGTGGCTTGGGGGGATTTGACTAGTTGGACTGCGATGATGGTTGAGTGTTTGCTTGTTCCATTTGGTGGAGTCTTACTTTCTAGTGGTTTGCTTGATAACAGAAGGTCGATTGACTTTTACTAGTTTGGCAGTTTTAAGATTGACTTTCCCTAGTTTCAGTATAAAAATTAAAGAAATATGAATAATATAAAAATCAGAATATGATGAAGTTAAGAATTTATTTGGGATAATTTATGATCTCTAGTGTAATTTGTATAGGTGGTTTTATGCTGGAACAATTGAAAATATTCAAAACTGAAAGGTTTAAAAAACATTTTTGACATCATTCTAGATGAGACATACACACACATCATTATATTGTTTGATAACAATGTAAAATCAAAATGTATGTATAAGAGCTTTTAGTGAGGAAGAGATCCAGTACTAACATCCCAATTTTTGCATTGCATTGATCTGATGGGACAGTTTAGGCACTTGATCCATCCATGCCATCATGGTGTCAACCATTTGTTAGCGTTTGATGGTGGATTGGAGTTGGAGGCATTTGATGTTCCAATCTATATGTTAGAACATCGAACATCCATAGCTTAGGTTCGAATGGTCTAGAGTGTCCATTTGTGAGTTTGAGTCAAGTTATTTTTGTTTGTTTGATTTCATCATGCACCCATAACCCACAAGTCGTAACCTATATATGGGATCTGGGATATCATGGCAAGCCATGTACTCTTTACAATTTTCATAGTGAATTTGAATTGAACTTTGAGTTCTCTTGAGTCACTCGTGATGTGAGGCAATGAAGAAAATGGAAGTGAGGTTGTGGATTTAAGGGGAGGGCTTGTGAGGGTTTGGATTCCTTCATCGAGGCCCTGTGAAGATTAGATGTGCGAGGCTGAAGGTGGGAAGGAACAGGAGGTGAAACTAGTCATCCCATTGATGTATGAGGTGGACCTTAAATTCATGCAATGTCCTTTCAACCTTTATTTATCCTTTACTAGTCATTATTTAGTTCAGCTTTTTTTTAGATTCATATAGCTTCCTATGCTGTCCTAGTTTTTGTTGTATGTTGACATTGTGAGAGAGGTGGATTCCATCCTTGCCTGCATCAGATAGCCAAACCTACATTAAAGATGCAACTTTTCATGTAAATTTGGAGCTAAACATATCATATCATGACTTGCAAATCTTAGTTCAATCTCAATAGAATGCTTCTTGTATTTGAATAGAATAAGTTTAAAATTCTATTCAAAAGAAGAGGATAGAGTTTAAAGGTTTGCTTGACTTGGCCATCTATACAACAATTAGGTATTTGGTCTTAAACTGTTTTTCACCAAATTCATATTGGTTTTAACCAACACAAACAATCTTGGTTTTGATTTCTGAATTTCTTGTGAAATTTGAAATAATATGGTAGGAGTGCTAAGGCAATCAATAGCTAGTACAAGATTTGATGGATTGATTAAAAAATTTTATGTTTCTTGTGGTTCAAAGTGTCATTGGGAGCAAGAGAAGAAGGACAACTGAAGAGTGTCTTCAGCAAAATAATTCCATGACTCCATCTACAACACAGCTGCTTCTGGCTGCAGAACTTTTGTGCCAACACTTATCTTGAAAGAAAAATTATCTAAATAATGGATTCCAGAAAGAGAGGAGCAAATTATTTCTATTGGCCTGGATAACAATCCATTGTGTAGAAGGATTCCTTGACAACTACCTATCCAGCGGCATCTCTGTCGAAGCAAGAGAGATGCCAGTGCCATCCTTCAACAAAATGTGACATCTCCTTTCATATTGTACTTTCTTTATGATGAATGATGGCTTGAGCCATGTGGACCATGAATGTGCCTCTATGTGTCTAGCCATCTGCAACATTAGATCATTGTAGTGATTATCTTTTAGACCAAATTAGGCCTGGCCAGATCATCCAAATAGGTTTTGACGGGTTATCTCCAATCCTTTGGATTCTTTGACTGATTATAAAATAACCATGATGTAAATTTTTGAGGAAAGACATTTTCTCAAAATGCTACATATGTTATGGCCAATAATGGCAATGCACCTTGAATAGGGCACTGATCAGTAGTTTGTGGTAATTTGACAATTTGTAAATTTACTACTAATGAAGATTTTCCTACAATGGAAACAATAATTTTGGTTCTGTATTTACAATCCTGTTGTCTACTTTTGATCTAGTAGTATTCTCAAACTTTGATTGAGGAGTATTGTGTACAAATTTTAGTAGGTCCAAGTTTGGGAATCATTCTCTTTCTATAGTTAGCATGTAAGTTTATACCGTGCTGTAAAAATTAGGTGAAGCCTGCAAATGTAGTTGTTTCAGCTTTAGTATCTTATATATTATTTTATAAGCTATAACAGCTAACTCAAGCTTTGACATTTGTGAAGCACTGAACTGAATTGTTACTTCTGGATGGTTCCCAAGTATCCATGATCACTTTATATCAGCTTTCCAAGTTTGAGACTGGTATCACAATGTCAGAAACTGTAGTGTTGGTATTCTCCTCCATTTTTTTTTTCCGGTGGGCAGGGGTACGTGTAAGCTAACATTCGTTGCAAGGATTCAAAAATTTTGAAGCTCAATGACTTATAAGGGCCCATTTGGTATTGCTTTCGTTTTCAGATTTTGTTTTTGAAAACTGGAGGAAAATGAATTGGACTGAACAACATGTTCAATGAAGCAAGTGATGATGTCGTTGGAGCTTTTGGTCACAAGGATTAATTACTTCCAAACAGAGTGAAAATTGAAGCAACTAATGGAAGAAGTGAAAATTGAAGCAACTAATGGAAGAAGCTTGTAAGTTCGCTTTTAGCGTTTGCTGTGTCTTGGGATTTGTGAGCATCCACAGTGCTTCGTCCCCTCATTGCTCCCGAGTGGGTTTCTGCATCGTCTTCCGTGCTTCGTGATTTGGGTGCCCTCCTTTGGATCTTGCTGCGTTCCTTTGCTATCTTTCTGCCCTTGTCTTCTCCGGTTAGTCCCTTTTATCTTTGCTGGGCTCCTTTCGGTGTTCTCTCTTCTATTTCTTTGTTAGGTGTGGGCTTCTTCGACTTGCTCGGGATGGCGGAGGTTGCGAAGCAGCCGGATCCTAGTGGTGCGGAGGAGGCCCATCGGCTGCAGGGTGACTGATCCTGGGCTTAGGTTGTCCAGGAGCAGGGACGGTCGCCAGTCTGGTCATTCTACAAAATTTCTAAGGAAGACTTGGATCATCTTTAGAAGTGTTTCACCAAGGTGTTGCATTTGCGGCTCCGCTCTTGGAGGATTCCTGCCGGCAGTGGGAGGGGTTTGCTGTCATTTTTTGGAGTCTTAGCCACCGGGTGTCTCCTGTTGGGGTGGCTCGGGAGGTGCGGTCCAAGCTCCTCTCCTATGACCCGGAGACCTATCCGGTTGGGGATGACCACATCGTCTTGCGGCTTGCTTCATCCGGAGATTGCTCTAAGGTGCTGGGAGGGGGATCGTGGTTCGTTGGCAGTCAATTCCTGGCATTTGAAAAGTGGGTGCCGGATTTTCGCCCGGCCGCCGTCCAGTCAACTATACTATGATATGGATGAGGCTCCCGAAGCTTTCCCTTGAGTACTGGCTTCCGGTGGCGATCATGGCGGTGGCTGCTGAAGCTGGCCGTCTGATCTCCATCGATAATTTCATCGACCGGCCGAAGAAAATAGGGTTTGCCAGAGTCCTGGCTTGAACTGGGCTTCCAAGCTGCTCTTGCCGGGAGTGCTGATCCAAGGTCAGTCTTCAATTTTCTGGCAACAATTTGTCTGAAAATTTGCCGTGCGTCTGCTTTCATTGTGGTCGAATGGGCCACCTTGCTGCTGCCTGCTGTTCCCCAGGCAAACCGAAGCTCTCCCCTAATGCTGGCCATGCCTTAGGTCCTTCCAACCTTGTTGCTCAGGACCGGGCTGAAGGGTCTACCGATCAGGGTCTGGTGGCTGCTCTTGAGGACCCTACTGCGGTGGAAGGCCGGTTGAAGTTTGGCCCTTGGATGGTGACATCCAGGGTGCGCTTGCCTCGGCAACGGCAGGCCCATCCAAGAATGGCCATGGGCCTCAGAAGGGGAAATCTCTTGTTTCTTCCTCGGATTTCCCCTCTTCATCTCCGCCCCGGTCGTCCTCCACTCCAGTCTCCTCTTCTCCTGACTCGTCACCCGACTCCGATGGATGGTAAAAACCCTCCAAATTGGCTCGCCGTCGCTCTCCTGTGGTAGGTCGTTCGGCACAGGGGGAGGTTGTTGCAGGGCTCCTTCCTCTCTCTGGTACTTATGCCTCATTGGGAGACTGCATGGAGCTCGTCCTGGTGGAGGCGAGATCGGTGGACCACCTAATGCTGGACTATGGCGTTGTCTCTCTCAAGCGAGGCCGATGCTTGGTTAAGTCTTCTGATCCTTCTTCCCTCTCAGTGCCCCTTGAGTCAGCCGTCAAGGTGCCTCCTTCTAAATTCCCTTGCTTTCTAAATACTCTTCTGCCTCCTCTGGGAGTTCGGGTAATCTGGGTCTTCTAAGTTGGTTGCTGCCCTGTGGAACCGGTGTTGGTCAATGTCCCTGTTGTGATGCTGGGTCTGGGAGAGCGGGCTGTCGGGGAGGGCCCTTCCTCCTCTCCCGTGGGTAAATCCTCGAAGGCTGCCTCCATTGTTTTTACTGTGGGGGATGATGTTGATATGGGGTGTCCTAGGCTGGGTGGATCCAGGATTCTGAAACGGGGTTTGGAGGGGTATCGGGAATCTCCCTGCCGCTTGCTTGAGCTACTTTGCCTCCCCAGCTAGATTCGATTGATCTTGTGGCTGTCTCGTTGTCTCCTGAGGGTGGGCGGCTGTCTCATGACTTAGTCTCATCTAAACTCCAATGTGCTTTGGCTTCGGTGGGGGGGGGGGGGTCTTTAGAGGGGTCCAGTAAGGATTCTGTCAATGATGTATCCAGTGCTTCGATCCTCTGTGGCTGGGAAACAGCCTGCTGTGAGTGTTGATGTTGAGGAAGATGCCAGTCTGAGCTCCGGGTCATCCAAGTCATCCTAATTTCCAATTGAAACTTCTGGTTTGGAATGTTCGGGGGGCAGGAAAACCGCCTTCCTTTCTACTTTGGTCGCTTTCTGCAACTGCATAACCCCCAAATCTGTATTATTTTGGAGACTAGACTGTCGGGTCCTAGTCTCGAGCGCGTGCGACGTCGCTTTCCCCGAAATTGGGATTTCTATTCTATTGACTCTCGTGGCCTATCGGGAGGTATTATTGTCTCCTGGGATCAGGGGACTGCTAAAGTTACTACTTTTCATCGGTCTTCTCAGATGGTTGCTATTGTCGTGTCGGAGCCTAATCGGCCGTCTTTGCTTCTGTGCGGTATATATGCTTCTACCTCTGACAAGGAAAGGAACGTGGTCTGGGAGGAGGTTTCTGCTCTGATTGATCAGGGTGTTCCTACTGTTGTTGCTGGTCATTTCAATGTCATCGATCGGGCTGAGGATAAGAGGGGAGGCAGGCCCTTCGTGGAAAACGCTGTCTCCTTGGAGTTTTCCAGCTTTATTCATGACCCTGGCCTGGTGATTTGGGTTTTCTTGGTCCCGCTTCACCTGGTATAATAATAGAACGGATGCCGCTAGGGTCTGGAGAGACTGGATAGATGCTATGCTACCCTGTCCTGGCTCTCCTTGTTCCCTACTCGGTTCGTCACCTGAGCTGCATTGCCCTTGATCACTGCCCTCTTCTCTCGATGGATGCCTATATCCGGGGCCCACCCCGTTCAGATTTGAAAAATTTTGGCTATATTTTCCTAAATCCAGAGAGATCATTAGGGAGATCTAGAGGATTGCTGTGCGTGGTGATGCTTCCTATCGGATTTCTAGGATGTTAGAGCTTCTCAGGAGGTGTCTCCTCCACTGGAACAAAGTGGAGGTGGGTAACATCTTCTCTAGACTGAAGACTGTTGAAGACACCATTGCTCACATACAGGATAAAGAAGACAGGTTAGGTTGTTTATCTCAGCCTGATCTAATCAGTCTTCGGGCCCACCTTTCCTTGCACCACTCTCTGCTTCGCCATCAGGAGGTCTTCTGGAGACAGAAGTCCAGAGTTCAGTGGTTACAGGATGGGGACAGAAACATCCGTTTTTTTCATCAGGCCACTATTATCAGGAGATATAGAAGTGCCATCACGATCCTCTGAGGGTCAGCTGTTGGAGGAGGGTGCTATTCGGGAGGAGATCCTTTCATTTTTCAGATCCAGATGGACCAACTCGTCACTGGTTATTCCTTCTGTTTCCACCTCCTCCCCTTCTCTATTATCCATCCTTCTCAAAATGCTATCTTGCTTGCTCTGATTCTCTGGGAGGAGATCCGTGCCACTGGTTATTCCTTCTGTTTCCCACCTCCTCCCCTTCTCTATTATCCATCCTTCTCAAAATGCTATCTTGCTTGCTCCGATTCTCTGGGAGGAGATCCGTGCTGTCCTGTGGGACCTTGGGGAGGATAAAGCCCTGGCCTTGATGGTTATCCTTCCTTCTTCTTCTGGAGGTATTGGGACATTGTGGGCTCTGACCTTGTTGCTGTTGTGTAGTACCTTTTTGTTTCAAGTTCTATGCCCGATTCTTGGAAGAGGATCTTTATTGTCCTCATTTCCAAGCATCCAGATGCCTTGGAGCCTGCTCATTATTGACCGATCAGCTTATGTACTACCCTTTATAAAATCTGTGCTAAACTGATGGTCAACCGGATGCGAGCCATCCTTCCTCACCTTATCTGTCCTGAGTAGGGTGCTTTCCTCGTGGGTCGGAGCATTTCTGATAATGTGCTTATTGTCCATGAGTTTATGTCTGATCTCAACCATGCTTCGTCCCGTCGGAGTCTCATGGTCATTAAGCTGGATATGGAGCGAGCCTATGATAGGGTCAACTGGGACTATCTCCTCTCGGCCTTGCAGGCTTTTGGCTTCCATCGGACTTGGATATCCAGGATTTTGGCTTGTGTTGTCGGACCTTCCTCTCTGTTGATCAATGGTTCTACGGAATTCTTCTCTTCGAAAGTGGGCCTCCGTCAAGGTTGTCCCCTTTTCCCATCCCTGTTATTATTTGTGCTGACCTCTTATCCAGGATGTTGCGCGCTTCGGTCCGAGATCTTGGCATCCAGCCGTTTATCCCTGCGCCTGGTGCTCATCCGATCTCTCATCTCTTATTTGCTGATGACTGCTTACTATTGGCCGAGCCTCTATTCTTTCTGCCCAGGGATTTCATAGGGTCCTCGCAGGTTATTGTATGGCTTCTGGTCAGAGGGTCAATTTTCAGAAATCGGCTATTATTTTAGCCCCAAGACCTCTATGCATCTTCGACAGCGGATCTTGGACACCCTTGGTATTCAGGAGCGCCGGAGCCCTCTCACCTACCTGGCAGTGCTGATCTCCGGTACCAGACTCTTTAGATCGGATTGTGCTCCGATGTTGCACACTGTGCGCGCGAGCGGATTAAGGGATGGCATGGTAGAGTCCTCTAGTCTATGGGGAGGATTATCCTTATCCGCTCGGTCCTGACCTCTCTCCCGGTCTATCTCCTCTCTCATGCTGTTGTCCATGAGACTATTGTCATGTATGTGGAGTAGTTTATTCGGGCTTTTCTTTGGAATTCTTCTCCGAATTGTCGCAGGATCCATCTCGTTAGCTGGCAGTCTATCTGCAGGTCGACCGACCAGGGCGGGCTGGGTATTACCTCCCTACTCAGCAGGCGTGAGGATTTGCTCGGTAGGTACCTGGCCAGGTTCTTCCTCTGTCCTAACAGCATGTGGTCGACGATGCTTTCTGCCCGTTATGGGGATTACTACTCTGTCCTCGACGGTTCCCCTTCCCCTCCGAGATGCTACTCGGCTATCTGGAGGGAGATGATGCTGAGAGCCCCTCTTATTACCCCCCCCCCCCTGTTTTGGGTTATTGGAGATGACAGATCTGTCAGAGTTATGATGGAGCTATGGATTTCTGATACTCCCCTTTGTAGATGGCCTACATTTATCTCGGTTGACATATCTGTCACTATGACTATTGCTGACCTCATTGTTTCGGGGGAGTCCGATGGGATAGCCGGCTAATGTTGTCCCTCTTCGGGAATATCCTGGGTCCTCGAGTTCTCTCGATCATTCTGCCGGTAGTTTCTGCTTCTGATGTGAGTTTGGAGGCACTCTTCTTCCGCTCGGGTTCCCATGTCGGATTTGCTCTCCATACTCTCTGAAAGTGCCGATGGACTCATCCTTCCGTTGGTTCTGGGCTATTCCTGTTCACCCCAAGGTCTCCTACTTTAACTGGAAGCTTGTCCGAAATCGCCTGCCGACCAGGTCTTTTTGGCTTCCAGAGGTATTCACATGCCCCTAGTTGCCCCATATATGGATTGGAGGATGAAACCCAGATCCATGCCCTATTCTCTTGTGATTGGGCCTTGAGGATTTGGCACCTGGCTGGTGTTGCTGGGTTATCTCTCAGGATGTCGTTCACTCTTTCCTTTCTACCCTGAGATCTGTTAGGGAGTTCTCCCAGGTTAGTGTCCTGGCTTATCTTGCTTATCATATATGGTTTGCCAGGAACGAGCGGGTCTTTGCTTCGGTTACATGCTCTCTCCAGGCGCTGGTCGACAGGGCTACCGTTTCGGTCTATGATTTTTTGTGCTCGACTGGGAGGTCTTTGGAGATCTGGGGTCCTTTCTCTACTCCTAGAGCGTCCCAGGTGGTATGTCTCCTGGGCACCCCCCCTCCTCTGCACTTCACGGTCAGCTTCGACGGGAGTCTCCATCATAGATCTGGAGGCGCTGCTTTGTCATTCGGGATGCCTATCTAGGTTTCCTGGTGGCAGGTGGCTTGCATCTTCTTGATTCTTCCGTCCCTGGGACGGAATTGCATGCTGCCTGGGCCGGCATCAGGTATGCCCGCCAAATTCTTCACCCGGACCGGCTCATCATCGAGGGGGATTCCTTGACTGTCATATCCTGGATTCGGCGATTTATGATGGTTCCCCCTGCCCACCCCATCATGCAGGACATCCACTTCCTCTTACGGGATTGCGTGTCCATCTAGATTCGTCATTTTTAGGGAGGCTAACTCAGCCGCTGATTGGATAGCCTCCCTTGTTGCTCGTCATTATGTTCCGTTGATCTGGACCGACTGGCATGCTGCTCTTGTACAGTTAGAGATATTATTCTTTCTGATTTTTTGGATTGTATTCACTCTCATTTGCTTTGATGAATATTCCGTTCCATCAAAAAAAAAAAAAAAAAAAAGAAGAAAAAGAAAAAAAGAAATCACAAATGGTCCTTGTATAAAAGGGGGATCTTAAGCGGTTATTTGAGAAATCATATAATCTATAAAAGGGGATCTTAAGCGGTTATTTGAGAAATCATATAATCTATCAGGGTACAAAATGGTGAATGGGTTTCAGAATATACAAATGGTAATTCTGTTGAGAAATCTTTCAATCTCTGTATGATGGATGGTTCTCAGGGCACAAAGATTTATTATCATGTATCTTTCATTGTATGAGAAGACAGGAGAGTGCAACAAATTGTGTAGGCGGCTCTTGGTTAAAATCATTACTGATACAAGGTGATGTTGTGAGATATGTTCTGAAGTCATCAGATCAATGTAGAAATTCATTTTTTAATATCTCTGTACTATGTTACTTGCAGAAGAACTCATTTATGGATGATTTGACACATCATTTTAGTCCTTTTCACTTACTAATTTTATTTTTGATTTTCATTTACTCTTTGTCCTTAGTCTGCCCATCTTCTTCTGGTCCTCTGTTACATCGAAAAGATAGCGACTCCTTGGTCTGAATCTCAGCTTATTATTGTTTCTTTCTTCAACAGTCAAAGAGCGTTACTCTCGGCATTTATGTTATGCATTGACATATTGAATGCATTTTATGTTATGCCATTTAGATTCTTATGTAGGCCTCTATGCGGGGAACAGAGGAAATGAGAAAAGATCAAACTTTTATCAACACAGCCAAAAGAACATTCATTTGGTTATGTATGCTCTTTGAAGCAACATAATGAAAATGTTCTTATTGCAGGATATGCGGAGTTCTGAGTCAAGCTTCTTGATTGAATTCATGGTACAACCCATGTTCTCTACATTCAGCATACATAGGTGAGCCTCTAACAAGACACATGATGAACCTCCCGTTGAAGTGCGGGCATTGTCGGCTGTTTCATTTCATGGGTCGACCGAATGCCACCCTCGGAAGGATTAGAACGATCAGCTCTGCTCTTCCTGGTTGCTTCGTGTCCGCACGCCTTCTGCGAAGCCGATTTTCTTGCTGACTCTTTGCCTGTTTTAATAAGGTCGAGTCCTTTCGGACCAAGGAGTTGTTCTCTGCAGTCCCGAATTGGCTAGATGCGGCTCGGCTGGGATTATTCCTTGATGGCGTTCTACCTCTACCATGGCACCCCTGGCACCCCAAAAAAATAATAATAATAAAAAAAAGGGCGGGCAAACAACAGGTGAGGGTAAATTGATGATTTGACTCGTGGGGGTTCATCGAGTTCTTTCGAAACATAGAAGTTCAGCCGGACCCCAACTGGAAGATAAGATGGTGACGGGGTTCATCATTCGTATGGGGTCCGGTGAATTGAAAAGTACCCGCGAGTGACGGATGATGGCCCACAAACTTGGAACCATTCTCTCTCTCACCGAGAAAGCCATATCAAAATAAATGAACACAAGTGCACTGCTACCATCTATCTCTATCAAGTCCTAACATATTAATTAACAACATCCAAGAAGATGGACTTTTTAGCATGACTTGGAATAGAGAGGAAGTGTAGAAAAGGGGTCAATTCATTCATCAAGTTCCTTGCCAAAGTCGGTGAACGATGCTTTCGTGGCAATCATGAATAAGATCACGTCACATGGCGTATTCTTTCCGTCATGAGTCAACTTTCGAGCATCTATCACGATAATTTCGATGCTTCGTGTTCCTTCAAAAAAAAATGAAATCTAACATATTTAATGCTTGAAGGCATAAATCTGTCTAACATAATGCTTAAACTTTATATACGTGGCATGGTGCAGCATGCAGGAGTTCTCTCTCTCTCTCTCTCCTCTCTCTCTCTCTCTCTCTTTTTTTTTTTTTTTTCTGATATTTTTTTCCATGATGAATGACAAGTGCTTTAGTGGGAATGGTAGATTAGGTTGAACAAATAGTCTGGCCAATGTTTAAATGTGATATGCACAAGTCCCTTAATTGGATAAGAGGTTTGCAATCGAGCATCAAACCCCTAAATATAGAAACCAAACCTTTAATAGTAGGACTTAGGAATATAAGTTGGTCGCCACTAAAATGTGTCAACATTTTTCTCTCAATGACTAAGTATTAGTCAATCATCATAGTTGAATAGCTGTTAATTGGTAAGGTGTTGCCTTTGCCCGATTAACTTTGTTGATTTCCTTCTGATGACCGAGTGCCATTCAGTTGTCTCCGTAGCTTAGTTCCAACCAAGTCAGCGGTTGTTCTTCTTTGTCAGCAGGGATTAATAAGCTGTTTTGGGCTTTAGTGAGCTCGGTGAAGAAAAGGTGTTCCGATGTAATCATCTTTATTGGGTTGGGTGTTAAGCAGCTAGTAGGATTTAGTGGGCCCAACGAGCTTCAATGGGCCCGATGAGCTTCAGTGGACTTGGAGGGAATGAAAGGTATTAAACACAATCATCTTTGTTGGTCAGATGTTATGTGACCGATAGGCTTTAATGGGCTTAGAGGGGATGAAAGGTGTTCCAATGCAATCATCTTCATTAGCTTGGTGTTAAGCAGTTGGTGGGCTTTAGTGGGCCCGGTGAGTTTCAGTGGGCTCAAAGGGGATGAAAGGTGTTTAAAGCAATCATCTTCATTAGTTGGGTGTTAAGCGATCGATGGATTTTAGTTGGCTCGGAGAGCTTCAGTGGGATCAAAGGGGATGAAAGGTATTTAAATGCAATCATCTTCATTGACTATATGTTAGGTGGCCGATGGGCTTTAGTGGTGTGAAACCTTGGTGTTTGGGTTAAAGTTGGCAAGCCCAGCCGACTTCAACTCAACGAAAAAAAAATAGGGGAGGCAGAGTCAAAACAGGGGAGGAGTACTCACTTTTTTTTCGGCCAGGGTTTCACCGGAGAAGTCGGGGAAAAAGTCGTAGAGGGAGAGGGAGTGGTCGGCGACGGGGTTGAGTGGGTTGGGACTCCGATTAGTAGAGTCTTTCCTCTCTAAACGGCAAGAAGAGCCGCCAATGTCTCCTTTAAATTTTTTACACCGCCATCGGTTCGAACCCATAGAGTTTTCCCCACTGTTGTCCTCCCCAGCGAGCATCTGATAGTCCATCGAGGTCCAGTGAGTGTTCTTTTATTTTTTAGAAGGAAGGATTTAACGGGTTTTCTTTGGATTTGTTTGATTGGGTTTGGTCTTGGGAACATGGACCGTCGATGGCTGCGCCGCCGTCGCTCTGGTCTGTCGAGCCCTTCCTGGTGATTCCTTTCTTGGCTGCTGATGACTATGGGGAGGCCGGTTCGGCCAAGCCAAGGAAGCAGCAGGGGGTTCGAGAGAAAGAAAGAAGAGAAGATAAGAAAAAAAAAGAAAAAAAAAAGGGAATAAAGAAAAAAAAAATAAGGAGAGGGAGGAGAAAGAGAAGATGAGGAGAGAAAGAAGAGAGAGAGAGAGAAAAGAGAGAGAAAGAGGGCTATCCATGGATGGAAATTCTGGTTCTTCTACGTGGATAGCCTCCAACCTGGGGTTTCGAGGTATTGTGGAGAGAACCAAGGCCGAAAGCCATTGATGGGGAGGGCGGTACTTATGGCCGATCGGAACTACTTCGATGAGATGGAGGGGGTTGGCCCCACCATGGTATACGAGTTGCTCCGAGAGGATTGCCTTTCGATGGCTGGGATTAGCAGCCATGGGCGCTTAGGTAGGATCGAAGTATCTGTCGTCGGTCCCTTTTGCACTTTGCAGCCCTATTTTCTTTTGTACTAACTTTGGTCTTATCCCTGCAACATGAGATAAAAAGAAGCCGACAGCGCCAAGGTGGCAAGCGGGCAGCGAAGAGGAGGGCGGCCCAGTCCGCGAGGCCGACCGTGGACCAGCCGAAGAAGCAGCGGTGAAGGAATGACCTGCAGTAGTGGTGTCGGTGGACTCCGACGAGGATGACATCCCTCTGTTGGAGCGACCGGCAGCGAGGGTGTCGGGAGCCCATTCATCCCCCATCGGACAGTTGGCTGCCCGATCGGAGCAGGAACTGCTAGAGCCGATTGGTGTGACAATGGCTCTAGCCTCATTATCCACAGGGCCGACGGAAGCGGCTCCCCCCAAGGACAAAGGGAAGGAAGCAGCTAAAAGGGAGGAGGCCTACGATGCCTGCTTTGAGACATACCAGCCTTGGTGCACCCTCCACAACGCGGGGCACACCATGGAGCTGCTGAGGGAGTCCATGTTGGAGGTCGACTGGGAGGAGTCCAGTTGGAGGAAGCTGAACGATGTCGCGAAGGAGGCCTACCGCGACATAATGAGGGTAGGTCATAATTTTCACCTCCTTTTTCCCATTTTTTCTTCTCTGTGCATGATTTAACTCCAGTTTCATTTGCCGCTTGTCTATGAGATCTCGCTGATGGATGACGGACTTGGCGAGATGCTCTATGCAGTACAAACTGCGACCAAGAAGGCCGAAGAGTCGAAAGCGGCCAAGAGTGCGGTTGAAGAGAGGCTATTGACCAGTCGGGTTGAAGCCAAATCTTTGAAGAAGCAGGTAGAAGTCTTGCAGACTCAACTGGCCGACCGGGAGGCCAGATTAAAGGAAGAAGAAGGTGAGCTCCCTGGTCCATCAGCTGACCGCGGAGGAGGAATGGTCGGCCGAAGCTAAGAGGCACTCACGAGGCCACCAATCTATGGCAGCAAAGTACATGGGCCTGCTGAAGGAGGCCAAGAAGCAAGCAGTAGAGTAGAGGCGGTCGACAACACCATAGCGGAGTACAAGGCTTCTGCCAGCTTCGAGGATGAGATGGAGGAGGCCGGGGCGACCAGCTTCGATTATCGCTACGAGGATTGCCTGAAGAAGGTGGCCGACGCCTTTTCAAAGCTGGATCTGCGCCTTGCAGTTATCGAAGCCAGCAGAAGAAGGGGTTGAAGAAGGAGTGGACCCGACCGACACCGGGGACAATGCCCAGATTGCGGCTGACACAAGAGGGGTAGTGGCCCATCGGATACCAGAGCCGATGCTCATGTTGTTGCTGACATGGGACTGATGGATGCCCCGATCGAAACTTCGGGTGTGGTGCAGGAGGCCAAAATCAGAGTCCCTCCTATATACTCACAGGGCCAGACTTATATCACTTGTAAAAGTCTGCCCTGCTCTTTGTAAAGAACTTTTGCCAAGAAATAAAAATACTTCTTCTTCTGATATCTCTTTAGTATTCATTCTTCTGAATGTGGGACGGTCAGATTGGTCCGAACTCCTTTTCTTGAAAATGTTTCTAAGTGTTGAACAATTGCTCAGTCCGAACCAAGTCCTTAGAAATATTTCTAAGTGTTGAAGGGTTGATTTAGTCTGAACCTTAAAGCTGACCGCTTACAGGGTAATCCTTCAATACTTAGGGATTCCAAGTAGAATTTCCCGAGCGAGGTCGGATTTTTGAATGGACTGTCATAGAGCCTCTGCCAACCGGATTGGACTTTCGGTTGCTGCCCTAGAGCCTTTGCCGACCAGGATCGGACTTTCGGAGTGGGCTGCCTTAGAGCCTTTGCCGACCAGGATCGGACTTTCGGAGTGGGTTGCCCTAGAGCCTTTGCCGACTGGGGTCAGACTTTCGGTGGGTTGCCCTAGAGCCTTTGCCGACCTGGGTCGAACTTTTGGTGGGCTGCCCTAGAGCCTTTACCGACCGGGGTTAGACTTTCGGTGGGCTGCCCTAGAGCCTTTGCCGACTGGGGTCAGACTTTAGAGTGGGCTGCCTTAGAGCCTTTGCTGACCAGGGTCAGATTTTTGGAGTGGGCTGCCTTGAAGCCTTTACTGATCGGGGTCAGACTTTCGGGGACTGCTTAGAGCCTTTGCTGACCGGAGTCGGACTTTCGGTGGGTTGCCCTAGAGCCTTTGTCGACTGGGATCGGACTTTGGAGTGAGCTGCCTTAGAGCCTTTGCTGACCGGGGTCGGACTTTTGGAGTGGGCTGCCTTAGAACCTTGCCGATCGGGGTTGGACTTTCGGTGGACTACCCTAGAACCTTTGCCGACCCGGGTCGAACTTTGGTGGGCTACCCTAGAGCCTTTGCCGACCGGGTTTGGACTTTCGGTGGACTGCCCTAGAGCCTTTGTCGACTGGGGTCGTACCTTTGGAGTGGGCTACCTTAGAGTCTTTACCAACCAGGTTGGACTTTCGGAATGGGTTGTCTTAGAGCCTTTGCCGACCTGGATCGGACTTTCGGGAGTGGGCTGCCTTAGAGCCTTTGCCGACCGGGGTCGAACTTTCTTGTGGAATGAACTATTATTTTCATTGATAATACTTGCGAAGGTTGTCTACATTTCAAGGATGCGCTACTTGATGTCCATCCAGATATTCGAGTCGGTATATTCTGGCTCGGATTACTTCAATTATCCTGTAGAGGCCTTCCCAGTTAAGGGAAAGTTTTCTTTGTTCGGTTGATCTGGATATTTCAGTCCTCCGTAGAACCAAGTCTCCGACCTTGAAGCTTCGAGCCTTGACTCAACTGTTGTAATACTTGGCCATCCTTTGGCGATATGTCACCATTTTCAAAACTGCTTGGAGTCTGGTTTCCTCGAGCAAGTCGAGGTCAATTTTTCTCCTCTTAGAGTTAGCTAGCTCGACGAAATGATCGATTCGAAAGGATTGCAGGAAGATTTCCACAGGTATGACCGCCTCACTTTCGTAGGTCAGATTGAATAGAGTTTCTCTAATTTCCATCCGGGAGGTGGTCCGATAGGCCCCAAGCACCGAATGGAATTTTGTCCAGAGTCCCTTGGCATCATTCAGTCGGGTCTTCAACCCGTGCAGGATCGTCCGATTGATAATTTCGACTTCTCCGTTGGATTGGGGATGTCCAATTGAAGTTAGCTGATGAAAAATATGGTATTGCTGGCATAACTCCCAAAATTTTGGGTTGTCGAACTGTCTTCCATTATCGGTGATGATTATCTGTGGTATGCCGAACTAAAAGATAATGTAATTCTGGACAAAGTTTTTCACTTTGATTTCTGTGATTTGTGTGCAGCAGCTCAGCTTTCACCCATCTATGAAGTATTCGATGGCTACAATCAAGAACTTCTGTTATCCAGAGGCCGGTGGGAATGGCCCAAGGATGTCCATTCCCCATTGTGCGAACGGCCAGGGAGTGGTCAGCGGGGTTAGCTGATTGGCTGGTCATCTCTGAATGTTGGAATATCTTTGGCACGCATCGCACTTTCTAACGAAGTTCGATGCATCCTTCTGGATAGTTGGCCAATAATAACCTGCCGAATGATTTTGTAGGCCAAGGATCTCCCTCCTAGGTGGTCATCGTAGACGCCTTCATGCACCTCTCTGAGTGCGTAGTCGGTGTCTGACAGCCCTAGGCATTTGAGCAGTGGTTGCGTGAACGACCGTTTTTACAAAGTTCTATCGAGGATGACGTACTTCGAGGCATTCTAGTATACATGCTTGTCTTCAGTCTAATCCTTTGGCAAGGTTCCTTCGATGAGGAATGCAAGGATGGGGTCCATCCAATAGGTTTCCCGCTCCACTTGATGGATTCCAACTGTCTCTTCAACAATGCTTGGGCATTGCAGGTATTTTCAAAGGTTTGGTCTGAGGAGTTGGTGACGGCAGTAGCCAGTCATGACAAGGCATTCACTCGAGAGTTCTGCATTCAAGGTATATGGGAAATCTCGAAGAATTTAAGTCGAGTTACGAGATTTTGTATCTTGCCAAGTATTTGGCTAGGGTCGGATCTCTCGCCTCGAATTCATCCTTCACCTGGTTCACCACCAGTTGGAAATCGGAGAAGAAGGCCCTGATCCGACCGATGCCCACTCGTTGGCTATTCTTAGTCCTGCAAGGAGGGCTTCATATTCTGTCTGGTTGTTTAATACCTAAAATACAAAATGCAAGGCATACTCTAGGCTCTGTCTGTCGGGGGTCGGCTAGGATTAAGCCTGCTCCACACTAGCAAGGTTAGATGCCCTGCCCACATAAAGTGTCCAGGTGGGTTCTGCTTCTTCAGCAATGTCTTCCTCAGGTGTGTTGGTCGATTGCGGAGGTGCTTCCTATTTCCAAGTACACTCCGCTATGAAGTCGGCGATCACTTGAGCCTTCATGGCCGACTGAGGTTGGAAAAAAATATCAAATTTATCCAGCTTGACAGCCCACTTGACAAGCCAACCGGAGGTGTCGGGGCTTTTGAGGATTGTCCTGAGAGGTTGATCAGTCAGGACGACGATCGGATGCACTTAAAAGTAAGGGTGTAATCGCTTGGTTGATATGATTAAGGAATAAGCAAGCTTCTGCATCTTGGGGTATCTCGTTTCGACATCATGGAGAACTTTGCTAATATAATAGACATGCCTTTGCTAGTTGTTCTTCCCATTCCATATGAGGACGAAGCAGGCCCATTCCAGATGAGGATGGAGCTAACTGCTTCGTCCGACACCGACAGATACAAGTATAGGGCTCTCCCTCCACAGCTTAGCATGCAAGGGAGGGTCTTCAGGTACTCCTTCAATGCTTCAAAGGCTGACTGACACTCGTCGGACCACTGGAAATGATTCGACTGCCGCAGGGTTTGAAGAAAGAAAGAAAGACACTTCTCGGCCCGACCTGGAGATAAAATGGCTGAGAGAGGCTATTTGGCCTGTAAGTTCCTGTACTTCTTCTTGTTGGTCGGATGCCCCATGTCGAAGACGGCCTTGATTTTATCAGGGTTGACCTTAATTCCTCTTCACGTGACTAGAAAGCCAAGGAATTTTTTGGAGGTCACCCCAAAAGTGTACTTGGCCAGGTTCAGCTTCATCCAATGATGTCTCAAGGCATCAAAGGATTCTTGCAGATCCTTGATGTGGTCGGCTCTTCGGAGGCTCTTGACTATCATATCGTCAACATACACCTCCATGTTGGGAAAGTTGCCATTCAAAAACCGGTTGATTAGTCTTTGAAAAGTGGCTCCGGCATTCTTCAGACCGAAGGGCATCATCTTGTAGTAGTACAGCCCTTTATTAGTGATAAAGGGTATCTCTCCTCATCCTCCGGGTGCATCCTGATTTGGTTATACACGGAGAAGGCATCCATAAAGCTCAGAAGTTAGTGACCGGTAGTGGCGTCCACCAGTTGATCGATCTTTGGTAAGGGAAAGCTATCCTTCAGACAAGCTTTGTTGAGGTCGGTGTAGTCCACACATATCCTCCATTTCCTATTGGCTTTCTTTACCATTACAACATCTGCTAGCCAGTCGGGGTAATGAGCCTCTTGATGAAGCCAGCATCAGAGAGCTTCTTAATCCTCATCAATCACCCTTTGTCTTTCAGGGGCGAAGCTCCTCTTCTTTTATCCGACAGGCCTGTAAGCTAGGTCCATGATGTGACCGGATCGCTGACGTGGAGCAAGGAGCCTAACATAGAGCCCTTATTGGATGCCACGCTGGATTCCCACTACAGGCCCCTTCGTCGGGCTGAGCTCCCCGAGGTCACTGGGGCCGCCCGTCGAAAACGGGCTCCGTCCTCCGCCAGGTCGGTCCCCGTCAAGTCGGATGCCTAGATCGGAGCAGAGCTCAAGTCCCACCAGAGGTAGACCTTCCGAGCCCGAGGTCGGGCCTCGTGGTCCAGAGTTAAGCTCAATCCTCCTTCGCCACGTGGCGCCCCTTCAAGGCCAGGTCCCTTGAGCTGGGCGCGCCTCATCCACCTCTGTCGGCCCGAGCTTGGTCAAAGATGGGCCCTCCCTTAGCTTGGAACCGAGCTTGGCCCTCCTCCGCACAGCCGAGATGGACGAGGCGGGTCCATTGCAAGCGGGCCCCATCTTCCCAGCTCGGCCCTCAGCATAAATCGAAATACCAACCGCCAAAGAAGTCGTGCCTCTCCTTCGAAGACGATGGTGGGCCCCCCGAGGACCGTACAACAGCACCCGCCACGTCGCTATAAATGCCCACGGCCATCGCCCACATCAGAAAGAAAGGAAGCTCACATCAAGGCACCATACCCTCTGTCAACCTGCCGTACAAATGGAGAAAAGATCCCACCGAAGAGTGCGAGTCCCGAGACCGGCGGCACGACAGTCAAGGTCCTGCCAGGCTTCCAGGAAGGGCAAACAGAAGGAA
The DNA here is from genome assembly GCA_021397845.1 of Areca catechu. Taxonomy (NCBI): domain Eukaryota; kingdom Viridiplantae; phylum Streptophyta; class Magnoliopsida; order Arecales; family Arecaceae; genus Areca; species Areca catechu. The sequence continues at coordinate 134,249,317 of CM038038.1, read as the reverse complement.
TTTCAGAGGCATATCGAAGCTTCTCCAACTATCCAATCAAGAAGGCATCCCGTCTATGGCACGATACTTCGTCGTACCAGCTTGACAGCACGGGAGAACCCGAGGCAAGCCCAAGTAGAAGACTCGGCCAGAGTAAGCAAAGAGGAGGTAACGACCCAATTTCAAAGAGAGAGACAACTATTTTTTCAACAACACAACCACCCAAAAGAGAGGAAGAGAAAGGGGAGAGGCCAGAGAGGAGGGCAAGACCACCTTGGTCACCACACCTCCCAGCTCACACTCACACTCCATATACTCTACTCACTCCTCCTAGCTTGGAGCTCATCCAGAGGGGCTCGACTAGAAGGATCTGTTCCCTGGATCGCCACTGACTTGATCGTCGGAGCGCCCCCACCGAAATCCCTGGCCCGGGTCACTGACGTTGGCTTTCTTGCAGGTCCCGAGGCACCGGAGGCATCCCCCTGCGGGCGGACGCGGAACACCCGATGCAACCAGTAGCTACGGGCCACGACGATCCGGACGGCAACAGATTAGCATGCCAGGTAGGGGGTCCGAACGACACTTGATACAGTTCAGGCCTGTTCAGACGATCCATTGGGAGGATGGTGACCACTCGGGCAAGGGGAGCTTCTCCCAGCCATGCAGAGGCATCCCTCTCTCACGGGAACCTGGATGGCCCGGAGACGGAGCCACCTGCCTCGGTTCAACCGCTCCCACTGGAGACCCAGCTGACCGCACTTGCCCAGCATATGCATACTCTCACTACAGCAGTGCGCTAGCGCCAGCATTAGCATCGGTCCCTGGTTACCCACTAGCAGCCAGAGACCCCGCGACCCACGCCGCAGCACCCCGCGACAGCCTGCGTTCCTTCCATGGAAGGCCTTCGCAGCCGCTGGCCGTTACAGACCCTCGGGATACCCACCAAGCCCCGATGAAGCGACGGCGGGCCAGTTCTACTGACGAAGAAAGTTGCTCACCGCACCTTGACCGGGGGCACCTAAACCCGCCAAGGTCGGAAGGGCAAAGCTCCTCGTCGTGGGCGCCGCGCGTCCACGTCACCTTCACCACCCCTCAGCGGAGGGGTCCACAGACGAAGCCATCAGGCGCATGGCGAAGAAGCGCTTGGAGGAGCATGATCGCAAGCTGGCGGAGTTTGCTCATTGGTTCGCCAACCTGCCCGGCTTTGCTAGCGAGCCAGCGGGCTATGATGCCCACCCCCCATTCTCCCAGGAGATCCAGGCGGAGCCAATTCCTCGCCGGTTCCACATGCCACAGGTGGATCCGTACGACGGGACACCGATCCCCTGGACCACCTGGAAAGTTACCGGGCCCTCATGAGGATCCAGGGGGCTATTGACGCTCTCTTGTGTGTCGCCTTTCCTGCTACCCTTCGAAAGGCTGCTCGAGTATGGTTCACCCGCCTCGAGCCGGAAAGCATCAATTCTTTTTCCCAGCTGGGGCAAAAGTTCGTGGCCCATTTTGATGCATGTCGGAAGGTTCCACGTGAAGCAGACATCCTTTTCTCTATCAGGCAGCAGGACCGTGAGCCGCTGTGGGACTACGTGGCCCGCTTAAAAAGCCGCTACCTTGGAGATCTACAGCCTGGAGGAGCCGGTTGCAATGCTGGCTCTAAAGCGAGGGATTAGGACTTCCCGCCTGACCTACTTGCTTGACAAGAAGCCCCCGAAGACCTACGCCGAGCTGCTCTTCCGGGCCCAGAAGTACATCCGCGCCGAGGAGGCGGATCGTACAAGACGGGAGCTCGATGGGAAGCCACTGAGGGGGCCGGCACCCGTCGAGCGCCTGGCGCACGGAGGCCAGGACCGCCAGCTCAGAGCTCCCGACCAGCACCAAGGCCAAGGAACGTTCCCATCCCTCCGGGTAACTTCACTTCCCTTCTCGCCCCTAGAACGAAGATCCTCATGGAGATCGAGGGCGAGACCTATCTGAGGCGTCCTATGCTGTTGAAGCCATCCTTCACCCCGTATAAGATGAAGTACTGCCGCTTCCACCGTGACCATGGCCACGACACCGAGGAATGCCGCAATCTCAAGTAGGAGATCGAAGAGCTCATCAAGAGAGGCTACCTCGGAAAGTATGTGGAGGGTAGAACTCGACCAGAGTCCCAGGCACTCGTTGCTCTCTCGCCAGCTCCAGCCATCGACAACCGCCCACCGAGAAGCCCGTGGGCATGATCTCCTGGGGAGCTGAGCGCGCATCCAAGAAGACCCGGGGGGCAGGGAACTCTGAGAATGTACCCCCCTTTATGAGGGAAGGGAAAATGGGGAGAAAAATGTAATAATGATACTGTGGTCATTGAGATGATGATCGCAAAGCATCCTGTAAAGTGCATTATGGTAGATAGTGGAAGCTCCATGGATATACTTGTACAATGCTTTCCCCCGGATGAATCTCTCCCCTACTCAGCTCAAGCATGTATATACCTCCCTTGTTGGTTTCACGGGAGACTCCGCAAGGGGGGGAGAAATCACTCTCCCGGTCACTGTCGAGACCCCATTTTGGTAGAGCACCATCATGATGACGTTCACGGTTGTCAGGCTTCCTCGCCTTACAACGTGATTCTGGGCCAACTTGGGCTCAATCTTCTCGATGCCGTCGTCTCCACCAAAAGACTGCTTGTGCAATTTCCAAACCCTTGCGGTGTGTGGGAGATGAGGGGAACGCCCCAGCCAGTGCAGCACTGCTTCCAAACCCTCCCCGGGGCTCGGGTGCTCGAGGAGGGCTCCATGGCGGACGAGCTCGACCAGAGGATTCAGGACCCCATAGGAGGCTCGACTGAGCGCCTGCTTCCTTACTAGCTCGGGACCGACCAGACGAAGACCGTGCAGATCAGAGCCCAACTGCCCGAGGAGGAGAATGCTCCGCTGTTGGAATTCTTGAGGGCGAATGCGGATGTGTTCACATGGATGACAGTCGATATGCAAGGTATTCTCCCTGAAGTCATCACCCACAAACTCAATGTTGATCCGAGATACAGACCAGTTCGATAGAAGAAGAGAAGCTTCGTCCCAGAAAGGCAAGCGGCCATCAACAAGAAAGTTGAGAAACTCCTCACCGCCAGCTTTGTCCGGGAAGTACAGTATCCGAGCTGGCTGGCGAATGTGGTAATGGTGAAGAAGAATAATGGCAAGTGGAGGATCTGTGTATACTACACCGACCTCAACAAGACGTGCCCGAAGGATAGTTTCCCTCTCCCGAGGATAGACCAATTGGTAGATGCCACCTCAAGGCACATGCTGCTCTCCTTTATGGATCATTCTCAAAGGTACAATTAGATCCCGATGCACCCAGAGGACGAGGAGCACACCACCTTCATCACTGATCAAGGGATATACTGCTACAGGGTGATGCCCTTTGGCCTGAAGAATGCTGAGGCCACGTACCAACGTCTCGTTAACAAAGTATTCAATGACCAAATTGGCAGGAATGTACAAGTGTATGTGGACGACAAGCTCGTCATGAGCAAACCGAGCTCGGACCACAATGCCAACTCGTTGAAGCCTTCCATAGTCTCCGGAAGCACCAGATGAAGCTCAACCCAGCGAAGTGCGCCTTTGGGGTGGCGGCCGGGAATTCTTTGGCTTCATGGTCTCCCAGAGAGGCATCGAGGTGAATCTGGAGAAGGTCTAGGCAATCCTCAACAAGAAGCATCCAACATCCAAGAAGCAGGTCCAGTGCTTGATGGGGAGAGTCGCAGCCCTAAGTCGGTTCATCTCGAGATCGGCTGACTGCTGCCTCCCTTTCTTTAAAGCGTTGTGCAAGATGCACGACTTCACCTGGACCGAGGAGTGCAAAGTAGCCTTTGAAGAGCTCAAGGAGTTCCTGACCTCCCCATCTCTGCTGTCCAGACCCGAAGAAGGAGAAGAGCTTCTGCTCTATCTGGCGGCCACACCAGGGGCCGTCAGCTCGGTCATTGTCCGTACGACCAGGACGGATCCTAGAAGCTGTGTACTACACCAGCAAAATACTCCATGATGCAGAGATCAGGTATATCCGCTTCAAAAAACTCATTTTGCACTAATTATGCATGCTAAGTGCCTTAGGCCTTATTTCAAGCGCATCCCAACGTGGTTGTGACTGATCAGCCGTTGAGAACCACGTTGAGCCACCCCGAGACTTCCGAAAGGTTGGGCAAGTGGTCCCTGACGCTGAGCGAGTACGACATCGCATACCGGCTGAGGTTATCGCAGAAGGCCCAAGTCCTAGCCGACTTCATGGTCGAGTGTACAGGGCTTCCCGAGGAACCAGAGCGGATGGTCCCGGAGAGCCAAGCTGAGCCCGGCCCACCTGGGACCCTTGGGTCCTTCACGTGGATGGAGCCTCCAATTCTTGCGGGAGCGGAGCAGGCTCATCCTCGCTAATTCCGACGAAGTGGTGACAGAGTGTGCACTTCGCTTCAAGTTCCTTGCTACAAACAACCAGGCAAAGTACGAGGCGCTCCTTGCGGGCATGAAGGTGTCCCGCGAGCTGGGCGTACAGAACCTCAAGGTCTTCACCGACTCCAACTGGTTGCCGGACAAGTCTTCGAAGAGTACGAGTCCCGAGATCCCCAGATGATGAAGTACCTGGAGAAGGTCCGTTCGAGCACGGCAGGCTTCTGCTACTTTCGTGTTTCCCACATCCCCGTGGAGAAAATGCCCGTATGGATGCACTGTCGAGGCTTGCAACCCTACCGAACTCATCCCTGGGGCATGCCTACGTCGAGTATCTCGAGAATCCAAGCTACGAAAGCCCCGAGGAGGTGCAACAAGTAGCCCCCGAGCTGAGCTGGATAGATAAATACGTCAAGTACATCCAGGATGGCATACTACCGGAAGACCACAAGGAAGCTGGCCTCATCAGAAGGAAGGCCACCCACTTCGTCTTGATGGACGACCAGCTCTACGCCGTCTTATTTCTATCCCCTCCTGAAGTGCCTCAGGCCCATGGAGGCAGCCTTCATGCTCCAGGAGATACACGAGGGTCTCTGTAGGAATCATGTAGGAGGGAGGACTCTGGCGTACAAGGCCCTTCGCCAGGGATACTCTGGGAAACGATGAGGAGGACACCGCCGACTTCGTCAAGAAGTGTGACAAGTGCCAGCGCCATTCCCACATTCAAAACCTACCGGTTGCATCGATCTCCCAGCTGTCATCTCCTTGGCCTTTTGCACAATGGGGGATGGACATCCTGGGACCGTTCCCCACTGCACCTGGACAGCTGAAGTTCCTACTAGTGGCGATCGACTACTTCACCAAATGGATCGAAGCAGAGCCTCTAGCTCGGATCACAGAAGCCAATGTCCGGTAATTCTTTTGGAAGTCCATCATCTGTCACTTCGGACTCCCCAATTGCATCATCACCGACAATGGGCGACAATTCAATAACCGGAAATTCGAAGGATTCTATGCCGAGCACGGGATCCAGCACCGCTTCATCTCAGTTGCTCATCCCAGACCAACGTGAAGCTAAGGTGACAAACCGAACCATTCTCCAAGGACTCCATACCAGGTTGGATCAGGTGAAGGGCAAGTGGGCAGAAGAACTTTTCAGTGTCCTGTGGGCCTACCACACAACGTCCAGAATGGCAACGGGCGAAAACCCCCTTCAACCTTGTCTTTGGATCTGAAGCGGTGATCCTAGTCGAGCTCGGCATGCCCACACTCCGGGTGCAGCAGTACGACGAGGCCTAGAATTCGGCATTTCTCCTACTCAACCTCGATTCCTTGAAGAGACAAGAGACAAAGTCCGGCTCCGGATGGCGGCCTATCGGCAACGAGTCACCCGATATTAAAATGCCGGGGAAGTAGAAGGCTTTCCGACTTGGCGACCTGGTGCTGCGCCGGACAGAAGCCTCCCAGCCCCGGAGTGCGGCAAACTCTCCCCGAACTGGGAGGGCCTTTACAAAGTGGCCGAGGCCCTGTCGTAGGGGGCCTACTACCTAGAAGACTTGGATGGTGCCAGGTTTCCTGGACCTGGAATGCCTGTAATTTGAGGAGATACTATCAGTAATGTAAGTATTCCCTCCATGATAAATAAAGATTCCTTTCTGCAACACGATTTATCTATCTTGCATGAAACTCAAGCCGCGAGCCCAGCTCCTCGGCACCAAAGTCCGGAGAAAAGTCCTCCGGCATGAAGACCTGGAAAGCCCCAGGCACACAAGCCGCTAGCCCAGCTCCTCGGCACCAAAGCCCAGAGAAAAGTCCTCCAGCACGAAGACCTGGGAAGCCCCCAGGCACACAAGCCACGAGCCCAGCTCCTCGGCACCAAAGCCTGGAGAAAAGTCCTCCGGCACGAAGACCTGGGATGCCCCCAGGCACCGGCGAGCCTAGCTCCCCGGCATCAAAGACCGGATGACCCTCTGGCATCAAAGACCGGTGACCCACTGGCACCGGCGAATGGTGCCAGTTAAATCAAGCCCAATCCATGAGTCCATGAAGCATCAAGACAAGAAGAAGCCACATCATCAAGTGACCCCCACCTTATGCCACATGTCAAAAGCTCCAATGGATGTCGCCATCTCAACAAGTGGTCCCCACTTTATGCCACATGTCAAGAGCTTCAAAGGACATCGCCACCTCATCAAGTGGTCTCCACCTTGCGCCACATGTCAGCTTTGAAGGAGTTTCAAGCAACAAATGCCACCATATCCTCCAACTCCCCACATTTCAAGCAACAAATGCCACCATATCCTCCAACCCCCTTGTAATCCTCCTAATCCTATGGGTTTGAAAATTTAAAAATGTTGTAAGGTTTCTATTTAAGCTATGGGATGCCCATTGAAAAGGGGTTAATGAATGAAGTTGGTATTTTTTCTTCTATGTATTTTTTTTCCTATGTGTCTATGTGGTAGCTTAGCCTTTCTCTTCCTCCATGCCAATCCTAATCTTTCATTCTTCCACTCCCAACGCCAAAGACTTCCTCTTCTTTCATAACTTCAAACTAGCTCCAGCGTTCAAGGGTGAATCAAGAAGATCATCACAAGGCGACAAACCTACTCCACTTCAAGCATTCCACCATGATGCCAAGATGGATCTCCTTCAATGCCTCTCCACCCTTCTTTCTCTTCTCTAGTTGATTGCTTGTTAAGTCACTCATCTTAGGTTTCTTTGTTGCAGGGTTCTCCGGGATTCCGGCTTCAAGAGGAAGGTTACTTGCCATAGATCCAGGAAACAAGAGGGGCCTTCAGTGGTATTATGTTCATGTCATGGGGAGACCTCTTCAAGAGTGAATCTATTCTAATTGAAGGGCCAATGTCAGGTATGTCTAGTGTTGATTAAGTCTGCAATGTTAAATTAGACCTAGCTTGGCTTGCGTGGTCTCTTCTGGTCCTATTCCTTTCTTATTCTGAGAGTCTTGATCACTAGGTTTATGTTAGATCCTTCGAGCTTCTTCACTAGATCTCTTTGATAGTTTATGTTAAGTTGTTTATATGCAAATAGGGAATTGCTTGGTTAATCATTTGCTAATCTCCATTAGGGTTGCATAGTTTCATTTTACATTCTACACCAATACATGTCGAGGTCGGCAGCTCGACCGAGGAGTTCCTATTCGGATAGATCTGGGTCACTCCAACCCAGTCGATCCCCTCTACTGAGGCGAAAAAGAACCTACTCTTCCATCCTTTGATGGAAGAGGGGAGTACAAATCTGATGCCCCGAGGGCAGGAAGAAAGGGACCACCACCCGTCCTCGGTAGGGTGACGTTTCAGGGTGAAAGGCCCTGAACAAGAAAAAACGGGCAACAATCCTGTAGAAGTGGCACAGAACAATGAAGCAAAATATCGTCCTGACGGCGTTGGGGACCAACTGGACAGGAACAAGTCGATAGTTGGCCAAGAAAGAAAAGAAGAGGATGGACAGGAAATCGAAGGCCCCCGGTGAAGGTCTCCTCATAGAAGGCGATCCGTCGAGGGCTACTAGAGGTAACCCGCTCCCCGGGATGAGGGACGAAAAGCCGGATGGACTCGGGGATGCCATAAGATTCTCGGATAGACATGAGGTCTTCAGCGGTAATCACCGAAGTGATCCCTCCGACACCCGTTGACAAAAAAGTTCAAGCTCAGGAAGGGAAGCAGAAGCAGAAGTAGAAGCAGAAGTAGAAGCAGGAGCAGGAGGAAGAGCCAAGCGGGGAGAAGGAGAAGACCTGGGTTCCTTGATGGCCAAAGGACCTTGAGAGGGCCTCCTACTAAATTCATATCGCGCCGCCTCCATTTCCTCTTCAAAGGAAGAAAGAGTCCTCGGCCAGGAAGCTCCAGCCTCGGCTTTTCACGAAGGGCGAAAATTTGGACCGAAGCGATCCATGGAAGAAGAGGAGAAAAAGGAAAAGACGACGAAGGAGGACCTACGGCAACCCTTAGTCTGCAAGGAAGGAGGAAAAAGAGAGGGCTAACTGCTAAGATCTTAAGCGGATGATGACGACCGGAGTGGAGGAAGAAGAAGACTACTGTACTACGCCGGGTGCGAAGGGTTCGAAAGAGGTAAACTTCGAAAAGACTTACCCCTCCATTCGAGACAACCTGCACCCGATCGTACCATTATGGCTTCCCCAAGGGCCACGCCATGCATCACAGATCAACGGGGCCAGCACCCCCAATCTGATCGCGGTCGCTCTGACTTCTGTGCTTGCCATAACCACTTCCCAGGCATGGCCATGTGGTGCCCCCGCACAAGCTCGAGGACCCACCGGGCGAGACACCGCCGATATCGATCATTATTGCACCAGATATTCCCACCTTTCCATGTCAGCACCGCAATTACTCTCTTCTCCTTGAGCGTCGCGCGACAACGGGCCTCGGGAGTGGGGGACAAATGATGTGACCGGATCGCTGACGTGGAGCAAGGAGCTTGATGTGGAGCCCTTATTGGATGCCACGCTGGATTCCCACTACAGGCCCCTTCGCCGGGCCGAGCTCCCCGAGGTCAACGAGGCCGCTCGTCGAAGCTGGCTTCGTCCTCGCCAGGTCGGTCCCCGCCAAGTCGGATGCCTAGGTCGGAGCCGAGCTCAAGTCCCACCAGAGGCAGACCTTCCGAGTTCGAGGTCGGGTCCCGTGGTTCGGAGTTGAGCTCAAGCCTCCTCTGCCACGTGGCGCCCCTTCAAGACCAGGTCCCCTGAGCTGGGCGCGCCTCATCCACCTCTGCCGGCCCGAGCTCGGTCAAAGATGGGCCCTCCCTTGGCCTGGAACCGAGCTCGGCCCTCCTCCGCACAGCCGAGCCATGAGACGTGTGGGTCTGCTGCAAGCGGGCCCCATCTTCCCAGCTCGGCCCTCAGCACAAATCGAAGTACCAACCGCCAAAGAAGCCGCGCCTCTCCTCTGAAGACAGTGGCGGGCCCCCGAGGACCGTATAGTAGCACCTGCCACGTCGCCATAAATGCCCATGGCCGTCGCCCACACCAGAAAGAAAGGAAGCTCACATCAAGGCACCATGCTCTCTACCGACCTGCCGTACAAACGGAGAAAAGATCCTGCCGAAGAGCACGAGTCCCTAGACCGTGGCACGACAGCCGAGGTCCTGCCAGGCTTCCAGGAAGGGCAAATAGAAGGAATGTTTGAGGCATATCGAAGCTTCTCCAACTACCAATCAAGAAGGTGTCCCTTATACGGCACGATATCTCGTCGTACCAGCCTGACAGCATGGGAGAACCCCGAGGCAAGCCAAAGTAGAAAGACTTGGCCAGAGTAAGCAAAAAGGAGTAACAACCCCATTTCAAAGAGAGAGACAACTATTTTTTCAACAACACAACCATCCAAAAGAGAGGAAGAGAAAGGGGAGAGGCCAGAGAGGAGGGCAAGACCATCTCGGCCACCACACCTCCCAGCTCACACTCACACTCTCATACACTCTACTCACTCCTCCTAGCATGGAGCTCATCCGGAGGGACTAGGCCAGGAGTATCTGTTTTCCTGGATTGCCACTAACTTGACCGTCGGAGCACCCCCGCTGGAATCCCCGGTTCGGGTCACTAACGTTGGCTTTCTTGCAGGTCCCGAGGCATCGGAGGCATCCCCACCACAGCGGACGTGGAAACAACTCCCTCTCTGAAATTGGCTAGGGGTAACTTGGCTAGGGTCCATTTCTGGGGTTGGGGCACTAACCCTAGAAGGTATAGGTCCTCTCTGAAATTTCTCAGTGTTCAGTGCAATCTGATAGGCTTGGTCTAGGTCAGTAACCCTCTCAGAAACAACTCCCTCTTAATGTCTTCCCTAAGTCCAGCCCTAAATCTAGACAAAGTGACCTCATGGGCTTCACTCACATCACATCTCATCAAGTATTCATCAAAGGTGGCTATGTAGTCTGAAACAGATCGGTTCCCTTGTTTCAAGGTTTGCAATTAATCTAACAGATTCTGCTGGTATGAAATGGGTAGTACTTATCTCTAAGCTTCTCTTTCATACCCTGCCAAGTGGTTATGGCTCAACATTTCGTCTCCTAGTGGTTAGCTCAATGTTCCCCCAGTATAACCTAGCTTGACGCACTAACTTCATCTTGGCAAACTTGAACTTCCTTTTCTCTGACATGGTATACCACTCAAAGTACTGGTCCATCTCACCATCCCAATCAGAATAAACCTTAGGTTTAAGCTACCATCAAAAGCAGGTGCATCTAATTTGATGTTCCGGATGAACCTATCATCTCTATCTTCAGGCTCTGGGTCAGGCTCCTATGATTAGGTTCAGGATCTCTGTATAAAGGTCTTCTAGGCTCCTGGTGTGGGTGAGGTTGAGGCACATAAAATCTGGGTCAGGAGTCCAATTCTGATGTCTAGGTTCCTCAAGTACTTGACTCGATCCCTAAGCTAGGTAAGATCCTCACGGACTTGATCCCTAAACTGGGCAACAGTATCAGTCATATCCTGACTCAATTTGGTCATACTTTCGGTAAGAGTTCTAATCATGGCCTCTAATCAGGTTGGGTTTGACCAGGTTGGTAGGGTACTCCGTTCCGGGTGGACATGATGATGCAAGCAAGCACACCAAATGAGACTCGACTGAAACGACTATGGGTCTAACTAGACCTAGAGCCCAAACTAGATGCCCAATCAGAGTGGCAAGCTAGCCTGTAGTACTCAGGACTCAGCCAGGCAGGTGTAAGGGAGTGTTAGGTCCCTAATTGCCAATCCTAGACATCAATCAGTGATTGGCCAGGTAGGCGGACCAGCACACAAGCCTTCGGGTAGAATCCCTGAACCACCGTTCTAGACACTGAGTACAAAGTACACACAGAGTAACTAGACAAACTGACTCAACACTAACCTAGACCCGACCAGTTGTGTCCCTAGCCCACTAGGCAAATTAGGTCTAATTAATTTAAGATTAAAGACTTAGGTTCGAATGCACGGGAGGTGGTTTTGGGCTAAGGAGAGGGTCTCACTCCTCCTCTTATGTTGCAACTTCGGTGCCCTTAAGATAGATTCAATTTATGCACACTCAAATAAAAAAATAGCTTGCAGAAAATAAAAAGCAAATAGCAATAAAATTGATCTCCGAAAATCTACAGAAATTAATAAATCATGAAAATTTATGTAAATTACTTTCATTATACTGGTTCCAGCAAAATAAGAGAATTTTAATTTGAAATTTTTTGCAGGAAGAAACAATTTGAATAACAGGATAGTTATGGTAGAAAATAAAATGTGTGTCTGTTTACAATCCCTGCCTAGAAGTATAACCCAGCGGCACCCTACACGCCCTAGGAACCCCATGGAATGGATGAGGAGGCTTGCATCTCGCTTGTTCCTAGGACGGATGGCCGGGGAGTCTACTCCAGGCAGCAAAAGTAAAAAGGAACGAAAAAATAATCAAACAAAGCAAGAACCCTAGACAGGACTTGATACCAAAAATGATGTAGAACAAAATAAGATGATGCGATGCGGAAGTAAATTAAGACTATTTTTTTTTTTTGTGTTTTGTTAGAAGTTGGCTTGACTCAAAACAAGGCTAACTAATATTGAAAGAAAATATGCACTGAAAGAAAGTACAATTCAAAAGAGTAGATTATCAGAGTAATAAAGAAGTAGGATCGCTGGGATTGAGAAACCCCCAGACCTAGGGTTTACTCCTCTTTCAAGAAATAGACGAAGAGAGAAGAGAAGGTTTTATACCTGACTGTGATATCTCTCTGCTTCATTGAAGGACACTCTCGAGTAGATTGTAGGATCCTTGGAGACGGGGTATCTTCGCAATGGATCCTCGGATGTAGTCCTTTGGCAAGGTTGGCCTTCTTCTCGTACTCTGGATCTGGAAAAGATGAAGAACAGATAAGGATGTAAGAAATCAAGGAAGAGAACCTTTACCTGGGATAGCTTCGGACTGCTCGAACTTTGAAGATGAGGGAAGAGTATGGAGGTGGTGGTGGAAGATGGAGTGGATTTAGGGTTTGGCTGGTAGGGCGGCAGCTTGCGATGAAAAGGACCTAGGGCTTGTATAGTGGGCGGTGGCTTGAGAAGGAGATGGCGACCTGAATGAAGTGGGAATAGGTTTAGGAATGGGGTGTTGGCGGCTAGGATGATGAAAGGAAATTAGGGTGGCGGCCAGGGATGAAAGCGGGGCGGTTTTGGTAACTTGGAGATCTCTCACATCCTCAGGGCCAATGGAACCCGGATTACTCCTCATGGAGCTCAACACTTAAAAAGTGCGGAAGAAGAGAAACACAAGTGCTCAATACAAGAAAAGATTTCATTTACTCATTAAAATCAAAAGATTACATAAGGGTCCAATATATAGACTTGCAAGAGAAAAACAAAAATTACATACTTCCCATGTGGGACTAAACATTCATCTAAGCATGAAAAAACTTTCCTTGACTGACCAAGCTTCTTTCCTTGGATGTGGGCGGCCTCAAATGCAAGGTGATGGCTTCATATGGTAGGTATGTGGGGCACCTCCTAGTTCTTCTCCGTAAGTCAGGGGTTTTCCTTCCATGACTTGCTCTTTCTTGGAAGAAAATACTCATCTCCTAGTCTTCTCCCCAAGACTAGGCTCCTTCCATTCATAGCCAGGTACTTTAGGCAGGTGTGGGCGCCTACCTTGAAGTCTCTCCAAGAAAAATCCCCCTGCTCCTTTAGCTGGTACTTTGGCAGCTTGTGGGCGCCTTCCTTGACTTCTCCTAAGAAAATTTTCTTGCTCTCTTGGGCGTGGGGACCAGGGACACTGGGATGAAATGTGGCGCCAACTGGTTCCTGGGAGTGTGCTGGGAGTGTGCATCCACATGCATTGGCCTTGGAAGAAAAAATGACGCCCTAGGGAATGGCGCCAACCAGGACTTGACTTGGACTTAGACTGAGTCAAATGACTCAACAAAAGAAATGCAGACTCAAAGAAATAAAATAATCTGGTTGACCAGTCAACCCTTATTACAAACCCTAATCTTGGGCAAGGTCATTCAGAGATTCAGATGGAACCCTGAAGTCTCTTCTGATTTCTGGTGCCCGCAACACCGAAGGATAGCTTTCCTCTCCCAAGGATCGACCAGTAGTGGATGCCACCTCGGGCCACCGGTTGCTCTCCTTCATGATGCGTTTCAGGATACAATCAAATCCGTATGCATCAGGAGGACGAGGAGCACACTGCCTTTCGTCACCGACCAAGGGATGTACTGCTACAGGTGATGGCCTTTTGCTTGAAGAATGCGCGGGCCACCTATCAACGCCTGGTCAGCAAGGTCTTCAAGACCAAATTGGTCGCACATGCAAGTGTATGGAAGACATGCTCGTACGGAGCAGGCCGGGCTCGAGCCATGTAGCCGACTCACCGAGTCTTTCCATAACTTGAGGCAGCATCAGATGAAGATGAACCTGGCGAACTGCGTCTTGGGGTGGCCACAGGAAATTCCTTGGCTTATGGTCATCCAAAGGGGCATGAAAGCAAATCCGGAGAAGGTGCAGGCCATCATCGACATGGAGCACCCGACCTCAAAGAAGCCGGTCCAGCGCCTGACGGGCCGCGTCGCCGCCCTCAGCAGATTCATCTCGAGGTTGGCAAACCGTTGCCAGCGTGCTTCAAGGCACGGCGCAAGATGCATGACTTCACCTGGACGAGGAGTGCAGGACAGCCTTATAGGAGGAAGAACTTCCTCACCTCCCCTCCACTGCTCTCCAGGCCGGAAGAGGGGGAGGAAAACTCTACTGTACCTGGCGGGGACAAAGGAGCTGTAAGCTTAGTTCTCGTCCACACCGACGAAAGACAAATTTCAGAAGTCGGTGTAACACCAGCAAAATCCTTCGCGCACGGAGATCAGGGTATACTCGCTTCGAAACAAACTCATTTGCATTAATAATGTCTGCTCTAAGCGCTAGGCCATGTTTCCAAGAACACCGATATTGGTGGTGTGATGACCAGCCACTGAGGACCATCCTCGACCGGACCAGAGGGAATCCGGGGGTAGCTTATGTGGTCCCTGCTGCTCAGCGAATTCGATATAGATACCGACCTGACCGGTCCCTCACACGGTGATGGGGGACGGAAAAAAAAGGGATAGGATCGTCGGCGAGCTAAGAAGTCACCGAAGATTAGGGTATCCTATTTTTTTTTTCTATTTTCTGATTTCTTTATGGTGGTGACGAAGGAAAAAATAGGGATGGAGGATAACGAGGATGGACTACCACGAACCCTGAAACCCATTCTCACAGAGAGACTTCACACCTCTAGGGCATTATACCTGCCACCCACCTCACTACATGCAGTCTAGGGTATCTCACCTACCACCCATCTCACTACACGCGGAGCCCAGGGTATTTCACCTGCCACCCAGGTCACTCCTGGAGCCATGAGGGGGATTTCAAAGAACATGGAGGAAAACGAAATGGGGGGATAACTAGGGCATCACGCCCCTACGAAGTCCCGAAGGACAAAGACAACATCAACACCCGCAGGTGAAGACATAATGGGCCATAGCCCTGAACAACAACTGCCAAACCAACTGACAAACCAAATCCCAAAAATTCAATTTTCTTCTCCCTTTTTACAATAGGAATGAGGGGTTATTTATAAGCTCCATAACCCTCATTTGAATTTGAATACAGGATAGGGATAACTCAAATTCAAATACAAGATAGGATAAGATAAGCCTATCCATATCTCAATCATAACCAACAAAATTCTAATTTAAATTTCAAATAAAAGATAGGATAAGATAAGCCTATCCATATCTCAATCATAACCAACAAAATCCTAATTTAAATTTCAAATAAAAGATAAATCCTAAATTTATTTTTCAAATTTATTTGCTGCTCTGAAATTTGTGCTGCTCCGAGATTCGTGCAGGATGATGTCCCCATCATTCTCCTGAGGTGGGGAGAACTCGACTCCGTCGGCGACAACTTCTGGATCGGCTGCAGGCGACGGAGACGGTCTTCACGAGCGATGGTAGCAGGGGGTGTCAACATAGAAAAGAGTTGGGAAAAAGAAACGTACCCTAATCCGTCTAGGCTCTGATACCAAGTTGATGGGGGACGGAAAAGGGATAGGATCGTCGGCGAGCTAAGAAGTCACCGAAGATTAGGGTATCCTATTTTTTTTTTCTATTTTCTGATTTCTTTATGGTGGTGACGAAGGAAAAAATAGGGATGGAGGATAACGAGGATGGACTACCACGAACCCTGAAACCCACTCTCACAGAGAGACTTCACACCTCTAGGGCATTATACCTGCCACCCACCTCACTACATGCAGTCTAGGGTATCTCACCTACCACCCATCTCACTACACGCGGAGCCCAGGGTATTTCACCTGCCACCCAGGTCACTCCTGGAGCCATGAGGGGGATTTCAAAGAACATGGAGGAAAACGAAATGGGGGGATAACTAGGGCATCACGCCCCTACGAAGTCCCGAAGGACAAAGACAACATCAACACCCGCAGGTGAAGACATAATGGGCCATAGCCCTGAACAACAACTGCCAAACCAACTGACAAACCAAATCCCAAAAATTCAATTTTCTTCTCCCTTTTTACAATAGGAATGAGGGGTTATTTATAAGCTCCATAACCCTCATTTGAATTTGAATACAGGATAGGGATAACTCAAATTCAAATACAAGATAGGATAAGATAAGCCTATCCATATCTCAATCATAACCAACAAAATCCTAATTTAAATTTCAAATAAAAGATAGGATAAGATAAGCCTATCCATATCTCAATCATAACCAACAAAATCCTAATTTAAATTTCAAATAAAAGATAAATCCTAAATTTATTTTTCAAATTTATTTGCTGCTCTGAAATTTGTGCTGCTCCGAGATTCGTGCAGGATGATGTCCCCATCAAAGGGTCCAAGTTCTGGACGACTTCGTGGTCGAGTGCACCGGGTTCGTTGAGGAGCCAAAGTAGACAGCTACAGAGCCCGGGCCAGGAGAAGAGCCCTGGATTCTCCATGTAGATGGAGCGTCAAATTCTGGCTGGAGCGGAGCTGGCCTCATCCTGACCAATGGCGATGGGGTTGTGGTGGAATGCGCCCTCCGTTTCAAGTTCGCTGCAACTACTAACCAGGAGGAGTACGAGGCACTCCTCGCGGGACTAAGAGTCTCCCGCGAGCTGGGTGTGCAGGACTTGAAAGTCTTCACCGACTCCCAACTAGTTACTGAACAAGTATCCGGGGAATATGAGACAAGGGACCCCCAGATGATGAAGTATCTGGAGCAAGTCTGAGCGAGCACGGCAGGCCTCCGGCACTTCAGCATTTTTCACATCCCTCGAGGAGAGAACACGCACGGATGCGCTGTCTAGATTTGCGACCCTGCCGGACTCGTCACTGGGACGTGCCTACATCGAGCACCTTGAAAGCCCCAGCTACGAGAGCCCGACAGAGGTACATCAAGTCGCCCCCGAGCCGAGCTGGATAGACAAGTACATCCAGTATATCACTGACGCACCCTCCCGGAAGACCGTACGAAAACTGCCCCCGTCAGGAAGGCCTCTCGGTTCACCCTGATGGAGGGCCAAATCTACCGCCGGTCTTACTCCTACCCACTCTTGAGATGCCTCAGGCCCGCCGAGTCAATCTTTGTGCTCCAAGAGATACACGAAGGCCTCTGCGGGAATCACGTGAGAGGGAGGACACTGGCCTACAAAGCTTTCTGCCAGGGGTACTTTTGGGAGACTATGAGGGAAGACGCAGCTGACTTCGTCAAGAGGTGCGACAAATGCCAGCGCTATTCCAACATCCAGCGCCAGCCGGCGGCGCCGATCTCCTAGCTCTCAGCCCCTTGGCCCTTCGCCCAGTGGGGAATGGACATCTTGGGGCTGTTTCCCCTAGCATCAGGGCAGCAAAAGTTGCTGCTAGTGGTGATCGACTACTTCACCAAGTGGGTCAAGGCAGGGCCGCTAGCTCGGATCGCGGAAGCCAATGTCCGCCAGTTCTTTCAGAAGTCAATCATCTATCGCTTCGAGCTCCCCCATTGCGTCATCACCGACAACGGGCGATAGTTCGATAACCACGAGTTTGAAGGGTTCTATGCAGCCCACGGCATCCAACACCGGTTCGCCTCGGCAGCTCACCCCCAAACAAACGGGGAGGCCGAGGTGACCAACCGAACCATTCTACAAGGGCTCCGAACTAGGCTGGATCAAGCTAAGGGCCTGTGGGCAGAAGAGCTACCTAGCGTCCTGTGGGCATACCACACGATGCCCAGGACGGCGACCAATGAAATGCCCTTCAACCTCGTCTTCGGTGCCAAAGTAGTCGTCCCCGTCGAGCTCGGCATGCCTACGTTGCGGGTGCAGTAGTATGATGAATCACGGAACTCGGCGCACCTCCTGCACAACCTGGATCTCCTTGAAGAAGCAAGGGACAAAGCCCGCTTATGGATGGCAACCTACCGACAAAGGGTGGCCCGGTACTACAACGCCCGTGTCTGGACAAAAGCCTTCAAGCCCGGAGACCTGGTGCTGCGACGGGCGGAAGCGTCCCAGCCTAGGGAGTGTGGCAAGCTTTCCCCAAACTGGGAGGGCCCCTACAAAGTGACTGAAGCCCTCTCGCAAGGGGCCTACTACCTCGAAGATCTCGATGGTGTCAGGTTCCCCAGAACATGGAATGCCTGCAACTTACGAAAATACTATCAATAATGTAAGGTTTTCCAACAATGAATAACAATGGTTTTTTCTCGTGCAAGTGTCTATTTGTCTTGCAGGAGATTGCCAATGGCATCCCCGAGCCCAGCTCTAGGATGCCAAAGGGGTCAAGGAGCCATGCTGCTCTCGATCAACGACGCCCTCGGGCCCAGCTCGAGAACGTCGAAGAATCATCGAGCCACGTAGCTCTCAATTCAAGGCATCCCCGGGCCCGGCTCCAGGACGTCGAAGAACCATCGAGCCAAGCAGCTCTCCATCTCAAACGTCTCCGAGCCTAGCTCCGAGACGCCAAGGGATCACAGGGCCACGCAACTCCCGTCAACGCCTCGAGCCTAGCTCCAAGGCGCCAAAGCCCTGAGCCAAGATCTCAGGCAATTCCTAGGCCCGAGCCTAGCTCCATGTCTAGGAAGGCCTCGAGCCTAGCTCCAAGGCAATCAAGACTGGTAACCCCTCTACCCTGATCTCCCCACTCGAAAAGAAGACAAGAGAAAAAGGAACGAAAGGGAATAAAGAGGGGAAGCCCGGCAGTCCCTTCTCTGATCTCCCCACTCGAAAAGAAGACGAGGGAGAAAGGAAAGAAAGAGAACAAAATAGGGGTCCAGCCAGCATCCTCTCCTCTGATCTCCCCATACTAAAAAAAAAAAGAGATAAAAATGAATGAAAAGAAAAATGAAAAATGAATGAGAGAAGAGTGGGGAAGGAAAGAGAGAGGGAGAACAAGAAGAAAATACAACATCATCGAAGCTACCGCTCTCAGCAACCATTATCCCCGGACATAGATCCAGGACACTTTCTCAAGATCGGAGCTCAGATTCCGGCCAAGGGGACTTCTAGCCAAGCAGCTTTCAACAACCACTGTCCCCGAGCCTAGCTCCAGGACACTTTCTCAAGACCGGAGCTCAAATTTCTGGCCAAGGGAACTTCGAGCCAAGCAGCTCTCAGCAACCACTGTCCCCGAGCCCAGCTCCAGGACACTTTCTCAAGACCGGAGCTCAGATCTCCGGCCAAGGAAACTTCGAGCCAAGCAGCTCTTAGCAACCACTATCCCCGAGCCCAGCTCCAGGATACTTTCTCAAGACCGGAGCTCAGATCTCCGGCCAAGGAAACTTCGAGCCAAGCAGCTCTCAGCAACCACTATCCCCGAGCCCAGCTCCAAGACACCTTCTCAAGACCGGAGCTCAGATCTCCGGCCAAGGAAACTTTGAGCCAAGCAGCTCTCAGCAACCACTATCCCCGAGCCCACCTCCGGCACATCTTCTCAAAACCAGAGCTCAGATCTCCGGCCTAGAGATCACCGAGCTCAGCAGCTCTAAGGTACACCCTACCTGATCTCCCCATACATTAAAAAGAAAGACAAAAGTGGAAAGGGAGTGAAGGAGGGGAGGAGCCAAGCAGGAAAGACAATTGCAAGAAAATTCGCACTTCATTAATCAAGTATCAAGTACAAGTACCCTATAGGCCCCCGACATGCCGAGTGGCCCTGCTAAATACAAAGGAAGAAGCAAAAAGTGGCTATCCACTTGATGGGTCACCGGGCCGGGAGTCTCCATCAGCAGGGGCTTCCGACCGTGTGGCTTCAGACTCAGCTGGCGTGGCTTCCCCAACGCCCGCCTCCTGATCTGAAGTACCGGGATAGTCAAGGTAGCCACAGCCCTCGACCGAGACGAACCCCTCGACCAGGCGGCATAGGTACATGAAGCCTTTGAAGAAAGAGTCCGACACCGTCTGCTGGATTTCAGCGAGGAACTCCTCCGAGGCCCTGTACCTATCCACCGCCTCCCTGGCTTCCTTCTTTGCTGAAGCCACCTCATGCCTGGCGTCCGCGATCGACTTGGTTGCCTCATTAGCTGCCCTCTGAGCCGCAGCTGACTTCTCCTCTTCTGCCGTCAGTTGAGCTTGGAGAGATTGGGCTGTCCATTTCTGCCGGGCCGCCTCGGCCATGACCACGTCCAACCTCTGCTCGGAGTCGGCAAGCACCTTAGCTTTCTTCCTTGACTCCCCCTGCTCATGGTCCAGCTCCTCCTGGAGCTCCTTTACTCACCCCTCAGAGTTGGCGAGCTGCCTCTCAAGGTCCTTGGCCCGTCAGTCAAGCGCTTCCTCAGAGTCGGCCTTCCCCTTCAGATCGGTCTTCAACGACGCGATGTCGGCCATCTGCTGCCTCGCAGACTGCTCCCAGTTTCGGTAGCAGCTCCTAATGAAGAGGGCCTCAATACCCATCTGCATTACATGGGAGGTCAAAAAAAAAAGGGGGAGAAGAAAAGAAGGAAGGGAGAGAGGACGGAGCTGTTCATCATGTACAGATGGAGAAAAATGCTGTTGATCAAGAGTCCAATCGGTAGCCCGTCCATGTTTTCCCATCGCACCTTTGGATGGAGAAGTCCATCATTTGGTAGGCTAGTGCACGGTTGTCAGCCAAGGAGCTCTCCGGCCCCAACTTGAATGGGAGGCGACGCCTCGCCTCATCCCTCCTGCTCTCCCGAGGGGCAGGTGCACCCGCCACTCCAGCGGCAGAACTTTCAAAGACCGGCCGAGGACCCGGCACCGTCATGACCGGAAAACCGTCAACTTCGGTCATCACCGGACCCGGAGAGCGGAGCGGAACAGCAGCAGCAGCATCGGTCTGGACAACCATTGCAGGCTCCGGGACAGGGGGTTCCGCCTGCGGCTCTGTCCGTCGCATAGGGGCTCCCACAACCCCCTTTCCTTTCGAGGTGGCCGGCACAGCAAGGGCAGACACCGGCATGCCCTCAACCCGGGCCTGCCTCGAAGGGGGCTCGGCCACCACCTCGGTAGACGGCCTCTTCCTGGAGATCGGCGATGGCTCGCCCTTCGTAAGATTCGACCCTGCACATAGGAACTGGGAAAGTCAACCCAAAATGAAGAAAAGAGAAGTTGCATGCAGAGGAAAGAGCTGAACTTACCTGACCCCGACGATGAGTCGACCCTGGCATCTAGAAGATTCTGCTCTTATAGCAGGACCTCCAAGGAAGGGATATGAGCAGTGCGAAGCTGATCATAGTCGTCCTGGTCGGTAGCTTCGACCCCAGAGATCCGGTTTGGGGATCGGTCTGGCTCACTCCAGGCCCAGTCGACCCCTTCGACACCCGCAAAGAAGAACTTGCTCTTCCATCCCTTGATGGAAGAGGGAAGCTCAAACTTGATGCCCTTCGGGCAAGAAGACAAAGACCACCACCCGTCCTCGGTCGGGTGGCGTTTCAGGGTGAAGAATGCCCTGAACAGGGAGAACCGGGCAACGAACCCATGGATGTGGCAGAGCACAATGAAAGAAAAGATCACCTTGATGGCGTTCGGCACCAATTGGATGGGGACCAGGCGATAATTGCTTAGAACGGACAAAAAGAAAGGATGGAAAGGGGATCGAAGACCCCCGGAGAAGGTCCCCTCATAGAAAGCGAGACGCCCGGGTCCACTGGATGTGACTCGTTCCCCAGGGTGGGGGACCATGAGTCGAACGGAAGACGGGATCCCATAGGCATCCCGGATGGCCTCCAGTTCCGCGACAGAGATCGTCGAAGCAACCCCGCCCAGACCTGTTGACCGGACCAACTCGGAGGCTGGTTCAAGCAAAAGAGGAGGACTGACAGGAAGAGAAGGAATGACCTCCAGCTCCCCAACGGACACCGGAGAGGCAGGAAGGGCAGGTCTCACACTAATCCTAAACTGCTACCCCTCCGACTCCTCATCGGAGGAGGAGAGCACCACCCTTCGGGCGGAAGACTCAAGACGAGACATGCTGAATCAAAAGGGAAGGAGCCTATCCCAGAAAGAGAGAAAGAAGGAAAATGAAGCTGGTCTAGACCCTCAGAGAAGGAAAGAACAGATGCAGATCGTGGAGGAAGAAAGGCCCGGACGCAGCAATGAGCGCGAAGGATTTGAAAGGAAAGGACTTTTTGATCTGCACCACGTGCTGCCCGTCGGCGAAAAAGGAATCCCAGCCGCTCAGAATTCTGTGCCAGCATTAACTGCTCCTCGGACGTGGCCACGCGTCTTCCCCACACTGGCTTACGGGGCCGTCCCTCGAAGCACCAGCGACCATGCCATCATTGCACCAGATTTTCGCCCCTCCACGTCAGCACTACAATTACTCCCTTCGCCCCGAGCGCCGTGCACTGACGAGCCTCGGGAGTGGGGGGCAAATGATATGGCAAGACCGATGACGTGGGTAGCTGACGAGCGCCACGTTAAAGGAGACCGCCACGGCGGGCGCCAAGGCAACGCCTCAGTTCGGGGCACTTCGCCGAGCTGAGTCGAGTTCTCCCAAGACAGCAAGTCGAGCTCAGTCCTCCACTAGGTTGAGCTCGTGAGCTCGACGCCTAGGTCGGAGCCGTCCTCCGCCCTCCAGAGCGAGATCCTCAGAGATTAGTGCCCTGCGGTCGAGGTCGGGCCAAGAGCTCGCCCGCCGATGTGGAGCCTCTCCGAGCGCGCGCCCTCTGGACCGGGTCCATCCTCCATCCTCCAGAGCAAGACCCTCAGAGGTTAGTGCCTTGCGGTCGAGGTCGGGCCAAGAGCTCGCCCGCTGATGTGGAGCCTCTCCGAGCGAGCGCCCTCTGGACCGGGTCTGTCCTCCGCCCTCCAGAGTGAGACCCTCGGAGGTTAGTTCCCTGCGGTCGAGGTCGGGCCAACAGCTCGCCCGCCGATGTAGAGCCTCTCCGAGCGCGCGCCCTCTGGACCGGGTCCATCCTTCGCCCTCCAGAGCGAGACCCTTGGAGGTTAGTGCCCTGCGGTCGAGGTCGGGCCAAGAGCTTGCCCGTCGATGTGGAGCCTCTCCGAGTGCGTGCCCTCTGGATCGGGTCCGTCCTCCGTCCTCCAGAGCGAGACCATTGGAGGTTAGTGCTCTGTGGTCGAGGTCGGGCCAAGAGCTCGCCCGCCGATATGGAGCCTCTCCGAGCGCGCGCCCTCTAGATCGGGTCCATCCTCCGCCCTCCCGAGCGAGACCCTCAGAGGTTAGTGCCCTGCGGTCGAGGTCGGGCCAAGAGCTCGCCCGCCGATGTGGAGCCTCTCCGAGCACGCGCCCTCTGGACCGGGTCCGTCCTCCACCCTTCATAGCAAGACCCTCGGAGGTTAGTGCCTTGAAGTCGAGGTTGGGCCAAGAGCTCGCTCGCCGATATGGAGCCTCTTCGAGTGCGCGCCCTCTGGACTGGGCCCGCACTCTTCTCTTCTCCACCAAGGTGACCGCACGAGCTCGGAGCGCCCAGACCGGAGCAGACCCTGCTGTCCCAAGACACCGGCGAGCCGCCCGAGGACTACGGAATGGCGCCCCCCATGCCGCCATAAGTACCTGTCCGGTCGTACTTCCAGGGGATGGGCCAGCCAGAGAGCATGCACCTCTGGACGGCGGCTCCCGGATCGAGACTCTGCCAGACTTCCCGAAATGGGGCAACCAGAGAGGATGTAAGAAGGAATGGAAGCTTCCCCTACCACCTGTCAGGAAAGGTATCCTGTCCACGACACGGAATCTTGCCTCATGCGCTTGCCAACCCAGCGAGGATCCCGAGGCAGGCTCCCAACGGTCAGTTTTCAACTACAAAGAATGATCGGCACCCTTGGAAAGGGGAGGTAACAAACAAAAAAAAAATAACAAAAAAATACAAGCGCAAGCTCAACCGAGAGAGTAGAGCGCCACCACCAACACCACGGTAGAAGGAAAGTCACCGGGAAACAGGGAGAAGCGGAGCAATAGGGAACCCCTCTATCCTTGCTGTCACTCTCCTCCTGCTGCTTTTCTCCTTCACCGACACATCGGTTCACTCCTCATAGTGCGAAGTCCATCAAGAGGGGCCCGACCAGGAGGATCTGTTTTCCTGGATCGTCACTGACTTAACCGTCGGAGTGCCCCCGTCGGAAACCCCGGCCCGGGTTACTAACCCCTGTTTCGCAGGTTCAGGAGCAGAGGACCGGCAGGCAGCGAGAGGAGTGCACTCCGGCACGGCAGCTATGAGCCACGACGGTCCTGGCGGCAACAGGTATAACTAAATTCATTCAAGAAAACACAATATAAGCATAAATAAAAGAAAATAAAAATAATTATTAATGTCGTATTAAAGAAATATGAAAGATGGGAAAGAGAAGAACAAATATATTATAGGAAGAACTTCATCCCTCTTTAAAACGGAGGAGTATAATCATGGATGGGTTAAATTGATAACATCTTCTTTCTCTGCATCTTGATTCTACAATAAAAAATAATAAAAAAAAAATCAAAATAACTTGTAGCTGCTCGCTGCCTTGGTTTTTTTTTTGGTTGTTCTTTTATAAGGCTCGACGAAAGCTCTTTTCCGGTCCGACTTGGAATATAATTGAAGTAGAAATAATCCTAGACTCCGTGAAGAATTTGTAAAATTCTTGCCATTCGTGCGCGGTTAGATGGTGAAAACTGGACGTGAAACGCCGCCCAAATCGCGAGGAAAATTCCTTCAACCCATCGGAGATTATTTTGGCTGCTCGATCTTCACTGGACGTGCTCCCATCCACTCGTTAGTGTTCTGGAATAAGTCCCAGCACATGCGCTCCAATGGATCGGTATGGCTGTTTATGTGTGCTGCTGTAAGCAGAAGCCTATTCCCGGTAAGCCATGTGAAGGAGAGAAGTGAGAAACTTCTCTATTGCCACGTTAACCCTTTGACCGAGTCCACTTCCATTTCAAATTGTTTAATGTCAATTCCTTGCCTACCACGTGAACTCCCACTAAAAGCTTGAGAAAATTCTCATTTTGCCCCTATTCCATGTGCTAAGCTTTTTAATCTTTCTTAATTGCCTTTAATTCATGTATAGATATCATTCAAATAATTCTATTTAAACTCTATTTTAAATTTCATTTAATTTCTAGATTAGGTCGAGCTTTTTTTATTAATGACTACCGTTCCTGTAAAATACACATAAAAATATTAATTTTTTAAAAATTAAAATTAATTAATATATATTTGATATTTTTATTGAAATATTTATTAGACTTATGAGTAACTATTCGATCGAAGCGCGTTAAGAAAGGTCATGTTAATCAGGCAACTTGTAATTTCTCTTTTCTTGTACTATACCTTATTCGGTATAGTTGATAACTTAGTTGGTTTCAACTTAGTCATCATTTGAGCTGGTTTTTGAGATCGAATAAGTGGTTGCCATAATAAATTATTATTTTCTTTGTATGGTATTTATATAATATTATAAATAACTCATGCGATGCATTGAATAAAATTAATACATAGTAATAAAAAATTTTTTCTCTCTCTTTCTTTCTCTTATTTTTTCTTTTATCATTTTTTTTAACGTAGTATTAGAGCTACCATCTCTGTTTTTTTATAGATATTCTATATTCAATGGATCTACAAACCTTTTTTTCGATAGATGACCTAATTGTTTTTATTTTTAAATGAATCTGCAATAATTCTTTGCCACTTTGTCCCTTTATTTTTGAGTATTTTGTCGTCCAATTTTAGACATTTTTTTTGACATTTTGTAGTCCAATTTTGGATCTTTTCTTTTTTTTGGATGTTTTGACTGATGGGGATATCAGGTCAACCCTAGTTTACTATGGATCCCTGAGTTTTGAGTCCCTAGCCATGATGCAAATTTTGTCTTTGAGTCCAATAATTTGCATATGTTAACCATTTGAGTTTTGTATTTGGGCCTTGAGTTTATTTTTCAGGCCTTGTTACACTTGAATCTGTATTTTGGCCTCTGAGTCCTATTTAGGGCATTTCTACAGTTGAGTCCTGTAATTAGAATATTGAGTCAAGTTTTGGATGCTTAGTGAGTCTTATGAGTCCTGTAAGTTTTGAGTTTTATGCATTCAGTCCAATTTTGTAAGTCTTATATTGAGTACAGTACAATTTTGTAAGAAGACTCAAGTTACTTATGAAGCCAGTTAGCATAATACTACAACTACTGCATGGAATCCAGTCATCCACATAATTGTGCCACTTGAAAAGCTTAGAAGGATTCTTGGAGCTATCATTGAAGACCTGGTGACAAGTACATCAGCCCACCATGAGGAGATGGACAACCGGAAGAAACCCTAAAAGACCTAGCCCAGCACTGAAGTGGGCCGCCCAAAGCCCAAAAGTCTAAAGTTCTTCATATGGTGCCCCACGTTATGGTCACCCTCCATATGGCGCCCCCTTATGATTACCCCCTTGGACCAAGTCAAAGAGAAGGAGAAGACCAAGTCAAAGAGGAGGAGAGGAGTAATCCTAGTTGAGAGAAGAAATTTGAACCTATTTGAGAGAGGACTTATGGAAGAGTTTGTAAAGGAAAAGGAAGTCCATGTAAAATCTCTTGTATGCCCTAACTTGTATGCCTATATAAAGGCCCTTCCCCCCCCCCCCCCCCCCCCTCACGTATTATTGCTGATTATTGATGAATGAATTATTCTCGAGTTCCTCAAAATTGTATGTGAAGTTATCTATGTGATCCCTTAAGGTATTTGTGTGATCCCTACTCCCTGCCTCCAAGCTGACAGCCTCTTCATCTTCCTAGCCACCCCTCTTCCTTCCCTTCTTCTTTCAGCGATTTAACCTTTTTTCTTCTTTATTTTCTAACCTTTGAATGGTGATTTACAGGTCCGTCAGAGTTCATGAAACCAGGATTTCAATCGACAAGCTTTCGGGTCAGCGGATTGAAAGCCGCGAATCTGCATGTCGATAGCTTTGTTTTCTAGGCCACATTCGTCGAGCATAGAGTGAACTCTTCATGGATCAATCTTCAAATCTCTACCAGGCACACCCCCTAGACTCATCAGGTACCGGTATTACAGAAGAGCTAGTCCTAACCAGGGTTTTTTAGCCTTGGCGGTCCTGTTTCTTCACTTGTAGGATCTATTTCTGTATGCATCTGCTTCTAGAATTTATATAGAATTCCCTACTTCGAATCTTGGCTTAAAATTCGGGATATAAACTCCTAGTTTAATACTTAATACATGAAAAATAATTGGCATACATGAATAGTGCCGTATCAATTTGGTATCAGAGCAGGTTTAGGATAGTTTTTACCTGTTTTGCATTCACAAACCCTAATTTCAGCATCATATCCACTACATTAGGTGTCTAGGTTTCATCTGATTTGGGCATCTTAAACATTTTATTTTTCTATGAAATTTGCACTACATGTCCTCTGTTCTGTCCTAATAATTATCAAAATTTTTAATTAAATTTACTAAAATCCTAAATCTCTAAAATTCAGCATATTAGAAACCTTAATAGAATCCTGATAATTTCTATAGCAGTCCAAAAACCCTAGGATTTGCATTATCATATGATTTTTGTTTTGCATGAAATTTGGTAAGTTTCATCATCACCATCCATCCTCTGTTCTAGATTTTTTTTAATTTTTTTTTGCATCGAGATCTGTGTCAAACTCTGCATCAACTGAAACCCTAATCCTCTGATTTCTGCTAAATTCTGCATCTTGACTCAACCTAACCTAATCAACTTCCACATTCCCCAATCCCAAGCCAAACTTTATTTGCTAACCCCAGTTAACTTGAACCTAACCTGACACATCATAAAATAATTAAAAAATATTTTATTTTATTTTATTATTTTTAGATTGTATCAGGATCATCGATTGCCATCATCTTTAACCTAATCTTAAGGGCAACTCCATATCTCATATCAGGGCAGGATTTCATCACCTATCCTGGGCCCAAAACAACCATCATCATATTAACCCAAGCCTAATTAAAATCAATTAGACCTAATTTGCCATAGAGGGCTAGGAGACATCAACAGGTCAGGTCAGAATTGTGTGGGCCAACTAGTGCATTTAATCCTCTAACTATTACTGAAAGCTGGTATCTAAGGCTGGGATCCAGAGTCAAACGACCTAAGTGGTGTTGTGGTTTTTAATTGGGTCCCTGCAAAAGCAGGGGGGCCTCCCACACTCCCACCCCCTACCTGGCTAGTGGAAGGATTAGCTATTGGGTTAGGTGTAAGTTGAGCTGACCCACCCAGTTTCTGGCTCTAGGTCTAGGAAACCCTAGATTATACTAGCTTTTT
Organism: Areca catechu; assembly: GCA_021397845.1. Taxonomy (NCBI): domain Eukaryota; kingdom Viridiplantae; phylum Streptophyta; class Magnoliopsida; order Arecales; family Arecaceae; genus Areca; species Areca catechu. Next base: position 134,221,234 of record CM038038.1, on the reverse strand, counting down.
CTCTCTCTTTTGCATGCTTGGTTGCATCATTTCATTTTGAATGTTGATTTATTGCATGACCACTAGATTAGGAATCGAATACCAGAAGTCTAAACCCCAACCCAGTTCAACTATGGAGTCCAGTTTTGAAGCACTCATAAGAACCATGAATGAACAATTGAACCATAAACTTGACCAAACCAATACCCAGATGATCCAATTGACCCAATCCCAAAACCAATTGATGCAATCACAAAACCAAATGAACCATAGATTCGACCAAAGATTTGACCAAATAATCCAAACCAATAACCAGGCAACCTATAGGATTGACAACCCTAGATTTAAACCCATAACCCTTAGTTTATCCATCCCTGTTACCCTAGATTCTAGTCAGTTTCCCAGTAGCCAAACCCCTCTTACCACCTCATTGGTTCACCCAAATGACTTTGAAGAAGAGATATATAAGGTTGACCCAAGCTTAGTGGACGAGTATGAGGAGGAAGAAGAGGAGTTCCCCATAGAAGATTTAGGGTTAGTTGAATCAATAGATACCCAGGTAGAAGCCATCCTGGAATCAGTTGACCCTGACCATACCTAAGTAGCAGCCACCCTAGAATTAGCTAACCTTGACCATAATCAGTTAGTGGCCAACCCAGAATTAGATAACTCAGATCACACCCAGGCAATAATGGAAGAGCAAGTAGAGGAAGAGAACCCAGATCCTACTGTTAGAATCCTACCCGAGGAGCCACTAGAAGAAAGCCCAATTAGAGAGCCCAGTCCTTTGATTTATGAGCCAGAATAGTTTATTAAGGACTTGACCTCTTTGAATCAGTACCCTCAGGATGAAGTCACCTCTTTGACTCCACTTGATCTCTTTCCTGAAATTAGTGACCCATTCTTCCATGAGGCAGATCCTTTAGATAGACATCAACCCCGTAAGATCAACATCATTAGTCTAGGACTAATTCCTGATACCCCTTCCTGCATCCTATTCTACCCGATTAACCCCGAACCCTTTCCTTATTAATTATCCAATCAGACTAATCCTGAATCCACTTCTTATTTTCTACCTTTTTATGAAACTTTTCATGATTTTCTAACCCTTAGATTGCATTTCATAGAGGTTTGCATACTGCATTCATTCATCGAGTCTGTCATGTTTGCTTCCTACTTCTGGAAGATCCTCTGGTATCTACTAAGAGTTCATGTCACATTTTCATGTGCATGTTATGATAGGATCAAACCTAAAGAGTTTATAGTCTGTTAGGTTTTGTCCCTTAGAGTCATCCCGCATCAGTTTGGTATCAAACCTAGAGAACCTATAGTCTATTAGGTTTAGGCCCAGAAGAGTCCAATAAAGTCCCTCTCAATAGGAATGCATAGTTGAGTTTGCATTTTGTTAGGTGTCAGTACAAGTCAGGTGCATCATTCACATTAAGCATTAATTTTGAATCAACTGGCTAATTCCCGAAAAGAGAGCCAAGAGATTTAATGTAGGAGATTCTGTTATGCTTAAGAAGCTTCACGCTCGTAGAGCTGGACCCTTTCGAGTGATAGAGAAGGTAGGATCCAATGCTTATATGTTACATCAGCTCTCGGATTTTGACATTAGCTCTACCTTCAATATTGCTAACTTGGTTGAGTATAGGGATTCGGTAGTGATTTCTAGTGTGGTTTTGAACCTGCTCCATCCTTTGAGAGCGAATCTAACCCAGAGTGTCCATTTATAAATTGGCTTGAGAGAGGTGAATGGATCGAGCGTATCCTGGATAATCAAGCCATCACGACCCGGGGCCGCGCTTATCAATGCTACCTGGTCTGTTGGCATGGTCGACCAGAATCCGACGATTCATGGATTACTTGAGAGGACTTGCCGCGCCTCAACCTAGACCTCCTTGAGCGATACCATAGCCAGAGCGACCCTTACTCGATGGAGTCGAGTTCCTCCCACCCCGAGAGAATTGATGGGGACATCAGGTCAACCCTAGTTTACTATGGATCCCTAGTTTTGAGTCCCTAGCCATGATGCAAATTTTGTCTTTGAGTCCAATAATTTGCCTATGTTAACCATTTGAGTTTTGTATTTGAGCCTTGAGTTTATTTGTCAGGCCTTGTTACACTTGAGTCTGTATTTTGGTCCCTGAGTCCTGTTTAGGGCCTTTCTACAGTTGAGTCCTGTAATTAGAGTATGGAGTCAAGTTTTGGATGCTTAGTGAGTCTTATGAGTCCTGTAAGTTTTGAGTTTTATGCATTCAGTCCAATTTTATAAGTCTTATATTAAGTCCAGTCTAATTTTGTAAGAAGACTCAAGTCACTTATGAAGCCAGTCAACATAATACTACAACCACTGCATGGAATCCAGTCATCCACATAATTATGCCACTTGGGAAGCATAGAAGGATTATTGGAGCTATCATTGAAGATCTGGATGACAAGTATATCAACCCACCATGAGGAGATGGACAACTTGAAGAAACCCTAAAAGATCCAGCCCAGCACTGAAGTGGGCCATCCAAAAGCCCAAAGTTCTTCATATGGCGCCCCACCTTATGGTCACCCTCCATATGGCGCCCCTTTATGATTACCCCCTTGGACCAAGTCAAAGAGAAGGAGAAGACCAAGTCAAAGAGGAGGAGAGGAGTAATCCTAGTTGGGAGAAGAAATTTGAACCTGTTTGGGAGAGGTCTTGTGGAAGAGTTTGTAAAGGAAAAGGAAGACCATGTAAAATCTCTTGTATGCCCTAACTTGTATGCCTATATAAAAGCCCCTTCCCCCCCTCATGTATTATTGCTAATTATTGATGAATGAATTATTTTTGAGTTCCTCAAAATTGTATGTGAAGTTATCTGTGTGATCCCTTAGGGTATCTGTGAGATCCTTGCACCCTGCCTCCAAGCCGGCAGCCTCTTCATCTTTCTAGTCGCCCCTCTTTCTTCCCTTCCTTCCCTTCTTCTTTCAGCGATTTAACCTTTTTTCTTCTTTATTTTCTAACCTTTGAATGGTGATTACAGGTCCCTCAGAGTTCACGAATCCAGGATTCCAATCGACAAGCTTTCGGGTCACCGAATTGAAAGCCGTGAATCCGCAGGATCGATAGCTTTGTTTTCCAGGCCGCATCCGTCGAGCTTAGAGCGAATTCTTCATGAATCAATCTTCAAATCTCTACCAGGTACACCTCCTAGACTTATCAGGTAGCGGTATTACAGAAGAGCTAGTCCTAATCAGGGCTTCTTAGCCTTGGCGGTTCTATTTCTTCACTTGTAGGATCTATTTCTGCATGCATCTGCTTCTAGAATTTCTATAAAATTCCCTGCTTCGAATCTTGGCGTGAAATTCGGGATATAAACTCCTAATTTAATGCTTAATACATGAAAAATAATTGGCATGCATGAATAGTCCCATATCATCGACGTTCTGTTTAAGACTTTTTTCTTTTCTCTGGATATTTTATTATCCAATTTAAAGCATTTTTATTTTCTTATTTGATATTTTTGTCTACGAGAATCATTAATCTTCGATTGTCTTCTATTTAAACATCATCCTTCTTTTACGTGGAATTATTATTTGTGAGGATCATTGACTTTCGATCATCTCCAATGTCGGTCTTCTCTTTTATAAAATTTTTATTTTCAAGGATTATCAAATTTTTACTATTTTTTTTTTTGAGCACCCGATCTTCTTTTCTATAATATTTCTGTCTACAAGAAAATAATAATTTTCAAACTCAAGTTAGCACCTATAATACCATGTTGAGTTCGAGGAGGTGTATTAGCATAATTCATAAGATCATATAAAATTGATCTTGCGATATTATTTTATCGGTTTGATTTTGTATCATTTTTTTATTAGTATAATTTTGTATCGGTTATTATTATTTTCTTTTATTAGTCTGATTTTGTATCGGTTATTATTATGTTCCTTGTATAATATTTATATATCATTATCATTAACTTCTGCGATGTTTCAAATAAAATTAAAATAGCAATAATAAATTTTTTTCTCTTTCTTTCTTTTATTTTCTTTTTTTTTTACATAATTATTTTTAATAAATAAATATATATTTTATAAATATAATAGTTGGAGCATCTTTCCATGGGTTAAAAAAAAAAAAAAAACTCAGGGAGTATCACTTTAAATTTTTATTTTTAAAAAAAGCAGCGGCCGTTAAAGTTGTCTATCTCAAATTAGTACTCCGGAACACTATCATCATGGTTTAAGCCAAAAGCCTCGTCCCAAATGCTGGGTTATGGTCCACTCCATGGAAAAGGATATACTTTGAGGTGAAAATTATGGAAAACAAAAAATTACGTAAATGAATTTTTTGGAAAAATTATCATGTCATGCATGACGTCAGCATTTTACCGTAACAAGGGATTTTCCATTGGATGTGAGATCCGGCCAGTTTGCTTCCTTCTAGCAAACTAATTAAGCATCTCTTTAAAATTATAAATTAATTATCAGTAATTGTTAGCATGGTCGATCGGCCAACAATTCATCTCCAAAGGTTTGTTGTTCAAGAAACAACAATTCAAGTATGAAGTATTATTCTAAAAAAATTAGTTGTCATACCATATAAAAAGTTATTTATTTTTTAAATTTTATTAGTACAACAAGGAAGTAAAAAAAAGTGAGGCTTAACTAGCGGTGGATTCATGGGATAAAACCATGCTTCCACCCCGTAAAGTTCTTCCTACCGCGTGGTAGTGAACATTAATGTTGGCAGTACCTTGCCATCATCCGGAACAAAGCTTTCTCGATGCGATCGAGAGGCCGCTTCTGTCGTCTTTAATTGGAGTGGTCTCTGGGATCGCTTACAGGATATAAAAACACTAGATTGGAGCGGAACCAAGTGCTCGACTTTGAAAAATGGAAGCTGGCGAAGACGGGTAGTATAGATATTAAAAATCGGATCAGCATTCCAAGGTAGAGGTCCTGAACTTATGGATATACAAAATTGATTCATTTAATCACTTACTATAGATTTAGCTCAAATCTTAGTCTAGTTTAGTCTAGCTGTTAAAAGATCTTCCAGTAATAGAAATCCAACTTTCATGATACGAGATACCTTAAAAGAGATTCAATATAATATAATAAAATGATTGGTCGGTTAGGAAGCACATGTGGTCTATTTGATATGGAAATCATAGATTCCATCCAATTTCTATGATAATTGATGCTTCTATGTAATGGTTAGAAAAAATTTATCTGAATGAGATTCAGGAGGTATTCCTCGAGATATGATATCACACACATCCTTGGAAGGATTCATGTATGTAAAAGTATCGATATATGACCACGGCCAGAGATATATATAATATTTAAAAACTCTTATGAAATAATCAAGATATTTGCATACGGTCATTAATATGCAAATTCACGATATGAGTTTTTTATATTATGAGTAAAAGAAATGTTATTCAAGATCTGGTTCACTTCCCTTACTTTAGATTAATAATATTGATATTAAGCGAAGTTAAACCATGAAAAATACTTTATCCATTGCACAATATATATACTTAGCAAAAAATTATTTTTTATTATTTATTAATTTTTAATTATTTCATGAGTTTTAAGTTTTGAGAAAGATTGTTGGAGGAAAAATTCAAAATTCCTTCCAACTTCCTTCCAAATCTACTTCCATGAATTGTTCAGTCCTGCATGGAAAAGAGAAAATGTTGGAAATTGGTTTATAAATAAAATTAATATCTTAAGCTTTGTTATGTTTTGGCCTATTCTCCGCATGCATGCGCGGGGCTCAGCTTAGCTCACATGCATGCTACCGTGCTGCATGCACTAGCACCCATGCTGGGGTGTGGTCTATATTTTATTTATTTATTTTTGTTTTGATCTAGATCAATTGTTAGTTAACATTATTCTCTAATACCGAATAAATCCTCTTAACTATTCTTTTAGCCATTACTTAATACTAATTACTAATTAATTATATTTTTGCCTATTAGCATCTCAATATCTTGATTTTTCGTCTGAATTACTTTTTATTATTGGCTAAAGCCCAAATGATACTAATTAATTACATGTTGTCCGCTAATCTCATAATAATCCAATTAATCTCCCGATTTATTTCTTACCGTTGGCTAAAGTACAAATGATTAGTTTTGGGCTTATATATATATATATGTAAAGTCTAGATAGAAATTGTTTAATCTAGTAAAATTCTCTCTTCCAAGCCCGTAATCAATCTTCTAAACTCTCATTCTCTTTCATATTTTTTCCTCATGCATAATTTTCTCCCTATTTTTTTCTTTATTTTTTATTACTGGGTTGAAATTCTGTTATTCTTCCTACAATCATGCCTGCATGAGAGATATCCGATTATATCTTGGATGGAGTTTTTGAGTCTAATTCCGCACGAGGATTGGGATCGCCTTAAAACAGTGTGTTGTACGCCTCTGGATGATAACATTCTATAGTTTTTTAATAAGTTTTGTTAGTTTCTTTGGATTACAATCGGACTTTTTGTGGGATACAATTTACAACATGCAATATATATTCCTAATAATAAGGACTCTATTCTTGATGGTCATTCGGTTAAAGATTTTTTTTTTTTAATTTTTTTTTAGTGGCAACTTCTATTTGATTGCAGTGAAGATCAAAAACAAGGCCACCATGGTTATAAAAAAGAAAAAAGGAAAAAAAAAAAATGCATTCCTTATTGTAAATAACTTCTTTGTACCCCCCATCTTAATTTGCCCTATTTGATCTCCAAGTTAATAGCACATTGTTATGAACATATATTTTTCTTAATAGCTTATGAATGTTATATAAAATTAAATAGTATTACCGATAAAATCAAATATCTGGATGTAAATCAGCTAGGTTGTTGTATATCCATATCTATATACATATATATATTTCATGATAGATGTAAATATAGATTTTAATTAGATAGATTTGGATATGAAAATGAATCTAGAGGGCATTATTTAATCCACTTTCATCCTATTTCTTGGCAAGCATGGAAGGTTGAAGGTGTGCAGCAATTACCTGATAGCTGAGACATGTTCGCGTTCTTTTTTTTGAGAAATATTAATCTGAGGCTGGCCAATAAAATAGAGTAATTAACGCACGTTTATGATTCACTATATCAGGTAGCTTTTTTCTTTTTTCTTTTTGGCCTGTGGTCACGTAATGTTTGTTGACCCTTGAATCCATGTAGCGCTAGTTTTTGAACGAAATCCTGGCCTGGAGCTTTTCAGCGTTATACAAGCAGACGATACCTAATCTTTGTTTTATAAGGAAAACTACACCTCCCGAGGTCGATCTAACATGAGTGCCAGGGAGGGATAAGAGCCAATGCCCATCAGATCAACGTGGTCTAGTCAAACTGCACCTTGTTTTTTGATTTCAACTTTGGAAGCTACGAAAAACACGTGGTCCTCCGTGGTCCAACACCTTCTGGCTTGAAAAGAAAAGAAATAAAATAAAATACCGTACAAATGAAATCCAGAAAATATCTCGCAAAACCTAAAGCCAATTCTTTACAAGGTTTTCGTTGACGCAATATACAATATTATGATCATTTTCATCTAGCATTGTCGCAATCATTCAATTTGTCCCACTTATTTGACGGTGGTTTTATAGATAGATCCTTGTCTCGCCCATTTAGAGCTAGGTTCCGAAATTGAGGGTCAGGTTCTTGAAGGCCTTAATACCTAGTATCCAACTTTAATTCCACCATTTAAATATTCGACCTCACTATATGGAAGCTAATATCCCTGGAACTACTAGTGTCGGTTATCATCGGTGCAGAATCTTACTACCCTAATTGATGCTTGAAAGAAATTTTTCCTGTGGGAATAGATCGAGGAACATTATAACAAATGTTTGATGCAAGTATTGATTTATAGAAAAGTTTTGGGCAGGACAAATGGCTTTAGTGAAGTGGTTTTGAGTCACAATTCATGTAATTAGTTTCCATGTATTTGCAACACCTATGCATTCGATCGCCATTGTTGAGATCGATGATTGCATTCTTAGGCACCTTGTGCAGTATAAAGATAATCTTATTTGGTGATTGGGCGTAATAATATTAATGAATTTTGATGAAATTGACAGATAAGGGGTCTTCATAAGGACCAATCTACGATGGCCTCTCACGCACTATCAGCTCATGTAGCTGGATTCCACGGACAAATGATAAAGACCACGGTAAGAGTTTATCTTCACTTGTTAAATCAAGAGCTAACCTTGGTTAGGGCCATCATCGAAGGCATCCAATATATAGGGATGGCAAAATATGACCCGACCCAACAACATGACCCGCTTTCGACCCATCTTAAACAGATTTGGATCGGGCCTAAACGGGTTCGGATCATAAACGAGTCAACTCATTTAACTTAATTAATATACGAGTCGAGTTTAAATTTCAGGTCCTTGACCTGTTTGACCCATTTAACCAGTTTAATATATGGGTCTAAACAGGTCAAGTTAGGTCGAGTTGTTATCCTGTTTAATAAAGCCCACTATCCATATTTTTATAAGCCATGGCACATTATAAATTACTACAGCCACTTGTATTGGGGCCTAGCCCATTAGTGGGAGCACCTCAGGCCCTCAGCACCGATGCCAGTCATCGACTCTTCACCTTCGGTCTTCTCCGTTGAAAGACTTCCGGAAGGTGGAAACTAGGGTTTGCCTTGCCCTTTGCCCCTTTAGCATGCGCCTCCCCAACTTCCCTCGATCTCAAGGTAGCTCGCCTTCGCCTGGCCCCCTTTCTTTCTTCAGGCTTCTCCCATCCCCAATATCACGACGGTGCGCGGCGTGTGCCTTTCCCTGGCCCCCTCTCCTTCTTCGAGCTTCTCCCACCTTCGATCTCATGGCGGTGCACGGCGTGCACCTTCCATCCCCGATCTCATGGTGGTGCATGGCGTGCGCCTCCCCCTAACCCCCTCTCCTTCTTCAAGCTTTTTCCACCCCCAATCTCACAGCGGTGTGCCGTGTGCAGTGTGCGTCTCCCCCTGGCCCCCTCTCCTTCTTCAGGCTTCTTCCCCTAGCTTATGGCAGTTCGCATCCCCCTCTCACGGTGGTGTGCATCCCCCCGGCCCCCTCTCCTTATTCGGGTTAATTTCTTTCGCCTCCCATCTCATGGTAGTGCGTAGCGTGAGCCTCCCATTGGCCCCTCTCATTTTTCATGCTTCTCCCCCTATCTCACGGGCAGTGAGCATCCCCCCAACTTTCTCAGTCTGCATGCGTCTCCTTAAACCCCTCTCCTTTTTCAGCATTCTCCTCTCCATCTCACGGCGGTGCGCATCCCTCTCCTTCTTCAGGTCATTTAGGGGTCTTTCCCTTCCCTTCCACCCCTTCTTAGATTTTTTTTCCCTTTCTTTGTCTCCCTCGTATTTGGTGCAATAACTGCAATTGGAGTGGAAGCAAGTTTGAACTCTGAAGGTAATTTCTTGATCTATTTTTTGAGATTAGCTTTGTGCTCTGATTTGGTTTTTAGATGATTTAATCTTTATTTTTTGAGGGTAAATATAATTCTATCTTTTGAAATCATTGTTACTCTAAATTATAAGGTTTTACTCTAATCTGGAGGCCTTCTAAAATGTAATCTTTATTTTGTATCGATTTTCTTTGCTGCTTATGATATATGATTCATGATCTTATTGTTGTTAGTAGACTAGTAGTTCTTTTGTCATATAGATCTACCTGTTTCGTTGTCTCTTTCTTATCAAGTGCTTGGAGGGTAAAGAAGCTTTCTTGTTTACATTTTAACCAATTTTGAAATTAGTTTAAGTTTTGTATATGGAGGCTATGATGATTTTGGGATGTATGTTTTACTAATTCAACTATTTCTAATGGCATCAATCTTGGATGGCCTTCTTTTGTAGGCAACCGATTATAGTCGTTTTGATTTAGTTGCATATTAAATACAAATCTGAGCCTCATCTTTTTCTTTCCTTCTTTTTTGTACAAGCAAGTGACCATCTTTTCTATACAGTTTGATACTTATATTTTTTGTGTAGCTTATTGGTGGATAATGATTGTAATTTTTTTGGTATGCTAACTTATCTTTTGAGTATTATGTAAGGAGTGTCTATCTACAATTCTGGAGAGTTAGTAGTATAGATGAAGAATGTTTCCTTGATATCCTGTATCTCTCTGCAGACAAACTTTAAAGCTTTCAAGTGTGTAGTAAAATTTAATTTGATCAACTCTTGTATCTTTTTATTTTGTAGTTTCATCTCAATTACTTTTGTAAGCTGCTACTTTATTATATTCATGTAGTATAAGTTTCTGTTGTTTCTTGTAAGGTTAAATATATTTTACTAATACAGTTCTAAGTTCTACAAAAAAAACTCCCTTTTTATTTTCCATGTGCTGCTTCTACCTTTTATTTTAAACAGATTAAATGGGTTGGAACGGGTTAACAATTTATCTATATATTAAATATGTTAAACGGGTTGGGTCAGGTCGGTTGTATCAATAGGTTATTTACTTATTAAACGGGTTAAACAGGTCGAGTTGAGTCGGGTTAGTAGTAATAAATGGGTCGGATCGGATTACTTGTTTATTAAATGGGTTAGATTCAGGTTTTAAATTATAATCCATTTAATAAACAGGTCAGGTTCAGGTTGAGACTTTTCTGATCCGATCCAAATCTGATTGACCCCTATGTACCTAACCCGACCTAATTACCACCCCAACCAATAGAGGATATTTGGTAGGGCCTTCTACCATGTACGGTCTTTGATTGTCCCTCAGTAGTCCATTTAGATGCAAGGCACATCAAGGTTATCCTCATGGATGCAGCACAACAGATGTCACATCCCAAATCTAGCATCTGGTTTGGCCATGTGACCAGTCGCACGAATCCAAGAAAACATCTTAGAGATCATGCAAGGTCTTTAAAAATTAACTACAACTTTAATTTTTAAAAATACTATTGTTTACATTTCACAAGAGAATACCTAATGTAAATAAAATAATACCACTCATATAATTACAAATTTGGTCATTCTGTGATCATTCAATCGGTATCAAAAACTCTCTATATTTTCATCCTTGTACTTGTGAATCCAATCCATCACTAAGCTCGAATATCCTGATAACTCTAAGAAGGAAGAAAGTAGGAGGTGTGAGCTTTACAGCCCAATAAAAATCCCTACACACTCATACCAGTATAATATAATATAATTAAAAAATAATAGTAAACAGTATCAAACAGAACATAAATTTTAAAATTTCATGTCAAGTAACCAAGATAACTCAATATTGATAAATATAAAGACATGCATCAATTAATATCAAATATCTATCTCATTCAAAAATGAAATACCATAGATGTCATTAAGTAAAATCTATTTTTTCACTTAATTATTATTTTTTTTCTTATCATCCACATCTCATTAACATGATCCAGATCAACCACAGTTATCTTTTTAGAATTTTGGACTAATCACGGTCATTCTCTAACCTGTGATTGGCAATCTCAAGATTGACCATGTATTAATCGCCCGTGGCCAGGCTAACCCACGTACTTCCATCCGTGGCTTGGCTATTTCACGTACTAAGCCCGTGGCTTGGCTATTCCATGTACTATCCACTTGTGGCAGGCAATTCTATGTACTATCCATCCATAGCTTGGCTATTCAACGTACTAAGCTCGTGGCTCGGTTGTTTCACGTACTATCTATCCATGGCTGACTATTCCATGTATTATCTATATATGGCTTGGCTATTCCACATACTAAGTCTGTGGCTTGGTAATTCTCTATTTCACATGGCTAGTCTAAACACTCATTCTTCTTGATTATTACTTTATCAAATCACAAACATATTATCAAATCATGTTCTTTTTAAGATTTACAATAACCAGTATCACAATTCAAATCATTCAAAAATAATCATGTTTGATATAAACATATTATACTAAACTATGAACAATCATATCGATAATTTGTGAAATAAATATACACTACAAGAAATCAAAATTATACCGTACATAAATAATCATTCATACCAAAGATCGTATCTAAGGATCAAATCATGCAATGTAAATATATATATATAAAGTAGTAATTATATCTAAGAATCCTTATCTTTATTGAAGACAAATTTAACACGCTCAATATCAATCTATACCTGAATTCTCGATATAGGTATTACAGAACTCGTTCAATGCTCTCATGTCTAGAAAATTATCTTTCTATAATAATAATTTTAATATAAATAAATAATTTCTTAGCGTAGTAATTATAAACTTAGAACCTTTTACCCAAATTCTATCCGCGGTCCATCCACTGGTACCCCAATTTTACAAATTTCTTAGAAGAGAAATTTTTAGATATCTCTTTTTCAATATTTATTTATTTAACTTGTTCGTTTTCTCTCTTTCCTTTTATTATCTTCTCTCTCCTCTTATCTCTCTCCTCTTTCTCTTTCTCTTTTTTTTTTCTTTTCCTTTTTTCTTCTTCTTTTTCCTTCTTCTTTTTCTTTTCTTTTTCTCTTTTCTTTTGCTCAGCCCAAAACAGGAAACTCTTTTTAGTCCCCTTCCTTTTTCAGATCTCGAGTGGACTACCTCGGATCTGTCCTCCCCTCCGTTCGATGGACCGTAAAAGGGTCGAGGTGCTGTCAATGGCAAGGATCATGTCGTTGGGGCTGAAGCCGTCGCGATGGTGGCGAGGGACAAGATAGAGGAAGGATGGATGGTTGGGAAGAAGGGATGGTGATGCGGGATGATTAATGCATGCAAAGTATTTTTCCGTAATTAACTAAGGAGTTAGGGTTTTAGATCCCTAGTTTCAAGCTAAGATTCAAAGTATAGAATTCTATAAAAATTTTGGAAGTCATGCATGCAGAAATAAACCTTAAAAGTTAGAGAAAACATGATCGCCAAGGTTTAAGAAAATCCTGGTAAGGCTGCTCTTCTGCAAGACTACTATTGGGGAGTCAAGGAGGTGTACCTGGCAATGGTTGAAGTGCTTGATGAAGATCGTGCACGAAGAGATCACTCTCGCTCCCGGATACAGCCTGGAAAAGTAAGCTTCTGACCCTGCGGATTCGCGACTTTCTGCTCGATGATCTGAAGGCTGATCAGAAGGTATCCTTGGATCGTGGGAACTAAGGGATCTGCAAACCACCATCTACTGGTTAGAAAATGGTGTAGGAATGAAGAAATAAATCAAAAACAGCAAGGGAAAGAGTGTTTTGTGTTGGGCAGCCAAGGCTTGGAAGGAGGGTGGCTAGGGTTTTGATGTTGGGATGGAAGCAGGGTGCAGGAACAAGGAGAAAATAATTCACACACAGCTCGCACACAGCACGCACATAGCAAAGAGAGAAAACTCAATTTAATTCATAAATTCATCTCCAATTACGTGAGGAGGGGAGGCCTTTATATAGGCTTACAAACTTGGAACTTAAGAAAGGGTATACAAGTAATCTCATAGTAAACCCTAACCTATACAAACTCTCCCTCAAGTTCTCTCCACTTTGACTGAGTCTATCTCTCTCCCTCTCCTTCTCTTGGTCGGCCAAAGGGTGGTGACCTTAAGGGTGGCCGACCAAGGGGTGGTAACCCTAAGGGTTGGTGCCTTCTTGGTTGCTCTTGGGCCTTGGGAGGCCCACTTTAATGCTGGGTAGGCTTCAGGGCTTCTTCAGCTGTTCTCCTCTCTGGCATGCTAGATCACATGTCCTCCAGGTCTCCCTTGATGGCTTCATGCTCCTAAATGGCTCAACTGAGTGGATGACTGGAGTGTTATGCTGACAGGCTTCAAAATAATTTGAGTATTCTTCTTTTTTATAGGACTAAAGTGGACTCAATAGACTGGACTCACACTTACATAATTTAACTTCAAAATTTACATGACTCAAAACTTGACTTGACTTAACTGACTTGACATAATCCAAAAACTGATCTTAAACCCTAATAGTATGGATCAAAACCCAAATATAGGACTCAAATATTGAAAGGTCCAAAATAGGACTCAAGGGCCATACAAAGACTCATATGGACTAACCCACAAAACTCAAATGAACTCACTCAAATTAACTAAACCATAATTTCAAATTGGACTCAAATCCTAAACTCTAATTCGATAACCACAGATGATTGAGATGCCTCTGCCAAAGTCTGGGACCTCTGATGTCCCCATCAGATAGGAGGGTTCTCCAGTAGTGAGTTGCTCCACAAAGGGAGGGGATCCCTTCTTATAGTCAGAAATCGTTTGATTCAGCTTGGTTTCAGACTCTTCTCAAAGGAGAAGGAGAAGGCTCTCGGTGGGAGTCTTCTTCTAATTTTTTTTTTTTTCAAACAGGGTGGATCAGCAAGCTCCAGTCCATGATGATGTTGTAGGATAGTTGAAGGTGGCTTTATTTCAGGAGACAGGGAAGGCGAAGCAGGGGGAGGGGATCTTGTGGAGGCTGTGCATGTGGGGTCTGTGGATGCTGTGCATGTTGGGTCTGTGAAGAGCCAAGGGGTGGCTTCTTCCAGGGGTTAAGGGTTTTTGTATGAAGATCCTATCGTTGAATGCTAGAGGGGCAGGGAAACCTTCCTTTGCCTCCTCTTTTCGTAGAATAAATCTTTTAAATCATCCTGATATTTGTTTGATACTGGAGACCCGTCTGGCTGGATCTTTCTTGCAGAAGATTCGGCACTATCTTCCCAAGAATTGGGATTTTTATACTATTGATGCTTGGGGGTTATCGGGGGCATTGTTGTAGCTTGGGACAGGGCTGTCGCTAGAATCAATGTGTTCCACAGGTGTACATAGAATGTGATTATGGTGATTACTGAAAACAATGATCACTCTTAGATCCTTTCTGGAGTCTATGCCAGTACTTGCTACAAGGAAAGAATATTTCTGTGCAATGAGATGTCTCGGTTGATCAATTAGGGCTTCCTGACTATTGTAGTTAGAGACTTCAACTGTATTACTAATGTAGAAGAGAAGAGAGGGGGTAAACCCTTTTCTCAGAATGTGACAACCAAGGAATTCGCTCATTTTTTGGTTTCCAATGGCTTGATGGACTTGGGCTTTGTGGGCTCTAGGTATACCTGGTGCAATAATAGATCCAGAAGGGCCAGGGTTTGGAAAAGGTTAGACAGAGCTGTGGCAACCATAGGTTGGCTCCACCTATACCCCAAATTTATGGTGCGGCATCTAGACAGGGTGGCTTCTAATCATTGTCCCATCCTCTTGACTACATCTTCTCTTTCTCCCATTCATACTCCTTTCAGGTTTGAAAAAATCTGGCTTTCTTATCCAAGCTCCTGGAAGGTTGTAAGAGAGGTTTGGAGAATTCCTATAAGGGGTAATGCTTAGTACCGGATCAACCGTAGATTGGAACTTCTCAAACGCCAGTTGAGGAGGTGGAACAAAGAGGAGGTTGGTAATATTTTTACAATATTGGTAGAAATGGAGAAAGTCATCCATGATTTCTAGGTGAAGGAGGATAGGGATGGTGGTCTAAATGATACAGATCTCTTCTCTTTGCGAGCTTCTCTGGCTTCTTATAATTCTCTGCTGGCTCAGCAAGAAACTATATAGAGGCAGAAATCCAAGGTTCAGTGGTTAGCTCAGGGAGATAGAAATTCTCACTTCTTCCACCAAGCTACCCTTGTCAGGAGGCATAGAAATCAGATAGTGGCTCTAAAGTCCGAGGATGGGCACTGGATTGAGGATGAAGAGAGTACCTTGTATGAGCTTGGGTCATTTTTTAGATCCAGATGGAGTTCTGACGAGGGTGACCCTCCTTACTTCCAGGTTTCTACCCTTGAGAGGTTTGTATCCCATAACCAGAATGCTGGACTTCTAACTCCTATTTCTGAGACTGACATTAGGGAGACACTTTGGTCTATGGCGGAAAACAAAGCTCCTGGTCCTGATGGCTTCCCCCCTATCTTCTTTTGGAGATATTGGGGAATTATTAGATCTGATGTTACCTCTGCTGTGCAACTCCTTTTCTCTACTGGTCTGACGCCGGATAGGTGGAAGTAGACACGTTACTCTTATCCCTAAGTGTTCTCAACCTTCTCATCCTTCCCACTTCAGACCTATTAGCCTGTGTGGTACTCTGTATAAAATTTGTGCTAAACTGTTGGCCAGGAGAATGAAGGCTATTTTTCTGGGCATCATCTCTCCAGAGCAGGGAGCTTTTATTGGAGGTAGGGGCATTTCTGATAATGTCCTGCTGGCTTAAGAGTTTATGCATGACATGTGGAGGGCATCGTCTAGATATGCTCTGATGGCTATCAAACTGGATATGGAGAGAGCCTATGACCGGGTGCAGTGGAGCTTTGTGGAGCGCTCACTACATGATTTTGGCTTCCATCCACTGTGGATTTCCAGGATTATGGCGTGCATCATGCGCCCGTCTTTCTCTATTATTATTAATAGATCTCCCTCGAAGTATTTTCACTCTTTGGTGGGTCTATGGCAAGGTTGTCCGCTCTCCCCGTATCTGTTTATTATTACTGCTGACTCCCTTTTGTGAGCTTTACGGGATGCTATTCGGGCATCAACAATCCATCCTTTCATTGCTACCCCATCAGTAGGCCCGATCTCGCACCTTCTTTTTGTAGATGACTGCTTACTTCTAGGTAAAGCATTTGAGGCTACGGTCCGAGGATTCAGGACTATGGTTATGGCATATTGTCTTGCATCCGGTCAGAGGGTCAACCTGGCAAAGTCAGAGGTCCATTTTTCTCCAAAGACTACAGTCCGCATTCGTAGTCTGATTCTTTCCATTATAGGGATTGAGGAGAAGGATGGTCCCATCCGCTATTTGGGCATGCATATTTCTGGTGGGTAGCTCAGTAGGGCAGACTCTCAGGGTTTGGTGCAGGCAGTGCATGATAGGGTCGAAGGTTGGCAGGGTAGGACTTGATGGGGGACTAATATGCATGCAATTCTTTTTGTATGTTTTATATGTGGGGTTAGGTAATTAATTCCTGAATTTCAGATCAAAATTAGTTGTAGGGAATTTTGTATGAATTTTGAAGCCAAGCATGCAGATTAGAACCTAGAAAGGTACTAAAGAAGGATCGCCGGGGCTGCGAAGCCTCGGTTAGGGCAAGTTCTCTTACAATAATAAGACTGGAGGTAGAGGGGGTGTACCTGACAATGTTTGAAGTGCCCGATGAAGATCGCAGCGAAGAGAACTCTCGTTCCTCGATGAACGCGGCCTGGAAAACCGAGCCAAAGACCCGCGGATACCCGACTTTCTGCTCGGTGGTCCGATTGAGGCGTGGCTGGAGTCATTGGATTCGTAGGAACTCGGGGACCTGCAAACGACCTGTCAGGGGTTAGAAAACTCACAAAGGAACAAGAAAACAAAAGAAAAATAGCAAGGGAAGGCTTCTTTTGGAGTGGGCGTCCAGGGATCTGGAGGGTTTGTTGGCAGTAGGAAGATGATTGCAAACACCGGGAAGAAGAACTCTCACAAACCCCTTTATGCACACAGCAAGGTATCACATAAAAGAGACGGGGGGAAGGATCGAGAGATCTCCGAAAGTCTCCGGGGAGGGGACGGGGGCTGAAGGCGGTCCGGCGATATAAAAGAGACGGTAAAAGCAAACGAAAAGGTAAGCGGATAAGAGGGAAGAGTGCCGAGAGAACGATCCTTGGACCCCGGAAGTCCTCAGGCACGAGCTCGTTGAACCCAGCACAGAAAGCCGGGCTTCAACCCCTCTCTTTCTCACACTTCTTTCATCTAAATCTCCTCTAAGCACGGGGATCCTTCAGGAACCCGCCTTAGTGGACCTGTTCCATCTTGCCGTTCTCTAACTTGATCATCGGAGTGCCCCCACCGGAACCCCCGGCCCGGGTCTCTGACTTTGTTTTGCAGGACCGAAGGCTTGGAGATCTCGAGGTAGGAGAATCTGAGAACCGGTGCCCGCTCACAAGCTACAGGCCATCGCGGTAAGATCGGCAACAGATTGGCGCGCCAGGTAGTGGGGTAGAACAGCAACCCCTGTACAAGCAAGCTCTCCGTAAGCAAGACTGTACATCAACCATGGTGTTGACACGTGGGCACGAAGCATCCACCAGCCGAGCAGGAGAGGTTCCCTCTCCCCCGGGCCCGTGCAACCCGGAGAGGGAACTTCCTGCCCCACCTCATCCTCCTCAGCCATCCTCGATGGACGGTCCTTTCGCAGCTGTCGTCCAGCAGTTGCAAACACTAATAATGGCCGTGCGACAGCTGCAGCACCAGCAGCGCTCCTTGCCCACCCAGCCCTAGCCGGGGACCCCTGCGGCTCGAGCCACGGGCCCCCGCAGAAGCCTGCACTCCATCCAAGGCAGGCCTTCCCATTCGTGGGCAGTAACCAATCCCCGCGGGAGCCATCAAACTCCCGTGAAGAGAAACCACACCGGTTCGGCGGATCACGAGAGTCGATCCCCGGCCGACGATGCTGAAGTAGTATGGCACAGCAGGCACCATCGGGGCAAGGCCCCTCGTCGTGATCGATCGGCACCTCCTTCTCCAACGGCCTCGTTAGAAGGTTCCACCGATGAGGCCATCAGGCGCCTGGCCAAGAGGCGTCTGGAGGAGCACGAGCGCAAGTTGACGGAGCTTTCCCACCGTTTCGCCAACATGCAGAGCTCCCCAACCAAGCCAGTGGGCTATAATGCCCAACCACCTTCTCTCGAGAAATCCAAGAGGAGCCAATCCCGAATCGGTTCCGCATGCATCAAGTAGATCCCTACAATGGACCACCGACCCCTTAGACCACTTAGAGAGCTATAAGGCCCTCATGGAGGTCCAGGAGGTGACGGACGCTCTTCTATGCATTGCCTTCCCGGCCACCCTCCGGAAGGCTTCTCGAGTATGGTTCACCCACCTCGAGCCAGAATCCATCAGCTCCTTCCAGCAGGTGGAAGAAAAGTTTGTGGCACACTCGATGCCTGCCGAAAGGTACCGTGAGAGGTGGATAGCCTCTTCTCTATCCGCCAGTAAGACCAGGAGCTGCTGCGGGACTACGTCAACCACTTCAAGATCGCCACCCTGGAGATTTATAGCCTAGATGAGCCTGTCGCTATGCAAGCGTTGAAGCACGGGCTCAAGACCTCCCGTCTGATGTATTCCCTGACAAGAAGCCCCCCAAGACGTATTCTGAGCTCCTCCTCGGTGTCCATAAGTACATCCATGCTGAGGAGGCCGACCGCACCAGGCAAGAGCTAGACAGGAAGCCTTCAAAAAAGCCTGCCCCAAGGGATGTCCCTAGGACCCGGAGGCCTGGACCACCTGCAGACTTCTGTCCGAGTCCGAAGCTAAAGAATGGTGCTGCCTCGGAGTGAGCCTTCACCCTTCTCCTCGCTCCTAGGACGAAGATCCTCATGAAAATTGAGGGTGAGAACTACCTCCGTCGACCTCCTCCTAAGAACCCAAGGAACACCCGTGACAAGACGAAGTATTGCCAATTTCACCGTGAGCACGGCCACGACACGGAGGAGTGCCATAATCTAAAACAGGAGATCAAGGAGCTGATCAAGAGGGGCTACCTCAGGAAGCTCGTGAGGAGTGAAGCCCCGGTGGAGCACCAGCCACTTGCGGCTCTTCGCCCTGTCCCCGCGGTTGACAACCGTCCAACAGAGAAGCCGGTGGGCATGATCTCTTGGGGGATAGGGCGTGCGTCGAAAAGAGCCCGGGAGACGGGAGACCTGGAGAATGTACTCCCCTTTGAAAAGAAGAATGAAAGTGAAAATGTAAACAATGATGCAGTGGTGGTCGAGATGACATCGCAAAGCATCCTGTACATTGTATTATGGTGGATAGTGGGAGCTCTACTGACATACTTTTTTATGATGCTTTCTCCCGAATGAATTAGTCTCATGATCAGCTGAAGCCGGTGCACTCCCCTCTTGTGGGCTTTACCGGAGATTCTGTGGGGGTCGAAGGAGAGATCACTTTCCCTGTTACCGCCAGATCCCAACCCTGGTAGAGCACGATCATGATGACGTTTACCGTCGTTAAGCTCCCATCACCTTACAATGCTATCTTGGGCCGTCCAGGGCTTAACCAGCTGGACGCGGTCATTTCCACCAAGAGGTTGCTGGTGCAGTTCCCTACCATTTCTGGAACGGGAGTGATGAGAGGGACAGCCCAACCTGTCCTGCATTGCCTGCAGACGGTCCCAGGGGCCCGAAGTGCTGAGCTCGACTACGATGTCGATGATCTCGACCTGAGAGCGCAAGATCCCAGGGGGGGGCCCGTGGAGTGCTTATTGACATACCCCCTCAGATCGGACCCTTAGAAAATGATGCATATAGGAGCCCAACTCTCGAAAGAAGCGCGGGCTTTCCTACTAGATTTCTTCCGGACAAACACTGATGTGTTCACCTGGTCTGCTGCAGACATGCCAGGTATCCCCTCGGAGGTTATCACCCACCAACTGAAGATTGATCCAAGGTGCCACCCAGTCCGCCAGAAGTTTTGCTGCAGAGAGACAGAAGGCCATCAATGAGGAAGTGGAAAAGCTTCGCGCTGTCGACTTTGTACGAGAAGTGCAGTATCCTAGTTGGCTGGTGAACGTGGTAATGGTGAAGAAGAGCAACGGCAAGTGAAGGATCTGTGTGGACTACACCGACCTCAACTGAGCTTGCCTGAAGGACAGTTTTTCCCTTTCTAAGATCGACCAGCTCGTGGACACTACCTCGGGGCATCGTCTCCTCTCTTTCATGGACGCTTTCTCCGGGTACAACCAGATTCGAATGCACCCAGAGAACGAGGAGCACACCGCCTTCGTCACCGATCGCGGGACCTACTACTATAAGATGATGCCGTTCGGCCTCAAGAATGCAGGTGCCCAGTACTAATGTCTGGTCAACAAGGTCTTTAAAGACCAAATTGACCGCAACATGCAGGTGCACGTGGATCACATGCTGGTGATGAGCAAGCCAACTTCGGACCATGTCGGTGACCTGATGGAAACCTTCAGTAACCTCCGTCTTCACCAAATGAAGTTGAATCCCGCGAAGTGCACTTTCGACGTATCCGCGAGGAAGTTCCTGGGCTTCATGATGACCCAAAGAGGAATAGAGGCCAACCCGGAGAAGGTTCAGGCGATCCTAGACATGGAGCAGCCCACCTTCAAGAAGCAAGTGTAGCGACTCACTGGCCGGGTAGCAGCCCTGAGCTGGTTTATCTCAAGATCCGTTGAACGCTACCGGCCCTTCTTTAAGGTGCTAAGGAAGATGCACGACTTCGCCTGGACGAAGGAGTGCCAGGAGGTATTTGAAGAGCTGAAGAAGACATTGGCATCGCCGCCATTGCTTTTCTGGTCGGAAGAGGGAGTGGAGCTCCTCCTGTACCTGGCGGTCACACCGGAGGCTGTCAGTTCGGTCCTGGTTCGGATGGACGATAGAGGAATGCAGAGGCCGGTGTATTACACAAGCAAACTTCTCCGCGATGCGGAGCTCAGGTATTCTTAGTCTGAGAAACTGATTTTTGCGCTAATCATGTCCGCCCAGCATCTCAGGCCTTATTTCCAAGTGCACCCCATTGCGATCCTGATGGATCAACCACTGAAAGCGGTGCTAAGCCGGCCTGACACATTTGGATGCTTGGCAAAATGGGTGCTCAAGCTCAGCGAGTTCGACATCACCTACCGGCCAAGGTCGGCCATGAAGGCACAGGTACTCGCTGATTTCTTGGTTGAGTGTGCAGGCCTAGACGAGGGACCGGAAGAGAGCCCCTAAGAGCGGCAGCCAGAGCCTGGACTGGAGGAAGACATCTGGATCCTTCATGTAGACGGAGCCTCGAACTCCGGTGGGAGTGGAGCCAGCCTCATCCTTGCCAACGGCGAAGGGGTCATCGCCGAGTGTGCGCTCCGCTTCCAGTTCGCCGCCACCAATAATCAGACGGAGTACGAGGTGCTCCTCATGGGGCTATCAGTTTCCCACGAGCTGGGCGTGGCTTGCCTCAAGGTCTTCACCGACTCGCAGCTAGTGGCCGGGCAGGTCTTGGGGGAGTACGAGGCGCGGGACCCCCAAATGGCGAGATACCTGTAGCTCGTACAAACGAGCGCGGCAGGTTTTAGGCGCTTCAGCATCTCCCATATTCCTCACGGGGAAAACACTCGCGCAGATGCCCTCTCCCGCCTGGCAACCCTGCCGGACTCATCACTGGGCCGCGCTTACATCGAGCATCTTAAAGCCCCGAGCTATTAGACACCCATAGAGGTCCAGCAGGTCAACCCAGAGCCCAGCTGGATGGACAAGTACATCGAATACATCACCAACGGCACCTTGCCAAAGGATTGCGTGGCGGCCAGCCTCATTAAGAGGAAGGCCGCATGATTCGTATTGATGGACGGGCTACTGTATCGGAGGTCCTACTCCTACCCGCTCCTCAAGTGCCTGAGACCCAACGAAGCCGCACTCGTGCTCCAGGAGATCCATGAGGGCATCTACGGGAACCAAGTGGGGGGTAGGATGCTGGTATATAAGGCCCTCCGTCAAGGTTATTTCTGGGAAACAATGAGAGAAGACGCCGCTAATTTCGTAAAAAGGTACGATCGATGTCAGTGACTCGCTGTGGTGCAGCGTTAACCTGCCGCTCCACTCTCCCAGCTCTCCGCCCCATGGCCGTTCGCTCAGTGGGGTATGGATCTCCTCGGACCTTTTTCCCCGGCATCCGGGCAACGAAAGTTCCTGATTGTGGCTATCGACTACTTCACGAAGTGGGTCAAGGCCGAGCCCTTAGCCCGGATCACGGAAGTAAATGTCACCAAGTTCCTTTGGAAGTCAATTATCTGCCGCTTCGGTTTGCCCCACACCATCATCACTGACAACGGATGCCGGTTTGATTGTCGGGAGTTCGAGGAGTTTTGCGACGACCTCGGAATCCATCATCGTTTCACCTCGGTGGCGCACCCTCAGACAAATGGAGAAGCCGAGGTAACAAATAGGACCATCTTGCAAGGCCTCCGGACAAGATTAGCCAGGCCAAGGGGAGGTGGGCAGAAGAGCTCCCAAGCATCCTGTGGGTGTACCATACTATCTTGAGGATGGCCACGGATGAGATCCCTTTCAACCTCATCTTTGGAGCGGAAGCAATTATTCCAGTAGAGCTCAGCCTGCCGACCTTGCACGTTGAGCAGTATGACGAGGCGGAGAACCCGGCACGGCTGCTACTGAACCTGGACCTCCTTGAAGAAACAAGGGATAGGGCCCGAGTTCGAATGGTGGCCTATCGACAACAAGTGGCCAGATACTACAACTCCAGGATGCGACCGAAGTCCTTCCGCCAGGGGGACTTAGTGCTACGCCGCGCTGAAGCTTCCCAGCCGCGGGAGTGCGGTAAGCTCTCACCGAATTGGGAAGGCCCTTATAGAGTGGCGGAGGCACTTCCCCACGGGGAGTACTACTTGGAAGAGCTAGGCAAATCCCGGTTCCCGCGGACCTAGAATGCCTCAAACTTGAGGATGTACTACCAATAGTGTAAGACTCCCTAAACTTTAGCAATAAAATTATTTTTCACCAAATGCCTATTCTCATCTCGTAGGACAATCGCCATTCAGCTCTAGTTTCAGCGAGCAAGGGCAAGGAAAAAGATCCGCGAAGGTGCGAAGTCCCCTCTCTAAAAAATCTCGAAGTTCAGTCCGAAATGTCGCACGGAATTAAATTCCGATATGCGACCCCGGAGTTCAATCCAGAAGAGGTCCCAGAGACTTAGATCCCGGTCCTACAAAATTTCGGAGAATAGCTTGATAAGTCGCGCAAGGCTTAACCCCAGCCTGCAGCCCCAGGGTTCAGTCTGGAAGTTCTCACGGAACCTGGTTCCAAAGCGAAGTCCCGGACCTCGGTCTAGAAGGTGGGGCAGAATCCAATTCGCCCACGCAATCTTGGAGTTCAGCCCGGAATGCACCATGGGACTCAATCCCGGTGGTTGGCGCCGGGGTTCAGTCCGGAAGATGCACAAAAAAAAAAGGAGAAGAAAACATAAGTGAGAAAAAGAAGGAACAAATTAATGGAAGAAGATCTTCATTTCTATTAAAAAGTTTCTTACAAAAAGGGCCCCGACAGGCCGGGTGACCCGAAGAAACAGGAAATGAGTTCATGATAAAAACAAAACAAACAGAGCCGTAGGGCCACTTCGCTGTGGCCGCGTCCTCCTCCGGCTGGGGGGCACCCTCTCCGCCGGCGGCGTGGTCAGAAGGCTGCTCGGGGATTGCCACCTCAGCAACCACTGTAGTTGAAGCTCCCTCAGTGGGCTCCTCCCTCCGGCCTCCCAGGACGACTCCGCTGAGGTCGAGCTCGGGGAAGAAGGAACTCACCTTTTCCCGGCACACCTCGAAGCCCTTCAGGAAAGAGTCGACGGTCGCTTCGTGCATCTCGGCCGTGAACTCCTCAAACACCCAGAACTTCGGCATGGCCTCCTACGCCTCCCTCTTGGATGCCTCCAGCAGCCCGTTGATGTAGGAGTTCTTCTCCTTGGCCATGCTCAGCTCCTTAAGGATCTCTTCGACCCTGCGCTCCAGCAACCATGATTGGGCCTTGAGGTGTGACACCTCCGTCGTGTCGTCCTCAGCACGGTGCTGGTTCGATATCCTCTCCTCTGACAGAGAGGTCTCGAGCTCCCTCATGCATCCCTCGACGTGACCCAGGTCCATCTAAAGGGCCTGGTTGTTCTCCCGCAGCTCGACCCCCCTTCCATGAGGTCCTTGACGTCAGCTACGAGTTTGCCGACTTCTCCTTCTCGGCATCCTTCTTGGCATAGCCCGAGAGGAAGTTCCTCAGCAACAGAACATCCGTCCCGATCTGTGTCAGAGAAAGAGATGGGATGTTAGAAGGATCCAACTGATACTTTAAAAGAGGAGAGCTCGGGACTTACCGTGAAAAGCAGAGGGAGGATCCCAAACAGCGTATCGGCGTAGTCCTGGCCGCCCCTCAGACGGCAGTCCCAAGGCGTGCTCGCAAACTCCATCATCCTCTCTGTGAGCCCTTGTTCACAGATAACAGAGGAGCTGGCGATGAGATCTGGGGGTAGAACGTGAGCATCGATAGCAGGCTGGGTGGCCGTCCCTCCGCTGGGTGGTGCGGCCACCGGTGGAGCTACTGTCACCTTGGTGGCCACCGTGGAGACGATCGACGTAGTGGCCGGAGCAGGCATCGCCCGAGGGGGTTCCAGTCTCCTCTCTCCCCCGACCCTATCGAGCTCGATGATAGGGACATCGGGCGCGCGAGACTGAGACGGACCCTTTGCCCCAGTGCAGGTAGCAGCAGAAGTGGGGGCGGGTCCCTGGCTCGCCTCGGTACGAGCCCTCTTCGCTGGAGCCTCTTGGGTCCCCTCAGCAGCGTCCCTCTTCCGGGCACCCTCCATCAAGCTTTCGACGGAGAACTTCATACCTGGATGAAAGAAGCGGTTAGGCCGGTTTGAAAGAAAAGAAGTAAAGAGCAGAAAATGAAGGCGGAAGAAGGAGATCCGGGGTCTCACCCAACTCCTAGATGGGACTGATTTCTACCTCGAATAAATTCTGCTCCGAAAGCAGAATTTCTAGAGTCGGGACCACGTCACCCAGCATCTGCGTGTAGACCTCTTGGTCCGTCGGCTCAACCTGGGAGTTCCGGTTCAAGGACCGGTCTGGCTTGCTCCAGGCTCAGTCGACATCCTCAACTGAGGCGAAGAAGAAGCGGTTTTTCCAACCCTTGATCGATGAGGGGAGGTCGAACCTAAGGCACGTAGGCCGGGGCGAAATATACCACCAGCCATCATCGATAGAATAGCGCTTCAGGGTGAAGAGAGCCCTGAACAGGAAGAAACGGACAACAAACCCGTGAAAATGATAGAAGACGATGAAGGCGAAGATGACCCGGATGGCATTGGGAGCCAACTGGGCCGGGACAAGGCGAAAGTGACTGAGAAAGAAAAGAAAGAAGAAATGAAGGGGAAAACGAAGACCCCCAACAAGGAAGTCTTCATAGAAGGTGACCCTCCTAGGGCCACTCGAGGTTACTCGGTCCCTGGGTCCTGGGAATGAAAGACGGATTGAATCCGGGACCCCATAGGTGTCCCGAATCTAGGAAAGGTCATCTCCGGTCATCATCGAGGCGTAACCGGAGGGACCAGAAGAAGAGGCCTCCACCATCGGAGGAGGAAGAGAGGGAATTGGACGTGCGGAAACTACAGGTGGAGACCTAGGACCCCTAGGGACGCCTATGGTCACGACCCTTGGTCAAAGCTGCCTCCGGACCTCGACCGGAATCTCTTCCCCCTATGAGGAGGAAGACGATGAAGTTCTCAGCCGGGAAGGACCGGCCTCAACCGGGTTTGAAGAAACATGACGGCGACGTGCCATCGAGGAAGAAGTAGCAAGAAGATGAGATTCGTAGTGACGCACAGTCGGGAGATAGAAGAAGAGGAGAAGATGTCGTAGGCACTCACCGGGATGTTTCGTACCGAAAGGTTGGCAACCTATGGAAGATGAAGGGAGATCGCAGCAACTGTCGGCGAGGTGAGAGAAAGCCGAGAGACCTCGTTTCCGGAAAGTTTCTCTCCTTTTCAAACTCAATCAACAGCAGCCGTACGCCTCTTCCCGTCCCGAGCCATCGGATGATCGCCACGTGGAGGTAAGCCTGACATCGACGCTTCGGTCCGATAGAAACTGTCTCGGTTTTGAAACGACGTATTAATGGCCCGTCAGACGCGCGCACGTGGCAGCCTCCCACAGGGTCTCGGGCGCAACAGAAGCGGCGACAGCGATCATGGTAATTATGGCACGAGATTTTCGCCTTTTCCACATCATCTCTGCATTAACTCCCCACGCCCCAAGCCACGATGCTTCGATGGGACTCGGGGATGGGGGGCAACTGATATGGCTACATCGCTGACATGGAACGTGTGTCAGATCCAGCTGGATGCCACCGGTGCCACGTGAATTTTTCTTTCAAAGTTCCCCGATCGGGAAGTGGCACCCCCGCTACCTCGCCAGGTGGCGCCACAAGACGGGTCCACCTCTGTCGAGGTTAAGTTGGGCTCTCCTGCTCCTTTGCCAGGTGGCACCCCAAGACGGGTTCACCTCGGTCGAAGTCGAGCTTCTCTCTGCCACTTCGCCAGGTGTCCACCTATGAGGGGCCCACCTCGGCCGAAGCTGGCGGCCCCCTTCTCCCTTGCCAGGTGGCACCCCAAGACGGGTCCACCTCTGCCGAGATCGAGCCGGGCTATCCTGCTCCTTTGCCAGGTGGCACCCCAAGACGGGTCCACCTCGATCGAAGTCGAGCCTCTCTCTGCCACTTCGCCAGGTGTCCACCCAGGAGGGGTCCATCTCAGCCAAAGCTGGTGGCCCCCTGCTCTCTCGCCAGGTGGCACCCCAAGATGGGTCCACCTCTGCCGAGGTCGAGCCGGGCTCTCCAACTCCTTTGCCAGGTGGCACCCCAAGACGGGTCCACCTCGATCGAAGTCGAGCCTCTCTCTGCCACTTCGCCAGGTGTCCACCCAGGAGTGGTCCACCTCGGTCGAAGCTGGCAGCCCCTGCTCCCTCGCCAAGTGGCACCCCAAGACGGGTCCAACTCTGTCGAGGTCGAGCAGGGCTCTCCTGCTCCTTCGCCAAGTGGCACCCCAAGACGGGTCCACCTCGGTCGAAGCTGGTGGCCCCCTGCTCCCTCGCCAGGTAGCACCCCAAGACGGGTCCACCTCTACTGAGGTCGAGCCGGGCTCTCCTGCTCCTTTGCCAGGTGGCACCCCAAGACAGGTCCACCTCGGTCAAAGTCGAGCCTCTCTCTGTCACTTCGCCAGGTGTCCACCCAGGAGGGGTCCACCTCGACCGAAGCTGGCGGCCCCCTGCTCCCTCGCCAGGTGGCACCCCAAGTCGGGTCCACCTTTACCGAGGTCAAGCCGGGCTCTCCTGCTCCTTTGCCAGGTGGCACCCCAAGACGGGTCCACCTCGGCCGAAGCTGGCGGCCCCCTGCTCCCTCGCCAGGTGCACCCCAAGATGGGTCCACCTCTGCCAAGGTCGAGCCGGGCTCTCCTGCTCCTTCGCCAGGTGGCACCCCAAGACGGGTCCATCTCGGCCGAAATCGAGCCTCTCTCTGCCACTTCGCCAGGTGTCCACCCAGGAGGAGTCCACCTCGGCCGAAGCTGGCGGTCCCCTGCTCCCTCACTATGTGGCACCCCAAGTCGGGTCCACCTCTATTGAGGTCGAGCCGGGTTCTCTTGCTCCTTTGTCAGGTGGCACCCCAAGACGGGTCCACCTCGGCCGAAGTCGAGCCTCTCTCTCTGCCACTTCGCCAGGTGTCCACCCAGGAGGGGTCCACCTCGGCCGAAGCTGGCGGCCCCCTGCTCCCTCGCCAGGTGCACCCCAAGACGAGTCCACCTCTGCCAAGGTTGAGCCGGGCTCTCCTGCTCCTTCGCCAGGTGGCACCCCAAGACGGGTCCACCTCGGCCGAAATCGAGCCTCTCTCTGCCACTTCGCTAGGTGTCCACCCAGGAGGGATCCACCTCGGTCGAAGCTGGCGGCCCCCTGCTCCCTCGTCAGGTGGCGCCCCAAGACGGGTCCATCTCTGCCGAGGTCGAACCGGGCTCTCCTGCTCCTTCTCCAGGTGGCACCCCAAGACGGGTCCACCTCGGTCGAAGCCGAGCCTCTCTTTGCCACGTCACCAGGTGTCCACCCAGGAGGGGTCCACCTCAGTCAAAGCTGGCAGCCCCTGCTTCTCCGCCATGTGGCACCCCCTGATGGGTCCACCTCGGCAGAAGTCAGCCTTACTCTGCAAAGCCTCGGGGAGGTAGAGGCACGGTTCACGAGGTCACCACTAGAATCGGCGTGCGCCGCATCCCGTATAGGGTGCCAGTATGGCCTGCAGCGGTACGCGAAACCTCGTTTGCATCAGTTAAGCAGGGCCCCACAAACGAGGAATAAGATCCTCACGGGCAGGGGCCTGAAACACTGAAAGCCCACTGTCAACACCCTGAAAGGAAGGCTCCCGTGCTTGGCTCGAGGTCCCGCCAGTTTTTTCCCTTTCGTAACACACGACGGACGAGGCGTGCCAGCCACTTAACTCCCGGACTTGAAGGAGAAGGGGGAAGGATCGAGAGATCTCCGGAAGTCTCCGGGGAGGGGACAGGGGCTGAAGGCGGTCCGGCGGTATAAAAGAGACGGTAAAAGCAAACGAAAAGGTAAGCAGATCAGAGGAAAGAGTACCGAGAGAATGATCCTGGGATCCTGGAAGTCCTCAGGCGCGAGCTCGGTGAACCCAGCGCAAAAAGCTGGGCTTCAACCCATCTCTTCCTCACACTTCTTTCATCTAAATCTCCTCTAAGCACGGGGATCCTTCAGGAACCCGCCTTAGTGGACCTATTCCATCTTGTCGTTCTCTAACTTGATCGTCGAAGTGCCATCGCCGGAACCCCTGACCCGCGTCTCTGACCTTATTTTGCAGGACCGAAGGCTTGGAGATCTCGAGGTAGGAGAATCCAAGAACCGGTGCCCGTTCACAAGCTACAGATCACCACGGTAAGATCGGCAACACCTTATTTCCGTGATTTCCTCCAGCATGTAGACAATATGGTTTTGGACCACGGGAACCTTTCCTCTTTTCTGAATAAAAAGCCGTGATATGTGTCATGTTATTGTTAATATATAAATGACATGGAGTAATAATTTGCTGCACAACTATATTTCTATTGCTATATATTCCGATTCCAGAGCAGAGAAAAGGACTCAGCGAGGATTGTCTGATATTCAAGTTAGAGATCTTGAATAGATGAAAAGTAGTGAGCAAGAAAGAAAGATCGCTTACTTAAGATCCTCGAGATTTTGAATATTTATAGCCACCGATTGAGAAATCGTTTATTATCAAGAATATCAAACTGTTCATTGTACTGTCATGGATACTAAATTTTAGCCTTCATTTACTTCCATACAAGGATAAATCAATTATTGTCGATTTTATCTACATGAAATAGCCATTTCGGTATATTGGATGACCGGTTGTTTGAAATTATATAGACAAGTCACATGACTAAAAGTGAGTCGAAGAACTGCAACCGATAGACTCAGGATACTTTGGCACTAAGTTCAGTGTAGCATATAGCTTGGCGAATAGGTCGGCAGATACGGCAGTGGTCTTTTGAGTCTATATTCCAAATATATATCCGACGCATTTAAGTATCCCACAACAATTTCTTACTCTATTTTTTTGTTAATTATGATACGGAATAAGTAGTGTAATTTGTGGGATTGAGTTGCTCTATTTCGCAAGGTATCCTGCACTACATCAACACCATGCCAAATGGGAACGAAGCGGGGGATTATGCTATGTAGCATGTAGCATACGAAGCATTGAAAATATGTAACTACGGTACTATAACCTAACAAGTATTTTTTATTATTTAGTAAAATAATGTTGGATAACATCGTTTTTATCAAACAAAATAGTGGCAACTCAACTCATATTATACTAAAAAAAAAAAAAAAAATTATATGAGTGGAGATTGAGATGTAGAGAGATGCAGAGAATTGAATTATTTGCCAGTTGAATGCTTACTGGATTAGAAATTGGCCAATATATTAGGTTTGGAAATATAATTGGCATGACCTAATGGACTCTATAGCATTAAATTTTGATGTGCGGTGTACATGAAAGAAATATTTTTTACATATGTAATGTCAATGAAAGGAGGCATGACGTCATGAATTATAAATTATTTATGCGAGAAGAAGCATGGGTGGGCATGTTCCCTATATCTATTTAAATATTTTTATTTACTTTTTTTTTTTTGTGGGGGGGGGGGGGGGGGGGGGCGGTGAAATCGATCAAGTGATTATAATCTTTCTCTCTTATTGATATCATGGCATCCTTTTGATAATCGTTTGATGTGCAATTTTCTTGGAAATTCCAACTTATTGACAGTCTACTTAAGGGTTTTATTTTTGGACAAGTATGACTTAGATTTTTTTTTTTTTTATTTAGGATTGTAGGTGAGACATCGATCATCCCATCTTTGACTATGCATGTTAGATGATCAACCAAGTCGCAAGAAATTGCTTAATACAAACTCCTCTACCATAATGGTCAAAGCGGAAATCGAATACTATTATTTTAGCACAAAATCCCATCTTCCTGGGGGGGCCATTGGTGGACTTTCATACATGGCGTTCCACAAATTAGTAATTTCTTATTGCCGTTCTTGAAGAATTTAAAACTTGCTGACAAGTGATCGAGGGAGAATAAGCAGACACGCCTATCACACAGGTAGGACGGTTAAACTGCGATCCCCTCTTCTTGCTATCAGGTTTCCTATCTTGCTTGGAAAATGCACGCCGTCGACCAACATTGCAACAAAGAGAGAGAAGGATAGCATAAACCATCGAATATGCCATCCATTCGCTCCTCCAGTCAGAGTCGGTGGCCGGCCCCACAAGAACGAAGCAAAGCAAGAATATTCCAACGAAGAAACCTTTCACGAAAATAAGAGCGAAAGCAAATTCCATATACCTGGATCTGTTTATATGATACGGTACCAGAACACCATGCAGCAACTTACAAAAAAAAAAAAAACCAAAACCAAAACAAAAACGAACTCACAGGCACTTTACTTTATTCCTTCCTTTAAGGAAAAAAAAATATATACACTCAGACGTTAGAGAGATCGAAAAGATTGGGAAACAATCCCATCTTTATCGCACATCGAGACCTCAAGCTCCGGAGTCCCTTCTGGAAAAATTAACAAAGAGGCACGATCTTTGTACGCAATGCCCGCGCTCAACCTCCTTTAATCTTCTTTCTAGTTTAGTTTCTCTTCTGGTCTGAGTCCCCCACCACCGGTTATCCATGGATGCCCTGATATTTTTTAAATTTTCACAAAAACAAGGCCTAATTAGAGGAGCGCAAATCAATTTTTTTTAAAAAAATACACAATTAGATTCTATGCAATGTGGAATTTCTTTTTTTTTAAAAAAAAAGAGATGCCAAAAAAACGGAGAAAAACAAAATCACAAGATACCGCAAAAGATTGGCGTTTAACAAATATGAGTCCCAACCTATTAATCCAAAACACAAGACCTTGGAGAACAAGAAAAGAAGGGGGAAAAAATTTCGCAGCTAAAAATAAATCAAGAAAAGGAAAAATCACTAGTTCAAGTCGAAGAACAAGGATTTTCAAAGAATGAGATAAACCTGACAAGAAATCCAAGAAAGCTAAATAAAACCAGACAAATTGAAAAAAGAAGCGCTGGAAAAAGAGATCGGAACCCAAATATGAGAAAAGAAATGGAGATCGAATGAGGAGGCATACCGAGGACTTGCTCCGCCGAGAACCTTCGCGAGACGTCCTTGCAAAGCATCCGGCGGAGCAGATCCTTGGCCGCCGGGGAGACGGTGCGGAAGATCCGAGTGGGAAACCGGAGGTTGGCCCGGAGCACCGCCTCGAAGATCTCCACCGCCGTGTCTCCGTAGAACGGCGGCATCCCGGAGAGCATTATGTACAGCATGACGCCGGCGCTCCAGACGTCCACCTTCTCGTCGTAGTCCCTCCCCGCCACCACCTCCGGCGCCACGTAGTAGGGCGTCCCCACCAGCCCCCTCATCGGCCGCCCGTCCCCGAAGCACGCCGCCGACCCGAAGTCTGCCAGCTTCAGCCGCCCACACCCGTCGAACAGGACGTTGTCGGGCTTGATGTCCCGGTGCGCCAACCCCCGCCGATGGCACACCGCCACCGCCTCAATCAGCGGCGCCATCACCGCCGCTGCCTCTGCCTCCTCCAGCGGCGCCCCCCGCCCGCTGATCCGGTCGAAGAGGTCCGGCCCGGGGCACAGTTCCATCACCACGTGGAGCCACTCCTCGTCCTCGTACACGGCTTGCACCTGGACGGCGTGCGGGTTCCCGGCGGCGGCGTGCTGGGCGATCTTGGCCTCCCGCTCGACGCACTCACGGTCGATGGTGTCGGCGAGGAGGGCCTTCTCGATGGACTTCACGGCGAACTCCTCGCCGGTCTCCGCCGAGACGCACCGGTACACGGTGCCGAACCTCCCCCGTCCGATTTGTGGTCCTATCTCGTACTCCCTCCTAAGCATCTCGCTCATCTCTCTATCTCGACTATAATTTCTCTTTGGAGGCTAAACGGTGATACTTGGCAGGCTTTTATGCTGCGGCGTATTCGGTGTGATTCCGATCAGACAGCTCCAAATACAAAACAACTGTCACGCGGACCTGGAGGACCCTTCCGCTTTCAAGTCAACTTCGATTTTACTTTTATTTCCAAAATGCCACTATCTTTTATTTTGTTAGGCACGACCTAAATTTGGAGTACCCAGTAATAGCTTATACTTTGCGAGGGCACAACCGTCTGATAATATAATTATAAAAATTAATAGAGGGACATGTGCCACAAATTAATCCGGTTAGTTTTCGCTTCTAAGAGCTTTAAGCTCATCCCATAATGAGGTTATTTTTTAAAAAAATTATTTGGGATCGACTTCCAACTCGTGTAATGTTTGGACATTCCGTTACCTGCCGGCTAATAGGCTTAAGGATGAGTCCATGGAGCAGTAGCATGCACTCCTTCGATATTCATAAACAAGATTGATTTAGAGGACGATAGAAGCCGGTCTCGAAGGACTAGCAGTGGCTTGTGGCTTATTTCATTTCAAGTTATGATCTATAAAAATTTTGTTAAAAGCTTGTTCGGCTTTCAAGGGACTAAATTGGCATGTATCACTTATCATATTTGGCTTTTCAAAAATAATTTGATTTTTGATACTAAGATTATGTCTACTCAACGGGTTCTTAATAGAACCTTGTTTTTAGTTGCTGAGTATTACTTTTTCGATACTGCTACCTTGTCTGTTGACGTCTTGGCTTTCTTGAACTCTCATACTATGCTTGCAACGAGCTAGAGGGCACTTTATCTTTTGAAAGTCCCCACCATCTATATTTGTAAAGATCAACTTCGATGATAATATAAGGAATGATAAAAATAGTACATACTTTGTCATACATGATCTGAATGCCAAGCTCTTGGTTGCCGCTGACTCTTACATATTTAAGCTACTATCCTGGAAGTAGAGCTTCATGCTGTTTATGCAAGTATTATCTATACGAGGCAAGACCTGTAGATAAGAAGAATTATTTTTGAAAATAATTCTATCATTGTTATTAGTTGGATTCGGACTAGCATAAACTATTTGGATGTCTATTTAATTTTTTACGATATCCAGAGCTTTTTCAATTTTTTTATTATGATAGCTGTTTAGTATATTTTTTGGAAAGCCCAAGTATTGTAAATTAGATTGCTTTCTTTGTTACTGAATTGAAGTTGGCAACTCCATGATTTATATTCTTAAATATTAAAAAATATTTTATACTTTAATGATTTGGTTATTGATGCACCCATTCGGCTAGTCCTCGATCGGACCGGCCCCCGGTTGGCTAGTCTCTGCACGGAGTCCGACTCCCCGGTCGGCTTTCCCAAAGAGCCGACCCGGAGGCTTTGAGGGCTGATCGGCGCCCCACCGCCCGTGTGACGGTCCTTTTTATCATCGCAGTCGTCTCCTGGGAAGCCAGCTGACCCACTGCTGAAGAGATCGTCCGAGATTTCCAGGAACCTTTTCTCTCCGACATTTCTGACATTTTGTTATAACAAACTCCAGCGCATGGCCACTACTCTGATACGCCTGGCACGCCACCATCCACGATCCCATCGCCATGCCTGTTCTCCTGGAGGCATATTCGAGTTTTCCCAACTTGCTTCCCAACAGAATTTGGCAGTGCTCCGTGCCTATAAAAGATGCCCGCAGAACCTTCATGAAGGATAACATCCTTCTTCCCCATTACATACTCTCCTTCCAAGCTTTCTCCCATTCTGTTGCTCCAGCTCTCCTCTAATTTAAACATCGAAATGTTGTTCATCGGAGCCCTTTCGTTGTCCAGGAGCTCTCCAACACGTTCGCCGCGCTTGATTCAGGGAAAAGAGAGGCAACAGTTATATTCGTACAAAATTAATACGGTCATCCGTTTCTTAAATTTTTTTTTTTTTTTAAAAAAAAAAGTGCGATCGGTTCCGGACACCCTCGAATCGGACTATTGCATTCTTGATACCGACTGCTAGATACGATCGTCCCCGCATGGATAGGAAGGTAGGAGCACTCGAGAGGCTCGTATCGTAACGGCCTTTTGGAAAAAGTTCGAGTTTTTTTGGGCCCCGAGGGACCTTCCAGACGACAGAGGTGCGCAACGACCGAAAAGACAAAGGAATGAGGACACGTGGAAGGATAGCTTTGTTCGGACCATTGGATGCCCACCGCGTTCCCACACCAGGCCCACGTGATGGTGTCCTGGCCTTTTCTTTCGCAGCTTTGGTAATTAAGTAATTAACGCGGAAGTGGAGCCCGCAGGTCTGGCTACTTTACTTATAATATAAGCTGTTTAAGGGACACGGATACACGATATGTTAGGTGAGCTATCACTGTCGCTGATAAGCTCATCGCATGGCTTCGGACTACTCCCCGGCCCTATCTTTTCCCGGAGAAGAGTAATGATATTTTTAATATTTTTTTATTTCAATTTTTTTATTTAAAAATATTATTTTAAATTTAGTGCAGCTCGGACAGTTGGACCCGGTCAGATGCAATTTACACTTTTTTTAATGCATATCTTTGTATTTTTTTTTTGGTAAAATACGCGAATTTATATTAAAACAAGGACGAGAGATTGGAAATACATATGGTTATACATATATTTGATTTTTACTATTTAATCTATTTTTTAATAAAAAAAAATAGAATGATAAATTCTGATGTAACTATTTTCGCAGATGAGTTGGCGATCTTGGATTCTAAAAAATTTCTGAATTTAATCGAGTCTAGGATGATACCTCGAACCTGCAACCGGTTGATAGTAACATCTTGATGATAATCTAAATATTTTTAATCAACCCAATTTGCATCTGTCTTGGTTTTGTAGCCTCATGAACGTAACATAATTTGGATTAAAACAAAAATTGAAATCGGTTATTTTGGGTAAAAAAATAAAATAAAAAATAAGGGCTCGGGCTTAATAAAGTTTGATTAAGTTAGGTTTTGTGCAACAATTTGCTGTGGATAAGAATTTTATGCATAGTTTGTTAAATTGTGTCAAGAGCTAGAAATGGGTAATGCAATCAAAAAATCGAATTGAAATAAAAAATTATTCCGAGTTGATCCAAAATTTTTAGTTAACCAAATCAATGGATTTGATTTCGGATTTGGCATTTTTAAAAAATTGATTTTCCAATTTAATTTTGATTTTAGACTAGTTGATTAATTGAACTAAATCATGTATATACATACATATTGTTGATACTGGACCAAATAGACCAGATAGAGTGATTCTTCCATCAGATCGTCGTCGACCGGTACCTGCAAGAAATCCCTGATCGGAGGTTTTCCGACGGGAGACACTCCGATGCCTAAGTCAGAGAAAGCCCAGGCAACAGCAGAATGGAGAGTTTCGAGAGCAAGAAGGAAAAAGGGAGAATCAAGAAAATGCCCGGACAAAAAAAAAAAAGTCCCCTGAGTGTCCCCTCTTACCAGTATTTATAGGCTCCAACGTAACTACTTATGGTTATGAAGGTTGACGGATGCAACCACTTCACAACTGTAAGTAGTGGCTGTCGGAGAAGCTGTTACACTCGGGGTTTGTTCAACCTGAAGCTTCGGACCATGTGGGTGGTTGTAACAACCCAAACAGATTAACTGTTTGTCCAAGAAACCCACATGCACCAGAAACTTCTGTCTTTTAAGGATGAATCCGAAGTGAACTTTACATTCTCTTTAGTAGCGCCAATGAAGGGAATGTTAGCATTTCGGATTCTTTTGAATGTAGCAAAAATAAATACTTACAGTTTTCGGATCATATTAAGGAAGTAAAGCCGAAGACATTTGCATAGGAGGTCAAGTCTTTGGATCAAGGAGGATGTACGAAGCCGAAGACAGTAAACAAAACTTGCTTCCCCGAAAGTTAGGTATGGTCTTCGGATTGAGATAATAATACAAAGCCGAAGACCCAGAGTTGACGCCTTCCAGAACGAATATAAAACCATAAATATTATGCATAGTCTTCGGAGTAAAGTGAGTGTACGAAGCCGAAGATTTAAGGTGAATAACATCCTTTGGAACAGATGAAGCCATAAAAAGGGCATGATCCTTGGACCGATTTAATAATACGAAGCCAAAGACAAAGTAAACATCTTGGATCATAGATATAAGACCCTAAATATTAGGCATAGTCTTCGAGCCAAGGTGGATGTAAGAAACCGGAGATCCAGGATCAATAACGAGAAGACAGTAACAGGAAGCCGAAGATTCCTTTTGCCATCCGATATAACCAATAAAATAAATAACAAATAATTATTTGAAATAAAATATGGATGTCATAACAGCTGTCCCCCACTCCCAAGTTCGAAACGATTAAGTTTCGAAGAATGGGAGTACTTTAATTTGTCTTCTAGTGACAACCGCCAAGTAATAATGGCAGGGTTCTGACACGTTTTTTCGCCATAACTGCCTGGTGGCACAACAAAACGTGGCAAAGACATGTGTCACCCTATCACAGGCGGCCTCAAAAGAGAACGCCTCGATTTTAAAAAGATCTCGGAAAATTCTCAGAAAAGAGACTTTTATTCGACAGGGATTGGACACGTGGCGGTCATCCGGAGCGTGGAAACTTCGTTGGCATGATCTCAGCTAATAGCGAGGCTTTACGCGGATCACTACAACTTGTCTCATTAATGACCTTTCTCAAAGGTCGTACCCACGATCGAAACCGCCGATACGGCTCACGATCGTTTAGATCTCCGAACCGTCTCGAAGGCCCACCTCCTTCACCTATAAAAAGAGAGAACTTGAGAGAAAAATTTTCCTTCGCGTTCGTGCCTCTGAAATCCCAATTTTTCCTGTAGTTCGCAGTCCGTCATCTTCCCCGTGGTCTGCCATTTTTGTTTTTTCACAGGTTAGAGGCCCTTTCCTCCTCCCACTTCCTTATTCCTTTCAATGTCGGGGTCTTCTAGGAGTCCTTCCTCTAGCTCTAGTAGCGGTTCACTGGTAGGTGAAGCGGGTAGAGTATTACCCGAAAGAGAGACCGCTAGGATCCCGCCGGGAGGTGGGATTAGTAGGAACCCTCAGGGTGAAACCAGTAGGGGAAGTAGTTCTGGTAGGAAGCGGAGCTTGGAACGATCACCGAACTCCGTCGAAAGCTCCTACACCCTTGCCAAAATAGAAGAAACTAAACAGTGTTACCACATTCCACGTACCTTCCTAATGATTCTTCCAAAACCAGAAGAAAGGATAGATAAGCCTCCCATGCGATCCATAGCTATATATGAATACCATTTTAAAGTGGGTCTTCGGCTTCCCCTTCATCCCTTTTTTACGAAGATTTTTAACTGATACCAGATAGTCCCAGCTCAACTAACCCCCAATAGCTTTAGGAACATCTGCGGATTCCTAGTACTTTGCAAACTTAGGAACATAGAGCCGAAGACATCCCTGTTTACTTCCTTGTTTATGCTGAAAAGGGATTTTCACGGCAAAGGGTGGTGGGTCATAGGTCCTCGGTCAGGCCGAAGACTACTAAAAGGAACTCCCAGTGCGATACATGGATGGAAGCCTTGCTTTTTTTTATGTATTATACCCATTGGGGTTTCAACACTGAGTGGTCGGCTCCGCATTTGGATGCAAACGTCGGTAAGAGGATCTTGAAGGCCGATGCCAAAGATTTTGAGAACTTGTCGGAACCGGAGATCTCTTCCCTTAAGGAGCTGCTAAGAAAAGAAAATCTTCACCGTGCTCATATCAGCGAAGTCCCGACGTTAGGTATAGAATAAGTGGTCATCGGATTCTTCTTGCTTCCCTTCTCTATATGCACATGCATAACAATCTTGTTTCCAATTGCAAGTAAGAAAATGAAGCCTCAACTTGACAAAGTTTGGCAAACCTCTAGAAAAAGGGTGGTGGCCGCTCCTGCAACAACTGAAGTACGGAAAAAGAGAAGGGCTGAGGAGGGTTCTAGCGCACCTCCGATGAGGCCCGTGCCAGATGAAGACGTTCCTTCCACTTCTCCGGTTCCACCTGATTCTGTTAGAAGTTCATCCCCGAGGATGTCCCCTCCAAGGAGTCCTCAACATGCACCATCCATGGATCAACGAGATACAAATTTTAATAAAGAATCTATGATTGCCCCTCCGAAAGATAGAAGTCAGGAAAGGTCGAAGTATCGATCCAAAGAGGGTCCTAGATGGAACGCCACTTCGGAGGGAGGGTGCAACGTAGATTTTACCACCTTCTCGGATCGAGAGGGCTTGAAAAATCCTGAACTGGCGAGAGAGTTGTTGAAGTGCACTCTCCTTCCGAAGGACTGGGATAACGTTAAGTCCCGGTGCATCGAAGAAATCTCGGACTCGGTGTTTTCCTCCACTTTGAAGGTAAATACTCATTTACTGTGTTGAACTTAGATTTATAATCACTAAGTTTCCTCTTTGCTTTTGCAGATGATGCACGACATTACTCACATGGAAGAAAGTATCTTCGACTTTATAATAACCTATAGAAAGATGAAGGAAGAAGTAAAAGCGGTCAAAGCCGAGAAGACCATAGCTAAAAAGCAAAGACAAGCTATGGAGAAAAAGCTCGCCCAAAGTAATGCTTCGGTTCAAAATTTGAAAGCCAAAGTGGATAAAATCCTATCAGAATGTGCTAAACAAGAGGCGAGATTTAAGAAAAGGAAAGCCGAGATTCGATCCTTGGAGGCCTCACTTAAGAAAGCTAACGAGTATTTCGAAGAAGCTTCCAAAAGAAAGGAAGAGGTCATTGAAGAGAACCGATCTTTAAAAGATCAATTAGAGAAGGCAATAGAAAACTATAAAGCATCTCTGGCCTTCGAAGCTGAAATAGTTGAAGCTAGGACTCATAGCTATTAGGGAGGCTTCAACGATGGAGTAGAGGAGGTGCAAAAACTTTATCCAGACCTGGACATTTCAAGCATCCAACTGTTTGATCTTGAGAGTCCAAATATGCCTAAACTCCAAGCGGACCCTGAAGCACCAATAACGGTTGAAGAAGCAGCGGGTCCGATAGATCTAACCGATGAGGCTCCCCTAGAAAATTTGTAACTTTTTCTTTTCTTCTTTTTGGAATGTAAAAAAAAAAATCGTTGTCAATGAAAGAATTCCTTTTGGAATTTTCACTTGCATGTGATAGGATAGAAATTTTCTTAAGTATGAAGTCTTCGGATGAGTGAGAATTCTGAAGCACATAATGCAACAAATCATATCCTTGAACTTAAGATAAAATAAATCCGAAGACAAAGATCAAGTCTTCAGACTTGAATTTACGCTAAGCCTTCGGACTTAGGATAAAAGAATTCCAAATAACAGTCAAGTCTCTTCGGCTTGAATTTACGCTAAGTCTTCGGACTTAGGATAAAAGAAATCCAAATAATAATCAAGTCTCTTGGACTTGAATTTACACTAAGTCTTCGGACTTGGATACAAGAAATCCAAATAATAATCAAGTCTCTTGGATTTGAATTTACACTAAGTCTTTGGACTTAGGATACAAGAAATCCAAATAATAAGCAAGTCTCTTGGACGTGAATTTATACTAAGTCTTTGGACTTAGGATAAAAGAAATCTAAATAATAATCAAGTTTCTTGGACTTGAATTTACACTAAGTCTTCGGACTTAGGATACAAGAAATCCAAATAATAATCAAGTCTCTTGGACTTGAATTTATACTAAGTCTTCGGACTTAGGATACAAGAAATCCAAATAATAATCAAGTCTCTTAGACTTGAATTTATGCTAAGTCTCGGACTTATGATACAAGAAATCCAAATAATAATCAAGTCTCTTGGACTTGAATTTACGCTAAGTCTTCGGACTTAGGATAAAAGAAATCCAAATAATAATCAAGTCTCTTGGACTTGAATTTACACTAAGCTTCGGACTTAAGATAAAAGAAATCCAAATAATAATCAAGTCTCTTGGACTTGAATTTACACTAAGTCTTCGGACTTAGGATACAAGAAATCCTTGAATCATTTGGCAATTAAGATAGGCTGATCGGGCCTACCTCGGCACTTCATGAGGTAGATCTGGAGATCGTCCTCATGCCTTTTTGCATTGGAATTAAGACAGGCTGATCATGCATACCTCGACACTTCGTGAGGTAGATCCGGAGATCATCCTCATGCCTTTAGAATTAAGATGGATTGTTTTGAGCCCAACTCGGTACTTTGCGAGGTAGATCCGGAGATCATTCTCATGCCTTTTGGATTAAGATGGACTATTTTGAGCCCAACTCGGCACTTCGTGAGGTAGATCCGGAGATCATTCTCATGTCTTTTGGATTAAGATGGACTATCATGAGCCCAACTCGGCACTTCGTGAGGTAGATTCGAAGATCATTCTCATGCCTTTAAAAGAGATAAGATATGCTAGGTATGCTTACCTCGGCGGTTCATATAGTAGATCACAGGTATTACCATAATGCCTTTAAAAAATAAAATGAAGAGAAATAGATCGAATCTGTATCAATGACATTGAATGAAACCTTTATTGATAATATTTTCGGAGATTTTGTACATTCCATGGTCGTGGTAATAGAACCCCTTCTAAAGTTTCCAGCCGATAAGTTCCAGGTCGAATGACCTCTTTGACCCGGTATGCTCCTTCCCATGTAGGGAAAAGTTTACCTTGTTCTGTTGGCTTTGACACTTCGGACTTTCGTAGAACTAGATCTCCAGGAAGAAAGATCCGTTCTTTTACACAAGCATTGTAGTATCCTGCAACTTTTTGCTGATACATAGCCATCTTCAACTGTGCTTAGAGCCGTGTGCCTTGTAATAAGTCCAAGTAAACTCTTCGGCGTTCAGAGTTTTCAGGTTCCTCATAGTGATCAATCCGAAGAGAGTGCAAAGATACCTCTATAGGAAGGACTGCTTCAGTACCATAAGAAAGATGAAATGGAGATTCACTAGTGGCAGTTCTGGGAGTAGTTCGATATGCCCAAAGAACCGAATTCAGCTCATCAGCCCATGATCCCTTAGCATCATTTAACCTGATTTTCAAACCATGAAGAATAGTTCTATTGGTCACTTCGGCCTCTCCGTTACACTGAGGATGCCCTACCGAAGTAAGTTTGTGCAGAATATGATACTGGGTACAAAAATTTTTGAACTTTGGATTGTCGAACTGTTTCCCGTTATCAGTTATAATAGAATACGGAATTTCGAAATGGAAGATGATGAAATTTATTACAAAACTTTCAACATTGGCCTCAGTAATCTGTGCTAATGCTTCAGCTTCGACCCATTTAGTGAAATAGTC
This sequence comes from Areca catechu, assembly GCA_021397845.1. Lineage (NCBI taxonomy): Eukaryota > Viridiplantae > Streptophyta > Magnoliopsida > Arecales > Arecaceae > Areca > Areca catechu. The sequence goes on along the minus strand of CM038038.1, from coordinate 134,178,990 downwards.
AATGGCTACAATGAGGAATTTCCACTGTCCAGAAGTTGGAGGAAATGGACCAAGAATATCTATTCCCCATTGTGCAAAAGGCCATGGGCCCATTAACGGAGTCAGCTGATTGGCAGGTCGTCTTTGCACATTGGCATATCTTTGACAATGATCACATTTTCGAACAAATTCCGCAGAGTCTTTTTGGATAGTTGGCCAATAGTAACCTTGACGGATTATTTTGTATGCCAAAGATCTGCCCCCCAGATGGTCTCCGCATATCCCTTCGTGCACTTCCCTGAGTGCATAATCCGCATCGGATGGGCCTAAGCATTTGAGCAAAGGTTGTGTGAAAGACCTCTTATATAATGCCTCGTTCAAGATAACATATTGAGAGGCCGTCCACCGAAGCCGTTTAGCCTCCAACTTATCTTCGGGCAAGGTACCTTCTTTCAAGAACTTGAGAATCGGATCCATCCATGAAGGTTCATGTTTAACTTGACAGATTTCAGCTGGGGATTCCGATATGCTGGGATCTTCAAGATATTCCATGTATGTTCTCCCAAAAGAATCTGGCGCGGTGGTTGCAAGTCTTGAAAGAGCATCTGCCCGAGAATTCTCTGTTCTTGGCACATGAACAATTTCAAAGTATTCCAACACAGATGCCAGGCTTCGGACCTTTTCTAGATACTAGACCATACTTGGATTTCGAGCTTCAAAATCACCTCTCACTTGATTTACCACCAACTACGAATAAGAGAAAACTTTGCTCCTTTTGATCTCCAACTTCTGGGAGATTCTAAGTCCAGCAATGAGTGCTTCATACTCTGCCTGATTGTTTGATGCTTGAAAAGAAAACCGAAGAGCATATTCAATAACCTGCCCATTGGGTCCAGCAAGAATTAAACCTGCACCGCATCCATTGGCGTTTGAAGCACCGTCAACATGCAACATCCAAATAAACTTGGGTTCGTCTTTGGCTTTCTCCTCTTCGACCTTCGATTGGTCCTCTTCAGATCCCGATGTGCACTCAGCTATAAAATCAGCCAAAATTTGTGCTTTCATAGATGATCTGGGCTGATATTCAATATCAAATTCCTCCAATTTAACAGCCCACTTAGCTATTCTCCCGGAAGTGTCAGGACATCGAAGTATGGCCTTTAGGGGTTGATCCGTTAGAACCATAATAGGATGGGCTTGGAAATAAGGACGGAGCTGCTTCGCCGCAACCACTAGAGAGAAGATGATCTTTTGTACTCTAGGATATCATACTTCAGCTTCATGCAACACATTGCTAGTGTAATAAATAGGCTTCTGTGAATGACTGGCATCTCTTCGTACTAGAACCGAACTGACCGCCTCATCTGTGGCTGACAAATATAGATAAAGCATTTCTCCTTCATAGGGCTTAAAGAGTAATGGTGGGTTTTCCAAATATTCCTTCAACTTGTCGAAAGCAATTCGGCAGTCTTCTGTCCATTCAAAATTTTGAGTCTGACGAAGAATCTTGAAGAAGGATAAACATCTTTCTGCAGAACGAGAGATGAAGCGGCTCAAAGAGGCTATTCTCCCAGTTAGCTTTTGCACTTCTTTCTTGCAAATAGGTTGCCTCATGGTCCGAAGAGCTTGTATTTTTTTTCGGATTAGCCTCTATTCCCCGCTTGGTAACCAAGTATCCCAGAAATTTCCCAGAGATTACGCCGAAGATGCATTTGGTTGGGTTCAGCCTCATCTGATGGTGTTTGAGAGCGTCAAAAGATTCCTTTAGATCTATGATGTGATCAGACTTATGCAGACTCTTCACAATCATATCATCAACATAAGCTTCCATGTTTCTTCCAATCTGATTTTTGAAGACTTTGTTGATGAGCCTTTGAAAAGTTGCCCTAGCATTCTTTAACCCAAACGGCATCATCTTGTAACAATAGAGTCCTTTCTCCGTTATAAAAGCAATCTTCTCTTCATCTTCAAGATTCATTCGAATCTGATTATAGCCTGAAAAGGCATCTATAAAACTCAACATTTGATGACCAGCCATAGCGTCAACCAGCTGATCGATCTTCGACAAAGGAAAACTATCCTTTGGGCATGCTTTATTGAGATCCGTATAATCTATACAAATCCTCCACTTGCCATTTGATTTCTTTACCATGACTACATTTGCTAGCCAATTCGAATATTGGACCTCTCTTATGAAGTTTGCTTCGAAGAGTTTGTTAACCTCTTCATCAATTGCTTTTTGCCTTTCTGGAGCAAAATTTCTCTTTTTTTGCCGCACTAGCTTATAGTTGGGGGATACTTCCAAGCGATAAGTAATCACTTCAGGTGGAATTTCAGGCATGTCTGAAGCCGTCCAAGCAAAAATATTAGCATTATCACAAAGAAATGAAATTAATTTTACCTTTGACTCTTCATCGAGCAAGCCGCCAATTTGCAGAAGCTTGGTTGGCTCATCTTCGGATAATGGCATAGAAAGTGTCTTTTCCACTGGTTCTCCAGAGTCTTCGGATCCATCTCTGGGATTTAGCTGGTCAAGTGCTAAAGATTTGGATGTTTGTTTGTTTTGAATCATGAGACATTGATGAGCGATCCTTTGATCTCCCCTCACTTCTCCTATTCCTGTCCTGGTAGGAAATCGAACCAACAGATGGTATGTTGAAACTATGGCCCTGAATTTATTCAATGCCGGACATCCCAAGATTGCATTATAAGCTGAAGATGTTCTGGCAACAATAAAATTGATTGGAAGGGTCCTTTGAAACGGTTCGGACCTAAAAGTCATAGGCAACACCATTTCACCCTCGACTCCAACTTGATTCCCACCAAAACCAGTTATTGGAATGAGAGATCTTCGCAATTCATATCCAAACAATCCCATCCAAAGAAAAGCATCATACAGCAATACATAAACTGAGCTTCCATTATCAATTAATATCCTTTTTACATCAAATTTGACAATTACTGCCGAGACCACTACAAGGTCATCATGCGGAAGCTGTATATCTTGAATGTCTTCATCAATAAAAGTAATAGAGTTCTTTCCTTTAAGCCTCTTCAGCACATTCTCTTCGGCTTCTTCATTCCATGCCAAAGACCAATGAAGCATCCTAACATCTCCTCCGGTTGGTTTCTGGTGAGGCAAATCAGCTTCTTCGGATATTCTTGGGAGGGTAGTTGCTTCGGCCTGAGACTCTGGGCGGTTGACATATTTTCCCAGATATCCTTTTTTTATTAAATCCTCGATGGCATCTTGAAGCTGAAAGCATTCTTCAGTGTTATGGCCGTGGTCTCGATGATACCGGCAGTACTTGCTTTTGTCCCTTGCTTTTGCCGGTGTCTTCAGGAGACGTGGCCTCTAGAAATATTTTTCTTTCTCAATTTCCAGCAGAATCTTTTTCTTATGTAATTTGAGGGGTATGTAGGCGTCAAATCGGTTGTTCTATTGTCGAGACCTGGGGCTGTGCCTAGAAGCCGAAGCATTGTTGAAGGATGTTGGCGCATTCGGTTCTCTGGTGCTTTTCTTTTTGGGAGGGAGTCTCCCCTCTGCCATTCTTCGGCTCGTCGCTTGCTCCTCAACGGCAGCATACTTCTGAGCTCTTGCCAGCAGTTTGGTATAGCTCGTTGGAAATCTTTTGTCCAGGGAAAAAGTGAACCTGGATGATTTTATGCCTTTCTTCAAGGCAGACATGGCCACATGCACATTAAAGTTAGGAATTTCTAAAGTGGCTGAATTGAAACGGTGGACAAAACCTTTCAAACTTTTCCCTTCTTGTTGCTAAAGAAGAAATAAACTGTCGGTGTTGCATGGCATCTTCTGGCATGTCTTGAAGTGCAAGATGAATTGCCGCTCTAACTCAGCAAAAGAACGAATTGAGTTTGGAGGCGACTCGAATACCACATTCGAGCGGATTCCTTCAAGGTAGCAGGAAAAGCAATGCAGTAGAGAGGAGTTGCTCCTTGCACCATCATGTGTGCCTTGTAACTTTCCAGATGGTCAAGGGGGTTCGAAGTCCCATCATAGGCCTCCAATTGCGGGATCTTGAAATGCCTAGGAATAAATTCATCCATGATGTCATCAGAAAAAGGAGGTTGAGAGTTGAATGTCACAACCTCATCATTTCTTCTCAATTCTGAAATTCTTGCTATCTGTCCTTGCATAGCCTTGAATTTTTCCTGCACTTCATGATTGATCTCCTTCTACCTTAAATTTTCTTGCACATAACTTCTAGAAGAAATAGAGGGAGACCGCCGAACCCTCTTTCTTTCAACATGACCCTCTACTTGTCGATCTGGCAGAGAGATGTAGTAGCCACGAGATGATCGGATCTGTGAGAAGCTAGGGGCGATCTCTCGGTGTTGATCTCGCTCCCTCTCAGGTGGACAATCAGCTTGCAGAACAGAGGGAGGGTATTGTTTCTGAGTTGTGGCTTCATGTAAGTGCTGCACCAGCGCTGTCAAGGCTTCTACCTTATTCACCAGACTCTCAAACTGTTGCTTCTCCACCAAGATCATGGGAGGTGGTGATCCCTGAACCGCCGGATGAGAACTGACCGGAGGTTCATTTGACGAAGGAGCCTGCTGCTCCTGGCTCGTGGAAACATTCTTACCTTTCCCTTTCACCATTCTTGCCCAACAGAAATCTCCTTCAAAAATTGAAGAATCAAATCGATCCCCCTTCCTGGCATGCCAATCTGTTGATGCTGGACCAAATAAACTGGATGGAGTGATTCTTCCGCTAGATCGCCGTCGACTGGTACCTGCAAGAAGTCCCTGACTGGAGGTTTTCCGGCAGGGAACACTCCGATGTCTAAGTCAGAGAAAGCCCAGGCAACAGCAGAATGGAGAGTTTCGAGAGCAAGAGAAAAAAAGGGAGAATCAAGAAAATGCCCAGAAAAAAAAAAAAGTCCCCTGAGTGTCCCCTCTTACTAGTATTTATAGGCTCCAACGTAACTACTTATGGTTATAAAGGTTGACGGATGTAACCACTTCATAACTATAAGTAGTGGCTGTCAGAGAAGCTGTTACACTTGGGATTTGTTCAACCTGAAGCTTCGGACCATGTGGATGGTTGTAACAACCCAAACAGATTAACTGTTTATCCAAGAAACCCACATGCACCAAAACTTCTTTCTTTTAAGGATGAATCCGAAGTGAACTTTACATTCTCTTTAGTAGCACTCATGAAGGGAATGTTAGCACTTCGAATTTTTTTGAATATAGCAAAAATAAATACTTACAGTCTTCGGATCATATTGAGGAAGTAAAGCTGAAGATATTTGCATAGGAGGTCAAGTCTTCGGATCAAGGAGGATGTACAAAGCCGAATACAGTAAACAAAACTTGCTTCCCCAAAAGTCAGGTATGGTCTTCGGATTGAAATAATAATACGAAGCCGAAGACCCGGAGTTGATGCCTTCCAGAACGAACATAAAACCATAAATATTATGCATAGTCTTCGAAGTAAAGTGAGTATACGAAGCCGAAGATTTAAGGTGAATAATATCCTTTGGAACAGATGAAGCCATAAATAGGGCATGATCATCGGACCGATTTAATAATACGAAGCCAAAGACAAAGTAAACATCCTGGATCATAGATATAAGACCCTAAATATTAGGCATAGTCTTCGGGCCAAGGTGGATGTAAGAAACTGGAGATCCAGGATCAATAACGAGAAGATAGTAACAGGAAGCCGAAGATTCCTTTTGCCATTCGATATAACCAATAAAATAAAGAAAAATAATTACTTGGAATAAAATAGGGATGTCATAACATATACATATATATATATATATATATATATATATATATATATATATATATATATATATATATACTTGGCTATATTCAAGTAGATTTAGAATTAAATTTGATCAAGTTTTCCATCATCTAATTTATATCGATTCAAATACAACAAAAAATTTTTTAATGGCATATAATGATGTAGAATAAATATAAACAAAAATGCTTCAAAATAAATACAAACTTTTCAGAATAAACACAACATTTCTACTAACATTAATTATGTATTAATGATTGCTGATAATTGTTGGAACTATTAATGATGGGATTATTCATTTTTTAGAATAAATACAAATGCACCATAGAATAAACATAAATCTTTTCAGAATAAATAAAAATATTACAAAATAAATACAAATCCAAAAAAATGGAAGTATTTTTATTTATCCTAAAGTGTTTGGATTTATTCTAAAAAAGTTTGTATTTATTCTGAAATGTTTATATTTATTCTGGAACATTTTTGTTTATTTTTATTTGTATTTATTTTATACCATTAATACAATATTAATTTTTTATTTTTTTAAATATGGAAATCTATGTAAATTGGATAGTGGGAGACTTGACTGGATTTGGCTCTAAATCTATTTAAATATAGCAAAATCTACCTCTTTATATATAAATTAAAATTATTTAATATTTTATTTTAAACAAAATAAGTTGATATTTGCCTATATTAGAATGTATTGTTAGATTTTATTTTTAAAATAGTTATCATCATAAAAAAATTATTTTAATGTTTAAAGTTGATAATAAAATTAATATTAGTAAGGCTTTCAATTTGGTTAATTTATTTCATGGATTACAATTTAAAATAAATCTTATAGAGGAAAAAAAGAGAAAATCAAAAAATTGGATCACTCAGGTCGATTAACTAGTCAGCTGGCCTCACTGGTCCTTTTTTTGATTTAATTTTTTGTAAAATTGGAACAACTGGTTCAGCTTTAAAAATAGAGTAATAATTTAGTTAACTTAATCGTGACCATTCCTATCCAAAGAAAAAAGCAGTCTAGGTGAGGACCATGTGTAGCTTGGATGGAGTTGCTTAAGCTACTGCCTGGCGCACAATTCAACTTGACATTGGGTTACAAGCTCTACCACGCCCAAACTAAAACAGGTTATGTTGTGACCCAGTCACTTGACCTCATTGTGATAACAAAGGTGGCTATTCAAGCTACTAATTTCGGTTACAACAATTACTTTTGGTTATAATAACTACTTTCGGTTATAGTTATACCTATAAAAAGAGTAGAGGGACCTCCAAGGGGTAAGCAAGTTTAAGATAAGCAAAGCCCACACTATGCCACTTCCACTTTGACTCTTCCTTCCCTTTTTCCATCTCTTTTTCTTTTAACTGTCCATTCTGTTGCCTAGACCACCCTTCTGACTTGAGCGTCGGAGTGTCTCTCACCGAAAATCAGGTCCGGGGATCTTTTACAGGTCTCCATCCGAAAAGAGTGCCCAAGAGCAGGATCTCATCTGGTTGGAAGGGCGAGTAGGATGCCCGACGCCGCCAAAACCTTAGCCACAGGTGATTTAGCATCAATAGATTGGCGCGCCGGGTAGGGGCTCCCCTGGCTCCCAATTTTGAAATGGCTCCTCTAGAGATAGTTCCCTAGAGCCAAAATCTCGGCCCATCAGGCCTTCTTGTCCAGACCAAGTTATTGAGGCTCCTCGCCGAGTCCCATTACTTCCTTGGTTACAACAATTCCGTTACCAAACTGGAATCATGCTCCGGTGCGTGGCTCGAATTGCCCCCTTCGATGCAGCTCCTGCTCTAGACCATCACTGGCCAGTGGAACGCCTGCGTTGCCACCATCAACACCATCAACAATCTACATCCAGGAACCTAGAGAATCTCCGTCTTCCACATCCAGAGGGAGCACCTCTTGGAGCTACTGGGGTCAGAGGGCTACACACTACGGACAAGCAATGTGCTGAGAAGTATTTGTTCATTGAATGTGGGCGATCTATTGATCCGCAACCTCATTCTCGAGATGAATTCGCGAAAGTGGCTCCCTTCTGGGTGCAAACAGATGTCTTCTTAATGGCCGATGTCATCTTAAAGGTCGATGTTTTCTCAAAGGTCGATGTCTTCTTAAAAGTCGATTCCTTTTCAAAGGCCGACATTTTCTCAATGATATATGTCTTCTTAATGGCCGATATATTCTTAAAAGTCGATGGCTGATATCTTCTTAATGATCGATATCTTCTTAAAAGTCGATGGCTGATGTTTTCTTAAAAGTTGATGTCCGATGTCTTCTTAAATGCTGATGTCTTCTCAAAGGCCGATGTCTTCTCAATGATAGATGTCTTCTTAAAAATCGATGTCCGATGTCTTCTTAATGGTCGATGTCTTCTTAAAGGTCGATGTTTTCTCAAAAATCGATGTCTCCTTAAAGGCCGATGTCTTCTCAAAAGTCGATGTTTTCTTAAAGGCCGATGTCTTCTTAAAGGCCATCTACAAGCAAGGTCGATCAACGTCCAAGAGGTGCAAGGTAGATCAAGGTGCAAGGCCATCTACGTGCAAGGCCGATCAACGTCCAAGAGGTGCAAGGCCATCTACACGCAAGGCCGATCAACGTCCAAGAGGCGCAAGGTAGACCAAGGTGCAAGGCCATCTATGCGCAAGGCCGATCAACGTCCAAGATGCGCAAGGTAGACCAAGGTGCAAGGCCATCTATACACAAGGCCCAAGAGGTGCAAGGCCATCTACGCGTAAGATTGATCAATGCCCATGAGGCGCAAGGCAGATCAAGGTGCAAGGCCATCTACGCGTAAGGCCAATCAACGTCTAAGAGGTGCAAGGCCATCTACGTGCAAGGCTATCTACACGCAAGGCCGATCAACGTCCAAGAGGTGCAAGGCCATCTACATGCAAAGCCAATCAATGCCCAAAAGGTGCAAGGCCATCTATGTGCAAGTCCGATCAACGCCCAAGAGGTGCAAAGCCATCTACGTGCAAGGCCGATCAATGCCCAAGAGGTGCAAGGCCATCTACGCGCAAGGCCGATCAATGTCCTAGAGGCGCAAGGCAGATCAAGGTTCAAGGCCATCTACGTGCAAGGCCGATCAATGCCTAAAAGGTGCAAGGCTATATATGTGCAAGGCCGATCAATGCCCAAGAGGTGCAAGGCCATCAACGTGCAAGGCCGATCAACTTCCAAGAGGTGCAAGGCCATCTACGTGCAAGGGCAATCAACGCCTAAGAGGCACAAGGCAGATCAAGGTGCAAGGCTGATCAATGCCCAAGAGGTACAAGGCTATCTATGCGCAAGGCTGATCAATGCCCAAGAGGTACAAGGCCATCTATGCACAAGGCTGATCAATGCCCAAGAGGTGCAAGGCCATCTGTGTGCAAGGCCACCTACATGCAAGGCCGATCAATGCCCAAGAGGTATAAGGCTATCTATGTGTAAGGCCGATCAACATCCAAGTGGAGCAAGGCCGATCAACGCGTGAGGCCATTTACGTGCAAGGTCGATCAATACCCAAGAGGCGCAAGGCCATCTACGTGCAAGGCCGATCAACGCCCAAGAGGTGCAAGGCCATCTACGTGCAAGGTTGATCATCGTCCAAGAGGTGCAAGGCTATTTACACGCAAGGCCAATCAACGTCCAAGAAGTGCAAGGCCATCTACGCGCAAAGCCGATCAATGTCCAAGAGGCGCAAGGCCATCTACGCGCAAGGCGATCAACACCCAAGAGATGCAAGGCCATCTACGTGCAAGGCCGATTAACACCCATATGTGCAAGGCCGATCAACGCGCAAGGCTATCCATGCGCAAGATCGATCAACGCCCAAGGCTGATCCTTCCATTGAAGCCTACCAGATTTCAAGGCCCATTGAAGCCTAAAACGAGGCCACTTAAGTCCACCAGATTTCAAGGCCCGCTGAAGCCTGAAACAGGTCCACTGAAGCCCACCAAATCCCTTGAGATCTAAAAGACGGGCCGACCAGCCTACCTTATTATCAATAAAGGCACAGGGATGGCCTAATCGGCCTACCCTAACAGTAAATCCGACAACGTGCCGAGGCAGGCCTGACCAGCCTACCTTATTACCAATAAAGGGTACAAGGATGGCCTAATCGGCCTACCCTAACGGTAAATCCGATGATGTACCGAGACGGGTCTGACCAGCTTATCTTATAATTAACAAAAAGCATAAAGACATACTTAATCAGCCAACCGATAAAGTGCAAAGGCTATTATTTGTTTATGCCAAAGAGATAAAATTACTCCCTTCGCCAAAAAAGGAATCAAAGCCGAAGCATTTCACTGGCAGCATTTTTTTCGAGCTCGGGAGTGGGGGGCAATGTTGTGATCCAGTCACTCGACCTCATTGTGATAACAAAGGTGGCTATTCAAGCAACTACTTTCGGTGACAACAACTACTTTCGGTTACAATAACCACTTTCGGTTATAGCTACATTATAAAAAGGGTAAGAGGGAACCTCCAAGGGATAAGCAAGTCTAAGGCAAGCAAGTCCACAGTATGCTACTTTGACTCTTCCTTCCATTTTTCCATCTCTTTTTCTTTTAACTCTCCATTCTGTTGCCTAGACCATCCCACTGACTTGAGCAACGGAGTGTCATCCACCAGAAATCCGATCCAGGGACCTTTTGTAGGTCTCCATCCGAGAAGAGCGTCCAGGAACAAGATCTCATCCGATTGAAAAAGCAAGTATGATTGCCTGATATCACCGAAGTCTCAGCCACACGTGATTTAGTGTCAACAGGTTGCAATCCTGATTCATAACAGAGCTATCGATAGAGAATTTCATAATGTGGATGCTTGTATAAGAATGATTTTATTTATGCACATCAAATAATATAATTTGAATAAAAGATTAGGATTATTTAATTCAACTTGGATGCTTCTTTCTGCTTAATGACATGAAGGAATGCGTAGGCGTGCCATACCCACTGTTTGAACTGGAGCATGGAGGTTTGGCGTGTACTATTGGTTAAAGGTTCATAACGAAACTGTATAAAGTGAATGAACCATCACTACCATTTTAATTGCTTTGGTATTTTAAAAGGGAAGAACAAAATATAATATAAAATTTAACGTATGAATATGAGTTATAAATTTCTTTCAAAAAATTTTCATAAATTGAGGTTAGATTCCAGTTTTGAGTATAATACAAAAACATTCTTTGATTCATAATCTAAATGCATTTTATATGTATTTGTGTAGAGAGGGTAATAGAGTGCTTAGTGAAAGAGAGGAAAAAGTAAGAAAGAGAGTAATCCATGAAGTCTTTATATATCCAGGAGAAGTTCGAATCCTCTACAATACACTGTGCATATCATCTATCGCGTGATGAACGGCTATCCGCATGTCGACACGGAACGTGCAATGCATGCTGCATGTGCATGTGCACAACCATCTATCGCACAATGAATGATGCCGCGATGCATCACATGATGCATTGTATCATCGTTACGGTAGGAGAACTGGGCTCACCTAGGAGGGGATGATTTTCTTGTTTAAAAAATTGCATGGACTACTTTTATTTTGATAAAAGTCAACTCCTTCGTCGATTCAAATTCAACTCCCATTCTTCTTCTTTTTTTTCAAAATTTTATTATTTTTATTTTTTTGAAATTATTGGACCAGATTAGGTCAACCAATGATGGAGGCCCAACCCAGATCCAAAAATACCAATAGAGAGGCTAGAGGGGGAACCGCATTAATTATATTTAGATTAGGATTAATTATGAAAAAAATATTTGAGATTTCCAATTTTATTTTAAACTTCAATTTAGTGCAATCAAGTTATTATTTTTTTAGAAAAAACTCAGTTTGGATCTTGGTTAGTAATTTCGTATAGTTGTCATTAAGATATGTTAATGTGGGTCACATAAAGGCACACGAGATAAAAAAAAAAGATTGATGTGGCAAGCATTTATTTTTTTCCATTGTTTCTATTTTCATGTAGGTTTTATAACGTGATCATCCCATTCATTCCTGGTGACTCAATACTAGCGAAGGTTGTGAGAGTGGAGGGTTTGCTGGATGGCAAAAAAGGAGTGATCTCATTTCTGAAAAATTTTTAAACAGACAAAACTCATTTCTGAAATTTTTCTGCATTCGTTTAATATGACATGTTTATGTATTGGGATTAAAGATGAAGATGTTCTCGAAAATATATATCCTTTAGACTATCCTGCAAAGCTAAATTCAGAAGATACAGCAATCATACTTGACATGACCGGTCATCATGCCTGTTGCCGTCCAGATCGTCGTGGCCCGTAGCTGCTGATGGCATCAGGTATTCTGCGTCCGCTAGTGGGAGATGCCTTCGGTGCCTCGGGACCTGCAAGAAAGCCGATGTCAGTGACCCGGGCCGGGGATTCCGGCGGGGGCACTCCGACGATCAAGTCAGTGACGATCCAGGGGAACAGATCCTCCCAGTGGAGCCCCTCTGGATGAGCTCCATGCTAGGATGAGTGAGTGGAGTGTATGAGAGTGTGAGTGTGAGCTGGGAGGTGTGGTGGCCGAGGTGGTCTCGCCCTCCTCTTTGGCCTCTCCCCCTTCTCCTCTTTCTCTTTGTGGTGGTTGTGTTGTTGGAAAAATGGGTGTCTCCCTTGTTGAGAGAATGTTGCTCTTGTTGGAATGGAAGAATGAGTGTTGTTACCTCCCTTTTATTCATTATGGCTGGGTCTTTTCCCTTGGCTTGCCTCGGGGTTCTCCCATGCTGTCAGACGAGTATAACAAGGTACCGTGCCGTAGACGGGATGCCTTCTTTATTGGGTAGCTGGAGGAGCCTCTACATGTCTCTGACATTCCTTTTATTTGCCCTTCCTGAAAGCCTGGCGGGACCTCGACTGTCATGTCGCCGCTCTCGAGGACTATGCTCCTTGGTGGGGTATTTTCTCTGATCGTACGACAGGTCGGTGGAGGGCATGGTGCCTTGATGTGAGCTTCCTTTCTTTCTGGTGTGAATGGCAGCCATGGGCATTAATGGCGACGTGGCGGGACCTGTCGTATGGTCCTCGAGGGGCCCGCCACCGTTTTCGGAGGGGAGGTGCTGTTCTGGTGTGGGTTGGTGTCTCGATCTGAGTTGAGGGCCGAGCTGGGAAGATAGGGCCTACTCGTAGGGGACCGGTCTCGCGGCCGCTCGGCTGTGCGGAGGAGGGCCGAGCTAGGCGCCAGGTTAGGGGGGGCCCTGCTCTTATTGAGCTCGGGCTGGCAGAGGTGGATGAGGTGTGCCCAGGTCAGGGGACCCGGCCTCGAAGGGGCTCCTCATGGCGGAGGAGGCTTGAGCTCGACTCCGGACCACGGGACCCGACCTCGGGCTCGAAGGGCCTGCCTCTGGTAGGGTTTGAGCTCGGCTCTGACCTAGGCGTCCCGACCTAGTGGAGGACGAAGCCCGGCTTTGACGGGCGGCCCCGTTGGCATCGGGAGATTAGCCCGACGAGGGGGCCTGTGGTGGTAATCCCGCGTGGCATCCAATGAGGGCTCCACGTCCGTCTCCTTGCCCCACGTCAGCGACCCGGTCACATCAATGCCCAAGCACGAGATGAGTATACTCCTGGAAAGTTTCCTATAGGATTTGGAGAAGATTCAATACTTCCTTCAAATGGGTGCATAGGAGAGCTACATGAATCTATAAAATAAGATACAGAAGCTTGTTTAGGTGGGAACATATCACCTACCATCCCTTCTTCATCCCCTGATATCAGCTATACCATTTAGCTTGAAGACTAAGCTGCAGAAATGGAAAAAGTTGTACCTAGTGAATATTTAGCATGCTCGAGTTCAAGCCTTCAAAATGCTAAAGAAATGGCTATGGGTAATATTTCAATGACCTGCCCACAGTCCCTTAAGTTGGAGTACTTTTCTGATGCTGAGAATTTTCAAGAGTTCACTCATATGTCTCAGCATCATTTACCCATTCATATTTTGTAGAAGAAACATGTCTTAGTGATGTGTAGTTGTAGTGTAATGCGCCCAACCATGAGCTCATTGAATGTTCCATTATTGTTGATAATAATTTGAAATTGCTAGATGAGCCCACAAAACATCTCTCTCAAGAAAATACATAGGTGATAATGCACATACTTCTTCAACCTATTCTCCAGAAACATTGGATCTTCTAGTACAGCCACAAGAAATTAGTATTCCTGATGATGCATTACTATACTAGCACCTAATGGAGAACCAACAGACAATCAATCCAAAGGATACAATAGCATTAGATTCTTAAAGCACGCAGCACCTGACTCTTCTTTCAAGTGAGGAAGATCAACTTGTGTCTACTCCTACTGCTCTTGACCCTGAGTTATCCTTTTTAGATTCATCTAATCCATCTGCTTCTAGATTACTCGGTAATGTTTATCAAACAAAGCTATCTGGAGGTGTCCAAAAAGATTTTCATTTTGATAACAATGAAGTAAATTCAATATATTCTTTAGCAATCAAGATCTTGGTTTCAAAGCTTTGCCATATGGTAATTATGAAAGTACAGAAGAGAAGCCTCCAACTATTAATTTCCTTTCGGAACGAATAATTCCACTTGAAGAAGCAGCCCCCAAATCATAGGCTGTCAATGAACTGAATGTCCCATGTACATCAAGAGGGTGAGCATCTTGATCTATGTATTATAACTAGTTCTATTGACCTTAATGATCAACCTTCCGAACAAGGGCCGAAATAGAGGTCCCATGGAAGGGCCGAAATAGAGGTCCCATGACTCTGCTAGTGATGGAGACGTTAGTGAGTTAGAGATACCACCATTGTACCAAGCCATGTATGGGCAATTGAACCACAAACTTATATTTCTTCTGCCTATAGTTTTGAAGGCATCTCAAGTTCTTTCACTTCTAATGTTTCATATGTTACATCACCGCCCTGTACCAGCTTTAACATTACCATTTTAGAAACTTCTTCTCAATTGCCCTTTGAGTCATGGTTTGATAAAATAGTCTCTAGCTATCCTTTACAGATGTTGAAGAATCACTTCCACTTCCCCCTCTCCCTTTACTTGAGTGAACAAGGGGGAAGCTTCGACTTTGCTCTCTATCATCGGATAAAAATTTATTTCAACATATAAGTGGAACAAATTCATTAATGGGATGATATAGCGACATTCGCTGACGTGGATCAGAGCGGTGATATCCGCTGATGTGGAGCCTGGGATGGCCACGATGGCAAAGAAGCGAAAGGGACCGCCCCGTCGAGGTCAGCTCCTAGTCGAGGCAGGGCTCATTGGGCGAGCCCCCCGTTTGAGGTTAGCTCCCGGTTGAGATCGAGTTCGCCTCTCCATAAAGGACCACCTTGACGAGGTTAGCTCCCAGTGGAGGCAGGGCTCACTGGACGAGCTCCTCGTCTAAGATTAGCTCCCGATTGAGGTTGAGTCCGCCTCTCCAGAAAGGGACCGCCCTATCGATGTCAGCTCCTAGTCGAGGCAGGGCTCATTGTGTGATCCCCCTCGTCCGAGATCAGCTCCCAATTGAGGTCGAGTCCGCCTCTCCAAAGCAAACCCTCATACCAGGAGCATGGTTTCCCGCCAAAGGCACAAAGAGGGGGGAAGACAGAATTCAAAGCAAAGACAGTGCAGTACCTAACCACCCTGACCCTCCGAGAGGTGGCGCATACCCTGCCATGGGGGCAGGCACCCCCCTGCGGCGTGTTATGTGCACGATCTGCACGATTTGGACAATGTCAGGCTCCCAGCCTTGCAGTATGCCGACACGTCGACGGTCGCACGACTGGGAGACTGCAGCTTCTATGACAGGATGCCTGGACCTTCCAGAGAAGGTGTCCCTCTACGGCCCAATGCCCTGCAGCACCCAGATGGCCTCCACCAAAGTGGCAACATGCCATTATGGCTGGAGGCTCAGGCACAGAACCAGCCCGACAGAGAGAGGTACCAGTGGGCAACAGAGCCTCCTCCGAAGGAGAGAATTGGGAACCCCCTAGAAAGCCTCCTGTTTATATAAGACCTGCAGAAAACGTTAAGTAAAGGTAAGTGAAAAAAAAAAGAGTTAGAAAAAGAAGCAAAGACTCTTCCATTCTTCTATTCTCGTATTATTATCTTCTTTTTGGTCACCCTTTGGAAGCAGAGAGTCCCCCAAACTCTCCGTCTCAGAGGTATCTATTCCCCTCGATCGTCCCACTGACTTGATCGTCGGAGTGCCTTCTCCGGAATCTCCGGTCCAAGGTTTTCCTCTATCTTGCAGGACCCCCGGGCAGGCCCGCGAGCCGACCGCGAAACGGAGGCCAAATATCCGAAGGGAACCCGACACGTCAGAGCTGCAGGCCACGATGATCCGGGTGGCAACAGGCACCATCAGCTACAGATTGGAAGCATGGACATGAATTATTAGAAGATGAAGGTGAAATGGTTAAGCCGCTAATTTCATTTGATGCCATGCCATTGTTGGAAGCCATGAGTTGATATTTATGCTCTTGAGCTGGGAGTTTACCAACCACTCTCATAATCTTCATCAATGTTGAGTCATCGAGAATGAAAGGGATGATCGTTTTATAAAACCTAGAAGAAATATAAATAATGAAAAAAATAAATGCTTGCCATATCAATTTTATTCTCTCTTATATGTTTCTTATGTGACCCATGTTAATATATCTTAATGATAACCGGATGGAATTATAAACTAAGATTCGAATTGAACTATTTTAAAATTTAATGACTTGATTGCTCTAAATCGAAGTTTAGGATGAAATTGAAGACTGCTAAATAGTTCAGAGTTTTTTTCATCAATAATCTTTTAGATTATACTAGTAATTTTTTGAGATCCAAATCTGAACTTGTTTTCAAATGAATAAGGTAATCCATTCAAAGAGCCGCTCTGGGGACCTGGATCAGACGATCGAGACGGGCAGGAGAATATTTTAAATTTTTTCTCATCATAAACAATTGCGCTTACACAAGCTGTTATATTTTAAAGTAGCATCACAAAATTCAATTATTTATATATTTTGTATTTTAAAACATTACGTAGGCTCTGACGCCTGGTGCAATGCCACTGTTTGAATCCGGGGCAGCGCATTATGGAGTACAGATTCTCCATTTAAATATGGCTATTCAATTAGGTTGGGCACAGATATGTCAACAAATTGTTGTATTTAATTTGGTTCAGTTGTTAGCGTGGGCCTGGCTATATAAATATTTAATTTCTTTGTCTTATTTGTGGTCCAACCCTTACATCGTGACCGAGAATGTAGAGGATTGATGGTCGAGGGTCAATCGCAGCAGTGGCCGTTTTGGTGACCAGAAATTGTTCAAAACTTCTGGATCCTTGGAGGAGGAAGGAATAAGTGTGGGGTAGAAAAAACTCCCACAAAATAGGACAATAAAATAGAGCAAAGATCATTCGAATACAACCACACACAAAAAAAAAAAAAAAAAAAAAGGAAATGTTTAACTTCCAACGAGTTGATTTTTTTGAACGACTTGTAGCCAGAGAATGGTAGTTGGTTGATCAAAGGCATGTAAACTCTCTCTCTCCCTTTCTATTTTTTCTCTTATCAATTTGGCAATCTCTTTATATATATTTTTTTGACCGAAGTAGGAGGTAGCCCGAGCTACTTCTGCTTTATTTATATGAATATATATGGCAATAGAGATTTATATAGAAAATCTGTGAGTGAATAGAGGGATGGTGGAATATGATAGTTACAGAGTCCGGACAAATTTGAAAAAACTGATGCAACATGAAATTTAAAAGATCAAGGATTTGCCAAGAATTTTAACTTCTTCTAAAAATGTCGGTGAAGATTTTTAATTTACTGGTGCAAAAATGATCCCCACTTTGAAAGGAGTGAATCAAGGATCTTTTAAACCATGGCAAAAATTGATCCATTTTTATTAAAGGAAGAAGATTTCTTGCATTGTATTAGCGCCGGATCTTATAGTACAACTACAAAGCGGCCAACAGTCGATCGCCTAACTTCTTAAATAATTTTTGTAGATTATTATTATTATTTTCAAACAGTCTAGAAGTCATGCATTGCGCTGGGCAATCTCCTTAGGTTAGTTCCACTTTTGTGACATCAGAGCATGCGTTGTTGTTCCTTGCTTTCGTTATCTCGCATTCATGATTTTACCGAAGGAGGATATTATGGGCTGGCATGAAGGATGGATGACCTCATTTTATTGAACGAAGATGTTATAGGCTGGGTCGCAATCGTAAGGGATTTGTCACGGTTGCTGCTTTTCAACGGACACTTTGACTACGGAAGGGCTCAAGAGGGGATTGTATTATTCTTTAGTATTTGAGTGTGCCGGATTAGAATTTAGTTGGGCCTGCAAACCTTTGAGGTGCTTGGACTAACGATAATATCCCATTGACTGGGTTCGTTGTGCTTGATGTGGCTCCTTAATTGATTGGGTTGCGCTTGGCGCTAGCAGATGAGCCTCAATAGATATCTCACAAATGAAAGCAAAATATGTAATTCAAGTTGGCTATAGCTATCCAAGGTTTGGACATAGAGCCTCTTTTCTGATGGAAATGGAGTATGACCACTAGGCCATGATTTTGTCTGCACTCGGTGAAATCTTTTTTAAGGCTGATGGGACCTTGTCTGTCTCGTGGTTTTGTCAATTTTTCCAACAACTGATGCTACTTTTGGATTTTGATGGTCCTGGATGCGATTCTTGCTGCAGAAGATGGTGACTTCGTATGTTCCTAGCCAAATTAAAATCGTCATTCATCGGTTCACGCTACAGCCTCAACCTTTTTAATAGGAAGCCTTAGGCAATGACGTCAGGATTCCCGAAAATCAACTTCTTTTATATCCTAGGAACAAAAAAAACATCTGATATTTATTCCTAATAATAATATATATAATAATAATAATAATAATAATAATAATAAAATGTTTTTAGTAAAAGAAAAAAAAATCATACGCCAGCTGGATTATCAGGACCGGTAGTTCCTTGAAAGGAAAAAGTCCTTGGCCACTCCAATACTCCCGCATTGGAGCTTCAAGATTTTCATGAGAGTCATTAGTTGAACTCGGAACAAGTTGATGCGAAATTAAAGCCCATTCCAACTGGACTACCGCGCGTGTGATAATAAAACTTCTTTTTTTTTTTATCATAAGTTTTTGGGCTTGTTGCCGTCTGTTATGGACCCTCGATGGCTGGCTAATGAGGTTCGATCAATCTTGCCTTGAAAGCTTGCCTTGGATGGTCAAGCTAAGCTCATTCGTCATCTGTGATCAAGCTCAGTTAAACTTGCTTTCAAATCAAGAAAAATAAATGCTTGTTTCAATTGACTCGATAACCGTAGCTTGAGCCGAATGAATTTGTGTAACACCCAGAAAAAAAAAGTCGGCCGCGAGGAGCGCGGGGAGCGAGCGCGCGACGCGCGGGCGGGCGACGCGCGAGCGCGCGGACACGCGGTGCGCGGCCCGGCCCATCGCGGCGGGCGCGCGTTGCGCGGCCCAGGCCCATGCGCGCGACGCGCGCGGGCGCGTGGGCTCGGCCCAGCCCGTGCCGGCTGTCGCGTGGGCGTTTCCCACGCGTTTCCCAGGTGTTTTCCCAACCGTTTCTCGCGGTGTATGGCGGTCCATGGGTTTTCTGAGTGATCTGGACCGTCCGATCGTTCGATCGAACGGCTGAGATTGGTCCGAAGGAGTTTAGGCTTGATTAGGTGCTTTGGATTCGGATTTAGACGTGGTTTGAGACGTCGATCTCAGATCTGACGGCTGGGGAGATATTTTAATGGTTTTGAACTTCCTAGGTTGCGTTTGAGGTGATTTTAGATGGGTTTTTCTCCTCTTTTTAAACAGGACGTCGATGGAAAGCAAGGAAGAGCCTGCTGAGAGCCATAAAAGAGAGGAGAAGAGAGAGAAAGAGAAGGGAAAAGAGAAGAGAAGAAGGAAGAAAGAGAAAGAGGAGAAGAGAGAGAAAGGGAGAGGGAAGGGATTTTGGTTTGGAAGATGAGGGAAGAGAAAATCGGGGGGAACTGATTTGATGAATTTATTTATTATTGTAGGAGATCAATCTTTTGAGCAGGGAGGATTTGGACGAATTTCGGGTATAGATTGATACCGATATTTGGATTAGCGGTTGAAGGTAAGGATTCTGGACGTGATCACCAGTTTATATATTATTTTATATGCATGGTTTTGATCCGAGTGCATGATCATTGGCATGCATGAATTATTGTTATATGATGTAGTTGAGTTTTATGAAGATCAATATGATTATGATTGTTATTATTTTATATTCCGGATATCATGTTTATCGGATAAAAGTTCTATTTTGATGATTTGGACCGTGATGTCGGTCAGTGGAAGAGTTGAGATTTCATGTTTGATATTGTGGTTTTATCATTATTATTGTCGATATCTCATACGTGATGTTATAAAGAAGATTGATATCCGGATGGTTGGACCATGATACCGGATTGCTAAATAGGTTGAACCATGAAACTGGATATCGAGTGGGTTGGACCACGATATCAGTTATTAAATTGGGTTGGACCACGATATCGGTTATCGAGTGGGTTGGACCACGATACCGGTTTCGAGAGATCACAAAAAATATATTTTGACAAGTGTTAATGAAGTAAATACGGTATTTGGTCTAGCCATGCTACGGTTGCACCGTGGTTATACAGCCTGAGCCACGGGTTTTGTACGTGGGAGCCGGCCACGGGCGGATAGTACGTGGGACAGCCGAGCCACGGGCTTAGTACGTGAGCAGGACCGACCATAATATGCATGGTCGCTTTGAGGTTGCCAGTCATGGGCTGGTACATGACCGTGGTGGTGTGGGCACCAGAATCAGGAAGAGACTCCAACCAATTCAAGTCAAATCCGAGTCCTTATGGTTGGATGAGTAAAAGAAAGTCCTGTAATTTTTTCTTTCTTTAATTTTGAGTCCAAATAATTATGTAATTCGAGTCCATTTCAATTTTATGTTGGGACTAGTCCAGCCTGATTAATCTTGTATTTGAGAGTTGGGTCCAAATGAGTCAAGTCCAATCCATGAAGAATCAAACCAAACCTCCATGAAGAATCAAACCAAACCACATTTGAAGACTAAAGAAGACTCAAGACTTATACTCCAAAGAAAGACCAAAGCCACCTCAAGTGGGGACCACATGCCACATGACACATGCCACCTCATCATCCAAGGTTGCTGCCACATCACACATACCACCTCACCATCCAAGGTTGCTGCCACATCACACATGCCACCTCACCATCCAAGGTTGCCACCCAAGAGAAGAAAAGGGGAATTTGAATTTGAATTGGCTACAACCTCCTCCACAACTTCCTCCATTACTCATGGGATGCCCCATATTTTTCTCCACAAATTTTTCTCCATGATATTTGGTGTAGTTTGAATTCAAAATGGCTTAATAGTCTATAAAAGACTCTTAGTCTTCTTGTAAAGAAAGGATGGAAAAGAAAAATAAAAATTTTCTTCTATGTGAGTTCTATGTGCCTAAGTGGTAGTTCTAAATTCCTCTCCCTATCCCACGCCAACCCTACTTTCTCCTCCTCCATCTCCAACGCCTAAAACACTCTCCTTCTTCTCCAATCTCAAGCTAGCTCTTCAATATTCAAGGTTGATCAAGAAGACCATCACAAGGAGGCCGGCCAAATCCATTTCAAGTGATCTACCATGGCGCCAAGATTATTCTTCAACAATGCTTCCTCGACTCTTCTTTAGTTTCTCCATTTCATGACTAACGTATTTTACCAAGTTCCTAATCTCAAGGTTTCTTTGTTGTAGGGTTCTCCGGGATTCCGAACTCAAGAGGAAGGAATTACTTGCCATAATCCAGAAAACAAGAAGGGCCCTCAATTTGTAGTATGGTCTTGTCATTTGGGAGGTCTCTTCATGAGTGATCTTGATCTACTTGAAAGATTAATGCTAGGTATGTTCTAGTATCGATTAGGTCTGAAATATTAAATTTGCCTAGCTTAACTTGTGTGGTTCGAATCTTATTCCTATTTCTTTGTTATTTTGATAGTCTTATTAATTAGGTTTACATTTGATCGTTCGAGTTCTCTTCATTCGACCTCCTTTGATACTATATGCTGAACTAATCATATGCAAATAAGAAATTGCTAAGTTAATCTTTGCTAATCTCCTTTAGGGTTGCATAGTTGCATTCTCATCTTGCATGTCCCCACCATTCTTGGTATCAGAGCATGGTAGAATAAGTTCCTGATTGCATAGCATTAAGTCCTTGAAGTACTTGGATCGGGGGCGTTACCAGGCCGTCCGGTCTTAGGAGAAAGTAGGGTTTAAACACCCTCTCTTCCCATTCCACGGGGATCTCCTAAGGCGTGTCGGGGTGCCATTGTGATTGACCCGTGAAAAAGAAAGCCAAAGGACTTTTTAGATTTCATTTGTGAATTTTGTATTGGTCACGTTCTGTTTTTCTGCTTGCTGTATTTTCTGTAGGCTGACTGTAATCCGCCTGCAACTCCAAAGGCAAGTATCACATTCCTCGTTGGAATATTTTTTTCCTATTCCATTTTAAGTTGTTTATCACCGTTTTAAATTTCAATCTGAGAAAAAAATTACAAAAAAATGAAAATTCCTGCAGTCCATCAGTGTAATTAAGGTTTCTGTTCTGTTCTGTTCCTTTTCATTATCTTCATTTCAGAATCTGTCTAGAATAGTACAGATTTTATTTTGAAATTTTGTTTCATCTGGTATGTCATCTATAAGTTAGGAGTTTTCTGTGATTTTTTTAGATTTTTCTGATATTTTTTTCTGCACTTATCAATACCACATTTAAACTGCAACACACTACTTCTACACCTGAAATTTGAAATTTGCATGCATCTCATGACAAATCAATTAAGGGTATGAAATTGACATAGGGTCAGGATTTCATCACCTGTCCCTAGCCCAAAAATCACCAAATTGCATATCGATCCAATCCCTAACTAAAATTGATTAGACATTAATTGCCCTAGTGGGTTAGGGACATCAATTTGGTCGAGCCCGGGTTATTGTCAACTCATTGTGTCAACTAGTCTTGTGTGTGCCCTATTACTTGGTGTCTAGAATTGGGACTAAGGGCTTGGGTGCTGATCCGTCTATCGGGCCAATTCCACCGGGCCTAGGTAGGCCAGAGACAGGATCTCACACTCCCCTTGTTCTAAAACCTGGCCAAGTATAGAGTTACTACAATCTAGCTTGCCACCTTGATTAGGCAACTAGCTTGGAACTCTAGGTCCAGTTCAATTCAATTGGGAAAGCTTGTGCAACCCATTTCTTCATCTATTATTGAAAGCTGGTGTCAAGGATAGAGGATAAGTGGCTCAAGCCAAAGCGGTTCTTGTGGTTTTTAATTAGGACCCAGTGAAAGCTGGGGAACCTCCCACAGACCCACCTCCTGACTGGCCAGAGGAAGAGAGTAGATGTTGATTTGATTGT
The DNA here is from genome assembly GCA_021397845.1 of Areca catechu. Taxonomy (NCBI): domain Eukaryota; kingdom Viridiplantae; phylum Streptophyta; class Magnoliopsida; order Arecales; family Arecaceae; genus Areca; species Areca catechu. The sequence goes on along the minus strand of CM038038.1, from coordinate 134,155,824 downwards.
ATCTAGTCAACTCAGTTTATTTGGACTAACCGGTTTAGAAAACTCGTAGTTCGGGTCTGAGTCTAATTGTTTGCATGACAACTAGGTCAGGCACACCTTACCACCCTTCACAAGCCCAACCTAGTTCATCCATGGATACTAGTATGGAAAGCCTTATGAGATCTATGATCGAGAAGATGGACCGTTTGGATGCTAGGTTTGACCAGTTCGAGGAAAGGATAGGAACCCTAGAGGAATCTAGGTTGACCCCAACTGAACCACCTTCACCCAGATTACCTTCAGTTCGCCCTAGAGCCCAACGACAGGAACATACACCTGATCCAATTCATAGAAGGCCACATCAGGATTATATTGATCACACTCCGGAGCCAAATCCTAGAAGACCTCACCATGATACTTTTGATCAGGATGATCGGGCCTTAAGGAATATACGTCTAGATGCACCAACCTTTGAGGAAGCCTAGATCCTAAGGTGTACATAGACTGGGAAGCTGACATGGACCAATATTTTGACTGGTATGATATGTCTGAAGAGAGAAGATTCAAGTTTGCCAAAATCAGACTAGTCCGTCAGGCTAGGTTGTATTGGGGAAATGTCGAACGCATAGCTAGGCAGAGGGGAGACTTACCTATAGTGACCTGGAGAGACATGAAGAGAAAGCTTAGAGAGAAATATTTGCCTATGTCTTATCAGCAAAGGTTGTTAGATCAGTGGCAACGATTGACACAAGGAAATAAGACCGTTTCTGAGTACGTTGCTAAATTTGATGAGTTTGTAATGCGATGCAACGTAGTCGAGTCTGAGGCAGCCACATTGTCGAGGTTTAGATCAGGATTGAATGAATATAAAAGGGAACTGTTTTTGAGATAAGTCCATGATTTAGATCAGGCATACCAAGTTGCCATGGACTATGAGAGGTTCAAAGGAGAGCTACATTTGGGCGACCTGAGCCCATTAGGTTTAATCCTCCTGTTAGTCGACCTAGTTCAGTCCCTGGTACAACCAATAGACCAAGATCCAGCTCGAATCCAACCCCTAGGACCAACCCTGCCATTCCCCCAATTCCTAGAGAAGACAAAGGAAAGAGCCCTGAAGTTCGAGGTGAGAGGGAGCGAGTTTGCTATAAGTGTCGTAAACCAGGTCATTTCGTGAGCCAATGTCCCTCTAGAGCTTTACATATAGGGGAGGCAGAAGAAGGTGAATCAGAACCCCTGGAGAATGTTGAAGAGGAGGTTTATGAAGCAGGGGATTGCTTGGCTGATGAGTATGAAGGAGATGAAGAAAATGTAGACTCATCAGATGTGTTAGGAGTTGTGAGATGTATCATGACACAGACCAAGGAGCAGGAAGACTGGCGTGGGACTAGCATCCTACACACATTTGTCAAATAGGAGAAAAGGTCTGTAAGATCGTGATCGATAGTGGAAGCTGTGTCAATGCCATTTCCACTAGTGCAGCCAAGAGTCTAGGATTACCCACTGAACCACATCCCAATCCATATAAGGTATCCTGGATCGATTCCACTTCTATCCCAATCAAGCAGAGATGTCAGGTCCGAATCCAACTTCAGTCCTATCAGGAACGAATCTGGTGTGATGTACTCCCTATGGGAGTAATAGCATCATCCTAGGTAGGCCATGGCTGTTTGACCATGATGTGACAATTTTTGGTCGATCAAATTCCTGTGCTTTCAATTTCAATGGCAAGAAAATTGTCATTCATTCAACCCAGCCTAAGGACAACACCAAAAGAGGAGTTAGCAGCCTGAAAGAAAAAGGACTGGATTAAATTTGATAGGTGCAAGAGAATTTGAAAAAGACATTATGAGGGAGCACCTATTTGGATGGTAGCTGCTAAGGAAACTATGGACCACACCACCCTGTAGAACACCCTCAAGAGGTGGTCCATTATTGAAAGACTTTGAAGACGTGTTTCCCGAGGATCTCCCGACAATCTTCCACCTTTAAGGGACATACAGCATGCCATAGATTTAGTTCCTGGCGCGACTTTACCTAATTTGCCTCATTATAGGATGAATCCAACTGAACATCAAGAGTTACAAAGGCAAGTTAGTGAACTTCTTAGAAAGGGGTTTGTTAGAGAAAGTTTAAGCCCTTGTGCAGTCCCTGCCTTGTTAACCCCTAAAAAAGATGATACCTGGAGGATGTGTGTAGACAGCCGTGCCCCCCCCATCACAAGATTACTGTCAAATATAGGTTTCCAATCCCAAGACTGGAAGATATGTTAGATATGATAGCCGGATCAACAATTTTCTCCAAGATAGACTTAAAGAGTGGCTATCACCAAGTTAGGGTTAGGCCTGGAGATGAATGGAAGACCGCTTTTAAGACTAAAGATGGATTATATGAGTGGTTAGTCATGCCGTTCGGTCTGTCCAATGCACCCAGCACCTTTATGAGAATTATGAATCAGGTGTTGAAAACTTTCATCGGGAAATTTGTGGTGGTCTACTTTGATGACATTCTTATTTATAGCAAGACTAAGGCAGACCATTTAACCCACCTAAGACAAGTTTGCCAAGTCCTTAGAAAGGATAGCCTCTATGCCAATATCAAGAAGTGTGATTTCTTAACACATAGAGTTATCTTTCTAGGATTCGTAGTAACATCTGAAGGAGTGTCCGCTGACCCTGCGAAAATTAAGTCAATAGTAGAGTGGCCTGTACCCAAGAGTATCCATGATGTCCGTAGTTTTCACGGTTTAGCCACCTTCTATAGGAGATTCATTAGAGGGTTCAGTACGATAGTGGCTCCAATCACTGATTGTATTAGGAAGGAAACTTTTGAATGGACTAAAGCAGCAGACAAAGCCTTCCTAACAATTAAGGAAAAAATGACACACGCACCCGTCTTGAGGTTACCCGATTTTACCAAAGTGTTCGAGGTTGCTTGTGATGCTTCTGGGGTAGGAATTGGAGGTGTCTTGAGTCAAGAGAATCACCGAGTAGCATATTTCAGTGAGAAGTTAAATGAAGCGAGACTAAGGTATTCCACCTATGATAGGGAGCTGTATGCGGTAGTTCAGGCATTACGTTATTGGAGGCATTATCTTCTACCACAAGAGTTTGTCCTATTTTCTGACCATGAAGCTCTTAGGTTCCTTAGTTCTCAGAAGAAATTGAACCCTAGGCACGGGAAATGGGTAGAGTTCATACAAGCTTATACGTTCGTACTGAAACATCGTGCCGGAACTGAAAATAGGGTTGCTGATGCATTGAGTCGTCGTTCAATGTTGTTGAATTCTGTGAGCACTGAGGTAGTAGGGTTTGAAAGATTAAAAGAGGAATATCCTACATGCCCTGATTTTGGTGACATCTATCGATCCCTTCAACAAGGACCATCTAGTGAGCATAGTGATTATACCATTTTAGATGGATACCTTTTCAGAGGAAATCAGTTGTGTATTCCCAAGACCTCTGTTAGGGAATTTCTGATCTGGGAAGTTCATGCTGGGGGCTTAGCAGGACATTTTGGTAGGAATAAGACCATCTTAGCAATAGAAGACCAATTCTTTTGGCCTGGTCTCAAAAGAAATGTGGCCCAGATTGTAGCTCAGTGCCGTATCTGTGCTGTTGCAAAACAGCAAAGACAGAACACCGGTCTGTACACACCCTTACCTGTCCCTGATTGTCCATGGCAGGATATCAGCATGGATTTTGTAGTAGGCCTCCCTAAGACGTCTAGGAAGTATGATTCTGTCTTTGTGGTTGTCGATCGTTTCTCCAAGATGGCTCACTTCATTCCTTGTTCTCAAACTTTAGATGCTTCGAAGGTGGCCAAGCTTTTTCTCGATCAGGTCGTTAGGCTTCATGGTTTACCCAAAACCATTGTGTCCGATAGAGATGTCAAATTTACTAGCTATTTCTGGAAAACCCTCTAGCACATGCTCGGTACCAAGCTGAAATTCTCTACTGCCTATCATCCTCAAACCAATGGCCAGACTGAGGTAGTAAACCGAAGCTTAGGAAATCTGTTGAGATGCTTAGTTGGTGACAACCTAGGAAACTGGGACCTATTACTTCCTCGTGCTGAATTTGCCTATAACAGCTCAGTTAATAGGTCTATTGGGAAAAGTCCATTCGAAGTGGTCCATGGATACAAACCTAGGAAGCCTTTAGACCTAGCTCCTTTACCCACACATGCACGGGTGTCCGAGTCTGCCGAGTCATATGCACAGCATATTAGGGAATTGCATAAGGAGATTAGCCAAAAGATTCAAATGAGCAATGAACTCTATCAGCATATGACTAATTCACATAAACGATTAAAAGAATTTAATGAAGGGGACTCCGTCATGATCAAACTTAAACCTGAAAGGTTTCCGCCGGGAACTATGAAGAAACTCCATGCCCGGGGAGCCGGACCTTTCAAAATAATAAAGAAAATTGGACCAAATGCTTATGTATTAGAATTACCACCAAGTTATGGCATTAGTTCAACATTTAATGTTTCAGACTTAAAAGAATACAAAGAACCTGCATTGATACCTAGTGAGCTTTTTGGTCCTAATGTTTCTTTTGAGAGTGAAACACCAAATGAGTGTCCACCACCAAGTGTTCCTGAGAGAAAGGAGAGAATTGAAAGGATCTTGGATGACCAGATCATTACTACTAGAAATAAAGGCTACCAACGTTATCTGGTTAGATGGCAAGGATGTCCTGAATCTGAAGACTCCTGGATTTCCCGAGAGGACCTACAACAAATCGACCCGGATGCATTAGAAACTTATCAAGCCAACCCTCACTCGATAGGGTCGAGTTCCTCCCACCCCGGGAGAATTGGTGTGGGCACCAGAATCAGGAAGAGACTCCAACCAATTCAAGTCAAATCCGAGTCCTTATGGTTGGATGAGTAAAAGAAAGTCCTGTAATTTTTTTCTTTCTTTAATTTTGAGTCCAAATAATTATGTAATTCGAGTCCATTTCAATTTTATGTTGGGACTAGTCCAGCCTGATTAATCTTGTATTTGAGAGTTGGGTCCAAATGAGTCAAGTCCAATCCATGAAGAATCAAACCAAACCTCCATGAAGAATCAAACCAAACCACATTTGAAGACTAAAGAAGACTCAAGACTTATACTCCAAAGAAAGACCAAAGCCACCTCAAGTGGGGACCACATGCCACATGACACATGCCACCTCATCATCCAAGGTTGCTGCCACATCACACATACCACCTCACCATCCAAGGTTGCTGCCACATCACACATGCCACCTCACCATCCAAGGTTGCCACCCAAGAGAAGAAAAGGGGAATTTGAATTTGAATTGGCTACAACCTCCTCCACAACTTCCTCCACTACTCATGGGATGCCCCATATTTTCTCCACAAATTTTTCTCCATGATATTTGGTGTAGTTTGAATTCAAAATGGCTTAATAGTCTATAAAAGACTCTTAGTCTTCTTGTAAAGAAAGGATGGAAAAGAAAAAATAAAAATTTTCTTCTATGTGAGTTCTATGTGCCTAAGTGGTAGTTCTAAATTCCTCTCCCTATCCCACGCCAACCCTACTTTCTCCTCCTCCATCTCCAACGCCTAAAACACTCTCCTTCTTCTCCAATCTCAAGCTAGCTCTTCAATATTCAAGGTTGATCAAGAAGACCATCACAAGGAGGCCGGCCAAATCCATTTCAAGTGATCTACCATGGCGCCAAGATTATTCTTCAACAATGCTTCCTCGACTCTTCTTTAGTTTCTCCATTTCATGACTAACGTATTTTACCAAGTTCCTAATCTCAAGGTTTCTTTGTTGTAGGGTTCTCCGGGATTCCGAACTCAAGAGGAAGGAATTACTTGCCATAATCCAGAAAACAAGAAGGGCCCTCAATTTGTAGTATGGTCTTGTCATTTGGGAGGTCTCTTCATGAGTGATCTTGATCTACTTGAAAGATTAATGCTAGGTATGTTCTAGTATCGATTAGGTCTGAAATATTAAATTTGCCTAGCTTAACTTGTGTGGTTCGAATCTTATTCCTATTTCTTTGTTATTTTGATAGTCTTATTAATTAGGTTTACATTTGATCGTTCGAGTTCTCTTCATTCGACCTCCTTTGATACTATATGCTGAACTAATCATATGCAAATAAGAAATTGCTAAGTTAATCTTTGCTAATCTCCTTTAGGGTTGCATAGTTGCATTCTCATCTTGCATGTCCCCACCACGTGGTTAGACCAGAACCCTAAAGATAAAGGTGCAATAATGAGAATATTAAAGGAAAAATGCAAAGTTATCAAAGTTTTATAATACATGAGGCTTAGATCATTTAATTATATACTGGTATTTTGTTATTTTAGAAATGTATATTATTACTGGTGTGATCATATGAAAACCTTACTGGGCTGTAGAGCTCACAACCTACTTTCTTCTTTTACAGAGTCGTGCAGATACTTGGCTTGGTGATGAGTGAGATTTTCTTAAAGTAAGTGACTCTTGTGTACCCAGGCCTTGCATGATCTCTAGGATAAAACCTAGGGTTTGTGCGGCCGGTCGCGTGCCGATTCCGGTGCTGGATTCGGGGCGTGACAGAATGGTATCAGAGCTTAGGTTATGATCACTTGGGATGGTGATACAAGTGGATAATAATAATAATGACATGATGGTTATTAGGATATGATAAGAATTGTGACAGATCTTAGTTATGATGATTTGAGGATCGTGGCAAAGTGATATTAAATTCAAGTCATGATTGTTTGAAATCGTGATATAAGAGATTATGGAATTAACATGATGATTAGTAAGACATGACAGAAATTTTAGAAGAATTTATTAGTGAATCTAGATGGTTTAGTAAATTATATCAGAGCGCGCCGTGGAAGCATAGTAATTTTTAAAGTGTTATGATGGGAGCATTGATTTAGATCTCAATCAAGCTAATTTCGAGGACGAAATTATTTTAACGGGAGGAGAATGTAACACCCAGAAAAAAAAAAGTCGGCCGCGAGGAGCGCGGGGAGCGAGCGCGCGACGCGCGGGAGGGCGACGCGCGAGCGCGCGGACACGCGGTGCGCGGCCCGGCCCATCGCGGCGGGCGCGCGTTGCGCGGCCCAGGCCCATGCGCGCGACGCGCGCGGGCGCGTGGGCTTGGCCCAGCCCGTGCCGGCTGTCGCGTGGGCGTTTCCCACGCGTTTCCTAGGTGTTTCCCAACCGTTTCTCGCGGTGTATGGCGGTCCATGGGGTTTCTGAGTGATCTGGACCGTCCGATCGTTCGATCGAACGGCTGAGATTGGTCCGAAGGAGTTTAGGCTTGATTAGGTGCTTTTGGATTCGGATTTAGACGTGGTTTGAGACGTCGATCTCAGATCTGACGGCTGGGGAGATATTTAATGGTTTTGAACTTCCTAGGTTGCGTTTGAGGTGATTTTAGATGGGTTTTTCTCCTCTTTTTAAACAGGACGTCGATGGAAAGCAAGGAAGAGCCTGCTGAGAGCCATAAAAGAGAGGAGAAGAGAGAGAAAGAGAAGGGAAAAGAGAAGAGAAGAAGGAAGAAAGAGAAAGAGGAGAAGAGAGAGAAAGGGAGAGGGAAGGGATTTGGTTTGGAAGATGAGGGAAGAGAAAATCGGGGGGGAACTGATTTGATGAATTTATTTATTATTGTAGGAGATCAATCTTTTGAGCAGGGAGGATTTGGACGAATTTCGGGTATAGATTGATACCGGATATTTTGGATTAGCGGTTGAAGGTAAGGATTCTGGACGTGATCACCAGTTTATATATTATTTTATATGCATGGTTTTGATCCGAGTGCATGATCATTGGCATGCATGAATTATTGTTATATGATGTAGTTGAGTTTTATGAAGATCAATATGATTATGATTGTTATTATTTTATATTCCGGATATCATGTTTATCGGATAAAAGTTCTATTTTGATGATTTGGGCCGTGATGTCGGTCAGTGGAAGAGTTGAGATTTCATGTTTGATATTGTGGTTTTATCATTATTATTGTCGATATCTCATACGTGATGTTATAAAGAAAATTGATATCCGGATGGGTTGGACCATGATACCGGATTGCTAAATAGGTTGAACCATGAAACTGGATATCGAGTGGGTTGGACCACGATATCAGTTATTAAATTGGGTTGGACCACGATATCGGTTATCGAGTGGGTTGGACCACGATACCGGTTATCGAGAGATCATAAAAAATATGTTTTGACAAGTGTTAATGAAGTAAATACGGTATTTGGTCTAGCCATGCTACGGTTGCACCGTGGTTATACAGCCTGAGCCACGGGCTTTGTACGTGGGAGCCGGCCACGGGCGGATAGTACGTGGGACAGCCGAGCCACGGGCTTAGTACGTGAGCAGGACCGACCATAATATGCATGGTCGCTTTGAGGTTGCCAGTCATGGGCTGGTACATGACCGTGGTTAGACCAGAACCCTAAAGATAAAGGTGCAATAATGAGAATATTAAAGGAAAAATGCAAAGTTATCAAAGTTTTATAATACATGAGGCTTAGATCATTTAATTATATACTGGTATTTTGTTATTTTAGAAATGTATATTATTACTGGTGTGATCATATGAAAACCTTACTGGGCTGTAGAGCTCACAACCTACTTTCTTCTTTTACAGAGTCGTGCAGATACTTGGCTTGGTGATGAGTGAGATTTTCTTGAAGTAAGTGACTCTTGTGTACCCAGGCCTTGCATGATCTCTAGGGTAAAACCTAGGGTTTGTGCGGCCGGTCGCGTACCGATTCCGGTGCTGGATTCGGGGCGTGACAATTTGAATGTCAAACTTTTGGCTCAACATAGGGCTAAGGACAGGTCAAACTTGATTTAACGTTAATTCAAGCTTGGTTTACAAGGATAAGAGAAAAGTAGGAGAAGACATACATACCTAGAGAAGAGAAGATCACGGTTTAAGCATTCCTTCTCTTACCATAAAGGAGCAAAAAGATATGCTAAATTAGATCCAATAACTAATTAGCAATTATCCCTTACTTTTTCATGCACACTTCCATACATGCACATAATAGTCCATATAGTAATCTACTATCCCTAGCATATCAGACTACCTTAATTGTAACAAGTGGCATGGTAAATTGGTTTTCTTTTGCAAAATTCATCTAGCTAATTACAGCATACTTCTATGCACTTGGCCCACAAGTGCTTATTCGGTAATTTTGTAATCAACCCACCCTCATAAATTTAGAAATTGCAGCAATCTCCTTGTACCACATGACCAAAGAACCGTTCACAAATGCATTACAAGTAGGATTGGAAATAGGCTGGATTATACTGCTATTCGAGTCTAGTCCGAATTATTATTATTATTATTATTTTATTTTATTTTTTTGGCTGCGCCGGAGACTTAGGCTCAAAAATTTTAAAAAATTCAAGCTCAAGCTTATAGACCAAGCCAATACCGGACCCAACCTGGACTTGATTGGGCCAACTTGAATTTGTGGAGTGGATTGTGGCTCATTAAATCACAAACAACTTCCTCATCAATTATTTAAAATTCTAATTATTTTTATATCTTGAATCGTATCCAACTATTATGCCTTCAAAAGATTCTATAGAAGCTTGAAAATAGTAATATATAATAATTATGAGCCAAAAGATCTAAAGAAGGATGATGAAGAGTTTAAGACTTGTTCAAGCCTGAATTTAGGCTCCATTTTGGGTTTTGTTTAGGCTCGGGATTAGATTAGGCCCAAGCTAGACTAATAATAGATTTAAGCTCAGCATGAAAAATAAATGGGCTCTATATTTAAACCCAAACTTGCTTGAAATCTTTTAAGCTTAGTGTAGCTTTACCTGAATTTGGCCCAGCCAAATGGGCCTTGGGCTGGCCTAAGCTTATTTCTGGACTTAATCACAAGGGATATCCAAATTTCCTTTGAGAAATTCTACACAGCACTTCCGATGGAGAAAAATTACACCACTTCACCGGATTGGGCCACGTATCACAATTGATTATCGAACATTATTGGTTTCCAATGTCATAAGTATTTAATGTAGCTCTTTTTTATTTTTTGGATGAAAATATCTTATGACATCTTTTTAGTAACTATGACTTCTTATTATTCCTTAGGACATCCGATTACTTTATATAATTTTTTGTATCTATATTATGACATCCTGTTGGTTATTAAGATTTCCTGTTATTCATTATGATATCTAATTATTTTTTATGATTTCCTGTGTTTGTACTATAATATCTTATTGATTATTACAACTTCCTGTTATTTGTTATGACATCCTATTATTCATTATGATATCATAACTATTAATAGGAAGTCATAATAACCAATAAGATATTATAATATAGATCACAAAAATTAATTAGATATCATAATGAATAATAGGAAGTCATGGTAACTAATTTTATAATTTTTTATAATTAAAATTTTTATTGATTTTTTAAAATCATATTTATAATTTTTAAAACTTTATTCTTATAATCCTTGATCCTTATAAATGATATTGGAGTGGGGCCATATGAACGAGGGATTATTTGATACAGGCCCATTCGAAACTGACTTTGACTACAAATAGATGATGATATGTTTGTGATTAAATTTTATTAGATTTGGATCTTTAGCTGGGCAAAAATTTTAAAACTTAAATAAAGGAATGCACAAGGATATGTGCATACATGTTTTTAGTTCTATATTGAGTCTGCGCTCAGAATGTCTATGTTTATGTAAGATCCTTCGTGTTTACGATATGTTTGTTGTTTGTTTCTTCCTTCTTTTTTTTATTTTTTTTACAATCCCTCTCTTGACTTGATTTCATTTACTTAATGAAATCTGGGTGGGTAACTTAACTGTCCTTTAAAAAAAAAAAAAAATCCTACAAAAGATGAACATCGACAATTCCAGGGAAAACAACAGAAGACGAGACTAAATGCATTCACGTTTCTAACCTTCATTCTAGTCAATTAAACAAGTTCTTGGCAAGATTTTGCTGTCTATTTCTGCATCTCCAATGTGATGTCTCGAGTTTTCATCCCGAAGTCGTTCAATTAGTGGTTTAAATCATATCTTAAGCTTTTTGATGTTCTAGATGGGAATTTGAAAGCTCCTTTACCTTAACCACCCCCGGGCCAAAAAAAAAAAAAAAATCCATATCTTCAAAAATGCCACTCAAGCCTTCAATTACTTAAGTATCATGAAAGTCCAATGAAAATATAAGTACAAATCATGTCTCCTTTGTTCCCCGAAACACATTCCAAAAAGTCTCTTTGGCACTTCTTGTTAGAAAATCCTGGATCAGAGTATATATCGCGAAAGCACCGTGGGAGAAACCCTGTGATGATGGCAGCCTTCTTTCTAAACCAAGAAGTAGGAGAAGTAATAGAAGGGATTAGGAGAAAAGAGAGACTGATCTTTATTAATCCTTGGAGAAGAAACCTTGATTACAATCAAGAACCAGCGCCTCTCTGACACCCGAGAAGCAACTCCACCTTGCGGACTCCCTCACGTAAGATCCCCTTCTCCAAACCCATGGAAGACCTCCACGCTCAAGCCCTTCTTCCGCGTGATATAAGCCTCACGCTGATTCCTCTCTGATTCCTCTCTTATACCCCTCTGAACCGATGCTCCCTATATATAATCGCATAGGCGGTTTGGGGCTTCCTAAGTTGGTTGCAACCAACCAACTAATACTTGGACTTAAACCCCATAACCCACAAACCGGGTTATGTAACAGTCTCTCAAAAACTCCCTCCGTAAGTCACATGAGATAAAATTGAAACTTAGAGCATCCCTAGAACACCTCCAGGAAATCCCTGGAATATCTACAGGAAACCTGTGGAATATATCCAGGATCCGCTTGGGACACGCCCCCAAGCCCCAGGGATCCTCGAACATCCCTGCCATGGCCTCCCAAGTCTCTCCAAGGCTTGGGAGCACCACAAAATCCCTACAATCTCCACCTTGGTGCCCCCAAGCCTTGGCAAACCCGGCAATGTCCTCCTACACAACCCCGCTGTAACCGCGTGTCCTGATAACCTCTTGTACGGATCTCCTTGCCTCTACCAACACCCTTCAACTGTTGTGCACCTTTGGAGGCCTTTAGGATGACCGCCTCCACAGCTAAAGACCCTTGCTTGTACCTTGGCACCACCATTGTAGCCTTCCTTCTGCCTGGCAGACTTTTTCTTGGACTTTCCTGGAGAGAACCGAGCGAACCTGAACCGGCACTCGCTGTAATTGGAGCTCTACCTGACACCATCTCCTCAGAGCCACGCCTCACTACCTGTGCACGCTGCTCCACCTGCCTCGGAGCACCCCTGGTGCTGGTGCTGGGATATGACTCCTCCCCGTGCACCCTTCCACTCTGATCTCGCGTCGAATTCTGCTCTACCCGTGAAGCCACCTCTCCCCGGTGCTCCACTTGAAACTGAAGTCCACCTGATGCCACAGAATGAAACCCCGAGGTCAGCAACTCAACACTGCCCTGCTGAGCCTGTACCTGAACATCGTATCCAGTCGCTGCCTCCTCGGACCCTCCGCATCGCGCGAACCCCTCCGAGACCGTTTCAGATGCACTGCCTCTCGCAGGTTCCTCCAAAACCAAGAGCTCATCCAACTCTTCCTTTGATCCAGCGACTGAACCTGAAAAATCTGGGCTTTCCTTTTCTCCATCCTTGCACTTCTTCCTAAGCGGATACTCCCGCTTAAAGTACCCTGCTACACCACACCTGTAGCACTTGCCAACCGTGCTGCCTTTCCTGGACTGTACCCGTCCTACCTGTTCACCTTTCTTCCATTTTCTTGGCCTCTCTGATACAGCCAAATCCTCCTGGAAGACCTCCCTCTTCGTCATCCGTTCCCGCTGCTCATCGGACCTTAGCACTGATATGATCTCCTCATATACTAGCGTCTCCTTTCCATATAGCAGTGTAGTCACCAACGGATCGAAGCTCCCGGGTAGTGAACATAAAAGCAGCAGACTTTTATCTTCCTCTTCTAAATCCATCCCAATGTTGAGCAAATCCATACTCATCCGGTCGAACCACTGAATGTGTCCCGCAACATCCTCACCCTCTTGCATCCGAAGGCTATACAGTTGCTTCTTCAGCACCAACTTATTGCACATATTCTTCCCCATATACATGGTGTGCAACCTCGACCACAATCCCTTGGGTGTCTTCTCCTCTAACATGCCATACAAAATCTCATCCGCCAGACAAGTCCTAATCGTGGCACATGCCCTTTTCTCGAAGGACATCCACTCCTTGTCATTCATATCCCTTGGCCTATCTTCCAAAGTCAGATCTAATCCCATCTGAACTAGCAAGTCTTCCACCCTAACCTTCCACATGGTGAAACTCTCTTTTCCATCAAACTTCTCCACACCAATCTTCATCCAATTGCCTTCCATGATCCAGAACAATCACAACAGTGAAAGATTGACAAAAACCTTGAAGAAGATACTTGATGTAAAGAGGGTGTAGACAGCAGCCCCAGATCTGAATCCTTCTCCAAAATCCTGGAGAAACCTCAATGGGATCCTGGGATAGAAAACTCCTCTCTCCACGCTCGAACTTGCTCTAATACCACTTATTAGATCAGAGTATATGCCATGGAAGCACTGAAGAGCCTCTTTGACACCTGAGAAGCAACTCCACCTTGTGGACTCCCTCACGCAAGATCCCCTTCTCCAAACCCGTGGAAGACCTCCACGCTCAAGCCGTTCTTCCGCGTAATATAAGCCTCACGCTGATTCCTCTCTCATACCCCTCTAAACCGACGCTCCCTGTATATAATCACATAGGCAGTTTGGGGCTTCCTAAGTTGGACTTAAACTCCATAACCCACAAACCGGTTTATATTACAGTCTCTCAAAAACTTTCCCCGTAAGTCAATAAAATTGAAACTTATAGCATCCCTGGAACACCTCCAGGAAATTCCTGGAATACCTCCAGGAAATCCCTGGAATATATCCAGGACCCGCTTGGGACACGCTCCCAAGCCCCAGGATCCTCGAACATCCCTGTCATGGCTTCCAAGTCTCTCCAAAACTTGGGAGGACCACAAAATCCCTATACTTTTCACAGCCACCAAGTCTTGCCACGAATTATCAGAGAAATGGTGAATAGAAATTCTCAAATTGGGCGTTAGATGGTGAGGGAGTAAATTTGATTTCTTCGAATGCCACGCTGGCAAGAGGGAAACTCCCTGACATTTGAAACACGGTCTTCCATGAATCTTGAATAAAAATTATAATGCAGCTCATTTGACTCATTAAAAAAAATATCTTGCATCCTCCAAAACTGCGTCGCATGATAATAGTAACGCAATATATATATACACACACGTAATGCAACCTGTTTGAATAAGTCAACATTCTCTCGGTCAGAGGAAAGATTAAGTAGCCGTTTTCCTCAATTGCTTGCAGGGTGGTTCGTTGCAATGTCCAATCTACCGTCCTTCCACACGACAAGTACAAAGGCGTGGTCTAATCCGAGCCCACCGCACCCATTTATTCCACTACCACATGCGGGACGGTTCTAAAATTTTCAAATCAAACGGCGAACCGCACTTCTCCAACTACAACTCGGATGCTCCGCCGTGCACGGGCGGCAACCACAAAATATTACGCAACCACGAATAGCCATCATTTTTTAACGGTCGTCATATACAATATATACCCTATATATATATATATATATATATGTAATTTGATGACCGTTTATTCTGTGATGTTGACCATCCAAGAATGCACGGCATTAGACGGTGCATGCAAAGAATCTCGGATTCCTTAACTGAGATGGTCGCTTTGCCCTTTTCTTTCTTCCTCATCTTCAATCATAACCTGGCTGATGGCGTCTCGGTCAAAATTAGCCAGTAAGGCAGTGCCGTTGGACGTGAGTCGGGGGAAGGTTGATCGACCAAGGAATAAAGTCACAATCTTTGATTCTCAACATCCTCCTCGGCTACGAAAACAAGCACTAAATCACAAATGAAAGACAACTAATAGTGGAGGGTGACGGTACGAACAGTCCCTTCAGTAAATTTTCTCCTATTGGGCTCGACATGATCCCACCACTTTACTAATGTTTTGTGCTACATTACATTATTAAATAGGGAAAAAAAATGTTCCCACCGTCTTGTGTTACATTATATTATTAAATAAGGAAAAAAAAATATATGGACAGGGCCAAACATATCCCGGCCTGCCTCGCATTTTTCTGACCATTAGGCCATGGCGCCATGCAGCCGTCGCTCGTAGGATATTTTTTTTTAAATAATGTTTTTTAAAAACAAAATTATCGAACTACGGTCCATTTAAATAATTTTTATTAAAATATTATTGTCGGGACCACGCGGTAGTTATTTAAAGAGGATATAGCCACCCGGAGTAGACGCAGCTTGAAGCTGCGCCTTCTTAATAAGAAAATGCAGTCTCAAACTGCATTTGTGTTCAATAATTTTAACCCAAGCTCCGGTATACAAATCAAAAATAAATTGTTGATCCAAAAAAAAAATTTAAGATGCCAGGCTAAGATTATGAAATTAAAAAATGATGAATTTTTTTAAATAATATTTTTTCATAAAATCTTTATTTTAAATATTTATAATTTTATATATTTTATATTTTAAAATAAAATAATAAAATTTAAAATATTTAAAATAATATAATAAAATTTAAAATATTTAAAATAATATAATAAAATTTAAAATATTTAAAATAATATAATAAATTAAAAATTAAAAAAATTAAAAGAAGCTATAGGGAAAATGAAGCCGTAGATTGTATATACGACTACATTTTATTTCTGCATCTTAATTTTTAAAATAAAAAATTTAAAAAATTAAAAAAATTAAAAAATTGAAATATTTCGACAATCGGATCGGTGATCTGACTGGTGGTTGGATCGGAACTCGGACTGGCAATTGGATTAGTGGCTGGACCGGTGATTGGATTAGATCAGCGATCGGATCCAGTCGCCATTCCAGTCATCAATTCGGTCACTGTCCAGCCACTTGTCTGGCGATAGGTCCTGTCACCAGTCCAGCAACCGGTGCTGCCATCGGTCTGACGGATCGGCAGGTCTCGCCACCGATTTGGGCACTGATCATGCCACTGGTCTGATCAGCGGTCCTACCATCGGTCCGGTCGTCGGTCTGACCAGGAGTTCGGCCATTGGTCTGGCAACCGGTCTGACCATCAGTCCAGTCACCGGTCTGGCTACCAATCTGGTTGTCGGTCCTGCCACCAGTTGGAATGTTGGTCTTGCCACTGGTCTGATCGTCGATCCTGTCATTGGGCCAGTCGCCGGTCCGACCAAGAGTCCGGCATTGGTCTGGCAATCAGTCTGGCCATCAATCCGATCACCGGTCCGGCTACCAATCTGGCCATCGATCCTGCCACCGATCGGGATACTGGTCCTGCCATCGATCTTGCCGCCGGTCCTACCACTAGTTCAGTCGTCGGTTTGACCAGGGATTCGGTCGTTGATCCGACAAGGGGTTTGGTAGTCGGTTCGGTGGTCGGTTCGACCACCAATCTAGTCACAGGTCCTGCCACCGGTCCGGATGCCGATCTTGTTATCGATTTGGATGTCGGTCTTGCCACCGATCCGGATGCCGTCCTGCCATCGATCCGACCGCCCGTCTTACCACCGATTCGGTCGCCTATCCTGCCATCGGTCCGGTCGCCGGTCCAACCAGGAGTCTAGCCACCGGTCCGGTAGCCGGTTCGATCACTGGTCCGGTCATCGGTTCGATAGCCAGTCTGGTAGCTAGTTCGGCCACCGGTCCTACCACCGATTCAGCCATTGGTCCGACCAGGGGTCCGGCCATCTGTCCGACTAGGAGTCCGACCATCGATCCTGCCACCATCCGGCCACCAGTCCGACCAGGGGTTCGGTCACCGGTCCGGTCACCAATCCAGCCATCAAAAAAATATTATATAAAATTTATAATTTAGTCGGACCGGCGATTGGACCCCTAGTTGGACCTGCGACCGAACCGGTGGTCGGATCGGCTCCCGGACCGACGACCCGACCGGTGGTCAGACCAGTTATCGGACAGGTGGCTAGACCCCTTGTGGACCTACCGCCAAACCGGTGGCAGGACAGGTGACCGTACTGGTGGTAGGACAGTGGCCGGACCGATGGCAAGACTGATATCCGGACCGATGGCAGGACCGGCAGCCGGATTGATGGCCAGACCGGCAGCCGGATTGATGGCCGGACCGGCGACTGAACGACTATCGGATCCTTTGTCGGATCGGCGACCAGACTGGTGGCAGGATCGGTGGTAGGATCGGTGTTCGGACCGGTGGCAAGACCGATGTCCGGACGGTTGTCGGATTGGTGGCAGGACCGGCATCCAGACCTGTGGTAGGACCGACGGTCGGATTGGTGGCTGGACCGACGACCGAATCGACTGTAAGACCCCTTGTCGGACCGGTAATCGGATCGATAGCAGGATTGGTTGCAGGACCGGCGGCAGAACCGATGGCAGGATCGGTGGCCAGATTGGTGGCAGGATCGATGACTGGACCGGTGATCGAACCGGCTGCCGGACCGATGGCCGGACCCCTGGTTGGACTTGCAACCGGACTAGTGGCAGGGTCGACAACTGGATCAGTGGCAGGAACGGCGGCCGAACTGGTGGCAGGACCGATGGTCAGACTGGTGCAGGACTAGTGCCTAGACCGGTGGCAGGACCTGCCGGTCCGCAAGACCGGTGCCAACACAGGTGGCCAGACTGGTGGCAAGACCGGTAGCAGGATCGGTGGTAAGATCTGTTGCAAGACAGGTGGCTGGACGGGTGACCAGACCGATAGCCAGAATAGCGATCGGATCTGATCATCGATCCAATCCAGTTGCCAGTTTAGCCATCGATCTGATTGCCAGTCCAGGCTCCGATCAGACCACCAGTCCAATTACCAATCCAATTGCTGGATTATTTCAATTTTCTCAATTTTTCAATTTTTTATTTTAAAAATTGAGGTACATGAATAGGATGAAATCATAGATACGGCATGTGACTTTACTTTATCTGCAACTTCTTTTATTTTTTTAATTTTATTATATTATTTTAAATATTTTAAATTTTATTATATTTGATGTGGCAAGACCGCTGACGTGGGTAGCTGTCGAGCGCCACGTTAAAGGAGACCGCCAAGGCGGGCGCCAAAGCGACGCCTCAGTTCGGGGCACTTCGCCGAGCTGAGTCGAGTTCCCCCAGGATAGCAAGTCGAGCTCAGTCCTCCTCCAGGTCGAGCTTGTGAGCTCGACGCCTAGGTTGGAGCCGTCCTCCGCCCTCCAGAGCGAGACCCTCGGAGGTTAGTGCCCTGCGATCGAGGTCGGGCCAAAAGCTCGCCCGTCGATATGGAGCCTCTCCGAGCGCGCGCTCTCTGGACCGGGTCCGTCCTCCGCCCTCCAGAGCGAGACCCTCGGAGGTTAGTGCCCTACGGTCGAAGTCAAGCCAAGAGCTCGCCCGCCGATGTGGAGACTCTCCGAGCGCGCGCCCTCTGGACCGGATCCGTCCTCCGCCCTCTAGAGCAAGACCCTCGAAGGTTAGTGCCCTGCAGTCGAGGTCGGGCCAAGAGCTCGCCCACTGATGTGGAGCCTCTCCGAGCGCGCGCCCTCTGGACCGGGTCCGTCCTCCGCCCTCTAGAGCGAGACCCTCGGAGGTTAGTGCCCTGTGGTCGAGGTCGGCCAAGAGCTCGCTCGCCGTTGTGGAGCCTCTCCGAGCGCGCGTCCTCTGGACCGGGTCCGTCCTCCGCCCTCCAGAGCGAGACCTCGGAGGTTAGTGCCATGCGGTCGAGGTCTTGCCAAGAGCTCGCCCGCCGATGTGGAGCCTCTCCGAGCACGCGCCCTCTGGACCGGGCCCGCACTCTTCTCTTCTCCACCAAGGTGACCGCACGAGCTCGGAGCGCCCAGATCGGAGCAGACCCTGCTGTCCCAGGACACCGGCGAGCCGCCCGAGGACCACGGAATGGCGCCCCCCATGCCACCATAACTACCTGTCTAGCCGTACTTCCATAGGATGGGCAGCCAGAGAGCATGCACCCCTAGGGCGGTGGCCCCCGGATCGAGACTCTGCCAGACTTCCCGAAATGGGGCAACCAGAGAGGATGTCAGAAGGAATGGAAGCTTCCCCTACCACCTGTCAGGAAAGGCATCCTGTCCACGACACGGAATCCTACCCCATGTGCCTGCCAACCCAGCAAGGATCCCGAGGTAGGTTCCCAACGGCCAGTTTTCAACTACAAAGAACGATTGGCACCCCCGGAAGGGGGAGGTAACAAACAAAAAAATAACAACAAAAAAAGCACAAGCGTAAGCTTAACCGAGAGAGCAGAGCGCCACCACCAACACCACGGTAGAAGGAAAGTCACCGGGAAACAGGGAGAAGCGGAGTAACAGGGAACCCATCTGTCCCCGCTGTCACTCTCCCCCTGCTGCTTTTCTCCTTCACCGACACATCAGTTCACTCCTCCTAGTACGGAGTCCATCAAGAGGGGCCCGACCAGGAGGATCTGTTCCCGTGGATCATCACTGACTTGACCGTCGGAGTGCCCCCGTCGGAAATCCCGACCCGGGTCACTAATCCCTGTTTCGCATGTCCAGGAGCAGAAGACCAGCAGACAGCGAGAGGAGCGCACTCCTGCACGGCAGCTACGGGCCACGATGGTCCTGGCGGCAATAATATTATTTTTAATATTTTAAATTTTAATATTTTATTTTAAAATATAAAATATTTAAAATTAAAAATATTTAAAATAAAATTTTTATCAAAAATATTATTTAAAAATAATTTATCATCTTCCAGTTTCGTTATCTTAGCCTGGCATCTTAATAATTTTTTTTAAACCAACAGTTTATTTATTTATTATTTTAACTGTAGCTTGGATTAAAATCATTGTATGAAAACGTAGCTTGAGGCTGTAAGGAGGTGCACCTTCAAGCTGCGTCTTCCACAGGTGGCCATATCCCCTTTAAATAACTACCACGTGGCTCAAACAATAATATTTTGATAAAACTATTTAAATGGACCGTAGTCAGTAATTTTGTTTTTAAAAAATATTATTTAAAAAAAAAACCCGTCGCTTGTACGCGCGCGGATAACAAACTTCTGTTTTTAAGGTTTTGGAATCCCCTGGATCGGAGATTCCAAAATCTCTGCATGCGCCAGTCATCACTACATAAGAAAAATAGTCATTCCGGCATTTTTTAAATCAAATGCCGATGCTAATATGCATCGCAAATTTCGACACCAAAGCGTTGCTGACGCATCAACCATGCCAGCATGGAAAATGATAAATAATACTATTTCTTTGCGGTCTTACCTATGGTTCACAATATTAGACTAAATGGTATAGCAACCTCTAGCTTTTTATTTATTTATTTTTTTGATGAAAAGGTTAACCAATGTCATTACCAACAAAGAAGAGATGCTATGATTGGCTCGATTAAATTTAGAATTAATAGTTAGAACCAACCTTAGGTGAAATGGTTAAGAAGCTAAGGTTTCTCTTGTTTTCCGTACTGTCCAGCTAGCATCTTGATAGTATTGGATTGATGTACTTACCTTCAAGTAGGGAGAGGCTGCGTAAATCTAATATCTCATATCAAACATTTTCCTGTAGGATAGGGCTCTTTAGAATAGCTACACTAAGTTTAGCTTAGAGCTGTTAATGGATCGAATTCGGGTCGAAACCCATATATCCAGATCTGGACCCGATCTTAGCTATTAGACCCGGACCCAGATCCAAATGGATCCCGGGTATCCGGAACCAAATCCAGAACCAAATGGATAGTACCATAGTACATGAAGTCCAATATTGCTTTCTTACCTTTTTTTGTTGAGTAAAAAAGAGGGCCGACAGGGGATGACGTTGGTGGCCGGCAGAGCTCGGATCCAAGGAAGGCAGATGCGGGGGGTCGATGTTGGGGTAGCGGTGACCAGCAGGGCTCCAATTTGAAGAAAGCAGAGCTGGAGGATGATGTCAGAGTAGCGGCGACCGGTGAGGCTCCGATCCGAGGAAGGCAGAGTTGGGGGACGAAGTCAGAGCAACGACAATTGATAGGGCTCGGATTTAAGGAAGGGAGAGGTGTGAGATGATGTCGGGGCAATGGCGGGCAATGGAGGGGCAATGGCAGTCAATGAGGGACGATGTCAGAGCAGTGATAGCTGGCGAGGGATGAAGTCGAAGCAGAGGTAGCCGGCGGGGCTCGGATATGAGAAAGGGAGAGCCGGAGATGTGAGGGACGATATTAGAGCATTGGCGGCTAGTGGGGATGATGTTGGAGTAGTGGCAACTGACGGGGAGGATGTCGGAGCAATGACAGCTAGCAGGGAATGATGTCAGGTGACAACGACGAGGCACAGATGCAATGAGTGCTGATAGATGGAGTTGTGGATGGTCGGACAGGGAGAGGGGTGATGGAATGACACCGAACCACTGGTGATGGGGAGGAGATGATCAATGAAAGATGCTGATCTGGATTGGAGAGGGAGGGAGGCATCGATCGTCGAGGGACATGGATGATTAGGGATTTAGGCGTTGGAAAAAGAATTAGGATTAATGAATCGAATGCCTTTATCTTAAAAACTATAGTTGATTTTGAACCGTTAGATTTTTGATTTAACGATTCATAATAATATTAATATATATTAATATATAAATATCTATAATATTATATTATCTAATCGGGTTCCGGGTCTGTCAAGTCTGGATATTTAATATCCAGATCTGGATCTATTTAATTATAGCTAAACAGGTTCAGATCCGGATCCGAATAAACGGATCCAAATTTAATATTAGCCCGGATTCGTTATATAAATACTTGTGGGTTTTGGATTCGGATCCGATCTATTGACAGCTCCATTTTATCCATATCCTTTTATCTTATAAAAAAAATGAAGAGATACATAATACTGCTGTAGGCTAAATACATGAAAAATAGAGATATAAAAAGACCACACAGCCAAACCAGTAAAAGTAAGCATGGCATAGAAGTTAATAGATGCAGGACTTAGTAGAAGAAAACAATTGATCATTAGGTAACAAATCAATAGATATATATACACTATGGTCAGGTAATGCATGAAGAGCTTGAAATTAACCTTGGAGAAAGAAGATGGTCCAGCCTATATAAGATATGTTGAGGAGAAGCCCTACATTGTAGAAAAAAAAGAAAAAAAAAAAAAAGAAAAGAAAAAAGAGATGGAGTGAAGCCCTTAAATTCAGTCAAACTGATTATGCAAAAGATAGTTGATGTAGAACACACGACAATCCACTTGAAGAACTCCACAAAGTGCAAGAACATGAAATATACAGCAACTGAAGAGGTGATATAGCACGAGTAAACATATGGAGTAAAGCATCATGTAGTCAACTTGAGTCAAGGTAAAGCCTCGGGATGGCTATTGCTAAGGTGGTAGCCTGATTAGTAGAGATCTTGCCTCACTATCAATCAGTCATGGATTCGAGGCATGATTCCAGTGATGACTTGATTAAATCCAAAAATCTTTTTGGGATCTATAATTGTTGGTGTGAATGAGAGACCAGGATCTCCCTCTTTGTTCCTGTTCTACTAGTCGGCATTTTAATGATATTAACTTGATGTACTCACCTTTAGATGAGGAAAGACCGTGTAAATCTGAACATCTTCTATTGAACATTATCTGACATATGGGGGCCTACAGGATAGCTACATCAGAATTTATTCCTCTGTCCCTTTTTTTTTTTTTTTTACCAAAATAAAAAAAAAAGCCTCTGGTTAGCTGACATAAAAAATTGTGGCAATCCCAGTTAGGAATGAAATGAAGCATAGATAAAAATTGGATAGAATGAAAATGCCTTTGTTGAAACCGGTGGAAGTTGATAAAAAATATATTAAATAGCCCAACCACTGAATGCAAGAACAGTGCATGTCATCTAAACTTGTGCACCCATTCGAACATGGGTACCCTTTAGTGGACAGAAAACCTTGAATTAGGCAAGCTAGGGAAGCTTCAGTTGTGAGTACCCGAGTTGCATCTGAATCCCTTAATAAGTTCGGAATTCTTTTATGTGCTTCATTAAAATTTTGAATTTGATATGAAGTGTTGCGATAGATTCCAGCTCGAAATCAAAAAAGATGTTGATTGACGAGGATCGTTGTTGGAGTTACCTACAAAACAAAGTTCCTAGCTAAAGATGATTCTAGTAAGGATACTCTGATGCTGAAATTAGAGATCTGGAATAAAACGAAAGTAGTGAACATGAAAAAGAGTTGCTTACTGAGAATTCTCAGGATCTTTGTTATTTGTAGGAGGGATTGAGAAAAATAGTCAACTCCAAGAATATTGGGTTATGATCATACTGTTGCTGGATTAAATCCCTGATTCACTCTCGCAAATGGAGGAGACCATTACTGGTGACAGCAGGTATGGGATTTTAGTCTTTATTTGCTCCCATATGAGGATATATAGTTATTATTTTTGGCCCCTTTTGTATGATAGAAGTGGTTGCCATATGAGTCAGGAGACCATTTAATTGAGATGTCATGTAGATGAATCTTCAAGTAAAATTTGGTAGCTTAGCATGAAGAAGGTTCTGCATATAGGTCAGCCACTTGCAAAGCCAACCAAATGTTCCCAGGCTAAGACTTCTATAAAGATGTTTCAGTCCAGCATGAAGATGCCTAGGCCACTTCCAAGATAGTATCCCGATCATAGATCCGAAGCACCAAAAATATTCCACCCGTAACATAAAATATAAAGACAATTAAGAATATGTGATAGAAGATCAACCACTACGAAGCTGCTTACGTGAGTTAGCTTGAACTGTCTCTATGTATGAAATGTATAGGGTTTTGCGTGGTGCTCCCAAGCCTTGGAGAGATTCAGAAGGTCATGGCAGGAATGCTGGAGGCGATCCCTGGAGCTTAGGACATGTCCTAAGCTGTCATGGAGGTGTTCCAGGAGATTTCTGGGATTTTTTCCAAGGCTTTGAGTCAATTTGGATCACGACATGTTGGATCAGGGGGTTTGACCCAAAAGGATTAGTATTTTCATATGGGCTTAGAGGGGAAGTTTTTTGAGAGATTGTAACATAACCTGATTTGTGGGTTATGGGGTTGGGTCCAGGTTTGTTAAGTTGGTTAGGAGGTTAGCCAGTTGGTTGGTTAGTTGGTTGGTTATAACCAATTAGGAAGCTCAACCATCTGAGGTGTTCTAACCAGTTTGTTATTAGACTATCCAAGTCCTAACCGCTCATGTGATTGAGTCCTAACAGATTTAAAAAGTTGTTAGCCCAAGAAATCCAAGAAATCAAGAAGTGGTTGACGCCCAATATGAAAAGACCGCATGCCCCATGTGTTATTTAAGTGGAGGCGTGCATGAAAATTGGGATCTCTTTCCGATTTTGAGAGGCATCCATGGGAGAGCGCCCCTTTGGGGTGTCCATAGTCTTGAGAGGACCGTGAGGCTTGGCTCACGATCCTGGATAGCATCTTCTTGCATGGAGGGAGGCCGCGTGGAGGAAGTCCATGTGGGGACTTGGCCGTGGGAACCTGCGTGAGGGAGTCCGTAGGTGGATACCTCCTGGGTTTCAAGGAGGCCACGGTGGAGGGCTTCAGAGAGGTGCACGTGAGGAAAATATCACGTGGAGGGCTTGGTCCGTGAGGGTACTTCACGGGGCTTTGAAGAAGGGAACCTGCATTGAGATATTGTCCGTAGGTGGAGCTTCTTCTCGGGTTTCAGAGAGGAAGGGACGTACATTGAGGTATTGTCCATGCATGGCCGTATGTGGGTTCTTGGAGCGTGAGGCCTGCAAGAGAGAAGAGGTGTGGATGACGGCGAGAAGCTTCTAGGATTTTAGAAGGGATGTCATGTGGATCTTGTTGTCTTGTAACAAGATTCTTCTCCAAAGGATAAATGAAAGTAATCTCTTCTTTTCTCCTATATCTCTCTTCTATTTTCTTGTGTGAATCTTGAATTCAAAAATAGGTTACTTCTGCTGCATATAGGTGCTGGTCCGGATCGCCTAACAAGTGGGATCAGTGTCTAAGAATCTTAACAAAATGAACCTGCAAGGATCAGATTTGGACATGCAATCACTTGGCAAAATGATGGTAACATGTTATAACCAGGGAAGATGGGAAATGATGTAAACCATGGTAAGGAGCATATTAACCCCAGAGAGACCATCATTAGGCATAATAAACTTTTTAACTGTGCGATATCTTTGTTTAACCGATCATCAAACTAGAAGATAATGCCAAGTACGTTGAGTCCGACTTAAAGGTACGTTATCTTTGTTTATGTTAGAACTTTGGTTATACTTATTTTAGCACCTAGAGTTCCATACGGTTGTGATCCAACTGTGTAGTTCTAAGAGCAATGATGAAGAGGTGATTGTTCATCTTTTTTCTCAGATGTCACTCGAACTTGGATCATAAAAGCAAGATGAAGCAAGACTTGATACTAAATGTAATCTAAACATTACTTGATAACTTATTTAAATAGGTTCAGCAGCAAAGAAATTAGTGGTAACTAATTCACTGCAACTCTAACACTCCAGCTTTAGTTTAAGTTCTGATTTTATCCTTATTTAACTTAAAATAGTTGGGAGAGTTCATTCAAAGAGCATGATTTCAAACAAATTCAGATCAAGGTTTTCAACATGAATTTTCCTGGTACCCTCAAGTATCCAATGTTTTTATGTCCAAAATTTCATTTTCTTGCCTAGATAATATGATTCCAATCCAATCTCATACACTGTACTTATGGATTTTGTAGCCGAAGCGGAGCGATTTGGACATGAACCACCATGTCAATAATGTTAAGTATGTAAGATGGATGCTCGAGGTAAGGGTTATCAGCTTCATACTGATTTTCCTGTATATTGAAATACCTAACAAAAGCATATATACTGATTGCTTATTTAATTTGCTTGTAATTGAGATGAACCAAAACTAATCTCAGTAGTTGTGTTCTACAGACTATTCCTGATGTATTCATTGAGAATCATGAACTGTCAAGTATCATACTAGAATATAGAAGGGAATGCGGTAGTTCTGACGTGGTGCAATCAATTTGTGAACCAGATGAAAATTCAATTCCAGAGGATGATAGTATCAACATATTGAGGGAATTCTCATTGGCATCTGAAATTCTTGATGGTCGCGGACTATCTGGCACCTTTGACAAATGGCCAACAAGATATACCCATCTTCTCCAAATCAAAGGGGAGCAGAGAAATGAAGAGATTGTCAGGGGCAGGACTACATGGAAGAAAAAGCTATCAAATACTACAACTTAAGCTTAGTTGTGCATTTTTATATCGTACATAAAAGGTCATGATTCTTGAAATTCTGTCACTTCATACCATTATTTCATGGCAAAAGATCTCATGTGATGTGATCTTGAAGAAGTTTATGAAACAAAAATGCTTTCACAACTTTGATTCGAATAATAAACCATTAGCTCATGTAGTAATGTATCTTTTTCTTTTTTTTATTTTCTTCCCATTTTACTATGTTCAGATGATCTGATTAGATGAAATATTGCATTGAAAGATGTGTAAAATTGAATATGTTCCAAGTTCAGAGGATCCAAGACTTGAAGTAGTGGCCATGGCATAATGCAGGCAATTTGAATACTTCTTTGATCTTAGATCCATGGAAGAATTCTTTCATGTTCCTTTATACTAATCTATGACATACACAGCTTTGTTCCTTATAAAAAAAAAAAAAAAATGCATAAGTACATCATATTTAGTACCTATGTCATTGAGGTTGTCAAACAATAATTCATGACCAGGCAACTTTTGAGAAGGAAATTCCCCCTCTCTGCATTATCTGATGCACATTTTTAAGTGAACATATCAGATAATCTTATGTTAATGCCTAGGAAGAATTTTCTTTAGCCATTGCACAGGAGAGAACCTTCATTCTTGTAATCCCATCTCACAAATGGTTGCCCAAACTCATCTTGCTATAATAAATAACCATGAACTATCTTCTTCAAAATGATGAGTAGCTGTGCAAGCATCGTGGATACAGCAAAATTTAAACTGACTCTGATACAAATCCTAATTGACCCCATAATTTAAATAATCCAAGCATCAAAACTTGAACCCGAATAAGCTAAGATAAATAATACAACCTTTTCTATTTTAAACCCAAATCCTTTAAACCCAAAATATATGACATAGCAAGAAAAAAAAAAACTTACCGAGCTTCGGAGCAATGCGGTGGAGAAGAAGGCGCCGGAGATGTGGCGAGGGACCGAAAGAAATGCCGGAGATGAAGACCAGGGAGAGGGAGGAGAAAAAAATGGGGTTTCAGGCGGCGGCGGCCGAAGAAAATGAGAGGCTAGGGCTCGGGCTGGGGGAGGAAAAACTGAGTCCGACGACGCTTTCCGCCGACGCTTAAAAGCGTCGGCGGGTTGAGGTGAATTGCCGATGCTTCTAAAAAGCGTCGGCGGGGTTGAGGGGAACGGCGGGGAGAATTGCCGACGCTTTTAAGCGTCGGCGAAATTGGTATAAACTTTCCGGCGCTTATAAGCGTCGGCGGACTTCATGCACTTCCCGTCGCTTCGAAAAACCGTCGGCGAGTTTCTGGATGATCCCGACGCTTCACCGGAGCGTCGGGAGAAAACAGTGGCCAATGCTCCATTTTGCTGTAGTGATATCATATATGGGGATGAAATGATGTGTTAACATGAAATGGACCAACAAGGAATTCAACGGATGAAAACAACATATAGAGATGCAATAAAGAAGAGAGGGAAAACCTACACAAAGAGGCAAAGCTCCAGCTGGTTTAGTGATAAGATATCCCACCTGTAAAGAAACAAAAAAAGTATAAAATGAGTAGGTTAAGCTTGAAGGTAGGGGTGGCAATTGGACCGGGTCAGGCATATGTAGATCAGGTCAGAAAAATCTTAACCTGAACTTGACCTGTTTATTAAACGGGTTGTAATTTAAAATCTGAACCTAATCCATTTAATAAACAGGTAACCTGATCCGACCTGTTTAATCTGTTTATTAAATGGGTAACTTGCTAACCCGACTCAACCTGACCTGTTTAATCCGCTTAATAATTGAATAACCTATTTATCCAATCCAATCCGACTCAACCTGTTTAATAAATAGATAGCCTATTTATCTAACCCGATCCAACCCGATCCGATCTGTATATTAATTGGGTTAAACGGGTTAAACAGATTGGACCTAGAAAACCTGAACCCGACCCGTTTATTAAATGGGTTAAACAGGTCGACTCGTTTGTGATCCGAACCCGTTTATCCCGAATCCAAACCTGTTTATGGCGGGTCGAACACAGGTCAGGTTGGCAAGTCGAGTCATAAATTGTCAACCCTACTTGAAGGAAAGATTTTTTTTTTATTTAAAGAAAAGGAGAAACAAAAGAACAGGGTTAAAACATCACGTCAACTAGAAATTCAAAATATGGATCTCAATGCTAATTAAAAGAATTCTCTTAAATCTTCCTTTCAAGAAAATAAAGAAACGCCATAGATTTGGATATTGTCTTGCTTGTTTTTTATTTTAATGAGACCATCCGAGCTTACGCCGGACAAGTTTAAACTATTCTGGAACGTTATTTTAGTTCATCCTCCAAAGACCCACTTCGAATCTAACCCCATCCAACCCAACAGCCCTCCCCCGGTATATATGAATTCCATTTCTAACTTGATCTTTATTTCAAGGAACATTTATCCTACATCTTTTCTTCACGGCACTTCAAATTTCATATACTAATAACCCCTCTCAATTGCGTAACTTTTTAGTCATTTAGTAAATCTAGCCCGTTGTTTTCCCAAAATACTTCGGTGTTTTGAAAAACAAAAAAACATATTCTAGCCGTATTTAGAACATGCTCCCCCTCTACTTATTGCTTTTGTAGCGTATATAAATTATTACAAAGAGAAACCATACAATTATATAGTTCCTTTATACTTTTATTACTTGTATATATATAATATTGGATCTTACAGTTTTGTAGATTAGATCCGTTTATGGGAGCTAGTAGATTGACAGAACCAAACTAATCATGACGAAGACACGAAATTGGATTTAGTCTATGTCCGATTTCTGTAAACGTAAACATATATAGGTATTTAAATACAAACTAATCCAACTCAAGCAAACAACTAGATTCGACCCGGTCTAATTGAGTGGTGATAACAATTGTCTCAACTTACTACTAAGATCCTTTACGCAATCTGCAAAGATTGACCGAGACATTTTTTTTTTTAAAAAAAAAAATTATAGAAGATTGACCGAGACAATTAACTTCATATTTTATTACAGCTCATGCTTCATTTGAATGATACAGCTTAACCAGCATTTGCCATTACGTTGCACCAGATTTGTTTTGGTTGATTTAAATAATAAATGAAACGGTCGCTAGATTCCTGTCAGCCATTTCAAGGCTGAATCCTTCTCATCCTGGTGCCAAAAAAAGGGTTGAAAAATATCCAAATGAGTGCTTTGCTTGGATGGCCTGGAGCAACGAGAAGGCACACCATTAGTGGGTGATGGACGCCGTCCAGCATCCGGACATGGTCCACCCCCTAGATTGATACAATAAGAAATGTCATGGCCTGGGCGTCTCTCCACCCAAACCAGTGTACGTCAATAAGTAGTTAAGAAATTCATAAGGTACATTATTAAGAGAACATAAACTCGTTTGGAGGGACCCTCCTTCAAAGAAGTTGCCGGTAACTTCAACCGGCCAAAGCACGTTTGCTGTGGTGTTCAGTACAAGGATAAATAGCTCAAGGCTTTTAGGGGCTTCTTGCTCTTTTGAAAAAGCTCTCGGATTAGAGAAAGGAAGAGAGGGACAGAGGAGAGTAAAGAAGTACTCGACTTGATAGCAAGATGGTGAGGGCTCCTTGCTGTGAGAAGGTGGGTCTGAAGAAGGGGCCATGGACCCCAAAAGAAGACCAGATAATGATCGGTTATATTCAGAGATATGGCCATGGGAACTGGCGTGCGCTACCGAAACAAGCCGGTAATTACGAATTCGCTGATGAGCTCTCAAAAATTAAAACAGCAAAGAATTTCTGATTGGTTTTATCTAGTGATTTAAGAATGTCTAGAGGTTGGCTTTTATTCAAGTAGTGATGTTTTGCAAATATTTCTCCACGGGTTTTTTTTTTTTTCTTGAATATTACGAAAAGATTTTGCTGCATCAGAAAAAAAAAAAAAAAAAAAAAAGGTTTTGAAAATACCTACCATCGTAAAATAGCAATGAAATTGTTTTCGAGGCCTCGATGGTTTGATGAATGAGAGACGGGAGTCATCCCACACAGTCTTGTCCGGCAAATATACATCCTGGATGTATATTTCCAGTTCTAAAGAACCTGGGTCCTGGGAAGGCCTGATATCACGTGATTTCAGTAATTGCCATGGCCCTTCCCTCCCCTCTCCTTTTTCTTTGCTCGAGCAAAAATTTCATGGAGAGCGAGTTTGTCTTCGAAAAATTTTAGTTACTGCGGTCACCTAAAAGTCGATATAGTGTTTTGAGCTATGATTAGAGATGAAAGGGATCTCAACACTTTTATTTATTTATTTATTTATTAAAAAATTATTTAGGTTTGTTGAGATGTGGGAAGAGTTGTAGGCTTCGGTGGATTAACTACCTGCGACCCGATATCAAACGGGGGAATTTCACAAATGAGGAAGAGGAAACCATCATCAGGTTGCATGAGATGCTTGGGAACAGGTACTGCTCAACACAATATATATATATATATATATATATATATATATATATACCCTTTTAATGAAGGTGGAATATGTGCAATGGCATATTTACAGACAGAATACCGGTCTTTTATTTCCTGTTAAAAAATATTTTTGACTGGAAAGTAGTGGCAGAAGATAAAACTAATTATAATTCATAAGAATATGAAAATTGCAAGGCACAATATTTTGAAAAAAAACAAGAGTAAATTCTTGCTAAATTTTTTAGCATTGTATTTTATCTTCTCTCTCATACACACAGGGATGGAGAGTGCAGTTTGCATGAGAGGATTCACCGTCCCTTGCGAGGTCACCATTGGATCAATCACTGCATGGATTTCAAACCGCTTCACATTCGGTTGCTCATCCGCTGCATAAATTTTAAAATGATCAATGGATGATCCAATTAACAGTGGATTCGTGCAAAGAAAGACAAATCCTTTTTTCGTGCAAAAGATACATGCATCTTTGGCCCTACACATGCATGCACATGTGCACGCATGCATATATTGATTTTGTGCAGAAGAAAAGTTAGGCTTAGCTTGCAAAAGATCTCCGTTCCCACAAAAAAAAAAAAAAAGTTTGAAGAGTACCCCCAAGATTCCATTTCGTTTGGCTTTGCCTACAACCATCATATGGTCTTGCAGGCAAATCACACCTCAAAATCACCCATACCTGGATGAATGCGCTTTTTGTCATATTAGATTTGTTTTTAGGCACTGTAGATTACCTCGCATTGAACCTATAATAAAAAATAAACGACAAACCTGTAGTATGGTTTAGTTAGTCAAATCGTACTAGAAAATCAGAATTTTGACATGCAATTGTCTTGTACAAATCTTGTTGCCGCCCCCTACCCCCGCCCCCCCCCCCCGCCCAAAAAAAAAAAAAAAATCTTACACAATTCTTTTCATGTTACCTATAGATGGTCTGCGATTGCTGCGAGATTGCCAGGGCGAACGGACAACGAGATCAAGAATGTGTGGCACACACACTTGAAGAAGAGAGTGAAGCCGAACCAGTCGGCCCAAGAACCAAAGGGAAAAACTCAGTCTGATGCCACGACCGAGAAGACATTTAAACATACACCTCTGCAACTGCATTCCGCCTTGATGCACAACCCAAGATTCGATGATCCAAAACTTCTGCCAGTATCCCCGGAACAATCCTGTAGTGATATCTCATGCACTGCTACCGATTCATCTGCGCTATCGAAAGAGAATACAAGCAATATGGCTGCCAAAGAAGAGAGCTTCTCTTCGGAAGAATTCCCAGAGATCGATGAGAGCTTCTGGTCAGAGGTTTTATCAATGGACAACCGTGATGCACCGGTGGATTTCACAGAATTACAACTTCCACCATCTGCTGGTCGTTCAGGCGAGCGCTTCGGCTCTTTTTTGGGGCTTCCGACAACGATGACATGGACTTCTGGCGAAGGGTATTCATGGAAGCCGGTGATTTGCGGGCTTGGCCAGAAATTTAACAAATGCAAGGAAGATTATTCAAGAGATTTCACATGATTTTTTTTTGATAAAAAATAAATAACACCTTATATTTTATCTTGATTTACAAATATCCTCCGCCATCTTTATTTATTGTAATGTCAATTCTAGATTTTTTATAATATTCTCCACCAATTTTCTAATTTAGGATAGAGCTTACCGCCGGTGCTTATGTGAGTTATTTGAAATTGATTGCTGATAACCACTATGATGATAGCACGGTCGATAAAAGTACGGTTCATTCCTTGTATATTACTCACTGGTTACGGGTTCGAGGCATGATCCCTCGGGTATGTTCGAGGCATGATGTGTTCGAGACATGATCCTTCGGGTGACTCGATTAAATTCCAGAATTTTTGGGCCTACGTGACTGAGAGACAGAACAGCTGATACTTCGGCGCTGTAGTAAGGCTAGGTTGACTAAGAGGCAGAGCAGCTGATACTCCGGTGCTGTAGTGGGGCTAGGTTGACGTACTCACCGGTTGGTGGAGAATGTACTAGGTTGACTGAGAGGCAGAGCAGCTGATACTCCGGCGCTGTAGTGGGGCTAGGTTGACGTACTCACTGATTGGTGGAGAATGTACTCCGGTATCATAGTGGGACTAGATTGACGTACTCACCGATTGGTGGGGAAAGTACTCCGGTACTGTAGTGGGACTAGGTTGACATACTCACCGGTTGGTAGGAAAAGTACGCGAATTTGCGGCCTGCATCGAACACAAGCCTAGCGGGCTGGGGACCAGAATGAGGAGCTACATCGAGATAAAACCCCCATACCCCTTTTTTTACCAAAAAAAAAAAATGATAGCTGATATAAATTTATTAGATTATTTTAAAAAATATAAAATCTAATGTGAACTCAAAGGATTACAAGGGCTAAAATATCCAAGTCCTAATCTTAATCCCATCCCCTACCCAACCTTCTCTCTACAATGGCTATACAACCTTCGCTAATGATCTGAATCATATAGTAATCTAATCCCGGGTGATATATGATTACTGTATTAGATATGTCATGGTTCAATGATTAAAGATCCCTAAATATTCATAAATAACCTATTTGATATTCTATAAAAATATAAAATTACTAATCATATAATGCCAAAACTATCCTTGATATATTCCATAAAAATATATTTATTAATCATATAAAATATATTATAATAAACTATCAATACATTTATTAATATTATAAATTATTAATCCTATACAAATAACATATATTTTATAGAATTAATATTTTTATTTATAATTCAATATATTATTTATTAATAAGAATATTTATTTTGATAAGAAAAATAAGGTAAATAAAAGCAATATATTAAATACTTTTATTATATAAATATAAAGTATAATAAAATATATTTACTTTTTTAAAAATTATCCTTAAATCATAATATGAAAATGATAAGATTAATAATATGATGTGGCAGGATCGCTGACGTGGAGTCCTCTTCGGATCTAGTTGGCAGCCATGCTGGCACATATTGCCACGTCAGCTCCTCTTTTCGAGCTCTTTCATCGCGTGGCTCCCTCAAGATCAAGCCCACCTCGGTCGAAGTCAAGCTCCCTTTTTTTGAGCTCCTTCGCCAGGCGACCTCCTCGAGGTCGAGCCCGCGTCGATCGAAGTTGAGCTCCCTCTATTCGAGCTCCTTTGCCGGGTGGCTTTCTCGAGGTCGAGCCTGCCTCGACCGAAGTCGAGCTCCCTCTCTTCGAGCTTCTCTGCCGGGCGGCTCCCTCGAGGTTGAGCCCGCTTCGGCCGAAGTCGAGCTCCCTCTCTTCGAGCTCCTTCGCCGGGCGGCCCCCTCGAGGTCGAGCCCACCTCGATCGAAGTCGAGTTCCCTCTCTTCAAGCTCCTTTGCCAGACGGCTCCCTCGAGATCGAGCCCACCTCGGTCGAAGTCGAGTTCCCTCTCTTCGAGCCAGGAACTCTTCAGTGGAGAAGTCCGCCAACTCGAAGCTATCCAAATGGCCATGGCCCATCGCACCTCAAAAATCCTAAGGCAGAGAGAAAGAGACACTGCTGCATCTCTTTGGCAGTGGCATGCCACCCAAGGCCTACGAAGGGGCACCCCCAGGATGCCAGGATCTCTTCCACCATTATTTACATCGGATAAGAAATAGCACTCCAATCAAGGCACATCACTTCCCGGCCGACCATTTGCACCGCCCAGAAGAAGAAAGCCATGTCAGGAGATTCAAACTGGGGGTAGCTACCCCCAGATCGAGGTCCTGCCAAATTTTTTAAAGTGTAGCGACCAACCGGGAAGTCAGAACCTGCGACATAACTCCCTATCGTGAAGGGAGGCATTGGGGCACGCCGTATGGCATGCTACCGGTCGTTGACTTTCGAGCACCTATAGAGGGGGGAGAACCTGAGGTGGGTAGCTGAGAGGATCAATGGCCTAAAAAGAAGTTCCAAAGGCCTTCGAACAAGGTAAGCAAAGCAAAGGCAAACAAGAGGAGAGTTAACGAAAGAGAGGGCACTCTAAGGCTACCGGAGGACTTGTCGGAAGAGTCTTGACGGACATAGCCACCACAACTCAAGCTCTCCTCCACCACTGCCGTTCCCACTCTACTCTTTCCTTTGAAAGGTAAACCTCCTAGCGTGGAGTCCGGCCAAGGATCCATCATGGAGGATCCATTCCCCTAGATCATCCACTGACTTGATCGTCGGAGTGCCCCCGCCGTGATCCCTGGCCTCGGTCTCTTTTCTTTTGCAGGTTCGTGCACACGAGCTGGATTTTGGGTAACGAGGTCGGTGTCCAGTGCCATCTTCGAGCTACAGGCCACGGCGGTGTAGGCGGCAACAAATTGGCGTACCAAGAAGGGGGCAGGACATAGTCTAATCCAAGCCAATCCCCTAACGAACAACTTCACCCGAAGCATGGTGGTGACGTGCACGCGAGAGGTCTCCACTAGCCATGTGGTGGACCCTCCTCACGGGGGCCCACACAGCCCGGAGAGGGAACCCCCCACTCCACCGTAATCGCCTCCAGCGGACGTCCAGCTAGCCACACTTGCCCAGCAGATGCAGGTTCTAACTGCAGCAGTGCGATAGTTACAACACCAACACCGATCCCTAGCCACCCACCAACAGCCAAGGACCCCTGTGGCCCAAGCCGCCGTGCCCCGCGATAGCCTGCATTCCTTCCAAGGAAGGCCATCACTATTGTGGGCCGTGACTGACCCCCGGGGAAGCCACCGGACCTCGATGAAGAGACAGTGGAACGGGTCAGTTGACCGGGAGAGCCGGTCTTTGATCTTCGAGCATGCCGCTGCTAAGCATTACTGAAGCTATCGAGGCAAGACTCCTCATTGCGACCCCCCTCAGTTGTCATCTTCATCTCCTCCGATGACCTCGATGGAAGGCTCTGCTGACGAGGCCATCAGGCGCATGGCCGAAAAGTGCCTGGAGGAACAAGAGCGTAAGCTGGCAGAACTATCCCGTCAGTTTGTGAATATGCAGGGCTCCTCCCATGAGCTAGTGGGCCATGATGCCCATCCCCCCTTCTCCCAAGAAATCCAAGAAGAGCCAATTTCGAGTCGATTCCGTATGCCCCAAGTGGATCCCTACGATGAGACCACCGATCCTCTAGATCACCTTGAGAGCTACAAGGCTCTCATGAGAGTCTAAGGGGTGATTGATGCCCTCCTCTACATCGCCTTCCAGCCACTTTTTGGAAGGTCGCTGGTGGGGACACCGGAGGCACCAGAATAAGATAGAGGCTTTTCAATCCTCTGTGAATTGATCAATAATTTATGAGTCCATCTGTAATAAGGGCTTAGCCCATCCGAGTCCATTTTAGTTGTTATTTGAGTCTTTTGAGTTGTTATTTCAGTTCTGTACTAGTCAGCTCATCTTGAGCTAGTTCAGTCCAATGCTAGTCAGCTCATGTTGAGCTAATTTTATTTTTTTTGAGTCCTGTCCAAGCATACTGAAGACTCAAGACTATATCATACAAGTGAAGACCAAGTCCAACTAGATTGAAGACATGGAAGTATAGCCCAAGTCCAACCCAGCTTGAAGATTTGAAGACCCCAGGAGGAAAATTCAGAAAATCCTGATTTCTTGCAGATGC
Organism: Areca catechu; assembly: GCA_021397845.1. Lineage (NCBI taxonomy): Eukaryota > Viridiplantae > Streptophyta > Magnoliopsida > Arecales > Arecaceae > Areca > Areca catechu. Next base: position 134,119,529 of record CM038038.1, on the reverse strand, counting down.
CCTCCAGATGCCCATATTCCTTTCCAGATGCCAAAGTATATTCATAGATAAGGGCATCCATGATTCCAGAGGTCCATCTGCATTCTAGCCCAAAGAAATAAAGCCCAGGCGCCAAGCCCAAGCCCCTAAGAAGCAAGATACCAGGGAATATTCCTGCTCCCTGGCTACCAGGCCATCCCAGCTTCCAGAGGCCCAAACCCATGCACCCAAGCCCCTTTGGGCCGGCCTCTTGCTGCTCCTAGAAGCCCAACATGCCCCCTAGGCATCCTTGGAGTGTTGGCCAAGTCAAGAGAATTTTTAGGGATTTTTTTACCTAATGTTTCTTTATTTTCTAGCTAAGGTTTGAGAGGGAAAAGGATTCTTATGTAAAGACTTATGTGCCCTTACTTGGAGCCCAAGGTTAAGGGTCTATTTAAAGGACCCTAGCCTCTTGTATGAAGGGAGATTTTGATATATGAAATAAACCTTGAGTTCTTCAATTGCTTTATGTGATTACCCTGCTGTGTGCATAAAGGGGTTTGAGAGTTCTTCTTCCCGGTGTTTGCAATCATCTTCCTGCCGCCAACCATCCTTCCAGCCCCTCCAAAACTTTCTTCCCTTTGTTGTTTTCCTTTGTTTTCTTAATTTTCTCTGAGTTTTCTAACCCCTAACAGGTTGTTTGCAGGTCCCCGAGTTCCTACGAATCCAACGACTCCAGCCAAGCCTCAATCGGACCACCGAGCAGAAAGCCGGGTATCCGCGGGTCTTTGGCTCGATTTTCCAGGCCGCATTCATCGAGGAACGAGAGATCCCTTCGTTGCAATCTTCACCGGGCACTTCAGACGTTGTCAGGTACACCCCCTCTGCCTCCAGTCTTATTATTGTAGGAGAACTTGTCCTAACCGAGGCTTCTCAATCCTGGCGATCCTTCTTTAGTACTTTTCTAGGTTCTAATCTGCATGCTTGGATTCAAAAATTCATACAAAATTCCTTACAACTAATTTTGATCTGAAATTCGGGAATTAATCACCTAACCCCACATATAAAACATACAAAAAGAATTGCATGCATATTAGTCCCCCATCAGCCGCTTGGGTCTGCTTTACCCATCTCGAGCCCGAAAGCATCAACTCCTTTGTGTAGCTAGAAATGAGATTTGTGGCTCACTTCGATGTCTGTCGGGAGGTTCCACGAGAAGTGGATAGTCTTTTCTCCATCAGGCAACAGGACCACGAATCCTTGCATGACTATGTGACCCGCTTCAAGGTTGCCGCACTAAAGATCTACAACCTGGATGAGCCCGTCGTCATATTGGCGCTGAAAATAGGGCTCAGGACCTTCCGTCTAACCTACTCCCTGGACAATAAGCCGACGAAGACGTACTCCGACCTCCTATTTCGCATTCACAAATACATCCGTGCCGAGGAGGTGGACCACACCAGGAGAGAGTTGGACAGGAAGCCGTTGAAGAAGCAGCCCCCGGGAAAGATGTCGGGATGTAGAGGCCCGGACCGACCCTGAACTTTCGACCGGGGCCGAAGCCAAAGAATGGGTCCATCCTATAAGAAAGATACACACCTCTCCTCATCCCGAGATTGAAGATTGATGTGGCAGGACCACTGACGTAAAGAAACCGACAGGCGCCACGTCAAGAGAAGATGCCGCGACGACTCTCCGGCTCGGATCCCACCACCTGGCTGAGCTGGGCTCCCCTAGGATAGCAAGTCGAGCTCAGTCCTTCGCCAGGTCGAGCTCGTGAGCTCGGCACCTAGGTGGAGCTGTCTTCCGCCCTCCGGAGTGAGACCCTCGGAGGTTAGTACCCTGCGATCGAGGTCGAGCCGAGACCTCACCCGCCGATGTGGAGCCTCTCCGAGTGCGCGCCCTCTGGACCGGGTATGTCTTCCACCCTCCAGAGCGAGACCCTCGAAGGTTAGTGCTCTGCAGTCGAGGTCGTGCCAAGAGCTCACCCGCCGATGTGGAGCCTCTCGAGCGCGCCCCCTCTGGACCGGGTCCATCTTCCGCCCTCCAGAGCGAGACCCTCGGAGGTTAGTGCCCTGTGATCGAGGTCGAGCCAAGAGCTCACCCGCCGATGTGGAGCCTCTCTGAGCGCTCGCCCTCTGGACCGGGTCCGTCTTCCGACCTCCGGAGCGAGACCCTCGGAGGTTAGTGCCCTGCGGTCGAGGTCGAGCCAAGAGCTCACCCGCCAATGTGGAGCCTCTCCGAGCACGCGCCATCTGGACCGGGTCCGTCTTCCGCCCTCCGAAGCGAGACCCTTGGAGGTTAGTGCCATGCGATCGAGGTCGAGTCAAGAACTTACCCGCCGATGTGGAGCCTCTCCGAGTGCGCACCCTCTGGACCGGGCCCGCACTTCGCCCTCCTCCACCTGGGCGCCCCCGCGAGCTCGGAGCGCCTAGGCTAGAGCGAGCCTTGCCGTCCTAGCTCGACCCCAGCCCGGATGAGGTCCTCACCAGCCGAGGACACCGGCGAGCCGCCCGAGGACCATACCGGAGCGCCTCTCAGACTGTACTGACCGCCTAAAACTACTAGTTGCACCAAAAAGGTAGGCAGCGCATTGATCGAGATGCTACATTCCTCACTAACCACTCAGATCACCCAAGAAAGAAGGCCAACCGGGAGATTCGAATCCCGCAGGCGGTGGCCTGCTAGTCGAGGCACTCCCAAATTTCCTGGAGTGAGGCAACCAAGAAGAGTGTCAGAGCGCCTGACATCGCGCCCTATCATGAATCAAGAAAGGCTCCCTGGGACACCACCGCATGCACCTGACAGCCTGGTGGGGATCCCGAGACAAGCACCGAACGGTAACCAAAGTTCACAACCAACCTGGAGGTAATACAACAACTCGAACACACCAGACAGCAAGAGGAAAAAAAAGAGGAAGAAAAAAAGGCCGCCCCCATGAGCAATGGGGGCATGGCACCACCATGATCGCCACCATAAGCATAAGCGCAAGCTCGTCCAAGAGAGGGCGAAGCGCCACTACCACCACTGATGGAGAGAACCGAGGGGCACAAGGAGAGGTGGAGGAACAGAGCATCCCTCTGTCTCCGCTATCACTCTCTCCCTGCGACGTTCACACCTCCACGCACATCTTTTACTCATCCTAGTATGGAGTCCATCAAGAGGGGCCCGACCAGGAGGATCTGTTCTTCTGGATCGTCACTGACTTGATCGTCGGAGTGCCCCCACCGGAAGCTCCGGCCCGGGTCTCTAACCATTATCTCGCAGGTCCAGAAGCGAAGGGCCGCCGGGCAGCAAGGCATCCACACTCATCAAGGAGATCCAGGAATCGATAGCGGTGAGCGACAGGAGGAGTGCACTCTGGCGCCGACAGCAGCTACAGGCCACGACGGTCTTGGCGGCAACAGATTGGCGCACCAGGTAGGGGGGCGGGCGAAGACGGGCATTACTAAGTCCTTCACCACTCCCCGGGTCAACACGCTGCAGAAGAACGGTGACGACATAAGTTGGAAAGGTCAACAGATAGGCGATCTTTTCCAGGCCTCTCCAGTACGTCACTTCCCCAGTCTCCTTCAGCAGGGAATTTGCTAACGGAACAATCGGGCACACGGTGAAGGCGCGCCTGGAGAAGCATGAGCATCGGCTGGTGGGACCTCCCCACTGATCCATCAGCACGCAAGGCTCAGCTGTCGACCTCCGGACTGCAACGTCCACCACCAGTGGAGCCCTTCACCGGCCATAGTGCGGCGGAGTGTCATCGCCTTCACCACGATCACAGCTGCAATGTTGAAAGGCATCACGACCGTGAGCAGGAGATCGAGAAACTCGTCAAGGAGCCCCAGCTCCAAAGGGCTGCGCAGGGGGTAGACCTCAGGCAAGGCCCCAAGCACTCGCCATTCCCCCGTCGGCTCCAACCACTGACAGTTACATCGCCGCGAAATCAGCAGGTGTGATCGCCTGGAGAATCGTGCATGCACCTAAGAAGACTCGGGGGGCAGGGGACCCCGAGGGTGATCTCCCAGCCATGCAGGGAGGAGGAAGATGGATAAAGCTGTCACGGTCGTCAGCATGACGGTCATGAACCACCATGGGAAGGCCCCCACGAGGCGGCCTAAGTCCTATCATGGGAGGTCCATTGCCTCGAAGAACTCGACAGTGTCAAGCTCCCTGAGGGAGGAGGGTCTACAGCCCACGAAGATGCCCCCGGTGAGGTAAGTTCCCTCACCAACAATTATGGTAACGATTTTTCTCCTTGCATGGGTATTCGCATGTTTTGAAGAAAAGGATCAGCAGCGTCCCCGAGCCCAGCTCCAGGACGTTGAAGAATCTCTGAGCCACGTAGCTCCCAACTCCCAGCGTTCCCGAGCCCAGCTCCAGGATGCTAGAGGAACCTCGAGCCAAGCAGCTCTCAGCAATCCTCGTCCCCGAGCCCAGCTCCAGGATGCCTTCTCAAGACTGGAGCTCAGATCTCCGGCCGAGAGAACTTCGAGCCAAGCAGCTCTCTATCTCAAATGCCTCCGAGCCTAGCTCCAAGATGCCAAGGGATCACGGGGCCACGCAGCTCTCGTCAACGCCTCGAGCCTAGCTCCAAGGTGCCAAAGACCTGAGCCAAGATCTCAGGCAACCCCCTGGGCTCGAGCCTAGCTCCACGTCCTGGAAGGCCTCGAGCCTAGCTTCAAGGCAATCAAGACCGGTAACTCCTCTTCCCTGATCTCCCCACTCGAAAAGAAGACGATAGGGGAAGGAAAGAAAGGGAACAAAGGGGGGAAGCCCGGCAGCCCCCTTCTCTGATCTCCCCACTCAAAATGAAGATGAAAGGGGAAGGAAAGAAAGAGAACAAAATGGGGGTCCAGCCAGCATCCTCTCCTCTGATCTCTCCACTCTAAAAAAAGAAGAAGAAGAAGAAGAAGAAAGAAAGAAGAAAAATGAAAGATGAACAAAAAGGAAAAGAAAAAAGAAGAGTGGGGGAGGAAAGAAAGAGGGAACAAGAAGAAAATACAGCATCATCGAAGCTACCACTTTCAGCAGCTCTCAGCAATCTTCATCCCCGAGCCCAGCTCCAGGATGCCTTCTCAAGACCGGAGCTCAGATCTCCGGCCAAGAGAACTTCGAGCCAAGCAACTCTCAGCAATCTTCATCCCCGAGCCCAGTTCCAGGATGCCTTCTCAAGACCGGAGCTCAGATCTCCGGCCAAGAGAACTTCGAGCCAAGCAGCTCTCAGTAATCTTTGTCCCCGAGCCCAGCTCCAGGATGCCTTCTCAAGACCGGAGCTCAGACTCTGGCTAAGAGAACTTCGAGCCAAGCAGCTCTCAGCAATCTTCGTCCCCGAGCCCAGCTCCAGGACACCTTCTCAAGACCGGAGCTCAGATCTCCTGCCAAGAGAACTTCGAGCCAAGCAGCTCTCAGCAATCTTCGTCCCCGAGCCCAGCTCTAGGATGCCTTCTCAAGACCGGAGCTCAGATCTCCGGCCAAGAGAACTTCGAGCCAAGCAGCTCTCAGCAATCTTCGTCCCCGAGCCCAGCTCCAGGACACCTTCTCAAGACCGGAGCTTAGATCTCCGGCCAAGAGAACTTCGGGCCAAGCAGCTCTCAGCAGTCTTCATCCCCAAGCCCAGCTCCAGGATGCCTTCTCAAGATCGGAGCTCAGATCTCCGGCCAAGAGAACTTCAAGCCAAGCAGCTCTCAGCAGTTTTTGTCCCCGAGCCCAGCTCCAGGATGCCTTCTCAAGACCGGAGCTCAGATCTCCGCCAAGAGAGTCTCGAGCCGCACGACCCTCAGCCAACGACACCTTTGAGCCCAACGGCCCTCAAGTGTCATAACTTAACCTCAAGCAAGGTGAAGCCCTTCTCTCTGATATCCCCATGCAAAAAGAAAAAAGGAGAGAAAAAGAAGGAAAGAGAAGGGAAGAAAGCATCTGATAAAGCAATCCAAGCTCTATTGATCAAACACAAAGTACAAGTGTCTTCTGGGCCCCCGACATGCCGGGAGACCCTAACTAAACACAAAAAAAAGGGGGGGTACAAAACAAAGCAAAAAAAAGAGAGAGAGGTCACTCCGCGCCGGCCGGCTCTTCTGCTGGGTCCTAAGGCCGAGAGATCTCACCCTCGGAAGTCTCCGGCTGAGCCGTCCTGACCTCGGGAGGACCACCCTCGACTGGTGTCGAGGGCTCCGAACCCGTAGCTTCCTCGATGACCTCTTCGTCGGCCTCCTCCTCTGAAGCCGAAGGGTTCCTAAGGCAACTGCGATTCTTGTTAGGAATGAGCAACTCGACCCGGCCGCGCATGTACATGAAACCCTTGTAGAAGGAGTCCGACACCATCTGTTGGATCTCGGCGACGAACTCCTCTGAAGCCTTGAATTTGGCCACGGCATCCTCGGCATCTTTCATGGCCTCAACAGCCAACCTCTTCATTTGGTGGCCTCCAGCCTAGCTGCATCCACCGAGTTGGCTGCTGTCTCTGCCACCTTCTTAGCCACGGCCAGTTTCTCCTTCACAGCCACCAACTCTGCCTGGGCACCCTGGGCGATCTCCTTGTACCGGTCGACCTCGACACTGTACCAATTCTGCTTTTTCTCGATGATGGAGAGGTCGTCGATCGCCTTCTTCGAGCCGCCCCGCTCCAAATCGCAAGCCGTCGAGAGTCCCTTCACTCGCCTCTCAGAATCGGTGAGCTGTTTCTCAAGGTCCTTGACCTTCAGCTCAAGGGCGCCGCATGTCCTGACCTTCTCCTTCAGGTCAGCCTTCAAAAATTCGATCTCGGTGGCCTGTTGCTGCTCGAGATGCTCCCCGCTCTGGAAGTGGCCCCTGATGTAGAGGGCCTCGGCACCAATCTGCACAGCAAAAAAGAAGGGGAGATCATCAAAAAAAAAAAAAAAGAATGAACGAGGATGAAGTGAAGAACAAATGAAAGAAGCAAAGGAGCTCACCGAATATAGCTGAGAGAAGAAAATTTTGAAGACATCGGCCACGTACATCTCGGCCATCTCTTGCCGGTCGCACGCTTGGATGGAGAAGTCCATCAAGCACTCGGTAAGCTCAGGGCTCTGGAGGACCAAGATCTCCGGCCCCATCCTGAAGGGGAGGTAGCATCGTGCCTCCTCCCTCCGACTCTCTTCATGAGCGGGCGGCCTTGCATCGCTGACTGAAGGACCCTGGGAGGCAGGTTGGGAGGCCGGTGCTGGCGTAGGCAACACATCTGTCGTGGCCCTAGGAGTGGCCCGGACCTCCTCACCCTTGGCGTCGGCAACGGACGGACCTGGAGGATGGCAGCGAGCAGCGACAGCGACGGCAACCCTCGCCCGGACTACCACCTCGGGCTCTACAGCGGGAGCCTACTGGGCAAACCTCGGAGCTGTGGGCGCTGCCCTCCCCATCGGTGCAGGAGCAGCGCGGGGCTCCTCTAAGCTCGAGCCAGCAGCTACAGGCGAGCTCAGACTGATCACCACCGTGGGGGCGGTCGTAGAAGCGCTCTCACCCTGGGCCCGCCTGGGAGCGGGCTCCCCGACCAGCCCGGTCGATCGCCTCTTCTTGGTAATGGCCAAAAGGTCGCTCTCAAAGAAGATCATGCCTGCATACAAGTTACGCAGTGGTCAGAACCTACGGGAAACTACACAAGAAGTGCATGAAGAAAGAAAAAGAGAAGAGTTCGGGTCGAACTCACCCGACCCATTCGCTGGGTCGACCCCAGAGTCGGGGAGGTTCTGCTCAGACAACAGGACCTCGAGAGGAGGAATCTGCGTGGTGCGGAGCTGCTCGTAATCATCTCGGTCAGCCGCATCGACCGCAAAATTTTGGTTGGGGGACTGGTCCGGATTGCTCCAAACCCAGTCAACCCCCTCGACCTCAACAAAGAAAAACTTACTCTTCCAGTCCTTGACGGAAGAGGGGAGCTCAAACTTAATGACCTTCGGGCGGGAAGACAAAGACCACCACCCATCCTCGACTGGGTGGCGCTTCAGGGCAAAGAAAGCCTTGAACAGAGAGAATCGGGCCACGAACCCGTGAAGATGACAAAGCACAATGAAGGAGAAAATGACCCTAATAGCATTTGGCACCAGCTGTGCCAGGACCAAATGGTAATTGTCTAAGACTGACAGGAAGAAAGGGTGGAAGGGAAAACGGAGACCTCCGGAGAAGGTCCCCTCATAGAAGGCAAGACGGCCTGGGCCACTCAAAGTGACCCGCTCCCCCGGATGAGGGATCATGAGCCGGACAGAAGTTGGGATGCCATAGACATCCCGAATAGTCTTGAGTTCCCCGGCGGTGATCGTGGAGGTGACCCCACCAAGACCTGCAGGCTGGACGGACTCGGAGACAGGAGCAGAAGAAAGGGGAAGAGAAGGACCAAATCCCAGTTCCCTAATGAGGACCGGACCAGGAGGGCGCCTCTTACTGAGCTCGAAGCGAGCTACACCTCCCTCCCCGTTAGAAGAAGAGGAAGAAGATGCCGGCCTCCATATGGAGGGACCGGCCTCGCCCTGATCAGTGGAGGGATGGAAGCCCGGACCAAAACGGGACATCCTCAAAGTCAAAGGAGAAGAAAAACTCAAGGCTAAAGACCGAAGAGGAGACTACAGACCCCAGGAAGGAACCCTATCTTAGTAGGGGAAGGGAGAAGAAGAAGCTGACTTGTTGCTTTAGAAAAATTCGAGGTGACTGGAAGGAAGAAGAAGCTTGGGCGCGGCAGCAGCAGTCACGAAGAATTCAAAAAGAATAGATGGTTCGAGTAAAGCCTTCCTTTCATTTCGAAATGACCCAAGGGATTCGTACCGATTCAACCGCTTCACCAACAGATCTACGCCACGTGCCTCCCATCGGTGAGAATGGCATCCTGGCCGCTCTGCATTCTGCATCGGCATTAACTACTCCTCGGACGTGGTCACGTGGCATCCCCGCATTGGCCCGCAGGGGTGGTCCCCGAAGTGCCAGCAATCATGGCCATCATCGTGCCAGATCTTTGCCTTTCCATATTAGCACCGCAATTACTCCCTTCGACTCGAGTGCAGCGTACTAACGGGCCTCGGGAGTGGGGGCCAAATGATGTGGCAGGACCAATAACGTGGAGAGCCAAAAGCTCACCCGCCGATGTGGAGCCTCTCCGAGCACGCGCCCTCTGGACTGGATCCGTCTTCCGCCCTCCGGAGCGAGATCCTCGGAGGTTAGTACCCTGCGGTCGAGGTCGAGCCAAGAGCTCACCCATCGATGTGGAGCCTCTCCGAGCACGCGCCCTCCGGACCGGGCCCGCACTTCGCCCTCCTCCACTTGGGCGCCCCCGCGAGCTCGGAGCACCTAGGCTCGAGTGAGCCTTGCCATCCCAGCTCGGCCCCAGCCCAGACGAGGTCCTCACCAACTGAGGACACCGGCGAGCCGCCCGAAGATCATACCGGAGCGCCTCTTAGACTGTATTGATCGCCTGAAATCGCTAGTTGCACCAAAAAGGTAGGCAGCGCATTGATCGAGATGCTACATTCCTCACCAACCACTCAGATCACCCAAGAAAGAAGGCCAACCGGGAGATTTGAATCCCACGAGCGGTGGCCCGCCAGTCGAGGCATCCCCAAATTTCTCGGAGTGAGGCAACCAAGAAGAGTGTCAGAGCGCCTGACATCATGCCCTATCATGAATCAGGAAAGGCTTCCTGGGACACCGCCGCATACGCCTGACAACCTGGCAGGTTTCCCGAGACAAGCACTGAATGGTAACCAAAGTTCACAACCAACCTAGAGGTAATACAACAACTCGAACACACCAGCAAGAGAAAAAAAAAGAGGAAGAAAAAAAGGCCGCCCCCATGAGCAATGGGGGCATGGCACCACCCTGATCGCCACCACAAGCACAAGCGCAAGCCCGTCCAAGAGAGGGCGAAGCGCCACTACCACCACTGATGGAGGGAACCGAGGGGCACAAGGAGAGGCGGAGGAACAGAGCATCCCTCTGTTCCCGCTATCACTCTCCCCCTGTGACGTTCACACCTCCACGCACATCTTTTACTCCTCCTAGTATGGAGTCCATCAAGAGGGGCCCGACTAGGAGGATCTATTTTCCTGGATCATCACTGACTTGATCATCAGAGTGCCCCCACCCGAAAAACCCGGCCCGGGTCTCTGACCGTTATCTCGCAGGTCCAGGAGCGGAGGGTTGCCGGGCAGCAAGGCGTCCGCACCCAGCAAGGAGATCTGGGAACTGAGAGCGGCGGGTGGTAGGAGGAGCGCACTCCAGTGCCGACAGTAGCTACGGGCCACGACAGTCTTGGTGGCAACAAAGATCATCATGGAAATTCATGGAGAGCATTACTTACGCCGCCCTCCCCCACTGAGACCATCCAACGGTCGTTACAAAATGAAGTACTGCCAGTTTCACCATGACCATGGCCATGACACTGAGGAATGCCGGCACCTCAAAAGAGAAATTGAAGATCTGATAAGGAGGGGCTACCTCAAAAAGTTTGTGTGGGGCAAGACCCTGGCAGAACCTTAAGTGCTTGCAGCTTTTCTTCCCGTCCTTTCAATCGACAACTGACCTATTGAGAAGCCTGTGAGTATGGTATGCTGGGAAATAGATCGTGCTTCTAAGAGGGCCCGTGAGGGGGAGAGGTCAGAAAATGTATTTCCCTTTATGAGGGAGGAGGGATCTGGAAACCAGAATGTAAATAATGATACCGTGGTTGTCGAGATGATGATTGCCAGGCATCCTATAAAGTAGATTATGATCGATAGTGGAAGCTTGACTGATGTCTTTTTTTATGATGCCTTCTCCAAGATGAATCTATCCTCTGCTCAATTGAGACCAGTGCACACCCCCCTTGTCGGCTTTACTGGGGACTCTGTGGGGGTTGAAAGAGAGATCACTCTCTTCGTTACTGCCGGATCACCATCTCGGCAGAGCACTGTCATGATGACCTTCACGGTTTTTAGGCTCCCTTCAACCTACAACGTGATCCTTGGCTGCCCCGGGCTCAATTTGCTCGATGCAATCATTTCCACCAAGCGACTGTTGGTGCAGTTTCCCACTTCTTATGGCATAGGAGAGTTGAGGGGGGCACCTTAGCCAATTCAACACTATTTGCAAGCTATCCCAGGGGCTAGACATGCCGAGGAGGACCAGCGTTGATGACCTCGACCGAAGGGCACAGGATCCCAGGGGTGGCCCAGTTAAGCGTCTGTTGACATATCCCCTTGGAACGGACCCGACAAAGACTGTGCAAATCGGGGCCCAGCTACAAGGAGAGCGGGCCCACTTGTTAAGTTTCCTTCGGGCGAATGCGGATGTGTTTTCCTGGATTGTGGCAAACATACATGGGATTTCCCCCGACATCATCACTCACAAGTTAAACATCGACCTGAAGTATCGTTCGGTCCTACAGAAGAAGAGATGCTTTACCCCGGAGAGGCAACGGGCGGTTAATGAGGTGGAGAAGCTCCTCGTAGCCGATTTTGTTCACGAAGTGCAGTATCCTAGCTGGCTGGCGAACGTGGTCATGGTCAAGAAAAATAATGGAAAATGGAGGATCTGCATGGACTATACCGACCTCAACCGAGCCTACCCAAAGGACAGCTTCCCTCTTCCGAAGATCGACAAATTGGTGGATGCCACCTCGGGGCACCGCTTGTTCTCCTTTATGGACACATTCTCCGGGTACAATCAGATCGGATGCACACAGAGGATGAGGAGCACACTGCCTTCATCATGGACCCGGGGATGTACTGCTACTGGATGATGCCCTTCAGCCTAAAGAATGCTGGTGCCACATACAACGGCTGGTCAACAAAGTCTTCAACGACCAAATTGGCTGCAACATATAAGTTTACGTGGACGACATGCTCGTCATGAGCAAGTCGAGGTCGAACCACCTCGCAGACTTGGCGGAGGCTTTCCAAAATCTTCGTTTGCATCAGATGAAGCTAAACCCGATGAAGTGTGCTTTCGGCGTGGCAGCTGGGAAGTTCTTGGGCTTCATGGTCATCCAAAGGGGGATCGAAGCCAACCCTAAGAAGGTTCAAGCAATTGTCAACATGGAGCATCCCACCTCGAAGAAGCAAGTCCAGTGCCTCATGGGTCGTATCGCAGCTCTTAGTCGGTTCATCTCATGATATGGTGACCGCTGCCTGCTTTTTTTTAAAGTGTTGCACAAGGTGCATGACTTCATCTAGACGGAGGAGTGCAGGGAAGCTGATGGGGAACTAATATGCATGCAATTTTTTTTTGTATGTTTTATACGTGGGGTTGAGTGATTAATTCCCGAATTTCAGATTAAAATAAGTTGTAGAGAATTTTATATGAATTTTAGAAGATCAGCATGCAAATTAGGACCTAGAAAAGTAGAAAAGAAGGATCGCCAGGGCTGAGAAGCCTCGGTTAGGGCAAGTTCTCCTACAATAAAACTACTAGAGGTAGAGGGGGTGTACCTGACAACATCTGTGAAGATCACAGCAAAGGGTCTCTCGTTCCTCGATGGATGCGGCCTGAAAAATCGAGCCAAAGACCCGCGGATACCCGACTTTCTGCTCGGTGATCCGATTGAGGCTTGGCTGGAGTCGTTGGATTCGTAGGAACTCGGGGACCTGTAAACGACCTGTCAGGGGTTAGAAAACTCATAAAGGAACAAGAAAACAAAGAAAAAATAGCAAGGGAAGGCTTCTTTTGGAGTGGGCGTCCAGGGATCTGAGATGCTTGTTGGCAGCAGGAAGATGATTGCAGCACTGGGAAGAAAAACTCTCGCAAACCCCTTTATGCACACAGCAGGGTATCACACAACTCAATAGAAGAACTCAAGGCTTTCATTCATTAAGAATTCTCCCTTCATACAAGAGGCTAGGGTCCCTTAAATAGACCCTTAACCTTGGGCTCCAAGTAAGGGCACATTAGTCTTTACATGAGAATCCTTTTCCCTCTCAAACCCTAGCTAGAAAATAAGGAAACATTAGGTAGAAAAAATCCCTAAAATTTCTCTTGACTTGGCCAACACTCCAAGGACACCTAGGGGGCGTGTTGGGCTTCTAAGAGCAGCAAGGCGCTGGCCCAAAGGGGCCTGGGTGCATGGGTTTGGGCCTCTGGAAGCTGGGGTGGCCTGGTAGCTAGGTAGCAGGAATATTCCCTGGTATCTTGCTTCTTAGGGGCTTGGACTTGGCACCTGGGCTTGATTTCTTTGGGCTAGGATGTAGATGGACCTCTAAAATCATGGATGCCTTGGTCTATGAATATATTTTGACATCTGGAAGGAAATCTGGGCATCTGGAGGGCATCTGCAAGGAATCATGGTTTCTGATTTTCCTCCTGGGGTCTTCAAATCTTCAAGCTGGGTTGGACTTGGGCTAAACTTCCATGTCTTCAATCTGGTTGGACTTGGTATTTACTTGTATGATGTGGTCTTGAGTCTTCAGTATGCTTGGATAGGACTCAAAAAAAAATAAAATTAGCTCAACATGAGCTGAACAGCATTGGACTGAACTAGCTCAACATGAGCTGACTAGTACAGAACTGAAATAACAACTCAAAAAACTCAAATAACAACTAAAATGCACTCAGATGAGCTAAGCCCTTATTACAGATGGACTCATAAATTATTGATCAATTTACAGAGGGTTGAAAAGCCTCTGTCTTATTCTGGTGCCTCAGGTGTCCCCACCAGAAGCCTTATAAGAGATGAAGAAGTTCTTGGCATCATCGCCGCTGCTCTCCATACCAGAGGATGGAGAGGAGCTCCTACTATACTTGGCAGTTATCCTGAGAGCCGTCAGTTCAATCCTTGTTCGCATAGATGAAGACGAAGCTCAGAAATTGATGTACTATATTAGCAAGCTTCTCCGAGATGCAGAGATCAGGTACACCCACTCCGAGAAATTAATTTTTGTACTCATAATGTTTGCTCAGCGCCTCAGGCCATATTTTCAAGCACACCCGATTGTGGTTCTAACAGACCAACCGTTGAGGGCCATACTCAGCCGCCCCGATACGTCCGGATGTTTGGCCAAATGGGCTCTAAAGCTCAGTGAGTTCGATATCGCATACCAATCGAGGTCATCCCAGAAGGCCTAGGTGCTGGCCGATTTCCTGGTGGAATGCACAGGCATGGGCGAGGAGCCGGAGGAGGCCATCTCAGAGCACCGAACGAGCCCAAGATCGAGGAGGACATCTGGGTCCTCCATGTGGATTGCACATCCAATTCGGGAGGGAGTGGAGCAGGCCTCATCCTCACCAATGGTGATGGGATTGTAGCTGAGTGCGCACTCCATTTCCAGTTCACAGCCACCAACAACCAGGCGGAGTACGAGGCACTCCTCGCGAGACTAAGAGTCTCCCGTGAACTGGGTGTACCCAGCCTAAAGGTCTTCACCAACTCTCAATTGGTGGCCGGACAGGTCTCAGGAGAATTCGAGGCCCGAGATCCCCAAATGTTGAAATACTTGGAGCAGGTACGCTCGAACATGGCAAGCTTTCGGCACTTCAACATCTCCTACATTCCTCGTGGAGAGAATGCTCGCATCGATGCCCTCTCCAGGCTTGCGACCCTGCCGGACTCATCACTGGGGTGCCTCTATGTCGAGTACCTCAAGGCTTCGAGCTACGAGGCTTCCGAGGAAGTCCAGCAAGTCACCCCGGAACCCAGTTGGATGGATCGATATATCAAATACATCATCGATAGCATCCTGCTAGAGGATCGCATGGAGGCCAGCCTTGTCAAGAAGAAGGCCGTGCGCTTCATGCTAATGGAAGGGCAACTCTATCGCAGGTCCTACTCTTACCCACTTCTGAAGTGCCTGAGATCCTTGGAGGCGGCCTTCATGCTCTAAGAGATACACGAGGGCCTTTGCAGAAATCATGTGGAGAGCAGGACGTTAAAATATAAAGCCCTCTGCCAAAGGTACTATTGGGAGACTATGAGGGAGGACGCTGCCGACTTCATGAAGAAGTGCGACAGCTACCTATGCCATGCCTGCATACAGCATCAACCGGCGGTGCCACTCTCCCAACTCTCCACCCGTGGCCATTTGCTTAGTGGGGGATGGACATCCTCGGTCCCTTTTCTCCTGCGTCCGGGCAGCGCAGGTTCCTGATAGTAGCTATTGACTACTTTACTAAATGGATGGAGGCTGAGCCGCTAGCATGGATTACCGAAGCTAAAGTCAGCCAATTATTTTGGAAGTCGATTATCTGTCGCTTTGGACTCCCCCACACCATCATCATTGACAATGGATGACAGTTAGACAATCGGGAGTTCGAAGAGTTCTGCACCGACCTCAATATTCATCATCGTTTTACCTTGGTGGATCACCCTCAGACCAATGAAGAGGCCGAGATGACCAATCAGACCATCCTCCGGAGGCTCCGAATCAGGCTAGACCAGGCCAAAGGTAGGTGGGTTGAAGAACTCCCTAGTATCCTTTGGGCCTATCACATAACACCCGAACGGCCACGAATGAGATGCCCTTCAACCTCGTCTTCGGCACCGATGTTGTAGTCCTGGTGGAACTTGGTTTGCCTATGCTGGGTGGAGCAATATGATGAAGCTGAAAATCCAGCTCGCCGATCTCCTTGAGGAGACAAGAAACAAGGCCCAACTCCGGATGGCGGCCTACAAACAGCGACTGGCCCAGTACTACAACTCTCGGGTAAGGCCAAAGAACTTCCACCCGAGTGATTTGGTACTGCGACGGGCTGAAACCTCTTAACCTTAGGAGTGCAGCAAGCTCTCCCCGAATTGGGAAGGCCCTTACTAGATAGTCGAAGCCCTCCCCCATGGGGCCTACTATCTCGTCGAACTTGATGGCGCCATGTTCCCACGAACTTGGAACGCCAACAATTTGAGGATATACTATCAATGAGGTAAGGCTTCCTCTTATTAATAAAAAAATTTCTTTCGGTGCAAAATTGTCTTTGCCTTGCAGGAATGTTGCTGCCCAACCCTAGGTCTAGCCACCTCGAAGCCAGGAAACTCCAAAATCCCCGCACCTCAAAGCTAGGAAGCTCTAGAAGCCCCGTACCTCAAAGTCAGGAAACTCCAGAAGCCCCGCACCTCTAAACCGGGAAACTCTAGAAGCCCCGCACCTCACAGCCAGGAAACTCTAGAAGCCCCGCACCTCAAAGCCATGAAACTCCAGAAGCCCTGTACCTCAAAGCCGTGAAACTCCAGAATCCTTGTACCTCGAAGCTAGAAAAATCCAAAAGCTCCGCATTTCGAAGTCAAAAAACTTTAGAAGCCTCGCACCTCAAAGCCATAAAACTTCAGAAGCCCCACAACTCTAAGCCGGGAAACTCCAGAAGCCCCGCACCTCAAAGCCAGGGAACTCCAGAAGCCCCACACCTCAAAGTCGGAAAACTCTAGAAGCCCCGCACCTCAAAGCCAGGAAACTCCTAAAGCCCTGCACTCAATCTACTCAAGTCCCAGTCCAACGAAGAAACCTTTGGAGCTTTTCAGCTAAGTCCCCCGACACAGAAACATTTCAGGCACTCTGAGACGATATCTCTCGGGGTCACTCAGGCCTCCTCGAGCTATTCATCGACTCCTGACTCGACCAGGAAGAACCCAGAGTACACGACCAACTCCGAGAAGATGCATGAAGCCCTGCAACTATGCTTCCGACATAGTAGAGATGACTCACAAAGCTCCTGACTTCCCTTCCTAACTGCCCACTACACCCGGAGTTCTGCCAAGGAGGGCTTGGAGCCTAATGTCTTAAGGTAAAATACTATGGCAGAAACATGCACATAGGTAGTTGCAATTGCAAAAAAAAAAAAACTGAGACAACTGAAAGCATCAAAGCAAAAGAGGTCAGCAAAAAGAAAGGAGAATTTCATTGAAGTTAACAACAAAGAGTTACACTATCAGAAGACCCCCGACAGGCCGGGCGATCCTGAAGTAAAAGGAAGATACAAAAAGAACAAAAAAAGGTGGTCCTGCTCCTACTGCTCCGCTGGCTCCTTTCTTGGACGATGCCGGGGCACGCCGGCATCTTCCTGAACCTCCGCCGGAGGGGCTACTTCTATGACAGCCACAAGCTTTGCCTCCTTCACTTCGGTCGCAGGACCTTCCTCCTCCGCTTTTGTCGAGGCCTCCTCTGAGCCCCCGCCTGGAGCCCTTGGAAGAGCGAGCTCGTCTAGCTTTAGCTCCGGGAAAAGTTGGACCATCCGGGACTAGCAGAACCCGTAGCCCTTAAGGAACGAGTCTGTAGTATCCTCCTAGACTTTGTCAGTAAACTAATCTGAGGCCTTGAACTTGGGCACGACCTCGACGGACTCCTTCTTGGCAGCCTCCATCAGGGCCACCGCCCTCGTGGCCTTCTCCTTAGCTGCCGACGCCTATGCCTGCACTGCCTCCAGCTGGGCTTGGAGGTTCTGAGATTGCTCCTTCACCCGGGCCTCCTCGGTTATGAGGTCCTCCGCCCGGGCCACCTCGGCCTTGAGCTCCTCGGCCCGGCGCTTGACCTAAACTTTTTCTCGGGCCAGGGATGCTTCAAGGTCCTTAATCCGCCTCTCAATGCTGGCCATCTCAGCCTGGAGAGCCTTACTCTTCTCCTCTATGGCTTGAGCCCTGTCATTTTTATCCTTGGCTTCGACCGCAAGCGCCGTGATCTCCTGCTCCTTCAAATTCTCCCTCTTGGTCCACTAGGCGCAGTAATCATGAATGAGGAGGAGATTCATCTCGACCTGCACCAATGAAGATGTCAAAAAAAAGAGAAAGGAAAAGAAGAAAAGAGAGTAGAAGCTGAAGGAACCTACTGTGAAGAGGTGGGAAAAAGTGATGAGGATGGCCTCCGACAAAGACCTGCCTCCCCTTTCACGCCAATCGTGCAACTGGAAGGCGAAATCCAACATGCGTTCGACCAGTGAGCGGTCTTGGATGACCGAGGAGTTTGATGCCACCTCGATTGACACCCTTCGCATGCCAGTCCTCGACTTTGTTGAGACCGTCACCGTGCCCTCGAGAGGAGTAGCCGAAGACATTTCTGAGTTCCTGGTGGAGCTCACTGCCATGCCCGACGGCGCCGTCAATGGTCGCTCCCTCTTCTCTTCTCTCCCTGCATCCACCTTAATAACTTCCGAAGGCGGGGCAGTGGTAACAGCAGCGAACCGAGTCCGTGTGCCAGCGTCAGACTCCCGGGCTGATTTTTGACCTTACTACCTCGACAAATTATGGGCCAGTTCGACCATCCTTCCCCCTGGGCCGGAGGCCTGCAGCGGGCCCAGGCCTCTGGCTGGGCTCAGCTCGGGCCCTCTTCGATGGGGTCTCCTTGGCCCCATCGATGTGCTCCTCTTTTGGGAGGACTCGAGGAGCTGCTCCACGGATAACTTCATGCCTGCAAAAAAGAAATATGAAGGTCAGCCTTGAACCTGAAAAGACTCACGGAAGGAGAAAAAGAAGGGTTATATTGAACTCACCCAACTCCTGGATTGGGCTGAACCCAGTGTTGAATAGGTTCTGCTCTGATAGCAGAACCTCAAGAGAAGGGATCTGGTCAGAAATAAGCTGGTAATATACTTCTCGATTAACCGCTTCAACCTAGGCATTCCAATTTGGAGTCCGGTCTGGATCACTCCAGACCCAATCGACTCCATCGATGGAAGCAAAAAAGTACTTTCTCTTCCATCCTTTGATGGAAGAGGGAAGTTCAAACTTGATGCCCTTCAGGTGAGGAGACATGAACCACTATCCATCCTCGGTCGGGTGGCATTTTAGGATGAAGAAGGCCCTGAACAGGGAGAAACGGACGACAATCCCATGAAAATGGTAGAAGACGATGAAGCAATTAATGGTTCTAACTGCATTCGAAGCCAATTGAGCAGGGAAGAGGCGGTAGTTGCTGAGCATAGAAAGAAAGAAGGGATGAAAGGATAAGTGGAGATCCTCTACAAGGAATTCCTCATAGAGGGCAATCCGACCTGAGCCACAGGAGGTGACCCATTCCCCTGGCCCTGGGACTGAGAGCTGGATGGAATTCGGGATCTCATAAACATCCCGGATTATGGAGAGGTCCTCCCTGGTCATCATCGAAGCGATGCTGGAAGGCCTAGTCAGACGAGAAGGCCTGGAAGGGGCTTCAGGAGTAGAAGGAACGGGAAGGGGAGCCCTAGGTTCTCCTATCACTATCTCAGTTGGACGAGGGCCTCTACGAACACAAAGAGGAACTTCCTCCTCATCGGAGGATGGAGTCCTGGTCGAGAGGGCCCTGCCTTATCGGGGTTGCTGGAAGGGTGATGGTTTTGATCCAAAGGAGCCATCCTAGAACAAAACAAAGGAAGAAGGAAAGAAGAAGAAAGAAAATGGTGTTTGGGGAGACCCTGGATATAGACTCGACCTAGCCAAGAAGGAAGAAAGGACTAAAGAAGACGAACCTCATGGTCTTGAAGGTAAAAGATAACCAGAGGAGAGGAGGAAGAAGGCTCTGGTCCATCGGCGGGCACGAAGAATTTGAAAGAAGTGATTTTTCAAGAAAGCTTTCTTTCTTTTCGATGTAGTCAGACAGCGACCATGCATTCCCGCAGGACTCCCACCATTGGATTGGTACCACGTGTCAAGATTGGCCAGAAGTGATACCTCGGGTCACTAGAAACTACCTTGGGTCCTGCATCAGTCATTATGTTTCCTCGGACTCACTAACATGGCATTCTCGCATTGGCCTCAAGGCCCGTTTTACAAAGCGACGGCGATCATGGTATTAACAGTACCAGATTTTTACCTTTCCATGTCAGCACTGCATGTACTCCCTTTGACCCGAATGTAATGCTCTGTCGGGCCTTGGGAGTGGGGGCCAAATGATGTGACAGGATCGCTGACGTGGAGTCCCCTTCGGATCTAGTTGGCAGCCATGCTAGCACATATTGCCATGTTAGCTCCTCTCTTCAAGCTACTTCGCCGGGTGGCTCCCTCGAGGTCGAGCCTGCCTGGGCCAAAGTGAGCTCCCTCTCTTCGAGCTCCTTCGCTGAGTGGCCCGCTCGAGGTCGAGCCCGCTTCAGTTGAAGTCAAGTTCCCTCTCTTCGAGCTCCTTCGCCGAGCGGCTCCCTCGAGGTCAAGCCCGCTTTGGCCGAAGTTGAGCTCTCTCTCTTTGAGCTCCTTCATTGGGTGGCTCCCTCGAAGTCGAGCACTCCTCAGCCGAAGTTGAGCTCCCTCTCTTCGAGCTCCTCCACCGAGCAGCTCCCTCGAGGTCGAGCTCGCTTCGGTTGAAGTCAAGCTCCCTCTCTTTGAGCTCCTTCGCCGAGCGATCCCCTCAAGGTCGAGCCTACTTTGATCGAAGTCGAGTTCCCTCTATTTGAGCTCCTTCACCGGACAGCTCCCTTGAGGTCGAGCCCACCTCGGCCGAAGTCGAGTTCCCTCTCTTCGAGCCAGAAACTCTTCAGTGGAGAAGTCCACCAACCCAAAGCTATCCAAATGGCCAGGGCCAACCACGCCTCAAAAATCCTAAGGCAGAGAGAAAAAGACACTGCTGCATCCCTTTGGTGGTGGCACACTGCCCAAGGCTTACAGAGAGGCGCCCCCAGGGTGCCAAGATCTCTTCCACCATTATTTACATTGGATAGGAAAGAGCACTCCAATCAAGGCACTACACTCCTCGGCCGACCGTTTGCACCACCCAGAAGAAGAAAGCCATGCCAGGAGATTTAAATCTAGGGGCGGCTGCCCCTAGATCGAGGTCTTGCTAAAATTCTTAAAGTGTAGCGACCAACCGGGAAGTCAGAACCTGCGACATGACTCCCTATCAAGAAGGGAGGGAGGCACTGGGGCACGCCGCATGGCATGCTGCCGGTCGTTGACCTTCGAGCACCTGCAGAGGGGGGAGAACCCGAGTTGGGTAGCTGAGAGGATCCATGGCCTACAAGGAAGTTCCAAAGGCCTTCGAACAAGGTAAGCAAATCAAAGGCAAACAAGAGAAGAGTTAGCAAAAGAGAGGGCACTCTAAGGCTACCGGAGAACTCGTCGGAAGAGTCTCGACATACACAGCCACCACAGCTCAAGCTCTCCTCCACCACTGCCGTTTCCACTCTACTCTTTCCTTTGAAAGGTAAACCTCCTCCTAGCGTGGAGTCCGGCCAAGGATCCACCGTAGAGGATTTGTTCTCCTAGATCGCCCGCTAACTTGATCATCAGAGTGCCCCCACCGGACGCCGACCTCGTTACCCGGAATCCAGCTCGTGCGCATGGACCTGCAAAAGAAAAGAGATAAAAGTAAGACCCTCTTCTTTGATTTCTTTTGCTTTGGTGCTCTCTTCAAATTCTTGCTTGACTTCCTTTTCCTTTTTTTAGATTTTTAGAAGTTTATGAGATAAAAGTAAGGCCCTCTAGTTGCTGGAACACATCACTCCCAGAAGGCAGAATAGGTGCATCTCACATATCTTCTTCCTTATCAAAAAATCTTGACTTCATTCATTGGAATTTATGGTCCTTGTCCAACCACCGTCTATGACTAGCATAATAATGTTTCCTACATTAATGTAACCAAATAGAAAATGTATCTTTATTATATTATGGACAAGCCAATCATCCTTTCATGCTCTAACCTGACAAGTATCCATATGCAGGAAAATCATTTATGGTCCATAATAATGCATATTGAACCTCTCGCCTCTCGAAGCATCATATGTGTCAACCCATTCCATAAAATATTTAATTCATGAATGAGAGGTTGTAGGTAAACATCAATGTTGATACCAGGTCCATGTGGACCTGGTATAAGTAAGGATAGGAATATATTAGGCCATTTCATACACTCCTATGGTGACAAATTATAAGGCAGCAAAATAACAGGCCAAATGCTATAGCTTACACTCATATTACCAAAAGGATTAAACCCATCGCTTGCCGAGACAAAATGAACATTTCAAGAGTCAAATCCAAAATCATTAATGACATCAAGAGATTTCCAACAAGATGAATAGCTGGATGTCTCAAGATACTATCTACTTTTTGCTCTTCTTTATGCCACCTTGTTTTTGCAGCCAATTCAAAACACAGGTACATCCTCTGAAGTTTTGGAATTAATGAAAAGTAACAAAGGATCTTTTTGGACTTTCTTTTCCCTTTATGGCCATAACAACTTTCTTTTTCAATCCATCTATCCTCTCCACATTTTGGACAACTTGTACGATCTTTATTCTCCTCCCTCAATACAAAATGTAATCATTCGGACATGCATATATCTTTTCATAACTATAACCTAATGCGGCAATAATCTTTTTAACTTCGTTATAAGAATTTGGATGTGCATTGCCATCTAGAAGAAGGGGTTTATACAACTGCATCATCAAATCAAAAGCCTTTTGGGACATTCCAGTCATGTAGTTAATGTTGAACAGATGGAGAACAAAAGAAAGCTTCTTGAAACTCTTACAACCTTCAAATAATGGTTTTTGTATATCTTCAAGCAACTTATTTAATCCATTTAAAAATTCATCTCCATCTCCTAGACCAATATCACCATATTCAAATTCCTTGTCATCATCAGCTGCAGCTTTAAGTACATCTAGTATCATTTTATGTATGCCATCATCCTTAGTGCAATCTCCACTTGTACTATTTATATTAGAAGAAATACTATGAGCTAAAATATCAGAACGCAATTCCTAAAGTCTCTTATCTCTAATAACTCCATTAAAATCTAAATGTACTTTAATTGTATCTTTGTCATGGATCAAACCACAAACACACTGTAGACAAGGATACTTAAATGTATCTCTTCCCAATCTCCAACATGCATACTTGATAAATCCATCAACTCCCTTCAAGTACTCTACTGTTCCCCTAAAAAGAAAAATATTAAGAAAAATGAGAATCTATGTATTATATATATATAAATTCTAGCCTTAGAAATCAATCTTCGATACCTTGGTAGATTTAACCAGCTCTAATCTATGTCCATATATATATATATATGTGATAAACATACAAAAATAAAAATAAGTAAAGGATACTGAGATAAATTTTTTTTTGAAAGGCTAACATATAATGATCAATAACAATAAACGAGCATACCTTGAGCTGCGCTCCTCCGCTTGGTGGTAACAAAGCAAGGAGAACGAAGGTCTCGAATTTGTATTTAAAAGCCTCCTGATGGAGATCGGGCTCAGGCAAGTAGCTGAACAACCTCACCTAGTAGATAATTTGAACCATCACAATGATTGTCACATCATAGCCATTCATCCAATTGATCAATCAAATTGCAAAGCAAATGTACGATAGGTAACAGGCATCTCTCAATTGATTTTGAATTATTTGCCCAAGACTTGACTCATTGTAACCATTATTTATCGGTAGCATTCCTATAACAATAGTGACTTTATTAAACAAGACATGCTCCACTTGCCTGAACTCTATTCTTCTATTGAAGAATCCTTCAGGGAAGTTCAAATGCCCTAATATGCTACATGGCTTCCTGTTCATTATAGCTCTTCGTAGAAACCAATAAGAGTCAAGTATGTGATGGTGCAGAAAATAATAAAAGGGGTAATATAAATGCACATCTGGAAGATTACAATATCACATACATATAAATTGGAATTAACATTCCCATTCCATATAAATGACAAATACACCACAACCATTGAACCGCTATGCCATGTAAAATTAAATAACCTGGAATTCTCTGTCTTCATAATACTTGCATCCAACTTTACAATATATGTTACAATATGCTAACTCAAAATTTATTTTCTTCTCGTATAAAAATAAATGCTTAAGGAGTTCAAGCCATATCAATAAAATGCATGAAAATATTCCGTGTTGTATTAATACATGAAAGAAAACAAAGAAACAAAATATTGGTAGATGTTTATTTTTTCTTTTCTGGCAAATTAGATATGGATCTATGATAGTCGGATTATGTGGGATGATAAATGTTAGATTTTTTAAAGAGGGCTTCGGATCTAACACAGAGTGCCTCCTGATCAGATCAAAAAGCATAATTCTCCGGCTGGTTCTGGTTTATTTTTGATTATTTATGTTCTTTTTTTTATATATGCAAGCAAACCTTGATTAAAATTTCGGATGCATAAATATAATTATTATATTTTATTATAATTTTTTAAAAAAAAATATTTTTGCTGGACATCTAATTTCTACCACCAAGGTTAAGGGCTTGTTAGATGAGTTAAGGCAGCCATAAACCATCTATATTTAGCCATTGTTTCTTTAAGGGCAGAACCCAAATTTTCTTTAAAAAAAAAAAAATCAAAGGGCCACAAAGTTAGCGATCAAATAGAGAGAAGAAATGCAAATCAGGTGAAGAAATAGAGACCCATTTCATCTAACCTTTGCCTTGCCTCGATCGGAACCTCCCAGAAGACTCGAACATTTGCCTCGATCGGAACCTCCCAAGCATATGCCGCGCCTCACCGAGCCTCGCCGTGCCTTGCCTCGCCGTGCCTTGCCTCGTCGTGCCTGGATACGCTCTGTAACAAAGCCAATGAAAGACGTAGACGTGCCTCGCCTCGCCACGCTCTGTTACGAAGGGGAAAGACCTAGACCCCGGGTAGCGATGGATGTCTGATGTACTGCGCTGAGAAACATAAATGAGATGAGCGTGAAACCTGGGAAGTTGTTGAAATCGGAAAGTTGTGGTAACCGATCGAGCTTATCGAGTCTGGGTCCGAATACGATTGAACTTAATCTGAAATAACTATGCAGTTTGAACCCTGCATCAAGCTTGATTTGTTTACGATTATACTGAACTCAATTTAAATTTAATTTTAAACCGATGCACAAACGAGTCTAATTGATCGGTTGAATAATTGTAGTTTTGAATCATGCTTAATTCAAATTTGAATCAAAAATTGAATTATAACATGTTAACTTGACTCAAGCCCAAAATAAATTTAAACTAATCCAAAAAAAAACCAAATATTTAGTTTAATAATACATTATTTGTATAATAGTATAAATATATCAAAGTTTTTATTGACTTGGGCTTCACCAGTTGAAATTAATTTAGAGCATGTTTTGGTGATTCAAGCTTGATTTATGTCAAACTTCAAGCTTGATTTTTCAAGCTACTCATTTATTTGCTCAAATCTTTCTCGAAGTATTTGTACATTACTACTATTATTATTATTACTATTATTATTAGTATTAAAAATAGTCAGCAGAGCTTCCAGGTAATTCTAGATATTTTATTTTTATTATTATTATTTATCTATTTTGATAACATGTTCTCTAGGTTCCTACCAATAAGAGGTGATCATGGACTGGACTTGGACATAGAAAATACCAAAATTTAGATAAGCCCACCCTAAATCTAACTAAAAGTAAGGCTGCAAATGGATCGGGTTGACCCATGATCCGATCCGATCCGATCCACTTAGACTCAATCCAATCCATTTTTTTGGACCCGTGGATCCAGGTTGGGTCCTAAAATTAGACCCGTTCCATTTTTCGGGTTGGGTCTGGGTTTACTGAATTTGGACCTAACATAACCTGATTCGAACATACTAATAATGTTAAAATTATATCTATTTGGACCTTTAAATTATAAGTTAAAACTTGTATAGAACTTACTTTTAACATAGAGATAGAGTTATAATTATTTTTATATCTTAATTTATTTTAAAAATAATATTGTTTGTTATCTATCTTATGGTTAATAATAGTTAGCTATTTAATAATTAAAATATAGTTGTCTATATTTTATTCAGATTATATTTATATCCAAACTTTTTAGAATAGAACGGGATTATTTATGAACCCGATCCAACCCGAATGACCCGTTGTTAAAAATATGGACATATTGAATTATTTTATTATGCTTAGTTAGTGGAAGTGACTTTGTAAGTATAGTATAATTATAATATAGTATAATTATATTTTTAATATTTAAAATATAAAATATAAAATAATATATTATAATAAATTATAAAGTATGTCATATTACATTACATTATATTACATTATATTATATTATATATTTAAATATATATTATATTATATTTTTAGTCGGGTCTCGGGTCTGGATATTAAATACCAAGATCCGATCCATTTATGTTAAAGTTAATCGGATCCGAGTTTGGAATAGCTCTAGACCTGGGATCAGTATTAATTTTTTTGGACAATCTTTTCTTGGCATACCAACGTTTATCCATTTTATTTAATTTATTCATGTTTAATAGTTGAAACGTAAGTTACAAATTGATTATAGCATTTTCACATTTGCCAAACATGGATATAAATAATATTTTTTTTAGAATTTGAACTTTTACTCACGTATATATTTTACGTGTCTAAAAAGCATGGGTATATATAACTTTTTTTTGTAGTATAACCTCCTAACCAACTTAACAAACCTGGATCCAACTCCATAACCCAAATGGGTTATGTTACAATCTCTCAAAAAACTTCCCCAATAAATCAATACTCTTAATCCTGGGTCAAGTTGTAATACCTCAGAAGAAAAGAAAAAAAAAAGAAATTGAAGCCTTGCCGGCCCACCTGTTGGACCGGCCCAGACCAGAGCGCGGCCCAGAGCGTAGCCCAGGTGAGTGGGGTGAGCTGGCGAACGGGCGCGCGGGTGCGGGCGATCGAGCACGGCGTGCGAGCGCAGTGAGCTTGCGACGCGGACGGGTGACACGGACGGGCGACGCGAACGAACATGCGGGCAAGTGCGATGCGCGAGCACGCGGTGCATGGTCCGGCACGACACGACGGGCGCACGAGGTGCAGCCCAGCCCACACGTGCAGCGCACCGAGCGCGGGGCTCGGCCCAGCCGGAAACGGCGCGCGTAGGGGTGTTTTCCATGCATTTCTCAATCGTTTCCCCAAGGTTTCTCGCTGCTCATAGCGGTCCACAAGATTTCTGTGTGATCTAGACTGTCCATTGCCTGATCGAATGGCTGAGATGAATTCGAGGGAGTTTAGGCTTGATCAGAAGCTTTTGGATTCGGATTTTGATGCGGTTTGAGGCGTCGATCTTAGATCAGATGGCTAGGAAGATATCTTGGTGGTTTTGGACTTCTCAGATGATGTTTAAGGTAGTTTTAGATTGGTTTTTGCTCTTTTTTTTAATCAAGGACGTCGAGGACCAACAATGCAGAGAGCCAAAGAGCCAAGAAGAGAGGAGAAGAGAGAGAATGAGAAGGGAAAATGAGGAGAGAGGAAGAAAGAAAGAGAAAGAAAAGAAGAGAGAAGATGAGAGGAAAGGGATCTTGGTTTGGAAGAAGAGGAATGTTGTCATGCTATGATGGCATGGGATAGCGACCAGTTTTGGGAATATATTGGGATTCGGGATAGAGAGAGAAAGAGGAGAGATAAAGATGGGAGAGAAGAGGAAGGAGAGAGAAGATGAGGAAAGAGAAAATCAGAGAAAACCTTCTTCCTCAAAATTTGTGAAACTAGGATTTGGTTTGAATGAATTTATTTATTGTTGTAGGAGATCAACCTTTTGAGCATGAAGGATTTGAACGAATTTCGGATATAGATTGATACCGAATATTTGGGGTTAGCGATTGAAGGTAAGGATTCTGGACATGATCACCAGTTCTATACATTGTTTTATATGGCATGATTTGATCCGTGCATATGAGCATTGGCATGCACGTTTGTTTTGCATCGTATATTTTGATTTCTCGAGATGGATAATATGTTGAGATTATTAATTATGTTCCCATGTATCATGTTTATTCGAGTAAGATATCTTTTGATGGTTTGGACCATGATGTTGGTTATTGAGAAGTTTGAGATGACGTGATTTGACAGTACGACTTGATTTGATAAAGTGATAACAAAGAGGATACTGTTTTTGGACTAGCCATGCCACGGGATCGTGGTTATATAGCCTGAGCCACAGGCTTTGTACATGAGTTAGCTAGACCACGAGGAATGGTCGATTGTGAGACTAGCCAGACCACGAGGAATGATCGATGATACTATCCTGACTATAAATAAAAGGTCAATTAACGGGCTTGTACGTGAGTTGGTTTAGCCACGGCGGATAGCAAATGGCCGATTATGAGATTACCAATCATGGGATGAAGCATGACCGTGGTTAGTTCAGAACCCTAAAGATAAAGATAGATTAATGGAACCTCTAAAGAAAACATGATTTTTCATGGTTTTGTCATGTAAGATATTTGAGCTATTTGTTTACATAATATGGTATGCTGTATGTTCTTTCTATTTCTAATATTGTATTATTACTGGTGTGATCATATGGAAACTTACTGTGCTGTCGAGCTCACAACCCTACTTTCTTCTTTCACACAGAGTTGTACAGATATTCAGGCTTGGTAAAGAATGAGATTTTTTTTGAGGTAAGTGATTCTTGTGTACCTAGGCCTTGCATGATCTCTAGGATAAAATCTAGGATTTGTACGGCCGGTTACGTAGCCGATTCCGGTGCTATATTCGGGGCGTGACACAAGTCTCCTGATCTAACATGATTCCAGGGCCCTCCTAGAACACTTCTAGGATCTCTGAAATATCTCCAGAATAGGCTTGGAACATGCCTCCAAACTTCAAGGATTGTCTTCTATATCTCTATCATGATCTTTCAAGTCTCTTTAAAACTTGAAAGTACAGTACAAAACCCTACGGGATCCATGGGGACGTGGCATTGATGGTTGTTATTTTCATAAACAGGATGGTCCCAAGCACGTCAGTAAAAGTCCCAGTTGCCCAAGACTGCCTCGGCCCTTCACAAGCAAAGATCCCTTCAGCAGTATGTGGCCTTGTCTTTAGAGGTCACACTACTTTTCTCGAACAAGGAGGCTGTGCTCTCTTGACAGGAGCGAAGTTTGTCTACCCGTGCTCTTCTTCGCATGATGTCCAGGAGAAAAAGAGAGAGGCTATCTGTAACGATACAGGTTTGGGGAAAAAGAGTGGAATTCAAAAGTCCTCTTGTTTCGCTCTCTCCAAAGGCACAAAAGGCCTGTCACTAAAAGAGCATCCAGACCAACTCTGAGCTTTGAAGCTTCAGGTTCATTTCTCCAGCTGTTCCAGAGGGTGTCGAGTGAATTTGGGAGACTTGGGAGGTGAAAATCTGTAAGGAGGATGGTCCAAACCGTCGATAAGAAGGGGCAACTGAGGAGAAGGTGGTCGCTGGTTTCTACATTAATTACTATCACAAAAGGTGCAACTGATACTACCCTGCCAACCTTTTTTTGCCAAAAAGTCTTTTGTTGGTATTTTTCCATGATAACTTAACAAGATAAATAGCTTAACTTTCTCAGGGACTCGTATTTTTCACACAAAGGTGCTTATGAGGGGTGTAACTCCACCGTTAAGGAAGACACCATAGTAGTGTTTAGAAGAAAATTTATCTGTCTTGAACCATTTCCATTCGATGTCGTCTGGGTTTTTTTGTCAATATCGAAACGTTCTGAGTTTAGATCTCAACGATAGGAGATTTGATTGCAGGTGAACCGCGAGAGGGTATCTGAATGTGCTTGGACATTGGAGGTCCATGATCCCTCTGGCCACTGAAACTTTCTGATTCATTGCCAACATGAAGAGTTGAGGGTAGAGGTCCTGTGACAATTTGATTTGGGTTCAATGGAAACAGGTCTGGATCGCAAATAAACCAACCCAATGGAACTTGAGATATTAATAAACCTTCAGCAGTGAGAGCTCGAGGAAAAAGAATCAAAGAGAGGTCGAACTGTTGTGCAGTGCATTCCATAACAGAAAACTATCGAACGTCTAATCCTGCAATGGCCAATTAAGTAGATAAATCTGATGAATACCCTTTATGTGCGAATTCTCTGATTGGACATTCTGGCTTGCAATGCAGAACAGTTTGTTCTCTAGATTACATGCTAATTTGATACCTATCAGGAGTGCGGAGGGAGAAGCATATGCTTGGAGAAGTATAAGTCAAAGATTCCTTGGTCACTTGCACCAAACTCCAACAGCAAGCACAGTTCACAAAAGAGTTCAACCATTCTAAATCAAAGAACATGCCTTATTGCCGATCCTTGCAGCTCCTACTATATATGTCGTTTGGAGGTTGCAATACCTGAAGAGGGATGATAAGTCACCGCTCTCAACCTGAGAAGCACCTTAGACTACACAAAAGTAAAAAGAGAACAACTGGATTATAAAAAAACAATTTCTATTAAACCTTGATGCTTACTGCTTGTGATCCTAGATACTTGAGCACTTAGCACACACTATCGCATAGCCAATCCTTGTTGTATATAGTCACTCCACGTAACTCTTCATATTCTCGTACATTTAATATAAAGAAAACCCAAAGTCACAAAATATGTCTATACGATTATAGGCATTTGCCGATACTTTTAAGTATCGACAAAAAAGCCCTCGATAATTTTTAAAGCATAGTAAAAATATCGGGTATATAAGTATGGGGACGTAACTTGCCGACGCTTTTTTGCCGACGCTTTTTATGTAAGCATGGGGACGTAACCTGCCGACGTTTTTAAAAAGTGTCGGCATTTGTCGATGCTTTAAAGCATCGCTAGAGTTAAACTTGTCGACGCTTTAAAGTATTGCTAGGTTTTAAACTTAACGACGCTTTAAAGCGTCGGCAATTGTCACAATAGCGACGCTTTAAAGCGTCGGCAATTGTCACAATAGCGACGCTATAAAGTGTCGGCAATCGATAAGATAACGACGCTTTAAAGCATCGGCAAGTTTTTTTTTTAAAAAAAAAATACCTCTATGACGTTCAAACTCATACAAAATGAAACCTGTATCAACATAAATCTATACAAACCTGTATACATTATCACCAAAATCAAATATTATTTCATTCAAACTGTATCACACAAAGATGGAATCAAACATTATTTCATTGAAAATTGTATCACACAAACACAACATTCATACTCCAAACACCAAATATACATGAAGTCGATATAAAGAGTGTTTTATATATAAAAAGTATCCAAGTTCAAATACATCATAAGATATATAAAAATAATAAAAAAATACTGACTGGCATCAACGGCATCAATGGTCCGCGGGAGGCTGGTCGTCGTCTTGTCTACGACTGGCAGATGCATCAGGAACCTACAAGATATACATATATATAATTACGATACCTACATTATATATATTCTAAATTATTACATACATACAATATATATATATATATAGTTATAAACAATTACTTACCTGAGATGACATGAACATATGTAGCACAGATATAACATGCTCAAGCTGAGCCCTCAAAGTCTGCATCTCTGCTCTGTCTGTATCACGTGTTTGTCTGAGCTCTGCTATCTTATCCTCGAGTCGACGAACACATGAATCATCATTACTATCTCTAGCATCCGAGTAAATTTACTCATCTTAGATAACTGAGTAGGGGTAACTCCAATCCCATAACCCCTCACTCGTCCATAACGTTCTGGTTCCATCAACTCCGAGAATACCTCGGCCTCGACGCGACTGTTCTACATAGATGATGTAGACTCGCTAGCACGCTCGACGATCATAGAGGGAGCCCTCTCCTATGTTTTATAAAAAATTCATATATTACTATTTAATAAAAATAAAATTATATTTCATGATATCATATAAATAAAAAAATACAAATAGATCTCTGGACTCCTCCTGAACAAAACTACCATCCTGGTGAACGTGAGTAATCTAATAGAACTCCACCTCACCAGGCTCCCTCCCCTGCTGATCAGCTAATAGAAGAATAAATGTTACAAAAAAATCCAAAATGATACATCTTATATCTCCATACCATGATACATGGTACATGCATGACCCATGATGATACATAATGTTAAAACTAAAAGTGTACTAAAAATATTATAGGATGAGAAATATACAAACTCATGCCTGAGCCGTGCATAACTCTTGGATCCCGTTATATGAGGAATAGACTGAGCTGCTCGTGCAGCTCTACCAATATCAGAATATGTCTACAAAATAAAATTAAAACTATGGTATATATTGTATAAATGTAATTTATATTAAAAATTAATAAGTTTATAAGTTTGATGATGCTACCAACATGTGCCCTCTCGAAGAACCAATAATGCACCAGGTCCCTCCACTAATGAGGGTGTACATCAGGAGGACAAGTAGCTGCAACCTGCTCCTCTGTCTTACCATCTTTCTTATAGTCTTCCTTCAACTTTGTCCTATACTCTTTCCACTTGTGATTGAGAGATTTAAGCACAAAATCATTAAAATTTGGAGGGAGTACGAACTTGCTCTACAATGTAAATAAACAATAAAATAAGTATTAAATGAAATAAGTAATGAAATTGTTAAAAACTTAAGATATAAAATAATATATCAAATTTTTTTACCTGCACAAGTCGTAGCATCTCTACTTTATAAGCAAGAAACATGTCATTCCATTTTGAATAATTTAGGGGACATAGTTGACCCCAGCATGCTACTGTTCCCAAAAAGCTGGTCAACAAGCTAGCAGATTTCTTAATAGGCTGGCCTAGCTTGTTCCACTGAATGACGATCCACTCACTCTCAAGTAACTGCCATACATCATGGACTAGTGTGGGTCATCACCTCCTCCTAAGTCTCCCGAATTCATCTACAAAAAAAATACAGAAAATTATATATCAAAACTATTGCATATCTATAAATTGAAATGAGATGAAATTATTAAATTATATTGTATATGTATATCATCGATGATAGGCTCATCATTTGGATGATCCATAGGAGGATCATGATGTGCTGAATCAGAGAGAATGGCCTCGGCCTGATGTGTAGGAGAGGTACTGGTCTCGGCCGGATATGCAGGAATGGATGGACTGGCATCAGATCGACATGAAACTGATCGACTATCGTCGGGCTGTTGTGATGAAGTACTAGCCTCGATCTGAGAAAACTGAAACTGTACATTTGATAGGCGCTTCCTTCGAGGCATGGTGTACCTAACATGCATTATTAAAAATCAAGTCAGTCAACATTATAATCAAATTATAACGGAAATGAATTACTTTTTAAAAGATAGAATAATTATTCATGCAAAAATATAAACTACTTAATTGTCATAATCAATTAGTTGTACCTTCTTCAGAATCCAACCTAACCAAAATGGTTGTATCATTTATATGATCATCCGACACAATATTATAAGGCATACACTGAGTATAAGTATCATCTTCTTCTTCTTCCACCCTTTTTCTTATGTCATTCAAGTCTCTGGATTTTGTCTTAATAACAGTAGCCCATTCTTTATCTTTCAAGTCTTGTACATAAAAAACTTATCGAGCTTGAGATGAAAAGATAAATGGATCATCCTTCAATAACATACATGTATGTATCAATTTGAAAAATTGACAAGTATAAATCCGTTTGAGTTCTTTTTTAAACTCTTGGTGTATTTATATCCATCCAATCACATCAAAATAATGCAACTTTAAAATTTTCATAATAATCCATCTCAAAAATATATTTAAGTATACCATAATAAGATTTTCAATCTGCTTCTACCATAACTTTACTGTTCTAAGTTTTTCTAAAGTTCTCGCACTCCTTGGTATGAAATTTAAAGCCATTTATAATAAAACTGTTATATTTATTCATAATATAATTAGGACCTCGAGCAAGTGCTATTAGTTCTATTGAACAATTTTTTTCTATCAATACCGGTACCTAAAAAATATAATATCAATTATCAATCACTTATTCGATGTTAAATATATGTAAAAGTATTATACGACTTATATATACTAACCAAATTAGAAAGCCAATTAGGGAATAACTCAACCAACCATCTTTGTTCAATCCTTAGATTAGGACGAGTGGAATGATTGGCTTGTCGTTGTATAGCTAAAAATTCACTGCATGACAATCAAATATAAGTTTGACAACAATATGTCTAATATTTAGTATTATCCATGTGTAAATAGATTAACCTACGATAGTCAGATATTATATCACCATGTAGCAATAAATAATGGTATGCTTGTGACAAGGATTTATGGTTAAGAATAATACTTTCAGCTTTTCCTATAAATCTTTCGTAAGATGCAAACTTGTATAGATTTGTATTCTCCATAGTATCGCCATAGCATTGAGGTCGATTGAATACAGTCGCTATACCTTTGAGATATCTTGAACAAAATGTTAAACACTCTTTAGCAATATATTCCTCTGCTATTGAGCCCTAAGGATAGGCTTTGTTTTGTACATAATCCTTCAAACGTACAAGATACCTTCAAAAAGTATGATATTTATTAAAATTTTAATATTAATATCACATTAAATAATGAAAAATATATGTAAATTATGAAATTTTAGTTTTACAGCATCACCTCTCGATAGGATACATCCATCTGTATTGTACCGGTCCACCAAGTTTAGGTGAAGCTAGATGAACCATAATCGTAAAAATCCAGGAGGAAATATCTTTTCCATCTGACATAACGTAAGTATGACTTGAGACTACAAATGATCAAGCTCCTGAGAATTAAGAACCTTATAACATAATGCCTTGAAAATTTATGATAATTGAAAAATAACTGTAACAACTTATTTCGGCATTGACGACCTTAAAGCCAATGGAAGAATAACTTGCATTAGTATGTCCATCATGATTTTTCAGATTTGAGATTTTTTGCTCTTTCAGATTCATACATTGTGAAATATTTGATGCATATCCATCAGGAATCTTGATATTCTTTAAAACTGTTAGAAAAGATCTTTTTCTCAACTAGACATTATATAATATATATGAGGGATATAAGTTCTATCATTTGCAAGCACTTGTGGATGAAGTTCATATGGATGCCCATTTCTTTTAAATAAGACATGCCTTCATGTTATCTTTAGTTTTTCCATCAAGATTTAATATTGTTCCAATCAAATTATCATAAACATTCTTTTCTATATACATAACATCAAGATTATGTCGGAGTATATTATGCTCCCAATAAGGTAAGTCAAAGAATATGCTTCTTTTCTTCCATAATTGTTTAGTATGCTGATGGATATATGCTATCATTATATCATCATCATTTTCAACTTCTAAGAAATTATCTGGATCCTCGAACACTACTGTATCTAAAGTGCAAGCATTGACTTCCTCTGATACTTCTTCTTGTACTGAAGTCTCAACATCATCTCTTCCTCGCTTTTTAGAGGACTTTGTCATCTTACCGTAACTGTGTCTGATACCAAGCATTTGTTTACAAATATCAGAACCAGAAGGTTGAATTGGAACAGATCCAACTCTATAGCACAATCAAATAAATCCTTCTGAAATCGAATGGATGATTTGCTTCCAACCATCGACGATGTCCCATATAACAAAACGTTTCTCCATGTTTTAACCAAATTGAATTGGTTGATTCACCCAAGAAGGACATGCAACTTGTCTCTTAGTGCTCCAACCAGATAAATTAGCATATACAGGAAAATCATTAACATTCCATGATAGAGTTGCCCGCAGTTTGAATATTTGGCCATTCGAAGCATCAGTTGCACTGATACCCTCCCACAATTATTTCAATTCATCTATTAAAGGTTGTAAGAAAATATCAATATCATTGCCTGGACCCTTATCACCTGGAATGATCATTGATAAAATAAGTGAAGACTGTTTCGTGCATATCTATGATGGTAAATTATAAGGAATCAGAATAACTGCCAAGTACTATAGATAGAACTTAAGGTCGGAAATGGATTGGACCCATCATTGGCTAAACCCAGCCTGACATTACAAGCATCAGAGGCAAAATCAGAATGTCTGTCATCAAATACTTTCCATTCTAAACTATCTGCTGGGTGTCTCAGTATTCCATCTTTTGTATGTCCTTCATCATGCCATCTCATTGACGAAGCTATCTTTGATGATGCATAGATCATTTTTAATCTAGGTACAATAGAGAAATAATGCAATACCTTGGTCAGTTTTTATTTAATTTGTGTTGCATCTAATTCATTTAATCCCTCACTCTCATTTTCTTTTTGCTTCATCCATCGTGAACATCCACACACATGGCACGACTCTTGATCGACATGTTCTCCTTGATATAATATACAATCATTTTGGACAGCTATGAATCTTTTCATATCCAAAATCCAATTCCTTTACTAATTTTTTGGCTTCATAACAAGATGTTGGTAAACTAGTATCTTCAAGAAATGCATCCTTTAACAACTTGAGCAACATAGTAAAACTCTTGCCAGACCATCCATTCAAGTATTTTATATAAAATAAATATACAAGAAAAGAAATTTTTGAAAAGTTCTTGCAACCAACATATAATTCTTGATCTGCATTCCTTATCAGCTTCTGATAACGATCTGTTCCAACATTAGTTGGGGGTATCGACTTCCCATTATATATAGATTCAGTAAACATAGGATCCTCAGGTAGTCCAGCTGCTACTTGTCCTCTACTGTAATCTTTAGGATTTTGAGCACCATATCAAAAGCATCTCTGAGCAAACCCCTGATATCATCATCTCTTGCAAGTTTTTTCTGTTGATTATGGATCCAAAATCAGGTATATGTTACATGTTAGAGGTTTGGTTACATGTAAATGGTAACCTTGACTCTCCATAAAAAACCACTCTGTACAACCTCTTAAAAACCATTCCATACCAAATATTCTTCAACAGTATTTGGACATTGAGAACTGGAATTTACATATTTTTGGCATGGACATAGAATCTTTTCATTGATGCTATTTCTCTCCATACCAAATTTAATAAAATTCTGAACTCCATCTAGATATTCTTTGCTATTCTTCGATTTAGTTATCCAACTCTTATCCATTGTAAGATAAAACTAACTAAAATAAATAAATATTTATAAGAACAAAATGCACTCTATCATCAACTAATAGATGAAGAGGTCCTATCCCATTCAAGAATTGCATTAATTATATAGGTCATTTACTGAACTCCATCTAGTATTCTTTGCTATTCTTCGATTTAGTTATCCAACTCTTATCCATTGTAAGATAAAACAATAAAATAAATAAATATTTATAAGAACAAAATGCACTCTATCACAAAAAAAGAGGTCCTATCCCATTCAAGAATTGCATTAATTATATAGGTCATTTACAGTAACCAAATAATACGCAATAGAAGTTCCAAAAAATTCCCCATATAAGTAAATATGTATGAGGTGAACTAAAAGAAAATGTTGTCCGAAATAAATCTGGAACTCTATCTATACCATTTGATTATTGTAAGCACCTATAAAATATTTGTAATTCTCAAACTATCCAAACTAGACAATCAATTGACCACTGTATATATTTCTCCCATCCGTATAAAAATAAAATAAATGTACAGATGCTGTAGAATATGTACTTTAATCAATTGATGGGTCAATGTTTCTATGCAATGCAAGTTTTGTAAAAAAATATTTTAAAAACCATAATTGATCATAGCAAAGCTATAGATGGTATTGAAATGAAAGATTTGCAATAATGAACAAATCTTAAAGCATAACATGTACAGTAAGATGTAGGTATATACCAAAAAATTTATAAAGAAATAAAAATAATCTACTAAGGAGGAGACTTAGTTCTACGATTTAATCTGCAATTATATCAAAATGACTACAATCGGTTGCCTACAAAAGAAGACGTCCGGCGAGCCCAGCTCACCGGCATCAAAGCTCGGAGAAAAGTCCTCCGACACAAAGACCTGGGAAGCCCCAGGCACCGGCGAGCCCAGCTCCCCGGCATCAAAGCCCGGAGAAAAGTCCTCCGCTACAAAGACCTGGGAAGCCCCCAAGCACTTAGTGCCTCCGAGCCCAACTCCAGGATGCCAAGGTCTAGAACTCAGATTTCTGGCACCGCAATCCTCAATCATCAACGTCCTTAGGACCGGCTTTGAGACACTAAGGTTCAAGACTCAGACTTCCAATACCAGGGATCTCTGCCTTCGACGTCTCCGAGCCCAGCTCCAAGACGGCGACTACTGAATCATGTTCCTAAGCAACTGAGTCCAAGGCCAACATTCATCACCGGCATGACCTCAAGCTCAACGCCAAGTCCATGCCAGTCGAAGTCCTTGGCTCCCCTCTCGGGCCACCCTGCACCGAAAAGAAGAAAAAGCAAAGAAATGGAGGAGAAGAGAGAGAAAAGACATTCCACATTACAGATAATAGAGATACAGTGATTGCAAAAGTGAATTTCATTACTAAAGGAGTCGATTACACTATCTTCCAGGCCCCGACAGGCCGGGTGACCCGGTCAAGAAGAAAAGAAAATAAAAGAAAAGTACAAGTATAAAAAGAAAAAAATCATATCCTAAGGAGCTGCCTCCTTCCCCGGGCGGCGCACGGCTGGGACCTCTCCCTTCTCCACCTCCGTTGCTTGGGCATGCCCCTGGGCAACCTCCGCTGGAGGAGCAGATTCAGCTGCTGGAGCCACTGGGGCCGGATCAGCTGCCTCCGGCTGCGGCACAGGTGCTGCCCTCGCCACCGTCGGTGTCGGCTCCCTGGGGCCGGGCACCGCCAAGGTCACTGGGGTACGAGCCTCGGTTGGAGCAGCTCCCTGCCTTGCCATCACCGTCATCGTTGTAGAGGAAGCCTTCTTCCCTGGGACTCGGAGCGCAGCCAGCTGCTCCTCGGACAGGCCTCCTACTGAACTCAAACCTTGCCGCCTCCATCTCCTCGTCGGAGGAGGAGGGAGTCCTCGACCGAGAGGGTCTGGCTTCGGCCTGACAAGAGGGACGGAACTCCGGACCGAAGCGATCCATGGAGAAAAGAAAGAAGGAAAAAGAAAGAAAGGGACATGAGAAACCCTAAGATGACTCCTAAAGGACGAGAAAGGGGGCTAACCTGCAAAAACCTTAAGAAGTCGCCGGTGGCCGGAGAGGAAGAAGAAGAGGGAGAATACTCCTGTGAGATGCTGGGCGCGCAAAGTTTGAACGAGGGTAAGCTTCGAAAAGACTTACCCCTCCTTCCTAAACTACCTACGCCCGACCGTACCTTTGCGGCTCCCCAGAAGGCACCCACCGCGTGTCAACCATCCATTGGGCCAGCGTGCCCATCCGACCGTGATCGCTCCGACTTCCGTGCCCGCCTCAACGGCTCCCCTATGTGGCCACGTGGCATCCTCCCATAGGCTCGTAGGACCGCAGAGCAAGGCACCACCGATTTTGGCCATCATTGCACCAGATTTCTCTGCCTTTCCACATCAGCGCCATGATTACGCCCTTCGCCCCAAGCGCTGCGCGCCAATGGGCCTCGGGCGTGGGGGGCAAATGATGGGGCCAGATCGCTGATGTGGCACGAGGCAGCTGACGTGGTGCGAGGTAGCTGATGTGGAGCCCCCATTAGACGCCACGACAAGCTTTCAACACGAGCGCCTTCATCGGCTGAGCTCCCCTGAAGCAACACCTCTGCCTATCGAAGTCGAGCTCCGTCCTCCGCCAGGTCCGTTCCCGCAAGCCCGGAACACCTAGACCGGAGCCAAGTCCGAGTCCCCACCCAAGACGGACCCCTCGGGATCGGGCCCCATGGTCAGGAGTCGAGCTCAGCCTCCTCCGCCACGAGAAGAAAGCTAAGCGACCGCTGCCGGTGGTGCAGAAGAAGATAACTAGCCTATCATCATCTGCTATTGTTGCTGCTGGTAAGGTTGATAGAGACCATTAGAAGGAAACAAGCCACCTTCCATCCACTCCACACCTTTGTTGTAGAATAGGGACAAAGAAAGATATGATGAAATATGACAGAGAATAAGAGGAGATGGAAGGAAATCATAAATCCTAACTTTAGAAAATATAAACCCTAACCCTGGATTAAGAAAATCTTAAAATATTACCAATTACTAAGATTTGGTTGGGATCCGAGGCTGGATGGGAAGATGAAAGACTAGAAATTTGGTTGAGGATCTCAGATTTGAAGCCAGGTGGCATCGATCTATGACTGGGAGATTTGGTTGGGGATTGTCAGATGGGAAGAAGACGCAGAGCCGACAGAGGAATGGAGATGAAAGCAGAGCAACCGGGCCACCAGGCTACTGGAGTTGGTTGCAGGGTTAGGGGGAGAATTTTCTTTGAAAGAAGCATCTCTTGATCGCTATTGTAGGCAGTCAAAAATAAAATCTACTCACTACTATAGTTAGTGATGAGTCGGGATCATATCCTCGGGGATCAAGGATAATTATTTTATGAAAAAAAAAAAAAAAAAAGATAATTATCTAGATAGTTAGAAAATAGATGATGGGTTAATTAAAACTAATCAATTAAAACTAAATAGGAGATCGAGGGGTTTATATGATAAAAAAAATGTCTATGGATTTTCAGGTAATCACGAACATAAATCATGCATATGCTCTACTTTAAATAATCAAAATTCATATTTGTTCGGGATCTTTCAAACTAACCCTTAGCATATGCTATCTTGCCGAGTATGAACCATTTCTTATCATGATCATGGCCCATCCCACAAGTATAGGCTATCTAATGCTTAGTTGAAAATATCTTAATAAGATATATAAATAAAAATCTTGGAATTAATTATCTATGTTGAGCATGAACCATATCGTATCAGGATCATGATCCATCCTACTAGGATAATTAATTTGAAAAATCAAGTAAAAAAGAGAAGGAAATTGAAAGCATTTATTCAATTATATAAAAATAAAATAATTATAAAGATTAATGAAAGGATCCCTGTACTTTTCTATAGACTACATCTCAGTCGAGCATGGCTATTGGCTACATCTTTCTGGAGACTCGGGACTCTATCACAGCACCTCCTCTCTTGAAGAACTCTTTTTCTTGATTCCTCTCCCTCTCTCTAAAAGCCTAAACTAATTATAAAAAGAAAAATAAAAGAAAATATTACTGGTGGAATTGATGATCCCTCTAGCTTCCCGGGGTCCTCTTTTTATAGAGCTCGTCTAGGACTTCCTCCCATTCAAATTTGGAGTCAATAGGGCTCAAAATTGGCTAAATATTGCACGGACTAATTACAATCGTTTGATTTACATCATAATCCTCAGATTGCACCAAAAATTATGCAAGATCTACACTTCCTTCTTGGAATAGAGTTCGATCTAGACTCCGCCGAATCCCGAATCCCCTTCTCCCACTTGGATTTGGGCCCCTTTCTTCTCCCCATCGCAGTGGATGGAGTGGTGGAAGATGGCGGCCGGTGGCATGGTTGGTTGGTGGTGTGGCGAGTGGACTGCATGGTAATGGGAAGAGGACCGCGGCTTGCAATGGTGACTAGTGGCTCTTAGGTAGAGGAAAAAGATGGCTTGGATGGCGGTCAGCGATGAGGATGGGCAGTTGACGGTGGTGTTGGGGGAGGCATTGGAACAACACACCACCGGCTCTCATGGAGGAAAGATGAATAGGGGAGTCACTGCGATGGTCTTGAAACAAGGTTGAGTCTTGGGCCGAGGAGGACCATGCAGTCCACTCGCCACACCACCAACCAACCATGCCACCGGTCGCCATCTTCCACCACTCCATCCACTGCGATGGGAAGAGGACCGCGGCTTGCAACGGTGACTAGTGGCTCTCAGGTAGAGGAAGAAGATGGCTTAGATGGCGGTCAGCGGTGAGGATGGGCAATTGACGGTGGTGTTGGGGGAGGCATTGGAACAACACGCCACCGGCTCTCATGGAGGAAAGATGAATAGGGGAGTCACTGTGATGGTCATGAAACAAGGTTGAGTCTTGGGCCAAGGAGGACGCGCACGATGACTCTGGCATCTTGGAAAGAAATCCGGTGGATGGTAGCTTCCGACGATGGTCAGCCAGCAAATCTGGGTTGAAAGTGGCTAGTAGCGATGGGGATGAGAAGAGACGGTGGTGCTAGGTGTGATGGGCAGCGGTGTGGCAGCTCCTGGCATCTCATGCTAGTGAACGGTGGTTCCCCAGCATCTTAAGGTGGCGACGAAGAACTTCGATGGACGATGGAGGCGTTCAACGGCAAAACCCTTCCACGATCCACGATTTTGAGCCATGGACCGATGCTAATGGCTACTGATGGACCCTTCCTCATTTCATAGACCAAATGGCCAGTCCACCATGGATCAATTGCTCTAAAACCCATGCTTTTTCTTTAATAAATTTTAACTTCGATTTCAGGCCCGTTTGAACTTTGATTTAAGTGTCATTTGCATCGTTGGACTCCAAAAATTAAGTTCTTTCTATCTATGAACTCCTTTTCTACAAAACTCTAATAAAAATATCAATTCTTAATAAATATAAATTAATTAATATTTATTATAATATTTAAATTTAGATATTTAACAATCTTATCACATCTCCCAACTTAATCATTGCTAGTTCCTTAGCAATGTAATTAAAATATAAGTGCTAATTTTACAACCATGTGTCATTAAGATTCTCCTTTGGATCTATGTTTAAGGTCAAAAAAAGTTAGCTAGCATCACTAACTAGGTATTGAGTCTTTAAAATAAATTTCGCAGTCAGAACTATTAGAAACTTTTTAGACTTCATCCAAAGATCTATCACGCTTGCATTTGTGATGGCTAACTCAGTATTTCATTGCTAGATTGTAAAGAATAATTATATCTTCGCTTATCACCTACTTTTAGTCAATTTTCTATACACCCCTCAAATTAAGTACATGACTGAAGTAGCTTTCACACCACCTAAATTTTTCTCTTCTCTTATTTTTTTTGGTTTGCGATGTCTTCACATTGTCCATTTTTTGACACGAACAACAATGCTTACCTAGATGAAGGTGCCCGGTTACTTGATGAAAAATCAATATTTAGAAGTTGTCCCCTTTTTCTTTTCTTCTCTTTTTCTCTTTTTTTCCCTTTTTTAGATAGGTAGCTCTTTCCTCGAATTCAAGTTAAATGGAGGGTGTATATCAATTACCAATTTTTCAATAATAATTAAATATTTAATTGACCTTATAACTAATACCTACTTTACCTCGTTAATGTGCATGTACGATGGAAGTGCTAATAGCCTTTAGGTGACCTAAGTGGATCGCTAAAAGTCTGACTAGCTAGTTTACTCGACTTGCTACAATAATTAGTAAATGATTTCTAACTTTGTTATCCTTTTCCTAGTCTATTTAGCTCAAGAATTTTTTCATGACACATGATTTATCAAAAAAAAAATTATAATTCTTTAATTTTTTTCAAATTTTTTTAAAAAAATTTGAAATAATTAAAAAATTTTTTAACAAAGTTTTCCTTATCCCCCAACTTAATTTTCATTGTTCTCAATGGAGTAAGAAAAAATTAGGACATGAAAGTAAGACAATGAGAGGTACCATCTAGACTAGAAATACATCATGAATTATCAGGTGCATCTACAAAGAGTGGTTCATTATTTCTATAAAAATAAAAATTACTAAAGCAAAAATTAATAAAAAGATTGGATTGCCTTCCAATAAGCACTAAGTTTAATGTCTTCAGCAAGACCTCTCGAGATTCTCATCTTATTCTTGCTTGAATCTTGACGTGGGTTTGTAATTCCCTACATGATTCGGGTTCAACTGTAAAGTATTTCCTGCATTGGACTATTAGATAGCTTGTTCCCCTTATAGATAACAATTCTTTCTGTATAATTAGATCTAGGTATAACTTTAGTACTAGTCGGGGTTCTAATAGACTTAGATCTATATACTCAATATGCTCGATATATGAAGAGAGTATTTTAGGATCCTTGTTTGATGCCTCTTCTTTCATAGGCAAAGGTTCAACTAGAGTCATGAGGGGTTCAGCTAATAATTTAGATCTTGGTACAAGTCCTTCTCTGATCTATAACTCGGCACTTTTTTCAAGTCAATATCAATCCTATCTCCATACATTGTTTCAATATTATAGATAAATTTTGAAGGCAGTTCTCAAAAGTAGATCCAAATACAGATAAATCAATTATAAAAATTTTAACTTCATTATCCCCCATATGCATAATGTCCCACCTAACAGCTTCTTTATATGCTTTTAGAATACCTATAATTTGGACTTCCGGATTACATGTTACTGGTAAGGTATTAGTGGATGCAGCAGGGAGTGGCTTCAATTCTAAATCAGGTGGTGATTCTAACAAGGAAGCTATTGAGGGTGTGGGTGATGGCTCATATTGCTCAATCCAAAGTGGGGTGGTGTTGGGATAGGATATTTCTACTAGGTCATTCATCTCTAGGGTACATCTCTCTATATTAGGCTCATCCATCTCAAAGTGAGCTAAATTAGGGTTTAACGAGTCATTAGGGGAACTTTCATACCTGGCTTCCTCTATTACATGATGCATTGGTTATCCTTAGGAAATCTTAATTAATTCCATCATTACACCTATTTGTTCTTCATTTCCATTGAAAGTAAATGATGATTTTAGGATTCTTGGAATTGGGACTATAGATAAGTTGGGTGATGATGGAAGTGGTTTATCCCTCCTTTCTGATTTCTCTTTTAAGTTTCTACCTTAGTTAACTTATCTAGATTGGTCTCTTTGGTTGTACAGGATCACTCTATGACCAATTTATTTTCGAGCTTTGACCAGGCAGTTCTTCTTCACTTATAGCCATGGCCAATTTACTTAATTACATCTCCAAACAGGCAATAGCCTAGATATTGGAGGTTATCTGTTGGCACATGGTATGCATTCTGCATAAAGTTATTTAGGATAGTGTTAGTATTATTAATTATAACATGGAGGTCAGCTTGGGTTTTAACCAAAGTTTTTAGATCCTTTTCAAATGTGATGATTCCTTCCTCAAGATCTAAACATGGTTGAATATTAGGTACTTGACTGGGCCTAGGGTAGGACTAGTCAAAATTAGGGACTCCTAGTATTGCATCTTGTGATCACATAAAATTGGGGTGATGATTCTACCCAAGATTATAAGTTAGGGCATAAGGGTCAGTTATATATCTATTATTAGCTATAGTCCCCTGT
The DNA here is from genome assembly GCA_021397845.1 of Areca catechu. Taxonomy (NCBI): domain Eukaryota; kingdom Viridiplantae; phylum Streptophyta; class Magnoliopsida; order Arecales; family Arecaceae; genus Areca; species Areca catechu. The sequence continues at coordinate 134,074,841 of CM038038.1, read as the reverse complement.
GTAAATCCATTTTAGATTGGATGTATCAAGTAAGGACATTCCTCTACAACATGGTTTGGTGCATCACATGCCATGCATATAGGTGCTGGCACATGGTGAAATTGGGTATATCCTTTACATTCTAAGAGTTCCTAAATACTATGGATCATAGATGCCATGTTAGTTCCTATAGGTTCCATTGCATGATTATATGCATCTTCAAATCTCATGAAATTAGGATGCATATTGTTACAGCCGTTACGATGATGTGGCGTATCTCAGATTCCGCCGGGCGTGATCCGAACCACGTGAAATTTTTCGGCAGAACGGGAACGGTCCAGCAAGGTCAGATCTGGCTCCACCACGGCCAAAGTCGAGGTCGAGCCGGGCCTTCTTGCTCCTTCGTCAGGTGGCGCCCGGGAGGGGTCCACCTCGGCCGAAGTCGAGCGCCCCTCTGCCGCTCCGCCAAGTGTCCACCCAGGAGGAGCCCACCTCGGTCGAAGCCGGCGACCCCTTGCTCCCTCGCCGGGTGGCGCCCTGAGACGGTTCCACCTCGGCCGAGGTCGAGCCGGGTCTTTCTGCTCCTTCGCCAGGTGGCGCCCAGACACGGGTCCACCTCGGCCGAAGTCGAGTGCCCCTCTGCTGCTCCTCCGCCAGGTGTCCACCCAGGAGGGGTCCACCTCGGCCAAAGTCGAGCGGCCCTCTGCCGCTCCGCCAGGTGTCTGCCTAGGAGGGGCCCACCTCGGCCAAAGCCGGCGGCCCTTGCTCCCTCGCCGGGTGGCGCCCTGAAACGGTTCCACCTCGGCCGAGGTCGAGCCGGGTCTTTCTGCTCCTTCGCCAGGTGGCGCCGGGATACGGGTCCACCTCGGCCGAAGTCGAGCGCCCCTCTGCTGCTCCTTCGCTAGGTGTCCGCCCGGGAGGGGTCCACCTCGGCCGAAGTCGAGCGCTCCTTTGCCGCTCCGCCAGGTGTTCGCCCAGGAGGGGCCAACCTCGGCCGAAGCCAGTGGCCCCTTACTCCCTCACCGGGTGGCGCCCTGAGACGGTTCCACCTTGGCCGAGGTCGAGCCGGGTCTTTTGCTCCTTCGCCAGGTGGCGCTCGGACACGGGTCCACCTCGGCCGAAGACGAGCGCCCCTTTGCCGCTCCGCCAGGTATCCGCCCAGGAGGGGCCCACCTTGGCCGAAGCCGGCGGCCCCTTACTCCCTCGCCGGGTGGTGCCTTGAGACGGTTCCACCTCGGCCGAGGTCGAGCCCGGCCTTCCCGCTCCTTCGCCAGGTGGCGCCCGGACATGGATCCACCTCGACCGAAGTCGAGTGCCCCTTTGCCGCTCCGCCAGGTGTCCGCCTAGGAGGGGCCCACCTCGACCGAAGCCGGCGGCCCCTTACTCCCTCGCCGGGTGGCGCCCTGAGACGGTTCCACCTCGGTCGAGGTCGAGCCCGGCCTTCCCGCTCCTTCGCCAAGTGGCGCCCGGACACGGGTCCACCTCGGTCGAGGTCGAGCGCCCTTCTGCCGCTTCGCCAAGTGTCCGCCCGGGAAGGGTCCACCTCGGCCGAGGCCGGCTACCCTACGTGGTGAGTCCGCCAAGAAGCAGGAGCACGAGTTCCGAGACCGCCCCTCGAGCAGCGCGCGCCGTGCCCCGAGAGGAGCACCGGTACGGTCGGCAGCAACGTGTGAAACCTCGTTTACATCGGCCCGACAGGTTCCGCAGCCGAGAGGCGAAGTCCTGGCAAGACAGGACTCGGTAACGAACGCTGTCGAGGTCTGGGAAGGAGAGCGCTCACGCTCGGCCCAAGGTCTGGCCAGTGTCCTCCCTCTACCCTTTCCTCGCTAGGCTCGGCAAGCAAGACAAGGAGACCGCCGGGTTCTTGGACCCGAAGGGGAAAGGGGAAAGAGAGGGAGAGAAGAAGGTGAAAGCGAAGAGGGGGCCTCCCAAGGGCGGGAAGTCGGAGGCAGCGTGATGGGATAAAAGGATGGGAAGAGCGGACGATCAGGTAAGGGAAAAAAGGCTGGGAAAAGAAAAGGCACCGAGAGCAGGATCCAAGATCCCGAGAGGCATCCCTTGGCGCAAGCTCGGTGAAGGAACTTGGCCCAACTTCCACTCTTCTTGAGACCTTTTTTGCTAAGATAATCTCTAAGCCTGGGACTCCTTCAGGGGCCCACCTTGGAGACTTTGTTCCATCTCGTCGTTTTCTAACTTGACCGTTGGAGCTCCCTCGCCGAGATCTCCGGCCAGGGTTTCTAACCTTGTCTTGCAGGATCGGGAGCCCGCAGACCTCGAGACGAGACGGTCTGACCCCGCCACCAGCTTTGAAGTTACAGGCCACGGTGGCGAGATTGACAACAGATTGGCGCACCAGGTAGGGGGGCAGATAACACCCCCAGTGCGAGCTAGCTCTCTGTGGGACGAAGCACGCTTCGGTCATGGTGGTCACACGCGGGCGCGAAGCATCCACCAGCCGAGTAGGGGAGGTCCCCTCCCCTCAGGGACCACGCAGCCCGGAGAGGGAGCTTCCTGCTCCACCTCCGCTTCCACCGCAGCCGACCTCGGTGGACGGACCTTTTGCAGCTGTCATCCAACGGCTACAAACCCTGACTACAGTAGTTCGGTAGCTGCAGCACCAGAAGCGCTCCTTGGCCACGCAGCCCCAGCCAAGGACCCCCGCGGCTCGGGCTACGGGGCCGCGCGGAAGCCTGCGCTCCATCCATGGCAGGCCATCCCAACCGCGGGCAGCCTCCAATCCTCGCAGGAGCCTCCAAACCCCTAAGAAGAGAAATTACTCCAGTTTGGCGGATCACGAGAGTCGGTCCCCGGTCGATGATGCCGAGATGGCACGCCGTAGTAGGCGGCATCGGGGTAAAGCCCCCCGCCGAGACCGATCGGCGTCCCCTTCACCATCGGCCTCGGTGGAAGATTCCGCTGAAGAGGCCATCAGGCGCCAGGCCGAGAGGCGCTTGGAGGAGCACGAGCGCAAACTGGCGGAGTTCGCCCACCGATTTGCCGACCTACAGAACTCCTCGGCGGACCCGGCGGGCTACGACTCCTGGCCACCCTTCTCCCGGGAAATCCAAGAGGAGCCGATTCCGAGTCAGTTCCGCATGCCGCAGGTGGATCCCTACGATGGGACCACCGATCCTTTGGACCATCTGGAGAGCTACAAGGCTCTCATGAGAGTCCAAGGGGCCACGGATGCTCTTTTATGCATCGCCTTCCCCGCTACCCTCCGGAAGGCTGCTCGAGTCTGGTTCACCCGCCTCGAGCCAGGATCTATTTGCTCCTTCTATCAATTGGAAGGAAAGTTTGTGGCGCACTTCGACGCTTGTCAGAAGTTGCCGAGGGAGGTGGACAGCCTCTTCTCCATCCGCCAGCAGGACCAGGAGTTGTTTCGGGACTATGTTACCCGCTTCAAAACTGCCGTCCTGGAAATCTACAGCCTGGACGAGCCCGTGGCCATGCTGGCATTAAAGTGCGGGCTCAAGACGTCCCGCATGACTTACTCTCTAGACAAGAAACCCCCCAGGACGTATTCCGAGCTCCTCCTCCGTGTCCACAAGTATATCCGAGTGAAGGAGGCCGATCGCACCCGGCGAGAACTGGATGGGAGGACCTTGAAGAAGCCGGCCCCGAGAGATGTTCCCGGGACCCGAAGGCCCGGGCCACCTGCTGACCCCCGTCCGAATCTGAAGCCGAAGGGCGGAGCCGCCCCGGAGCGAAGTTTCACCCCTCTCCTTGCTCCCAGAACGAAGATCCTCATGGAAATTGAGGGCGAGCACTACCTCCGCCGACCTCCCCCTCAGAACCCGGGGAGCACCCGCGACAAGTCAAAGTACTGCTAGTTCCACCGCGAGCATGGCCATGACATGGAGGAGTATCGCAATCTGAAGCGGGAAATCGAGGAGCTGATTAAAAGAGGCTACCTCAGGAAGTTCGTGAGGAACGAAGCTCCGGTGGAGGGACAGCCGCTCGCGGCCCTCCCCCCGGTCCCTGCGATCGATAATCGCCCGACAGAGAAGCCAGTGGGCATGATCTCTTGTGGAATCGGGCAGGCGACAAAGAGAGCCCGGGAGGTGGGGAACCCGAAGAATGTATCCCCTTCTGAGGAGGGGAATGAAAACAAAAATGTAAATAATGATGCTGTGGTGGTCGAGATGACTATCGCAAAGCATCCTGTACATCGCATTATGGTAGATAGTGGGAGCTCTACTGACGTGTTTTTTTATGATGCTTTCTCCCGAATGAACCTGTCTCATGATCAGCTAAGGCCGGTGCGCACCCCTCTTGTGGGCTTTACCGGGGACTCGGTGGGGGTCGAAGGGAAGATCACTCTCCCTGTCACCGCTGGATCCCTACCTCGACAGACCACAGTCATGATGACGTTCACCGTCGTCAAACTCCCCTCGCCTTATAACGCGATCCTCGGTCGTCCGGGGCTCAATCAGCTGGACGCCATGATTTCCACGAAGCAGTTGCTAGTATAATTCCCCACGGCCTTCGGGCTTGGGGTGATGAGAGGGAGGACACAGCCAGTCCAGCACTGCCTTCAGGCGATCCGGGTGCCCGAGGCGCCGGGCTCGGCCCCAGCGTCGACGACCTCGACTTAAGGGAGAAGGAACCCAGGGAAGGACCCGTGGAACATCTGTTGGTGTATCCCCTCAGTTCGGAACCTCAGAGGACCGTGCAGGTGGGGGCCCCGCTCCCGGAGGAAGAGCAGACCCACCGGCTGGATTTCCTCCGCGCGAATACGGATGTGTTTGCATGGTACGCGGCCGACATGCCGGGCATCCCCCCTGAAGTCATCACCCATAGGCTAAACGTGGACCCGAGGTGCCGCCCGGTCCGCTAGAAGAAGAGAAGCTTCGCCGCAGAAAGGCAGAAGACCATCAACGAAGAAGTGGAGAATCTCCTCGCCGCCGGTTTCATGCGGGAAGTACAATACCCCAGCTAGTTGGCGAATATGGTCATGGTGAAGAAGAGTAGTGGCAAGTGGAGGATCTGTGTGGACTACACCGACCTCAACCGAGCCTGCCCGAAGGATAGCTTCCCTCTTCTGAAGATTGACCAGCTGGTGGACACTACTTCGGGGCATCGCCTCCTCTCTTTCATGGATGCCTTCTCCAGGTACAACCAGATTCGAATGCACCCGGAAAACGAAGAGCACACCGCCTTCGTCATCGATCGTGGAACTTACTGTTATAAGATGATGCCATTTGGCCTCAAGAAAGTCGGGGCCATGTACCAGCGACTGGTCAACAAAGTCTTCAAGGACTAGATCGGCCGCAACATGCAGGTATACGTGGATGACATGCTGGTAATGAGCAAGCCCCTTCGGATCATGTTGACGACCTGGCGGAGACCTTCGGCAACCTCCGACTTCACCAGATGAAGCTGAACCCGGCGAAGTGCGCCTTCGGCGTCTCCGCCGGAAAATTCCTGGGGTTCATGGTGACCCAAAAAGGGATAGAGGCCAACCCGAAAAATGTCCAGGCCATCTTGGACATGGAGCAACCTACCTCCAAGAAGCAAGTGCAGCGACTCACCGACCGGATAGCCACTCTGAGTCGGTTTATCTCAAGGTCGGCCAACCGTTGCCAGCCCTTCTTCAAAGTGCTGAGGAAGATGAGTGACTTCACCCGGACGAGGAGTGCCAGGAGGCGTTTGACGAGCTGAAGAAGACGCTTGCATCGCCCCACTGCTTTCCAGGCCCGAAGAGGGAGAGGAGCTCGTCCTCTACCTGGCGATCACCCCGGAGGCCATCAGCTCGGTCCTGGTTCAGATCGACGACCAGGGAGTTCAGAGGCCGGTGTACTACACGAGCAAACTCCTCCGCGATGCGGAGCTCAGGTATTCCCGACCTGAAAAGCTCATTTTTGCATTAATAGTGTCTGCTCAGCATCTCGGGCCCTATTTCCAAGCACATCCCATTACCGTCCTGACTGATCAGCCGCTGAAAGCGATACTCAGTCAACCCGACACATCCAGGCGATTGGCGAAGTGGGTGCTCAAGCTCAGCGAGTTCGATATCGCTTATCGGCCAAGGTCGGCCATGAAGGTGCAAGTGCTCGCCGACTTCTTGGTCGAGTGCACAGGCCTAGGCAAGGGGACAGAGGAGGACCCTTTGGACCGGCAATTGAAACCAGGACCCGAGGAGGACGCGTGGATCCTTCACGTGGATGGAGCCTCGAACTCCGGCGGGAGCGGAGCCAGACTTATCCTCACCAACGGCGATGGGGTCGTTGCCGAATGTGCACTCCGTTTCTAGTTCGCCGCAACTAACAACCAGGCGGAATACGAGGCGCTCCTCGCCGGGCTGAGAGTGTCCCGCGAGTTGGGCGTGGCCAACCTCAAGGCATTCACTGATTCCCAGCTGGTGGCCGGACAGATCTCCGGAGAGTATGGTGCGCGCGACCCTCAAATGGCAAAATACCTGGAACTCGTGAGAACGAGCACGACCGGATTTCGGTGCTTCAGCATCTCCCATATACCCCGCGGGGAAAAATGCTCGCGCGGACGCTCTGTCCTGGCTGGCAACCCTGCCGGGCTCGTTGCTGGGCCGCGCTCATGTTGATCGCCTCAAGGCCCCGAGCTACGAGACCCCTGTGGAGGTCCAACAGGTCAGCCAAGAGCCCAGCTGGATGGACAAGTACGCCGAGTACATTACTGGCGGCACCTTGCCGGAGGACCGTGCGGTGGCCCGCCTTATCAAGAAAAAGGCCGCGTGGTTCGTCCTAATGGATGGGTAGCTGTATCGGAGGTCCTACTCCTACCCCCTCCTCAAATGCCTGAAACCCACAGAAGCCGCACTCGTACTCCAGGAAATCCACGAGGGCATCTGCGGGAACCATGTGGGGGGCAGAATGCTAGCGTATAAGGCCCTCCGCCAAGATTATTTCTGGGAGATGATGAAGGAGGATGCCGTCGACTTCGTGAAGAGGTGCGATCGGTGCCAGCGGCATGCCCTGGTGCAGCGGCAGCCCTCCACACCGCTTTCCCAGCTCTCGGCTCCATGGCCGTTCGCCCAGTGGGGGATGGATCTCTTAGGACCCTTTCCCCCAGTGTCCGGACAGCGGAAGTTCCTGATCGTGGCCATTGACTACTTCTCGAAGTGGGTCGAGGCCGAACCCCTAGCACGGATCACGGAGATAAACGTCGCCAAGTTTCTCTGGAAGTCAATCATTTGCCGTTTCGGCCTACCCCATACCATTATCATCGATAATGGACATCAATTCGACTGTCGGGAGTTTGAAAATTTTGCAGCGACCTTGGCATCCACCATCGCTTCACCTCAGTGGCGCATCCGCAGACAAATGGAGAAGTCGAGGTGACGAATAAGACCATCTTGCAAGGCCTCCGGACGAGGCTGGATCAGGCCAAGGGTGGGTGGGCAGAAGAGCTCCCGAGCATCCTGTGGGCGTACCACACCACCCCGAGGACGGCCACCGACGAGACCCCATTCAACCTCGTCTTCGGAGCCGAGGCGGTTATCCCGATTGAGCTCAGCCTACCCACCCTTCACGTGGAGCAGTACGACGAAGTGGAGAACCCGCCAGGATGATGCTGAACTTGGACCTCCTTGAGGAGACGAGGGACAAGGCCCGAGTCCGGATGGCGGCGTACAGGCAGCGAGTGGCCAGGTACTACAACTCACGGGTGCGACCGAAGTCCTTTCGCCCAGGAGATCTGGTGCTCCGGCATGCTGAAGCTTCTCAGCCACAGGAGTGCGGAAGCTCTCCCCGAACTGGGAGGGCCCGTACAGAGTGGCGGAAGTTCTCCCTCACGGGGCCTATTACCTGGAGGAGTTAGGAGGGTCCAGATTCCCTCGGACCTGGAATGCCTCGAACCTGAGGATGTATTACCAATAATGTAAGGTTCCTCGAACTCCTGCAATGAAATCCTTTTACTTCAAATGCTTCTTCTCACCTCGTAGGAAGAGAGACGCTTAGCTCTGAGTTCGGCAAACACGCCCGTGGTCGAAGACCCGAGAAGGCGAGAAGTCCCGGACTTCGGTCCAGAAGGCGGGGCAGAGCAAAACTTGCCCACGCAATCACGGAGAACAGCCCGGTAAGCCACGTAGGGCTCGGATAAAGCCTGCAGCCCCGTGGTTCAGTCCGGAAGTCCCGGACTTCGGTCCGGAAGGTGGGGCAGAGCCAAACTCACCCATGCAATCACGGAGAACAGCCCGACAAGCTGTGCAGGGCTCGGATAAAGCCTGCGACCCCGGGGTTCAGTCCGGAAGTCTCGGACTTCGGTTCGGAAGGCGGGGTAGAACCAAACTCGCCCATGCAATCACGGAGATCAGCCCGGCAAGCCACGCATAGCCCGGATAAAGCCGCGGCCCCGGGGTTCAGTCCGGAAGTCTCGGACTTCGGTCCGGAAGGTGGGGCAGAGCCAAACTCGCACACACGATCATGAAAACAGCCCGGCAAGCCGCGCAGGGCTCGGATAAAGCCTGCGGCCCCGGGGTTCAATCCGGAAGTTCCGGACTTCGGTCCGGAAGGCGGGGCGGAGCCAAGCTCACCCATGTAGTCCCAGAGGACAGGCCGCAAAGCTCGAAGAACTTGTGCAAGGCCTGCTCCATCGGAGTCCAACCCGGAAGCTCCGAACTTCGGTCTGAATGCTGGACGGGACTCGGTCTGCCCGTGAGCTCAGCTCGGAGCACACCACAGGGCTTATCCTTGGCACTCGAAACCAACACTCGGCCTCAACAACAAAAAAAAAAAGAGAGAAGGCAAAGAAAAGACTTGGCAAAAAGAAGATTTTTCATTACTTCAAAGAAAGATTACAATGAAGGAGTCCCGACAGGCCGGGAGTCCTCAAGAAAAAAGAGAGAGAAGAAAAGAAAAGAAGTACAAGTGGAGAGCTAGTTGGGTGCGGTGGCACTGTCCTCGGGCAGGGGTGCGCACTCTCCACCTGCGCCATCAACGGGTGGCTGCTCGGGGGGTTGCTCCGGAGTTGCAGTCACGTTGCCTGCTGCCGCTGGAGCCTCTCCGCTGGGCTCCTACCTCCTCCCGCCGAGGACCACCCCACTGAGGTCGAGCTCGGGGTAGAAAGAGCCCACCTTCTCCCAGCACACCTGGAACCCCTTCAGGAAGGAGTCCACGGCGGCCTCCCGAACCTCTGCGATGTACTCCTCGGAGGCCCGGAATTTCGGGACGACCTCCTGCGCCTCCCGCTTTGAAGCTTCTAGTAGCCCGTTGATGTAGGAGCTCCGCTCCTTGGCTGCGTTCGCCTCCCTTCGAGCCTCCTCCGCCCGGTGCTCCAAAGACTGGGACTGAGCTCGGAGGCAGCCTTCTCCGCTGCGTCCTCCTCCACGCGGCGCTGGTTGGAGATCCTCTCCTCAGACAGAGAGGTCTCCAATTCTTTGATGCGCCCCTCGACGCATGCCTGGTCGGATTGGAGGGCCTGGTTGTTCCCCCACAGCTCGACCCCTTTTCCATGAGGTCCTTCACGTCGACCGTGAGTTTGCCGAGCTTCTCCTCCTTCTCGGCGTCCTTCTTGGCATACCCTGCGAGGAAGTTCCTCAGTAGCAGTACGTCGGTCCCGATCTGCACCAGAGAAAGAGAGGTCAATCAAAATCTAACTGGAACTTTAAAAGGGAGGGTTCCGAGTCCGGGACTTACCGTGAAGAGTTGCAGAAGGATCCCGAGCAGGACGTCGGCGTAGTCCCGGCCGCCCCTCAGTCGGCGGTCCCGGAAGGTGCAGGCGAACTCCATGACCCTCTCCGCGAGACCCTGGTCATGGATCACGGAGCACCGGCTGGTGAGATTCGGCGGCGGGGCGGATAGATCGGCAGCGACAGGGAAGACCGTCCCCCCGCCGGGTGGAACTGCCACCGACAGGGCAGCTAGAGCCACCGGGGGCGCCGTCGGGGCAGCGGTGGAGGTGGGCACTGCCCGGGAGGGAGCTGGCCCTCCCTCTTCTGCAACCCTGTCGAGGCCGATGACAGGAATGTCGGCAGCCCGGGCCCGAGGTGGCCTGGATGTGGGAGCTGCTGCCACTAGACCGGAGGCGGGAATCGACATGGCCTCCCGGCTCGCCTCGGTGCGAGCCCTCTTCGCCGCGGGCTCATCTCCCTCGGCAACGTCCCTCTGAGCGGCGCCCTCCAGGAGGTTTTCCAAGGAGAACTTCATACCTGAAAGAAAATGGAGGTCGGTCAGCCCAGTTAAAAAGAAAAAGGAGAAAGGGGGGAGGTGCGGAGTAGAAAGGAAGGCTGAGCCTCACCCGGCTCCCGGATGGGACTGATCCCCGCCTCGAACAAGTTATGCTCCGAGAGAAGAACATCGAGCGTAGGGACCGCATCGCTCAGCAGCAAGGAATAGGCCTCTTGGTCCGTTGGCTCGACTTGGGAGTTCTGGTTCGATGACCGATCCGGCTCGCTCCAGGCCCAGTCGACGTCCTCGACCGAGGCAAAAAAGAACCGGTTCTTCCAACCCTTAATAGAGGAAGGGAGGTCGAACTGGAGACAACTAGGCCGAGATGAAATGTACCACCAGCCATCATCGGTGGAGTAACGCTTCAGGGTGAAAAGAGCCCTGAAGAGAGAGAAGCGGGCAACGAACCCATGGAAGTGGCAGAAGACAATGAAGGCGAAGATGACCCGGATGGCGTTTGGAGCCAACTGGGCCGGGACTAGGCGGTAGTGACTGAGAAAAGAGAGGAAGAAAGGATGTAGGGGGAACCGAAGACCCCCAAGGAGGAAGTCCTCGTAGAAGGCTATTCGCCCGGGGCCGCTTAAGGTGACGCGATCCCCAGGCCACGGGAGAGAAAGATGGATCGACTCCGGGATGCCATAGACTTCCCAGAGCAATGAAAGGTCACCTTCGGTCATCGATGAAACGTGACCGGAGGGACCAGCAGAAGAAATGGCAGGAGGAGGAAGAGAAGAGATGGGACGGGCGAAAACTACAGGGGGAGACCTAGGACCCCTAGGGACGCCTATGGTTACACCCCCAGGCTGAAGCCGCCTGCAGATCTCTTCCGGGATCACCTCCCCTTCCGAGGAAGAGGAGGATGGAGTCCTCGACCGGGACAGACCGGCCTCGTCCGGATTAGACGAAACATGACGACGGCGCACCATGGGGAAGGAAATGGTGAAGAGAAGTTGCTAAAAAAAGGGGATGGTGGAAGGAGGCAGACGAAGGCACTCACCGAAACACACTGTGCAAAAGAAGCGGCAACCCAGGGAAGTGAAGGATAGCGCACTGCAACCGCCGACGGAGCGCGAGAAAGGGAAAGGGCCTCGTTCTGGAAAGTCCCCCTCATTTTCAAATTCGATCGACAGCGGCCGTACCCCTCAATCTATTCCAGACCACCAGATGGATGCCGCGTGGATGCACGCCCGACATAGATGCTTCGGTTACGAGGAAATGGCCTCCTTTTCGAAGCGACGCATTAAGTGCAACCGGAGAGGCGACACGTGGCAGCCTCTCATAGGACCTCGGGCGCAACGAGGAACGGCGACGAGGATCGTGGCAATCATGGCACGAGATCTTCGCCTTCCCCACGTCATCTCCGCATTAAATCCCCACGTTCCGAGCCATGACACCTCAGCGGAACGGTGGGATGGGGGGTAACTGTTAAAGCCGTTACGATGACGTGGCGTGTCTCAAATTCTGCCGGACGTGATCCAAATCATGTGGAATTTTTTGGCAGAATGGGAACTGTCCAGCAAGGTCAGATGTGGCTCCACAATGACCGAAGTCAAGGTCGAGCCGGGCCTTCTTGCTCCTTCGCCAGGTGGCGCCCGGGAGGGGTCCACCTCGGTCGAAGTCGAGCGCCCCTCTGCCGCTCCGCCAGGTGTCCGCCCAGGAGGGGCCCACCTCGGTCGAAGCCGGCAGCCGCTTGCTTCCTCGTCGGGTGGCGCCCTAAGACGGTTCCACCTCGACTGAGGTCGAGCCGCGTCTTTCTATTCCTTCGCCAGGTGGCACCCGGACACGGGTCCACCTCGGCCGAAATCGAGCGCCACTCTGCTGCTCCTCCGCCAGGTGTCCGTCCAGGAGGGGTCCACCTCGGTCGAAGTCGAGCGGCCCTCTGCCGCTCCGCCAGGTGTCCGCCTAGGAGGGGCCCACCTCGGCCGAAGCCGGCGGCCCCTTGCTCCCTCGCCGGGTGGCGCCCTGAGACGGTTCCACCTTGGCCGAGGTCGAGCCGGGTCTTTCTGCTCCTTCTCCAGGTGGCGCCCGGACACGGGTCCACCTCGGCCGAAGTCGAGCGCCCCTCTGCTGCTCCTTCTCTAGGTGTCCGCCCGGGAGGGGTCCACCTCAGCCGAAGTCGAGCGCCCCTCTGCCGCTCCGCCAGATGTCCGCCCAGGAGGGGCCCACCTCGGCCGAAGCCGGCGGCCCCTTGCTCCCTCACCGGGTGGCGCCCTGAGACGGTTCCACCTCGGCCGAGGTCGAGCCGGGTCTTTCTGCTCCTTCGCCAGGTGGCGCCCGGATTTGGGTCCGCCTCGGCCGAAGTCGAGCACCCCTTTCCTGCTCCGCCAGGTGTCCGCCCAGGAGGGGCCCACCTCGGCCGAAGCCGGCGGCCCCTTGCTCTCTCGCCAGGTGGCACCCTGAGACGGTTCCACCTCGGCTGAGGTCGAGCCCGGCCTTCCCGCTCCTTCGCCAGGTGGCGCCCGGACACGGGTCCACCTCGGCCGAAGTCGAGCGCCCCTTTGCCGCTCCGTCAGGTGTCTGCCCAGGAGGGGCCCACCTTGGCCGAAGCCAGCGACCCCTTGCTCCCTCGCCGAGTGGCACCCTGAGACGGTTCCACCTTGGCTGAGGTCGAGCCCGGCCTTCCCGCTCCTTCGCCAGGTGGTGCCCGGACACGGATCCACCTCGACCGAGGTCGAGCGCCCTTCTGCTGCTTTGCCAGGTGTCCACCCGGGAGGGGTCCACCTCGGTCGAGGCCGGCTACCCTGCGTGGTGAGGCCGCCAGAAGCAAGAGCACGAGTTTCGAGACCGTCTCTCGAGCAGCGCGCGCCGCGCCTCGAGAGGAGCGCCGGTACGGTCGACAGCAACGCGCGAAACCTCGTTTACATTGGCCCAACAGGTTCCGCAGCCAAGAGGCGAAGTCCTGGCAAGACAGGACCCGGTAACGGAAGCTATCGGGGTCTGGGAAGGAGAGCGCTCGCGCTCGGCCCAAGGTCTGGCCAGTGTCCCCTCTACCCTTTCCTCGCTGGGCTCGGCAAGCAAGACAAGGAGGCCGCCGAGTTTTGGACCCGAAGGGGAAAGGTGAAAGAGAGGGAGAGAAGAAGGTGAAAGCGAAGAGGGGGCCTCCCAAGGGCGGGAAGTCGAAGGCAGCGTGATGGGATAAAAGGATTGGAAGAGCGGATGATCAGGTAAGGAGAAAAAGGCTGGGAAAAGAAAAGGCACCGAGAGCAGGATCCAAGATCCCGAGAGGCGTCCCTTGGCGCAAGCTCGGTGAAGGAACTTGGCCCAACTTCCACTCTTCTTGAGACCTTTTTTGCTAAGATAATCTCTAAGCCTGGGACTCCTTCGGGGGCCCGTCTTGGAGACTCTGTTCCATCTCGTCGTTTTCTAACTTGACTGTCGGAGCTCCCTCGCCGGGATCCCCGGCCAGGGTTTCTGACCTTGTCTTGCAGGATCGGGAGCTCGCAGACCTCAAGGCGAGACGGTCTGACCCCGCCACCAGCTCTGAAGTTACAGGCCACGGCGGCGAGATCGGCAACACATATCAATCCATTATGGTTGATTCATGAAATTATTAGCTTGGGCTCTCATTCTAAATGATTGGGTTAGAGTCAATATTGTACCAATAATCTTGTAGGATTAGAGGTCATTCAATAGGATTAGGGTAGTAATAATCCATTATACTTTTGGATTGTCTAGTGGGATCCATGGCCTTTTAATCTTGTATGGTTTAGATTGTAGCTAACCAATCATCTTTTTATCTTCTCAGGTAACTTTTTGATTTTTTTTTTATATTATATGGAGAGAGAGAGAGAGAGAGGAGAAGAAGAAGGAAAAAAGAGAGAGAAGAAATCTAAAGGTAAGAGTCTAAGGAGTCCTAAATCTAGAAACGATAGAGGAGAGTGTCTTAATTAGGTTAAAATTTTTGTTAGAAAAATAAGTTGTTAAGTAATTGACTCTCCATCCTAGGGTTACCCTATATCTAGATAGCTCCTAACTACCAAGGTTGCCTTTGAGTCTTCGAAGTCAGATACTAACTAGCCACTAGCCAGTGGCTAGATAAGGGTAAGGTCGGTGGGGGTCTCCCCGTTGCTTTTTTTAGACATCAAATAAATTGGCCAGGTCAGGCAACAGAATCAGTTAAAGAATCAACTTTTTTCAAGGCTACATCATTTTTGAATCCCTTTCCTAGATACCAGTTAACCAGTTAATTCTAAGCTAGTCCAACTCTCAAGGTCCCTTGCCTAGTGAGCTAAAAAATCTTTAGGGATCAACGTCTAATTGATTTTAAATTAAGGCTGGGTTATGCAGTATGCAATGTGATGGTTTGTGAGCCAAGAAAAGATAGTGAAATTCTTACCTTATGTTGTTTAGGGATTATGCCATTAAAGTATTTTATGGGAATGCAATCCAAATTAAACAAGGTATTCAAACAAGTTAGGAAGTCTTTTAAGGTTTATTATTTGTTTCCTTAAATTAATTAAGTTTTATGGAGAGGTGTCTTTTAGTTTTTTTGTGGGTTATTTAAGGTAAGTTAATTAAAAAGAAAAGTTAATTAGATTAGGAGTGGATTTGTGCAAAGAAGGAAAGTATTTTTTTTATGTCAAAAAGAAAATAAAGTAATTTAATAATTAAGGCAACTAAAAAAAGGTAATGAACTAAAAGAGATCAATAACTATATAAAAACCAATGCCGGAGCTCCGCTGGATTTGCTTGCATGCCACCAAGACCCGCCGCCGATGCTCCTCTTTATCAGTGATGCTTGTTGGGATGGCTTGGTACAGGGAGGAGAGGGGTGGATAACGGTGGTGAAGATGGGAGAACGACTGGAGAAGATGAGGGATTGACAATGGTCGGAGATGGGAGAGCAGCTAGGGACGGTGGCCGGAAGTGGGAGAATGGTTGGGGAATAAATTGGCTCGACGGCGATGTTCGGTAAACCATGAAGGGTGATGGGATTTTGGAGGAGAGAACTAGCAATCGACAACTTCAACGACTTCTCTGGACGGAGGAGACGGCGCAGGCTGCTTTGACAGCAACAGGATGGCATCTCCGATGAGTTTTGGCTTAAAAGGAGCTTCACAGTCCATGACTCTGCACCATGGACCATTGGTCATGGCTGCCCATGGACCGCAGAGCCCTCTATACACCAGAGCCGGTCCATGGTGGACCGGCTGCTTTAAACTTCATGTAATTCCTTTATTAATTCTTCAAAAATTGATTCTAGATTCATTTCAGATCCGATTCACTTCAAATTTATTTTGTTTGAACCCATAAATCAAGCTCTTCGCATTGGCGATGTTCTTTCCTATAAATAATATATAAAAATATCAATTTTAGATAAATAAGGATAATTTAATTATTAAATTAATACTTTTATATTTATATATATTTATTGTAGTTATCAAGATTCATTCTAACAAAAATATCGTAGAGCAATACCTCGATGAAACTTTCATTATCTATCAAAATTCTTCTTGCATCATAATTTATTATAATGGTTGAAACAATAACATGGTCATCATGGGGCATTTGGATGCCCAGTAGATCATCATCATAAAAGCTGATAACATTACTGCTCCGATGCCTTTTCAGAGCTTCTTCTTTAATCCTCTCCTCCCTTAAGTTTGATCAGCAATGTATCATGCCAACCATTCCACCTATGGGCTATTAGTTGGGAAGCTCCATTCTATCCACAGTCTTTTTAAGGGTAGCAACCTCAGTCCGGTGTTCTTAGCTATGGACATATTTTCCTAGATATCCATTCTTGATCAGATTTTCTATTTCATCCTTCAGCTGAATATATTCTTCAGTTGTATGTCCATGATATCGATGGAATCGACAGTATTTGTTCTTATTCCGTGATACTGGGGGTGCCCACATTGGCCGAGATCTTTGTAAGAAATTCTTCTCTATTTTTATCAATATCTTTTCTATCATGAGGGACAGAGGAGTATAGATGTCGAATTTGCTAGTCAAGTTTTTTGGCTTCGGACTTCGTCATCGAGCTTGAGCATTATCATTATTGAAGAGTTGCGAATCATCATTCTTCTTATTCTTCTTTTTTGATGTTGATTTTCCTTCAACTTGACATCGGCTGGTAGCTTGTTCTTCGGCTAGCACCTATTTTTATATGCATGCTAATAACTCTGAATAACTAGCAGAAAATTTCTTATCTAAGAAGAAAGTAAATCTGAATGATTGAAGTCCCTTCTTCATTGCTGACATGGCTACATGCTTATTGAGATCTGTGATCTTAAGTATGGTAGAAATAAAGCGAGCCTCATACTCCCTCAAGATTTCTCCTTCATTTTGTTGGATGAAGAAGAGACTATCTGAATTGCGCGACATTTTTGCATATCTTGAAATGAACCACAAATTATTCTTCCAGCTAATTGAAGGAGTGAATGGTACTTGGTTTGAGGCTAAGTACCACATCCACAGCTTTTTTCAGAATTGCTAGGAAAGAAAGGTAATGAAGGGCATCACTTGTACCTTGAATCATCATATGGGCTTTGAGACTATCCAGGTGGTCCAATAGGTCCGTAGTTCTATCATAGGGTTCTAGCCATGGCATTTTGAAGTGAGACGAGATTATTTCCTCCATAATTTGCTGAGAAAATGGAGGTTGAGAATCATATGCAGTAGATCATTTATCGCTTTTTCGTTTGTTGTCCAGCTCTGTAATTCATCGCTCTAGTCTTCAAAATTTTCTTTGGTAGTCATCGGGTCACCGAACTTCCCTACTTCATCGAGTATTTCTCAGAGTGAAGTCCCTCAAAGATTCAGAGAGGAATCTTGGATGTTTTTCTTTGAGTCGGCCTTCTCCATGTTCATTATGTCAAAAATTTTGCCATATGGGGGACCGTTGATCCAAGTAACGTCCATATTGGAAATATCGACTTGACTCTTGGTGCCAAACATCTCTCAAAGGAGATTGTCAGCTGTGTTTAGAGGCAATTGGTTGCTATTGACCGCTAATCACTGCTTCTTGAAGATTTTGAACAGCGATGGTTAAAATCTCTATCTTGTTCAGAAGAACATCAATTTATCGTTGCTCCACGATCATTGTGAGAGGTGTATTTTCATTCTCCAATGGAAGGTTTGGCGGGTCGTTCTTTCTGGATGGCTGACGACCCCGGCTAGTCGAAGCATTCTACGTCTTTCCCTTTACCATCAGAAGAACATCTTGGTCGAAGCATTCTCCTTCCCAGTTATGAGGTGAATACTTTTTCCCCCTACCTGGTGCGTGATCTGTTGATGCTGAACTCCGATGATCAATCTTCACCATCGAGAACCACCGGCTGGTCACCTCAAGCACCTGCAAAACAAATTCCAGATCATAAGTTTTTCGGTGGAGAATCCTCCGATCTTAAGTCAGTAGAGTTCAAGCAAACAGATAGAGAATCTCAAAGAAGTTTTGATGTCAAAGTTTTTCTCAGCTTGCTTATCCTTGGAGGTCCCCTCTTATCGGTATTCATAGGCATTCATCTTAACAAAATTCAGTTGGAAGAAACTTTTTACAGTTAATCCCAAGGTCATCTTGTTGGAGCTAACTTGTTCTTGTTACAACATGCTACCATTATAACGATATTCTTGTTATGACAGTTCTCTCCTCCCGCCATATTTATTAAATATTTTTTTTCTTTATTAGTCGGTGAAGTTTGGTCATTGATCCATTTGTTGGCAGTCTATTTTGACATCTCTTAAAATTGAGTTGATCGGACTTTATGCCATTCCTTAGACATGAGTTGATCGGATTGTTGTACTTCGTATATGAATCGAGCGGATTTTATATTGTTGGGCTATAGTTTTGTATCTTTTTGCTTTTTGCCAATCAGTCCAACTATACTGTTATAATACGTAGCACGCTGGTAACGAGGCGATATCTTATCATGTTGAGAATATGCGTACAGAATTGCCTGGGATCAAAAAGCTCATCTTAATATTTTTTTCAAGACCATATACAAATCGTCCCAAATTAAATCAGAAGTTTTTATAGATAAAATAAAAAGGACCAGAAAAAACTGAAGCAATGCACAATTATGCTTTACGTAAGGGTGCAAACAACAATGAGGCACGGTTAGGCTTTTCAATGGTCAGTCTATACTCTATATCTAGTCTAACTTTGTTCAATCCTGCAGTCAAATTTGAGGCCTATTGCTAGGATATGGGTACAATAAATATAAGAATGGAGAAGAATTAGTGCATAGACAATAAATACAAGACTAGGTCAACGAAAACATGATTTTTTTTTTTTTTTCATTAGCTTAGTCAGCATTTATTTGACTAAGTCTATCTAATAATTTTTCACCTTGACTGGACCAAAAAAATAATTTATTGACTCTTTTCTTAGATATGGGTTATATATATTTTGATAGATGCATATACTTAAACATAGTTTATTGATCCATAAATTAATTTTAATGATGTGAAAATAGTTTTGAGTATAAATTATTGGTTGCAAATATTGCTTAAGAAAATGATTGTAAAAATTCTTATAATGCTGAATGATTGATCTTATTCTAGAAGAAAATCTCTAAAATGATAAGCGTAAATTATTTCCAAAATGAATTTTCCAGTAGAATAAGTAAAGGAATTGAGTCAGGCATTTAAAGAACTTGAAATATTTTAAGAGAGCAAGTATAACTTAGAAAGATTTTTCAACAAGTTTATCTATTCAAAAATCAATTTTAAGAAGGAAAGTCTAGTTTAGAATATCTTAAAATAAGAAAAGCTATTGAAGATTGAATAAAAATATTTTCGGTATATTCGGCATGCCTCTGAGTTAATCAAGATAGGAGCTTAGCCAGCTCAGTCTCAATAAAAGGGAAGAGACAGAAAGGTGCAAAATTTAGAAATTTTTCTTAATTGACCTAGTAGTTAGCCAAACCGGCCAAAACAGGGGTATAGCCAACTCACATAAATGCATAACGGACTCAGTCTCTCAAAGACAAAAGAGTGAATATTTCAGACATTCTTCTAAGTTAACCAAGAATTCAAGTTAGTCTATTAAGTCAGGAAAATAGCCAATTTAAAAAATTGGTTAGTTGACTCAGTCTTAGAGATAGAAGAAGACAGAAAGCAGTAAAAAATCAAGTAACCTCTAAGTCGATCCGAAAAAACAAGTTAGTTGATCAAGATAGTGAGTTAGCTGACTAAAAAGATATCTAAGCCGATCCAATCTCAGGTAGACAAAAAAGATAGAAAGCTAAAAGATGAATATTTACTCCAGAGCTGACTTTGAGTTTTTACTCAGATGACCTAGAGCTTCACTTAGCCAACTAAGATTTTGGATGAGCTAATTCATAAAAAAAAATGATAATATAATGATTAGTTTTTTAGACTATTTTTAATAGCCATATTTTAATCTTAACAATTATTTGCAAGCTTTCAATGACTAGAATATTAATTTTAGTCATTTTAGATATTATAAATTAAGTGAAATTAATTAGGAATAATAAGAACAAGTATTTTTATCAAGAAAACATTCAAACTAATATCCAAGAAAGTGAGTGAGATATAAAGAAAAAGAGTAAAGCTTTGAAAGTGCTTTTAATTCCCATTCTTTCACATTCACCCGGCTTAAAAGAAATGATTTGTGCAATCAAAAGAGCCAACAATTATCTGACTAAAGTATTCAAGCTTTTAATCATTCTTCTCAAGCATTCAAGGAAAAATGTTAAAGCAATCAAAAGCTCAACCACTCCAGATTTTTCATAAGTTTAAAGATTTTGTCTTTTATACTTTAACTTCTTATAATCTTATTTGTATATGTTTATGATAAGTTTTTTTAGAAAGAAACCTAGTCTTTGAGAGTTTGTCCGAGTCATAAATTAGATATTACTAGGTTCTTGCTAGTGAGCCGGTAAAAACTAGCTGGTTATAAGATTTTAGTTGGTGAGATAGGAAAAATCAACTAGATTATATATTGTGAGCTTAGAAAAATAATGTGGTTATAATCTTGTAAAATTAGATGTTGAGTTTAATACTGAATCATTATAAATTAGTTATACTTATGATTATGTACTTATCTTTACTTTATCTTTTTTTTCACTGCTTATTTAATTTCTGCATAGCACTATGCAAATATTTTTAAATTTATATTTAGGTACAAATTTTATCTTATGTCGAAAAATTTTTGGAAACCAATTCATCCTTTTTCCTCTCACTTGGATTGTTATACCCGGATAACGCAGTCCATAAGGGAGAAAATTTTTCAAATAAAGAATTTAAATATTGGTGATTTTCTTTATATTTATATTTTCCGACTCCTTGTAGCCTCTTCAAAGCTTTTAGATTATCCAAAATTTACACACGTATTTCATGGACACACCTATAAAGCGCAGTGAGGTCGCCTCAAATTCAGCCTGTGTCGAACTAAATCAGAGCCTATTTTAAACCCACCCCACCAATTGGTTATGGGTTCCTATCTGAGACCCGGACTCTTAACTAAACAGCTATGATCTCATAAATTAGACCTACGTGGACCAGGATTGACGAGGGTGGGGGGAGCAAGAAAAGAAAGAAACGCGTGAATAACAAGCATATAAAATGCTTCCGTGAAACTCTTACAAGAAAAAAAATTTTAAAAAAAAAAAAAAAATCTTCCGTGAAACTCATTGGCAGACATGGCGAGTTGTACCAGGTCAACTCTTTCCCTTCTTCCCTGCTATAATAATTAAAGATGAGAAGGCACGGTGAAAAATAGAGAGGCTAGATTAAAGGTGAGTTAAAAGGAGGGCAGATCCATGGAGCCACAAGAAGAGAGTCCACCATTAGACGGACTATAGGAGGAGCGAAAGGAATGACCAACCCTAATCCCTAGTGGCGATGGGTTTTAATCGGAGTGGATGGGACTGTACCGAAAGAATCTTGCAATAAATAAATAAATAAATAAAGAGTTCCCAGGTTTGACTTTTAATTGCTCATTGGCCTAATCCATTTAAATGGTTAAGATCCCATCCAATTTAAATGTGTCGAATAAATTATATTTTTAAAGTCTGGACATGCTCTAAATATTAAAAAGATTAAATGAATCGGTACGTTTGCTATCTAAATTTATTTAGTCCAAATTCAAATTTATTTAATATAGATCGATCTATTTTATTATTTATAATTGAAAGAATATTAAAAAAAAAAGAAAAAAAAAAAAAGGAAGGAAGGATAGTTTAAATAAATTTAAAAAAAAAATAAAAGAAATAAAGGATGAATGTACGAATGAAATGCAAAAGATAAAATCATTAGTTGCTTCCATGAAACGCATCGGCCGGCAGGTCAAGGTCATGGCGACTTATATCAGGTCAACTCTCTCGCTTCCCCAAGCTATAATAATCAAAGATGAAAACGCGAGAGTAGTGTTGGGATATGACATGTTTGGTCAGTTTATACTAATCTAGTGAGAGCTTGGGTCTGGTTGATCAATGCCTAACATGCACAAGTATGATCAATGCCCAACATGCACAAATATGATCAAAGCCCAATATGATCAATGCCCAATAGACACAAATATGATCAATACCTCTTTCGAGAGGTTTAGGACTGATCAACTATAGATGACTAACTTTCAGGGCTGATCGACTATGGATGACTAACTTTCAGGGCTGATCGACTATGGATGACTAACTTTCAGGGCTGATCAACTATGGATGACTAACTTTCAAGGCTGATCAATTATGGACGACTAACTTTCAGGGCTGATCAATTATGGATGACCTTCACTACACGTGCTCACAATCCTGGATTAACCGTTTAACAGCTAGATGCCAGCTGTAAGTGGTTAAGTTCATGGCCTATAAATACTTCCAAGTGCGATGATAAGGGGACTTCTGCTACTCCTTCTTCTCCATACCATTCTTTGCATGGTCTTCCTTCAGATCGCATCTGTTCCAGTCCAGACGTCATTAACAAGCTTGAGAGCTAATTCAACACCCAGATATCCCAAGAAGATGATGAAGAGCTAGATCAAATCATCTTGATATGTTCTTCTTTTATTTCAAGCTTGCTGTAATTTGTTTAGACGCAACAGATTGGCGCGCCAGGAAGGAGAAACTCAGTGAAGGAGTTTCAAACAATCTGGAAGGAAGCATGGTGAAAAGTAGGAAGAAGAATCTGTCAACAGAAAACACTTCTCGTTCTTCAAAAAGGAACGATTCTGTTCTTAGCAACAAGAAGACAGATCCTGTTCTTGGTAACAGGAAGACAGATCCTGTTCTTGGTGAAAAAGGGAACGATTCTGTTCTTGGCAACAAGAAGACAGATCCTGTTCTTGGCAACAAGAAGACAGATCCTGCTCTTGGTGAAAAAGGGAACGATTCTGTTCTTAGCAACAAGAAGACAGATCCTGTTCTTGGCAAAAAAGGGAACGATCCTGTTCTTGGCAACAAGAAGACAGATCCTGTTCTTGGCAACAGGAAGACAGATCCTGTTCTTGGTGAAAAAGAAGATAGATCATGTTCTTGGCAACAAGAAGACATATCCTGTTCTTGGTAAAAAAGGGAACGATCCTGTTCTTTGCAACAGGAAGACAGATCTTGTTCTTGGCAAAAAAGAGAATGATCCTGTTCTTGAAAAGGTAGGAGGAGCTTCTGAGGTAAACCATTATATCACTCTGACCTTTTTTATTTATCAATGAGTTCTCTATTTTTTTGAACTCTACTAATTTGATTATCGGAGTATCTCCTACCGAAGGAATCCCGATCAGAAATTTGTTTTGTAGGAACCTCTAATGGCTAATATTTTTTGAAGACCAATATTTTTTTTTTTCAAGGTTGATGACCACTTAATGGTCGATTTTTTCTTAAAGGACGATATCTTCTTGAAGGTCGATGACTTCTTAAAGGCCAATGTATTCTTGAAAGCTGACGACTTTTATTAGGGACCACTGAAGTCCAAGGGAAACCTCATTGAATCCTATCTTATTATCAAAGGCTATCTTATTTCAGATCAGAATTATTCTAAGTCCGAAGACTTAATATATTTTCCAGTCCGAAGACTTGGCATTATTATATGAAGACTTGGAATTATCTTTTCAGAGTTATTTAGCAATCATAAATCCGAAGACATGGTATTATTATCTGAAGACTTAGTGCTTATTCAGTCTCAGTTATTCTTAGCTGTCCTAAGTCCGAAGACTTAGTATATTTCCAAGTTCAAAGACTTGGTATTATTATTTGGGAGCCTGATTTCTCAAGATCAAGATTACTTATTTATTCTAAATCCGAAGACTTAGTGTGATTTTATATATGAAGACTTGATCTCAGAATTGTTCAGAATTATCATAAGTTCGAAGACTTAGTGTTACTTAAAATCTGAAGACTTGATATATTATAAGTCCAAAGGGATGTGTCCGAAGCATATAATTAAAATTTTCTTGAGCCATCCCAAGGAAAGGCCCATTACAGCCTATCTTATCAAGGTCTCTTGAAGTCCAAGGAAAGGCTGATCGATGCCTCTTCCGAGAGGCACAAATATGATCAATGCCCGATAGGCACAATATGATCAATACCTCTTTCGAGAGGTACAAATATGATCAATGCTCAATAGGCACAATATGATCAATGCCTTTTCTGAGAGGTTCAAATATAATCAATGCCTAATTGGCACAAATATGATCAATACCTCTTTCGAGAGGTTCAAGTATGATCAATGCACAATATGATCAATGCCCAATAGGCACAAATACGATCAATACCTCTTCCGAGAGGTTCAAGGCTAATCAATGCCCAAGAGGTATAAATATGATCAATGCCCAAGAAGCAAGAATATGATCAATGCCCAAGAGGCACAAATATGATCAATGCCTAATAGGCATAATATGATCAATGCTCAATAAGCACAAATACGATCAATGTCCAAGGGGCAAGAAGATGATCAATACCCAAGAGGCATGAAACTGATCAATGCCCAAGAGGCAAAAAGCCGATCAAACGCACAAAAGGTGCAAGGTCGTTCAAATGCCCAAAAAGCGCTAACCCGACAATCCACTGACTCATCGGTATTCAACGATCAGAATAACTGATCAAAAGGTTAGCCTGATAAGCTAACCATAATCCGACAAATCGAGTTGGTATAATCCACTAACTCATCGATGTTTAATGGTCAAGATAATTTACTGATCAATTGAAGTATTGGCCTGATAAGCTGACTATAATCCGACAAATCGAGTTGGTCTAATCCACTAACTCATCGGTGTTTAATGGTCAGGATAATTTACTGATTAATTGAAGTGTTGGCCTGATAAGCTGACTATAATTTG
This sequence comes from Areca catechu, assembly GCA_021397845.1. Taxonomy (NCBI): domain Eukaryota; kingdom Viridiplantae; phylum Streptophyta; class Magnoliopsida; order Arecales; family Arecaceae; genus Areca; species Areca catechu. The sequence continues at coordinate 134,050,484 of CM038038.1, read as the reverse complement.
ACAAATCGAGTTGGTCTGATCCACTGACTTATCGGGAGTGGGGGACTGTGTTGTATCCCTCTCATTCGGTTTTGATAAGAAGAAAAGAAAGAAAGCAAAAAGACACTTCTGACAATTTCTGATTTCAAATTAATGAATTCAGAAACTTGGGGGACTAGCATTGGGATATGACATGTTTGGTCAGTTTATGCTAATCTAGTAAGAGCTTGGGTATGGTTGATCAATGCCCAACAGGCACAAGTATGATCAATGTCCAATATGTACAAATATGATCAATACCTCTTTCGAGAGGTTCAGGGTTGATCAACTATGGATGACTAACTTTCAAGGCTGATCAACTAGGGATGACTAACTTTCATGGCTGATCAATTATGGACGACTAACTTTCAGGACTGATCAATTATGGATGACCTTCACTGCACGTGCTCACAGTCCTGGATTAACCGTTTAACAGCTAGATGCCAGCTGTAAGTGGTTAAGTTCGTGGCCTATAAATACTTCCAAGTGCGATGATGAGGGAACTTCTGCTACTCCTTCTCCATACCATTCTTTGCCCGGTCTTCCTTCAGATCGTATATGTTCCAGTCCAGATGCCATTAACAAGTTTAAGAGCTACTTCAACACCCAGATATCCCAAGAAGATGATGGAGAGCTAGATCAAATCAGCTTGATCTGTTCTTATTTTATTTCAAGCTTGCTGTAATTTGTTTGGATGCAACAGGTAGAAATAGAGAGGCTAGATGATAATTGAGGGTAGATTCATGGAGTCCAGAAGAAAAGAGTCCTCTATCAGAGGAGGGGCGAAAGGAATGACCAATATCGGTGAGCTGGTGCTCATGTACCAGCTCCTGGTGATGCTGCTCACCACCGCTGCAAGCAAGAAGCCGGACTGCCAACGGGTGTGCGGTGACGTTAAGATTCCCTACCCTTTCGGCATCGGCCCCCCTCACTGTTCAAGGGAAGGCTTCGATCTCACATGCAACGAGACCGATGATGGCCGCGGCTACAAGCCTTTCGTCTTCGATGTCGAAGTCATCAACATCTCACTTCCCTTAGGCCAAGCTCGCGTGTACAATAGAATATCCTGGCAATGCTACGATAAAAATTCGAGCCACCAGGACTAGCTACCGTCTGAATTTCACTGGCACACCATACAGGTTGTCCAACAAAAGAAACAAGTTCACCGTCACCGGCTGCGAGACCCTGGCTTACATTGCAGATCCTACAAACGCAACGAAGCGGTACCGGAGCGGGTGCGTGTCGATGTGCCAAAGCGAGAGCAGCCTAACCAGGGGTCCATGCTCTGGCATGGACTGCTGCCAGACTTCCATCCCCAGGGGGCTCGGTTACTATGATGTCCGGTTCGATCGCAATTTCGACAACTCTGGAGTCTGGCGTCCAAGATTTCAATCCTTGCAGCTTTGCGGTTCTGATCGAAGAGGACCATTTCGAGTTCCGGCCAACTTACGTCACCACGCTTGATTTCTACTATAAGAACCGATGGCCGGAGGGGCAGGCACCCCTGGTGCTGGACTGGGCCATAGCAAACGAGTCATGCAAGGATGCCCAACGCAACAAAGCGGCCTATGCCTGTATCAGTGAGCATAGTTACTGCGTTGAAACCTCCAATGGCCCTGGGTATTTCTGCAACTGCTCGGAGGGTTACCAGGGAAATCCCTACGTTCGCGGTGGATGCCAAGGTCTGCGAGTAGCTCGCTCTCTCTCTCCTCTCATGCACTAGATTAATATATATATATATATATATATATTTAGCAACTGATTACCTTCTCCCACGCCGCGAATTATGGGATGGCAGACATTAACGAGTGCGATGATCAGAGGCCATGCGCCGAGTCTGCCACGTGGACGAACAGGCCAGGGAATTTTTCCTGTTCATGCCCACCAAGCACGTACGGCGACCCTCGCAAAGACGGAACTTGCTACGCAAACAACAAACTTTCCCTGACAGCGAAATTCCTCCAAAATTATTGGTGATAGATGTATATGGACAATAGTTATTTAATTGAAAAGACCGAGTCTAAAATTATACTTTATGTCCTTAATAATTTTGTTCCGTAATGGTACTTAAGGTTTTATGACGATTATCTTTCAGGATACAACGGTCTTCTCATGGTAAGAGCTCGTAATGGTACTTAAGGTTTTATGACGATTATCTTTCAGGATATAACGGTCTTCTCATGGTAAGAGCAGCACTACCATTTATCAGAAATTTGAACCAGAAATGATTTTCTCTTTTTGTATGCACTATAGCTATACTCTGTTTTCAGAGTATGCAAATGTCTAAGAGATTTACGATGTACTATAGCTATACTCTGTTATTCAGAGTATGCAAATGTCTAATAGAAGGAAGGAAAAACTGGATTGACTGGAATGAAATGAATGAGGAATGGAAACCTATTTATAGTCTTAAGGTGCCCCTTGGAAACAACATTCTGATTTCATCGGAGGGAGTTTCCGATGCCTTTACGCGATCGATACGTTTTTTCAATCACTATCGAACACCATGATATGCTGATTCGTAACGTGATCTCTAAATCACGCGATCAGCGCGCTTCTCAATGTATCGTTTCACTATCCGATGGCACCCCTGATCTCAGATCGGACACCATGATACGCTGATTCGTACCGTGATCTCTAGATCACGCGATCAACACGCTTCTCAATGCATCGTTTCACTGTCCGATGGCACCCCTGATCTCAGAAAAGACGTTGATCCGTGAACGGACGCGTGATTACGTCTCCGGATGCGTGATCCGTTGTTTCACGATTCTGAAATCCTGTCATCCGAGTCGGCTCGAATTCCTCGAGTCAGCTCCTTGTTGCAGAGAACGTCCTGGTCAAGTCGACTCGTCCAGACTGCATGATACAGTTCTGTGGATCCAAGCCAGCTCGACCCTGGTCGAGTCGACTCGTCCAGACCGTGTATTCCCGTTACGTGGATCCAAGTCGACTCCTAGTCATCCGAGTCGACTCACCTCAGAACCGAGTTGACTCTCCTCCTAGTCATCCGAGTCGACTCGCCTCAGAACCGGCTCTCCTTCCTGCAACCCTGATGTGGTGCCAATAAATCTCAACCATCTGATCTGCCAATAAATCTCAACCGATCAGAAAAAATTTAAAGGCTCCTCGCGAGGACCATCTGATCTGCCAATAAATCTCAACCATCTGATCAGGAAAAATTTAAAGGCTCCTCAAGCTCCTCGCGAGGATGCGAAGTGCAAAGTACACCTACAAAGCGCCCTTGTCACCCGTCGTGCATACGCAGTGATGCTTCGCATCATCCTCAAGCTCTCCACCTATGGTGAGCTTAGAAGTAAAAGATTGGAAAAATATTTTCTTATAAAGAGCCTTATCTTTTTCCAATCTTTTCATGTGGGACTAAAAGTTCCCAACCCACATGATAGTTTCTCATTCCAAAGATTAGTTTAGGTATAAAAAATTTCTATTCACTTTTTTCAACACCTATACCATGAAATAAACAGTAATATGGAAGGAACCCTCTCTGTTCCTTCCAATTTCCATTCTCTTTTTTCTTCTTATCTTCCTTTCCTCACCGCACCTTCATGTGGATTTCTGAAGTGCATCTTGTTTCCTCGATGAAAGGTGACCAGATCTTCAGCCTTGAACTTCTCCTCGAAAGAGAGAGGGAACAAAAACGCATAAAAGTAGCGCTGTGGCCACACATCGTGCTCAAAACTTTGAAACTAGAGAGGCAGGTAATTTTTGAGGGTTAAAAAATGTTTTGATGGTGAAGTAGAGGCAGGTAATTCAACTTTGTTTTGGTAATGATCGAGTCAAAAAAACCTGAGAGGACTCCATTGCCTGCCCAAGGATCCAATATATAGAACAACAAAACTGGCGCCATGGAGCCGCAAAAGTTCCCTCGTGCAGGCCTGCCGCAGATCATTCTGATATACTTCTGATATAGCCTAGTATATCGTGATGGACCGATACTTGCGAGTACTCGTAATCTAATATATTGACACGAGTCCATGACTCATCTCCCACAATTTCATTCTCCACACAATCAACCTGCCAAAAGGTAATTGTGCTCCCCTCAGCAGACATCTTGACAAGTCATTAAGCCTAATCTACACCAAACTAAAAGACTTCTTTATCCAATATAATTCAAATGTTTAGGGATTTCAATATGCAAAGAAAGGAGTACTTTAGTCTGGTCACCAGCCAATATGCTGTTTCATTGGTCTTTTGTCAGGAATTATAATATTTTTGATCTTTGAAGCCATTAGATTTTGCAGATTCATCGCCACCAAGTAACCTGAGTCATTTTTATCCTAAGTCAAAACTAGGTGGCCTTTTATTTTATTTTATTTTTTGTGAAAAACACCACTAGGCATTAATTAGAAATTATCCTCGACATTCTGTATTATAAATTAAAATTAACCTGTCAGAATTCATTGGTTTGTGTGTGGTCTTCTCTGTGGTGTCCACACGGACGGCTGCTAATAATCCAGATTCAAACCACAACTCGCACCATGCACCAAATTTTTGGTGCAGCTGTGCAAAAGACCATTCTGATGTTACCATGATGAATGTAAACATCAAATTTTTTGTAGTTCTATAGTAATATATTCTACCATCTTATTGATCTATGAAGGTTTCAAGCAACTGTCATTATTTTATAATGACCATACACTGAAACATTAGTACAGCCGAAGGAATTGATACCTTACATCTACCACAAAAATCAAACTCAACCTCTGAACCATCTGCACAGCAAAATATTTTTCTTGCTTTCTTCAACAGATATCTACGTAACTCTAATGTATAGCAGCATATTAATATATCTCTTTATATGATAAATTTAGGTGCTTACTCTGGTTAGTAGTCAATCAGCTATTTGATTGGTCTCCTGCCAGGTATGACAAAATATCTGGTCTCTAAAATCTTATAGATCTTCAGAGTATTATGCCTCCAAGTATACCATTTTATGTTTTTTTTTTATCCAGTTGACAACTATGTGATAATAAACTTCCTGCAAACATATGACTTAATTGTGCTTTAGCTCACCTGGAGGACCAAGGCTTTATCCTTACACAAAACCAAGCAACATCTTAGCTGCCTGCAAAAGGTGATTTAAATCTACTTGTTCACGATAATTTCAATCAAGTACTAACACAATTGTGGCTTTTCCACCACCTGTAATTTTATTGTCTCAAATAATTTTGGACTCCACCTACATTCCATAAGAAAAATCTTAAGTTTGATTATCAGGTATTAACATCATAAGTAAATGTAACAGCCATGTTTCCTTCTATACTAACGGTAATGCAAAAAATCATATCTTGCCAAACATAACTCACACTAAGTCACCAAAAAGCACCTGCGTGGAGAAATTTAGATGGCTCCACAGGACTGAAACAGAATTCTTATTCAGCTGCCTGGAATTCAGGTCAATTTTACTTGTTGAGGGAATGTCAGTGTGATATAAAGCTGAACACCAATTTGCTTTATATGAAAGGACAACACCATTTCAGGCTCAATTAATACTTTTATTTCTAGGTCTTTTTATTTAGTATTTTTAACATTTGGTTTTCCACCTTCGATCAATGATTAGTCCAACTAGAAACTAAATTTGCTGCACATCTAGGATTTGAATACATGCACTTATAAAATTAGACATCTTTTCAATTTTTTAAAACTGTGTTCAAAAACTTGCAAAGAAATCCTATTTTCTAAAATGTTGTAACCATCACAAAATTATTAAAAATTATTACAATGAAACATTTCATGAATTCATGTTTCTACTTCCATCTGATCTATTTACGTAAGTTTTTCCTCCAACTACTTACAGTGTCTGCTTGTGTATATGCAGGCATTAGAATCAGCCTAGTCATTCTATTATCCTTTACCTTTTGCATTTGTATGGTCCATCAAAGAACAATGCTTATGAGGGTTAAAAAGAGAAATTTTCAGCAAAATGGAGGATGGCAATTACTTCATGAAATCAAGTCAAACCAAGGCCTTGCATTTAAGATTTTTACAAAAGAAGAACTAGAACAGGCGACAAACAAGTTTGACAAAAGCACTGTCCTAGGGCATTAGCATTCTATTATCCTTACACTGTAAGTTTTTCCTCCAACTACTTACAGTGTCTGCTTGTGTATATGCAGGCATTAGCATCCGCCTAGTCATTCTATTATCCTTTACCTTTTGCATTTGTATGGTCCATCAAAGAACAATGCTTATGAGGGTTAAAAAGAGAAATTTTCAGCAAAATGGAGGATGGCAATTACTTCATGAAATCAAGTCAAACCAAGGCCTTGAATTTAAGATTTTTACAAAAGAAGAACTAGAACAGGCGACAAACAAGTTTGACAAAAGCACTGTCCTAGGGCATGGAGGCTATGGAACTGTGTATAAAGGAATTTTGAAAGATAACCGTACAGTTGCCATAAAAAAATTCAAAGATAATTGATGAGAGGCAGAAGAAGGAATTTGGAAAGGAGATGATTATCCTTTCCCAGATCAACCACAAGAACGTGGTTAAGCTCGATGTTGTTTGGAGGTCGAAGTCCCCATGTTAGTTTATGAATTTGTCTCCAATGGGACTCTATTCCAGTTAATCCATGAAAAGAGGCACACAGTCCCCATTTCCTTAGACCTGCGTCTAAAGGTTGCTTCAGAGTCGGCAGGGGCACTTGCATATTTACATTCAGCGGCTTCCCCTCCAATCCTTCATGGAGATGTGAAGCCTTCCAACATACTTTTAGATGACAATTACACAGCAAAGGTGTCTGATTTTGGAGCTTCAATGCTAGTTCCAATGGATGAAACTCAATGTGCTACGTTAGTTCAAGGTACTTGTGGTTACTTAGACCCTGAGATCCTACAGACATACCATCTAACAGATAAAAGCGATGTTTATAGCTTTGGTGTTGTTCTTATAGAGCTCCTTACTGGCAAGAAGGCACTTTTTTTTGAAGGATCTGAAGTTGAGAAAAGCCTAGCATCAACTTTCATATTTGCCATGAAGGAAAATCAACTTCTAAAGCTTCTGGACAGTCAAATTAAGAATGAAGAGGACATGGAAGTGATTCAAGAAGTTGCTGAGCTTGCAAACCAATGCTTGAATGTTAGGGGACAAGAAAGGCCTTCAATGAATGAAGTCGCAGAACAGTTAGATAGGTTAAGAAAATTCAAACTGCATCCATGGGTACAGCATCCTGAAGAGATTGAGAGATTGATAGGGGAATCATCAAACTATCATGAAACAAATATCACCAGGCATTATAGTTTAGAGAAGAAAACCGTGCTGGATATAGAATCTGGAAGGTGATGTTATTATGTTCTTAACATTTAAGGCTGCACCAGTAGACTTATATATTAAAGATTTTGGAGAATACTTTTATTTCTGGAGCGAGAATAAGTTGGTCAGATCCCAACAAAAGTGAATCATTCGGATCTCTACTTCGATGGATCGGCCGGTCAGACTTCCGGTAGAACGGATCAGCCTGGCCTTTACTTCGATGGATCGGCCGGTCGAACTCCTGGTAGGTAGAATGGATCAGCCGGATCTCTACCTCGGTGGGTCAGCCGGTCGGGGGCTCCTGATGGAATGGATCGGCCGGACCAACTGGAAGCCTACCCGCACCGGCTCGATTCAGAAAAGGCCGGTTGAGTACAACAATTGGCAATCAACCATTCTCCAAATACCAAAAAACACAAGATAACATCCAAACCCATCTTCAAGCATTTAAGTTTCTGCTTGCACAAGCGTAATCATATACATAATAATCGGATACAGGACCATATTAAATTTTCAGAAAACTTTTCTTTTCTTCCAAGAATCAACTCCAAATCAGAACTTACTAACAAGAAGTTGTAGCTCAACCAGTATACAACAAAAACAAGACAACTAGCAACAGCAATTCAGCAAGGAAAACAGAACCCTAACTCCAGGCGGCAAGATCCACGAAAATACCTCGATTAGACGCTACCAGCCCTTCGCTCTCCCGCATTAGCTGAAGCAGAGGCAGAGGCAGAAGCACCAGTACCCGCATCAGCCTCCAGCGGCTTCCCCGCATCCCCGGAGCAGCAGGCACCGCAGGCGTGGTGGTGGCCATGACCGTGATGGTGGGCAGTGGGGCGGCCCTTGAGCTGCTTCCGCATGTCGTAGGCGTCTTCGCCGTCGGCGTAATACTTGGCCTCGACGTCGTGGATCTTGTATCCGAGGGTGGAGGTGTAGAGGTTGATGGCGGCGCGGTTGCTGCGACGGACGTGGAGGGAGACGTACTCGGCGCCAAAGACGGACTCCATGGCGTTCTGGGCGGCGGTCATGAGCTTGGTGGCAAGGCCGAGCTTGCGGTGGGTGCGGAGAACGGCGAGGGAGGTGATGTGGCCGTGGCACGGCTCGGAGGCGTCCTCCTCCATCTTGGCCAGGACGTAGCCCACGATCTTGCCGCCGTAATCCTCGGCAACAAAGAGGAGCTGTGGCCACGACAGGATATGATACAGATAGTACTTCATCTGGTAATTCTCCGGGAGGCAGAGCAGGTTGCACGCCTGCATCGCCAGCAGATCCTCCACCGTCGCCTGACGGATGCAAACCATCTTCGCCGCCGCCAACGCCGCCTTGGTTTATAGGGTTTCCTTTTCTGGTGCTTCGATAAAGGGGAAGGAGGTACAACTGAACAAGAAACAAGGGTGAGCGGCAGGAAATGGAGAACCGAAGCTTCCGGTCAATTTGCTATGAGCCTATGGACCGGGCCTGCCTCAGTTCGGACGCTCGGAGCCCAACTCCCTAATTGCATAAGGAAAAGATTTTGTGATGCAGTAAATCCATATTTTTTTATTAATTTAATTATATTTACTGTAGTATGATGGAATGGAAACTGGACATGACCATGATTAGTATTAATTATTATTCAGCTTTTATTTAAAATTTTTGTCCGATCAAAATATCCTTCTCTCCAGTCTCTTGAATTAAGGTGTCACAGATTTTGAACTAAGGTATCGTAGCTTTTGAACTATGATACCGTAATATAATTTCAAATTTTAATTTATATTTTCTGCATGGTTATCATTTTTGAATTAGGATGTCGTAGGTTTTAAACTAGGATATCGTAAGTTTTGAACTAGGATATAGTAATAATGTTTCAGGTTATTTTTGAATTAGGTGTCATAGGTTTTGAACTATGATGTCGTAGGTTTTGAACTAGAATATCGTAATACTATTTTAAGTCATTTTTGAACTAGGATATCCTAATTTTTGAACTAGGATGTCGTAGGTTTTGAATTATGGTGTCATAATACTGTTTCAGGCTTTAATTTATATTTTCTGCATGATTGTTATTTTTGAACTAGGATGTCGTAGGTTTTGAACTAGGATGTCGTATGTTTTGAACTAGGATATCGTAATACTGTTTCAGATCATTTTTGAACTAGGATGTCGTAGATTTTAAACTAGGGTGTCGTAGGTTTTGAACTAGGATGTCGTAATACTGTTTCAGGTCATTTTTGAACTAGGATATCGTAGGTTTTGAACTAGGGTATCGTAGGTTTTGAAATAGAATGTCGTAGCTTTTGAACTAGAATGTCATAAGGGTATTTTGGTCTAGACAAAAATTTCAAATAAAAGCTGAATGGTAATTAATGCTAATCACCTCAGCTCCTGTCTCGTCATGCTACAGCAGATATATTTGGACCAATAGGAGCGTGCGGTGTGGGCCACACTGGATTTGCTGCACCGCACGCGGTGCCCAAAGAATTACTTCATAAGGAAAGTTTTTGTGCACCGCGTGCGATGCAGTAAATCCAACGTGGCCCACACTGCATTTTTTTATTGGTCCAAATGTATCCACTATAGCATGACGGGATGAGAGCTGAGCATGACTAGCATTAATTATCATTCAGCTTTTATTTGAAATTTTCGTCCAGACTAAAATACTCTTCCCTCTAGTCCCTTGAACTAGGGTGTCATAGGTTTTGAATTAGGTGATGCGGGACAGAGATCGGGGTTGGATCGCTGGCAAGCTGAGAAGTCACCAAGGGATTAGGGTTTACCTGGAAGAAGAAAGAAGAGGGCAAAGGGTTTAGGAAGATAACTGCGGTTCACACAGATTCCCCTAGGAGGACAAGCACATAGCAAAGGGCTCACACAGATGCTCTAGGAATCACACAGATACCCTCTCACAAAGAAAATCAGGGATCACACAGATACCCTGAGCACACAGCTAATCAGGGATCACACAGATACCCTCTCACATAGATAATCAGGGATCACACAGATACCCTGGGATCACATAGATCCTTCACACTGAACTCAAGAAATTTTATTCATCCATCCTTGTTATTCTTTAATATAAGAGGGGGTCTTTATATAGGGACCAATTACTTTGGAAGCAAGTAAAGAAAACATGGAAAATATGAGGCACCACAATCCTTCCTAATTTGCTAATTGAAAACATGAAAGGTGTTATACAATTCCCAAAAAAGCTTAAGAAAAATAAGGAAAGAAGGGGGGACCATGTGGGGCACCGAACACCTGCTCTCTTGGGCTCGGGGTGGACCACATCTTTCTTTAGTTGCTTGGCATGAATCAAGGGATTCATGTTTATCTACTTGATCTTCCTTCCTCACTTGATGGTGTGTGAGTTGCTGTGCCTAGAGGGTGGAAGGGATGTGCCGACATGTGGTCATGCACGGGCCACCTTCATGTGATCCTCAATATAATCCTAGGTGGTGCAATCCAGGATGTGACTGGGACTCCACGTGGCTGTTGAGATGGCTGGGCTCCCGAGTCCCCATCATTCTCCTGGAGTAGCAAGAACTCGACTCCGTCGAGTTTGGATGAGCGGGGCTTTGATGGAACCGAATCCAAACAAATCAAATCAAAAGAGACTAAGTTCACCTTTTTTTTTCCACCTGCTCTTGAAGTCGACAGACTAAACCAGTTTTGCTTTGAGAGGCGTGCAGGAGGAGACCTTCTTTCACGTTCGTGCAGGAGACCTCCTGTGAACTGTAGCAAGGAGGAACAGGGGACCGGCTTGAGGAAATCTGGTGGACTTCACCAGTGTTTTCGATGGAATCGATGGTCTTCACCGGCACCGACGATGGGAGGTGGGCGGCAGCCGGCAACGGTGGAGATCCGAGGGGTGGCACTGGCGGATCTAAGGCTGGGTCCTTCTCGGTCCTGAGGAGGAAGAAGACGCACCGACTCGGTGGTTATGGCTGGAAGAAGAGCAGCACAGTCGACTTGGGTCGAAGCAGGGGAGAGGGAGGCGGCAGGGTTCATCAGCGTCGTCGACACTGGGGCGGAGATGGCGACACAGACAGGAGTAGCGGTCGACGGCGAAGATGGTGAGAATGGCCAAAAAGCCGGCGGGCTTCAGCATGTGAATGATTTCCGAGGCGAGATGATGGCCGGTGCAGATGGGAAGATGGGCAGCATGGACGGTGGCATGGTTGGGCTTGGCGGTGGGCTCTCCGATCGAAAGGGAGGAAGACGCCGTGCACGGTGGGAGGACGACAGTGGTAGAGGAAGCTGCGGCGGGCTCCGATGAGATCCGAACCGGAGAGTGGTGGTGATGGCGGAGGGAGCTTCTTGGCGGGCTGTGGGTGGTGGACGTGTGTTCTGGGCTTTCAATCCGACTAGATCCAGGAGGAAGATGACATGAATAAGTCTGGAATAGAAAAGGAATAAGGTTAGGATAGCGAGAATAATGGGAATAAGGAAAATAAGCGGAGGAGAGAGAAAAAGAGAGAAATATATGGAATATCCTAATCCTCTGGGCTTTGATACCAAATTGATGCGGGACAAAGATCGGGGTTGAATCGCTGGCGAGCTGAGAAGTCACTAGGGGATTAGGGTTTGCCTGGAAGAAGAAAGAAGAGGGCAAAGGGTTAAGGAAGATAACTGCGGTTCACACAGATTTCTCTAGGAAGACAAGCACATAGCAAATGGCTCACACATATACCCTAGGGATCACACAGATACCCTCTCACAGAAAATCAGGGATCACACAGATACCCTGGGTACACAGCTAATCAGGGATCACACAGATACCCTCTCACACAGAAAATCAGGGATCACATAGATACCCTGGGCACACAGCTAATCAGGGATCATACAAATACCATGGGCACTCAGAACAACAGGGATCACACATATACCTTGGGATCACACAGATCCTTCACACTGAACACAAGAAATCTTATTCATTCATCCTTGTTATTCTTTAATACAAGAGGGGGTCCTTATATATGGATCAATTACTTGGGAAGCAAGTAAAGAAAACATGGAAAATATGAGGCACCACAATCCTTCCTAATTTGCTAATTGAAAACATGGAAGGTGTTATACAATTCCCAAAGAAGCTTAAGAAAAATAAGGAAAGAAGGGGGGACCAAGGGGGGACTATGTGGGGCACCAAACACCTGCTCTTTTGGGCTCAGGGTGGACCACATCTTTTCTTAGTTGCTTGGCATGAATCAAGGGATTCATGTTTATCTACTTGACCTTTCTTCCTCACTTGATAGCGTGTGAGTTGCTGTGCCTAGAGGGTGGAAAGGATGTGTCGACATGTGGTCATGCACGGGCCATCTTCATATGATCTTCAATGTAATCCTAGGTGGTACAATCCAGGATGTGACTGGGACTCCACGTGGCTGCTGAGGTGGCCGGGCTCCTAGGTCCCTATCACTAGGGTGTTGTAGCTTTTGAACTAAGGTATCGTAATACTATTTCAGATTTTAATTTATATTTTTTGCATGGTTATTATTTTTGAACTATGGTATCGTAGGTTTTGAACTAGGATGTCGTAGGTTTTGAACTAGGGTATCGTAATACTGTTTCAGGTCATTTTTGAACTAGGGTATTGTAGGTTTTGAAATAAGGTGTCATAGGTTTTGAATTATGATATTGTAATACTGTTTTAGATCATTTTTGAACTAGGATGTTATAATTTTTGAACTAAGATATCGTAGGTTTTGAACTAAGGTGTCGTAATACTGTTTCAGGTTTTAATTTATATTTTCTGCATGATTGTCATTTTTGAACTAGGGTGTCGTAAGTTTTGAACATGATGTTGTAGGTTTTGAATTAGGATATCGTAATACTGTTTCAGATCCTTTTTGAACTAGGATATCGTAGGTTTTGAACTAAGGTGTCCTAGGTTTTGACTAGGATGTCGTAATACTGTTTCAGGTCATTTTTGAATTAGGATATCATTTTTGAATTAGGATATCGTAGATTTTGAAATAGGATGTCATAATATTATTTCATGTCATTTTTTGAATTAGGATGCGTAGATTTTGAACCAGGATATCGTAACTTTTGAATCATGATATCGTAAGTATATTTTAATCTGGATAAAAATTTTAAATAAAAATTAAATAATAATTAATGCTAGACGTGGCGAGTCCATAAAAATATATTAAATACACCACAGGAAAGTGAAGAAAAGCGTTTGTTTTTGGCTGACTAATAAAGAAATAATAATTAACGGAATTATCCCGTCGAGGGGAAAATTAAAAAAAGAAAAGTCAAGTGTAGGTTTATTGGACCGTCGGACTCGCGTCCCGGGAGAGGCCTCGCTTCATCTCTAAGGAACAACACCTCCGTGTCTTCCTCCCCAATTTCCTTCGTCATCCACTATATTTCGAAGTTGCGACGAATTTCGGGGTTCTGATTCTTCCCGAATCCCTAGCGAGGGATCGATCTGTTGATTTTTTTTTTCTTTTCCGGAAAAATGTTCCTGTTTCGAGACTGCGGTGCTCTCTTAGAAGCGGAGAGGATCTCTCGAGGAAAGATCGAATCTTTTGAAGCTTCGAGGAACTTTGTCTTCTGATTCCTTAACCAGCGGACGGTCCAATTTGCTGAATCTTGGAACGGCGCAAATATCTGAATTAGGGATTTTGGAGCGGTTCTTTTGTCACTGATAGCCTTGGGATCGTGTTTTCTCTCTGTTTTGGCCCGTAATTAAGGTTCTTGAAGAAAATTCTTGATGGGAGCACAGCAATCCAAGGATGAGTTGCTCTACCAGCAGGTCAATTATGGCAACATCGAAGGGATCAGAGCTCTTCGCAACCAAGGTGCCGGATTGGAGGTAAACCTATTCGTGTCTTCTAGTGTAGGACTTGGATGTTCGATTAACATTTTTGGAATCATGGGTGGAGTTAGTTCTCGATTGGATGGTGGAATCATTTTTGCAGTGGATGGACAAAGAAGGGAAGACCCCGTTGATCCTTGCATGTATGAGGCATGATCTCTTGCATGTTGCAAAAGCGCTGATCGAGATGGGCGCCAATGTGAATGCTTACCGGCCTGGTAAGAGGCTTATTTTGGTTCTCACTTTATGATTCTATGGCCATTTACTTTTGGGTTGATGGATTGACTAGTTCAAGAAGAAGTGGTATACAAGGATCGGTTTCATTATTGTAGTGTAGAGGAAATAGTTGAATGCTTGTTTATCATTTTGCCTTGAAACCCTTTTCTCAGGGGCTAGCATTGGTACGGGATGTTGAACATGTTGGTTAGATTTTTACAACTTTTGGGGAAATTCATTGAGGTGAATTAGTGTTGGAAACTATTTTGTATTATTTTGTAAGTGCAAGATAAAAACGATTGATATTCTATGGTCCTCATGGTTGGAAATTAAGAAATTAAATTGTTTTCTTGGTGTCTAGGATGTCCGTATGACTTTTCTATGCTTGAGGAAAATTAAGCAATGTTTGAATTGCTTGACTTTTTTTAGTTCATACAAGTAGATGGAGTGTAACCTAGAGTTAGTCTGAGGTGATTGTGTTGATGTTTGGTTGTTGGGATAAGGTTTAACATTTGGTGAGTTCAAGGATTTCGTTAAGTACTAACATAAGTTAAAGAAAAGTAACAATTTAGTATGTAGCATGTAAAATGATCTAGATGAATCTAAGGTGGATGGCTGGATGGTGTTCATATTTGAGTGGGAAGGCCTTGGCCTGCTGTGTTGAGTGACTGTTACATATATATCTATTGATAGAACCAAACATGGCTATAGGGGATTTTTTTTTTTTCGGGGAGTGTGTGTTTTATCCCTTTCCCTCCTATTTTCTGCATGCATATTTAAACTTGCAGGTTCAACCCCTGGTCAGCTTCCAGGGGCCAGCCAGTGCCAACAATGATGATAGATTGATTGAGTGGTTCCTAATAAGTTGAGTGAAGTCAAACACGCAAATTGGATATCAAAGGCAGTTTATCATGATGGATTGAATGGTCTGGTGGCAACTGCCAAGTTGCAATGCAAGAAACTCTTGTACAATGAAGCATCAAGATGTGATATGCCTGCTTGGATCTGAGGATCTAGTGGATTTGGCAGAGAATGGCTATGCTTAGATGGTTGATGAGCTAGAGTGCCCATGCTCTCTTGACCATAGGAAGGTCAATATGTTGTAATTGAAAAACCTCTTTAAATGAAGATGCATGCATCGAAAGTGGTTTCAACATGAGAGACTCGAGAAGATATAGTGTACATGATCATGATGAGCTGGGGAACAAGACACAAGATAAAGTCAAAATTTTGGTTGCACATCATTCATGTTATATCAGAGGTGTACAGCTGTTAAAAGAACTTTCTGAAGTATTCAGAAGCATGGATGGCACAGATTCTTTCATGACAATTACTGGTTCAGTATTATGTGATGAAAATAGCACTGTCATTATTACTGTACGATGGACTTCATCATCTGAATTAAAGGAGGATGTTCTAATTTAGTCTGGACATACCTAAGTTGCTTTGTTTAGAGTTTTGTTGTTTAGTAAGAAACATAGGGGATGAAAGTGTATGACGTATTTAGTTGAATCCAGAAAAATGCACAACTAGAAGGTGTTTGAGTGAAAAGGCCTTGGTTGGCTGTGATAGAAATGAGCATAGCTGGAGAGAACTTTTTGTAGATTCTCATTCTCCGGGCTTTGTCTCCTCCCCTTCTGTCCTGACCATGCATATTTGAACCTTGGGGTTCAACATAACTTTGCCTAAGGTTTATTGTTTTCTATGTAAATATTACATATGTACTTAGGTCCTTGCTCTATATCTTGTCTATGCTTTAAATATATGAAAGCATTATGACTAAAATCTAATCTATTTTCTTTAGGAAAGCTAAAGATCTACTTTATGGAGTCTTTTATTTGAACTTTGCATGTTAAGGCATTAAGCCAGTCTGCTAGTAGATAGGTTCTGACGCTGACACCTTACTATCTTGTAAGAGTTTATATAGTGGTTTAGATCAACAAAACTTTTTACTTATATATGAATGTTTAGTTATGGAACAGTTGATCATTTGTCATGGGGCTGGGTCATAAAAGTCTTGTGCTTCCTTTTTGCACTGTAGGGTGTCATGCGGGAACACCACTGCATCATGCTGCAAAAAAAGGCCTCGAGCAAACTGTTCATTTACTTCTCTCTCATGGAGGTGTATCTATTTAAACATTTTGTTTAAATTTTTTTATTGTAAACTTGCACTATTTGCAGATTCTTTGTGAATACTGATTCCCTGCTTAACCTGTTTTCAGCAAATCCTTTCATCATGAATGATGATTGTCACAGTGCACTTGATTTGGCTAGAGAGAAGGGGCACTGCAATGTTGTCCGTGCCATTGAGGTATGCTTGCTAGAGGCTTTTTGAATTTTAACCCAGGTGTACTGGATGATTCATTCTCTTGTTGTATGAAGTTTGTACATTATATGTGGTATCTTGTGTTCAGAGGCGAATATGCCTTTTCTCTGGCTGGCTGAAAGAGCATTATGGACCGGGCTTTTTGGAAGCATTTGCTCCACAGTTGATGTCAAGAAAAATGTCTGTACATATTTCAATTATATATTTTAAGTTTCCTATTTGAATGTGATATTTTTAATTTAAAAATTGTAGACAGCTGTCTAGATTTTGGACTATTTTAAAGTACAGTTTACATTGTATTTGTATTTTTAGCACCTGTTGAAAGGCTCAACATACATGCTGATCATAATCACATTTATTTTACAGTTGGGCTGTGGTTTTACCTTGTGATTCCCGTAATCCTACAAGGCCTCTGAAGTTTGAGTTAGCTATATATCCTGAGCTGCAGGTATAACAAACAAGCATCAGCTTATGCTTTACTTTTGATCATTTTATCTTGTAAACAATATTCTTCTTTCTTTATCCGATAAATGCTTTTCTATTAGAACTACTTATGATCATGATGTTACTATCTAGGGTTAGCTCCTCATTGCCTGAGAATTAGCAAACAAAACGTTGCAATTTTAGGTTTGAACTCAAGGTATGCATGAAAGAAGATGAAACTTCTTGTTTAATGAGCACCTATGTTTTGTTAAACTACATGCATCCATGAGCACCTATGTTTTGTTACTATAATGGATGTGCCTGATATTATTGTTTGGTTGGAGTAAAAGGTATATAATGTATGAGACTTTGAATTATTTAATGTTAGAGGGAGCTTTGGTTTCTCACTCATTTTAATGGTGAACCTTGTTAGTCTCTATTTACACGTTGTAGTGAGTACCCCTACCAAAGTCTGTATGTGATTGTTTATTTTTCTGAAACATGTTTCTGTTAACATATTTGATCAGTTCCTACTTGGTTTTGGTTTTAAGAAAAGCATATCTAGTATAACTGATCTCAACGAACTAGAACTTGTTCTGCTTTTGTTCTACACCTTTTAATTATTACAGAAGGCCTCTTTACTGCATTATGTGCAAAAGAACCAACATGTAAAGGGGTACATGCCTAAGCAATTTTTTTTTTTTTTTGACTTATAGTTCACATGCATGACTTGATCAGTATTATTTAATAAATGACACCTATTGGAATAATTCCTCGGTCACACTCTAGTTTAACTAGAGTTATGCCAATGTTTAACTAATATTTTATGAAATCATAGCTGAGGCATCACTAGTACATGATGCCATATCATAATAAATGTACTTGGAACGTCTTCAATCTGATAGTCTGGTAGTGCTATTGTGAGGTGCCTTGCCACCATTTTGCTTGGGAAAAAATTTTAGTAATCATAGAAGTACATAAGAAGATAGTACTTAGTAGCATGCATGCCATTATGATGATGAGACAATAGCTTACTAGCACCAGTCCTATTTGCTCTGTCTAGTGCATCTGGAAATATTTTTATTCTGTGGTTTTGGTTTAGTAAATGGACAACTGGAAATGCTACACCTGTATTGACATAAAAGAGGACATCATTTTAAATTTTTTTGGTGATGGAAAAGTGGGTGCCTTTCTACCTTTGTCATTTCTAATATATGTACATTTCTTCCACAACCATAGAGGGAAAGGAGGAATTACAATTTAAAAGTCAATCTGCCACCAAAAAGAAAGAAAAGGAGTATAAGGTCATCTTTGTTGGAGAAGTGGGTTGTTCTTTTGTTTTTGCTCTGTGTTTGTGCAAAATTAACCCCAAAATTTAAATAATGCAGAAAATTCTATCATGAAATTGTTTTATGCATTCTGCGTATTTGCGTGTGCATCTCTTAAGTTAGGTTGCTTTTTTCACGCATTTTCCATGAAGCTTACATATTGATCCTTTACTTATGCTTATTATTTTGTCTCTTCAAGGGTAGGAAAACATTGCAGTGCACCATTGCCTTTTTAAGCATTGTTCAGATCATTTAACCATCCTCTCATAAGCACTGAAATTTGGTTCAGGGCTGTTTCATGCAGTATTATTCAAGTCCTTGTTCTTGGTTGATGACTGAGATGACTTTGTTGATCAATACTTCCAACTTTATGTCATAACTTAGAAAGTTGAATATCAAAAAATGGAATTGAAAAACAATGGACTTCTGAAAAAGGAGAAGATTTTCTGTGATGTTAAATGAAAGGGATTAGAAAGAAATGTTGAATCTCATTCAGGGATCTGAAAGCACAACGAGGTCTGCTATAAGTTGGATATTCTGTGTCAAAGAAGGTAACAAGACTAAATTCCTTATTGCAACTAACGGGGAAGAGAAATTAAACTTTATCAGGAAATGAAAACGTGGGATTGGAAGTGCAGTGGGGAGGAAGGAGATCTAGGATATTGTCTTTTGAATAGATGAAAATATTCAGCAATGTGCTTGAAATGCATATGGACTTGCTGGGAAAAGAGAGGTGGGAATTCAACTCCTAGGGAGATTCCATTGTTGGAATCTCATTTGCTTGATTTTCTGTTTGTTCTTAACATCAACTTCTTGAAGGAAAGTGGACTGCTGTTGTAGTTTTGTTTAATCAAACTCCTATCTTCTATATGAAATTTGGACATGGATCAACATATGCTTCAGCTAGGTAAATTAATTTTTGCAAGTCCAAGTATTCCAAACCTACAAATGAAACATCTTATGAAGAAATATGCCAAGGTTTTAAGGATCATCAAGTTAGACGCATTATAGGTCCACTGGCAGCAGCGTCTCATTTGTTTAGATCACAGAAATAATAGAAGCCTGGATTCCAGCAAGATTTTGAATAGGCACCTTCAGCTTGCTGCTATGAAGATATTGTAAGCTAGGTTGCTCCCCCTCCCTCTCCCTCTTTTACTTGATGTCATTTACTAGTGCTCCCTGCAGTCCACATGCAGGGCATTGAGAGCTATGGCTATGATATGAAATGGTAGCAAAGGACTATTTTTCTGACCTTGTAGACATGGGCATCCTGCCCTGTTTGAATGGTTTATCACTGAGAGAAGCACCAGGACTCCAGTGATATGCTTTACAGGAAAGGAAGTATTATGGCTCCAAATTATGGACTATGGAGGCTTTTCTCCTCTTTTTGTCCATTCTCTCTTCTCGTTGCGTTGGGAATCTAATACAGGCATGGCCATACCCTCCCAACCCAAAAAGTATCAAGCTACAAATCTAGAATCCTACTGCAAAGGGAAAGTCCAGCCAAAAGAGCCTTTTCCCATTTACATAGTAGAGAAAGAGATCTATGTTTATATTACCATGGTGCTGTAGCTCACTTATCGTGGTTGGGGTTATTATTAGCATGCTTCAGGCAGGCTTACTAGAAACTTTCATCCATTTGTTAGGCCTTCTCAACTTCTGATTGCTGTTAGTGTCTGGTCTATTGAGTCTGCCTAAAGTTGCTTTTTTAGACATGCTCAGGCATTGATCTTAAGCTTTTGAATTATCTACTAGACTGCTCTTAATTAAGCTTTTGAGTAGCCGTTGTGTCTAAACTTTACCTACTTTTCTCATAGCCAATCAAATTTCAGTTGCCTTCATCACATTTTATATTTAATCACCTGTAATGCAAGCCTGAGTGAGCAATATTCTTTGCGATATCATCAAGGACACTAGCCCCCTACATCTGACATCATGGAAACATGTTTTTCAGTAGTCAGCACAGTTTCTGAAGATGTCATTGTTACAAACAGCAGAATTACTATAATGACTGTATGCTTAGTGATCAATTTCTCTTCTTTAAATACATTCCATTTGAATCTTTTTTTTCAACTTACTATTCCAGTTTCTCTTTTTAAATGCATTCCCTTTGAATCTTTATTTTCAACTTACCATGCCATCATGGTGGTTTAACCAGTGCATCAGTCTGCAGTGAATTACTTAATTACATATCCTGATATATGCCAAATTGTCTCTTGTCAAGGACAGCAAGCTAAGTTCAGTCTTTTTATTTGGGCATGCAAACACGATTTAGATGTTTACTGGACCAGGGATGTTGCCTCCTTATTACAAATAGAAACCATTTGTGTACATTTTTAGTTTTTTCTTCAGCATCATTCATTAATCCTGTCATCTTAGATTTTCTATTTGCTTTTGATAAAGCGGTAGGCTTGTAGTAATGATGTCCCTAAAAATCTTTGCTGAATGGGACCTGAAATAGAACAGCTGATTGGCATGTGAATGCATCTTGAGACCTCCATTAGTCATCCATCATCCACCATCCGGTCAAAATGAGATTCTTCAACTTTGTAATGGAAGTCCTTCCCCCCGACACATTTCATCTTTCTTACTCTGTAAGGCAACATCTCTTCTCCGGAAGGCCTTCGGAGTAACCGTTCTTAAATTGATGGATGACTCAACTTTGCTTGATATTGGACCAGGTATAGCTCACAGAATTTTCACATGATGTTTAATTTGCATGAGTTCAACATGTGCAACTCCTTTTCGGCAAATGACTACTTTTCTCTTTTTTTTTTGTTCATATTAATTTTTTTCTACGTTTAGGACAGGATATGCAATGACTTAAATTATTAATGTTCCCTTGCTAATGTTTTTATTGCCAAACAGGTTGCGAAGCCACGCATTGTTATTTCACTTTGGAAAGCTCATATCGAAGAACCAAAGTCTAGCCAGCCAGATCCTGCTGTGGTTATTGTTGACAAGGCCACCAGTATGTTTCTACATTAAACTTGTTTTTCTTAAATTTTGCTAAATGATGCTCCAAGGTTATCATAAGCAGCAGCCTGGTCAACTGGCAACCCCATGTACAGGCACCTGGTGCTTTCTAAGCTGCTAGTTGATGTGGTAGTCTGGGTAGTGGGCACCTAGGTTGGTGCCTAGGTGGGCACTTCACTGCCTACATGCTGCTTCTTTACAGGGAGGACTCCTATTTATGATATTATCAATCACTTTAAATTCCAGCTATTATTTTTTACATATTTGCGATCTAGTAATCCTTGGAGGTATTTATTAGAGTACTTCAAAGACTCTGGATCATTGCCATACATATTTGGTGTTTGTTTTCCATCTGTGATAGCCCTCCAACGATCTGCCCTTTGTTAGCTATTTTGTTGTTTATGTACTTGAATCACATGCTTTACATGCTCGATGCTTAACCAAGTTGCTCAACTAGAATATAATCCTTGTAAAAATTCTATGGTCATGCTCAAGGCTTCTAGATATTCTGATGTAAAACAATTGGTCTTTAACAAGGATATTAAAGCTGCAGCATAGGCCTTTGTGAGTCACAAGTCAGCATGCTACTTGCTGTGGCATTAGCTGGCATGCACCTGGCATGGCACGATGCACTCAGCATGGGCCAGTGTTTCCATGGCACATGCCAGCCTGTGCCGGCCAACATAGCTGGCACCTTGATCCATGGTCTTTAAATGGTATTGTATCTTGCACTCCTTTTGATTTTGTACCATGATTGATCTGCCATAGATATTATCTTTGATCATTTTTTGCATTATGTGGATGTCAAAATGTTGTATGAGAAGATTGTAAACTTGCTTTCCCTTTTATTTCCATAATTTTTTTGACATTTGATGCAGCATGAACTTGTAACGTGGCTTTACGTTGGTGAATCTGTTAAACTTCATGCACTCACCTCCCCAATCCTCCTCTTCATGTTTATGTCTGTATGTGTGTCGGTTGTCAAAAACATATCCTTAGGCCCCTTTTTTTGTCCAAATATCTGTTTGAACCTGAAGGATGCAGAAAATCATAGTGTTTTATTGCAGTGATCATGTATTTATGAGGAACTAGGGAAATGAGATCAAGCTATCTGTAAGTTTCTGATAAAAAATCTATGTTATTATGGGATTGTTTAGAGCAATGGAGGGTTTGGGTACAACCCACTTAAAATGTTAGGTCCACTTATATCAATCAAAGTAAACAATCTCTGGTGCTATCGATCTTTTGTTGGCAAAACCTTGTAGTTAAGGTGTCTTGCCTACTTCTGTATCTTGATCCCGCTCCCACACCTCTGTCCTGACTTCTGCACCTTCTTCGACAGACATCTAATACTTGTTACACTCACTAGAAGAGCAGTTTTGTTTCAAATTGCCATCATGTTGCTACTCATGGTTTCGTCACTTTGGAAGTCTTTATGCATTATGCTTTTTATCTGGTGCATAAAGTAGAAATTATGACTGCCAATTAAGTGCAATTCAGGTTTTTTTAAGAAAAAATCTTTTATAAGGGCAATTCAAGTTTTTTTTTAAAATATCTTTTATATAGGTGCAGCCTAATTTTTTGAGAGGGTCATTTCATTGCTTTGGCATCTTAATGTTATGCTGCATTAATTATGAAGTGAAGGCTAGTTAGATTGATTTCAGATGTCTTATGATCAATGCCCAAAAATTTGTCCAGTATGCATCAATTCAAGGTTTCATGTTTGTGAAACCATGTAAAAAAAATAATAAATACTATTTTGCCTGAAGCATACTATTCCCCATTTTTGTTTTTATTGGTCCATCTACTCTCTTGGCTACTGATCCTGGTCTCGGCACTACTTAAAAGTGGGGCTTGCAACTTATGCTGCCTCTTCAGTTGCATGTGAGATTCATGCGTGCATGTACGCACATGCGCATGCATTCCCAGACCCAAACACCCACACCAGAAAAATGAGTGAAAAAAACACCCCACCCATTCCCCTCTTCCTACTTTAGAGGTCTTTCTACTTGAACTTATTCAGGGTCATGATGTATCCCCTCTCCTCTGGTCTAAGCGCAATATGCCTGTTCTATACTGGTTGCTTGCTTTAGTTTATGTCACCAAGACGGAAATTTTTTGATATACGCTTATTGTGTAGGTAGTTGCAATAGGATTCCATCAAGTTGTTGGTGGTAGAATGTAAAATGAATTTATCAATAAATCTTGGTGAAGTAGTTGGGCAATTGTGAAGTGGAATTGAGTTTTATTCAGCTGATTATAACCTCTTTGACAACAATCCTGTTCTTAGCAAGGATTTTTTTGCAACGTGTTTTAACCTATCAACATCTTCAATCTGTAACTAGTGTGATTTTTTTTTTTTTTTTTTTGGGTGCCTGCATGACTCGAATGTAGTGTAACACTAGGTGCCCCAATTGTTTTCATGAGGGCATGTTCTTTTAGTGCTTTTCTGACCTGCTAATTTAAAGAGTCACCACTTATTTTGCTTTCACTGTATATGCAACTAAGTTTTATTTATTTATTTATTTATTTCATAGTGTTCCTTTTTGGCAGAAACATTGACTATTAAACTTGAGGTTGGCTCAACCTTTCCTCTGCAAATATAAGAGTAGCTACTAACAGTCTTTAGTTGTGATTTCTTTAATAATACCATTATAACAGAGAATAAGGCTATATAAAGCCTAGAGGACCTTTTTTTCACTGGTTTTTAGAACTAATTCTGAGTTCTGTTTGTTATTCTGGTTAAAGTTGTTTGCATTTTAGTGACCTTGGTTTCTTCTGAACCTTAATTTGCTGTTTCTTCACAGGAACGCGGTACAAGTTTTTATCGGCAAATGAAGGTGACAAGCAACAACTAAACTGGTTCTATAATGCATGCCGAGGAATTCCTCAGGTAATTACATCTCGTGATTTTTGCACTGCAAAGGATGCAAGTGAATGATAGTGTAAGAATTTATTAGGAATTTAAGGAGGGCAATTCCAGTTCAGACCTAGAATTAGTATTACTGGATGCTTTTGTCTCCAATTAAGTTCTGGCATGTGGTGTAAATTCATTATGTGAGGGATTTTTTCCAAACTAAGCTTAAGAGAATAGAGAGAACATATGGGAACTAAGAACTAATCTTGGAATTTCGCTCAGATCCAGAAAATATGTTGCAAATAGGGTTAAGTAGGTAGGGGTGGCTCGAAGCTTCTCTAGTCATTGCTGATCAATTGCTTCCATGATAAGACCTTTAAAAGGTTTATTCTTTTTCTGTTACATTTTAGTAGCATTACTACCTTTTAATTTGTTTGATGTTCAGCAAAATTTCTCTTGCAGGTGATTAATAATATTCCAGTAACACCGGTAGGTGGACCCATGCCTCCCCCATCACAAATCAGCTCATATGCATCAGCAGCATTAACAGGAACACATACATCGAACCAGGAAGATGTAGAGTTGGCCATGGCCATCAATGCCTCTATTCAGTCAGCTATAGCAGAGGGAGTGCCTGATGTCCAAACGGTTACTCAGACCAGCAACAGTAATGGATGGGGGGGTGCATCCGATAATTCTACTCACCATGGCTGGGGTCCACCAGATGCTGCTGCAACTTCAAAAATGAATGCCCAAGCACATCTGAACGAGCTAAATACCAGTTCATACAATGGGTGGGCTGCTCCTGAAGTTAGGCCAAATAATGGTGCATCACAGCCTACTACTAGCCAACCTGACACTCCAATAGTTATTCCATCAAATGAAGCACCTCCAACAGTTTTGGTTCCTTCTGCTCCACCAATTGTTGAGGAGACATTTTATGATGGACCCATTCACTATCCATCGATAGATTCCAGTCCTGTTGCTGTAAGCATGCCAAGAATAGAGACAAAACTAGCTACCAATGAAGTTAAAGAAGATAGTGCTGGTTCTTCAAGCTTTTCCAAACCTGGGAACGGTGAAGTTAAAGAAGGCAATAGTAGTACTTCCGGGTTTTGTGTTATCTGTTTGGATGCCCCAGCGGAGGGGGCATGCATTCCGTGTGGTCACATGGCTGGATGTATGTCATGCTTGAAGGAGATTAAAGCGAAGAATTGGGGATGCCCTGTTTGCCGTGCCAAAATAGATCAGGTCATAAAGCTCTATGCTGTTTGACTGGTCAATCTGGAGCTGAACAGTTTATAAGGATGACAGATCTTGGGTGCTTGTCATTAAGTCCTAAATTTTGTGACCCAATGAATAAGTCCACGACATTTATGGATTGTTCTGAAATTTCCAGTGACTGTCAAAATATAGTAATATAATTTGTATATGCTGCAGATTCTCAGTAAGAAGATTGTGTTGGTCTCATGCATTCATGTGCCCGAAGTAAGGTAATGTTGTATATAAACAGTCTGTAATGTTGTTATTGTGGACAACTTAATGCCAGTCTTATTGTTCCAAAAAGACAGTTGTATTATATGCCTGCCTCGCCTTTGCTGCAAAGTGATAGCTGAAACGTGTTAGCAATTGGTATGCTACATTCGGGTGGCAAAAGGTGAGAAGTCATGTGCAATATTCAACCGAGGCTGTCTTCACTCTATCTTTAATTTTGTAGGCATGCTCTATGATCTTTTAATCAATTCTTCAACGCCAGTGTTTCTTGTTCTAGTTGTCTCGTGAATAAGAAATGAACGGTCAAAATTTGTTGCCGATATGTGCTGGTCTAGAACATACGCGATTTTTCCTCTCTTGTGCCGGCGATTTTTAGCAGCCCTTGTGCCAGATGTGCTTGCACCTGCCCCTGTTTGGTTATGAATCAATCTTGTTTAGCTCGGTGGCTAACCGCAGAAGTATACATCAGCTCATGAGGAGCCCTTCTGACGCATGTTGTAAATCAAGCAAATGCCTTCATAGTTTATGTTGCAGGCATTTTATTCTGTTTTGTTTTATTTGATTTATTTTGGTGGTAGCGGAGAGTTAAAAGAGTGGCCTTCTAAGCATTTCCAATTGTTCACTCATTACTAATTAGTAAATTATCCTTGGCTGTGTGGTAAATGTGTGGTCGGCTATTGACTGCTAGAAATCTTACATCGATGGTGCCTGCAATCAATAGCTAATAGCTTGAAAGTTCTTTCGGAGACCTTTGAATTTAAAGGCTGGAAGAAGGATGTTCGTAAGAACGCGAGACTCTCTTCCATTTGCCGCTTGGATGGTGATGTTTGATCAAGCTAATGGATGATTTCCTGCATGCTGCGTTCGCTGAAATCAGCATGCATCAGAATTTTTCTTTCTTTTCTTTTTTTTATAAAGCAGAGCATTCAAACTACAGTTCTAGAATGAATATATTCAAGATAATCAGAAAGCATAATGTCACGTAAAGGAGCAGAGCATCTCCTATGTGAGCCCATAACACATCACTAAAATAATTAGCAACATAGGAGACCATTCAATCAGCCGCAGAATTAGTTTCTTGATAGATATGCTGCACAATAATCACCGTATAATCATGTAAAAGAAGAGTAATATCACAAATAATAGGGTGTGTGGGCATCGACCTCAAAGCCTCTCGAATCCAGGATACCACTGTAGCTGAATCACCCTCGATGATGACTCGATCCAAATGTAAGATCTTGTGGGCATACAGAATACCAGTTCAAGTAGCCTGAAGCTCCGTGCCAGGGACCATCGGGTCAAGGAGGTGGTACCCACCAGCAGCAAGAATACCGACCCCAGAAGCATGGATAACAAAGAGAAGAGGGGATTTCCAAGAGATAAAAACCCGGCATGATGCTCGAGGAGCGAAACCAAAATCCCAGGTCTCCATGGTCAACGCAGTCAACCTCTGATACTCCTCTCCATGGGCTCAAGCTTTCTCAACAATAATCTTGGTCGGGCATCTGGAAGAGCTAAAGACTATAGCATTTCGAGTAAGCTAAATATGGTAAGCAATATATGCCAAAAAGATAATGGAAGGAAGAATAGTACTCAATCGGAGCAGCTCCAAGAACGTATCCACCCAATCCTCAAAATGCATAAATAACCCATCAAATCCAACCATCCGCCAAACCTGGTAAGCCCTCAGGCAAAGAAACAGAACATGCACCGTAGACTCACCATCGGCCCCACAAGCTAGGCAACATGAGGGCAAATGAAGACCTCTCGCTATAAGGAAGGATCTAGTAGAGAGACGGTGCCAAGCAACTTTCCATAAGAAGAAAGATACTCTAAGATGAACAGGAAGCAACCAAATCCAACCAATGTCAAGACTCCTCTGAGACTCCGGGCAAAAGATAGGGAGCAAGTCCGACATCTTGGCTCCTAGTAATGGCAAAGTGCCTCCAAACCCTAACATCAAGGCAAGGATGAGCAGGCAATATAATAGATAAAACTCTCTGGCCTAGAATATTTCCAAAAACCCGAGTGACCTTCGAAGGATTCCATTGAGAACGATACTGGATAAAAAGATCAAAGATAGACAAGGTGTCAAGAATATCCATGGAGATGAAAATCGGCCAACAAGCTAAAGGAACGTCCGAGATCCATGAGTCTGTCATAAAGTTGATCGACCTGCCATCCCCCACTACCCATCTCATCTAATGAAGAATATCCGAGGCCTTAGTGACCATCTCCCTCCAGATAGCAGAGCAATGCTAGGCAGGTCTGATACCCCCCTCAGAGAAAGTAGAAAGAGGATCATATCTAGCCATCATCATAGAGGTCCACATGCTATCAGGGCAAGGTAAGAATCTAGCCACGTGTCTTCCCAATAAGGCCTCTCTCCTTACTACAAGTGAGTGAATACCAAGTCCCCATTCTGAATAGGCTGATAGACCACTTGCCACCCCAAAAGGTGAATCCCCCCACCAGATCCTTACACTGGGCCTTTTAATTATTGAATTTGACCATGCCAAGCCAAGTTCAAGAGCTCAACTTGCAAATTTTGTGATTGGAATTTAGGGTTGAATTTAGTTAAAGACCATGAAGAACAGTCCCCATGGCAGGCACCATGGAGTCCCACCTACATCAGCTAACAAATGTTTTGAAAATGGATTTTGCTACCATGCTCTTTTTTTTTCTTTTTTGGTACAAATGGTTGACCACACTAATCTTGTATGAGTGCAATGTAAGCGATCAAAATATAAAATATCCTGCAAAGTCCAAGGGCAGACATCACCGTGATGCCAACTCCAATCACCCATGTGGTTAGCTACGAAGGAAGAGATCCAATCAACAGTCATGTTAGCCTCCCGATAGATATGCCGAACAGTCACCATGATAGGAAGGCTGAGAAATTTCTAGATATCCTAAAGGATCGAATGGATATCCACATGCTTTGCCCTATCACGGATCTAGTTAATAATGATGATAGAATCATCCTTAAGAATAATCCATATACTATGCTCTTTTATATTATTGAAATAATTATAGTTTTCCTATCTAAGGTTAAGTCCGATTTTACTAAGCTCCATGTAATTTGAAAAGTAGCACTTAATCCAGATATATCAGACACAATCTTGCTCCATTACTCACATACATGGTGAAATGAGTTTAAGGATTTATTTTCATCTAGTTTGAACGCGCTATTCTTTTCTAAATCCTTTGATCGGTAACCTCCTTCTCTAAATCAAGACTTTTTGCGCTGAATTGAAAGCATGTCCTTGTTATCTTCCTCAAGCAACAGCAATGGTGGATAGATTTGTTGCTATTATGAAAAACAATCCATGGTTAGAACATCGTGGACAACAAAAAATCTTGGAAGAAAGTTCCTTGGTTGCTCCAAACACGGTGTAACTTCTTCGATTTGTTTTATTGATTTGCATATTGTACTTGGTAGATGAGCGAGCTAATACGATTTTTTCATTGATTTTTTGGTAGATTAACGAGCGATGCCAATACTTTGAGTGGTTTGACCCTCCCACATGCAAATATGGGAATGAAATTGCTTCTAAGATTTTGGATAAATTTCAAAGGCTTCAGCAAGTTGCAGATATTGCAAAATAGAAGGAAAAAATTGCTCGTGCAAAGGAGATGCTTGCTCTGGAAAGGGAAGCAATAACTCAAGAAAAAGAGAAGTTTTACAAGTATGTATTGATTAGATTTTGGATATTTGTTATTGTTGGTGGCGCTTTACTACTTAAAAAGATCCGGGCTACTAGGAAGCAGCAATGTTTCTTTGGTATTTTTTTGTTTGGCTAGTTTTCCTAGTTTCAGAAAATGTATTTAGCTATGTATATAAATATTTTAAGTTAATGAATTTTATTTGATCCACAATGAATTCTCAATATGATCCACTTTGACGTTGTATGATAGTCATGTTTCATTTTCATTTAAACTTAAATGTTGTGTTTAAGCTCTTCCTGACTATTAAGGGATAGGTCATATCAAAAAGTGCCATGGTAGCAATTGCAATAGATGTAGCATTTCACTTTTTCCTTGGTCTTTGAAAGGGCATGACATTGCTATAGAAAAGTCTCCACCTGCTCCTAACAAATGGCTGTAATGCATTATAAATTTCCTAACATAGCAGGAGATTTTCTTGTACTGAAGGGTGGGGAGAACATGGATAATTTGGAATAATTTATTGTTGAAGATAGGCTAGAAAATTTCAAAGTTTTCTAGCCAACTCAAGATGTTCATTTAAGCTGCTATTAGAAATTCCACAGTGGAGTGGTCCATGTCTGTCATGTAAGAGAAGGGGACCACCTTCTAAATGCATTTAATGGTGTGTAGGCTTTGATGTGCCTTGGATTATTAAGATTTGATTAGGATTCGATTAAGTTGTGATAATAACTACTTGGTCACCTTCCTATTCCGAATCACTCTAATGCAGGCCTTCCAATGTGGCTCTATTTGTCATGAATTTTTCACTTTCTTTTTTCGACTCTGGTCCTACAGAAATGGGGACAGTCCTCATCATTTGTAGGTTCGTACACTGCTACATTTATATGTTGTGCCACATCATGCTTAAGACACCGAATCTGTTAGAAAGATTAATTTTGATTTTGTGGAGTTTGATCAAGTCAGTCCCAAAATACTGCTAGCTATTCAAAACTGCAGACTTCTGTGAAAATCTAGATGACATCTCTCTCTCAATAAATATGACCCTCAGAGACATGATGTACATATTTCAATTTCTATTCATAATACTAAAGTTGGTCATCCACCTCCTTTTATTATTTTTTCAACGATGGATTTTGAGCCAGTTGGACTCCTCATGCCCCAGCATAACAAGTCAGACCCACTATAAGAAAAATCCTTATTAGAGATGGCTATCAGCGATAGCTAATCAACCATTGCTAATAAGTATATTTACTGACAAACAAAATTGACCAAAAAAAGGCATCGCTAATAGTATTATCAACACTATCAAATTTTAAAGAATTTTTTTCTGAAGAGTATTAGTGATGGATTATGAATTATTAGATAGATTAGCCTAACACTCAAAACAATGTATTGTCGATCATTATTAGTGACGACAATCTTTGCTATCGCTAATAATTGTCATCAAAACTCTCTTAGGTGCTCGATCGGTCAAATTTTTCCCCCCTCCCCTATTGCCAAATTTTCCTCCCCGCCACTTGCTCCCCCCTCTCGACGTCCCCATCCTCGGGCCAGCATCATGTGCTGTTATTTCTGTGCTCCCCTTACTAGATCTAGCCTCTTAATGCCTTCGATCCCCATCCCCGTGCTAGTTCGCCCTCCCTATGTCGCCAGCTCTCATTTCTCCCCCCCACCTGGTGCTACCCCAATTGGCCATCGGAACTATATCCTCGTGGTCCCATGCCACTATCCCCGTAGCCTCGTCCTTATGC
The DNA here is from genome assembly GCA_021397845.1 of Areca catechu. NCBI lineage: Eukaryota > Viridiplantae > Streptophyta > Magnoliopsida > Arecales > Arecaceae > Areca > Areca catechu. The sequence continues at coordinate 134,019,351 of CM038038.1, read as the reverse complement.
CGCCATCCCTATGACTCATCCTTGTGTACTCGTCCCCATGATTGCATCCCCACACCATCATCCCCGAGCATGTGTCTTGTCCCCATGCCTCCATTCTGTCCCTACACTGCAATCACTGCACCACCATCCCATCCTACACCTCATTCCCTGCCCACTAGATATGCCATCCATGGGACTCGCCTTCCGTTGCATTTAGTGAGTATTAGCGATAGCAACGGCGACGACGACAGCAAAGCCATTACCAAGTCTTTTTTATTTAAAATATATTAATTAAATTTAATTAGATAATTAATTAATTAATTAATTATTAATTTAATTAATTAATTAGATAATTAATTAATTAATTAGGTATGCATGGATGTGTGCCCTGCATGCATGGGCTTGAATCTCGACATGCAGAGTGCAAGTTGGGGTGCAGGTATGTGCCCTGCATGCTCGGACCGAGAAAAGGTGCCGAACAATATTGCAAACTTGGGAGCCGAGACATGCCCCGCATGCTCAAGCCTCGGATCCTAGTCGACATCCAAGGCAGCCAATTCTTATGCTCCCCACATGCTCGGATCGAGGGAAAGTGCTGAGTAGCATTGCAAACATGGGGTCGGGGCATTTCCCGTTCGCTCGGGTCTCAGGTCTCAGCTGACATCCAAGGAAACCGGCCCTGTGTGCCTTGCATGCTCGAACCAAGGAAAGCTACCAGGCAGCATTGCAAATACAGGGGCTGGGGCATGCCCCGTGTACTCGAGCCACGAGTCCCAGCTGGCATCTAGGTTGGCCAGCCCTTCACGCCTCGCGTGCTTAAGCCGAGGGAAGGTGATGGATAATATTACAACCACAGGGGCCAGGGCATGCCCTGCATGCTTGGGCCTCGGGTCCTAGCTTATATCTAGGGTAGCTAGCCCGCATGCAAGGGCCGAGGAAGGCCATGCAGAGCAGGGCATCTAAAGCACCTTAAATTCTTATGAGAGCTTTGTAGCTTTCGAAGTGGTCCAGCGGGTCGATGGTACCATCATAGGACTTCAATTGCATTATCTTGAACCTATTCGAGATAAGTTCCTTCATGATACGACGGAAGAGAGGTAGGCGATTACTAAACATGGTTGGGTCCCGACTTTCTTCTTGAAGGTTGGCAAGCTGGCAATTGATTTCATGTAGCTTGCGATCATATTCATCGAGGTATTTGTCGGCCCTGCACTGGATGACCTCTCTAATGGACCCCACCTGAGAGCGCTCCATCGAACACTCGTACAAAGATATGAAGGGCGATCAGGAATGCTTCTCCTACCTTGTCTTCTTCCTGGGTCACCATCCCTCTCTCCCAAGGCTCTAATGGTGTAGCATAGGAGACCATAATTAGGGAACAGTCCAACGGTGAGAGGGCCTCCCCTGAAGAGAGTGGCAACCTTCACAGGAAGGGGAAGGGGACCACGAATGATAGAGAGCCCATTGGTGAGATGATCGCCCTCCCAGAGATCTACGGCTACTATTGGCGGCAATGGCAGGGGTGGCTGGGACTTCAAACAATTATTGTCCCGCTGTCGGGGGTTGTTCTGGTTCCCTTGCCGCAGTGATGATGGCGATAGTGGCTGGGATTTAAAGTGGCTATTGTCCTGTCGTTGGGGATTATTATAGTCCCTAAACCGTAGTGGCAAGGGCCTCCACGTGCTAGGCCAAGGAGGCCAATAAGCTCTGCTTTGTTGCAAGTGATGAAGGAGGTCAGGGAGCCAACTCCGATACTTGGATGGGTGGCTCCCCGTTGCACAAAGACTGCTCGACATGGCTCATTGTGAACTCTTGCATGTGGGTGAGCATCATGACCTCTAGCTTTGAAGATTCAAGGGTGTCGTTGATATACTAGCCGATGAAAATGCTATGTATCCATGCTTCTACTTCTCCCTACCTGGCATACCAATCTGATGCTGCCAGATAGTGATGAGTTTCGATGGCACCAATGAGCCCCTCGACACTCTCCACTATAAAGAGGCGTAGCTCACGGCAATTCTCAAGTGAAGACCTGCAAGAAAACCTAGATCGAAGGTACCGGCAAGGACATTCCAATGCTCTAATAAATGGAGGATAAAAAGAACAACAGTCATTGGAGCTTAGAGTCCTAGTGATCGTGTGAGCACAAGTGTGTTCAGTATGAGTGCGAGCATGTGCGCGCTTACCTCATTGGGTATCCCTCTTACCTTTTTATAGCATTGCGAGAGGCGATGAGGCTGTCATGGAGATGGTTCTGATAAGAGTGGTAGGCACTAACAGGTTGTTAGGATCCTATCCCCTAGGATCCCTTCCTTCAGTATCTTTTCTATTGGAGGCATAGGCATGGCAGGGATGCTGCCCCCACAAACTCCTCTGCCTTAATCGTTATTGACATAGCTATCATGGCAGGCATTGGGGAGGGTAGCCTACAGTGCAATTGAGAGCTCTCTAGTGTATCGAATGACAAAGATCGAAAGGAAAGGTTCTTCCGAGATTCATGAGAAACGATCCGTCCAAAAATGCTTCTGTCCAAGAGGCAACCCGATCGAAAATGGGTAAGGGCATAATTGTGAGTCAGGCCTAGAGGTGCAATATCGAGGCCAACCGTTAGAACATCTTTCGATGCTAACGGTTGATGGGGCCACACTTCAAGTAGTTCCATGGTCGATTGCCGAAGGAGCCAGGGATATGGACCGGTGCTAAGCAACTTTCGAGCCTTCCAAAAAAAAATAAATTCTTGGTGGCTTAGAGGGCATCTGGTGGCCGAGGGCTAGTTGATACAACAGCTAGGTCAGCTCTTGCGGGCGGATAAAAGTCTAATTAATTATCAATTTATCTTTAATGGAAGCATGTACAAAGAAATACTATTATAGCTCAAAAAGTTGTATCATGTTCTAATATAAATAATTTATTTTAGCTGAGGTTCTCTGCGAAAAAGATTTAAGGTTGCGTTTGGTAGATGGTAATCTATCGAGATTACCGGTAATTTTAAATTGGCCCCACCAGATAACTCTGTTTGGTACTTTTTTAAACCGGTAATCTATATTATAGTGGTAATCTGGATTACCGCTCATGTGACAATCCAGATTATCTCAGGAAGAGGTCGCTATTCAGATTACCAGAGATATAGTAATTTGGTATTTTTTATTTTTACAAAATTGTCCCGTCCCTTTCGTTGAGAATGAAACATTCCCCTCCTTCCTCTCTCTTCCCTTCCCTCACCAGCGGCATCCTTTCAATCAGTTTTTTTTTTAAGCCCTTATGTTAAAGATCCTTTCGTAATATTTATGAAAAGATGAGGAAGGACTGATTTTTGATTTAAAAATATTTTAATAATATATGAATTTTAATAAATTTGACTTAAGGATATTTTGAAAATTTGAGCTTAGATTACTGGTAATCTATTTGTTATACCAAACAGATAGATTATCCGTGTATGCCAAACACAGTAATCAATATTTTGACAATCTATCCAGTAATAATCTATCTTGCAGATAATTCAGATTACTATTTATGATTCTTTGATGATCCACCAAACATAACCTAGTAGTACTTGTGTGGCATTATAACTTCCATTATAACTGAATCAGGGGCTGGTTGATGTCTAGATGCAAATTTCAGCGCCTTTAAATCCTCCTTGCACAGAAAATAAATATATTATCTTATATACTGTATAAATATTTAAAAAAATTCGAAAACGTTGTGCATCGATTTTTTTAAAAACAAAAATTAGGTCGACATATAACCAGAAACGAGTATCATTTTCTTTGACGATGACACGAGTGTGACGCAACGGATCCCACCACGCAACCCCGAACGCGCACGCACGCGCGCGCGCGCACGATCACACATGCGTGCTGAGCGGTTCGCAGACCTGGGCCCACCAACGTCTTCCCCTTGTCGTACGTGACCTATCCGACAATGCCACGTGCAGACGTGCCATTGGCTCCGGGAGCCGCGCCAGCAGAGAGGACATGGAGCACGTTAGACGGCACGACTGGCGGGGCCCAGCTCAGGGTCCAATCAAATCAAGTTTGTGACAACACCGATAGATGCACACTCTCTTTCTCAACATACACCCCTCAGCCCCTAACCCATATATTATTATTTTTGGTTGATTTGCCTTCCAGTAAATTATTATTTTACCTTTTTTAAATATAAAAAAGGTACGAGGCTTCCTTCCGGAAAATGGACGGACGACGCGGGAATCTCCTCGTGCTGTTGGTCGTCGAATTAATGACCAACTCCAAAATAATCTTACACAACAAATATTAGAGTGAATTTCCATAAAAATACAAATATTAGAGAGAGAGAGAGAGGAGTGCGACGCTTGTCAGTTTCTTTGGCGCCAGAAAGATTAGGGCTTTCTTTTTATTTTTATGAAATATATGGTAACTTTACCATCACATTAGCCCACCTGAATTATTCCCTGGTGTCCTGTCGGGGGAAAAACTAGAATGCGTCCAAAAAAATGACAGATAAATTCTGATAGCACAGTAAATAACACCCCGCAAATGAAAGGGACAGGATAACAATCATCAAATAGAAAATTATAATTCTAATTCTCCGTTCGGGTTGGATGAGTTTGATATTAAATATTTTTGTACCTGTACCATTTAAAAAACATTGATTTTCAGTTTCTCCTATGCGAAATTAGAACTTTAAACCTGCTTAGTTGACAAATTTTCTGAAAAAAAAAACCAATTAATGGAGTTTTGCAATTGAATAAATAATTACTGTTGCGGTAAGGCAAGGACCGAGTGTCTCTGGCTGATGTAAATTTATATATAATTGATGTTCCAACTCTTGAGCACTATAATACACTATTAGAACAACATATAATTATAATTTTATGGACGGTTATTTTAGTATTAATCCATGTTGGATGGCATGGGATATACAAACAAAAATTATACAGGGTGGGCATCATAGTCAATCATATTAGATCGGATCTTTTTATGCCGCGTGTTCTCTTGCTTTCATATTAAAGAAAAAATTCAATAGTTAAATAAGAACAAAATTCTTTTTATTAATAGAGTCCATCAATTTTATTAGTTTTTTTTAAAAAAAACTTCATGCTTCAAGAAAGAACGTCTACGAATAGAGAGTGTCTGTATCATTATTCATTTTCAAGTCTTTCCCATTTTTGAGTCATTTTTTTCTCTTATGAATGTAAAATCACCGGTCCCTTTTCTCATAATTGAACCCAATATATATTTATAGATAAATCGATACATAGTTTATCAAACATGGTATTTATTAGTATACAATATATAGTCAATTGATATATATATTGCAAAGTATTCATTCAACGTTCTAATACATATCTCAAGATAAATCAATATATAGTTTATAAAATATACAACTAACCAGTATATAGTTCATTATCAAATGATATATACTTGATAGCTTACTGATATATATTATAATTTTTTTTGATAGATACCTAGCAGTAATCCAATACATGTCTATAGATAAATCAATATATAGTTTCTCGAATATGATATTCATCAGCAGACAATAAATGACCGATTGATATACACCTAAAAAATATTCATCAATATTCAAATATACACCTCTAGATAAATTGGTACACAATTTCTAGAATGCGGTGCTTAGCGATACATAATACATGATCAAATAATATACATTTGATAGATTAATGATACATACTGTATGGTTTTTTTGATATAAATCTATTAGAAATCTAATACATACCTATAGATAAATTCATATATAATTTTTTAAACATGGTATATATAATATATTGCCAATTAATGCATACCTAATAAAATATTCATTTGACATTCCAATACATAACTCTAGATAAATCAATACACACTTTCTAGAACATGGCACTTTTAGTACATAATATATGTGGCCAAATAATGCATACTTAATAGCTTACCGATACATACTATAAATTTTTTTCATACACATCCAGTGACTATCCAATATATACCTACAGATAAATCGATATATAATTTTTAAATAAGGTATTAATCAGTATACAGTATATGATCAATTAATAAACACATAGAAAACATTCCTCTGACATTCTAATACATACTTCTAGATAAATCAATACATAATTTTTGATATATGATTGTTACTAATATATATTACATGGTCAAATGATATATAGTAGATAACTTACGGATATATATTATAAATTCTTTGATACACAAATTTGTAGCTAGGTATGTAGTAGTGAATTTATCATTAGAAAAAGGATCGACACTTTCACATTCATTAAAGGAGAAAAGTACTTGCAAACGAGGAAGATGTGAGAAAGAAGAAAGTATATGGATGGCTTCCTTTATATATATTCTTTCTTGATGCATAAAGTTTTTCCTTATTTTTTTTATTTTTTTAACTTATATAGGTCTGATGAACTCTATTAGTAGGAGAAATTTTATCATTATTTGACTTTTGCATTTCTTCTTTAAGATGGGAGAAAGAGAAAACATGGTATAAAAGGAGCCCAACCCCATATGATCGACTATGGTGCCTCCCCTATATGACTTTGTTTTGGGACAAAAATATATGTGTATAGGGCTAGATTGAAGGCTTTCCTCAATTAGGTAAATGACTGAAAGTTTGCTGGTCTTTCTTTGGAAACCCATCATATTTCTCAAAAAGAAGGCTTTCTTCATTCATTGGGGTTCCCACCGAATGTAAAAGGCTAGTACTTTCACATTAGTCGTCTCTCATAACTTAGATGATAGGTGGACTATGTGATTTTCATGGAGTAATTACATTAATTATGGCACAACTGAAATATAATAATTTGCTTTAGCCAACAGACTTGAGTATATGTTGCCAAGTCCTTGCAGTCCAAAAAATCACAAGTGAGCTACTACATGGAGAAAATCGAAGGTAGGGTTTCTATAAGAAGTGTTGCTAGAGTGTCAAAAACCCAACTAGTAGCCTAATTTTTAAGAGCTATGCTATATTAATTTCTAAAATAAGAAATTGAAAAGAAATGTAATTTCAATTTATTGACTCTTCTACTAATCATATATATTGTCTCTTTAATATTCCACATTGAATTTATTGCACTACCTTCTATACCATTGTTAGGATAATAAACTTTATACTTACAAGAACTGCTCCACGAATAACTTTGTATTCATTCTACAGAATTCTTTTTCCAATAATTTGATATAAATTCATAAGTTTAATCATATATATATAGTATATGAAGGACCATATTCCTCTGTTTCTTTTTTTTTTTTTCTTTGAGAATATAAAGCATGATCTTCAATTTATATTTTCAAGTATTTTCATAACATCCCCATATGGCAATTCTTTATAGCGCAGCATCTTGAAATTAGAACGCTAAAAAGGAACCATATAAGAGAAACAAATTACAAAGACATGTTAGAATCCATACAAATGCAACCTAATAAACCTCCCCATCATGTGAGTGTTCAACACTCATAACAGTGTTTGAAGCATTATTCCATTATTCAGTGGCAACTCTCCCTCTGTCTGATGCAACATTCTTTTATTATCTGAAGAAAGATTGGCAATTTTCATTGTTTCATGTCATAGGGGATTTTTTTTTTTGAAGGAAATTTCATAGGGGAAATGACAAATGAAATACTCTTTTCCGTTGGTATCGCATAAATATTGAAGCAATTTTTTTCCCATACTGCCATTGAAGCGGCAATAAGAGCACATAACATATTTCCATGTTCATAAAAATTGACCTTTGATGAGAACTCATGATGAGGATGATCCAAAAATCGAGCCTCACATATGTAAGATAAGATTAAATTTGAATGGCTGTACACAAAAATTTTGACAGAAGTGATTTTTGTTTCATGCTATGCAGCTGAAGGGAATGGTATATATGTTCCTATCGACATAAAATTACCCACAGCAAGACGGACCCAACAACATGATCTTCATGGATTTTATTGACACTCTCAATCTAATTGATTTGGGTCTTTAGGGGAGGGATTTTACTTAGAGCAATGGTGGGGATACTCTAACTTTGGCCCGCCTTGACCGTTTTCTTATGTCGACAGAATGGGATGACATCTTTCCTGCATTAATTCAGAAGGCACTACCCAACCACATTCATCAAATTGACTTTGATTAACTGTGACAAGACAACCTAATAACACCAACACAATATTTCGATGCATCTTATCCCACACTCCAGGGAAAGTTACATATGCGAAGAATAAATATATGCAGCAAGCATGCAAGCACCAGTGCTCCACTGCCGCATATTGAGTTCACATTTACGTTTTTTGAGATAAGAAGATGATCAAAACCAACATGTTAGGGTAGATAGGTAGAAAAGAATTCAGGTTTATCGTAGACAGGTTAACGATTGTGCCAAGCATATTTTTTGAGGATAAGAACTCCCTTAGCCACCAAAGTTTATTAACAGGTGGATTATATACAACAGACAGAACACAAGATCAGGAATAGAGAAGAAACAAAAGAATGGTAAAAATAAGAAGAAATACATAGTGAAAACGAATTAGCTGGGGTTAACTTCAACTGTGTTGGCAATTCCTTCTAGATGTTGCTAAGCATTGGTAATTCCTTCTATATATGTGTTTTAGAGTGTTTGAGATCCAATATCAAGATACTTAATTAGTGGACTTCACTAAATCATGAAATTTTGTGACAAAATCTTTTTTTTAAAATGGACACAACAAGAGAACACATATAAGATGACATCTATATACATGTATAACATTACAAACAACAACTACAATTCGATTTTTATAACGGAGCAATCAAGTGTTGTAACTTAAAATTGTATATCGATTTTTCCCCTATATATCAGGCTAAATGCTTTCTACCAGAATCTCCATGACTAATTTACTGTCAGCAAGACTTTGGTGTGCCGACCAGCACCTCTATTCAGTGCATGTGCTTGGTAGATATTCCAGGTTTTGACTCAGAAGGTGGCATTCCCACAATATTTATGTGCAAAAAAACAGTTATTTCATTACTGGCAAGATGCATTGATCTCATCTCTGTAGCACAAATCACTTGGAGGAATTATTTTAATATGAATAATAGAAAGCTACGGAAAATTAGTAACCAGAGATATTTATGCTCACACCATCTATAGTCTAGAGATAGGATTATATATCAAGATACAACTAAAAGGCCTTTAGCATCCAAACCACTTATGAACAGTTATCCCTGCATTTTTTGAGGAAACCTAAAGAATAAATCAATAGGTAGCACACATATTTATCAGAAAAGATAACTTACGATATATGTTTGCAATGACAAATGATTGATTACTTTTTCTAAAACCTCTTAAAGCAAGCTCCTATCTCCCCTCTTTCTCTTCTCTTCTTTATAATCTTCTTTTATCATTGAACATTACAACAAGAGTATTTGCTTTTGTTATCTATCTCCTACTTGAAACCAATCACATAAATGTCTGTAAATAAATCAAATATTTCTTCAAGATCAGAAATCATCTTTTTGATTGCCAATCATCGCAGAAGGTATAATTATGTCTAGACCAATCAAGTAGATGACCTTATGTGAAGGCTTACCTAGTGTTGTCAACACGATGGTCGGTGAGTTTCATAAATTTCAAAACATGTCTATATCTTTCGATATACCATGATTGCATAAACTGGTTCCTTTGCTATAAAATCATCCTTGAGTTCATAGTTGATGCAGAATTTTATAGCACTCTATATATGGCCGGGTCAAGCTTTCATGGACTTAGCGTGTCATTCAACTTTCTTTATTACATGCTGCATCATGCAATTCCAGAGAAATTCCAGGATGTCAAACTATCTTTATATTCTCCGATGGATTTTTTTTTTTTTTTGACACAATCTCTGATGGATTTGGTGCGTGGTAACCTAAATTTCTGAACTGACCCTTCTTTTCATATTGAATTGAACAAGAGGCCTCCACTTCGATAAATCAACTCTCGATAAGAATACAGTGTCATTGTAAAACAACTCTAAGAGAAAAGTAATCAACGTATTTAAAATGAACAGGCAAATCCATCAAGAGTTTTGACGATGCTAATTATCTTGTATGATAAATATGGGAACAAGTTCAATCATCATTACCTCAAGTGTTTGAAGATCACACCAATTGTTACACAGACTTGTCAATCTTCATCTTTTTTCTCTTGTATATGAATCCTAGAACAACATAAATGCCACTTAGACCCACTTTAGTTTCAACCAAGATCGAGAGTGATCGAACCTGCCACAACCTATCAAGAGAATGAATGGGTTGGTTGCGGATCCAAATCTTAAACAAATCCAGTCTGTGTTGTGTCTAAAGTCAATTTGGACCTCACCCAATCTTAAAGCCCTAACAGTACGTAATAAAGTACATGAGGAATACTATATATCTTGATTTTAGTTGACCAAACACATTAATCTATTAAGAGTTTTCCCTTGAACTCACAAGAAGACATTAAGATTCCTATAAAAATGACATTGAGCACTTCACCAACTGGAGCATGCTCAAAATTATTAGTCTTATGGAGTGACTAAAGCTATTCCCAAGGGGGAAGTCAGGTTATACACTTTGGTTGGATGAAGACAGTTGGCATATATAGGAGCACCTCTAGACATGGGTTATTGGTGCATATTGATAAAGAAAAAGTCAGTTCGCCAAACAATTACTGTAAGATGAGATTTTCTGAAAAATATTGTGAATCCCAAAGATATACGAGGACAAAAAGAGGTAATATATGACCTAGAAGATAGTTACAGTCATGGTGCAGCAACAATTAGGAGAATGAGCAATAAGAAATCAACAAATTGATATTAACTAAATTTTATTTTATATACGAATTTTTCATGGTACTGTTCTATAGATTACGGTGTCAGCTGGATGATTGATGAAAGAAAAAGAACACAAATCTTGTGGCTGGCTAATCATGACATGTAACTAATTTCATGGACCAACATGATTTAAAATAGTTCCATTAATTAATTAGTCTCTTACATTCTATGCCTGATTTTCAAGCTTTAACCTAACTTTCTTTAGAACATCCTTTGTTGGTCCAATATTTCACATTATGAAACATTTTATATAGCTTCTTAATAATTATGATATTGATCATGATAACATAATCCATGCAATAAAATCTACATAGCAGGGCAACTGTAATATGAATTTAAACCTTCTCTCTGAAACAAAATAAATTTCATAGTATAGCAATCCGGTGCTAGTGCTAGAATATATAAGATGTGGAACAAGGAGCCATCATCAAGTTTCATAGATAGTTTAGCTAATTTAAGTCGTCACAATAAAATAGAAGACTGTTCCACAATGAATCCATAAGTATTCATCATAAGTGATCTAAGTTAGGCATGTCCTTGCCATTAAAGGAGAGGATTTTGTTAGTTTAAAATTGCCGAAAAGGAATCTTAATTAATTTGGCGGAAGGAATTCCATATTTAAATACAAAAGAGCTCAGAAGCCATGCACCTGCCCTTCACACACACATAGACGGGTAAGAGACTATAAAGTGTATATAAGTGTGAAAGGAAAGGAGCATCCTAATATCCAGAAGACCAATAATAGTACGGGATAAAAGAGTGCGATCCCTCCTGAATGAGACCATCCAACCACACCACCTTACTGTTTGACAACAATGAAGGGTTGTCGGCCAGATGGATTATGAAATTTGGGGTGCTACAATATTTATCCCATTAGAACAGTCTTGGGTCGATTGATCCTTCAGCATTAGAATAAAAGCCAGCGCACATCCATTTCTCCACATATTAAAATCTCTGGTAATTATATATTCTGGTAGTCAGCACCAGTACCTTGCATCAAAGACTTGCTAATGAAATCATGGGGGAAGTACCTTACTTCATTTAACTTCAAAGAAAACATCTATGCTAGCTTAATTTCTAGGAATGAATAGTGCACATTTTGTCTTACATCCCTAAATCTACGAATGAACCATATAGATGTTGGTCTTATAATATATCTAAGTGATGTTATGGCTAACATGAGCAAGGTATACTTGATCATGGGAAGTTGGGTAGATCATAGGGCCGGTGATCAAAGGGTCAGGCTTCAAAATGGTACTTATGAAGCTAGGGCTGGTCTGTCTCTTGTTTCCACGAGAAGCAAAGGAAACCCAGGACAGGAAAAAACAAATCCCGGCAACTCTTCCATGATTCAGTGTTATAAAGAAAAGCTTGGAAAAGGAGAAACGAAGGGGGAAGATGGTAACCGATCAACGGACAGTGAACTGAAGCACTGACTCCCAGTTCGCATATCAAGAAACATTTGGTAAGAGAACCAATCCATTGGGGCCTGACCCACGATCTTAGAAATAAGTCACCAGCATCACTCCACTTTTAATACCATAAAAAGAAAAAAAGAAAAGAAAAGCTCAAAAGAGTGAATTGACCCATCGTGGGCAGATCCATAACAAGAGATTCAAGTACACAGTCTCTTAGAAATAAACTCCCAGTTCGACGCACAGTACCCAGATTCTTCACTTCACAACCTTGCTAATATTGGTAACACTCCAATTTCTCATACTGCCTACCAACTCCCAGTTACTGTCTCAAGAGTATAAAGCCACAGCAACATCCGGTAGAAATAATAATAGTACCATATATATATATATAGAGAGAGAGAGAGAGAGAGCGAGAGAGAAGCAAGTAAAGGGAAGTTGCTTAGCGAGGTTCAATCAGCACACAGGAAAAGAGCAACATAAACTAATAGCAACCTGAAAGAGAAGCTCACACCATATAAATTATGCTTTGGTCTCACCTACTAAATCCAAGGAGAGAAGGATCTACTGCATGCATAGCTGAGAGAGAGAGAAAGAGAGCTCGATTCTGATCATCCTGTGATAATAGATGATATATTTAGGTAGCGGCCGGAGGTGGCTGTTTCTGCTGCTGCTGCTCCTGGGGGGGCTTCTTGCGCTTCTTCTTCTCGTAGCTGATGCCGCGGGCCTTGGCCTGGAGCTCGCGGACTTCGCGGAGGTAGAGGCGGACGGCGCGGGCGCCGAAGGGGTTGGACTCAGGCCGGCCGCCGTTCTCCTCGTAGGCGGCGCGGAGGCGACCGATGAGGGCGTCGAGACTGCCCCAGGCCTGGCGGAGAGGGCAAGGGCAGGGCGCCGGCGGGTTGGGGTGGCCGAAGAAGGGGCACATCTGAGTGTGAATTTTGGTCTTGCCGAACTGGTCCAGATAGCGGAGGAACTCCAGGACGTGGGCGCCGCTGCACCGCGAGAGGCTCAGTGGCGGGCGGTGGTTCTTCAGGTACTGCCCGAAGGTGTTCCAGTCTCGCCTCTTCTGAGACTCGTAGCGGCTCGGCGATGGCGAGGAGGATGAGGAGGCGTGGGGGCTTACGTTGGCACCGCCACTGTGGTCCGAGTGGGGGCTATCTGGTGTTGGTACCAAGTCCATGCTTGAGAGACCAACAACTATCTCCTCCTATATTCCTCTTCCTTGTGGTGGTCTCCTTGTTCTTGCTATCTCTGCTGTTTGTTTTGGGCTATATGTAGTAGTCAGGGAACAATAATTTTAGTTACATGTGGTGATTGGGAAAATGATGACGATAATGATCTATTTGGGATTAGGTTCTTACCGATGGTTGTTTCTTATGCTTGATTTGAGTGTTGTTGTGTCCTCCTTGAATTCTTGCTACAAGGCTAGAGATAGAGAGAGGAAGGCAATTATAGATTGAATTCTTTTGATGGTAGTATTACCTTTCAACTGCTGCCGCCGCTGATGATGATCTTTAGTCAGATGAGGAAGCCGAGGGAGGATCGGAGTTCTTGTGAAGTTGTGAAGCTGCGACCACAAGAAATTTTTCAGAAAGAGATAGAGGCCAGGGGGAAAAGGCATGAGCGATGGGAATTAGATGAGAAGAATGCTGGAGCTTACTGTTTTGCTTTCTTTAGATGGGGTGCTTCCAGTGGTAGATCATGACTACTGCCGCTATGTGGGAGGTTTTCCGGGACTGGAGGATTACATGCTTTTGTTTTCAGAGGAGAATAGAAGAAGGTGGATAGATTTCTTGGCCTAGAAGGGGAGGATAATACTGGCGCTTCTGGGTGGGTGGATTATAACACGAGAGAGAGAGAGAGAGAGAGCAAGGAGAACAGTTAGGGCTTTTGCGTAAATGTTGAGAAGTCCAGTGGAGCTTGATAGATGATGTGACAGGAGAAAAGTTACTTGGATGGGAGTGGTGAAGCATCGGTATAATTAAATAACCATTGGATCAATATATGCGGCAGCCTGTGTAAAATGACAATAATGCCTCCTGTCGATTTTGCAGCATAAACTTAGGCCTCCCTTAGCTGGAATATCTTAAATAACCGAATAACTTGATGATTCCTAAAAAAAAAATATTTATAAAAAAATTATCATATTTAGTTGATGGAAAAATTATTATAAAAATAATATCAGAAAAAAATTAATATATTTAGTATGAGGTAATTCTATATGAAAATATTGTCAAGTTTTTTAACATTATCTTTGAATAAATAATTTAAATAATTATATTTTTATTTTTTTTAATATTTAGATCAGTGAATAAATATTTTTAACTATGTATATATTAAAACATATTTCTTATTATAAATATATTGTAGTATGTTTTGGTATGTGAATGAATATATTTATAAAAAAATAAGCTTATATTAGATTTATTAATAATTAATAAATATTTATTAATTATTAATATTTATTAATAAATATATTAATACATTAAGTATATTAATATAAATATTATTTATTATATATATTAATAAACTAATATTAATTATATAATATAATTAATATAATATTAATATAATGTAAGTGAGGATATTTATGTTAACAAATAATATTTTCGAATTATCTCCATCCAGTAATCTAAAGCGAGAAAATAAGTCTTTAGTCCAAAGAAGGAAAATAAATAGCATCTCTTGATGGTATTTATTTTACTTTTTATCTTAGAAAATACATATAGGATCCATCATTTATTTTATTATCTTTTTAATTTACTTTTCATGCAAAATATGATAATATGATATGGGATTTGTTTTTCGATGCTATATTACCCAAACCAAATAGGCCTTTATATTATTTTTAATACTTAATCTTTTGTTATTTGTGTGACTTTATTTAGTTTTTTATCATACTAACTTAAAGTTTTGCATTTTGCATGCATATTTGTCTACTATCAACTAACATAACCAGCTACTAGTATAAAAATTTAAAGGTTGGGCTGGTGACACCTTTAGACATATGCGCGCGCACCAAAAAAAAAAAAAAAAAAAGGAAAGAAAAATCTTTATACTGATACTATTGTCATGACCTATCACATTAGTTCATTCTGGCGTTACATCAAAGCAACATTTTTGAAGCCAGTACCCGAGCAGGCTGAATGAGTTCATATATTTGGAACAAAGTGTACAAAGAACTCTATGCCCAAGTTCTGAAAAAAGGGTTATCCATAAATTGCCACTCGTTATGGAATTTTCTTGAAGTCCTGATGATTTTTTGATGGTCCTCTCCATCACAAGGTCCCTTCTCTTGCATTCAATTTCTGAGTCTCTTGAAGACATTCAAGAAAGCTATAGCTGAAGTGTCTTGGTCTTACAACTCAATAAGTTTTCCAATCTCTTGTTTAAGAAAACTTTTATTAAATGAATTACTGCTAAATTGATATTCACTTTCAAAATTATTATGGAGCAACACATTAATGTTTATTTGAAATTTTTAACTTTTTTTTTTTTTTTCCAGTTCATATAACATTGGTGTGCATTGTTGCAATTTTAACTAACTCCCTAACTTTTGAATCAATCTTAAATCCATTGATATACCTCTCTAGAAATTAGTCACATGTTATGATTATGCAGTCATATTAATGCTCCTCTTGGTAAGTAAAATATGGATACATGTCACCATCCTTACTCCTTAAGGCAAAATTCCATTCCTTTTAATTAGAAATTTGGAAGGCATTCCTTTTGAGCATGTTTGTATATACATTCTCTTGTACTAGGTTCCAGGCTTACTGGCTTTAGCTAATTTGTATTCTCCTCCATTAGAGAAAGAGTTCTTGGTTTCCAACATTGGTGATGCCACATCTTATTTGTCCAAAAAACTTTGCATATATTAATTATCTTCACGCAGTGAGGTTTAGGCAAGTTTCCTTTCTTCTAAACCATATATTAATTGTAGCTTTGCTGTTTATTTAATTGGTATAGTTTTAGGATTTGCCAAATTATTATCTTTAAAATAAGCACCTAAGAAATAGTTATAAGCAGTGCTAAAGATCTATAAAAGCACATGCTTTATCATCTTCTAGTGCGTGTTTTCTTCCTTCAATATTCCTCCGGTATTGTCAAAAGAGAAACCTAGGACGTTGTTTATTCAAGAGGTATAAGGCAAATTTAAGTTTTTATCTTTGACTTTCTTTACGCGTCTAAAATTTTCTCCATGCTTTCTTCTTCTAATTTCTTTTCCTTTGCTTCTTTGATGAAAATCAAGTCCTCTCCAATTTACTTATAATCCCAAATTTTTACGTCAATTGTCAAACCCCAAATGAGAATATCAATCAAAGATTAATAAATTGGTACGGGTCATGGATCTAATTTTGCATAAATATACATAAATAAGAAGCCGCGCCCTGTCACATCAATTGGCTGGTATGTGGGCCTACCTTGACATTTGTTTCCCTGCTTGTCTAAAATCCTACCTAATAGAAGAAAATTCTGCCAATAAATTCTGGTGGCAGCTATGCTGCTTCCTCTATCATTCAACAACAGGAGAAGAAGAGGATTCTCAATGGTTTTTTTTTTTTTGGGTGGAAAAGATCCTGAATAATTTAATCTGAACTATAATAACATAATATGTACAATTTGTTTGTTTGGTCATTATATAATATCTACAAAGTTGTGCTTCATTCTATGAAACAACAACCAATACAACGGACGGAATCTTGCCAGGATCGCAATTTGAACAACAGGTGACGCAACAATGCCTGCGTGCGTGAACTACCACACGCTTTCGTCTTGGGCTGTTTGAACAAAGAGGTGGGACAAGGAATTCTACCTGTCATAGAGTACTCTAAAACGTGACCTAAGGCAATTTGGGACTCCATATGTTTATTGAAAGATGGAGAATTTTATTTTCTTTCATGATGTTTAAGGTATTAATTAAAATAGTATTATATTAACAAAAGTCTGATTCTAAAATTGTAGATAGAAGCTAAAAGACAAAAAACAAAGGTATTTATATATGTATCTTGCTTTAGATTATTTACATACAACACATGCACAGGTATACACGGATATTTATCTACAAACACAAATTTATTTACACACATAAGTCCATAACCTGCATGTTGCTGATTCCTGCATGCATGAAATTCACCATAGTTCCTTTCTCATCTCATGCATTGATTTACATATTTATTAGCAATAATAAAAACTGTGCGAGTAGTGCAATTATTACATATTCAGAAAGCTTTTTTAAAGGGTTAATATACGTACCTCTTTCAAGAAATAATTTTATTATAATATCTTGAATTTAGAGTATACACTGCCAAAGGGCCACTCTACTCAAGCCTCGGTAGGTATAAATCTTTAAAAAAAATTTGAGATATCCGTACATGTATATTTTTATTCATTGTAAGATTTTGAGATTATACTTTTTGGTTGCTTGGCAAGATTGTTCCATCATGCATTGAGCCTTTTTCTAATTGTTTCTGCTATCGAACGTAGGTTGTAGACTGGAGCATATAAATATTGTCCGTTTGTATTCTATTTATTTGCTCATTTAATCCTGGATTCAGCTTCTTGATTCCCATAGAACTTTTGATTTCCACCAGGCTCCTTAAGCAGATAAAGAAGCATCATTTCTACCAACATTTCACGTTCTCGTACAATATAATATTAATATTAGTATCATAATAAAGTTTAAAAGATCAAAGTACATGACAATAAACTAATATAATATTTTAGAAATGCTGAACCTGATAGTTTGGGAGCAGTAACAAGTGTTAGAAAACTGCGACTAATGCGGCATTATTTATGAGTCAAAAAATAATCAAAGGACAAGCTTTTAAAAATCTGAATGCGGCATTATTTATGAGTCAAAAAATAATCAAAGGACAAGCTTTTAAAAAATCTGAATAAAAGCAAGGACCGTATTGTCAACTCTTCTCGCGTAATAAAAGGTAGGCCGCGCGCTATTAAAGACAAACCATCCCGATTTCCGTTGTTGAGGACCTTTCTCTCGAGGAAAGCAAGTCTCGTACGCCTCATGCCTTAAAGTGCTCAAATTTGGAGATTCTGATAGCAAAGAGCTCATGAGCAAGGTATTTTCTCCGGTAATTCCAGAATGCCGGACACAGACCTATGCTTTATTGAGTATAAAATATAGTTTACACTTCACGATGTATAGGAGAGGACCACAGAAGCACTAAATTAAGTAAATATCTGGCTTTTGAATCGAGGTGCAATCTATATAAAATACGGCCGACTCTTTTTTTTGTACGGCTTTATATATATATAAATCAAAGATTCGGTATTCGATTTTATTTATAATTTTATTTAACTTGTATAATACTCGTAAATTTATTTTGTATAATTTTATTTAATTTTTTTTATAATATTCATATTTTTTAAAAAAAAACAAATAATTATATTTATATTCTTATTTTTTATATTCAATTTATATCCATTAAAATAGAGATGAATAAACTTTTATATCTAATTAATATCTATATTTATACCTATATTTATTAAATAAAATAATTATAGATATGAATATATTAGTATATGATCCATATCCAATTTATTTTCAATTTTAATTTTAAAACTATTCGGAACAAATGCCACTATAGCAATTAAATATTAAAAATATAGTTATTTTTTTCTATGCTGAGGAGGAGCGTCAGGAGGCAGCGCATGGCTACGAACACTATCAAGCATTGTCTAGTAACGGCATTTTTAAGCATCAGGAAAAATCACAAACATGTTGATACTTTTTAGAAGCATCATCGGATAACAGTACTTTAAAGCATTGATAGTATTACAAAAGCATTAGATGATGCTTTAAAATATCATTATTTAACAATACTTTAAATTAAACATCATCGGACTTCTCTGCATCCCCAATTTTTTTCACTCATCTTTCTCCTCCCATCTCCAATTTTCCTGTCATCTTTTTCCTCCCATCCTCCTAGGTTTATCACCGAAGCCATTCTCGGTGAATTCGCAGCTATTTCTCTTCCAATCGACCTCCTCCGGCGTTGATCCTCCCATCGGCATGCTGCCTTTTTTGTTCCAATCAGGCTCCTTTAGGTAAAATGCCAAAGCCCTATTTGATGCAATATATTTTGGATTTTTTGGTTTTTTGTGTGATGCATGATCTCGAAAAGTAATTATTTGATTTGCTTGTTCCTGGGAAGGGGCGGATCTAGGATTTTCTTGAAAGATTTGGTAGCATTGGAGGATAATTTGAAGGATTTGAGCTAGGATTTGGCGGAATTGGTAGAGTTATAGATTTGGTCAATTTAGTGGGTTTGACAAGCTTTGTGGAATTGGAGGGTTTACACCGTACTACTCAGCGAGTAATTTTTATTCTTACTTCTTAGATATCTACAGGAAAAATATCCCACATGCACATGGGTTTCCTCCATAACCAATAAGCCTAATGCCATATGTTTTGACAGCTTCCTTTAATTCTTTTCATTCATTACTATCCAGGTCAAATCCTAATTCAACCAAGATATTTTCAAATCCTATCTCCAACAAAGTTTTCTTAGATCTGATTTTCTTTCTTGACCTTCACACAAATCCAATAAATTCTCCTTGCAAGGACCTGCTGTAGTCTTTCTACCAAGTGTGACCTCGCGGTCTTCATCTCATGAGTTTCTGATGTTCCATGGCATTCCCTAGAAACATGCTCAGGAATAAATTATTTTGATTTCCTCAAAAACACAACATGTATTAAACACCATAGAAAACCATACCAAAGCAACTAGAACATAAATGGTTCACGTTTTCTTTCTTAAAATATATCCCTGAAATATCAAACATATACCCACAAATACCACAGAGGCCTATGCTGTGACACCAATAGGATGGAATTGATATATGCTCGACTGTCTTGTTGATTTATTCTTTACTACTTTAATGTTATTTCATCCTTGATTGTTGGACTATTATGTGATCGATGCATACCTTGGGAATTTGAGAAAAAATTCTATAGAACACCATTAAGGCCTACAATAATGTATGGCGCAAAATGTTAGGCAATAAAGAAAGTTCATGCAAATAAGTTAAACATTAAATAAATGAAAAAACTAAGAATGATGTGTAGTAAAATTAGAAAAGATAGATTGAGGGATAAATATGTCAATGGAGATATAGGAGTAGCACAAATTAATCATAAAATGATAAAAAATCTATTGAGTGAACAAAGAGTTTAGTTTGTGTTATGCAATTGCATGAAATGGGGATGGATTTTCTTTTATATTTTGTAGTTTACTGTTTTAGCATTCCTAATAGAGGTGATCGGTCCATTTATTCAACAGTTTCTGATACTTAGATAATTCAATATTAATGCTTTGGTCCAAAGCTTCTTAATTTCACATTTTGTATTTGGAAGATAGTTTTAGTAAAATTATCAAATCAAGTAAATTTTTGCTTCTGCTTCTATATCTACTTTGGTTTTAAGAAAAATACGTAGTATGGACTACAAAAAATTTAAGTATTAGTAATGACAATTAGCGACGGCTAAATACCCATCACTAATATCCATTTTTAAAAACCATAAAAATGATCACAAAACTTTTTGTTGCTAATCGCAAATAGTATCAGCAACAGAAAGTTGAATAGTAGCAATGACAAATCCATGCTAAAACTTTTAAAATTCTATTTTTTAAAAATTTTCTAAAATTTATTATTAGAGATGGAATTTATTTATTTATTAGAAACAGAGAAGTCTGTCGTTAAAATTTTTTATTTATTTTTGATAGAATTAGCAATGATATTTTACCATCACTAATAGTGACACTAAAAAATTATTTTAGTGGCCACTATTAGCGATGGCATATATTACTATTGCTAATAGTGATCCCATATGACTCCTCAGGAGCCTAAGAGTCGAAAAAAACTTATCTCGAAAAAATTTTAAGCGACGTAAAGTTGAATATTAGTGATGGCAAAGCCATCACTAAAACTTTTAACATTTTAATTTTTTAAAATTTTCTAAAATTTGTTATTAGAAATAGAATTATTTATTAGTGACAGCGAAGTCTATCACTAAAAAATCTTTATTTATTTCTAATGAAATTAGCGATGGCATTTTACCATCACTAATAGTGATGCTAAAAAAATTAATTTAGCAACCACTATTAGTGATAGCATGCATTGTTGTCACTAATAGTGATCCCATATGACCTCTGTGAGAGCTCGAGAGCTAGGAAAAATTTATCCAGAAAAAAATTTCGCACCCCCTATCTCCCCTTCCCCGGTTCCCCTACACCCCCACCGGCGTTCTTGCATTGTACCACCCCTACACCACTAGCTCCCCCTCAACCATTCCAATAAAAAGAAATTTTCCTACCCCCCAAGGTCTCCCCGTCCCCGGTTCCCCCACTCCCTACAAGCACCCCCTCCACCGTTGGCATCCTATGCTATGCCACCCCTATCCCGCTGGCTCCCCGTCCCCCAATCCAACAAAAAAAACTTCCCTCCCCCCGATCTCCCCTTCCCCGATTCCCTCGCTTCCCCACTGGCTCCCCCTCCCCCGCAGGCACCTCCTCTCCCACCGACTCCCCTCCCCGCTATTCTTGTGGTCATTCTTTCTCTCGAAGCTATTCGCCCTCCACCCACTTATCAAATCCGGCCTCCTTGCAATCGTTCTTCCTTTCCACAGCCTTGTGCTAGTGTTCTTGTGGCCGTTCTTTCTCCTGGTGGCCTTGTGCCGCTATTTCTATGGCCATTCTTCCTCCCACGACCGTTCTCCCTTTCTGTGATCTTGCATCGTTATTCCCATAATTATTTTCCCTCCTCGCAACCCTGTGCTACTATTCCTATGACTGTTCGCCCTCTCCATGACTTATCATTCTCGTGGCTCCATTGCCACCATTCTCGTGATCCAGTCATTCACCTTGGAATGTAAGGTATTAAAAATGATTAGTGCTCTAGCTACATCACTACTACCCTCGCTGGCCGGAGGATAAAGTTAGAGACAATGACTCATCATCCTGCTCCTCCTCTAGCCGGGTCTGGCTTTTGGTGATGAGCCCCTAGTGGCATCGCTGCAATAATTGGTGAGATCATCCTATATCTCAGGGTGTCCAGGAATCCTTCCAGAGTTATACAAAGGGTCCTATCATTGCTAGAAATATGTAAAGTTTTGGAGTTATTTTACGTGTTAAGTTTTGGCATTATTTCTTAACCTCTTAGAAAAATTGTTTAGTTATCATCTTTCTATATTTGATTATCATTATCTTTCTGTATTATCATGTTTTAATATATATGAACTATTATTATTGATGAATTTATATTTTATAATATTATCATGTTTTAATATATATCAATTATTGTTATTGATAAATTCATGTTTTATAACTACATATAAATAAACAACTAGTTAATTAGATATTTATTTTTATAAAATTTGCATTACATAGAATCATAGACACATCTTTTAATTAATGTATGCATTCTATAATATCTGTATATTTATATATTTTTGTACACAAGGAAAAATTATATACATTAGTTAATTGATTATTCATTTTGGATAGTTTGTAGATTGTAATTAATTTTATAGGTAATTATAGTAATCATACGATATGTTGAGAGTTCGACAGAAATTTTGGACAATATTTTTTTTTAGTTCTCCTCACACATCTTCAGCATGTAGAGAGAATTAAGAGAAAATGCTGTCAAATTATTTTGGTCCTTATTACATATTATTTGCTTATTATAATTGACCTATAAAATTAATGCAATTCCTGAATGAGATATGATCTAACTTTATCGATTAGTTGGTGATAGGATGAAATAAAATGATATCAGAAGGTTACAGTAATTTTGAGTTCGTATCCCATTATTAAAGGCAAAACTCAAAAGAATGAGAATGCCTGGAGGTAACGTTCTAGATGCGAGATATAACAGCTTGGGTACCTAGGTGGAGATCATTACTGAGAGGTGCTCGGACTTAGAAATGAAGTCTAAGAAAGAAAATGTGGGACTTCAAAAAAAAGTACAAAAGCATAACTTCATGAGGAGAGGCATAGGATTACTTCATTAGAGGTGAACACAGGGAGTCAGAGATCCAGAAGTTCATCATAAACGATGAGCACTACTTATCAATCTATTTAGATATTTAGCACCTTACAGATTCTTCATTTGATTTTTTTTCCACTTGTTCATTATCTTCCTCTTCTTACTCTTCATTCCCCTTTTAGATAGAAAAAATCTATCCAGGAAGTGAAGGAAGAGGAAGAAGATGGATAAAAGAATGAAGAATCAAATGAAAAATTTGAAGGGTGCCAAATATCTAAAGAGACTAATAAATAGTGCTTTTCATTTGTGATAAACTTCTGAATCTTTGACTCCTTGTGCTTCACCTCTAGCAAAGCACTTCAATAAGTCTTGGTCGTGAAGCTTGTGCTATTGATCTAGTACTTTTCTTCAAAGCCTCACCTCCCCTTTCTTGAACTTCACTTTCAAGTTTGAGCACCTCTCAGTGACATCCTCTATCTAGGCATCCAAGCTCTTATATCTCGCATCCAGAACGTTACATCCGGTCGCTCTCATTCTTCCAAATTTTGTCTTTAGTGATGAGATATGAACTTAGAATCCCCATGACCTTCTGCTATCATTTTATTTCTTGTATTACATTAAATAATTTTAAATACTTGTCTTCTCATGTTAAATGATAAAATAATTTATAAGTATTTTATCTTATATTTATACATATAGAATCCTTAGATAATGTACCATGGATCATAGTTAAATAACAATCGATTAGTCAATAAGATGATTTTTGCTGAATATAAGGAGGGTGCCAAGTACTTCTATGATTATATTTTTAAGAATGCGACACTCTTAGGTGAAAGGCATGCTTATTGTTATTGTAACAGATGTATCAATAAAGAAATATTTGATAGAAATATAATAACTGTCCACTTATTTTGGAGTGGATTTATGCCAAACTACAAGCATTGATATCTGCATGGAGAGACATGAGAGTTAATTATAAGGATTAAAAGTCAATAGGATAGGGATATAGATAGAATGGTAGATATGGTTATAGACGTGGTTGGTCCTAAATTTGATTAAGATATGGAGGATGATCCAGAAGCTGATAGTGGAGATTTCTATCATTTGCTAAAAGATGCTGATAAACCACTATGGCCAGGATGTGAAACACACTTTGTACTATTAGTTGAGTCAGAGTTATTAAACTTGAAGGTCGAGTTTAATTTGATAGCCAATTATTATAATAGGATGCTAGCAAAAATAAAGAAGATGCTACTGAAAGATGAAAAGCTTGTTGGGTACTTCTATGCTTCAAAGAAATGGTGAAAGGGTTAGGTATGGAATACGAGAAGATAGATGCATGCCACAATGCTTGAATGTTTTCTATAACGAGGATCATCTAAAGAGTTCATGTGATATATGCGGTGAATATCGATTTAAGCTAACACAAGAGGATAAAAATCAGAAGGATATACCATACAAGGATATACCATACAAGGTTCTTCGATACATCCCCCTCACTCCTAGACTTCAGAGGCTCTACTTGTTCAAGAATACTGTTGAGTAAATAAGATGGCACAAAGAAGGGATTTACAAGCACATGCACCGATATGATGTGTCATCCATTAATAGTAAGATTTGGAAGAAATTTGATGCTTGCCATCCTTTATTTGCTCAGAAATCATGCAAATCTGACTACATCTATCTATGATGGGTTTACACTATTCAATTATGTAGCGGCCTCATATTCATGTTAGCCAATCTTTATTAGTCTATACAATTTGCCACTTGGGATGTGCATAAAAGAACATAACATCTTTATTATATTAGTCATTTGTAGACCATGACACCCTGATAGAAACATTGATGTATATCTAAGGCCTCTTATTGATGAGCTAAAATTTTTATGATCTGATGGTATATATATTTTTGATACATCGAAGAAGCAAAATTTTATAAAGAAAGCTACACTGATGTGGACCATTTATGATTTTTCTGTTTATAGGATGTTGTCAGGATGGAGCACTCATAGAAAGCTAGCATATCCATATTGTATAGAGAATATAAAATTATTTTAGCTTGAGTATGGTTGTAAGTCCTGCTGGTTCGATTGTCATCATCAATTTCTTTCCAATGATTATTCATTTTGAAAGCAATGGGATAGTTTCCGAAAAAATAAGATAGAGAATGACCATGCACCCCACACCTCAATGGTATGGAAGTGCATGTTTCAAAGGGTATCCTAAAATGACAAAGTTCAATTTGGCATATTATTTGACAAGCAAAAATCTCAGAAATTAGGTAAAACTCTTAACTGGATGAAGTATAACATCTTCTAGAAGTTGTCATACCAGTTTACCAGTTTGATCCATCATAACCTTAATGTCATGCATATTGAGAAAAATATATTTGATAATGTTTTCTTCACTATTATGGATATAAAGGACAAGACAAAGGATGATCCCAAGGCTCGAGCAGATATAAAGAACATATACAGGCATCCTTTATTAGAGTTGGTTGAGGTGTCATCTAAAAATTTTTGAAGTCGAAAGCATCTTATACCTTAACGAGGGAGCAGTCAAAGGATGTATATGAATAGTGTGAAAATCTTAAATTTTTAGATGGATATGTAAGTAATCTGTCTCAGCACATCAATATCAAAGATTATAGTTTTATGGGCTAAAAAGCTATGATTATCATATCTTTATGCAATGATTATTACCATTGGCTTGGCATATCTCCTTCCCAACTCCATATGGAGCTCTTTGTTCGAGCTTAGTCTTTTCTTCAAAGATATTTGTGCTACCAAATTATCCATCGACCACATCTCTAGTCTTGAGGTTAATAGTACAGAGATGATATACAAATTGAAGAAGATATTCTCTCATAGCTTCTTCAACTCCATGGAGCATCTTGTAATTCATCTAGCATATAAAGATAGGATGGGGGGACCAATACAGTATAAGTAGATGTATCCATTTGAAATATATATGGACAGTCACAAAAAGAAAGTGAAAAATAAGGCTAGAGTCGAAGGTTCTATTGTGGAGATTACATAAGAAAAAAATTTAAATTTTAGTCGATACTACTTTATTTTAATGTGCAGACAAAGTTGACTCAAGTTGATCAAAATGATAATGGTAGTAGAGAGGGATTAGAGCAAGAGATCACAATATTTACTTATCATGCTCATAAATTTGGTCACGAGGTTCACTGGGTTTTAATTGATGATAAATTTCAATATATGGAGATATATGTTTTGCTAAACTGCTAGGAGGTCAGAAAATTTTATGCATATCTAAGCAATATGATAGGATGCTAAAACGGGACAACCTAAGAATAAGTGAGTAAGAAATTCTATATGGTGCTCATAAATTTTATAGATTGGTTCTATCAACTAGTATAAGCATCCATTATCATTTCATCTATTTTAATATTTTTTAATATATTTCTTTTATAATATACAGGTCATGCAAGGGGGACTCTATTCCTAAAAAGCTAAGATCATTAGATTATAGGCCAGTAATATGTGACATGTTATAATGGCTATAATATTAATGATTTTAAATTTCTTATCTATGAATATGAATATCATTAGAGTACAATAAATAGTAATATGTATATAAAGGGTAGCTAGCGAGAAAAGGCAGAGAGTGACTACTATAGAATCTCCAAAGAACTGATCAAGTTGATCTATATTAGAGGTAATAGTATCATTCTGTTTAAGTGTTAATAGTTTGATAATAATAATGATATGAAGGTTGATCCACAGCATAGACTTATTGAAATCAAATATAGATAAAAACATATCTCAACAAGCTATTTATGCAAGTTTACTAAGCTGTTCAAGTGTATTATACTATTTTTTCATCAAAAAAAGATGAAGGAAAGATTGGTAGACTGTATACAAAATTAAGTCTCGAGTCATTCATTATGCACTCGAAAAAAAAAATCCTTATTTACTATAATGCTTTCAAGAGGATGAAATATTAGAAGTTCATCAGTCCTACATAGATGCAAAGTTAAATGCTTCAGAAATTCTCTTACATGATAGCCAGCATGAGGAAATAGATCATATTAAGTTTATTTTATGGAACAATCCTATCTAAGAAAGGAAAAAAAGAGGAAGATGATGAAGAAATAGAATAAGAAAATGAAGAAATGGAAGAAGAGGATGATTCAGAAGAAAAATCCGAAGGCCAGAGTATCAAATTGTATATATTATATTTCATGATTTTTTTCTATTTTGATATTATGTATTTAATTTTAATATTTGCAAAGCAAAATTAATTTATAAAATTTTATATATTATATTTTAATATAATATAATTATTTTTTTATTTTATGATTATTTGTTTATTATGATATTTATGGTATTTTAATTTTAATTTACTATAATTACTTGTTATTATAATTAAAAAAGTAAATTTTAAAAAAAAATATAATTATTACTTTTTAAAAAAATAAAAAATAATTATTGATGGCATTAGAGATAGCTAATACCATCGGTAATACTTTAGTAGTAATAGGATTTATTAGCGATGGTAATATTTTATTACATTTTTTTATTTTTTTTAAATTATAAAATTTATTACCAATGATATTAAAGATGGTTTATACCATCCATAATAAGGTATTAGTGATGCCAACTGTTACTGACAATGATATTTTGACACTAATTATTTTTTTAAAAAAATGAAAAACCTTATTAGTGACTGTTTTATCATTACCTTAGCCATCGCTAATTTCTATTATTAACGATGGCATTTTTTCATCGCTAATAATGGATATTAGCGATAGGGTTATTTTTGATATATCATTAGCAACGAGATAAAAGATCGAAAACTTTCTAATCTTAAAAGTCATGATAGTCATATATTGATGCAAGATATCTTTTCACTAGTTTTAAGATTGTTAGTGCCCAAATAAGTTCATATAGTTATACTTCGATTATCATCATTCTTTAAAACATTATATTCAAAAGTTATTAATCCTTGAGAGCTTGATCAGTTAGAGTCTAATATTGGGATTATAGTTTTAATACTAGATAGAAAATATTTTTTTCTTCTAGATTTTTCATCATTATGGTATATCTACTCATTCATCTAGCTTCGAAAGTTAAGCTTAGTGGACCGGTACACTATAGATTGATGTATTCTATTAAGAGGTATTATTGTAAACCTTAGATCTTTAAATAACTTTAATAGAAGCAATGTTATACTGATATTTCAATAAATTATTAATTCTTGAAGGTATCTTATGTGACTAAAAGATTATATACAAAATAGAGTCAATCCAGAGAACTCGATTACTAGAGGATATATTGCTGAAGAGTGTTCGACATTTTGTTTAAGATATCTTTAAGGTATAGAAACTATATTTAGCAAACCTCAATAACATAGTAATTTTATGGAGAATCCAAAATTGTACAAGTTTTTAACTACCGAAAGAATCACTAAAAGAAAAATGACTATTAGCATGGCTAAATGCCATCACTAATAGTCGATTTGTCATCGCTAATAAAATTAGTAATGGTACGCCATCGCTAATAAGCTGTCAGATAAATCCCGACTACAAATAACCCTTATTAGCAACAGTGCCCAAAGCCATCACTAATTAGATTATTAGCGACGGTATTAAAGATGAAAAAGTATCATTGCTAATTATTTTTTAATTTTTTTAAAAATAATTTATAAAACTTATTACCAACCAAAAAAATTCTATTGATAAAAAACCATTAGTAATAGGTTATTAGTGACAGCAATAGCATCACTAATGCCATCAGTAATAACATTTTAACTTTTTAAAAAATAAGTAAATAAATTATTCTAATACCATCAATAATAGGTATTTAGCGATTGTAATGCCATCTCTAATAATATTTTATTTTTTTATAAAATAATTATTTAAAAAAATTTAATGATAATAATAAATAATTAGAATTATTAAATAATACTAAAAATAAAATAATAATTAATAATCATAATTATATCATGGTAAAAATGTAATTTAATAAGTATAAATTTTATAATTTTATAAATTTACACTATAAGAAAAAATAAATGCATAATATCAAAATAAAAAAATCATGTCAGATCTACATCATCGTCATCCTCCTCCTCCTGCATCTCCTCTCCAGCAATTGGTGCCGATGGATGAGAATCGGATGTCCAAGCATTCTATAATGAAAAGATTAAATATTATTGATAAATTTATAAGTATAATTTTAAAAAAAGATTTATTAATAGACTTACTTGCTATGATAGTTATCATATTAGAATGAGGCCAGTTGATTGCAGAGATGCAGGTCCCAAAAAAGCTCTACGATCATATCATGAATGATATCCTGGAGGCGCTAAGGTCGCTAGGCCAAAAAATGCCATACAATGTTCTTAATGTATGCATCACTCCACATCTGGATCGTCAGAGCCTAAGAAAAGAAAACAAAAAAGTGTTGAGCTACCAAGGGTCGAAGCTATGGCCGAATCCGAGGAACTAGCTCCTACTCATCCCTCCTCTGATATTGAGCCATCACTCGAGGTCAAGAAGGGGCTGAGAGGATGGATCCTCACCGTACCGTGCTATGACATACTCTATATGCTCTACCTATATATTTTATAAATTGATTAGTCTAATTATACATTTTAGCATATATAAAAATTAATACTTTTAAGTTCTTATTGCGATACATCGAGATCTCTCATCTAAATAATCAAAAGTCCTCTTGGATCGATGTGTAGCCTCCCATAACTGTAGTTGTCTTGGTGCATAACCCAGCTATTATATCTATGATAAATAAATAAAAATAATAATATAATTAAAATATATATAACATTAATTAAAATTAAAATTAATTAATATAATTATATGTAGAATTCTTATCAATCCGTCAGCCACCATATGTATACCAACAGAGCTACCGGTATGCTTGATCAGATTCTACCGAGTGGTATGATTCTATCATGTCCTCTATTGCCTAATGGAATATCCTCAATGTTCCGCATATCGCAAAGGACCTTCCACATATTCGCCTACATCCAGTGATTCGTAAAAGTTCTCCAATACAATGATGACTCGAAACTAGTGCACTCTATGGCTCTTTGCCTAAGATTGTGCATCCCATCCTAAAATTGACATGTGGCCACCTCCCCGAAGATCGGGCGACCAACCTCCTCAGCCTGAGGAGTATCAAATCGATAATACTCCTATAAATAAAAGCAAGCTTGAAGTTAATTAAATAAAATATAATCATTTCATGATTTTAAAAATTAAACTCATGACTTACCAAGAACATCTGTCAAGCTACATCTTGAGCCCCTGATGGTCAATTGGAGAACTCGTTCATCGATCTTGACATCAATCGATAAATGATCTTGGCAACCACTCGAGAAACTCCAGGCTCTCTAAATGTCCTACAAATTTAAAATTTAATAATAAACATTAAATCTAAAATAATTAGATTTTAAATATATTAATACAAAGATGTAATACTTACAAGCGGCTCTGGATATGGATGAGCTCTTTATCTTCTAGATAAGTCAGAGGTGCTACAAGTCGATAGGTCCTCGACCATGATGCCGAGTCTAAGATGAGCCGGTCTTTGTAGCCTGTGACTATGGGATCACTAGTGACCCCATGTCCTCCAAACCTGATTAGAGAATATCTAAAATAAAAAATATTATATTAAATAATAAAATATAAAAAGATATAAAAAATAATATATATCTAAAATTAAAAAGTTTATCGTGTGGAATGAGTGGCACTGAACCATGAGAGCTAGCACCATGATCGCTCTCTCCTCGAGAGCTCTGTCCTCGACTTGTACGGCTACAACCTCTGGAAGGTATAATGTGTAATCCTTGAAAAGAGTCCCCTCCTTGCATAGCTTGCATTGTATAAAAAGAATAAATTGAAAAAATTAAAATAAATAAAATGTTAATAGATGCTTACCAGTTTATAGAACTAATCTATAAAGTTTTGTGAGCATCGTGTATAAATTTCTTACTCACATTTCTCATATTGTCCTGTCTTAATATTTAATAATAATTCTTAAAAATATATAAAATTAATATACTGTAATCAATAATTGAAGAGTTTGGATTGTGATAGATATTTACTGAATGTATGGATCAACCTCGTTACAATATAACAAAATATATGTTTGTGCCTATCAAAATTCAGCATCAGTTAAAATTTGACGAACCTCGTGACCAAATTCACTAGTAAGATATGCAAATATTGAGATCTTTTGCTCAGATCTTTCACCACACCATCATCATTTTAGCTAACTTGAGTTAACTCTGTTTGAACATTGGGATTAAAATAGTATTAGCTAAAATTTAAAATTTTTTATATAAAATAAGCCTCCGTAATAGAACCTTCGACTTTAACCTTGTTTTTTATTTAATTCTTGAGACTATGTATATATCTTTCAAATGGATACATTCACATGTACTGCACGTATCCCCCCACTCTAGTTTCATATACCAGATAATTCACAAAGTGCTTCATGGGGTCGAAAAAGCTAGAAGGGAATATCTTCTCCAACTTGTATATTATCTTTACAATGCCTCAAAACTAGAGATGTGATCGGTGAATAATTTGGTAGCACAAATCTCTCTAAAAAAAGACTAAGCTTAGTTAAAGAACTCTATGTAGAATTCTGAAGGAGATCATGCCAAGCCAATGGTAGTAATCGTTGCATGAAGACATAGCAGTCATGGCTCTTTAATCCATAGAACCTGCAATCTTTGACATTGATGTACTAGATATTTACATAACCATCTAAAAATTTAAGATTTTTATACCATTCACATACATCCTTTAACTACTCTCTTGTTAAGGTATAAGATACTTTCAACTTTAAAAATTTTTCAGGTGATACCTCAACCAATTCTAATAAAGGGTACTTTGCATATATTCTGTATATCTGCTCAAGCCTCAGAATTATCTTTCGTCTTACCCTTGATATCCAGAACAGTGTAAAAAATATTATCGAATATATTTTTATTAATATACATGATATCAAAATTATGACGAATCAAATTAGTACACAAATATGGCAACTCCTAGAAGATGTTGTGCTTTACCCAATTATGAGTTCTACCAAATTTTTGAGATTTTTGCTTGTCAAATAGTATGCCAAAGTATATTTTGACAACTTGGGATACCCTCCGCAACACTTCCATGCTAGGAGGCACAGGGTGCACCATCCTTCTTTATCTTATTCCTCCTAAAACTATCCCACTAATTTCTAAAGGGATGATATTCGGGAAGAAATTGACGATGATAATCAAATCAACAGGGCTTACGGCCATGCTCAAGCTAAAATGATTTTGTATTCTTCATGCAATATGGACATGCTAGCTTTCATGAGTCCACCATCCTGACAGCATCCCATAAGTAGGAAAATTGCTAATGGTCCATATCAGTGCAGCTTTTATTACAAAATTTTGCTTCTTTGGTGCATCATAAGTATATGTGATATCGAACCATAAGAATTTTAGTTCATCAATAAGAGATCTTAGATATACGTCAATGATTCTACCAAATTATCATGGCCCAAGAATGATTAATATAATAAAGATATTATATTCTTTCATGCACATCTCAGGTAGTAAATTATATGGTGTAATAAAGACTAGCTAACATGAATAAGGGGTTACTGCATGGCTGCATGGTGTAAACCCATTTGTAGATAGACTTAGTCAAATATTGCACGATTCTTGAACAAATAAAGATTAACAAGCATTCTTCCATGCCTCATTATCCTATGAATAATATATCATATTGGTATACTTACGAATCTCTTCTTTATGCCATTTCATCTATCCCATAGCACTCCTAGACAAGTAGAGCCTTCAAAGCCTAGAAGTGAGGAGAATGTATCCAAGAATTTTGTATGATATGTTCTTTTGATTTCTATCCTCTTATCTTGGCTTAAATTGGCTTTCACCATATACATCATATGAACTCTTCATTTTATCCTTGTAGAAAAAGCATACGATCATTATAGCATACATCTATCTTCTCGTATCACATTCCTAATCCTTTTATCATTTTTTTGGAAGCATAGAAACTCCCAACAAGCTTCTCCTCCTTTGATAGTATCTTTTTTATTATTGCTACTATTCTATTATAATAATTAACCATCAAATTAAACTTGACCTTCAAGTTTAATAACTCTAATACAGTTGATAGTATAGTATGTATTTAACATCCCAGCCATAGTGATTCATTAGCATCCTTTAATATATGATAAAAATCATCACTGTCAGCTTCTTGATCGTCCCCCATATCCCAGTCAAATTCAAAATTAGCTACAGTCAAAACCATGTCTATCATTCTACCTATGTCCTTGTATTGTTGATTTCTGACCATTACAACTGTCTCCCATGAGTATTTAAAATAATTAAAGAGGCTACAAAAAATAAAGATGGTATCATAAGGTTATGGAGATACTGAGCATATATTCTATCACTAAAGATAAAACTCAAAAAAATAAAAATAACTGTATAACAATTCTAGATGTAAGATATAAAGTCTTTGAAATCTAGATGGAGGCTGTTGCTAAGAGATGCTCGAACTCATAAATGAAGCTCAAGAAAGGAATGGTGAAGATTCATAAAAGAATACTCGAGTATCAACAAAATCTTCATAATGAAAAGATACAAGAATACTTTGCAGGAGGTAAAGCATAATAAATCAAAGATCCAAAAGTTCAAGACGTGGAGCACTACCTATCAAACTCTTCAAATATTTAGTACCCTTCGAATTCTTCATTTGATTGTTCATCTTCCTTTACATCTTTCCCTTCCTTCTATTCTTTCCCTTCTTGGATAGATTTTTCTCTATCCTAGAAAGGAACGACAAGAAAGAAGAGGAAGAGGAGGAAGAAATGGAAGAAGAATCAAACAAAAAATCTAAAAGGTACCAGCCATTTGAAGATGCCAATGAGTATTACTCTTTGCTTATAATAAACTTCTGGACCTATAACTCCCCGTGTTTCATCTCCAATGAAACAGTCATATACCTCTCCATTATAAAGATTATGCTCTTGTTCAAATACTCTTCTTCGAAGCTCTACCTCTCCTGTATTGGATGATACTTCTAAGTCCATGCACCTATTAACTATGATGACCTCTATATAAATATCCAAGCTTTTATATCTCGCATCTAGAATATCACCACTGGTCATTCTAATTCTCTAAAGTTTTATCTTTAATGATGAGATACGAATTCAATATTCCATCAACCTTTTCATATCATTTAATGCATCCTATTACCAACTAATGGGTAAAGGCCTTATCCAATTCAAGAATTATATTAATTATATAGGTTAATTATAGTAATTAAATAATATACAATGGAGATTAAATAAAAATTTTGGTAGTATTTTTTCTTAGTTCTCCCCACATGACTGAAGATGTGTGATGAGACCTAAGAAAAATTGCTATCCAGAATTTCTGTCGAACCCT
This sequence comes from Areca catechu, assembly GCA_021397845.1. NCBI lineage: Eukaryota > Viridiplantae > Streptophyta > Magnoliopsida > Arecales > Arecaceae > Areca > Areca catechu. The sequence continues at coordinate 133,984,683 of CM038038.1, read as the reverse complement.
CGACATATTGTTTCATTACTATAACTACCTACAAAATTATTTGTAACTCCTAAACTATCCAAACCGGATAATCAATTGATCAATGTACATAATTCTCCTATCCATATAAAAATATATAATATACGGATGCCATAGAATATGTATATTAATTAATTGACAGGTCTGTGGTTCTATGCTATACAAATTCTGAAAAAATAAATACCTAATCACATAACAACTAAGTAATTACATAAAAAACTAATTAATTAATAATAATTAATTAATTAATTAATTAACCAGTCCTCTTGGATTAGTGTGTGGTCTTTCATAACTATAGCTAGTCCATTACATAACCCAACTGGTCTACATAACCCAATTCCAACTCTATCCACATACCGAGATCCAAAACTCATACATTAAAGATATGCATCCATGCATACCTAATTATTTATTTATTTAATTAAATAAAGATCTAAATAATTAAATAAATAACTAATTAACAAAATAAATAACTAAATAATTAATTAATTATATAAATCAATAAATAAATATATAATTAATGAAATAAATAACTAATTAATTAATTTAATGATCAACTAATTAATTAAATGACCAGCTAATTAAATAAATGATCATCTAATTAATAAAATGAACAACTAATTAACTAAATGAAAAACTAGATAATTAAATAAGCATCTAATTAATTAGGTAAACATCGATCTACTTAATTAAACATCTAATTAATTAATTAAATAATCATCTAATTATTTAATTAATTATCTAAATAAATAAATAAATAAATAAATTTTAAATAAAAAATAAGTATCTAATTTATTAAATTAATAGATATCAATTATTTATTAAATTATATAATTAATTAATTTTTATTAATATAAAAAATATTAATTTTTAATGATGGTGCTAGAGCTGTCATTGTCGCCATCGCTAATACTTCATATGTATATATACCAAGGTCTCAAAAATGAGTGATTGCCATTCCACTAATCTGGAACAGCAAATTGGTCTCAGTATTCATCACATTTATCACAAACCTCCTTGAAATTTCTGTTGCCAGGATTACAGAACAAAAATCAAATAAAATTTTATTAAAAAATTACTTAAAATAATTATAGAATATATCAAAATATAGATAAATAATATAAATATATTAAAATATCATGATCAATTCACCATAACAAAGCAAGGAAAAAAAAGCTAAAATATGAAAAAATTACAATTAATGTACATCCTGGCTATGCATGGAGATGCTCACTCGAAAAGAGGGGAGGGAGGATATCGGTGATCAGCAATAGGAGAAAACTGGAGAGAATGGAAGCTTGACAACTATATAAGTGGGAAGGAGAGATGCCGAGAGTGGGGAGCTTTGGACCTCGACACAAGTACAAGTATAGGCACTGGCGATGGCATAGACGGTGGTGAGAATACAAAGGAGAGGCACTGGCAGGAGGAGACGAGGCATGAAAAGGGAAGGAAAGGAGAGGCTCAGCGATAGTGAAAAGAAAAGAAAAGAAGAGGCTCGATGGTGATTAAAAGGAGAGAAGAGGAGAAGTTAGATGGCGGTGAAAGACAAGAGAGTAGAGGAGAGGAGAGGCTCGATAGTGATAGAAAAGGGAGGAGAGAATACGAAGGTAGGCTCGATGGTAGTAAAAGGGAGAAGAGTGGCTCGTCAGTAGTGAAAAAGGGAGAAGAGGTGCTGGACATCCAAGGAGAGGTGCCGGCGAGCGGGTGCGAGCTAGGGATGGAGCTATAAGAAGGCGGTGCTCTGAATGTCGACAGACATCCAAGGAGAGGCACCAACGAAGGGATGCAAGCAAGGGACAAAGACATGGAGCTGCAGCACACTGTACGTTGACGGGCATCCAAGGATAGGAACTGATGAAGGGGTACAAGCGAGGGATGGAATGGGAAGAGGGAAGACTAACAGTCCATGGAAGAGAAGAGGAAGAGGGAAGACCAACAGCTGAGCGAGAATGATAGAAAAAAATGGACGAGGGAGGTATATTAATTGAACTATTAGCGATGGCTAATCCCATTGCTAATATGAATATGTCATCGGTAATACTTTTATTATCGACAGTAGAGCCAGCAATCGGTAATGTTTGTTGAAAATATCTTAGAATCCGTGTCGACTATTAGCGATAGAATCAACTATCGCTAAAACTAAAAATACCATCAATAAATTTTTTTTTCTAAAACATAAAATAATTTATTTTAAAAAAAATATTAGTGATGGGTACTGCAATCGCTACTACTTAATAACATTTCACTAATAATTTTTTAAAAATTAAAATTATGAAAAATATTTATCATTATCGGCAATGGCTTTTGCCATTGGAATATGCATTCGACCATCACTAATACTATTAGCAACGACAAAATTTATTATCATTGTTTTGATCGTTATATGGTTTGCTATCACTAATAAAACTTTTTTTTGTAGTAAATCTTTGAAAAAATTGAAAATATTGTACTTAATCAAAAATCATTTCACAAGTACATAGTTATGTTTTACTTCATAGTAACATAATATCTAACTATCGCAGATTAATATATTTAAGGCATTACAAGTTTAAATATCATATCTTATATAATGTTCTAAATAAAAATTTATACTTTATGTAGTAAATTTTTAATGTCTCAGTAACAAGCCAATCATAGCATTCATCCTAATCCAAGGATTGAGTAGTGATGGTTGGTCAAGTTATTTCCTGTGTATCTTTTTAATCATGTTTGACATATATCTAAGGGATACATTAATTTTGGATTTATATTTAACATTGAGTAACTCATCAACACTTCATATTATTTTTTAGATATCAATGATGATGGAGAGAAAATATTCAGATGAATTAATAGTCCTAGCTCGAGAACCTAACAAAACTTTGAATAGATATAATATTTTCATAATTAATAATTTTAAATTATATACTAAAAATTATGAGAAATTTAGAAAAAATACAGAATAACAGTGTTATGATGAAAGTGGATGGAAAAATCTATTATGGTGCACTTAAAAATATTTGTGAGTTTAATCATTATGGAATATTTAAAGTAGTATTATTGAGATGTGATTGGGTAGGTATAAACTTACCAAGGGGTTTGAAACAAGATATAAATGGATTTACATTTATAAATTTTTCAATATTGATATATATATTGGTGTCTTATTAAAGGATGATCCATTTATTTTTTCATCTCAAGCTCGTCAAGTATTTTTTATATAAGATGCAAAAGATAAAAATTAGACTATTATCATCAAAATGAAATTTAGAGACTTATATGATATAAAAAATAGTTAGAAGATGACAATGATAACACTTATATACAAGCTATGCCATATAATTTTATGTCAGCTGATGATGTAAATGCTACAGTAATTTTGATTATGATAAATTTGAAGAAGATACTATTGCTTGATTATTATTGATAATAAATATTTATATTGTATATAATTTATATTAATTATTATGTTAAATTATTATTTATGTTAACTGATTCTGACTTTTATTTATGTAAATGCTAAGTGACATTATGCCTCGCATGCGACAATATGCCAGTATGTAGTTCCAACATCCATAGACAGAGACCGATATTTCTTTTTCAGTGCACCAGTCTGAGACCAATCTTTCTTCCTTACAATAGCCTAAGGTAGTTCTATCATCTTTGGGGTAGCACGATCCTTTAGTTAATCAAGTAGACGATGAGCTACAGATTCATGATAATTTATCTTTTATTTAGTTTGATAAAATTTTATTATACTTTTTTTTATTTTTATATTTTTTACAAACAGATCTAGGAGAGCGAGATCCAGATGCGGACCCATATTAGTATGAGATGTGTGGTAGATGTATGATGGCGGGCGGATTATAGTAGAGTGCAATTAGTTAGGGAAACCAGCTAAAAAAGTTTCCAGCTTATTGACTTCATTTTTAGGGATAGTTATATAAGTAAAAAATTAAATCTCATATTGTATATTAAATGTTAACTACTTCTATTATTTATTTGAGTTAATATTTGTTTATACTCCCTCTATCTAGTCATGACTTTGTACTGAAGTCTCTCAATAGCAAATGGAAAGAATATAAAGCGCACTTAAAGAGAGACTACAAACGAGAGGGTATGATAAATGAGGATGTTGCTCGTACTTGTCCTCCTAATATATCCCTCTTCAGTGGATGGAGCTTGTTCATATTACTGGTTCTCCAAGAGGGTACATGTTGTGTTACTTTCATTTAAATAACTTTATTATAATATTTGATTTATATTATAGAATATACATGTATACTTTTTTCAGAATATAACAAGTTGTTTATTTTATTTTACAGATATACTCTGATATTAGTAGAGCTGGATGAGTAGCTTAGTTATACATGAGTTACATAAGAGTTCATATATTTTTTATACTATAAACTTATACTTTTTATATTAAAACACTTATACTTTTTAACGAAACTAATATTACGTATCGTGTACCATGCATATATCATGATACATATATATATATTTGAAATTATTAGAAGTATTTATTTCAACTTATAATTTTTCTTATAGATAGATGAGTATGGTATTGGACCAGCAACGCCTCAACTCCCGCACGACCCACGAAGGCAAAAAAAAAAAAAACACATGTGGGGCCCAACAGAAGGAAACCCAGAAGGAGACAAAATATGCATGGATCTCAACGTGATCGATGGTCACGAGCAGCGTTGCAAACAAACTACGATTGGGAGAGCTACAAGACTCCGATTTGGATTCTGTTTAGACCGTTGAACTCCTGGTGAGATACTCTATGCAGTGGAGGCTACAAATTCATGGGTAGAGACACATACAGAGGAAGGAGGATGAAAACATGGTGAGAGGTCTCTTGTAAAGGGCTGATTGAGAGCTTGAGAGAAAGATTTGGGATTTCTTGTTGAGAGATATTTGTACGGGGTTTAGAGAGAGTTCAATCTATAAGTTTATTTTTCATAGTGAAACCTTTTGCATGCCCGAAAAAATTATATTTGTTATCTTTTCTTCTTTCTCTTGTAGTATCGACATCGACAATCAACGATCCTGTTTCGCTTCTGCAATAACCGGTATCAGAGTGAGTTGATACCGATCCCAACAACTGGTATCAGAGCCCAGGTTATCCGTGGTTGATCGAGATCGAAGAAGATGAGGAAGACAAATGCAATTAAAGTGGAGATCAGTAGGTTCGATAGGAAGCGCAACTTCTCCCTCTGGCAAGCGAGGGTGAAAGACGTGCTCATCCAGCAAGGGCTGATCGATGTTCTCAAATGCGAGGAGAGACCAGACACCATAGAGCAGAATACCTGGAAACGGTTTAGATGCAGGCGGTAAGCATAATCCGCTTGTACCTGGTAGATGATGTGGTGATCCATATACTGAACGAGTCTTCCCCGATAGTGTTATAGAAGAAGCTAGAGGAGCTGTAGATGGCGAAGTCCCTCACCAACACCTTGTTCCTTTAGAAGCAGTTCTATCAATTACGGATGGCTGAGGGACAGAGTGTGCAGGAGCACATGAGCAATTTTCAGAGGATCCTCACTGATCTCCTTAGTGTCGGTGAAAAAGTTGAGGAGAAGACCGAGCACTTGTATTGCTATCATCCCTACCGCAGTCCTTCGAGTCCTTGGTAACTGCTCTTCTAATAGAAAAGAACACCATCAAGATGGAGGAGGTGATATCGGCGCTACTTTAGAACGAGGTTCTCAAGAGGAAGAACCAGGCTTCGAGTTCAGATAGGAACTCAGCGTTGACAGTTTCTGGAGGTGCAGGTGACCGGAGGCGGAGTGATAAAGGATCGCGAGGAGGACTGTCCAAGTCAAAGGATGCCAGCAAGATCGGGTATTTCCGGTACGATGAGTTGGGGCATCGTGTCAGAGATTGCCCGCAGCTCAGGTATCGGACGAGGGCTGCTATGGCGATGGCCGATAGCAGCGATAACGGATACATCAGCGATGTACTCTTGGTATCCGACGAGGTATCCCCTTCTTCCCAGTGGGTTTTGGATTCTGCCTGTCTATACCATATTTATTGCAGGGAGGAGCTGTTTGACTCTCTAGACAGTAGAGAGGGTTCTATCCACATAGCAAATGGATCGAGCTGTGCGATCGTGGGCATTGGGACAGTTAGCTTGAAGACACATGATGGGACAGTGAAAAAACTGGGTGAGGTCCGATGCATACCCAGTTTTAGCAAGAATCTAATTTTTCTCGGTAAATTGGACTCAAGCGGCTACAGGTGGAGAGCCGGTGATGGAGTCCTAAAGGTCTTGCATGGCAATAGGATTGTTTTGCAAGGGAAGAAGCATGGGGGTCACTACGTCTTAACAGGGAGTCCAGTGCGAGGTGGTGTCCCTGGTGCAGACAGGAGTTCAGTGTAAGGTGGAGCTCTGACAGCAGGTGGATTGGGCACGGGACATGAAACTCGGGAGGACGACAGGCGATGTTGCAAAGTGAAGTTCCTATTGCCGCATGAAATTTTCTCGAGTAGGTCTCAGGTCGAAGTGAGCACAGCACATGATGGAGATGGGATCGAGCAGCCTGGCTCGACTCCCATGTTTGCCCATCCATGATCAGGTGATTGTCCCAGGATATGGGGGCGTTAGAATTCTTAGAAGCTCTCAAGTCACGTGAAGGCGGTGCGTTGAGTCGAGGTGGAGGTTGTTGGACCAGCAACGCCTCAACTCCCACGCGACCCACGAAGGCAAAAAAAAAGAAATACATGTGGGGCCTAGCAAAAGGAAACCCAGAAGGAGACAAAATCTGCATGGATCTCAATGCGATCGACGGTCATGAACAGCGTTGCAATCAAACTGCGATTGGGAGAGCTACAGGATTTCGATTTGGATTCTGTTTGGACCGTTGGACTCCTGGTGAGATACTCTATGTAGTGGAGGCTACAAATTCATAGGCAAAGACACAGACAGAGAAAGGAGGATAAAAAAGTGGTGAGAGGTCTCCTGTAGAGGGTTGATTGAGAGCTTAAGAGAAGGATTCGAGATTTTTTGTTGAGAGATATTTGTACGGGGTTGAGAGAGAGTTCAATCTATAAGTTTATTTTTCATAGTGAAACCTTTTGCATGCCCAAAAAAATTATATTTGTTATCTTTTCTTCTTTTTCTTGTGGTATCGACATCGACAATCGACGATCTTGTTCCGCTTTCGCAACAACCGGTATCAGAGTGAGTTGATACCGATCCCAACATATGGAAAAGCACATGATGAAGTGGGATTTTACCAGATAACTCATACTCACCATTATGGTACTTTTATCCGAGATGAGTCGAGAGAGATATATGTATTAATTTATTATAATCTATTTTATGCAATAATTTTAGTTCGATTTTGTTAGCTAGTAAGATATAACTCTTATTTCATAAATAAATATAGGAGAAGGCTACATCTTTTATTATGAAGCATGTCGACGAGTCTGCGGTATCTACGTAGAGCAGTCGCATTGAGGATGATATATTCATGGAGTTGATGGGACTAAAGTGTTATGGCCGAGTGAGCAGTAATAGAGTCTTATGGTCGAGTGAGCAATAATGGAGTCTCTCCCATTCAATTATCTATGATGAGTAGATATACTCAGGATACTAGAGACGGTGCTCAAAATGCATGCATTTGGAAACTCGAGACGAAGATAGAGGAGATGCGGCAGGGTCATGCCATAGCTAGAATAGAGATGCAGTTCATGAGAGAGCACCTTGAATGGCTTACATCTGTGTTATAGATATATATCCCATCTCAAGTAAATACATATATTATTAAAAATATATTTTTATAAAATTAATGATTTAGAATATATTGTGATATATGGATTCACAATTCAAGCTTTTATATGCTTTTTGTAAGCTCCTAGCACATCAAGCACTCATGGAGAGGATGATGACCATCCTTCTATAGATGATTGACATTCATATTTTTTATTTTAACTTCATGTTTTGATATATATTTCATTTTGTTGAACTTTAAGTTGTAATGAACTACCATAAACAATTTATCTTTATATATATAAAACTTTGGATTGTACAGGTTTTATTATTTAATTGATAAAAATTTGTACATATTTTTTTATTTAAAATTTTATATTTTTTTAAAAAAAGTCTATCGATGTTTTATGCAGTGTCAATTACTTATTAACAATACTTTTAAGCATCATTAATCAAACTAATAATGATGCTTTTAAGCATCAAACCAAAGCCAATGCTTTAAAGTGTTAGCAAAGTAAGTCCTTGAATGGGTCTTTCTCGTTGCTTTTCTATGCCACAAATAGCCGATGCATTTTAAAAGTGCAGGATATACTAGGCCAAGCCTTATTAATACCAACGCTTTAAAATCTCGAATATTTTTTAAGCCAAAGCATTGGCATATTTTAAAGCATTGTCATATTATCAAACGATATTTTTTAAAAGCATCATCATATTATTTAACGATATTTTTTAAAAGCATTGAAAGGATTTCTCTCCACATTTACATAGGTGATGCTTTGTCAACACTTTACAAAGTGTCGTGATGCCTTGCCTCAATACTAAATAGCATCAAGAAAAGTTTTTTTGAGTGTTGCCTTTTCTTCCATTTCCTTTCCTGTAGTGCACGCCAGTCATTGCCAGTTTGGCTAGGAGTGAAGCAAAAAAAAATGAAAAAAAATCTAGAGTATAGTATACTAATATATGTATATATATTATCTTAAATCTATTTTTGTAGATAAAGAACTCTTATCTTATGAAAAAATCAAATAAATAGCTAATTCTTTAATTTCTTGTATCTATTTCCTTCTAGAAATTCAAGCCAAACAGGTACAGGTTTCCTTGATACCATGTATAAATCCATGATTGGTAGATCGAATATGGATATATATATATATATATAATGTACAACAAGAGGCATACATGTAATGTATGCTTAATAAGCATGTATGCCTCTTATCGTGCATTATATATGTATATGTATACATACATGCATATACATATATGTATATGTACATAAATACATACATACATACATACATACGTGTATATATATATACATACATACATATATATACATACATACATACATATATGCATACATGCATATATATATATACATACATGCATACATACTATTGCCGCCAAGATCGCCGTGGCCCGTAGCTGCTGCCAGTGCCAGAATGCGCTCCCTTCGCTGCCTGGCGGTCCTCTGCTCCTGGACCTGCGAAACAGGGATTAGTGACCCGGACCGGGGTTTCTGGTAGGGGCACTCCGACGGTCAAATCAGTGACGATCCAGGAAAACAGATCCTCCTGGTCGAGCCCCTCTTGATGGACTCCGCACTAGGAGGAGTAAAAGATGTGTGTGAAGACAAAAATGTTGCAGGGGGAGAACGATAGCGAGGACAGAGGGGTTCCCTGTTCCTCCGCCTCTCCTTGTATCCCTCATTTTCCTTCAACTGTGGTAGTGGGGGTGGCGCTTCGCCCTCTTGGTCGAGTTTGCGCTTGTGTTGGTGGTCGATTGCTGTTGTTACCTTCCCCCTTTTGGGGGTGTCGACTGTTCTTTGTAGTTGAAAATTGGCCGTTAGGCGCTTGCCTCGGGATCTTCGCTGGGCTGGCAGGCGCGTACGACAGGATTCCGTGCCGTAGACGAGACGTCTTTCCTGACAGGTGGTAGGGGAAGCTTCCATTCGTTCTAACATCCCCTCCGGTCGTCCTATTTTGGAAAGCTTGGCAGAGCCTCGATCCGGGGGTCACCATCCTAGGGGTTCGTGCTTTCTGGCTGGCCCATCCCCCTGGAAGTATGGCCGGATAGGTAGTTATGGCGATATGAGGGATGCCGTTCCGTAGTCCTCGGGTGGCTCGCCGGTGTCCCGGGATGGCAGGGCTTGCTCCGAGCTCGTGTGGTCACCTTGATGGAGGAGGGTAGAGTGCGGGCTTGGTTCAGAGGGCGCGCGCTCGGAGAGGCTCCACGTTGGCGAGTGAGCGCTGAGCTCAACCTCGACCACAGGGCTCTAACCTTCGAGGGTCTCGCTCTAGAGGGCGGAAGGCGGACCCGATCCAGAGGGCGCGCGCTCGGAGAGGCTCCACGTTGGTGGGTGAGCGCTGAGCTCGACCTCGACCACTGGGCTCTAACTTCCAAGGGTCTTGCTCTGGAGGGCAGAGGGCGGACCCGGTCCAGAGGGCACGTGCTCGGAGAGGCTCCACGTTGGCGTGTGAGCGCTGAGCTCGACCTCGACCATGGGGCTCTAACCTCCAAGGGTCTCGCTCTGGAGGGCAGAGGACATACCCGGTCCAGAGGGCGCGTGCTTGGAGAGGCTCCATGTTGGCGGGTGAGCGCTGAGCTCGACCTCGACCACATAGCTCTAACCTTCGAGGGTCTCGCTGTGGAGGATAGAGGGCGGACCCAGTCCAGAAGGCGCGCGCTTGGAGAGGCTCCATGTTGGCGGGTGAGCGCTAAGCTCGACCTCGACCACAGGGCTCTAACCTTCGAGGGTCTCATTCTGGAGGATAGAGGACGGACCTGGTCTAGAGGGTGCGCGCTCGAAGAGGCTCCACGTTGGCGGGTGAGCGCTGAGCTCGACCTCAACCACAGGGCTATAACCTCCGAGGGTCTCACTCTGGAGGGCAGTGGATGGACCCGGTCCAGAGGGCGCGCGCTCGGAGAGGCTCTGGTGTGGGAACCAGAATTAGGAAAAGACTCCAACCTATTCAATTCAAGTCTGAGTCCTTATGGTTGGATTAGTCATGTAATTAGTCCTGTAATTTCTCTTTCAATTTTGAGTCCAAATAATCTTGTAATTAATTTCGAGTCCATATGGGGTCTGGTCTAATTGAAGTCAAAGTCTTAGTCCAATTAATTTCGAGTCCATGCTGGGTCGGGTCCAATTTGAAGCCTTAGTCCAGTTGAAAGTCAGATTTTGAAGCATCAAGACAAGTCCAAAGCCAAGTGGTGCCACATGCCACTTGCCACCTCAGCGCCACATCAGCTACCACTTGCCACCTCAGCGCCATCTCAGCTAGAAGCCACCTCATCAAGTGGTCCCCACTTTGGTGCCACTTGTCATAGGTTGAAGGAACTCCAAGAGGGCGCCCAAAAGAAAGTTTGAATTCAAAATGATGGTTGGCCACCCTCTTCCACAAATCAAGCATCAAGGCCTACAAATCCTCTAACTCTCCTTGTAATCCTCCACATTTTAGGGATTTTCAAATTTTAAAGGTTTACCCTCTTCCACAAATCAAGCATCAAGGCCTACAAATCCTCTAACTCTCCTTGTAATCCTCCACATTTTAGGGATTTTCAAATTTTAAAGATTTGTAAGGCTCCTATTAAAGACTTTGGGATGCCCCATTGTAAGGGTAATGGATGAATAAAATTTTTGGCTTGGATTATTCTTTCTATGTGATTGTCTTTGTGTCTATGTGGTTTAGTCTTTCTCCTCTTCCACGCCCACTCTAGTTCCTCCCTTCTTCCATCTCCAACGCCCAAGGACTCCTTTCTTCCTCTCCAATCTCAAGCGAGCCTTCAACATGCAATGGTGAATCAAGAGGATCAACACAAGGAGACCAACCTGTTCCATCTCAAGCACTCCACCATGGCGCCAAGAAGGATCCCCATCAATGCTTCATCCACCTCTCTTCCCTTTCTCCATTTCATGTTTTGTTAAGTTCTTTCATCTTAGGGATTTCTTTGTTGCAGGGTTCTCTGGAATTCCGACTTCAAGAGGAAGGATCTCTTGTCACCAATCCAGAAAACAAGAAGAGTCTCCAACCTGTAGCATGGCCTGGTCATCTAGAAAATCCCCTCAAGAGTGATCTTATTCTTATTGGAAAATCAATGCCAGGTAAGTCAGTATCAATTAGGTCTGAGACATTAATCTGACTAGCATGACTGGTGGTTTTAATTCTATCCTATTTCTTTATTATTTCAAAGTCTCGGTAATTAGGGTTATGCATGATCATTCAAGTTTGCTTCATTAACTTATCTTTGATAAATTATACTAAACTCTTCATATATCGATAGAACTTGCCAATTAATCTTCGCTAATCTCCTTAAGAGTTGCATAGTTTCATCTTCACTTTGCATCCCCTACCAGGCTCCACGTTGGCGGGTTAGCGCTAAGGCCGACCTCGACCACAGGGCTCTAACCTCCAAGTGTCTCGCTCTGGAGGGCAAAGGACGGGCCCGGTCCAGAGGGCGCATGCTCAGAGAGGCTCCATGTTGGTGGGTGAGCGCTGAGCTCGACCTCGACCACAGGGCTCTAACCTTCGAGGGTCTCGCTCTGGAGGGTAGAAGGTGGCTCCGGCCTAGGCATCCCGAGCTCGCGGGTCCGACCTAGCGGAGGATGGAGCTCAGCTCGTTGCCTTGAGGGAGCTCAGCTCAGCTCGGCAGAACGGTCTGGGCTGAGGTGTTGCCTTGGTGTCTGACACGGCGGTCTCCTTTGACGTGGCGTCTGTCAGCTACCCACGTCAGCGATCTCACCACATCATTTGCCCCCCACTCCCGAGGCTCGTTAGTGCGCGGCGCTCGGGCCAAAGGGAGTAATGGTGGTGCTGACGTGGAAAGGCGAAAATTCGGTGCGATGATGGCCATGGTTGCCGGCGCTTCGAGGGATGGCCCTGTCGGCTAGTGCGGAGGTGCGACGCGGCCACGTCCAAGGAGTAGTTAATGTGGGCACAGAATTTTGAGCGGCTGGGACCCCCTTTTCACCGATGGGCATCATGTGGCATGGATCCGTTGGCGAGGGGGTCATGACAGCGCGGATTTGATGGGCCCTTTCGAAAAGAAAATTTTTACTCAAAATTTCCATCCTTTCAAATCCTTCGTGCTTGTTGCAGTACCTGGACCCTTCCTTCTCCAAGATCCGCTTTCATTCTTTTCTTCTCTAGGGAACCAGATTGGCCTTATTCTTCTTCCTCCTTTCCCTTTGAGGTGAGCTCCTTCTTCTTAGGTCTAGTCCTCCTTCTTCTCAGGTCATCCTTGAAGGATGTCTTGTCTCGATCCTTCCATCCAAGGGATAGTGCTTTCCTCCTCCAACGAGGAGTCGGAGGGGACACAATTTAGGATTAGCAGGAGACTGGCCCTTCTCGCCCCCCAAAGCCTATTAGGCAGCCGGGGTCGGCTTCTTCTCGTCCTACCTGTCTTCCTTTCCTACTCGAACCAACTTCTGAGTATGTCCGGTCAACAGGCCCGGGCGGGGTCGCCTCAACGATCTCCGTCGTGGAGCTGGGGGCCATCTGGGATGCTTATGGCATCCCACCTTCTGTTCGGCTCACGACCCCCCGCCCGGGGGAGCGGGTCACTTCCAGTGGCCCAGGTCATCTCACCCTTTATGAGGAGACCTTCTCTGGGGGTCTCCGGTTCCCTTTTCACCCCTTCTTCTTATCTGTCTTGGGCAACTACTATTTGGTCCCCGCACAGTTGGTGCCGAACGCTATTAGAGTCATCTTCTCCTTCATTGTGCTTTGTCATGTCCACGGGTTCATCGCCTGGTTCTCCTTGATCAGGGCATTTTTTATCCGAAAATGCCACCTACTGAGGACGAGTGGTGGTCCTTGTCCTCTCGCCCAAAGGGCATCAAACTCGAGCTCCCCTCTTCCATCAAAGGATGGAAGAGCCGATTTTTCTTCGCGGCCGTTAAGGGGGTCGATTGGACCTTGAGCGAGCCGGATCGGTCCCCTAACCGGATCTCTGCTGTTGATATAGCTGATTGGGACGACTACGAGTAGCTTCGCACCACCCAGATCCCCTCTCTAGAGGTCCTGCTATCGGAGCAGAACCTTTCTGATGCCAGGGTCAACCCATCGATGGGGCCAGGTGAGTCCAATTCTTTCCTCCATATGTGTTTTTCCTTTTCTTCACTTTAGGCTAACCCATTTGGCTCCTGTGCATAGGGATGATCTTCTTGGAGGGCGACCCGTTGCCAATCTCCCGGAAGAGGCCACCCACCGGGATGGCCGTTGTGCCTCCCTCGAGGCGGGCCCGGGTTAAGGGCGTGCCGACGTCTGCCTCCGCCGCGCCAGCCGCCCTGAGGGGGAAGGAGGCCGAGGGACGGATGAGGTCACAGGCCGAACCCCCCGTTCTGGAGCCCGAGGAGACCGTCCAGGTTGATGCTGCTGTCGCTGTCGCGCTGCCCCGCTCTCCGGGTCCGGGGATGGTTGAGGCCACAGGGGGAGAGGCCCGTACTGGAGCTCCTCCCGCGACGGGGGCTCCAACTGCGACGGTGCCGGGTCCCCGATCGATTCTTGGGGGTCCACCACCGGAGGAATAGGTGCACCTACTCCCCGAGAGAGCAGGAGGGACGAGGCTAGGCGCCGCCTCCCGTTCAAGCTAGGGCCAAAGAGCTCCTTGGTTGACAACCGCGTCCTAGCCACTCGCATGATGGATTTCTCCATCTAGCCATGCAATCGGGAGGAGAGGATGGGCTGCCAGTGGGAGCTGTGATCGATAGCATCTTTTCCCATCTCTACATGGTAAGCAACTCCACTTTTTTCCTCTTCTTTTTTCTGTTTTTGTTTTTTTTTTTTTTGAACTCCCCATATGATGCAGATGGGTGTCGAGGCCCTTTTCATCATGTGCTGCTGTCGAAATTGGGAGCGAGCTGAGCAGCAACAGGCGGCCAAGATCGCATCGCTAAAGGCTGACCTAAAGGGGAGGGCCGACTTCGAAGGGGTGCTTGACCGACGGGTCAAGGACCTCGAGAGGCAGCTCGCCGACTCTGAGGGGCGAGCAAAGGAGCTCCAAGAGTGCCTTGACCATGAGCAGGGGTAGTCGAGAAAGAAGGCCGAGGAGCTCATTGATGCCGAGCGGCGGTTGGGCATGTTCAACGCCGAGGCGGCCCGGTAGAAGGGGATCGCCCAATTCCTTCAGGCCTGGCTGGCAACGGAGAAGGAGAAGTCGGCCGCGGCCCAGAGGGCAACCAAGGAGGCGGCCAGGTCAGTTGTGGATGCCAGGAACGAGGTGGCTGCAGCGAGGAAGGAAGCCGAGGAGGCGGTTGCAAGGTACAGGGCCTCTGAGGAGTTCCTCGCCGAGATCCAACAGACGGCGTCGGACTCCTTCTTTAAGGGCTTTATGTACCTGCACCGCCTGGTTGAGGGGTTTGTCACGGTCGAGGGCCGTAGCCGCTTCAACTATCCCAGCACTTCAGACCAGGAGGCGGGCACTAAAGAGGCCGTTGCTCCCGAGTCTTCTGCGCTAGCCGAGGTCGGGGCCATGCCATCTGAACCCGGAGTCATGCAGCCGGAAGTCCCTGCTGATGGAGACTCCCAGCCCGGCAGTCCAGCCGGGCAGTAGTTATTTTTTATTCCTTTGTCTTTTTTTCTATACTTGGTAGGGCCACCCGGCATGTCGGGGGCCTGCAGGATGCTTGTAACTGACACTTAATCAATAAAGCTTAAGCTTTCTCGAAACCATTTTCTTTGTCTGGATCTTCCTTTCTTCTCTCTTTCTTTCACTCCCCTTCTTCTTTTTCTTTCCTTTTGATGAGTGGGGAGATCAGGGAGGAGGGCCTCGCCTTGCATGGAGTTGAGTTATTATTAGACTCCAACGCCAGCAAGTCAGGTGCAAGTTGATAGCACTTGAGAGCTGCTGGGCTCGAAGGTGCTGTTGACCGAGAGCTGTGTGGCTCGAAGGTCTCTTAGCTGGAGATCTGAGCTCCGATCTTGAGTTGGCGTCCTGGAGCTGGGCTCGGGGACATTGATGATTGAGAAGTGGCGACTTGTTCCCCTCTCGTTCTCTTTCTTTCCTTCCCCCCTCCTTTTTTCTTTTTTCTTCTTTTTTTTTTGGAGTGGGAAGATCAGAGAAGAGGGTTCTTGCCATGTTCCCCTCTCGTTCTCTTTCTTTCCTTTCCCTCTCGTCTTCTTTCGAGTGGGAAGATCAGAGAAGAGGGTTCTTGCCGTGTTCCCTTCTCATTCTCTTTCTTTCCTTCCCCTCTCATCTTCTTTTCGAGTTGGGAGATCAGAGAAGAGGGTTACAGGACTTAATTGCCTTGGATCTAGGCTTGAGGCCTTCTTGGACGTGGAGCTGGGCTCGGGTCTAGGGGTTGCCTGAGTGCTTGGCTCAGGTCTTTGGCACCTTGGAGCTAGGCTCGAGGCATTGATGGGAGCTACTTGGCCCCATGATCCCTTGGCATCTCGGAGCTGGGCTCGAAGATGTTTGAGGTTGAGAGCGGCTTGGCTCAGTGATCCCTTTGGCTAGAGATCTGAGCTCCGGTCTTGGGTTGGCGTCCTGGAGCTGGGCTCGGGAATGTTGCTGGTTGAGAGCGGCATGGCTTGGTGATCCCTTGACCGAGATCTGAGCTTTGATCTTGGGTTGGCATCTTGGAACTGGGCTCGGGGACGTTGTTGGTTGAGAGCTGCATGGCTCGAAGATCCCTTGGCCGGAGATCTGAGCTCCGGTCCTGGGTTGGCATCCTGGAGCTGAGCTCGGGGATGTTGCTGGTTGAGAGCGGCGTGGCTCGATGATCCCTTGGTCGGAGATCTGAGCTCCGATCTTGGGTTGGCATCCTAGAGCTGGGCTCGGGGATGTTGCTAGTTTAGAGTGGCGTGGCTTGAAGATCCCTTGGCCGGAGATCTAGTTCTGGTCTTGGGTTGGCATCCTGGAGCGGGGCTCGGGGATGTTGCTGGTTGAGAGCTGCATGGCTCGAAGATCCCTTGGCCGGAGATCTGAGCTCCAGTCTTGGTTTGGCATCCTGGAGCTAGGCTCAAGGACGTTGCTGGTTGAGAGCTGCATGGCTCAAAGATCCCTTGACCGGAGATCTGAGCTCCGGTCTTGGGTTGGCATCCTGGAGCTGGGCTCGGGGATGTTGCTGGTTGAGAGCGGCATGGCTCGGTGATCCCTTAGCTGGAGATCTGAGCTCCGATCTTGGGTTGGCATCCTGGAGCTGGGCTCGGGGACGTTGCTGGTTGAGAGCGGCGTGGCTTGGTGATCCTTCGACGTTCTGGAGCTAGGCTCGGGGACGTTGGTGGAATTCTCCTGCAAGACAGATAAACACTTGCGCAAGGAAAAAATCATTGTCATTATTATTGCCGGGAAACCTTATATTATTGATAGTATTTCCTCAAGTTGCAGGTATTCCACGTTCTAGGGAACCTGACACCGCCGAGATCTTTAAGGTAATAAGTCCCTTGTGAGAGGGCTTTGGCTACTTTGTAGGGGCCTTCCCAGTTCGGTGAAAGCTTGTTGCACTCTCTAGGCTAAGATGCCTCTGCCCGTCGCAGCACCAAGTCTTCGAGCTTGAAAGCTTTTGGCCTGACACAGGCATGGTAGTACCGGGCTACTCATTGCCAGTAGGCCACCATCCGTAGGTGGGCTTTGTCCCTTGCCTCTTCAAGAAGGTCCAGGTTAAGCAGGAGGTGCGTCGAGTTCCGTGCTTCATCGTACTACTGCACTCGCAACGTGGGCACGCCGAGCTCAACCGGGATGACGGCTTCGGCATCGAAAACAAGGCTGAAGGGCATCTCGTTTGTCGCCGTCCTGGGCATTGTGTGATAGGCCCACAGGATGCTTGGGAGTTCTTCTGCCCACCTGCCCTTAGCTTGGTCCAGCCCGGTCCTGAGTCCTTGAAGGATGGTCTGGTTAGTCACATCGGCTTCTCCATTTGTTTGAGGATGAGCCACTAAGGTGAACCGATGTTGGATGCCGTGTTTGGCATAGAATCCTTCGAACTCGCGATTCTCGAACTGTCGCCCGTTATTGGTGATGATATAATGGGAGAGCCCGAAATGGCAAATGATTGACTTCCAGAAGAACTAGAGGACATTGGCTTCCGCGATCCGAGCTAGCGGCTCTGCTTTGACCTACTTGGTAAAGTAGTCGATTGCCACCAGCAGGAACTTTCGCTACCCTGGTGCTGGGGGAAACGGTCCCAAGATGTCCATTCCCCACTGGACAAAAGGCCAAGGGGTTGAGAGTTGGGAGATCGGCACCGTCGGTTGACACTGTATATTTGCGTGGCGCTGGCACTTGTCGCACCTTTTAACGAAGTCGACGGTGTCTTCCCTTATGGTCTCCCAGAAGTACCCCTGGCGGAGAGCTTTGTAAGCCAGCGTTTTCCCTCCCACGTGGTTCCCACAGAGGCCTTCATGTATCTCCTAGAGCATAGAGGTTACCTCGGTGGGCCTGAGGCATCTCAGGAGTGGGTAGGAGTAAGATCGGCGGTAGAGCTGGCCCTCCATCAGGATGAACCGGGAGGCTTTCTTCTTGATAAGGGCAACTTTTGTGCGATCTTCGAGCAAGGTGCCGTCAGTGATATACAGGACGTATTTGTCCATCCAGCTCGGCTCGGGGGTGACTTGATGAACCCCTGCCGAGCTCTCGTAGCTGGGACTTTCGAGGTACTCAATGTAGGCGCGTCCCAGCAACGAGTCCGGCAAGGTCGCGAGCCTGGACAGTGCATTCGCGCGTGCATTCTCCCCTCAAGGGATGTGGAAGATGCTGAAGCGTCGAAGGCTCGCCGTGCTTGCGTGCACCTGCTCCAGGTACTTCATCATCTGGGCATCCCTCGCTTTATATTCTTGGGAGACTTATCCGGCGACCAGTTGGAAGTCGGTGAAAACTTTCAAGTCCCGCACACCCAGCTTACGGGAGACTCTCAGGCCCGTGAGGAGTGCCTCGTACTCCGCCTGGTTATTAGTCACGGAGAACTTGAAGCAGAGGGTGCATTCCACGACAACCCCATCATTGTTGGTTGGGATGGGGCCTGCTCTGCTCCCGCTGGAATTGGATGCTCCATCTATGTGGAGGATCCAGGGCTCTTCTCCTGGCCCGGGCTCCGTTGCTGTCTGCTCTGGCTCCTCGGCGAACCCAGTGCACTCGACCACGAAGTCAGCTAGGACTTGGACCTTTTGTGAAGACCTCAGTCGGTATGCTTTATCGAATTCGCTGAGCAGCAGGGACCACTTAGCCAACCTCCCAGATGTCTCGGGTTGGGTGAGGATGGTCCTCAGTGGTTGGTCCATCACGACCACTATTAGGTATGCTTGGAAGTAGGGCCTGAGGTGCTTAGCAGATATTATGCAAAAATGAGTTACTCGGAGCGAGTATACCTGATCTCCACATCGCGAGGATTTTGCTGGTATAGTACACCGGCTTTTGAGATTTGTCCTCGTCTGTGCGGATGAGGATCGAGCTGACAGCTCCTGGCGTAACCGCCAGGTACAGTAAAAGCTCCTCTCCCTCCTCCGGCCTGGAGAGCAACGGGGGGGAGGCGAGGAAGTTCTTCAGCTCCTCGAAGGCTGTCTTGCACTCCTCGGTCCAGGTGAAGTCATGCATCTTGTACAGTGCCTTGAAAAATGGCAGGCAACGATCAGCCAACCTCGAGATGAATCTGTTGAGGGCGGCGACACGTCCCGTTAGGCGCTGGACCTGCTTCTTGGAGGTCGGGTGTTCCATGTCGATGATGGCCTGCACCTTCTCTGGGTTTGCTTTGATGCCCCTCTGGGTGACCATGAAGCCAAAGAATTTTCTTGCCGCCACCCCGAAGGCGCACTTCGCCGGGTTCAGCTTCATCTGATGTTGTCGCAGGTTATGGAAGGACTTAGTGAGGTCAGCTATATGGCTCAAGCCTGGCCTGCTCATAACGAGCATGTCATCCACATACACTTGCATGTTGTGGCCTATTTGGTCCTTGAAGACCTTACTGACCAGGCGCTGATAGGTGGCTCCTGCATTCTTCAGACCAAAAGGCATCATCTTGTAGCAATATATTCCTTGGTTGGTGATGAAGGCGGTGTGCTCCTCGTCTTCTAGATGCATGCGGATTTGATTGTACCCGGAGAATGCATCCATGAAGGAGAGCAGCCGGTGGCCAGAGGTGGCATCCACCAGCTGGTCGATCTTCGGGAGAGGGAAGCTGTCCTTCGGGCAAGCTTTGTTGAGGTCGGTGTAGTTGACACAAATCCTTCATTTGCCATTATTCTTCCTGACCATCACTACATTCGCCAGCCAGCTCGGGTACTGGACCTCTCGAACGAAATCGACAGCCAGGAATTTGTCAACTTCCTCCTTGATAGCTACCTGTCTCTCCGGGGCAAAACTTTTCTTCTTTTGCCAAACTGGTTTGTGCTTTGGATCAACACTCAATTTGTGAGTAATGACGTCAAGAGGGATACCTGGCATGTCCATCGCCGTCCAGGCGAACACATCTGCATTCGCCCGCAGGAATCTCACCAGTTGGGCCCTCTCCTCCTTGGGTAGCTGGGCTCCGATCTGCACCGTCTTCATGGGGTCATCCCTAAGCGGGTAAGAAAGTAGGCGCTCAACCGGGCCTCCCCTGAGGTCTTGGGCCCTTTGGTCGAGGTCATCCACACTGGGGTCGTCTTGAGGGACCTTGGCCCCAATGAGGGTTTGGAAACAATGCTGCACCGGCTGGGATGCTCTCCTCATCTCCCCGACACCGTAGGAGTTGGGAACTGCACAAGTAGCCTCTTGGTGGAGATAATGGCATCGATCAAATTGAGCCCGGGTTGACCCAATATCACGTTATAGGCAAAAGGAAGCCTTACTACCGTGAAAGTCATCATGACGGTGCTCTACCGAGGTGGGGTTCCAGTAGTGACCGGAGAGTGATTTCTCCTTCTACCCTTATGGAATCGCCCGTGAAACCAACAAGGGGTGTGTTCACGGGCTTAAGCTGATCGGGAGAGAGATTCATCCTGGAGAAGGCATCATAAAAAAGCACATCTATGGAGCTTCCACTATCAACCATGATGCGCTTTATAGGGTGCTTCGCGATCGTCATCTCGATGACCACGGCATCATTATTTATATTTTTTTTTCCGTCTTCCCCTTCCCTCATAAAGGGGAGTACATTCTCAGAGTCCCCTGCCCCCCGGGTCCTCTTGGATGCATGCGCAGCTCCCTAGGAAATCATGCCCACCGGCTTCTCGGTGGGGCGGTTGTCGATGGTTGGAGCTGGCAGAAGAGCGACGAGCGCCCGAGACTCCACTTGAGGTCTGCCCCCCATGAACCTCTTGAGGTAGCCACTCTTGATGAGCTCCTCAATCTCCTACTTGAGGTTGCAGCATTCCTCAGTGTCGTGGCTGTAGTCGCGGTGAAAGCGACAGTACTTCGTCTTGTCATGGCCAGTGGACGTCCTCAACGGAGGCGGGCATCTCAGGTAGTCCTCGCCTTCAATCTCCATGAGGATCTTCGTCCTCGGGGCGAGGAGAGGGGTGTAACCCTCCTCAGGAATGGGGGTCCCTCTCAGTTTTGGTCGGTCCCTCCGGGAGCTCGAGCCTGGGGTGCTGGCTTCCAGGTTTCGGATGCTTCGACGGGGCCGACTTCTTCAGGTATCCTCCGACGAGCTCCCGCCTCGTACCGTCCACCTCCTCAGCATGGATGTACTTTTGGGCCCGGAGAAGGAGCTCGGAGTAGGTCTTGGGGGGCTTCTTATCCAGTGAATAGGTCAGGCGGGAGGTCCTGAGCCCTCGCTTCAGTGCCAGCATTGCGACTGGCACTTTAAGATTGTAGATCTCTAATGCGGCGGCCTTGAAGCGGGCCACGTAGTCCCATAGGGGCTCGTGGTCCTGCTATCGGATGGAGAAGAGGCTGTCCGCCTCTCGTGGCAACTTCCTGCAAGTGTCAAAGTGAGCCACAAACTTCTGTCCTAGCTGGGCGAAGGAGCTAATGCTCTCCAGCTCCAAACGGGTGAACCACACCAGGGTTGCCTTCCAGAGGGTAGTAGGAAAAGCGATGCAGAGGAGAGCGTCGGTGGCCCCCTGGACCCTCATGAGGGTCCGGTAGCTTTCTAGGTAGTCCACGGGGTCGGTGGTCCCATCATAAGGATCCACCTACGGCATCCAGAACCGGGATGGAATCATCTTCGCTTGGATTTCTT